>OY997267.1:739337731-740587731 GCA_963921465.1 Triticum timopheevii
CAATTCCATGTCCCTCTGCTAGTTTGGCAGCAGCCACAGCACTTCATACATACCTATGGTTTTCTGTTGGTACTAGTAAAAACGGGGGACTCTGCTCTTACATCTAAACCAAGGCATGTCTACCATTACAAAAATTAGTCAAATTGCTTTTAGCATAATCATGTTGAAATTGCTTCAATTTTCTGCTACTGGGTCAGCAAACTGACCTGATTATATATGCATATTTACTGTATGTATGTATTACATAGAAAATGAAGTACTGATGCCCCAAGATCTAAGTGATGTTTGTTTGTTGCAGTAGACTTTCATAACTGAGTGACTAATTAACTATTCGTTTTGTTTCCAACAGTAAAAGCCATTAGGGATTTCTACCGTGAACCGGGGCCAATCAAAGGCAGCATTAAGTTAGAACCCTGTGATGATGACGTGGTCCTTGATTTTGATCACACAACAATGATGTTCCAGAAGTGCACGTACCAAGTTGGTACCTTGAAATTGACAAGATTCATCAAGAAGGGGCTCGCAAGCTCTAAGGACTGGGCTCTCAACTTCCATTTTGTCAGTGCTTTGCGACATCCGGCTGCTATGCAAGTGGAGAATTTCTTCCATTCAGAGTGTGTGGTCGTTTCTGAAGTGAATGGGTCGTTCGACAAATGGCTGGGTACCATGGAAACCGCAGAACTGTTTGATGAAGGCGATATGCGCCCCATCCTAAGAAAAATGGTGAAGTAAGTTTTGCCTCACACTCTGCAACATATGCCTTCCATTTTTTACACAGTTGTTAAATTTCTTGTTGTTGCCATATGCATATGCCTTCCATTTTTTACACAGTTGTTAAATTTCTTGTTGTTGCCATATGCATATGCCTTCCATTTTTTACACAGTTGTTAATTTTCTTGTTGTTGCCATATGTAGCCAACTTGCGGGTCTTGTGCAAAGTATAATTGCTCAGCGAAAGTGTCCCCAGGATCTTTCAATGAAAGACTTGTACATCAAGCTGCTTCCTGGTGGTATACCTAAGCTACAGGTGTTGATACTTAAGGGTAAGTGTCTTCTTAAAATAGGAAAACTCTATACGCGTGGATGTTTGGAACTGATTTCACTACATATTAAAATTAACATAAAAAGTTAGTTTTCATGTTTTGAGCAGATATAGGATGAAAATTTAATCATGTGCACCTCGTTATAAGAAGTCATGAATTTCTGTTTGAAACAATGAATATTTTGTGCTACGCAAAATAATTAAATTGATTCAACCTAACCGACGAATATTGCGCTAGCTATTAAAACATGCGCCTTTTGGTCTTTTTGTTAGGACACATATGGTCTTTTTGATGCTAGCCTGGCTTGCAACACAGCTTTGGGCATTTTACATGTTTTAGCATCAAACTGTGTACAAGTACATTACATTTCGTAGCATTGCCAGAATCCATATTTCTTTTTTACAGTTCCTGCACATTTCTTGTGGTGGAAAAGAGGGGGTTAAAGATTATTGGAGTATATCCAAATAAGTGCAGATGTGCATTTGTCATGTGCAAGTACTGTATGTGCATTGGGTTTGTAAAGATAAATGGTGTCCTGTGCAGAAAAGCAGAAGGATAAACAGATAAAAAATAGTAACTCCCAGTTTGCACACGACATAAAAATGTATATATTTGCACAAAAAAATAGTAATGCGCATAGCACCCAAACTACCTTGATGATTGTGAGGTTTTGTTACGATGCAAAAGAAGAAAAGAAAAATCATGTGGGTGCCCTTTTAGTCTCTTTTCGTATTCTACTATGATACATGTACTAGCGAAATTCGTAATTTTTGCTTGTTGATTTTTTTGGTTTATCATAGTTCAAAATTTCAGCGTTATAGCTGAGGAGCAGGCTTGGAAAAATGTAAGGGAGATTGTTAAAGAGTGGTTTGAACAGCATGATGTCGCTCCAAGCTCGGCAAATGAAGACTTCATCTCATGTATTGGGATTCTGACAAAAAATACTCAAGCTCTCTTGGAGGACCACCCGGATGAGTGGGACAATATGAAGAAAGGTGCATTCCTCATGGAAACGTACTCGTACTCCCGGCAAGTGTCTCGTAGGGTCAATACATCAGAATTAAGGTGGCCCGTGGAAGCAGATGGAGTAACTACTCCATCGTTGCTGTCAGATTTAATTCGTCATGGAGAGAAATACGCGGGGTATGACAAGGCATTCGCAAGTGACTACGTGAGGCTGTTGAGGAACAGCTACAAGCACTTCAAAGATCTGCCAGAAGGTATTAAGGTGCGTGATTTAAACTGCATCCATTTAAACTGAAGTAGAATAGTATTTATAGTGTTAACTGTAGCATCAAAATGGTGAACTAAGTCCGCCTAAGTTGGAGCAGGAGCTTGAGTGACAAGACACAAGAGATTGGGTATTAATAATTCAGCTGGATGTTATTTTGTTGCGGCAAAAGCTTGGAGGGAATACGGATGGACTCATCCGTCAGATCGAAGAATGGTCGCCTCGCATCTGGCACATGTTGTATGTGGCACTTCACATGCCCTGATCGACCTAGCTGTAAGTAGAAGGCCATGAATATCATACAACATACTGCAAATTTCTGTATCTATCTGCTCAAAAGCCCTGACCTATCTGCTCAGGAGGTCTTGGAACGGTTATCTAGTATCTTGGCATGGGTTTTTTTTCCCTAATTTTTGTGATGATAAGTATGGACTCACTCTGTTTTTATCAATATACACAGGATGTGTGGTTGCTGACCAAGGAGCACTGGCCGTCATGTTGCTGCATGGAATGGAGATGAAATTAAGAGTAGCTTAACCAATTAGATAGACCGCATCGCACTGGTTATTGTACTCCTATCTATCGATCGATCTACTACTCCCTCCGTTCACTTTTGTAAGTCATTTCAGACAACTTAAAATGGACTGTTTTGTACATTGTCTGAAATGTCTTCGAGGTCTTATAAAAGTGAACAGAGGGAGTAGTACTTTGTCTTTGTTTGGCTGGCCGACAACCAACCAACCAAACAAACAAACTAGAGGAGGATTCTGCTGCCCAGCTTGACGCGACAAACAACAATGTCTTGTACGTACTGGGATATCTCCATCTCCTAGGCCTGGCTACTGGTGGTACTAGTCGCTTGATGGATTCGTTTTTCATTGATTCATGGTGTTCCCGGCATGGCATGGCTTCATACTGGGGTGTCTTCTAAGTAACAATGAATGAATGTATTGTTGCAGCTGACTAAGATGCGCTCTCTTGAAGTTTTCATTTATCTTATCTTACCTCAGTTTGAATCAACCTCTGTCTGTCCCAAACCACCTGCTCACTCTTTCGATGATATATCCAAATCGCCCACATTGCGCCGTCTCCTTCCTCTTGAGGTTCCAACGCAATGGGCACAAGTAGGGAGGGAGATATTCAGCATAAGAGCTACCTACCTGGTTACTGTCGCTGTGCTTTCCCCCTGATGAAGCGCTTTTGGATTTTGAAACTTTACAAATTTGAACTGAAGCCACAATACATATTTTGGGACGGAGAGAGTACTTCAACGCTTGTTCTGCTGTCTAAGTCTACACACATATACTACTACTTAAGCATTGTTGCTGTGTTCAGAGGTACTATTTGGTACTCGGCCATGGAGGAATACTCCCTCTGTTCAAAGCTCACATTCTCATTTCTCAAGCATGGAAAATACTCCCTCTCTAAACTAATAAACCGTTTAGATCAAGCATGGAAGGTAGTACTATTTTGGTAGTTGCCTGGCTGGCTTGCTGTTTGGGACAGCAAGAAGATTTCAACATGAATCAAGTGATTGATCCTTTCACTCTGTCAAGCCGAGCATCATGAATCATGTTTGCACTGCTAAGCATATTTTTTGCCACAATCAAAATTATGGTCTTCCAACTCCAGCATACATCCATTGCATAATACTAGTATATTGTTACTCATACAGGTCCAAAAAAGACCTGCTCATCATGCGACCACTATCTTACTATGTTTTACGGCAAATGAGAAACAAATGCGAAAAACAAACCAAGCATCACTCTAGTGAATAACATTACAACGGGGGATGTCCACTAATTTAAAACATGAGCCAAGAATCATCCACAATGTCAAACTGGGCTGGTTATGTATGTGATACAATCTTCGTATTACTTCCGTCTTGCTGTAATATGAGATAATAATGCCTCATTTCAAGCCAAATGGGACAAATCTCTTTCCCTTTCAGAACTCAAAGGGTCTAAAAGGAACAAATCCATCCTGCAAAATGGCACGCACATAAGTTACTGGGTTGTTTTTTTTTTGTCTCGGGACAGAACCTTACTTTGACAATAAATACAGTTATTAGCATACCTCATTGTCCAACTTCAACTGTTTTGCTATCTCCACCTTCTTCTGAGCATACTGAGCCATGTTCAGTGGTTTATGCTGAAACAAGAGATCCGGTAATATAACAACAACAACAACAATCATGACGACATATAAATTCATAGAGGATTTTTCTCAAAATAAAACGTAAAATCATAGAGGATTCATCGAGACAATACCATGCTGAAAGATAACTTCCTAAACACACCCCTAGCATTTTTCTCTTCGTCCTACACAAAGGTCGTATCAAAGTCAACAACCTAGGTATGTATCACCATGTCAAACATACATGTAGAGTATCCTACTTACAGTCAGTTCAATGCCACCCTCCAGGACAACAGCATAAATCTACAAAGGTAAACAGATGAAATTAGACATTTGGCAATATGTTGCACATTCCATTTTCACGACATAAATCACAGTTAGTGGCTATACAAATTTGCACAACAGCCCCAAATTAAGAAATCAGCTTACCATTTCTTGCATCGTTACAAAGATATGGCCCCCATTGAGTTCAGCATGTAGTACTGCTTTGTGTACAGGGAACTCGCCAGACTCATAAACTTCCTTCACAGCCTCTTTGTAAGTTCTCTGAAATATTTGTGAAACCATAAGAAACACGCATAATCACAAAGCATGTCAGCCGTGCTCTATTGCACAAACATTTTGATGTATTAGGATGCTAAGATTTTCTTTAGCGACAAGCCTCCAGATCTCAAAATAGAGGAGATCTATGTCCTTGAGGGACGCATCCATTTTCAGCTCCGTAATGTACTCCTGAATCAAATGGACCAGATTGTGAGTACAACCAGCAATTAACACCACCTCAATTAGCAGAAGATAAGATATCCTACATCATAAGCATAACCAACTAATTGTTCAGTCATATGGGGAAAGTCAGTTGCAATCCTCAATGCTTGCCTCCATGCTCTAGTATCCCATTCTATCCACTGAAGTGAAAAGAAGTTAATCATCATGTGTATGTATATGACTAATTTTGTAATTTTCTGTGGGGCATACTTACATCCTTAGTCTTGCGATCCAGATGCAAAAAATCTGCAATCCACTGTTGCAACATAGAAGTCTATCACTTTAAAAACAATCCAGCCACTCGTAATATTTTTAATTCCAACGGCTTGATCACATAATGCATACCTTGATTTTCTTTGAAATTTCTGCATAGTACTTGACATAAACATCATCAACTTTATATGGATGATAACGTGAGCGGTACTCATCGTGATAGCAGTACAGGTTTCCACTTCTACCAGGCAGCTACAAAAAGAAAGGGACAAGAATTAGTTGACACATCTGAAAAGGCACAGAAGTGCACATACATAATGGTTACAGTGTAGTGAGATGACATACTTTGGTCTACAGAAGTAACTGACTAAAGATCCACAATTTTTCCTACTAGTAAAGTCTAGCTTGCTAGAAATAGTACCGTATAATTAAATGACCTTTAACAAGTCAATCAACTGAGACACGGACATGATATAATTCAGAAGCAATTCAAAAGTCAACTAATTTCAGCAGCCAAAGTTACCGGCACGTGATTGTTAAACAATACTCCCTCCGTCCCAAAATAAGTGTCTTGAGCTTAGTACAAATTTGTACTAGAGCTAGTACAAAGTTGAGACACTTATCTTGGGACGGAGGGAGTACAAGGTAACATTCCTTTGAGCCCTGGAAAGCTCCCTGCGGTCACAGAAATCATGATATGTTTATCTTCTAATGCTGAACCTCAGCTTTAAAACTAAGGCAATCAGGGAGGTTCAAGAACCAAGTGGGATACACTTCATAGCACTTCACCCCGAGTTAAGGTTACATACGAAATGGCTAAGAACCAATCTATTTTAAGGGATCACTCATTAAAATCAGCAGCTAGACTAGTCCAGAGTTTGAATAAACATAAAAAACTGGGAAACTTTTCAAATCCAACACCGCAAGTACTATCATCCATCAGTAGCCACAAAGCAATGGCAATAGATACAAAATCAGTGTTCAGAAACCACAGCAAAGAATAATAGAATATTGTGATGCAAGTCATACAATCATCATCTATTACGAATAAGCTGTTTGAAAATAGTTTTAACTCGTATCACAAACCCATGGCTCAATTTTCTGTAGTAGCGTTGTAGGTTGGAGTCAATGAAGCAAAATGAACTACCTCATTGATTGTCGGTTTTCACGGTGTGTGTTGAAATGATTTCTGAACACCCATGATTATGATTATGATAACCAAACAAGTCAATTGCATGACTAAATATGTAGATATAGACAGTATACTTACGAAATTACGAGGGACAATCCGTTGGTAGTCATTCAACTCAACATTGTGGGTGTCAGCACGATGGATGTACCACTCAAACTTTTCATCATCCTCTAACCGCTGAAAGTACACCTCCTCATGAAGTTCATCATCAGTGTATTCTTGTGGTTCCTTAAGCTCATGTGCACACTCCGGCCTCACAGCCTACACATGGATGATAAAAACATGAGATAAAATCATCCACACATACCAAACCAGAGGACTGGATTTGCTGCTATGGCACACAAGTACAAACTTTAAAACATACATGGAGATACAACATGTAGGTACCTTGTAATGAGCGACGCGATAGCGTGCAAGGCGCGCTTCTATCTTGCTGTGTTCCTCCCGTGTCAAATAAAGTGGCAGGTCAGTAGGATAATCGTCCTCCTTCTGAATATTGGCAAGCAAAAGTTGACAATCCTTGGCCTGGTCTTCCTTGCTGAGAAGGAATTGCGGACCAAAACACTGCTCGCTTTCTTCTTGTGCCGGCTCTGTTTTCAGCAGCAGATCATAATCTTGGCCCGCTTGGATGGTGCCCTCCATGTCTGTGGCATGAGAAATCGGATCTTGGCACCCTTGGATGGTGCCCTCCATGTCTCCATGGTCTTCCTCGCTGATAAGGGAGTCCGGCCCGTAGCTTTCTTCTTGTGCCGAATCTGTTCTGAGCAGCAGCTCCATGTCTGTCGCATGAGGAATCCGATCTTGGGCCCCTTGGATGGTGTCCTCCATGTCTGTGGCATGAGAAATTGGGTCTCCATGGTCTTGGGCAGTGGCAGGAGCATCGGAAGATGATGGGGGCAGGTGCTTGCGGCGCCTCTTCTCCCCTGTCCACGCCTTGTTTGCCTCATCTCCATCATCGGCCAGTTGGCCAATCTGGACGGGCAGCATCTCGATCGAACGATATGACGGCGAGGCGAGCTGGGCGGCGGCGTCGTTCTGCTGGTGTAGCTGGACGTGGCGGGAGGCGAGTGTAGCCGGCAGAGGACGGGGTCGGGGGGGTGGGAGGCAGCGGCGGCGGGAGGTGGGTGGCGACGGCGGCGGCGTGAAACCCTAGGCACTTGTCGAGACGGTAGGTGGCAGAGGACGTGGTCGGGGTTCGGGGAGGGGCGGCGGTGTGGATGGGCGGCGGCGGCGGGCAGAGGCGGCGGCGTGAGACCCTAGGTAGCCACTTGTCGAGAGATGGAGGGGGAGAAGCAGAGCGTGCGGGCTCTTGTGTGTTTAGGGCACTGGGCACTCGGTGGCAGGCCAACGTAAATTTGATGGAAATCCAAGGGTTTTCTAAACGGAATATTTTTCATCTCTAGCACAAATTCAGTGGAATATTTAGAGGGCAGCTAGATGATAAGTCGGTTAAACCGGCCGGCTCGGCAGTTGTCAACAGCCGTCCGATCAACCGCCCAGCCAACCAAGGACCTTTGCAACAGCTAGCTTGTTGCGCTCGGGGCTATGCAACAAGGGCCTTGTTGCAAAGGTCTGTCGAGACAGCATCGCTGCCCCGCCATGGCCTGAGCGCCGGAGCTGTCGTGCCTCCTTCGACCCAACACCTCGAGCAGTTGTCTCCACTCTGGCACGATGGCGACAAGCTCTCGCACCAGGCACACTTGCGATGATTTTTGCAACCGAAGCTATGTTTCTGAAACAACATCGTGTTTGTGATGCTTGGCCTCGTATGCTCTTTAACGCCGGCCGCTCCACCGGCTCTGCAAGCGGGGCTATGTTTTTGAAACAAGAACCATGTTGCAGAAGAAATTTTCTTCATCGTCGGTATTTTTTCATGAAATCGGACCTTTGTTGTTGAAACCTTTGGAAGCAATACGCTTGTCGTAAAAAAAAATTGACTCCATGGGACTCGTGGCTAACATGAGCGCTCAATCGGAGGCTAATCAGACGGCGGACACTGCATGTCCATTTGCCGGTTGAAGGACATCATTTTCCATATTTAGGAGCGCTCATATATCTTTCCCTAATAAGAAAGAACCGATTGTTTCTGGTCGTATGTCTTAGGAATTTTTGCAGAAAGCCTCATGTGGTTTTAACTAATTAACCCACAGTCCATTAAATAAGTGAAGAATAAAAACATTTCATAAAAAAGTTTTGTATTTCTGCTTTCTGCTTCGTGTCGCGTCCTCCACGCCGCTCGTATTGGGCCTCATGTGCTGATGGGCATGTCCTTGCCTTCCTAGGATCATGTCGGAAAAAAATTATATGATTCGGCTTAATAATAATACCACATCGCCACTTTACGCCTAATCTCACCGGTTCATATAGGTATACCTTGATGATTCAACAAGCAACCACATAAATCAAGAAACAGAGGTGAGGATAATCACAAGGAGAAGGAAACGGTCGACCGAATCGGACAAAGAAGAGCGGATTGCAACGTCACGAATCAGGATTCAAAATCAAAGATTAAAAAAATCAAAGAATGTTGTCCCTGCTCTCTCTCAAATAAAGGATTGAATCGACCAAAGGTCAAAGAAAGCTGATCGGTGGCGCGTCAAATCCCGCGACGGGAGGAGCAGACACGAGGCCGGGGGGGGGGGGGGGTTGACGGCAGCCGGATCCAGATGGATCCCGTCCGGTTGAGGTAGATCCGGCGGCAGCTGGACTTGGTAGAGGCCCGGTCGAGGTAGATTCGGCAGCGACTGGACTTGGTAGGGGCCTGGTGGAGGCAGATCCGACAGCGGCTGGACTTGGTAGGGGCCCAGTCGAGGGCAGCCGGATCCGGACGGTCCGATGGAACCAGATACGACGGTGGTTGGACCTTGGTAGGGTGGCGGCTTTCCTGCAAACGAAAGAGAGATTATGTTACGGGAAGGAGAGTGGGATAAGGAAGGTAATGGAGATGGGGAGGCAATGGGTTTGCCGGCGACAACGTGGTCGGCGCGGCCGACGGGGACGTGAACTCCTCGGGGGCGGTTGCTCTGGGACGACCCAGGAGGTGTAGGAGGCGCTCGAGGGGGTGAAGGAGAGGTGTGGGGATCGATATCCCTACCCCTAGAGTTAACAGGGGTAGGTGGGCTGACTGACGCTGGGCCGATGGTGTTAGGGCATCTCCAGCTGCGCCCCCAAGAAGGCCCCCCAGGCGTCTTTTCGTCCGCCGGCGCCAAAAAATCGGCCCAGTCGCACCCCCAAGAGCCCAGTTTTCGCCGGCTCGGGCCGAAATTGGCGCCGGCGGACCCAACCCGAACCCGGCGCGTTGGGGGTCGCTCGGGGGCGCCGGGCGAATCGTTTTTAGCACGAAGAGCCGCGGGCCCGCCGCGTCAGCGACTCTACCCTCTTCTCGCCCCTTCGTCGTCCTCATCGCCTCGTTTCCCGCGGCGAATCAATGCCAAAGCTGCCGCGCCAGTCAGCCTCCATTGATGCCTCACGGGCTGCGCAGTGAAGGCTGGGCGGCGCGTCCCTCGGCCGCCACGCAATGACGCCACACGTAACGCGCCGGCCAAGCCTACCACGTGCGTCTCCGCCTATAAAAGCCGACTGCAAGCGCGCCGGAGAGACTCACCCCGATCATCCACCGACGACGCGCTCATTTCTCCCCCTTTCCTCCCCTCGCCGCCAGTTGAGAAAACATGACCGAGCGTTTCCCAGGCGACGGCGCGGCGGCGAACGGATTCGGGCGTCGTCATCTGCACGAGGGCGAGGCTCGCCTCCTTTTCGAGGCCGAGTACCCGGTCCCGCCGGACATGCGGGTGCCCGGGGCTTGGAGGATCAGCGCCGGCGGTGTGCCGGTGCCACCACCACCCACCGGGACAACGCGGCATGCGGAGATCGCACGCATCCGCGCGTCCCTGCCGTGGCGGCGAGGGAAGGGCCACGGTACGTCCCCGACATCCCGCTCTGGGAGCCCTACTTCCGCCGCCGTCACGCCGAGCAGCTCGAGGCCACCAACGGTGTCGTGCCCTCCGGCAGGCTCAACTCCGATGGCCGGCGCCGGTGGTGGAGCGTGCCTGGCCGCACGTTGGAGGCCGTCCTCGAGTACATCGAGGGCGGCAACACGCCGCGCCTCGAGTACCCCGCTCCCCCATCCTTCTCACGCTGCTGGGGAAGCTCCTGGACGCCGAGGCGCATGGAGATCGGGGCGTCCTCCTCCTCGTTCGGCGGCTCTCCATGCCTCTGAAGGAAATATGCCCTAGAGGCAATAATAAAATTATTATTTATTTCCTTATATCATGATAAATGTTTATTATTCATTCTAGAATTGTATTAACCGGAAACATAATACATGTGTGAATACATAAACAAACAGAGTGTCACTAGTATGCCTCTACTAGACTAGCTCGTTAATCAAAGATGGTTATGTTTCCTAACCATGGACAAAGAGTTGTTATTTGATTAACGAGATCCCATCATTAGGTGAATGATCTGATTGACATGACCCATTCCATTAGCTTAGCACCCGATCGTTTAGTATGTTGCTATTGCTTTCTTCATGACTTATACATGTTCCTATGACTATGAGATTATGCAACTCCCATTTTCCGAAGGAACACTTTGTGTGCTACCAAACGTCACAACGTAACTGGGTGATTATAAAGGAGCTCTACAGGTGTCTCCAAAGGTACATGTTGGGTTGGCGTATTTCGAGATTAGGATTTGTCACTCCAATTATCGGAGAGGTATCTCTGGGCCCTCTCGGTAATGCACATCACATAAGCCTTGCAAGCATTGTGACTAATGAGTTAGTTGTGGGATGATGGATTACGGAACGAGTAAAGAGACTTGCTAGTAACGAGATTGAACTAGGTATTGGATACCGACGATCGAATCTCGGGCAAGTAACATACCAATGACAAAGGGAACAACGTATGTTGTTATGCGGTCTGACCGATAAAAGATCTTCGTAGAATATGTAGGAGCCAATATGAGCATCCAGGTTCCGCTATTGGTTATTGACCGGAGACGTGTCTCGGTCATGTCTACATTGTTCTCGAACCCGTAGGGTCCGCACGCTTAAGGTTTCGATGACAGTTATATTATGAGTTTATGAATTTTGATGTACTGAAGTTTGTTCGGAGTCCCGGATGTGATCACGGACATGACGAGGAGTCTCGAAATGGTCAAGACATAAAGATTGATATATTGGAAGCCTATATTTGGATATCGGAAGTGTTCCGGGTGAAATCGGGATTTTACCGGATCATCGGGAGGTTACCGAAACCCCCCGGGAGGTATATGGGCCTTAGTGGGCCTTAGTGGAAGAGAGGAGAGGTGGCCAGATATGGGCCGCGCGCCCCTCCCCCCCTTGGTCCGAATAGGACAAGGAGAGGGGGGCGGCCCCCCTTCCTCCTCTCTCTCTCCTCTTCCCCCCCCCCCCCTCCGCGAATCCTATTCCAATTAGGAAAGGGGGGAGTCCTACTCCCGGAGGGAGTAGGACTCCTCCTGGCGCGCCTCCTCTTGGCCAGCCCCCCCCCCCCCTTTGAGCCTTTATATATGGAGGCAGGGAGCACCCCTGGAGACATAAGTTGATCCACGTGATCATATTCTTAGCCGTGTGCGGTGCCCCCTTCCACCATAGTCCTCGATAATATTGTAGCGGTGCTTAGGCCAAGCCCTGCGACGGTAGTACATCAAGATCGTCACCACGCCGTCGTGTTGACGGAACTCTTCCCCGACACTTTGCTGGATCGGAGTCCGGGGATCGTCATCGAGCTGAACGTGTGCTAGAACTCGGAGGTGCCGTAGTTTCGGTGCTTGATCGGTCGGGCCGTGAAGACGTACGACTACATCAACCAAGTTAACGCTTCCGTTGTTGATCTACAAGGGTACGTAAATCACACTCTCCCCTCTTGTTGCTATGCATCACCATGATCTTGCGTGTGCGTAGGAAATTTTTTGAAATTACTACGTTCCCCAACAGTGGCATCCGAGCCCAGGTTTTATATGTTGATGTTATATGCACGAGTAGAACACAAGTGAGTTGTGGGCGATATAAGTCATACTGCTTACCAGCATGTCATACTTTGGTTCGGCGGTATTGTTGGACGAAGCGGCCCGGACTGACATTACGCGTACGCTTACGCGAAACTGGTTCTCCCGACGTGCTTTGCACATAGGTGGCTTGCGGGTGACAGTTTCTCCAACTTTAGTTGAACCGAGTGTGGCTACGCCCGGTCCTTGCGAAGGTTAAAACAACACCAACTTGACAAACTATCGTTGTGGTTTTGATGCGTAGGTAAGATTGGTTCTTGCTTAAAGCCCGTAGCAGCCACGTAAAACTTGCAACATCAAAGTAGAGGACGTCTAACTTGTTTTTGCAGGGCATGTTGTGATGTGATATGGTCAAGGCATGATGCTAAATTTTATTGTATGAGATGATCATGTTTTGTAACCGAGTTATCGGCAACTGGCAGGAGCCATATGGTTGTCGCTTTATTGTATGCAATGCAATCACCCTGTAATGCTTTACTTTATCACTAAGCGGTAGCGATAGTCGTAGAAGCATAAGATTGGCGAGACGACAACGATGCTACGATGGAGATCAAGGTGTCGCGCCGGTGACGATGGTGATCATGACGGTGCTTCGGAGATGGAGATCACAAGCACAAGATGATGATGGCCATATCATATCACTTATATTGATTGCATGTGATGTTTATCTTTTATGCATCTTATCTTGCTTTGATTGATGGTAGCATTATAAGATAATCTCTCACTAAATTTCAAGATAAAAGTGTTCTCCCTGAGTATGCACCGTTGCCAAAGTTCGTCGTGCCCAGACACCACGTGATGATCGGGTGTGATAAGCTCTACGTCCATCTACAATGGGTGCAAGCCAGTTTTGCACACGCAGAATACTCAGGTTAAACTTGACGAGCCTAGCATATGCAGATATGACCTCGGAACACTAAGATCGAAAGGTCGAGCGTGAATCATATAGTAGATATGATCAACATAGCGATGTTCACCATTGAAAACTACTCCATTTCACGTGATGATCGGTTATGGTTTAGTTGATTTGGATCACGTGATCACTTAGATGATTAGAGGGATGTCTATCTAAGTGGGAGTTCTTTAAGTAATATGATTAATTGAACCTAAATTTATCATGAACTTAGTATCTGATAGTATCTTGCTTGTTTATGTATGATTGTAGATAAATGGCCCGTGCTGTTGTTCCGTTGAATTTTAATGCGTTCCTTGAGAAAGCAAAGTTGAAAGATGATGGTAGCAATTACACGGACTGGGTCCGTAACTTGAGGATTATCCTCATTGCTGCACAGAAGAATTACGTCCTGGAAACACCGCTGGGTGCCAGGCCTGCTGCAGGAGCAACGCCGGATGTTATGAACGTCTGGCAGAGCAAAGCTGATGACTACTCGATAGTTCAGTGTGCCATGCTTTACGGCTTAGAATCGGGACTTCAACGACGTTTTGAACGTCATGGAGCATATGAGATGTTCCAGGAGTTGAAGTTAATATTTCAAGCAAATGCCCGGATTGAGAGATATGAAGTCTCCAATAAGTTCTGTAGCTGCAAGATGGAGGAGAACAGTTCTGTCAGTGAGCATATACTCAAAATGTCTGGGTATAATAATCACTTGATTCAGATGGGAGTTAATCTTCCAGATGATTGTGTCATTGACAGAATTCTCCAATCACTGCCACCAAGCTACAAGAGCTTCATGATGAACTATAATATGCAAGGGATGAATAAGACTATTCCCGAGCTCTTCGCAATGCTGAAAGCTGCGGAGGTAGAAATCACGAAAGAGCATCAAGTGTTGATGGTCAACAAGACCACTAGTTTCAAGAAAAAGGGCAAAGGGAAGAAGAAGGGGAACTTCAAGAAGAAAAGCAATCAAGTTGCTAATCAGGAGAAGAAACCCAAGTCTGGACCTAAGCCTGAAACTGAGTGCTTCTACTGCAAGCAGACTGGTCACTGGAAGCGGAACTGCCCCAAGTATTTGGCGGATAAGAAGGATGGCAAGGTGAACAAAGGTATATGTGATATACATGTTATTGATGTGTACCTTACTAGAGCTCGCAGTAGCACCTGGGTATTTGATATTGGTTCTGTTGTTAATATTTGCAACTCAAAACAGGGACTACGGATTAAGCGAACACTGGCAAAGGACGAGGTGACGATGCCCGTGGGAAATGGTTCTAAAGTCAATGTGATCGCGGTCGGCACGCTACCTCTACATCTACCTTCGGGATTAGTATTAGACCTAAATAATTGTTATTTGGTGCCAGCGTTAAGCATGAACATTATATCTGGATCTTGTTTAATGCGAGACGGTTATTCATTTAAATCAGAGAATAATGGTTGTTCTATTTATATGAGTAATATCTTTTATGGTCATGCACCTTTGAAGAGTGGTCTATTTTTGATGAATCTCGATAGTAGAAACACACATATTCATAATGTTGAAGCCAAAAGATGCAGAGTTGATAATGATAGTGCAACTTATTTGTGGCACTGCCGTTTAGGTCATATCGGTGTAAAGTGCATGAAGAAACTCCATACCGATGGACTTTTGGAACCACTTGATTATGAATCACTTGGTACTTGCGAACCATGCCTCATGGGCAAGATGACTAAAACACCGTTCTCCGGTACTATGAAGAGAGCAACAGATTTATTGGAAATCATACATACAGATGTATGTGGTCCGATGAATGTTGAGGCTCGTGGCGGATATCGTTATTTTCTCACCTTCACAGATGATTTAAGCAGATATGGGTATATCTACTTAATGAAGCATAAGTCTGAAACATTTGAAAAGTTCAAAGAATTTTAGAGTGAAGTTGAAAATCATCGTAACAAGAAAATAAAGTTTCTGCGATCTGATCGTGGAGGAGAATATTTGAGTTACGAGTTTGGTCTACATTTGAAACAATGCGGAATAGTTTCGCAACTCACGCCACCCGGAACACCTCAGCGTAATGGTGTGTCCGAACGTCGTAATCGTGCTTTACTTGATATGGTGCGATCTATGATGTCTCTTACAAATTTACCGCTATCATTTTGGGGTTATGCTTTAGAGACGGCCGCATTCACGTTGAATAGGGCACCATCAAAATCCGTTGAGACGACACCTTATGAACTATGGTTTGGCAAGAAACCAAAGTTGTCGTTTCTAGTTTGGGGCTGCGATGCTTATGTGAAAAAGCTTCAACCTGATAAGCTCGAACCCAAATCGGAGAAATGTGTCTTCATAGGATACCCAAAGGAGACTGTTGGGTACACCTTCTATCACAGATCCGAAGGCAAGACATTCGTTGCTAAGAATGGATCCTTTCTAGAGAAGGAGTTTCTCTCGAAAGAAGTGAGTGGGAGGAAAGTAGAACTTGACGAGGTAACTGTACCTGCTCCCTTATTGGAAAGTAGTACATCACAGAAACCTATTTCTGCGACACCTACACCAATTAGTGAGGAAGCTAATGATAATGATCATGAAACTTCATAACAAGATACTACTGAACCTCGTAGATCAACCAGAGTAAGATCCGTGCCAGAGTGGTACGGTAATCCTGTTCTGGAAGTCATGTTTTTTTTGACCTTAAAGACTGCAGGGCTTACACCCCACAGTATTTTATTGAAGTCATGTTCTGGAAGTCATGTTGCTAGATCATGATGAACCTACGAACTATGAAGAAGCGATGGTGAGCCCAGATTCCGCAAAATGGCTTGAAGCCATGAAATCTGAGATGGGATCCATGTATGAGAACAAAGTATGGACTTTGGTTAACTTGCCCGATGATCAGCAAGCAATTGAGAATAAATGGATCTTCAAGAAGAAGACTGACGCTGACGGTAATATTACTGTCTATAAAGCTCGACTTGTCGCAAAAGGTTTTCGACAAGTTCAAGGGGTTGACTACGATGAGACCTTCTCACCCGTAGCGATGCTTAAGTCTGTCCGAATCATGTTAGCAATTGCCGCATTTTATGATTATGAAATTTGGCAGATGGATGTCAAAACTGCATTCCTGAATGGTTTTCTGGAAGAAGAGTTGTATATGATGCAACCGGAAGGTTTTGTCGATCCAGAGGGAGCTAACAAAGTGTGCAAGCTCCAGCGATCCATTTATGGACTGGTGCAAGCCTCTCGGAGTTGGAATAAACGCTTTGATAGTGTGATCAAAGCATTTGGTTTTATACAGACTTTTGGAGAAGTCTGTATTTACAAGAAAGTGAGTGGGAGCTCTGTAGCATTTCTGATATTATATGTGGATGACATATTACTGATTGAAAATGATATAGAATTTCTGGATAGCATAAAGGGATACTTGAATAAGAGTTTTTCAATGAAATACCTCGGTGAAGCTGCTTACACATTAGGCATAAAGATCTATAGAGATAGATCAAGACGCTTAATTGGACTTTCACAAAGCACATACCTTGACAAGATTTTGAAGAAGTTCAAAATGGATCAAGCAAAGAAAGGGTTCTTGCCTGTGTTACAAGGTGTGAAGTTGAGTCAGACTCAATGCCCGACCACTGCAGAAGATAGAGAGAAAATGAAAGATGTTCCCTATGCTTCAGCCATAGGCTCTATCATGTATGCAATGATGTGTACCAGACCTGATGTGTGCCTTGCTATAAGTCTAGCAGGGAGGTACCAAAGTAATCCAGGAGTGGATCACTGGACAGCGGTCAAGAACATCCTGAAATACCTGAAAAGGACTAAGGATATGTTTCTCACATATGGAGGTGACAAAGAGCTCATCGTAAACGGTTACGTTGATGCAAGCTTTGACACTGATCCAGACGATTCTAAATTGCAAACCGGATACGTGTTTACATTAAACGGTGGAGCTGTAAGTTGGTGTAATTCTAAATAAAGCGTCGTGGCGGGATCTACATGTGAAGCGGAGTACATAGCTGCTTCGGAAGCAGCAAACGAAGAAGTCTGGATGAAGGAGTTCATATCTGATCTAGGTGTCATACCTAGTGCATCGGGACCAATGAAAATTTTTTGTGACAATACTGGTGCAATTGCCTTGGCGAAGGAATCCAAATTTCACAAAAGAACCAAGCACATCAAAAGACGCTTCAATTCCATCCGGGATCTAGTCCAGGTGTGAGACATAGAGATTTGCAAGATACATACGGATCTGAATGTAGTAGACCCGTTGACTAAGCCTCTTCCACGAGCAAAACATGATCAGCACCAAGGTTCCATGGGTGTTAGGATCATTACTGTGTAATCTAGATTATTGACTCTAGTGCAAGTGGGAGACTGAAGGAAATATGCCCTAGAGGCAATAATAAAATTATTATTTATTTCCTTATATCATGATAAATGTTTATTATTCATGCTAGAATTGTATTAACCGAAAACATAATACATGTGTGAATACATAAACAAACAGAGTGTCACTAGTATGCCTCTACTAGACTAGCTCGTTAACCAAAGATGGTTATGTTTCCTAACCATTAAAAAAGAGTTGTTATTTGATTAACGAGATCACATCATTAGGTGAATGATCTGATTGACATGACTCATTCCATTAGCTTAGCACCCGATCGTTTAGTATGTTGTTATTGCTTTCTTCATGACTTATACATGTTCCTATGACTATGAGATTATGCAACTCCCGTTTGCCGGAGGAACACTTTGTGTGCTACCAAACGTCACAACGTAACTGGGTGATTATAAAGGAGCTCTATAGGTGTCTCCAAAGGTACATGTTGGGTTGGCGTATTTCGAGATTAGGACTTGTCACTCCAATTGTCGGAGAGGTATCTCTGGGCCCTCTCGGTAATGCACATCACATAAGCCTTGCAAGCATTGCTACTAATGAGTTAGTTGCGGGATGATGGATTACGGAACGAGTAAAGAGACTTGCCAGTAACGAGATTGAACTAGGTATTGGATACCGACGATCGAATCTCGGGCAAGTAACATACCGATGACAAAGGGAACAACGTATGTTGTTATGCGGTCTGACCGATAAAAGATCTTCGTAGAATGTGTAGGAGCCAATATGAGCATCCAGGTTCCGCTATTGGTTATTGACCGGAGACGTGTCTCGGTCATGTCTACATTGTTCTCGAACCCGTAGGGTCCGCACGCTTAAGGTTTCGATGACAGTTATATTATGAGTTTATGCATTTTGATGTACCGAAGTTTGTTCGGAGTCCCGGATGTGATCACAGACATGACGAGGAGTCTCGAAATGGTCGAGACATAAAGATTGATATATTGGAAGCCTATATTTGGATATCGGAAGTGTTCCGGGTGAAATTTGGATTTTACCGGATCATCAGGAGGTTACCGGAACCCCCCGGGAGGTATATGGGCCTTAGTGGGCCTTAGTGGAAGAGAGGAGAGGTGGCCAGAGATGGGCCGCGCGCCCCTCCCCCCCTTGGTCTGAATAGGACAAGGAGAGGGCGCCGGCCCCCCTTCCTCCTCTCTCTCTCCTCTTTCCCCCCTCCGCGAATCCTATTCCAATTAGGAAAGGGGGGGAGTCCTACTCCCGGAGGGAGTAGGACTCCTCCTGGCGCGCCTCCTCTTGGCCGGCCGCCCCCCCCCCCCCCCCCCCCCCTTGAGCCTTTATATACGGAGGCAGGGAGCACCCCTGGAGACATAAGTTGATCCACGTGATCATATTCTTAGCCGTGTGCGGTGCCCCCTTCCACCATAGTCCTCGATAATATTGTAGCGGTGCTTAGGCGAAGCCCTGCGATGGTAGTACATCAAGATCGTCACCACGCCGTCGTGCTGACGGAACTCTTCCCCGACACTTTGCTGGATCGGAGTCCGGGGATCGTCATCGAGCTGAACTTGTGCTAGAACTCGGAGGTGCCATAGTTTCGGTGCTTGATCGGTCGAGCCGTGAAGACGTACGACTACATCAACCAAGTTAACGCTTCCGTTGTCGATCTACAAGGGTACGTAGATCACTCTCTCCCCTCTCGTTGCTATGCTTCACCATGATCTTGCGTGTACGTAGGAAATTTTTTGAAATTACTACGTTCCCCAACAGCCTCCACCTCCGCCCCGCCAAGCCGGAGCCCCAGGACACGCCTGTCAGCGCGCGTACCCGCAGCTCCAGCGGCTCTCCCTGCCTCCACCTCCGCCCCGTCAAGCCGGAGCCCCAGGACACGCCTGTCCGCGCATGTACCCGCAGCTCCGGCGCCCTCGTCGAGCCCAAGGTGGAGTCCAGCTTCCCCCCGGAGTACGAGGAGATAGCCCGGCGCGGCTTCTCCGACGAGGACGCCATGCGGTGGTCGGGCGACGACTACGTGCGCGAGGAGATGGTCCGGCAGCGCCGGGCCCTGGAGGAGATCGACGCCCGCAAACATGGGCGCGAGGACGA
This sequence comes from Triticum timopheevii, assembly GCA_963921465.1. Taxonomy (NCBI): domain Eukaryota; kingdom Viridiplantae; phylum Streptophyta; class Magnoliopsida; order Poales; family Poaceae; genus Triticum; species Triticum timopheevii. The sequence goes on from OY997267.1 coordinate 739,357,683, forward strand.
GGACGGTGTCGGCGTCCTCGATAGCTCCGACGACGACGCCCCCGGACCGTCCAACCCGCCGCGCCAAACGGGGGAGGGATGCAGCAGGGACGGCGGAGGCGTAGGCGGGGGCGACGACGACGACGACGACGGTGACTGCACGCGGTTCTACAGCCTCCTCAGCATGCAGAACCGTGTGGGCGGGCGGCGAGGGAGACGGCGGGGGTAGCCCACGATAGTTTTTTTCTTTTTTTGTAAAGTATGTTTAAATTCGAACGAACTCGCCCGTGTTTGCGTTGTGTTTGCACCGAATTTGAACATTTTAAAAACCCGTGGGGGGAAGCGACTGGGGGGCATCACGCCTCCAGTGCGCGGTTTAGCGCCGGTGCGCCCCCAGAGGGCGATTTTTTGCCCCTCCTAGGAGGCCAACGGCCGGAGATGCCCTTAGGCTGGTTGGACTCCCCTGGAACATCAAGTTATTTCTCTTGGATCGAAGAAATATGGGGAATTTTAAAAAAAGGGTTTTTGTCATTTATGCCATCGGTTGTGTCCCACTACTCAGTTTTGCCATTAGGAATATCAACTGCTCAAAAATGCCATCGCTTTGTTAGACACATGTTCAAAAATGCCACTGGGCACCATTATTGTGGTCTCAAATCTCTTTTGCCATGTTATAATGACATAAATACCTATGAACCAGCATGCCAGCTCTCCTTCTATCTTTCTACAATAAAGTGTGGGGCCCGCTTGATCCCAACGACGTTCTTATTTTTCAATAAAATTATTCGCTTGGTTACTCCTGACAAGTGGGCCACACTTATCATTTTGAGATAAAGAGAACTGACATGTGGGTCTAGGCTTATTTTTGTCATATAACATGGTCAATGAGTTTGATGTGAAAATAACGATGTCTAATGGCATTTTTGAGAAAATATCTAACAAAACGATGGCATTTTTTAGCAAACATCTCACGGATCGATGGCATTTTTGAGTAGTTGTAACTTCTAATGACAAAACTGAGTAGTGGGACACAACTAGTGGCAAAAATGATAAAAACCCTAAAAAATGCTCCATGGACTCGCACGGACATATGAGTGTTCACGTTTAATTATTATCTTTGTCACTTAAAATGTCTTCTGCTTTTGAAAAATATTATGTAATTTTTTCAAATCATTCATGCATCTTAAAATATTTGTGTAGTGCTAAGAAAAGTGTTCGTGTATTGAAATAATGTTTTTATAATTTAAAAAATTCTCACTCTTTTCTCGAATGAAAAAAATGTAACTATAAAAAGTGTTCATGTGCTTACAAATATATTCACAATTTAAAAAATATTCTTGCTCTTTAAAAAATTATGTGATATAAAAAGTGTTTGTGTGTTAAAAATAATGTTGATGCATTTGGAAAAGAAAATATACAATTTTAAATAGAGAGGGCGTAAGAGAGATGGTGCATGAACTAGGCATGGCCGTAGCTCGGGAAGCACAGTCGTCACGTCTAGCTTGACGATATTAGTTTTTAAAGCTATTAGACATTCACTTGTGATGGCGTAGTTTAGTGACAAGTGTGAGTGCGGTGGCCGAAATCATCACCTTGAAAATTGACCAAGTTAGGACGCACCGTGATCAGTTGGACACTGTGACATGGTCGGTAAAGGTTGAAAGAAGGATAAACGATAACACGAATGAGAAGCTATGTTCAAATAAATAACATGGACCTGCAAAGGGGTCTTGAGTCGTGCTTATTGTGCTACCAGTGTGATTTTTACTCCTGTTGCAACGCACGGGCATGTTTGCTAGTCTATATCTATATCTACTAGAAAAACGGGAGAAAATAATCATAATTTTCAATGGCCATGACCACGATTTACTACATCATCGAGATACACTATAACACCCAATTTGGTCAAACCTTGAACAACTTTTCAAAATCATGAGCATTTTTTAAACTCGTGAACATACCTGAAATCGTGAACATTTTTCAAATTAGTGAACATTTCCACAGATTTTCGAACATTTTTTAAAATCAAAAATATTTTTTTAATTGATGAACATGTTACACTACCTTCAAACATTTTTTTTCAAAAAACTGAACATTTTTTAAAACATTTTTCTTGAATAAGCAAACATTTCTAGAATTGATGAACATTTTTTGGAAATTGGTGAAACAATTTTTGAAATTCACACACATTTTTTAAAACGCACGATCATTTATTGAATTGTGATTATTTCATGAATCAATAAACTATTTTATATGTCACGAGCAGTTTTTGAATTTTCAGGATATTTTTTAATTCATGAACATTTTTTGGATTAGCAAAATTTTCTTCAATTTCATCAAGATTTTTTAATACACAAACTTTTTGAAAAAAACATGACATTTTTTTATTTTCCGAAGATTTTTTAAATAGGCGAACATTTCTTAAAATCATGGACATTTTCCGAAACCGTAAATATTTATAAATTATTAAACTTTCTTTCAAATTATCATTTAAAAAAAAGGAACTATTTTTAAGTCCCGAATTATTTAAAATAGGAAAAACGAGGACAGAAAAGCAAAACGAAAAATAACAAACAAAATTCAATAAACAGGTCGTTTGGACATGGGCCGGCCCAAACAGGCGCATTGTGTATTCTCCCAGTGCGCACAGCATGGTGGTATAGAATGTTCCTATTGCATGGGCCGGCCCAGGCAGGGATTCCCCTGTGTGAACGTTTTTTTATCACTTATAGGTGAAATCGGTGGGTAATTTTTTGCAACTTTGAGGACAATTTCGATGACATATAATAAAGGGACTATTGCTTACCTCATGAAAATTGCCCTTAAGTTGCCACGAATTACCCACTATGTCACCCATCAGTCAGAAAAATTCTCAGAAAAATGTGTAGATTTCAAATATGCTATCATCTTGCATGTTACTTCCTCCGTCTTTAAAAGAGTGTAATTTCAACTTTGTTGAAGGATCAAACTATCTCAAAGTTTGACCGAGTTTATGCAAAAATATATCAATATTTATGAAACCAAATAAGAGTATGATGAAAATATATTTTATTATGAATCTAATGCTACTAGTTTGATGACATAAATGTTGGTGTACTATTATATAAATATAGTTAAACATAAAAAGATTGATTTTCCAACAAAGTTGGAAGTACACTCTATCAAGAACGTAGGGAGTAATTATTTTTAAAACTAGAGAATACCCCGCGCGTTGCTGCGGGAATCAATTGCAGTATATTTTAGTGATTTGATTGTTGAAGCTTCCATAGTTGAATTAATAATGTATGAACCAAAGCTAAAAAATATTATATATTGTATCTGATTATTGTGTAGTCAGAAAATATTTTGAATGTGGCATAAGGTAACGAAAAACTTTTTTTCTTGCATGTTGAGTGGACCTTTGATGAGGTGACATATGTGGTGAGGTGAAAGGTGTGCATGAGATCAACTAATAATGAAAAACTTTTTCCCATGCAAGTAGTGGTGGGCTTTTGATGAGGTGGCATGTGTGCATGTTGAGATAAATAGGATAGTGGGGATCAACTTCTCATGTATATAGGATATAGGATTTGATTTTGGATGCAATCTTAATTAATACCTTCTTTATATGGGGTATCTTGAAAAGGACTATTATACACCTTATTTATATGGGGTATCTTGTAAAAGAAAGCAGGTCAAATCCATAAGTCATTTGATGCCACTATTTCAAGTATAATGCTGTCCTTTTTGATGTGACCTTGGTACATCTCGCGCATATCTTTTGGGCGGTTCTCTCGTTTGACAATGCTTGCAAACAATTGAACCGGGCTTACCTGGAAAGCTTCTTGCCCCTCCAATAGCCATCATTTTTTCTGTATCTTGCACATTTGATTCTCTCACATACTCTACTCGTATTTGATACTCAGTTTACAAGGACCACCCCTCCACGTGAGTTCATGATATACTTAGATTGACAAATCTAGTGATTTGGCCTGGGGCAGCGATTTTGACTTGGCCAAGATTGCCAGCCGAGTTGGCGAGGAGGGTGATGTTGCTGAAGACGAAGGTTTGGCCAGGTATGAAGGTCATGTCGGCGTTAACCCGCTTGCTGATCGTGATCCCCATCGAATTGTTGCGACTTCTTAGCGGGACATGTACGAGTCACCATTTATGGATTCAGATCTAGCAGATCTCAGGTAGTGGGGCCCGGACTATGGATCTTCATACGATGGTAACATGGCCACATGTTTTTACCTAGGTTCGGGCTCTCCTTAGAGATAAAACCCTATGACATGCTTGTGTTTTATAGCTTTCAAGTGAAATACAAACTACCACTGTTAGAAAAATCGCCGGATATTTAAGGTAATCAGGCAGTTAATCCTAAATTCGTAGGTCACGAATGCGATAACACCTTATCCATTGCGTTAACTGGTCCAGCAAATTAATTGGTTGTCAGCCCGATAAACCGAATAGAGGGAGAGAAATTTGTCTAAAATTTTGGCCCATTCCCTTCTTTACTGTTTTAGGTTTACCCGTTCCCTCCCGTCTCACTCTCCCCTCCCCTCCCATTGTAACCCTCATTTGTGGAGCCTAGGAGCAGCCGCCACCGCTCCCCTCTCCGAGCAGCTGTCGACACCATCCGCCAAAGGCGCCTGCACTCCTCAAGGATCCAGGCACCGAGCCTGTTCATCCCACTCGAGCTCGCCGCCCCGATACAGCAGTTTTGTGTTATATGCCGATATGTGTTTGTGCTATGCTATATGCTACCGATGTTTATTGCCTCCCCTTTATTGTTGTTGCTGCTGCATCATTGCCATATGTAGCTAGGATATATAGATATGAACCTAATTAACCTACCGATAAAGGGGTTATCAATAAATTTAGTTAACATGCCGATTCACCGATTAATCTTACTCCTCACCGGACCGAGCAGCTACAAATTAGCGATATCCGAAATATTGCAAAGTACAAATGATCTACCTCGAGATCAATGTGTATCCTCTGCATGCCCTGCTCCTTGGCTTATATGGGTATTCGGCAGGGGGCTATAGTTTCATCCTAGCCGGCTACGAATAGGAAGGACGGGTTGTATATGATCCAACATCTTGGAGTGTACGGCAAGTCTTCAAAAGGCTTCCTTTTGTACGCTATGGGCCGCTTAAACATGACCCATTGGTGAACCAACAGGGGGGGGGGGGGGCTCGTCCCAGCTTACCAGGCGAGAGATGATGTGATAAGGGACCCCCAATCCAGGTCAGCATCAACACTGGTTTAGTTTCTACCCGGTTGGCCAGAATAGAACGTTTCTCATAAATTAAGGTATGATAAGAAAGTATACCATTCTATTCATATCGGAAAAAGTTTCCAATGATATTTTTTATTTGAGGGAACGTTTTCATGGATGTTTTATAAATTGCAAACGATGGTTACAAGAAAGAAACTAAACCATAAAACTATCGATTTCATTAAACCTCAGCTGCCTGAAATTTTTGTTGGCACCGATCACTTTTTCCTTCTCCCCGAGCGTGATATGGGGAGACCGGACCTTGTCAGAGAAGAAGCAACCTGTCCGAAGAAGTAGAAGCCCCACTATCTCTCTTAGGAATGTGGAGGTGCAGGTTTGCTTGGAAGCAACCAACCTCACTATCTATCTTAGGGGTGCGAGGGGGCAGGGGGGGGGGGGGCGCCGTAATTGTTCACCGATGCGACGTTTAGAGGGATGGCTGGGGTGGTGGCCAGCAACGACGGTGGAGAAAGGTTGAGGGAAGGGCGGGGAGGCAAGGCGGTGCGCGGTAGCGTGCGCCGGCCGCGGGTGGAGGACAGGTTGGGGCGCGAGCGTGAGAAGGAAGAAGGAAGGTAGGAAGAAGATGAATAGTGCGGATCTGTTTTGGGCTCTTGGATGAAAATCCTGCAGTCTACTCCCTCCGTCCGCGAATAAGTGTACTTCTAGCTTTTGTCCTAAGTCAAAGTTTTTAAACTTTGACCAACTATATACAAAAAAGTAGTAACATATAAGATATCAAATTGATATATTATGAAAATACATTTCAAAACAGATCTAGTGATACAAATTTAGTGTCATAAATGCTGCTACTTTTTTCCATAAATCCTGCGGTCTAGATAAATAGAAAAGTTGAAAGAAAACCCAACAATAATCAGTGTCGCGCGCGCGAATACCAAAATCGGCGGAACCTCCCTCCCCTCCCCTCCCCATTCCCCACATCCTCGGCCCGGTTCCCACACGCGGCGCGGCGTGGCGGGCATGGAGGCCGACGACCCGGCGCCGCGCGGCGGGGCCCCGCCCCGCATCCGGCGGCTGGAGGAGTCGGTGGTGAACCGCATCGCCGCGGGGGAGGTGATCCAGCGGCCGTCGTCGGCGGTGAAGGAGCTCGTCGAGAACAGCATCGACGCCGGCGCCTCCACCGTCTCCGTCACCGTCAAGGACGGCGGCCTCAAGCTCATCCAGGTCTCCGACGACGGCCACGGCATCCGGGTACGCTCGCCCGCTCGCATCCTAAATAAACCCTAAACCGCGGAACCAATCCCCCCATCCCCTGAACCCTTGTGCTGCCAAAATCCTTCAAATGTGAGCTGTTAATCGTGATTGCTGTTAACTGCGAGCTGTTAATCCGAAGCGCGTACAGGGCCATGTGGGCGAATGATGGGGAATTTTGGTCTTGGTGATTTTCTACACTGGATCTGTCTGTTTGTTCCGGTTCAGGCGTAAAAAAACTGTATAGGATGCATTTAGGCCATTTGAGATTGGTAGTGCTATTTGCCTTTAGGATGCTTTTAGTTGTCTATGATACTACGAACTGGGCTTGTTTTGTGCTATAAAGGGGGCAGGCCTAGGCGCCTGCAGGGTACTAAATGACTACAGTATTGATTATTGGTATTTGAAGAGCTGGGCATGTTCACAATGGAACTACTCTGTGCCTGACACTTCATGCCCGATTTTCAGACGACACTTGATCCCGCGACTGTGCCAGAGTTGCTCCTGACCATGCATGGTTGGATCCATAGCATTGTCTGAAAAAATCGGGCATGAAGTGTCGTCCGTATAGCAGCGCTCTGTTCAGAATATATTTCTTCAGCGTCTCATATGTCAAGCATTTGCGCTAGCATTGTTGACCATCACTTTTGTCAGCTAAACTTGGTCTCCTTTCACAGTGTGAGGACCTGCCAATATTGTGTGAGAGACATACTACCTCAAAGCTGTCTGCATATGAGGATCTACAGACAATAAAATCCATGGGGTTCAGAGGGGAGGCTTTGGCCAGTATGACTTATGTTGGCCATGTTACGGTGACAACAATAACAGAAGGCCAACTGCATGGCTACAGGTCAGTCCATGAGCAACTTTATTAAATCTTTCTGCTTGACTCTAGAGTCGTCTGTTAATGATTATTACCATGTTGTACTCTCAGAGTTTCTTATAGGGATGGAGTAATGGAGAATGACCCGAAGCCCTGTGCTGCGGTTAAAGGAACTCAAGTCATGGTGAGTTTGCAACTTTGCATAGTACTATTACTTGCTCTATTGGATATGTATTGCGATTTTTAGAAGAAAAAAAATCTTAATATGCAGGTTGAAAATTTATTCTACAATATGGTAGCTCGTAGGAAAACACTGCAGAACTCCAATAACGACTATCCAAAGATAGTGGACTTCATCAGTCGGTTTACGGTCCATCATATCAATGTGAACTTCTCTTGCAGAAAGGTAAATATAGCTGTCTTTTGTGAATTCGTGAGTTTTAAGAAGGTGATATTTGCCTCCTCTGTCACAGCATCGAGCCAATAGAGCAGATGTTCACAGTGGGAGCATGTCTTCAAGGCTAGATGCTATTAGGAATGTCTATGGGGCTTCGGTTGTTCGTGATCTGATGGTAATACATGTTTCAGATGAGATGCTGTAGATTAAATATTCAAGATGGATGGTTTCATCTCGAATGCAAATTATGTGGCAAAAAAGACTACTATGATTCTTTTCATAAATGGCATACAAATTACAAGGCACTAGTAAATTTTTAGAGCCTTTTCCTCCGTAAGTAAATTCTGTTGATTTCATATGCACTAAAAATGTACTGCGATGCCCATGTAGATACACATGTTCAAAACTTCAGATGCTATGTAACTCTGATCAGAGTAATCTGGCCGCATCTTGTTCATATATTTTCGATGAACAAGGGGATATCTTTTAAAGAATAATTTTGTCATACCAACAATGTTTTAAATGATGCATCCACTGTGATTGAACTGTTATGTAGTTTCTGTCAGTGAATTAGTAAAGTATAGTTTCTCTATTATCATGGCTGTGCCTAGTTTGCTTTATCCCATAACTGTCCATATCTCCTCTTCAGATAGACTTGTAGACTGCACTTCTTTGAAAAGGGCTACTGAATTTGTGTACTCTGCAATACTGCCTCAAGCATCCAAACCCTTCATATACTGTCCATCAATCTTCCACCAAAACACATGGATGTCAATATACATCCAACCAAAAAGGGCAGCCCCAGTGCATGTAGCTCCCGCTTGCACAGGGTCTGGGGAAGGGTCCGACCACTTTGGGTCTATTGTACGCAGCCTTTCCCTACATTTCTGCAAGAGGCTGTTTCCAGGACTTGAACCCGTGACCTCATGGTCACAAAGCAGCAGCTTTACCACTGCGCCAAGGCTCCCCTTCAATATACATCCAACCAAAAAGGCGGTATTTTGTGGCAAAAATTTGTGCATGATATTCAAGCATATCTGAAAATTTCCAATTAGAGCACAAACGATTTCACTGATTCCTTTTTGTCTTGCAGGTTAGCCTCTTAAATCAATGGTGTATTATTGAAAAATAATAATTAAAGATGCCATTGAGGAAAAACTGATGAACTGTAATAACACAAGGATATTCCAAACTCAGGTTATTCAATTGTTTAATTTACACTTACACAAACCCAAAGATAGTTGGCCTTTTATTGTTGTGTCTCATCACAGTTGATATGGGGCGGCAATTGCCAGAGATCAATTGTTAAGTGTTCATAATATCATATGGTTGCTTCTCTCTATCTTTGGTGACAGTATATCTTCCAAAGCTACAACCAGTTGCATAGTGCATCAATTTTCAAATATAAGCAAACACTTGCAGAAAGTCACGCTGAAATTCGTTTGTTGTCATTTTTTCAAAACTTGCTCTCTTTGAAAATTGACATCACTAGATGATCCTTGGGTGAAATAGTCAAGACTAGATTTCGAGTCAAGTCTCACCTTGTACTCATACTATGGCACGTCTATGGTCAATGGTGTACATTTGCTCCTTCCGTGTAGATTGTTATAATCTTTGGCTCTTTGAATGTTTAAACTTTAAAGTGCAGTATATTACAAAAATCCATCTGGGTTTCTACATTTTGCCAAGCACATCTTGTAGTTTAATAGTTGATGGAAGTGCTAGTAGCTAATTTGTAGACGTGCCTGTTTGCGGAAGCTACTTACCCCCGTACTCTCTGGAATAAACAGTCCAACAACTTATGGCATGTAAATTTAAACAAATATAATTTGCAAACAAAAACTATGTGCATGTGCGCACGTCAGTGATGCTTGTTCCATGTGCATTCCAGGCACTAACCTCTAGCGCTTACTCAAGCTAACACACTAAAGGATATGGGTACCGAGGTCAGCACCCCTACTGGTACGTAGCATATATCATATGCATATTTCAAGCTAAAATGTTTTCTAAGTATACTGCCACAGCACATTAGTTAACTGTGTATTACTATTGAGCTATCTAATAAAGGGCGTGTGAAACCACCACCTCCGGTTCCAGCGAATAATCTTTACTATAATTATATCATGCTGTAGGAGAAAAATCTCAAAAGGTTCCTGTGAGCCAAATGGTCAGAACAGATCCACGCGATCCATCTGGAAGGTTGCACACCTATTGGTAAGGTCAATTTTCAAATCTAGAAAAGAAATCTGACCTTGTTTCGGTAAGGTATGATCTTCATTACCAAGTTGATAGCGTTCGCCATTTTCTGTATTGTTTATGCTGTCTGATTTGGTCATCTGTTTGTGATCCCTGAATATTTTCTGCATGCCCATCAAATTGTGCATTGAATACCTGTTTTTTGCCTTTCCTCATGTTTGGCTTTAATGATTAATGTTGTTTACATGCTACAAGTCTATAACTCTAGTTAAGTTGTGAGTGCTGGATGTTTTTCTACATTGGTTGCCAATTCACGAGTTCTATTTGAAGAAGGGAGTACAGTGGTTCAATAATTTTTTTACTGTGGCTGATTCTTATTCTTCTATTTGTATATGGTTCCCCAAGAAATATTGTAAGATCAAGAAGAAATCCAAAAGATGCTGGTGATTTGTCCAGTCGCCATGAGCTTCTTACAGAAATAGATTCTAACTTATATCCCGGTAAGCTCATCTTAACCTGTGGTGTCTGAATCTGTCTCCATTTTGGCAGACTGATGATTTATGTATTTCTGCTATGCCTTTTCGATATTTTTAAGAATTGCACACATATGTTGGAGTTGCCAATGAAGTTTTAGCTTTGATACAACACAATACCCTCTTATACCTTGTCAACGTGGTAAATGTTCGGTAAACTCTATACATTGCATTGATGTCTAGTCTTACTCTTCTATGCCCATACCTGTACATCTTTTATGTAAGCTAGATTTCTTTCTTTCTAATATCTGACATATTTCTTTGAAGGTAATCGGTACCCTAGTTACATGTACATATTTGCAAATGCATGCGCGCACAAACAATATTGCTTGGACACACCACCATCAAGCTGCTACCCATTCATATCACATACAATTGAATGCCTCCAACTACTAAATAATAGGCACCTTGTCGGGGGATGACCCCCGGGTAGGCTCAGGGATACAAGACGACATTTTAAAACATCAGGCAGGTTGGGCGCCCTCATGGCCGGCTGGGCGCAGTCGGCAGCCAGCTGGGTCAGCGCCCGTCCTACCCATCCGTCCCAGCAACAGGGCGAGGCGACCCCCACGTCGAGGAGAGCATGGCTACAGTACCGTCAGTACTACTGACCGAGGCGACCAACTCCCGGACGGCTCGACACTTTAGATGCATCGCGTCAACCACTCCGTGACGCCACGGCCTACGCGCCACAGTGATAAGCAGTCGGCGGGCCACACGGCCAATAGTACCTTGCAGCCGGTGGGCCCCACCAGTGGCCAGAGACGCCGGCAGCCGAGGCCCGCCCCTCTCTCTTAGATATTTTGTAACCTGGGAGGCCCAAGTATAAGACCTCCTAGGAGCCCCCCTAGGAGGGGGTCGGCTCATTCTTACCACCACACACACCCACGAGGCAAAGAACAGAGCTAGAGCCCTCTCCTTCCTCCACCCAAATAGCTCCAGGAGGAACCATGTATTCCTTGTGATCTCCATAGTGATCCTTGCAGGACTAGGGGTATTACCTCACTCGAAGGGCCTTGAACCTGAGTACGTCTCTGTGTTCGCAGTGCTCGTGCATAATCTCGCATCCGAACGCCACCGGCACTCATCGCCCCAACCACGCTCGATAAGCCATCCCATGGCATCTGCCGTGAGAACACCATGACAGTTGGCGCCCACCGTGGGGAGTGGCACGACACCGGTTGGAGTCACGTTCCGGACAAGACCCTTCACTCCCACTGGCGAGCGCATCACGCATGACCTAGTCAGCAGGCTCGGTGCGTTCGACGGTGCTGGCGACGATGCAGTGCGCTTCATGGACGCCGCCTCCCCCGCAAGTGGCTCCATCATCCCCTTTGGCGAGCTTCGCGTCTATGTTGCTCTCGTCCCTGACGAGTACCCTAGCAGGGTGCTCACCTTCGCCGACCCGCCGATCCTCGGCGGCTATGGCATCTCCGGCGACGTCACGGACCTCTGCACTTGGGTGGAGGGCTGGCCACTGGCTCCAGCCACAACACCGGCTGGAGCAAGGACCTAGGCGCAGCGACCGTGGCCCGCGCCAACCGTGTGAAACCTCTCCAGGCGGTGGTTCAGAACCTGCACACTCCCATCCGCCCAATGTCGACCCCGCTGCTGCCGCGACCGAGTTCGAGGAGGCACACGTGGCCTGCTCGACGGGGCCAAGGAGCTTGCCGCCATGCAGCGCCGTATGGAGTCCGTGCAGCGCGAGTACACCACCACCCATGGCTTCAATTCGGCTGCTGACGGGCGCAGCCGGCTCGGGGAGGTGCAGTGTCGCGGCAGGGCCCTCGGCCAGATGCTAGGCGTGAACCGGCCCACATATAACACCCCTGTCATCCGCGGCCAAACTAGGAAGGCCTGGAGGGCGAAGGGCTGCAGCAGCAACGCGCCCATGACCTCATTGCTGTTGCGGACTAGCAGCATGCACAATGGGATCCGCTCCAGCCGTCTGCCTTTGGCTCGAAATCCCCTCGCCTTGGATGGAGAACCGGCAGCCGATCGAGGGTCCTAGGCCCACGCAATAGGCATCTTCCCTGCATGACAACAGCCATTGGAGCCAGCTGCAAGGCAGCCGGGGTAGACGCAACCGTGACTAGGCGACTGTCTCGGCTCTGATTTTCTTGGTCAGCAAGGGGACAGAGGGTCGATCCCCGTCGAAGACGCAGGTGTTACGCTGTTACCAGATCATCCACCCGTCAGCAGCGTCGTGGTGGCCAGTCCCTTGCGAAGAGGTTTGGGAGTCATCTCTTTGGCAGCCAGCCACCATTCGTTGAGGGAGGTTTCCTGGTCAGGTTGCCTGCATGTCATCCTCAGCCATGAGAGAGTATCATGCCAGACCTGCCTTGAGAAAGGGCAGGAAACTGGCAGGTGATGCATTGTCTCTGGTTCCTGGTTGCAAAGGGCGCAGCGAGGGGTGGTGTTGCAGGCTGTGGCGTTGCAATCCCTCGGCAGTCCAACACCTGTTCTGATTGGCTAGCCAGTGAAAGAATTTCACTTTTGGCTATGCCCAGGTCTTCCAAATTAGCTTTGAAGCGCTGCAGCTGGCGGAGCCCTGGAAAGTAGCAAGGTAGCAGGAGCGGGCGGAGTATGTGCTTCTCGCATTCCACTTCCAGATCAGTTTATCCGGCTCGTCCGAGAGGGTGGTGTGTTCGATAGCTCATCATAGCAGCAGATTTTGCTCAATCTTGTGGACGCCCAGGTTGACGTGGATGTCACGCGCCCATGGGTGTGCTTGAAGCCCGTCAGCGATGGTGGGCAGTTTTTGTCGTCGCTTGGGGATGCAGGCGTAGAGCTTCGGGGCGATCTCATTCACAGATTTGTCACTAGTATGCCTCTACTTGACTAGCTCGTTAATCGAAGATGGTTATGTTTCCTAACCATAGACATGTGTTATCATTTGATTAACGGGATCACATCATTAGGAGAATGATGTGATTGACATGACCCATTCCATTAGCTTAGCACCCGATCGTTTAGTATGTTGCTATTGCTTTCTTCATGACTTATACATGTTCCTATGACTATGAGATTATGCAACTCCCGTTTGCCGGAGGAACACTTTGTGTGCTACCAAACGTCACAACGTAACTGGGTGATTATAAAGGAGCTCTATAGGTGTCTCCAAAGGTACATGTTGGGTTGGCGTATTTCGAGATTAGGATTTGTCACTCTGATTATCGGAGAGGTATCTGTGGGCCCTCTCGGTAATGCACATCACATAAGCCTTGCAAGCATTGCAACTAATGAGTTAGTTGCGAGACGATGTATTACGAAACGAGTAAAGAGACTTGCCAGTAACGAGATTGAACTAGGTATTAAGATACCGACGATCGAACCTCGGGCAAGTAACATACCGATGACAAAGGGAACAACGTATGTTGTTATGCGGTCTGACCGATAAAGATCTTCGTAGAATATGTGAGAGCCAATATGAGCATCCAGGTTCCGCTATTGGTTATTGACCGGAGACGTGTCTCGGTCATGTCTACATTGTTCTCGAACCCGTAGGGTCCGCACGCTTAAGGTTTCGATGACAGATATATTATGAGTTTATGAGTTATGATGTACCGAAGGAGTTCGGAGTCCCGGATGAGATCAGGGACATGACGAGGAGTCTCGAAATGGCCGAGACATAAAGATTGATATATTGGACGGCTATATTCGGACACCGGAAGTGTTCCGGAGAGTTTCGGATAAAACCGGAGTACCGGGGGGTTACCGGAACCCCCCGAGGGTTAATGGGCCTCATTGGCCCAAAGTGGAGAAGAGGAGGGGCGGACAGGGCAGGCTGCGCGCCCCCTCCCCTCTAGTCCGAATTGGACAAGGAGTGGGGGGGGGGGGGCGGCGCCCCCCTTTCCTCCCTCTCCTCTCTCCCTTCCTTCCCCCTCTCCTACTTGGACAAGGAAAAAGAGGGAGTCCTACTCCCGGTAGGAGTAGGACTCCTCCCTGGCGCGCCTCCTCCTGGCCGGCTGCCCCTCCCCCTTGCTCCTTTATATACGGGGGCAGGGGGCACCTCTAGACACACAAGTTGATCTTTATGATCGTTCTCTTAGCCGTGTGCGGTTCCCCCCTCCACCATAATCCTCGATAATATTGTAGCGGTGCTTAGGCGAAGCCCTGCGACGGTAGAACATCAAGATCGTCACCACACCGTCGTGCTGACGGAACTCTTCCCCGACACTTTGCTGGATCGGAGTCTGGGGATCGTCATCGAGCTGAACGTGTGCTAGAACTCGGAGGTGCCGTAGTTTCGGTGCTTGATCGGTCGGGCCGTGAAGACGTACGACTACATCAACCGCGTTATCATAACGCTTCCGCTATCGGTCTACGAGGGTACGTAGACAACACTCTCCCCTCTCGTTGCGATGCATCACCATGATCTTGCGTGTGCATAGGAATTTTTTTGAAATTACTACGTTCCCCAACAAATGAGGCTTGGTATCATTATGCTGTTGGATTAATTGTTACCTTAGTTATGATTATGATCGCATTTGTTGTTGCATTTAAATGTTTTACATAGTTGTATGTTAGTTTCAATGTATGTTTTAATTAGATGCTCTAGAGAGCTGTATGTTGTTCTACGAGAACTATGTATGAACTTTATGTATTTATTTTTCAATAATAACATTTGATCACTACTGTACTTTGGTTATGATGGAAGACAATGAAGAAGAAGAGGATGATGACAACCATCCTATGTTCCTTGAATACAATGATATTGCAACGAGGGACACTGACGATCAAGAGGCACCAGATGTGCCCGATGATGATCTTCGTTGGGTCATTGTTGATGCACAGAGAGGATGCGAAAGTAAAAGGGAGAAGTTGAAGTTCGAGCGCATGTTAGAGGACCACAAAATAGGGTTGTACCCAAATTGCAAAGATGACAACAGAAAGTTTGATACCACATTGGAATTGTTGTAACGGAAGGCAGACAATGGTGTATCTGATGGATTTGGGAAGCTACTGAAAATAATGAAGAAGAAGCTTCCAAAGGATAACGAATTGCCTGACAGTACGTACGAAGCAAAGAAGGTTCTCTGCCCTCTAGGATTGGAGGTGCAGAAGATACATGCATGCCCTAATGACTGCATCCTCTACCGCGGTGAGTGCAAGGAATTGAACGCATGCCCGGTATGCGGTGCATTGCGGTATAAGATCAGACGAGATGAGCATGGTCATGTCGAGGGCGAGCACCCCAGGAAGCGGGTTCCTGACAAGGTGATGTGGTATGCTCTTATAATACCACGGTTGAAACATTTGTTCAGAAACAAAGAGCATGCCAAGTTGATGCGATGACACAAGGAAGACCGTAAGAAAGACGGGAAGTTGAGAGCACCCGCTGATGGGTCGCAGTGGAGAAAAATCGAGAGAAAGTGGGGGGACTTTGTAGGTGACGCAAGGAATGTATGGTTTGGTTTAAGTGCAGATGGCATTCACCCTTTTGGGGAGCAGAGCAGCAATCATAGCACATGGCCCGTGATTCTATCCCTTGTGTAGTAGGATTGTAGGCTGACTGGACTGGACTGTATGGACTATACTAACCCTTTAACACTTTAATATAAAGTCAGTGGGAACCTCCCCCACTGTCATCAGTTCTCAAAAATCATAGCACATGGCCCGTGACTCTATGTATTTATAACCTTCCTCCTTGGTTGTGCATGAAGTGGAAGTTCATTATGATGCCAGTGCACATCCAAGGCCCTAAAAACCCGGCAACAACATTGATGTGTACCTAAGGCCATTAGTTGATGAACTTTTACAGCTGTGGAATGGAAAAGGTGTACGTGTGTGGGATGAGCACAAACAGCAGGAATTTGACCTACATGCGTTGCTGTTTGTAACCATCAATGATTGGCCAGCTCTTAGTAACCTTTCAGAATAGACAAATAAGGGATACCACACATGCACGCATTGTTTGGATGATACCGAAAGTATATATTTGGACAAATGCAAGAAGAATGTGTACCAGGGACATCGTCGATTTCTTCCAACCAAGCATCTCTTATGAAAGAAAGGCAAGCATTTCAAAGTGAGGCAAATCACCGAAAGAAGTCTGTCCTCCGTACTAGTGATGACATACTTGATATGGTCAAGGATTTACAATTAATCTTTGGAAAGAGTCCTGGCGAACAATCTATATTTTGGGACTTACCCTAGGTCCGCTCTGCAATCGACGTGATGCACGTGACGAAGAATCTTTGCGTAAACCCGCTAGGCTTCTTGGGCGTGTATGGGAAGACAAAAGATACACCGAAGACACGGGAGGACCAGCAACGTGTGCACGAAAAGGACGACATGCATCCAAAGCAGTATCAAGGTCCTGCCAGCTACGCTCTTACCAAAGAAGAGAAGGAAATCTTCTTTGAATGCCTGCTCGGTATGAAGGTCCCGTCCGGCTTCTTGTCCAATATAAAGGGAATAATAAATATCCCAGAGAAAAAGTTCCAGAACCTAAAGTCTCATGACTACCACATGATTATGACGCAATTGCTTCCGGTTGCATTGAGGGGCATTCTACCGAAAAACGTTTGATTAGCCATTGTGAAGCTATGTGCATTCCTCAATGCAATCTCTCAGAAGGTAATCGATCCAGAAATCCTACCAAGGTTACAGAATGATTTGGTGCAATATCTTGTCAGTTTCGAGTTGGTGTTCCCACCATCCTTCTTCAATATCATGACGCACGTCCTAGTTCATCTAATCGATGAGGTTTCCATTCTAGGTCCTGTATTTCTACACAATATGTTCCCCTTTGAAAGGTTCATGGGAGTCTTAAATAAATATGTTTGTAACCGTGCTAGGCTAGAAGGAAGCATATCCATGGGCCATCAAACAAAGGAGGTCATTGGGTTTTGTGTTGATTTTATTCCTGGCCTTAAGCTGATTGGTGTCCCTCAATCGCGGTATGAGGGGAGACTCGGTGGAAAAAGCACGCTAGGAGTGGATTCAATAATATGTAGGGACGATCATTCTTGGGCTCAAGCACGCTACACAGTTCTACAAAATTCTGCCTTGGTGACCCCGTATATCAATGAACACAGGAATATTCTACTCTCCAAACATCCGGAGCAGTCTGATAACTGGATTACATGTGAACACATTAGGACTTTTGGTAGTTGATTGCAAACACATCTCATGGGTAACACATTGTTGGAGATGAGTTGTACTCGTTGGCTAGGACAACATCTTCGACAGTATTGACTTACCAAGGGTACGAGATAAATGTCAATACATTTTACACGATCGCCCAAGATAAAAAGAGCACCAACCAAAACAGTGGTGTTCGCTTTGATGCAGCAACCAATAGGGGAAACGACACATATTATGATTTTAAGGTCCCATTGTTTCGGTGCAAATGGGTCAATCTGTTAAGAGGTGGGGTACAAGTAGACCCGTGGTACGGAATGACAACAGTGGATCTCAAAAATCTTGGATACACAGATGAACCATTCGTCCTAGCCAATGATGTGCCGCAGGTTTTCTATGTGAAGGACATGACTACCAAACCGAGAAAAAAAAAATAAAAGATAAGGAAGCGAATACATCATACGATGAGCCAAAGCGCCACATATTTCTTTCAGGGAAAATAGACATCGTGGGAGTGGAGGGCAAAATAGACATGTCTGAAGATTATGAAAAGTTTCATGAAATTCCTCCCTTCAAAGTGAAGGCTGACCCAAGCATCCTGTTAAACGATGAAGATTATCCATGGTTACGGCGCAATAAGCAAGGGACACACGTGAAGAAAAAGTGAAGACTTTCTCTCCACAACTATTCTGATGATGGCTTTGATCTAGAATATCATTGAAGTTACATGTCAAGAAATGAAATCCCTTTTGTAATAGATGAGTTTTCATCCGAAACCCTGATACTTCGAAAGAGATTGTCCAGTGTGTACACAAAGTGCATCCGGTTTTTCCCGTAACCCTCTAACTTTTTAGCACATGCTATGTGGGTGAAATTATGATACCATGCCAAGTTTCATGCTTTTCAGAGTTCATTTGTAGTGCTTTTCAATTTCAGAGTCATTTAGCTCAAATAATGAACTAATAGCAAAAAGAAGTATTAGAACAATTCGGATCTTCGCAGACTGTTCTATTTTTGACAGATTCTGTTTTCTATGTGTTGTTTGCTTATTTTGATGAATCTACGGGTAGTATCGGGGGGTATGAACCATGGAAAAGTTGGAATACAGTAGATATTACACCAATATAAATAAATAATGAGTTCAAAACAGTACCAAAAGTGGTGATTTATTTTCTTATACTAATGAAGCTTATGAGATTTTCTGTTGAGTTTTGTGTTGTGAAGTTTTCAAGTTTTGGGTAAGGATTTGATGGACAATGGAATAAGGAGTGGCAAGAGCCTAAGCTTGGGGATGTCCAAGGCACTCCAAGGTAATAATCAAGGACAGCCAAGAGCCTAAGCTTGGGGACGCCCCGGAAGGCATCCCCTCTTTCGTCTTTGTCTATCGGTAACTTTACTTGAGGCTATATTTTTATTCACCACATGATATGTGTTTTGCTTGAAGTGTCTTGTATGATATGAGTATTTAATTTTTAGTTTTCCACAATCATCCTTGCTGTACACACCTTTTGAGAGGGACACACATGAATCGTGATTTATTAGAATACTCTATGTGCTTCACTTATATCTTTTGAGCTAGGCAATTTTGCTCTAGTGCTTCATGTATATCTTTTTAGAGCACATCGGTGGTTTTATTTTGTAGAAATTATTGAACTCTCATGCTTCACTTATATTATTTTGAGAGTATTTTTAAACAACATGTTAATTTCCTTTGGTTATAAATTTAGTCCTAATATGATAGACATCCAAGAGGGATATAATAAAAACTTTCATATAAAGTGCATTGAATACTATGAGAAGTTTGATTTCTTATGATTGTTTTGAGATATAAAGATGGTGATATTAGAGTCATGCTAGTGAGTAATTATGGATTGTAGAAATACTTGTGTTAAAGTTTGTGATTCCTGTAGCATGCACGTATGGTGAACCGTTATGTGATGAAGTCGGAGCATCATTTATTTATTGATTGTCTTCCTTATGAGTGGCGGTCGGGGATGAGCGATGGTCGTTTCCTACCAGTCTATCCCCGTAGGAGCATGCGCGTAGTACTTCATTTCGATAACTAATAGATTTTTGCAATAAGTATGTGAGTTCTTTATGATTAATGTTGAGTCCATGGATTATAGACACTCTCACCCTTCCACCATTGCTAGCCTCTCTAGTACCATGCAACTCTCGCCGCTACCATACACCCACCATATACCTTCCTCAGAACAGCCACCATACCTACCTATTATGACATTTCCATAGCCATTCCGAGATATATTGCCATGCAATTTTCGACCTTTCCGTTTATTATGACATGCTTCATCATTGTCATATTGCTTTGTATGATCATGTAGTTAACATAGTATTTGTGGCAAAGCCACTGTTCATAATTTTTATACATGCCACTCTTGGTTCATTGCACATCCCGGTACACCGCCGGAGGCATTCATATAGAGTCATATTTTGTTCTAAGTATCAAGTTGCAGTTCTTGAGTTGTAAGTAAATACAAGTGTGGTGATCTTGATTATTAGAGCATTATCCCATGTGAGTAAAGGATGATGGAGAGTATGATTCCCCCACAAGTCGGGACGAGACTCCGGACGAATAAAAATAGAAAAAAAGTGGCCAAAGAGCCCAAAATAAAAAATAAAAAATGAGAGAAAAGAGAGAAGGGGCAATGTTACTATCCTTTTACCACACTTGTGCTTCAAAGTAGCACCATGATCTTCATGATAGAGAATCTTCGATGTTGTCACTTTCATATACTAGTGGGAATTTTTCATTATAGAACTTGGCTTGTATATTCTAATGATGGGCTTCCTCAAATTGCCCTAGGCCTTCGTGAGCAAGCAAGTTGGATGCACACCCACTTAGTTTCTTTTTGAGTTTTCATAAACTTATAGCTCTAGTGCATCCGTTGCATGGCAACCCCTACTCACTCAAATTTTGTTTTTATCATTTACCTACTCGAGGACGTGCATGAATTAAGCTTGGGGATGCTTGATATGTCTCCAACTTATCTATAATTTTTGTGTTCCATGCTATTATTTTATCTGTTTTGGATGTTTTATATACATTAATATGATATTTTATATTATTTTTGGGACTAACGTATTAACCTAGAGCCCAATGCCAGTCTATGTTTTTCCTTGTTTTTGAGCTTCGCAGAAAATGAATATTAAACGGAGTCCAAACGGAATAAATCCTTCGCGATGATTTTTCTTGGACCAAAAGACACGCAAGAGACTTGGAGTGCAAGTCAGAAGAGCCACGAGGCGGCCACAAGGATGGAGGGCGTGCCCAGGGGATAAGGCTCGCCCCTACCTTGTGGGCCCCTCGGTGACCCCATGACCTAGATCTTCCTCCTATATATTCATATATATTCCTAAACCACCAAAAGAATCCACGAAAACACTTTCCACCGCCGCAACTTTCTGTCCCCGTGAGATCCCATCTTGGGGCCTTTTCCGGCATCCTACCGGAGGGGGATTTGATCACGGAGGGCTTCTACATCACCTTTATTGCCCTTCCGATAAAGCGTGAGTAGTTTACCACAGACCTACGTGTCCATAGCTAGTAGCTAGATGGCTTCTTCTCTCTCTTTGATTCTCAATACCATGTTCTCCTTGATGTTCTTGGAGATCTATCCGATGTAATCTTCTTTTGCGGTGTGTGATATGTCCATTTTGCATCATGCTTTTATATTGATATTTAATGCATTATGGGTTGTTATTATACGTTATATCATAATACTTATGCCTTTTCTCTCTTATTTTTTAAGGTTTACATGAAGAGGGAGAATGCCGGCAGCTGAAATTCTGGACTAGAAAAGAAGCAAATATTAGAGACCTATTTTGCACAACCCCAAAAGTCCTGAAACTTCACGGAGCATGTTTTGGAATATTTAAAAAATATTGAGCGAAGAAAGTACCAGAGGGGGCCACCAGCCAGCCACAAGGGTGGAGGGCGCGCCCTACCCCCTGGGAGCGCCCCCCGACCTTGTGAGCCCCCTGGCAGGCCTCCGGTGCCCATCTTTGGCTATATGATGTGTTTTGACCTGAAAAAAATCATAAGGAATATTTCGGGACGAAGCGCCGCCGTCTCGAGGCGGAACCTAGGCAGAACCAATCTAGGTCTCCGGCAGAGCTGTCCTGCCGGGGAAACATCCCTCCGGGAAGGGGAAATCGAAGCCATCGTCATCACCAATGATCCTCTCATCGAGAGGGGGTCAATATCCATCAACATCTTCACCAGCACCATCTCCTCGCAAACCCTAGTTCATCTCTTGTATCCGATCTTGGTCCCAAAACCTCATATTGGTACCTTTGGGTTGCTAGTAGTGTTGATTACTCCTTGTAGTTCATGCTAGTTGGTTTATCCAATGGAAGATTATATTTTCAGATCCTTAATGATAATTAATACTCCTCTGATCTTGATCATAAATATGTTTTATGAGTAGTTATGTTTGTTCCTGAGGATATGGGAGAAGTCTTGTTATAAGTAATCATGTAAATTTGGTATTCGTTCGATATTTTGATGAGATGTATGTTGTCTATCCTCTAGTGGTGTTATGTGAACGTCGACTACATGACACTTCACCATTATTTGGGCCTAGGGGAAGGCATTGGGAGGTAATAAGTAGATGATGGGTTTCTAGAGTGACAGAAGCTTAAACCCTAGTTTATGCGTTGCTTCATAAGGGGCTGATTTGGATCCATATGTTTCATGCTATGGTTAGGTTTACCTTAATTCTTCTATAGTAGTTGCGGATGCTTGCGAGAGGGGTTAATCATAAGTGGGAGGCTTGTCGAAGGAAGGGCAGCACCCAAACACCGGTCCACCCACATATCAAATTATCAAAGTAACGAACGCGAATCAAATGAGCATGATGAAAACTAGCTTGACAACAATTCCCATGTGTCCTTGGGAGCGCTTTTCTTTATATAAGAGTTCGTCCAGGCTTGTCCTTTGCTACAAAAAGGATTGGGACACCTTGCTGCACCTTAATTACTTTATTTACTTGATACCCGTTACGATTTACCATATCACAAAACTATCTGTTACCGATAATTTCAGTGCTTGCAGAGAATACCTTGCTGAAAACCACTTGTCATTTCCTTCTGCTCCTCGTTGGGTTCAACACTCTTACTTATCTAAAGGACTACAATAGATCCCCTATACTTGTGGGTCATCAAGACTCTTTTCTAGCGCCGTTGATATGGGGTGAAGCGCCTTTGGTAAGTGGAATTTGGTAAGGAAACTTTTATATAGTGTGCTGAAATTTCCCGTCACTTGTTACCATGGAAGATAATCCTTTGAGGGGTTTGTTCGGGGTATCTTCAACTCGACCGGAACCACAATTAGCTACTCCTCAACCTACTGCACCTACTGAAAATATTTATTATGAAATCCCTTCGGGTATGATAGAGAAACTGCTAGCTAATCATTATGTAGGAGATGGAACATTACATCCCGATATGCACCTAATCTATGTGGATGAAGTTTGTGGATTATTTAAGCTTGCAGGTATGTCCGAGGATGTGGTCAATACGAAGGTCTTCCCTTTATCTTTGAAGGTAAAGTAATTGACATGGTATAGGCTATTGGATGATATTGGATCATGGAACTACAACTGATTGAAACTGGAATTTCATTAGAAGTTTTATCCTATGCGCCTGGTTCATTATGATCAGAATTATATATATAATTTTTGGCCTCGTGAAGGATAAAGTATTGCTCAAGCTTGGGGGAGGCTTAATTCAATGTTATATTCATGCCTCAATCATGAGGTCTCTAGGGAAATTATTATTCAAAAAATTTATGCTCGACTTTCTCATAATGATCGATCCATGCTCGATACTTCTTGTACTGGTTCCTATATGAAGAAAGATATTGAATTCAAATGGGATTTATTGGAAAGAATTAAACGCAACTCTGAAGATTGGGATCTCGACGAATGTAAAGAGTCAAGTATAAACCTTAAGTTTGATTGTGTTAAATCTTTTATGGATACCGATGTTTTTCGTGATTTTAGCACTAAATATGAACTTGACTCTGAGATAGTAGCTTCTTTTTGTGAATCGCTTGCTACTCATGTTGATCTCCCTAAGGAGAAGTGGTTTAAATATCATACTCCCATTGAAGTTAAAGTAGTAGAACCTATTAAAGTTGAAGAAGAAACTATTACTTATAATGTTGATCCTATTGTTCCTACTGCTTATATTGACAAACCACCATTCCCTATTAGAATAAAGGATCATGCTAAAACTTCAGCCGTGGTTCGTAAGAGTTATACTAAAACACCTACACCCTTTGAGAAAATTAAAGTTGAACCTAGTATTGCTATGGTTAAAGATCTCTTGGTTGATAATATTGATGGGCATGTTATTTATTTCTATGATGAAGCTGCTAGGATTGCTAAACCTGATACTAAAGATAAACATAGACCTATTGTTGGCATGCCTGTTGTTTCTGTTAAAATTGGAGATCACTGTTATCACGGCTTATGTGATGTGGGTGCTACTTTGAGTGCAATTCCGTTTACATTATATAAATAAATTATGAATGATATTGCACCTGCTGAGATAGAAGATATTGATGTTACTATTAGGCTTGCTAATAGAGATACTATATCGCCAATTGGGATTGTTAGAGATGTTGAAGTCTTGTGTGGGAAAATTAAATATCCTACCGATTTTCTTGTTCTTGGTTCCCCACAAGATAATTTTTGTCCAATTATATTTGGTAGACCCTTCTTGAATACTGTTAATGCTAAGATAGACTGCGAGAAAAATATTGTTATTGTTGGTTTAGGGGATATGTCTCATGATTTTAATTTATCTAAATTTCGTAGACAACCCCATGATAAAGAATTGCCTAGTAAAGATGAAATTATTGGTCTTGCTTCTATTGCCGTGACTCCTAATGATCCTTTGGAACAATATTTGCTAGACCATGAAAATGATATGCATGTTTATGAATGAAAGAAGGGAAATAGATGAAGTATTCTTTAATCAAGGACCTATTTTGAAACACAATTTGCCTGTTGAAATCCTTGGGGACCCCCCTCCACCCAAGGGTGATCCCGTGTTTGAGCTTAAACAATTACCTGATACTCTGAAATATGCTTATCTTGATGAAAAGAAGATATATCCTGTTATTATTAGTGCTAACCTTTCAGAGCATGAAGAAAAGAAATTATTGAAAACTCTGAAGAAGCACCATGCCGCTATTGGATATACTCTTGATGATCTTAAGGGCATTAGTCCCACTCTATGTCAGCACAAAATTAAATTGGAGAAGGATGCTAAACCGGTTGTTGATCATCAACGATGGTTAAATCCTAAGATGAAAGAAGTGGTAAGAAATGAGATAATAAAGGTTCTAGAGGTAGGTATAATTTATCTTATTGCTGATAGTCAATGGGTAAGTCCTGTTCATTGTGTCCCTAAGAAGGGAGGTATTACTATTGTTCCTAATGATAAGAATGAATTGATTCCTCAAAGAATTGTTACAGGTTATAGAATGGTAATTGATTTTCACAAATTAAATAAAGCTACTAGAAAATATCATTACCCTCTACCTTTTATTGATCAAATGCTAGAAAGATTATCGAAACATACACATTTTTGCTTTCTAGATGGTCATTCTGGTTTCCCTCAAATGCCTGTGTCAAAAGATGATCAAGATAAAACCACTTTTACTTGCCCTTTCGGTACCTTTGCTTATAGACGTATGCCTTTTGGTTTATGCAATGCACCTGCTACCTTTCAAAGATGTATGACTACTATATTCTCCGACTTTTGTGAAAACATTGTTGAGGTTTTCATGGATGATTTCTCCGTTTACGGAACTTCTTTTGATGATTGCTTAAGCAACCTTGACCGAGTTTTGCAGAGATGTGAAGAAACTAATCTTGTCTTGAATGGGGAGAAGTGCCACTTTATGGTTAATGAAGGTATTGTCTTGGGGCATAAAATTTCTGAAAGAGGTATTGAAGTTGATAAAGCTTAAGTAGATGCTATCACTACTGCAGGATGCTGCTAACTCGACACTACGATTAGAGACCCTTCGAGAAACTATGTTCGATGCAATAATCGCAAACGGTGGTGTATGAAAACTGTCAAAAATGTATAAAAC
Organism: Triticum timopheevii; assembly: GCA_963921465.1. Lineage (NCBI taxonomy): Eukaryota > Viridiplantae > Streptophyta > Magnoliopsida > Poales > Poaceae > Triticum > Triticum timopheevii. The sequence continues at coordinate 739,383,300 of OY997267.1, forward strand.
ATTTGCGATGACGGATGCATCAAACACAGTTCAGATTTTAGTTGCGTGTGCGATGAAGGGCATACAGTTCAGTTCAATTAACTGTTTGCGATGAGGTGGAACAAAAGAAACGGGTAGCCAGATGAAGGCGTGTGCGATGTACAACATATAGTTCACTCGGATGAACTGTTCGTGATTAGGCAACACAAAAAGAAACGGGCAGCCAGATGTAGGTGTGTGCGATATACAACATACGGTTCACTCGGATGAACTGTTTGTGATTAGGCAACACAAAAGAAACGGTCAGCCAGATCAAGGCGTGTGCGATATACGCATGCGGTTCACTCAGCCCTTGTCGTCAGTGTGTGACCTTTGTGGCAACCGTTTGCTCCCCAGGCGCCTCTTCGTGTAACCGTGGCAACCGTCCACCGCCTCTTCGCCTTTCCCTCTCGATTTGGAACTGCTGTCGCATGCTCTTCCTCCCTCCATTTGCCTTCACCCTTCCTTCTGCCATTGTTCGATCATCTTCTCCATGGAGGGAACAGGCCGGAAACGACCCCATTATTCTTGCCTCGATCTGAAAGATGACGTGGTGGAGGAACTCATTGATCGGTGTGACGTCATCACCTCGGCTAGCATGGCAGGTTCGTTCAAGACCATTATTGACTCAACTAATAACATCATTACAAGGAACCCAAGGGTCCAGGAGCGGTTTGATCTCCCCTATCTTCTTCACCGTGACCCTGCTGACTGGCGCGGGGACGGGGGAAGCCTCGCCTTGTGCAAGTTGATGCTGCTTGATAATGATAAGTATGATGTTAAGAATCCATCGCTTGAGGGCAAGGCTTGGGCAGGCGCAAATGGATATTGGGTTGTTTATATTGGGTACAACTGCGAGTGGAACTTGTGAATGTGTACACTCATCACCGGGTTCCACTTCCAAAAATCTCAGACGACTGCCCAGAGGTTGAGTACACCGGTATTCTACGTGAGTTCAAATACGATCATGCTGACTGTCATCTACGGAAGATAGCAATTTGTCGAGTTCCCAACCGCTCTTGGGATTACACGAACTATGAAGTTGTTGCTATCTTCGACAAGCTTATTGCCGTCCTTACTTCCATGCCTCGATGGATATTGCTCAAAGATCAATTTCTGTACACGGATGAGTACTGTGATGCAATTCAATACGAGGGTCTTGTGTTTGCTGCCACCACTCGTGGCACTATTTTTGCATGGAATCCTGGTGCTTTCGGTACGTTTGTCTTCCACCGTAATTATAATTGTTTCATCCACATGCATGCGGGTTAGCTAGTTTCCCTTTACTAATTAACCTTCTTGTGTTTCCAAGGTCCTGTGAACATTCCACCACCTATACTTGAAAATTTTTATAACCAAGGGGGAGATGACGATGCTGATGATCACGAGCATGAGGACGAGCAGGACCCATATACTCAGTGGCGCCTGGCAACTTATTCTGATGGATCACCTCTTCTTGTCTTTATACAGGGCACTGCTGATGTTACTAAGGAAGTAGGTGTTGTCTCGCATGGTCGCACTCTCCGGACCTATTCCAACATCCGTTGTAGGGTATTCGGGATGGACACTAGTGTACTAGTGCCAACACCTTCTCCCTAGTTCAGTATTGAAAGTCTTGGAGGAAACTCGCTCTTCCTTGGACAAAACTATCCAATGATGGTGGAAGGCGATCCAGCTGCTGTTGACACAAAGTTACTACCATTTATGAGAAGCAACTGTATCTATACCTCGGACATTTCTATGCTTTCCTACCGTCCCAATATAGGTCTTGACATAGGCCGCTTCAGCCTGGATGATCAGTCTTGCGTTTGTCTCAAGATTGACAGTAGCTGGCCCTTCCCAGACAATCACTTCTGGTTCAAAGCAAGCGTTTCCAACACCGACGAGTGGTTGAGCTGAAGTTCATTTCATCGCTTTGTTATTTGTTGTGTGAGAAAAACTTTACTTTACTAGAATGTTTTGTTGGAAATGATCTATAATCCAACGTGTATCCTCATTGTCGTTGTGGGTTGATGACTTGTTGTATGTAATCAATGGTACATTTGCATATGCGTCCATCAACTCACGCCTGCTAGTGGTGTCCATATGAACAGTGCTAGTGATTTTAGTTGCAAAAATTAGATAGTGCTAGTGATTTTTAGCTGCATATTTTGACAAATCGCAGTGTTACAAGGTTGACAAATGGCAATGTTACTAGATAAACAAATGTCAATCTTTCCAGTTTGACAAATGGCAACATACCCAAAATGACAGATATGCAAATCTTATCCCATTGTTTGCACGTGGTTGCACACGGGTCATGCAAAACAACCGTTTGCGTTGAAGGGATGCAGAAATCCTGCTCGGCACATTTTCTCTTGGCTTCCTGGGGAAGCTGTCGATTTGCATATGGGTGTTCTAACTAAAATATTTGTGATGAGTGTTTTATATTTAAAAATCATTGACCTTTTTTTCAAAAGAAAATCGTTTGATAAGTCTGTACATTAAGAGAGAAAAACGCAAGTTCGTTCAAACCATATCTTTCATTCAGTCACACTGCAAATTTATATTCATATGATCGAGAATTCGAGATACAATATTAAACCCCAAAAAAACTATTTCCGGCGGCGGCGGAGGCGGCGTGCCGCGCCGTCGTTGTCGTCCTCCAGGACGCCGTTGTTGAAGTCTTCAAGGCAGCACAAAATGTTCTTCACTTGTAAATCAAACATCATGTCATAGCGGGTGGACGGCAACTAGCGCCGCTGAGAGGTAGCGGTCGACGGCAGCGACCCATGCCGCTGAGGGGGGCGCGCGCACGGGCATGGGCACGGGGGCGGTGGGTGTAGCCAAATGCACGGGGACCGGCGCCGCGGTGGGTGGAGGGGCGCGCACGGGCAGGGGCACGGGCGCGGCGGGTGCAGCCAAACGCACGGGGGCCAGCGCCATGGTGGGTGGAGGGGTGCGCTCGGGCACGGGCATGGGTGCTGGCGCTGGCATGTACACGAGCTCGCGCGGGTCCGCGGAGACCTCGCTGACGCCCGCGGCTTCCAGCTCTGCGATAGTGCTCGGCATCCAGTCCGTCAATGCTACGGGGATGGTCGCTGGCACGGGCGCGGGGATGGGAGCTGGGACGGGAGCGTGGGCAGCAACCACCGCGGCCAGCTCATTCTGGGCCATGTCCATGAGGCCCCATTCCTCCTTATTTTCTATCTACTCCGGCTCGGAGTCGACTTCACCAAACTTGAAGACTAGTGGCAGATGATCATTCTGCGCCATGGAGTTGGTGAAGGTCTGCGGGAGGGAGGGGAATGGGAGGCGAACAGTAAGGCCGCCCATATTAAACAGCGGCTCGGGTGCCATTAATGGAGAGGAAGGCGGGCAGCCATGGAAGTCAAAGGGCTCGCTTCCCAGTGAGCCTGCGCAGCCTACAGCTCGGACACTTCCCGGTGAACCTGCATTGGAGGACAGCTTGCACGCCTCTCGGTCAGCATGCGTACTGGACATCGCTCGCATGCCTCTCATTTAGTCAAGGTCAAGCAGCTGTCCGCATGGCACCTCCTACAACCATTAAAACTAAGACACATGGCGTCACGTGAATGGTTAACAGAACGCATACGGTTTGAATTATACAAACGTTTGAGATATTAAATGTTGGTAACATAGTAATTTCAAAAAAATTCCTACGCACACGCAAGATCATGGTGATGCGTTGTGTCAACGCGGTCGATGTAGTCGTACGTCTTCACGATCGATCGATCCTAGTACCGAACGTACGACACCTCCGCGATCTACACACATTCATCTTGGTGACGTCCCATGAACTCATGATCCAGTAGAGCTTCGAGGGAGAGCTTTGTCAGCATGAAGGCGTGATGACAGTGATGATGAAGCTACCGGTGCAGGGCTTCGCCTAAGCACTACGATGATATGACCGAGGTGGATTATGGTGGAGGGGGCACCGCACACGGCTAAGAGATCAATGATCAACTTGTGTGTCTATGGGGTGCCCCCCTCCCCCGTATATAAAGGAGTGGAGGAGGGGGAGAGGGTTGGCCTCCTAGGTGCGCCCCAAGGGGAGTCCTACTCCCACCGGGAGTAGGATCCCCCCTTCTCTAGTTGGACTAGGAGAGAAGTAAGGGGGAGAGAGGGAGGAAGGAAATCGGACCAAAGGGGGAGGGGGCGCACGGCCTGCTGTGGCTGCCTGTCTCTCTCTCTCCACTAAGGCCCAATAAGGCGCATACACCTCCCGGGGGGTTCCGATAACCTCCCGGTACTCCGGTATATGCCTGATCTCACCCGGAACTATTCCAATGTCCAAATATAGTTGTCCAATATATCGATCTTGATGTCTCGACCATTTCGAGACTCCTCATCATGTCCGTGATCATATCCGGAACTCCAAACTACCTTCGGTACATCAAAACACATAAACACATAAACTCATAACTACCTACGGGTTCGAGAACTATGTAGACATGAACGAGACTTATCTCCGGTCAATAACCAATAATGGAATCTGGATGCTCATACTGGTTCCTACATATTCTACGAAGATCTTTATCGGTCAAACTACATAACAGCATATGTTGTTCCCTTTGTCATCGGTATGTTACTTGCCCAAGATTAGATCGTCGGTATCTCAATACCTAGTTCAATCTCGTTACCGGCAAGTCTCTTTACTCGTTCCGTAATGCATCATTCCGCAACTAAATCATTAGTTGCATTGCTTGCAAGGCTTATAGTGATGTGGATTACCGAGAGGGCCCAGAGATACCTCTCCGACAATCGGAGTGACAAATCCTAATCTCGATCTATGCCAACTCAACAAGTACCATCGGAGACACCTGTAGAGCACCTTTATAATCACCCAGTTATGTTGTGACGTTTGGTAGCACACAAAGTGTTCCTCCAGTATTCGGGAGTTGCATAATCTCATAGTCATAGGAACATGTATAAGTCATGAAGAAAGCAATAGCAATATACTAAACGATCAAGTGCTAAGCTAACAAAATGGGTCAAGTCAATCACATCATTCTCTAATGATGTGATCCCGTTAATCAAATGACAACTCATGTCTATGGTTAGGAAACATAACCATCTTTGATTCAACGAGCTAGTTAAGTAGAGGCATACTAGTGACACTCTGTTTGTCTATGTATTCACACATGTACTAAGTTTCCGGTTAATACAATTCTAGCATGAATAATAAACATTTATCATGATATAAGGAAATATAAATAACAACTTTATTATTGCCTCTAGGGCATATTTCCTTTAGTCTCCCAGTTGCACTAGAATCAATAATCTAGATTACACAGTAATGATTCTAACACCCATGGAGTCTTGGTGCTGATCATGTTTTGCTCGTGAGAGAGGCTTATTCAACGGGTCTACAACATTAAGACCCATATGTATCTTCCAAATCTATATGTCCCCCTCCTTGACTTGATCACGGATAAAATTGAAGCGTCTCTTGATGTGCTTGGTTCTCTTGTGAAATCTGGATTCCTTTGCCAAGGAAATTGCACCAGTATTGTCACAAAAGATTTTCATTGGACCCGATGCACTAGGTATGACACCTAGATCGGATATGAACTCCTTCATCCAGACTCCTTCATTTGCTGCTTCCGAAGCAGCTATGCACTCCACTTCACACGTAGATCCCGCCACGACGCTTTGCTTAGAACTGCTCCAACTGATAGCTCCACCGTTCAATATAAACACATATCTGGTTTGTGACTTAGAGTCATCCGGATCAGTGTCAAAGCTTGCGTCGACGTAACCATTTACGACGAGCTCTTTGTCACCTCCATAAACAAGAAATATATCCTTAGTCCTTTTCAGGTATTTCAGGATGTTCTTGACCACTGTCCAGTGATCCACTCCTGGATTACATTGGTACCTCCCTGCTAAACTAATAGCAAGGCACACATTAGGTCTGGTACACAACATTGCATACATGACAGAGCCTATGGCTGAAGCATAGGGAACACCTTTCATTTTCTCTCTATCTTCTGCAGTGGTCGGGCATTGAGTCTAACTCAACTTCACACCTTGTAACACAGGCAAGAACCCTTTCTTTGCTTGATCCATTTAGAACTTCTTCAAAACTTTATCAAGGTATGTGCTTTGTGAAAGTCCAATTAAGTGTCTTGATCTGTCTCTATAGATCTTGATGCCCAATATATAAGCAGCTTCACCGAGGTCTTTCATTGAAAAACTCTTATTCAAATATCCTTTTATGCTATCCAGAAATTCTATATCATTTCCAATCAACAATATGTCATCCACATATAATATTAGAAATGCTACAGAGCTCCCTCTCACTTTCTTGTAAATACAGGCTTCTCCAAAAGTCTGTATAAAACCATATGCTTTGACCACACTATCAAAATGTTCATTCCAACTCCGAGATGCTTGCACCAGTCCATAAATGAATCGCTGGAGCTTGCACACTTTGTTAGTGTCACAACCCCAGTTCAGGCCTTGCCTGCCGTTGCATTAGCCTCCATGCATCATGTCTAAATTCTATTAATTTTGAAATGGGGACTGATAAACCCTAGCAGCAAGTGAAATACAACTAGGATCAAATTAAATCTTTTCCATCTACCCAAAATGGCTTTTAGAAAAGTTCATCAATTTTGGAATGGGTGAAAACTTCTTCCAAAAATGATGCACACATTTCTAGGACATTCCTGGATTTTGGAGTTAATTCATACGTATCTGCATTTGGACAATTAAATGCTATATAATATATTAAATGTCCAAATAATTCTGAACTTAAGTGAGGGTTGTTGGAAATATTCCATACAGAGCCCACAATTATTTTCAGGGTTTTAGAAAATGCCTTAGCATTTTAATTAAGTCAAAACAATTACGGAAAAATAGAAAATAGAAACTAAATAAAAGAGAGAGAGAGAGAAGGAAGAAACCTAGGCCACCCCTGTGCTAGGCCCAGCCACCTGGCAGCCCAGCCAGCTGGCCAGCCCACCGAGGGCAGGGGCGTCTTCTTCCTCCTGCCAGAAGGTAGAGGAGAAGACAGCCACGGCGCCACGGCGTGCCACGCCGGCAGCTGCCTGCCTGGCTGCCCCCTCGTTGCCCTGGACTCCCTCTGCGATGCCATGCTACCCCCTGGACCCCCTTGACGCTCTCGCTCTCTCCCTGCCTCGCTCTCTCTCGCTCTCTCTCCCAAAGCCGAGCGGAGCCATCGCCGCCGCTCGTTGTTGTCGTGTCCACCGCCTCCCCCTCGCTTCCCTGACCAGTCCAGGCGCTCCGCCACATCGTCCCCGACCTCTCCGCCAAGTCAAGCAAGCCGGGACGCACCGCAGCACCGCCATCGCCGTCTTCTTCAACCTCGGTCCGCCGAGATCGCCGGCGACCGTGCGCCCGCTCCGTTGCTTCCCCGAGCTCCCCAAGACCACCGCTGCACTCCCCGTGAGCTTCTCCTTCGATCCCCACTTCCCCCTGCTCGTTTGCGCCGTGTAGTCGCCGCCCTCTTCGAGCCCGAGAGCATCTCGCCGCCGGCCATGGCGTAGCCGTGGCCACACCCACACAAGCTCGCAACCGAGCACTTCACCGCACTCGTTATGTCCCCAGGAGCCCGCAGCACCCCTCGGCACCTCCTGCTGTGCCTCCTAGCGACGACCCCGAGCTCGCCCGAGCTCCGGCAGCCGCCAACGTCATCGTCGGCGTCTTTTCCGGCCACCCCAGGCCCGGCTACTGCCACCAGGCGACGCGCTGCAACGCCAGCTACCCGTAGAGACCAACCGCGGCTCAAACTGCGGCCTGTATGCGAAACCCGAGCAACTCCGGCAAGTTGTCGCCACGGTTTTGGTCGCCGCCGGCTGAACTTCGATGACTTCGACGTGGCACACTTAGTTAACACTAATGACGCCATTAGCTAATCACTGTGCCACTGACGGATGGGCCCCACGCGCGAATTAACCCCAGGATTTACTCCCTGTTTAACTTAGACTAAACCACCGGGCCCACACGTCAGGTTGACTTTGCTGACGTGGCCTTTGACCGGTCCCACCTATCATTGACTTGAGCCGGCACTGTGTCACTGACCAGTAGGCCCCACTGGTGAGGTTTGACCCGGACCAGCCCTGTTGACTTGGTGACATCATCATGACGTCAGGCTGACGCAGTAATCCTTTTTCTGGAATTTAAATAAATCTTAAATGATTTATTTATTTCAGAAAATGTCCAAAACTTCCAAAAATCATAGAAATTCAACCGTAACTCCAAATGAAATAAATTATATATGAAAAATTATCAAAAAAATTCAAGGAATCTGTTTATGGCATTTTCATGCATGTTAGAGCAACTTATGGCTTCTGTTTAGGCCAATTCACATAAATGGAATTTAAACTCTCACTTATGGAGTTTGAATTTGAACCTAGGGTTCAAACCAACTTCATTTAATATGGTTGCTAGTTGCATTAGCTCAATCAACAGCATATTGCCATGACATTATCATGCATCATAATTGTTGCATTGCATTGATTGTGTTCCTCTTTGTTTGCCGGTATTTGTCCCCTCTCGATAGACGTGGTTCCGATGACGAGTTCGATGACACCGATGAAGAACTATACTATCTTCAGAAGTGCCAGGCAAGCAAAACACCCTTGTTCATTCTGATACAATCCCACTCTCTCGCTCCTGCTCTCTTTTACTTCATTAGGACAACAACGATTCAACTGTTACTTGCTGCGGTAGTTGAGCCCTTATCCTCTGCATGACCTGTCATTGCCACAGTAAATAGATAAAACCCACTAGCATGAGTAGGAGTTGTTTGAGCCCTGATGTGCCTACTCATTCATGCTTGTTTGTCATGCCTGCTACTGCTTAGAGTTGAGTCAGGTCTAATTCATCGGGGGTGAATTGGAACAGTGATGAACATGTCCTACTGTGTGTGAGCTAAGTGTGTGAACACGATTTGGTAAAGGTAGCGGTGAGAGGCCATGTAGGAGTACATGGTGGGTTGTCTCATTGCAGCCGTCCTCAGGAACTGAGTTTTGTGTCTGTGATCCATGAACAGCTACTACCACTCATTGGGATCCTTAATTGACCCTCTCGGCTTCTTAATCACCCTAGTACTCTGTCCAGGAGTTGCAACTAGTTTCTGGTGTTTGTAGGTTATGTGTTGGCGGCCGTGCATAGCGCTGACCCTAGGGGTGGGCTATGTTGCGGTAGATACACCATGGCACGGTGTACCGGGAGCCTGTTTGGTGTCTCGGGAACCCTGTTCACATCGTTCGGGGCCGTATGTGGAAACCTCGGCCGGACTCCCTGCGGATGGAACCTGGATAGGTGATAAACCTGGACTAGAGACTTAAGTGTTTAGGTAGGCCGTGGCCGACACCCTCGCCAGGCTTCCGCTTGAAGGTTGCCGAGATACATGACGTGTATATGGTGGTAAGTGGTGGGAGCGTGTGTGAAGAAGTACACCCCTTCAGGGTTATCATTATCTATTCGAATAGCTGGATTCCTTGGATATGGAAACTTGGACCCCTTGCATAGTTCATAGACAAGTGAAAGTGGATACTCTAAAACTCGCAAGATAAGTGTGAGTGCTATGGATGGCCTTCTCGTAGGGAGACGGGAGCGGATCCATAGTGGTGTATTGAATGGTGAATATGTGGACTCGTGTGCGCCACCTCAAAAGAGTTGCTTGCAGTCGTAGTTCAGGTTAGCCACTGAGTCAAAGCTGGCTTGCTGCAGTTAAACTCCACCACCACCCCTTGTTGATACCGATGCATATGTAGCTAGTTCTGATGTAAGTCTTGCTGGGTACATTTGTACTCACGTTTTCCTATTTTATGTTTTGCTGAGAGACGTCAGTCTCACTAGTAGTTCCGCGTGGACTTCGACGTTTAGCTTGATACCTCAGGTACGATCTTGTGCCCTCGGTAGGATCTGGTAGATAGTCAGGCTTCCTAGCCTTTCCCTTTTGTAGATGTCTGTACTCAGACATGTTAAGCTTCCGCGTGTGCTTGACTTGTATGCTCTGAATGTTGGGTCATGAGACCCATGTTTGTAATATTTGGCTCTTCGGAGCCTAATGAATAAATACTCTGAGTCGTAGAGTCTTGTTGTGATGCCATGTTGTATTTGCGCATGTCGAGCATATTGTGTGTATGATTGAAATGCTTGGTATGCGTGGGATCCGACAGTCTAGTTGTTTATCCTTGGCAGCCTCTCTTATGGGGAAATATAGTCTAAGTGCTTCCGAGAGCGATAGTAGTCCGCTACAGCCCGGTTCACCGGAGTCCTGCTAGCCCAGCACTACTGCCCTGAACACTTGACTGGCCGGCATGTGTTTCACTTTGTTCCTGTGTCTGTCCCTTCGGGGAAATGTCACACGGTGACATCCGGAGTCCTGCCTAGCCTGCTACAGCCCGGGTTCCCGGAGTCCTGTTAGCCCAGTGCTACAGCCCGGATTCACACGCTGCTGACCGACATGCTTGATGTTGAGTCATGTATGCCTGTCCCCATAGGTTAGTGCCGCTTTGGGTTCACGACTAGCCATGTCGGCCCGGGTTCTTTGTCATATGGATGCTAGCGACACCATCATATACGTGAGCTAAAGGCGCAAATGGTCCCGGGCCATGGTAAGGCGACACCCGTGGGAATACCATGCGTGAGGCCGCAAAGTGATATGAGGTGTTACCGGCTAGATCGATGTGACTTGGAATCGGGGTCCTGACAGTGTTGGTATCAGAGCCTGACTGCCTGTAGGATTACCAAGCCAAGCCGGTCGAAGTCGTGTCTAGAAATGCTTTAGTTATGTAAGGGAATTGATTGTGGAAGGGAACGTAAGGCTCTGTTTACTCCTTTACCCTATGCCTTCTGATCTGAGTCAACCTCTTCTTTTCTACGGGGATTAAGAACTAGGCCTTCTCATCTATCTATTAGGATGACGTGTTACTAATCCATAGACTTATAGAATTGATAGTTTCAAGCCTCAGTTCCGTTCCTACTACCTCCGTATGTTGTCAGTTAATCTCGGAACCTTGATATTGTTGTTGAGTGGCTATGCCACCACTTTTGCAGGTTGTCTCAAATCTTTTTGAGAATTTACAACCGTTATGCTGTCCGAGTCATCCCAGGTTTCTAAGCAGTCTGATGCATTTGCAAACCCCTTCCTCCTGTTCCTGATGTCCATTTGGGCTAGATTAATCACACTAATCGGTGAGTTGAGGTACTTTGTCGCCTCGACATATATGCTGGAGCTATTACTATGACCCTAGGTGTTTTAGGGAGTCACCTAGTGATCTAGCCATGTTTTGTATCCCCAGTGTGTGATTCTGGCCATTATTCTCAAAAGCATCCCGTGATGCCATGTAGTGGTAGGTATTCCATTCATGGGTTCTTGAACCCGAGATTCACCCTACTTACCTCATGTTGATAGTGTTTGATAGTTCCTTTAGGATATTAGTAACCTTGCGACAGCCCTCGAGGTCCGTGGTATTTCTTCCTTCCAAATACCATGAACCGTTAAGGCAGAAGTTCTTTGAACCAAAATATCACAATCAGAGTACTCTTGAGGAGTTCTCCATTCATAATTGTGATTCTGTCAGTTCTACCTTTCTGCATGGGTTATCCGGAAGAAACCAGTTGAACTTGATTCGACATACTAATCTATGCATCCACAACTCAGAAAGTTATATGTTCCTTTGAGTTGTCCCTCTTTAGTTGTGCATTCGTGTTATCGATGCTTATCTTTCTCGTGGTCCGTCAAGCCATTCTATTTCAGAATGACTAGGAGAAACAAACTCCAGTACCTCATCCATATCCAGGATTGGGTCAAAGTAATTGTGTTCTACAGATCAAATGCCATCCAGCTTTTGCTCTGTTCTACCCTGGAGTATTACCCCTTTTATGTCAGGACTGTCATGAGAATTGCACCACCTCTTATGAATTCTTGACGCAGTAATGCTTCTTGCCATCATTGTTCATTCCTCAGTTCCGTGTTATTATAACCGGAATGCCAACAAGTGAACCGTGATGTGTGAAAGCAATATTCCTAGCAACTCCGTTGCTTGGTAGTTAATGGACAATACTCTCATTCTTAGTGTGCTGGTAATTAAATCACCATCCTAAGATTGATCGTGCTACCTAGTCCTTATTTCCTGGTGCACTCTTCGATCAACGAGTTAGGATTTTGCCAAACCCTTGCTCTATTGATCATATCGCCTTGCTCTGAAAAGCAAGATTGATCTCAAGCTTAGTATCATATCAGTGGTTCGTGATGTTCCGATTATCTTCTCGGAAGTATTACCTGGTTGTCACCTGACCGCTATGTTGAGTTCGTGATCATGTTGGTTTTCCTCCAAACCACCCATTCTCCAAGAATCTATGTTGGATACCCTGAGCTAGTTGGTTAAGTTAAACAACAACTTGGAGAGTTGGAAGATGAAAACTTGTCCGATTTAGCTCATCACTAAGGGATATCCTTGTGTGTGTGCGTGTTGAAGAAAGATGATATCTTCATCGACTGATCCTCGTGATCAGCTGTTGAATCTATTATCTTGTCCAAACCTTGATTTGAGTGTGGGCTATCGTCAAATCAAATCAGAACCAACGATGTTCATAATGTTGTCTTACTTGCGGTTGTCCCTCGAGCATACACCATTATATCATTGGTCTGACCAATACTATCACATTGTTCACATAGTGGTGGAAGTCCAGTGATTTGGAGATTCCGATGAGTTGTTGTTAAGCCCATCAGCAGCATTTTGTCTCCCCCATGATTCACGTTGAACATTACACTAGTGTTGGAAACTTTATAAGCATTGCCCTCATGTCCCGATCATGAAGCATATGTCCGGTTGAAAGATGTGACTTCCTATAATTCATGTGCATCTGATGTAAGTTGCCGCCGTGAATTCGAGAAAGTTTGTTTTTGCTTCCTCTGGAATCATCCCAAGTCAGTCATGCATGTGCGAAGTATTCTATGGTCTGATAGACTGATCATCTACACTCTATACGTATCCCTAGCACACCAAGCCACTGATTGATTTGTTCAAGGAGAAGAAGTTTCTTCTTAAGAGTTAGACCTACGCAAGGAATTCGATATCCTCGTTGATGGTTCCCCCTGAACTCGGTAGTGTTTCATTTTAAGACTACCAGGTGACCATGCTTGTCTAGGACAACGTGTTCACATGCTTGTAGCAGAACCGGCTCATGTTTTGGAGCTTACTATCGTAGTTCATTCCCCCGAGAATCTTGCAACGTCGTCTCGTCGATTTGTGTTGCAAACCTTCATTTTCCTTTCTAGACTCGATGAGTCTGGAATATCCTGACACCAACCAAATCTGAATCTCAGGCAGATATGATGGTTGGAGCATTTTCCAAGAACTATAATATTGGTCTCTCGATAACCGGTAAAGTGGATGTCGTGGCCAACACATCCAGCCGGAAGACCTATTATTGTAGTATCTCGATTGAAGAAAGTTGGCCACCTTCCCACGGGGATTTCGTAGGATTTACCTCCGTAGTTAATCCTTACGGATTCTTGTGCTCCCGAAGTCCGACCTTTCACTTGATGTCCTAGATACCAAACCATATCAATAAATGAGTTATCCTAGCACATCAAGGAGAACATTAGAAGTGGAGTGCTAAATGTCTCTCGGTCGATTATCCAGATTTTGTTTCCTTGGCCTCACTAAGGTGAAATCTGAGAAAGTGTTATCTTCCTTTGCATCGGCATCATCCATCACCATTCATCATGGTGGTATGTTGTGTTGCCAGGATCCTTGCCACGGATGTTGGTAGAACCTTGATGAATATGGAAATGCTCAAGTTCTTGAGAGCACGCGTAAGCAAAATCATCCCTTGCGTTGTCTTCAACAAGGTAGTCCACATCATCTATTCTAGTCAGGGTATGCCATTTCTTCGAGCTATTTCAAACGATCAATTGTAAATTGCCTTAAGCTGGTATGAAGAGTTTCAATGATTTATGGATCAAAAGTAATTCTTTTTGCCACTTAAGGGAATAGTTCTTCGAGTCACCTTCCCCAAGGTGCCCCGTTTTGGAATCATGGCAATTTCCCTCGCTACTTTCAAACCCTCGTCAAATTGTTTCTTCTATCGCTCCTGATGCAAGTTTTGCCTCTCAGCTCCAGAGATGTTTCAACGTCTCACTCCATGAGTTGATCCTGAATTGTTCGATCTTCGAGAAGATCGATCCTTCTAGAGTTTTCCCGTCCCTGTCGCTGTCATGTTGGTTGGAGTTCTTAGAGCAAGACATCGAGACAATGATGGTGATCGAATCAACAACCTTCTGAGGTGCAACCTGGATCGTGAAGATTATGTTAGTTTGTGTTCCCCCTTCATCTTACCCTACACCTGAATCTCGGGGCGAGATTCTTGTTTAGTGGGGGTGAGCTGTCACAGCCCCAGTTCAGGCCTTGCCTGTCTTTGCATTAGCCTCCATGCATCATGTCTAAATTCTATTAATTTTGAAATGGGGACTGATAAATCCTAGCAGCAAGTGAAATACAACTAGGGCCAAATTAAATCTTTTCCATCTACCCAAAATGGCTTTTAGAAAAGTTCATCAATTTTGAAATGGGTGAAAACTTCTTCCAAAAATGATGCACACATTTCTAGGACATTTCTGGATTTTGGAGTTAATTCATACGTATCTGCATTTGGACAATTAAATGCTATATAATATATTAAATGTCCAAATAATTCTGAACTTAAGTGAGGGCTGTTGGAAATATTCCATACAGAGCCCACAATTATTTTCAGGGTTTTAGAAAATGCCTTAGCATTTTAATTAAGTCAAAACAATTACAGAAAAATAGAAAACAGAAACTAAATAAAAGAGAGAGAGAAGTAACAAACCTGGGCCACCCCTGTGCTAGGCCCAGCCACCTGGCAGCCCAGCCACCTGTCCGGCCCACCGAGGGCAGGGGCGTCTTCTTCCTCCTGCCAGAAGGCAGATGAGAAGACAGCCACGGCGCTACGGCGTGCCACGCCGGCAGCTGCCTGCCTGGCTGCCCCCTCGTCGCCCTGGACTCCCTCTGTGATGCCACGCTAACCCCTGGACCCCCTTGATGCTCTCGCTCTCTCCCTGCCTCGCTCTCTCTCGCTCTCTCTCCCAAAGCCGAGCGGAGCCATCGCCGCCGCTCGTCGTTGTCGTGTCCACCGCCTCCCCCTCTCGTCCCCGACCAGTCCAGGCGCTCCGCCACATTGTCCCCGACCTCTCCGCCAAGTCAAGCAAGCCGGGACGCACCGCAGCACCGCCATCGCCGTCTTCTTCAACCTCGGTCTGCCGAGATCGCCGGCGACCGTGCGCCCGCTCCATTGCTTCCCCGAGCTCCCCAAGACCACCGTTGCACTCCCCGTGAGCTTCTCCTTCGATCCCCACTTCCCCCCTGCTCGTTTGCGCCATGTAGTCACCGCCCTCTTCGAGCCCGAGAGCATCTCGCCGTCGGCCATGGCGTAGCTGTGGCCACACCCGCGCAAGCTCGCAACTGAGCACTTCACCGCACTCGCTGTGTCCCCAGGAGCCTGCAGCACCCCTCTGCACCTCCTGCTGTGCCTCCTAGCGATGACCCCGAGCTCGCCCGAGCTCCGGCAGCCGCCAACGTCGTCATTGGCGTCTTTTCCGGCCACCCCAGGCCCGGCTACTGCCACCAGGCGACGCGCTGCAACACCAGCTACCCATAGAGACCAACCGCGGCTCAAACCGCGGCCTGTACGCGAAACCCGAGCAACTCCGGCGAGTTGCCGCCATGGTTTTGGTCGCCGCCGGCTGAACTCCGGTGACTCCGACGTGGCACACTTAGTTAACACTAATGACACCATTAGCTAATCACTGTGCCACTGACGGATGGGCCCCACGCGCTAATTAACCCCAGGATTTATTCCTTGTTTAACTTAGACTAAACCACCGGGCCCACACGTCAGGTTGACTTTGCTGACGTGGCCTTTGACCGGTCCCACCTGTCATTGACTCGAGCCAGCACTGTGTCACTGACCAGTAGGCCCCACTGGTCAGGTTTGGCCCGGACCAGCCCTGTTGACTTGGTGACATCATCATGATGTCAGGCTGACGCAGTAATCCTTTTTCTGGAATTTAAATAAATCTTAAACGATTTATTTATTTCAGAAAATGTCCAAAACTTCCAAAAATCATAGAAATTCAACCGTAACTTCAAATGAAATAAATTATATATGAAAAATTATCAAAAAAATTCAAGCAATCTGTTTATGGCATTTTCATGCATGTTAGAGCAACTTATGGCTGCTGTTTAGGCCAATTCACATAAATGGAATTTAAACTCTCACTTATGGAGTTTGAATTTGAACCTAGGGTTCAAACTAACTTCATTTAATATGGTTGCTAGTTGCATTAGCTCAATCAACAGCATATTGCCATGACATTATCATGCATCATAATTGTTGCATTGCATTGATTGTGTTCCTCTTTGTTTGCCGGTATTTGTCCCCTCTCGATAGACGTGGTTCCGACAACGAGTTCGATGACACCGATGAAGAACTATACTATCTTCAGAAGTGCCAGGCAAGCAAAATACCCTTGTTCATTCCGATACAATCCCACTCTCTCGCTCCTGCTCTCTTTTACTTCATTAGGATAACAACGATTCAACTGTTACTTGCTGCGGTAGTTGAGCCCTTATCCTCTGCATGACCTGTCATTGCCACAGTAAATAGATAAAACCCACTAGCATGAGTAGGAGTTGTTTGAGCCCTGATGTGCCTACTCATTCATGCTTGTTTGTCATGCCTTCTACTGCTTAGAGTTGAGTCAGGTCTAATTCATCGGGGGTGAATTGGAACAGTGATGAACATGTCCTACCGTGTGTGAGCTAAGTGTGTGAACACGATTTGGTAAAGGTAGCGGTGAGAGGCCATGTAGGAGTACATGGTGGGTTGTTTCATTGCAACTGTCCTCAGGAACTGAGTTCTGTGTCTGTGATCCATGAACAGCTACTACCACTCATTGGGATCCTTAATTGACCCTCTCGGCTTCTTAATCACCCTAGTACTCTGTCCAGGAGTTGCAACTAGTTTCTGGTGTTTGTAGGTTATGTGTTGGCGGCCGTGCATAGCGCTGACCCTAGGGGTGGGCTATGTTGCAGTAGATACACCATGGCACGGTGTACCGGGCGCCCGTTTGGTGTCTCGGGAACCCTGTTCACATCGTTCGGGGCCGTATGTGGAAACCTTGGCCGGACTCCCTGCGGATGGAACCTGGATAGGCGATAAACCTGGAATAGAGACTTAAGTGTTTAGGTAGGCCGTGGCCGACACCCTCGCCAGGCTTCCGCTTGAAGGTTGCCGAGATACATGACATGTATATTGTGGTAAGTGGTGGGAGCATGTGAGAAGAAGTACACCCCTGCAGGGTTATCATTATCTATTCGAATAGCCGGATTCCTCGGATATGGAAACTTGGACCCCTTGCATAGTTCATAGACAAGTGAAAGTGGATACTCTAAAACTCGCAAGATAATTGTGAGTGCTATGGATGGCCTTCTCGTAGGGAGACGGGAGCGGATCCATAGTGGTGTATTGAATGGTGAATATGTGGACTCGTGTGCGCCACCTCAAAAGAGTTGCTTGCAGTCGTAGTTCAGGTTAGCCACTGAGTCAAAGCTGGCTTGCTGCAGTTAAACTCCACCACCACCCCTTGTTGATACCGATGCATATGTAGCTAGTTTTGATGTAAGTCTTGCTGGGTACATTTGTACTCACGTTTGCCTATTTTATGTTTTGCAGAGAGACGTTAGTCTCGCTAGTAGTTCTGCATGGACTTCGATGTTTAGCTTGATACCTCAGCTACAATCTTGTGACCACGGCAGGATCTGGTAGATAGTCTGGCTTCCTAGCCTTTTCCTTTTGTAGATGTATGTACTCAGACATGTTAAGCTTCCGCGTGTGCTTGACTTGTATGCTCTGAATGTTGGGTCATGAGACCCATGTTTGTAATATCTGGCTCTTCGGAGCCTAATGAATAAATACTCTGAGTCGTAGAGTCTTGTTGTGATGCCATGTTGTATTTGCGCATGTCGAGCATATTGTGTGTATGATTGAAATGCTTGGTATGCGTGGGATCCGACAATCTAGTTGTTTATCCTTGGCAGCCTCTCTTATGGGGAAATGTAGTCTAAGTGCTTCCGAGAGCGATAGTAGTCCGCTACAGCCCGGTTCACCGGAGTCCTGCTAGCCCAGCACTACTGCCCTGAACACTTGACTGGCCGGCATGTGTTTCACTTCGTTCCTGTGTCTGTCCCTTCGGGGAAATGTCACACGGTGACATCCGGAGTCCTGCCTAGCCTGCTACAGCCCGGGTTCCCGGAGTCCTGTTAGCCCAGTGCTACAGCCCGGATTCACATGCTGCTGACCGACATGCTCGATGTTGATTCCTGTATGCCTATCCCCATAGGTTAGTGCCGCTTTGGGTTCACGACTAGCCATGTCGGCCCGGGTTCTTTGTCATATGGATGCTAGCGACACCGTCATATACGTGAGCCAAAAGGCGCAAATGGTCCCGGGCCATGGTAAGGCGACACCCGTGGGAATACCGTGCGTGAGGCCGCAAAGTGATATGAGGTGTTACCGGCTAGATCGATGTGACTTGGAATCGGGGTCCTGACAGTTAGCATCCTTTGGATCGATAAAACCTTCAGGTTGCATCTGTTGGAGAACGTAGCAGCAATTCAAAATTTTCCTACGTGTCAACAAGATCTATCTATGGAGTCATCTAGCAATGAGGGAGGAGTGGATCTACATACCCTTGTAGATCGCGCGCGGAAGCGTTCAAGAGAACGGGGTTGATGGTGTCGTACTCGTCGTGATCCAAATCACCGATGATCCTAGCACCGAACGGACGGCACCTCCTCGTTCAACACACGTACGGAGCAGTGACGTCTCCTCCTTCTTGATCCAGCAAGGGGGGAGGAGAGGTTGATGGAGATCCAGCAGCACGACGACGTGGTGGTGGAAGTAGCGGGATTCCAATAGGGCTTCGCCAAGCGCTGCGGGAGGAGGGAGATGGGTCGTGGGAGGGAGAGGGAGGCGCCAGGGCTTAGGTATGGTTGCCCTCCCTTCCCCCCACTCTATATAGGGCCAAGGGAGAGGGGGAGGGCGCAGCCTTGCCCCTTCCTCCAAGGAAGGGTGCGGCCAAGGGGGGAGGAGTCCATCCTCCCCAAGGCACCTCGGAGGTGCCTTCCCCCTTTAGGACTCTCCCCTCCTCTTGTCCCTTTGGAGAATGGGCCTCTAGGGGCTGGTGCCCTTGGCCCATGTAGTCCAAGGCGCAACCCCTACATCCCATGTGGCCCTCTGGGGCAGGTGGCCCCACCCAGTGGACCCCCGGGACCCTTCCGGTGGTCCCGGTACAATACCGGTGACCCCGAAACTTGTCTCGATGGCCGAAATAGCACTTCCTATATATAATTCTTTACCTCCGGACCATTCTGGAACTCCTCGTGACGTCCGGGATCTCATCCGGGACTCCGAACAACTTTCGGGTTACCGCATACTAATATCTCTATAACCCTAGCGTCACTGAACCTTAAGTGTGTAGACCCTACGGGTTCGGGAGACATGCAGACATGACCGAGATGACTCTCCGGTCAATAACCAACAGCGGGATCTGGATACCCATGTTGGCTCCCACATGTTCCACGATGATCTCATCGGATGAACCACGATGTCAAGGACTTAATCAATCCCGTATACAATTCCCTTTGTCTATCGGTACGACACTTGCCCGAGATTCAATTGTTGGTATCCCGATACCTTGTTCAATCTCGTTACCGGCAAGTCTCTTTTACTTGTTCCGTAACACATCATCCCATGATCAACTCCTTGATCACATTGTGCACATTATGATGATGTCCTACCGAGTGGGCCCAGAGATACCTCTTCGTCACACGGAGTGACAAATCCCAGTCTTGATTCGTGCCAACCCAACAGACACTTTCGGAGATACCCGTAGTGTACCTTTATAGCCACCCAGTTACGTTGTGACGTTTGGCACACCCAAAGCACTCCTACGGTATCCGGGAGTCGCACAATCTCATGGTCTAAGGAAATGATACTTGACATTAGAAAAGCTTTAGCATACGAACTACATGATCTAGTGCTATGCTTAGGATTGGGTCTTGTCCATCACATCATTCTCCTAATGATGTGATCCCGTTATCAACGACATCCAATGTCCATGGTCAGGAAACCATAACCATCTATTGATCAACGAGCTAGTCAACTAGAGGCTTACTAGGGACATGGTGTTGTCTATGTATCCACACATGTATCTGAGTTTCCTATCAATACAATTCTAGCATGGATAATAAACGATTATCATGAACAAGGAAATATAATAATAACTAATTTATTATTGCCTCTAGGGCATATTTCCAACAGTCTCCCACTTGCACTAGAGTCAATAATCCAGTTCACATCGATATGTGATTAACACTCAAGGTCACATCCCCATGTGACTAACACCCAAAGAGTTTACTAGAGTCAATAATCTAGTTCACATTACCATGTGATTAACACTCGATGAGTTCTGGGTTTGATCATGTTATGCTTGTGAGAGATGTTATAGTCAACGGGTCTGAATCTTTCAGATCCGTATGTACTTTGCAAATCTCTATGTCATCTTGTAGATGCAGCTACTACGCTATATTTGGAGCCATTTCAAATAACTGTTCTACATGGAGTTATTCTAAATTGTTGCTCCATTATACGTATCCGATATCTCTACTCAGAGCTATCCGTATAGGTGTTAAGCTTGCATCGACGTAACTCTTTACGTCGAACTCTTTATCACCTCCATAATCGAGAAAATTCCTTAGTCCACTAGTTACTAAGGATAACTTTGACCGCTGTCCTGTGATACATTCTTAGATCACTCTTGTACCCCTTGACTGACTCATGGCAAGGTACATTTCAGGTGCAGTACACAGCATAGCATACTGTAGAGCCTATGTCTTAAGCATAGGGGACGACCTTCGTCCTTTCTCTCTATTCTGCCGTGGTCGAGCTTTAAGTCTTAACTTCATACCTTACAACTCAGGCAAGAACTCCTTCTTTGACTGATCCATCTTGAACACCTTCAAGATCATGTCAAGGTATGTGCTCATTTGAAAGTACCATTAAGCGTTTTGATCTATTCTTATAGATCTTGATGCTCAATGTTCAAGTAGCTTAATCCAGGCTTTCCATTGAAAAACACTTTCCAAATAACCCTATATGCTTTCCAGAAATTCTACATCATTTCTGATCAACAATATGTCAACAACATATATTTATCAGAAATTCTATAGTGCTCCCACTCACTTCTTTGGAAATACAAGTTTCTCATAAACTTTGTATACACCCAAAATCTTTGATCATCTCATCAAAGCATACATTCCAACTCCGAGATGCTTACTCCAGTCCCTAGAAGGATTGCTGGAGCTTTGCATACTTATTAGCATCTTTCAGGATTGACAAAACCTTCCGGTTTGTATCACATACAACCTTTCCTCAAAAAACGTCGAGGAAACAATGTTTTGACATCCTATCTGCAAGATTTCATAAATAATGCAGTAATAGCTAATATAATTCCAACAGACTCTTAGCATCGCTACGAGTGAGAAAGTCTCATCGTAGTCAACTCCTTGAACTTGTCGGAAAACATCTTAACGACAAGTCGAGCTTTCTTAATGGTGATACTTGCCATCATTGTCCGTCTTCCTTTTAAAAAATCCATCTGTACTTCAACAGCCTTACGACAATCGAGCCGTTCTGCCAAAGTCTACACTTTGTTTTCATACATGGATCCTCTCTCGGATTTTATGGCCTCGAGCCATTTATCGGAATCCGGGCCCACCATCGCTTCTCCATAGCGCGTAGGTTCATTGTTGTCTAGCAACATGACTTCCAAGATAGGATTACGTACCACTCTGAAGTAGTACGCATCCTTGTCATCCCACGAGGTTTGGTAGTGACTTGATCTGAAGTTTCATGATCACTATCATAAGCTTCCACTTCAATTGGTGTAGGTGCCACAAGAACAACTCCCTGTGCCCTGTCACACACTAGTTGAAGAGACGGTTCAATAACCTCATCAAGTCTCCACCATCCTCCCACTCAATTCTTTCGAGAGAAACTTTTCCTCGAGAAAGGACCCGATTCTAGAAACAATCCCTTATTGCTTTCGGATCTGAGACAGGAGGTATACCCAACTGTTTTGGGTGTCCTATGAAGATGCATTTATCCGCTTTGGGTTCGAGCTCATCAGCCTGAAACTTTTTCACATAAGCGTCGCAGCCCCAAACCTTTAAGAAATGACAGCTTAGGTTTCTCTAAATCATAGTTCATATGGTGTCATCTCATCGGAATTACGTGGTGCCCTATTAAAGTGAATGTGGTTGTCTCTAATGCCTAACCCATAAACTATCGTAGTAATTCGATAAGAGACATCATGGTATGCATCATATCCAATAGGGTGCAGTTATGATGTTCGGACACAACATCACACTATGGTGTTCCAGGCTGTATTAGTTGTGAAACAATTTCCACAATGTCTCAATTTTGTGCCAAACTCGTAATTCAGATATTCATCTCTATGATCATATCATAGATATTTTATCCTCTTGTCACGATGATCTTTCAACTTCACCCTGAAATTACTTGAACCTTTCAATAATTCAGACTCGTGATTCATCAAGTAAATATACTCAACATCTACTCAAATCATCTGTGAAGTAAGAACATAACGATATCCACTACATGCCTCAGCACTCATTGGACTGCACACATCAAAATGTATTACTTCCAACAAGTTGCTTTCTAGTTCCATTTTACTGAAAACGAGGCTTTCAGTCATCGTGCCCATGTGATATGATTTGCATGTCTCAAGTGATTCAAAATCAAGTGAGTCCAAACGGTCCATTTGCATGGAGTTTCTTCATGCATATACACCAATAGACATGGTTCGCATGCCTCAAACTTTTCAAAAACGAGTGAGCCCAAAGATCCATCAACATGGAGCTTCTTCATGCGTTTTATAACGATATGACTTACGTGGCAGTGCCACAAGTAGGTGGTACTATCATTACTATCTTTTGGCATGAACATGTGTATCACTACGATCGAGATTTCAATGAACCATTCATTTTAGGTGCAAGACCATTGAAGGTATTATTCAAATAAACATAGTAACCATTATTCTCTTTAAATGAATAACCGTATTGCGATAGACATAATCCAAACATGTCTATGCTCAACGCAAACACCAATCTCGATGGTAGAGGGAGCGTGCGATGCTTGATCATATCAACATTGGAAATACTTCCAACACATATCGTCAGCTCACCTTTAGCTAGTCTCCGTTTATTCCGTAGCTTTTATTTCGAGTTACTAACACTTAGCAACCGAACCGGTATCTAATACCCTGGTGCTACTAGGAGTACTAGTAAAGTACACATCAACACAATGTATATCCAATATACTTCTATCGACCTTGCCAGCCTTCTCATCTACCAAGTATCTAGGGTAATTCTGCTCTAGTGGCTGTTCCCCTTATTACAGAAGCACTTAGTCTCGGGTTTGGGTTCAACCTTGGGATTCTTCACTAGAGCAGCAGCTGAATTGCCGTTTCATGAAGTATCCCTTTGTTCCCTTGCCCTTCTTGAAACTAGTGGTTTCACCAACCATCAACAATTGATGCTCCTTCTTGATTTCTACTTTCGTGGTGTCAAACATCGTGAATATCTCAAGGATCATCATATATGTCCCTGATATATTATAGTTCATCACGAAGCTCTAGCAGCTTGGTGGTAATGAGTTCGGAGAAACATCAGTATCTCATCTGGAAGATCAACTCCCACTCGATTCAAATGATTGTTGTACTCAGACAATCTGAGCACAAGCTCAACAATTGAGCTTTTCTCCCTTACTTTGCAGGCTAAGAAAATCGTCGGAGGTCTTATACCTCTGGACGTGGGCACGAGCCTGAAATCCCAATTTCAGCCCTCGAAACATCTCATATGTTTCGCGACATTTCAAAACGTCTTCGGTGCCTCAACTCTAAACCGTTTAACTGAACTATCACATAGTTATCAAAATGTGTATGTCAGATGTTCGCAACATCCACAGACAACATTCGAGGTTCAGCACACTGAGCGGTGCATTAAGGATATAAGCCTTCTATGAAGCAATGAGGACAATCCTCAGTTTACGGACCTAGTACGCATAATTGCTACTATCAACTTTCAACTAAATTTTCTCTAGGAACATAACTAAACAGTAGAACTGAAGCGCGAGCTACGACATAATTTGCGAAGACCTTTTGACTATGTTCAGGATAATTAAGTTCATCTTATGAACTCCCACTCAGATAGACATCCCTCTAGTCATCTAAGTGATTACATGATCCGAGTCAACTAGGTCGTGTCCGATCATCATGTGAGACGGACTAGTCAACATCGGTGAACATCTTCATGTTGATCGTATCTACCATACGACTCATGCTCGACCTTTCGGTCTTCTGTGTTCCGAGGCCATGTCTGTACACATGCTAGGCTCGTCAAGTCAACCTAAGTGTTTCGCGTGTGTAAATCTGTCTTACACCCGTTGTATGTGAACATTAGAATCTATCACACCCAATCATCACGTGGTGCTTCGAAACAACGAACTGTCGCAACGGTGCATAGTTAGGGGGAACACTTTCTTGAAATTATTATGAGGGATCATGTTATTTACTACCGTCGTTCTAAGTAAACAAGATGCAAAAACATGATAAACATCACATGCAATCAAATAGTGACATGATATGGCCAATATCATATTGCTCCTTTAGATCTCCATCTTTGGGGCTCCATGATCATCAACGTCACCGGCATGACACCATGGTCTCCATCATCATGATCTCCATCATCGTGTCTTCTTGAAGTTGTCTCGTCATCTATTACTTCTACTACTACACCTAACGGTTAGCAATAAAGTAAAGTAATTACATGACGTTTATGTTGACACGCAGGTCATAAATAAATTAAGACAACTCCTATGGCTCCTGCCGGTTGTCATACTCATCGACATGCAAGTCGTGATTCCTATTACAAGAACATGATCAATCTCATACATCACATATATCATTCATCACATCCTTTGGCCATATCACATCACATAGCATACCCTGCAAAAACAAGTTAGACGTCCTCTAATTGTTGTTTGCATGTTTTACGTGGCTGCTATGGGTTTCTAGCAAGAACATTTCTTACCTACGCAAAAACCACAACGTGATATGCCAATTGCTATTTACCCTTCATAAGGACCCTTTTCATCGAATCCGATCCGACTAAAGTGGGAGAGACAGACACCCGCCAGCCACCTAATGCAACTAGTGTAAGTCAGTCGGTGGAACCGGTCTCACGTAAGCGTACGTGTAAGGTTGGTCCGGGCCGCTTCATCCCACGATGCCGCCGAATCAAGATAAGACTAGTAACGGCAAGTAAATTGACAAAATCAACGCCCACAACGTTCTACTCGTGCATAGAAGCCACGCATAGACCTAGCTCATGATGCCACTGTTGGAGAACGTAGCAGAAATTCAAAATTTTCCTACGTGTCACCAAGATCTATCTATGGAGTCATCTAGCAACGAGGGAGGAGTGGATCTACATACCCTTGTAGATCGCGCGCGGAAGCGTTCAAGAGAACGGGGTTGATGGAGTCGTACTCGTCGTGATCCAAATCACCGATGATCCTAGCGCCGAACGGACGGCACCTCCGCGTTCAACACACATACGGAGCAGCGACGTCTCCTCCTTCTTGATCCAGCAAGGGGGGAGGAGAGGTTGATGGAGATCCAGCAGCACGACGGCGTGGTGGTGGAAGTAGCGGAATTCCAACAGGGCTTCGCCAAGCGCTGCGGGAGGAGGGAGATGTGTCGTGGGAGGGAGAGGGAGGCGCCAGGGCTTAGGTATGGTTGCCCTCCCTTCCCCCCACTATATATAGGGCCAAGGGAGAGGGGCAGGGCGCAGCCTTGCCCCTTCCTCCAAGGAAAGGTGCGGCCAAGGGGGGAGGAGTCCATCCTCCCCAAGGCACCTCGGAGGTGCCTTCCCCCTTTAGGACTCTCCCCCCTCTTGTCCCTTTGGCACATGGGCCTATAGGGGCTGGTGCCCTTGGCCCATGTAGGCCAAGGCACACCCCCTACAGCCCATGTGGCCCTCCGGGGCAGGTGGCCCCACCCGGTGGACCCCCGGGACCCTTCCGGTGGTCCCGGTACAATACCGGTGACCCCGAAACTTGTCCCGATGGCCGAAATAGCACTTCCTATATATAATTCTTTACCTCCGGACCATTCCGGAACTCCTCGTGACGTCCGGGATCTCATCCGAGACTCCGAACAACTTTCGGGTTACCGCATACTAATATCTCTATAACCCTAGCGTCACTGAACCTTAAGTGTGTAGACCCTACGGGTTCGGGAGACATGCAGACATGACCGAGATGACTCTCCGGTCAATAACCAATAGCGGGATCTGGATACCCATGTTGGCTCCCACATGTTCCATGATGATCTCATCGGATGAACCACGATGTCAAGGACTTAATCAACCCCGTATACAATTCCCTTTGTCTATCGGCACGACACTTGCCCGAGATTCGATCGTCGGTATCCCGATACCTTGTTCAATCTCGTTACCGACAAGTCTCTTTTACTCGTTTCATAACACATCATCCCGTGATCAACTCCTTGATCACATTGTGCACATTATGATGATGTCCTACCGAGTGGTCCCAGAGATACCTCTCCGTCACACGGAGTGACAAATCCCAGTCTTGATTCGTGCCAACCCAACAGACACTTTCGGAGATACCCGTAGTGTACCTTTATAGCCACCCAGTTACGTTGTGACGTTTGGCACACCCAAAGCACTCCTACGGTATCCGGGAGTTGCACAATCTCATGGTCTAAGGAAATGATACTTGACATTAGAAAAGCTTTAGCATACGAACTACACGATCTAGTGCTATGCCTAGGATTGGGTCTTGTCCATCACATCATTCTCCTAATGATGTGATCCCGCTATCAACGACATCCAATGTCCATGGTCAGGAAACCGTAACCATCTATTGATCAACGAGCTAGTCAACTAGAGGCTTACTAGGGACATGGTGTTGTCTATGTATCCACACATGTATCTGAGTTTCCTATCAATACAATTCTAGCATGGATAATAAACGATTATCATGAACAAGGAAATATAATAATAACTAATTTATTATTGCCTCTAGGGCATATTTCCAATAGCATCATATACAACTCTTCTTCCAGAAATCCATTCAGGAATGCAGTCTTTACATCCATTTGCCAAATTTCATAATCATAAAATGCAGCAATTGATAACATGATTTAGACAGACTTAAGCATCGCTACGGGTGAGAAGGTCTCATCGCAGTCAACTCCTTGAACTTGTCAAAACCTTTCGCAACAAGTCGAGCTTTGTAGATAGTAACATTGCCGTCAGCGTCTGTTTTCTTCTTGTAGATCCATTTATTCTCGATGGCTTGCCGATCATCGGGCAAGTCAACCAAAGTCCACACTTTTTTCTCATACATGGATCCCATCTCAAATTTCATGGCCTCAAGCCATTTCAAGGAATCTGGGCTCACCATCGCTTCCTCATAGTTCGTAGGTTCGTCATGGTCAAGTAACATGACCTCCAGAACTGGATTACCGTACCACTCTGGTGCGGATCTTACTCTGGTTGACCTACGAGGTTTAGTAGTAACTTGATTTGAAGTTACATGATCATCATCATTAGCTTCCTCACTAATTGGTGTAGGGGTCATAGGAACAGATTTCTGTGATGAACTACTTTCCAATAAGGGAGTAAGTACAGTTACCTCATCAAGTTCTACTTTCCTCCCACTCACTTCTTTCAAGAGAAACTCCTTCTCTAGAAAGGATCCATTCTTAGCAACGTATGTCTTGCCTTCGGATCTATGATAGAAGGTGTACCCAACAGTCTCCTTTGGGTATCCTATGAAGACAGATTTCTCCGATTTGGGTTTGAGCTTATCAGGTTGAAGCTTTTTCACATAAGCATCGCATCCCTAAACTTTAAGAAATGACAACTTTGGTTTCTTGCAAAACCATAGTTCATAAGGTGTCATCTCAACGGATTTATATGGTGCCCTATTTAACGTGAATGCAGCCGTCTCTAAAGCATAACCCCAAAATGATAGCGGTAAATCAGTAAGAGACATCATAAATCGCATCATATCTAGTAAAGTACGATTACGACGTACATACTGACCATTATGCTGTGGTGTTCCGGGTGGCGTGAGTTGTGAAACTATTCCGCATTGTTTCAAATGAAGACCAAACTCATAACTCAAATATTCTCCTCCACGATCAAATCCTAGAAACTTTATTTTCTTGTTACGATGATTTTCCACTTCACTCTGAAATTCTTTGAACTTTTCAAATGTTTCAGACTTATGCTTCATCAAGTAAATATACCCATATCTGTTCAAATCATCTATGAAGGTGAGAAAATAATGATACCCGTTGCGAGCCTCAACATTCATCATACCACATACATCAGTATGTATGATTTCCAATAAATCTGTTGCTCGCTCCATTGTTCCGAAGAGCGGAGTTTTAGTAATCTTGCCCATGAGGCATGGTTCGCAAGTAGCAAGTGATTCATAATCAAGTGATTCCAAAAGTCCATCAGAATGGAGTTTCTTCGTGCGCTTTACACCAATATGACCTAAACGGCAGTGCCACAAATAAGTTGCACTATCATTATCAACTATGCATCTTTTGGCTTCAATATTATGAATATGTGTATCACTACTATCGAGATTTAATAAAAATAGACCACTCTTCAAGGGTGCATGACCATAAAAGATATTACTCATATAAATAGAACAACCATTATTCTGAGATTTAAATGAATAACCGTCTCGCATCAAACAAGATCCAGATATAATGTTCATGCTCAACGCTGGCACCAAATAACAATTATTCATGTCCAAAACTAACCCCGAAGGTAGATGTAGAGGTATCGTGCCGACCGCGATCACATCGAATTTGGAACCATTTCCCACGCGCATCGTCACCTCGTCCTTAGCCAATCTTCGCTTAATCCGTAGTCCCTGTTTCGAGTTGCAAATATTAGCAACAGAACCGGTATCAAATACCAAGGTACTACTGCGAGCATTAGTAAGGTATACATCAATAACATGTATATCACATATACCTTTGTTCACCTTGCCATCCTTCTTATCCGCCAAATACTTGGGGCAGTTCCGCTTCCAGTGACCAGTCCCTTTGCCGTAGAAGCACTCAGTCTCAGGCTTAGGTCCAAACTTGGGCTTCTTCACTTGAGCAGAAACTTGCTTGCCGTTCTTCTTGAAGTTCCCCTTCTTCCCTTTACCCTTTTTCTTGAAACTGGTGGTCTTATTGACCATCAACACTTGATGCTCCTTCTTGATTTCTACCTCCGCAGTCTTTAGCATTGCGAAGAGCTCGGAAATTGTCTTATCCATCCCTTGCATATTATAGTTCACCACGAAGCTTTTGTAGCTTGGTGTTAGTGATTGAAGAATTCTGTCAATGACACTATCATCAGGAAGATTAACTCCCAGTTGAATCAAGTGATTATTATACCCAGACATTTTGAGTATATGTTCACTAACAGACCTATTCTCCTCCATCTTGCAGCTGTAGAACTTATTGGAGACTTCATATCTCTCAATCCGGGCATTTGCTTGAAATATTAACTTCAACTC
Organism: Triticum timopheevii; assembly: GCA_963921465.1. Classification (NCBI taxonomy): domain Eukaryota; kingdom Viridiplantae; phylum Streptophyta; class Magnoliopsida; order Poales; family Poaceae; genus Triticum; species Triticum timopheevii. Next base: position 739,413,087 of record OY997267.1, read on the forward strand.
CTGGAACATCTCATATGCTCCATGACGTTCCAAATGTCGTTGAAGTCTCGCTTCTAAGGCGTAAAGCATGGCACACTGAACTATCGAGTAGTCATCAGCTTTGCTCTGCCAGGCGTTCATAACATCTAGCGTTGCTCCTGCAGCGGGTTTGGCACCTAGAGGTGCTTCCAGGACGTAATTCTTCTATGCCGCAATGAGGATAATCCTCAAGTTACGGACCCAGTCCGTGTAGTTGCTACCATCATCTTTCAACTTAGCTTTCTCTAGGAACGCATTAAAATTCAATGAAACAACAACACGGGCCATCTATCTACAACAACATAGACATGCAAAATACTATCAGGTACTAAGTTCATGATAAATTAAATTTCAATTATTCATATTACTAAAGAACTCCCTCTTAGATAGACATCCCTCGAGTCATCTAAATGATCACGTGATCCATATCAACTAAACCATGTCCGATCATCCCGTGAGATGGAGTAGTTTTCAATGGTGAACATCACTATGTTGATCATATCTACTATATGATTCACGCTCGACCTTTCGGTCTCAGTGTTCCAAGGCCATATCTGCATATGCTAGGGTCGTCAAGTTTAACCCGAGTATTCTGCGTGTGCAAAACTGGCTTGCACCCTTTGTATGTGAATGTAGAGCTTATCACACCCGATCATCATGTGGTGTCTCGGCACGACGAACTTTCGCAACGGTGCATACTCAGGGAGAACACTTGTACCTTGAAATTTAGTGAGAGATCATCTTATAATGCTACCGCCGTACTAAGCAAAATAAGATGCATAAAGGATAAACATCACATGCAATCAATATAAGTGATATGATATGGCCATCATCATCTTGTGCCTTTGATCTCCATCTCCAAAGTACCATCATGATCACCATCGTCAGCGACGCGACACCTTGATCTCCATCGTAGCATCGTTGACGTCTTGCCAACTATTGCTTCTACGACTATCGCTACCACTTAGTGATAAAGTAAAGCAATTACATGGCGATTGCATTTCATACAATAAAGCGACAACCATATGGCTCCTGCCAGTTGCCGATAACTCAGTTACAAAACATGATCATCTCATACAATAAAATTTAGCATCATGTCTTGACCATATCACATCACAACATGCCCTGCAAAAACAAGTTAGACATCCTCTACTTTGTTGTTGCAAATTTTACGTGGCTGCTACGAGATGAGCAAGAACCGTTCTTACCTACTCATCAAAACCAGAACGATATTTCTTCAAGTATGTGCTGTTTTAACCTTCACAAGGACCGGGCGTAGCCACACTTGATTCAACTAAAGTTGGAGAAACTGACATCCGCCAGCCACCTGTGTGCGAAGCACGTCGGTAGAACCAGTCTCGCGTAAGCGTACGCGTAATGTCGGTCCAGGCCGCTTCATCCAACAATACCGCCGAATCAAAGTATGACATGCTGGTAAGCAGTATGACTAGTATCGCCCACAACTCACATGTGTTCTACTCGTGCATATAACATCTACGCATAAACCTGGCTCTGATACTACTGTTGGTAACGTAGTAATTTCAAAAAAAATCCTATGCACATGCAAGATCATGGTGATGCATAGCAACGAGAGGGAGAGTGTTGTCCACGTACCCTCGTAGACCGAAAGCGGAAGCGTTATGACAACGTGGTTGATGTAGTCGTACATCTTCATGATCGACCAATCCTAGTACCGAACGTACGACACCTCCGTGATCTGCACACGTTCAGCTCGGTGATGTCCCACGAACTCACGATCCAGTAGAGCTTCGATGGAGAGCTTCGTTAGCACGACGGCGTGATGACGGTGATGATGAAGCTACCGGCACAGGGCTTCGCCTAAGCACTATGACGATATGACCGAGGTGGATTATGGTGGAGGGGGGCACCACACACGGCTAAGAGATCAATCATCAACTTGTGTGTCTATGGGGTGCCTCCCTACCCCGTATATAAAGGAGTGGAGGAGGGGGAGAGGGTCGGCCTCCTAGGCGCGCCCCAATGGGAGTCCTACTCCCACCGGGAGTAGGATCCCCCCTTCCCTAGTTGGAATAGGAGAGAAGGAAGGGGGGAGAGGGAGGTAGGAAAGGGGGGCGCCCCCCCTTCCTAGTCCAATTCAGACCAGAGGGGGAGGTGGCGCGCGGCCTGCCCTGGCTGCCTCTCTCTCTCTCTCACTCTCTCTCCACTAAGGCCCAATAAGGCCCATATACCTCCCGGGGGGTTCCGATAACCTCCTGGTACTCCAGTATATGCCCGATCTCACCCGGAACCATTCCCATGTCCAAATATAGTCGTCCAATATATCGATCTTTATGTCTCGACCATTTCGAGACTCCTCGTCATGCCCGTGATCATATCCGGGACTCCGAACTACCTTCGGTACATCAAAACACATAAAGTCATAATACCGATCGTCACCGAACGTTAAGCGTGCGGACCCTACGGGTTCGAGAACTATGTAGACAGGACCGAGACTTATCTCCGGCCAATAACCAACAGCGGAACCTGGATGCGCATATTGGTTCCTACATATTCTACAAAGATCTTTATTGGTCAAACCGCATAACAACATACGTTGTTCCCTTTGTCAACGGTATGTTACTTCCCCGAGATTCGATCGTCGGTATCTCGATACCTAATTAAATCTTGTTACCGGCAAATCTCTTTACTCGTTTCGTAATGCATCATTCCACAACTAACTCATTAGTTGCATTTCTTGCAAGGCTTATAGTGATGTGCATTACCGAGAGGGCCCAGAGATACCTCTCCGACAATCGGAGTGACAAATCCTAATCTCGATCTATGCCAACTCAACAAGTACCATCGGAGACACCTATAGAGCACATTTATAATCACCCAGTTACGTTGTGACGTTTGGTAGCACATAAAGTGTTCCTCCGGTATTTGGGAGTTGCATAATATCATACTCATAGGAACATGTATAAGTCATGAAGAAAGCAATAGCAATATACTAAACGATCAAGTGTTAAGCTAACAAAATTGGTCAAGTCAATCACATCATTCTCTAATGATGTGATCCCGTTAATCAAATGACAACTCATATATATGGTTAGGAAACTTAGCCATCTTTGATTCAATGAGCTAGTTAAGTAGAGGCATACTAGTGACACTCTGTTTGTCTATGTATTCACACATGTACTAAGTTTCCGGTTAATACAATTCTAGCATGAACAATAAACATTTATCATGATATAAGGAAATATAAATAACAACTTTATTATTGCCTCTAGGGCATATTTCCTTCATTAAAGTGGCAGATATTTTTTCAAAATGCCTTTGTTGGCTGTCATTATTCGAGTGCGCCTTCTCTCAAAATGGAAACGAAAAATGCCACAGCATGTCGGGTGCCTTTCCATGATAGCATGCCAAGTTTCATGAATTTTAGACGAGTTTTTGATTTACTAGAATTTAAAAACCAGGCATCTCAGTGTTTTGCCGGCAATCAACGGTGCCCTGGTGTTTGAAATTCATTCCCATTTCTTGCATGGGACCTAAGCATGCACCCAAGGAAACAGATTTGATTTTTCAACCAATTTATCTGCACTGGAGCATGTGCATGCCGTTCAATTTTGAATTATGCACATGAATGCATTGAAAACTCAGTTAATGCATAAAAATGTCCAAACGAACCCCGAAAAATCACAAAAATTGACACAACACTCCTGTTGTTCTATGTTTACACGAAAAAAATTGAAAGCAATAAGAGGCAATGGATATCATTTCGTCCCCGAAGGTGGGACGTTCCCTATTGAAACCACCAGGCTTGTTGTGAGAAGCTCTGGTTTGTGAGAAGCATATACCCAAACCTACCCCAAATGGGACAAATTTTTTACCACGGCATGTTGATGCTGCTCCATGATAGCATGCCAAGTTTCATGAATTTCAGACGAGTTTTTGATTTACTAGAATTTAAAAACCAGCCATCTCAATGTTTTGCCGGCAATCAACGGTGCCCTGGTGTTTGAAATTCATTCCAATTTCTTACATGGGACCTAAGCATGCACCCAAGGACACAGATTAGATTTTTCAACCAATTTATATGCACTAGAGCATGTGCATGTAGTTCAAATTTGGATTATGCACATAAATGCATTGAAAACTCAGTTAATGCATAAAAATGTCCAAACGAACCCCGAAAATCACAAAACTTGACACAATACTCCTGTTGTTCTATGTTGACAGGAGAAAAAATTTGAAAGCAATAAGAGGCAATGGATATCGTTTCGTCTCCAAAGGTGGGACGTTCCCTATCGAAACCACCATGCTTGTTGTGGGAAGCTCTGGTTTGTGAGAAGCTTATACCCAAACTTGCCCCAAATGGGAAAAAATTTCACCACAGCATGTTGACGCCGCTGCATGATAGCATGCCAAGTTTCATGAATTTCAGACGAGTTTTGGATTTTCTATACTTTAAAAATCAGGTATCTCAATGTTTTGCCGGCAATCAACAGTGCCATGGTGTTTGAAATTCATTCTCGTCTATTGCATGGGACCTAAGCATGCACCCAAGGACACACATGTGATTTTTCAACCAACTTTGGTGCATTGGAGCATGTGCTTGTAGTTCAAATTTGAATTATGCACATAAAATGCCTAGAAAACCCAGTTAATGTATAAAAAAGGCCAAACGAACCCCGGAAAATTCATTCCCATTTCTTGCATGGGACCTAAGCTTGCACCCAAGGACACATATTTGATTTTCAACCAATTTATATGCACTAGAGCATGTGCATGTACGTAGTTCAAATTTGAATTATGCACATATATGTAGTGAAAACTCAGTTAATGCATAAAAATGTCCAAACGAACCCCGAAAAATCCCAAAAATTGACACAACATTCCTGTTGGTCTATGTTGACATGAGAAAATTTATGAAAGCAATAAGAGGCAATGGATATTGTTTCGTCCCCAAAGGTGGGACGTACGTTCCCTACCGAAACCATCAGGCTTGTTGTGAGAAGCTTCGGTTTCTGAGAAGCATATACCCAAGCCTGCCCCAAATGGGACAATTTTTTACCACGGCATGTTGATGCCGCTCCATGATAGCATGCCAAGTTTCATGAATTTTAGACGAGTTTTGGATTTACTATAATTTAAAAACCAGACATCTCAATGTTTTGCTGGCAATCAATGGTGCCCTGGTGTTTGAAATTCGTTCCCATTTCTTGCATGGGACCTAAGCATGGACCCAAGGACACAGATTTGATTTTCCAACCAATTTATATGCACTAGAGCATGTGCATGTAGTTCAAATTTGAATTATGCTCATATATGCATTGAAAACTCAGTTAATGCATTAAAATGTCCAAACAAACCCCGAAAAATCACAAAAATTGACACAACACTCCTGTTGTTCTATGTTGACACAAGAAAAAATTTGAAAGCAATAAGAGGCAATGGATATCGTTTTGTCCCCAAAGGTGGGACGTTCCCTACCGAAACCATCATGCTTGTTGTGAGAAGCTTATATACCCAAACCTGCCCCAAATGGGATAAATTTTTACCACGGCATGTTGATGCCACTCCATGATAGCATGCCAAGTTTCATGAATTTCAGATGGGTTTTGGATTTACTAGAATTTAAAAACTAGGCATCTCAATGTTTTGCCGGCAATCAACAGTGCCCGGGTGTTTGAATTTCATTCCCATCTCTTGCATGGGACCTAGAAATTCACCCAAGGACACACATGTGTGATTTTTCAACCAACTTTGGTGCATTGGAGCATGTGCTTGTAGTTCAAATTTGAATTATGCACATTAAATGCCTAGAAAACCCAGTTAATGTATAAAAAAGGCCAAACGAACCCCAAAAAATTCATTCCCATTTCTTGCATGGGACCTAAGCATGCACTGAAGGACACAGATTTGATTTTCAACCAATTTGTTTGCACCGGAGCATGTGAATGTAGTTTAATTTTGAATTGTGCACCTGGAATGGCTAGAAAACCAGTTTAATGTATAAAATGTCCAAACGAACCCTGAATAATTCCAATTCTTTTACGACACACATATAGTTGCATGTTCACTGCAGATGAAAGGTCTAGCAATTTAAACAGCATCCATTGCCGCTGTGACCCCATTTTGTAATTTAAATCAAGTAGATCCCACATAGTTTATTATCACCAACCCTGTGAGATATAGTACAAAATATCTTGGAGCACCGTCGGTGTATGGTATGCCTATGGCTTACGCGAGAAGGCGCGTGGGCTACAGTACACACGGCGTGTCAAGCACACTAGCTCGCTCCCCAAAAACTCCCGCCTCTGCATCCCTCGCAATCTCAAAAATATTACTGCCTCGTAATCCTGAAAATATCTACCGCTTGGAAGGTTTTAATGTTTGATAGCACATGATTAGTATGTCCGGACCGTGTGCGATGTCTGTTACTCCCGCTCTGCTTCAGTCCCTTGATTCAAATTTTTAGTAGCCCCAACATTTTACTCCTGCCTCTGCATCCCTCGCAATCTAAAAAATATCTGCTCGCCCTTGATCCAAATTTTTAGTAGCCCCACCTTGTTACTCCCGCCTAGTAAAATTTTTAGTTGCCGCAGTATTCCCTCAAACACAACCTTGTCCCCCACCCCCCCTCCACACACACCCCAAAACCTCCACTCACATAGACACACACAACCCTCGAAACCATTGGTAGGTCGCCGCCATCGCCGGTGCCTCCAACCTCAACCTCTGCCTGTGTGCCGGGGAGCTCGAGGAGCCAATGGACAAAAAGAGGTTTATCGCGGCCTTTTCGCCCGACGCCGGCGAGGTGGCCGCCGAGGTGTCCCCGTCGTCCTCCGAGGGCCTGATCCGCAGTCGCCGGTCCCCCGATCCGCCCGCCGCCGCGCCCCTACGCCGGTTCAAGGACTTCCTCGTCCTCCCTCGGACCCGGCAGCCAACGAAGTCCTACCTCGGGGTCCGGCACCGGCGGTGGGGGACGTGGGTCCCTGAGATTACAGATCGAGAGACCCACACCCGCCGATGGCTCGGTAGCTTCCACATGGCCGAGCCTGCGGCCATGGAGTACGACCGCTGGCAGGTCCGCTACCACGGCGCAGCTGCTAGGCTCTATTTCCCCTTCGGCACACGTCCGGTCGACCTTGTTCCACCGGAGCCAGGGGTGGTGAGCTCGGCTATGGCGCGGGAGGACCACGAGGCATGGGAGCGCCTCGAGGCCGAGGCTGCCGACGAGGCCTACATGCAAGAGCTCCGCCAACAGCACACGGAGCTCGTGGAGGCGGAGCGGGTGATCTTTCCCGGCGCGGAGGGTGGCAAGGTTATCGCGCTCTCCTCCGATGACGAGGTCGAAGGCGGCGAGGACGGCGGTGCGGAGGGCGGCGAGGTTATCGCGCTCTCCTCTGATGACGAGGTCGAAGGCGGCGGCGACGGAGGTGCGGAGGGCGTCGAGGTCGGCCCCAAGGACGAGGAGATCGACATCGACAAGTGGAGGAGTGCCTTCCCCAATGACCCCGACGATAGTACCGGCCCGGACCTGGCTCGCGGCACACAGTACATGACGAGGAAGGATTGGCTCGGCCTCTACTTCGACCGAACGTAGTTTAGCTTAGTTTAAATTTATGTTTTATGTTTGGTTATGCAAAATATCTATGTCTATGTTTGAATGCATGCTACTTTCGGTTGAACCTGCTTTGAACTTGATCAAATTGAAGTTTACAACCTTAAGTTTAGGGGATCTACTAGAAAAGGCCAAAAATTGCTGGAGTGTATATATATACATAAACACTATTCTGATCACGGGATCAGAATAATATTCTGATCACAACCTGACCTGCCCCGCTAGTAGTACGTTGAACTTCCCTGTGAACTAGGTTGAACTTCCGCCAACATTGCCCAAATGGGGCTTGCGATATACCGTTGGAAAGCTATGGACACCAATATCATGACCCAACTTAAATTTTTGGCAAAATATAAGCGGTTTAAGAGCAGTTTTGAAAACCTTTTTTTCTTCACACAAAAAATGTGAATCGTATTTTTGATCGCATTTCTAAACCGTTTATCAGAGTGAGGCATATAAATATGGCGTTGGAAAGCTGCTGCAAAACCGCTCCTTCCACATGTTGAAAGTTTTCTCTAATTCCCTATGGTTAAAGAGTAATTTGAAAAAACATAAAATTTCATAAACCTAATAGCTGAGTTCGTATTTTTGATGTCATTTCTAAACGGCTAACCCAATTGAGACAAATGATATGGCGTTGGAAAGCTTATGAAAATGCTCTACTTATTCATCTTGAAAGTTTTTTTTTCTAATTTTGAATGGTTTAAGAGTAATTTAGAAAATGGTCCAAGTCCTACTGAGTTCGTATTTTTGAGCTAATTTTTTAACCGTGCATCTAAATGCAACAAATGATATGGCGTTGGAAAGCTTGAAAAAATGCGAAACTTTTTGGTATGTATTGTTTCTCCCAATTCTTTACGACTTTAAGTTAGTTTTCAAAATGGCGAAAAACGTATTTTCACTGTATTTTCTACAAACTTGAATGGAAAGGCGCAAATAATATACCGTTGAAAAGCTACGAAAAATGCAAAACTTTTTCGTGTTGATGGTTTTCTCTGATTCCTAGCCGTTTTCAAGTAATTGCAAAAATGGCGAGATCATTCGTTCTGCTTTGATCTCAAAACAGATTCTTCGAAAATGCACCGCGTGAAGAACCTGAACTTCTCGGCGCATGTACCTGAACATCACTCTGTTTTTCACGTGATTTTTTTGCTCGTAGCTCTCAATCCACTACTCATAGCTCTCCATCCACTCATCGGAATTGGGCAAGTGATATACCGATGGAAAGCTGTTGTAAACACGCAACTTTCCCGTGTTGATCATTTTTTCATACTCGTGACAATTTTAAAAGTTTTTTATCTGAAATTCATTCAGCATAGTAGTTGAACTTCCTGCTGTTTTCACGTTGAACTTCTGTGACGTATGTTTGTTTGTAATTTTCTCATTCATTCGTCGGTGTTACACAAATGATATTCCTTTTGTACAAACCTCTCTCAAAATAATTTTTCTAACTTTCTCCGACCGAGGACTTGAACTTATGACAACAACAAATTTGGACCTTGCCTTTTTATTCATTTTTCTCATATTAAACACACAAATTTGGACCTTGACTTTTTCCATTTTTATAATTTGAATTTTTTATTTTCTTTTTGAAACCAAATTGCTTCCAAATAATAACTGAACTTCTTTTGTGGATTGAGATAATTATTTTAAAAATCATTTTTTTTGTGTTTCCGAACATGGAAATATAAGGTGAACCTCTCTCGCAAGAATTTTTGAACTTCCCCGGACAGAGCACGTGAACTTCTTGCAACAAACATTTTAAGCTTTTAGTTTTCTATTCTTATCTGAAATGCATTCCGTGTAGTAGTTGAACTTCCCACTGTTTTCACCTTGAACTTCTGTCACGTATTTTTGTTCAACCTCTCTCACAACAATTTTTGAACTTTATCGGGCTGAGCACTTGAACTTCTAAAAACAAAATCATTAGCCTTTGCTTTTTCATTCTTTTTTTTTCATACAAAATGCACACCGTGTAGTACATGAACTTCTGGTAGTTATCAATCTGAACTTCTCTCGGTTACGTGAAAATATCTGAGTTTTTTATGAATATTAATCTGAATTCCTGTAATACTTTTTTTATGAATTCTAAAGCGCTCTATTTTTAAAAGTTGAACTTCTTGTTATTTTATTTTTGAACTTCTTGTTTCCATTCTTTAATAATGAGGGAAAACTGAGTTTTATATAATCATCGAACTTCTCCATATTTTTAATATGGACTTCCTGGTTTTTTTCTTAATCTTTTTTATGACTTTTGAAGCGCTCTATTTTTAAAAGTTGAACTTCTTGTTATTTTATTTTTGAACTTCTTGTTTCCGTTCTTTAATAACAAGGAAAATCCGAGTTTTCTATAATAATCGAACTTCTTCATCTTTTTAATTTGGACTTCCTGGTTTTATTTCTTTAATCTTTTTTATGAATTTTGAAGCGCTCTATTTTTAAAAGTTGAACTTCTAGTTATTTTATTCTTAGACCCCTTGTTTCCATTCTTTAATAACGATGGAAAAATCTGAGTTTTCTATAAACATCAAAACTTCCCGCTATTTTTACTTTGAACTTCTACCACGCATTTTTGTTCGCAAGTTCTCAACCATTCATCAGACTTGCACAAATGATATATAATGCCGGTTACGCCTCTCACAACAAGTTTTTGAATTTCCCTGTGCTGAGCACCTGAACTTCTAGCAGCAAAATTTTTATACTTTAACTTTTTATTCTGTTTCTCTCATATGAAAACACACACCATGCAACACGTGAACTTCTGGCCGTTTTCAATTTGAACTTCTTTGTAAAAAATTTGTCCCTAACTCCTAAAGCAACACTACCCTGGCAGCAACACTACCCTGTTTTTTTAATTTAAATTGCTTGATTTATTTTTTAATAACAATGATAATCTGTTTTTTTATAAATATCAAAGTGCTCTATTTTTGTAATTTGGACTTCCTTGTTTATTTCTTTCAAGTACGGTAAAATCCTAATTTTGTAATTAATATTTGAACCAGCTAGTTATTTCAATTTGAACTTCTAGAGTTTTTTTTATTTTAAAAGAGTAAAAATCCTTTTTGACAAATTTTGAACCGCTCATGTTTTAGAAGAGTTTTTTCCAAAATCGTTGCTTTTATGGGTATTTTTTTAAATGCCAAAAATTGCATCTGGTTCTTTTAACTTTTAAATTGTTTTCCAAGATTCTTTTAACTTGTAAATTCTAGTTCTTTTATAAACTTTGAAATTTTGTGTTATTTTTTGAACTTCTTAGTTCATTTTTAGAAAAGAAAAAATATAATATTTTTAAGTAAAAATCGAACAACATTTGTTGAATTGAATTAAATAAAAAATTTTATAACATGAAGAATCTGAGGTTTTTGTACATATTGAGCTGCTCCATTATTTTAAATTGAACTTCTTAATTTTGTTCTTTAGTAACGTGTGAAATCTGAGTTTTTTTAAACATTAAACTACTTCGTTATTTAAACTTGAGCTTCTTGGTTTTATTTTTTAGTAATGGTAAAAATTCTAGGTTTGTAATAACATTGAAACAGTCCATTATTTTTAATTTGAACTTCTATGTTTTTACTTAAACTTCTATGTTTATTTTAAAGAAAGGCGAATTCCTTTTTTGTAGAGGCAATGAACTCTTTTCGTTTTATTTAATTTGATCTTCTTACTTTTTTTAGGAACTAGGAAAATTCATATTTTAAAAATTGCAATTTCTATCTTTTTTAGTTTAACTAGTTGGTTTTGTTGTTAGAAATGGGAAAATCTTTTTTTATAAATGTAAAACTGTTCTTTTTTTATTTGAACTTCTCTGTTTCATTTTTAGAAACGGGGGAATACATGTTTTTTACAATTTAAACTTTGATTTTTTACAATTTGGACTTCACGGAATTTTCTCGATGGGCATCAAGTCAAGTTTTTCATAAGCCAAATACAAAAACAATCAAAAAACATCTATCAAGTAACCGGATATGTTCCATGTGACCGGGAAAGCACCTCTTATCATTTCTTTAACGATGAACAACATCAAGTTCAAACAGAAAAACGAAGACAACAACAGTGTCTAATCTCTCACAGAAATTTCCCTCTCACACTCAAGCTGAACTGCAGCAGCAGCGCACCAACAGCAACCAAACGACGTGGCCGGAGCAAGAAGGCACGGCCGAGGTTTCTACTCCACTGTGCAATGCAGTTTTTTTCGTCCAGGAGGGGTGGATGTTATAGCAGAAGGAAGAAGTTCAGCACGTGGGCAGAGTGAAGGTCATTTTTGGTCGAAGATGATGGTGGGAAAGAGGTTAGCCAGAGATGCGTGAGGGGGAAGAAGAAACTCGAGTGGCGGCTCTGCCTCCCCTACCCCCGTAGGATGCGGAGTAATAGGAGCTGCGTGTCGAGGCAGCGACGTGATGGAGGGGGCCGCGCTGGGGAGCACGATGGCGGGATCACCATGGCCACGCAGAGGGACCTCGAGGCCAGGAGAACAACTCCCTGCACCAATGGGTGGACGCCGGAAGATGCGCCGGAGACCGTGTGATCCGCCCTGGCATCGCGGCCGTCACCGAAGCGGGATAGATTCGGGGGCCAGTAGTGAGGGAGAAGGCTCGCCGGCATGGCGGAGGAGGGGCGCTGGTTGTGCGGAAGGAGGCGCGCCGACCACCAGGGAGGAGGGGAGCTGGCGGATCCGGGGGAGTAGGCATCGTGGTGGCCGGATACGGGGAGAGGAAGCAGTGCAGCGGCCAGATCCAGGGGCAGAGGTGGCACACTGGCCGAATCTGCGGGCAGAGGCGGCGCGACGGCCGGATCCAGGGGCGGAGGCGGCGCGGAGGCCGGTTTTGGGGGCTGGGGCAGTCCACGCGGGTGGCGGAAGAAGGTGCCCGCGGGGGAGGGGGCGGCGGCGTGGCGGTGACACATCGGAAGGAAGCGGGAGCGGGGCCGGCGCGCCGGGAGGAGGCCGCGGCGGGATCGAGGGATGGCCGTGGGGTGGATCGTGGGAAGGTCGTGGGGAGGAGGTGGGCAGGTGGGTCGGGCCGTCGGGGAGTTGTGGGTGCGGGCTGGGTTTTTTAGTTCGGGAACACCTAACCAGGCTCTATATAGGGCTTTATGATCCAAATAACTATTCTAACCCCATGATTAGAATAGTGTTGTCCTATATATATATATATATATATATCCACTAAGGGTTTTAGTCCTTTAACTTTTTAAGGATCGCCTAGAGATGTCCTTATGACTTGTTTATTTTAGTTCTTCACAATGTGATGCTCTATATGTGCAACTATTTGCCGTGTAGTTCAATTTCATCAATAACAGTTTCAACAATATCACTATGAATTACGATATTTGGTTGCTGTTAAGGATATTGCAGTTAACATGCCTTTTTGTTTTTAAGTTTTTGTTTAGCAACATGCATTGTACTGAATGACTAAATATGCAATCCCATGCTACATAGCAACAAGAGTGTTACCTTAATGTTCTTATGATGTCTAGATATACATGTAATAAAATCTTATATAATGGGATGGATGGAGTGTTGTACTACATCATTTTTCAATTGTTGTTTAGCTTCTAATATTAACTTGGTGCTTTTAGGTACATATATCATTGCCAAAGATCCACACTTCGACCCTTTCTACGTATGGGGCAATGAGATATTCATGAACCAACATCAAGTGAGGAAACTGATAAATATTGTATGAAAATGGGTCAAAAGATGTCAATCGAAATATTTGTTTACACTTTATGCAAGACAACAGTGAACTGCAGGATGGAAGTAAGAACCCTGTAGCCTACTTTTTACTGCCCGTAATGAGTTATGTTAGATGACAATATCTGAATCTTTTTCTTTTGCAGTGGCTCCTGAAGTAGTTTACTCAAGATTACCTCTCAAACTACATGATTGGCGGACGGCCATCACAAGGGGTTGGACAAGAGTCCTGCATGCCTTCTGCATCTAGGAGAGCACAATAGGGCCATTCCGCTTCACCTTGTTCAGCAACTAGAATGTCTGTCGCCTCTTTCTTTACCATCTGTAATAGTACAAGTATAGAACCCTGGTACATCATTCTTTATTTGGTGGTTATGTAATTCTTAAACATATGTACCTGTGAATCGAATAATGCATTAGTTGTTGGGGATATAACTATTGAGTATAAACCGCCCAGGAGGGGCCGGGTTATGCTCATGACGGTTTACCAGTATTGAAGCCCATGAAGATATAAAATATGGCGACTTACGAAGGAGACTTAATAAGAAGGCCCAAAGCCCAAAGGCGGTTTAGGGCCCATAGATGTAAACCGCCATCGATGTATGATTTGTATTGTAAGATAGGAAAGAGCAAAACGAGCCGGACACGTTATGAGCCGGCCAGGATTCTGTAAACCGCGGGGCGTCAACCTGTATATATAAAGGGACGACTTGGCGGCGGTTTAGGGCAAGAAACAACAGATCGAGAGCCAGATTAAGCGTATTCGCTCCCTGGTCATCAAAACCCTAGCAATACCACCTCAAACTATATTAGGCTTTTACCTTCACCGCAAGGGGCCGAACCAGTATAAACTCCCCGTGTCCTTTGTCCTATTTAACCCCTTTAAGCTAATCTCGTTGCGATGGCTCCATGACTAAGTCCTCACACTAGGACATCTGCCGTGACAATTCCACGATAGTTGGCACCCGCCGTGGGGCTATCGCACGATGGTTTCAAGTTCTTAGAGGGCAACTTCGAAGGGGTCAAGGGATACGCTGTGGGCGGGAAGACCAAGAGTCATCACGGCAAGCTCTACATCGACGACACAGGTTGGGGCCCCGAGGCCGACTCAATTGAGTACGGGTACCGGGACCCCTTTGGCAGAATTCACATATTCATCGGCCAGATCGGTAAACCGGGCCCTGAGCCGGACATCTGCACCGACATCATCCAGACGGCTCAGCGTGCGAGACCCGCCCAAGTTCAGCCTGCCATGAAGCATGCTTTCATAGGATTCATCCATGGAGCGGGATCTGAGGATAGATCGGTATCTGGCGGGGAGACAGTTAGTTATTCTGATGGCGAGTCATCCACCGGTGAAACCGAGTCATTGTATCAACTGCAAGACGACCGGCTTCGGGGCTGTTCCGATGGCGACAGTATTCTGGACCCCTACAAGCCGCCGAACCGGGTCGCAATCTTCATGGCCAGTACACAGCCAGTGCAGGATTCTTCAACTGCGGCGGCGTTGATTTCTGGGTTAACAGCGGCGACGGCGGCTGGGGCAGGAGGCACTACAAGAAAATACACTTCCGTGATGATACGTGTTTGTCACAGTAGGTTGCATTTTTTTGTCATGCATGTACATCCATGACGATTTTATGACAGAATCAAGATAGTCATACCTGTGCTGTCGTAGAAGTGTTCCATGGCATTACCAAAATTATCATCACAGAAGGGTCCACTTCCATGACGATAAATCGCGCGTCACAGAAGTGCTTTCGTCAAGGGTGACCGACATGTGGCATCCACCGTAACGGAACGCAGTTAAGCTATCGGGTCGGGTTTTGGATCCAATAACCCGTTAACAGCCCCGACCAATGGGGATTTTGCACGTGTAAAATCATCATTGGCTGGAGGAAACACGTGTCGGCTCATCGTTGGGACAGATGTCATCCACTCATTGGACGGAAGGCGCCTATGATACGTCGACACGTGGCACGGCCCAACAGAGGCCCATTCCTCTGAAAAGGCCGTCCCGTTTGACTTGGTCAAAAGGTGGCGGGTCGGCACGTTTGACTTGGTCAAAAGGTGGCGGGCCGGCCCATGGAAAGCCTGTTAACGGCCTGTTCGCATATAGCCCATTTACAACCCGCTAACCCAAGGCCCGTTACGCCCTATCCGAATTAGGCCCAGTAGCGTCATCTGGGCCATCCAATATGATTCCAGCCCGTTTTCACTTCTGGCGCATGTATGGCCCATGACGTCTTTTGGCCCATATGAGGCCCTATGTAACTCTTGGCCTATTAACGGCCCGTGGTGAAACTGGCCCGTAATGAACAATGTATCACTTTACACCCATTAACGGCCCATGGTGAAACTGGCCCGTAATGAACAGTGTATCACTTTATACCCATTAACGGCCCGTTATTCCGTTGGGCCGTTTCCAGCCCATGTTATCTTTCGACCTTCTCAGAGCCCATTTATTCTTGGGCTCATTTCTAGCATTCGTTTACTTACGGCCCGTTACTATCATTTTCTGCTTGTGGGCCAAATTCAGCCCGTCGTTACAGTCAGCCAGTTTGTGGTCCGTTAATACGTTGGGCCGTTTTTATAGCGTCATCAAATACGGCCTATTAACGATGGCCTGTTATGGTCGGCCCATGAGTGGACGATTCCAATTCTAGCCTGTTTATGGCCATAATGCGGTTTGTTTGGCCCATGTTTGGCCAATCGATCATACGACCCGTATAAGGCCCATTGATGATACGGCCCGCAGAAGGCCCATTGTTTCTATGGCCCGTAGAAGGCCCATTGTTTCTACGGCCCGTAGAAGGCCCACTGTTTCTACGGCCAGTAGGAGGCCCAGTGTCACTACAGTAAATATTAGCCCATGGTTATTGTGGCCTAGTTTTAAAAAATAGGTTATTGCAGCCACTAGCTAACCGCGGAAAAAGAACTGCAATGACTACAAGCAAACAAATAAACAAGTCAACAAGGAAATAAATAAGCAAGCAACTAACGCTAGGCTATCATGGCTATTACACATATTACATCCACTGGGCATCAAAGTTCGCCACCAGTGCAAATATAGGGAACAAAGCAACATATCATATACACTAGTTGTCAAAGTTGGCGACCAGCGTAAATAAACGCCGTAGCAAAACAAATCCAAAACTAAAACCACTTCAGAAGATCTCAAGAAACAATATCCTGGGTACCCATAATGCTGGCAAGATGCTTAGCAAGCTTATTAACTTTCTCTTGTTTGGCGTTAAATCCTCCAGCGCTTGCTGTTGCACCAGAAAATATGCATCTGAATTCTGCAGGGACTTCCTTAGTCCTTCAGCTTCCTGTCGCAGCACATATGATCGATGTCTTTCAACTTGAATTTGAGACTCAAGAAGACGAACTGATTCAGGCAGCGAGTTTGAAGAGCTTGTGCCAGCAGTAGTGGCCAGTTACTCGAACACTACATCAAGACATGACTTTTGGGTTCCATCATTGTCGTCAAGATAGTTTTTATCATCTTTCTTGGAGACCAACAGGGATGTCTCACTATCTTGAACCTTATCTGCATTACTTCCTTTACCATTGGATAACGCGATACTGTTCTCCAATATTTTGTCCGCATTCTAAAAGAGAAACAAGCAGACACATCACATGTTTACCATGTTGTATATGAAACTCATTTTGGTAAATGAGTTCAGTAGTAAAGTGGACAGGATAACACCATGAAACAAACATATATCTATGTACCATGGTCACTTTATGGTCTATATCATTCTAGTTTTTGTTGCCAAATCAAGATAGAGACACAGTTCAAATAATATTTGTTCAAGACAAAGCAGAATAGACAGAATATAAGTGTGGGTAACTATAGAGCAATAACAACACTTGTAATGTGCATGACATGAGAACATAACTGTTTATTCAATTGAAACTGAAATCAACATAGAGCAGGTTACAACAGCAAACCAGTTAAAGAAACAGGTTTAAAACATACCTGTTGTGCCATTGGAGTTTCAATTCCATCCTTCAAATTTGAAAATAGTTGGTATGAGTAAATACAGTAATGCAAGAGCAAAGGAGTATGAACCATAGCTACAGAACCTGAGCTGAGAACAAATCTTCTTCTCCTTTAAGAGTTGAGTTGGGATTCAGAGTGGTGGTCCTCGTGCTTTGGGCACTGCAGTTCCCTTACTAACTGCTCGTGTTTGGGTGCTCTGCGGTGGAGACGGTGCTGTGTCAACTGGAACTGGGTTACTATCTGCCGGGGTTGGGGTTAGAAGGGGTGTAGCTGGTTCTCTGTCCAACTGGGTAGGGGTACAATCTGCGAGAGTGTGGGTTATGTGTGGTGGATCTGGTCCTTGGGCAAGTACAACCGTGGTTCTATCTGCATCAACTGGTAGCACTATCTTTTCTGAAGACCGTGTTGTTACTCCCTTAGATACTTCCATCACGCTCTCCAATTCAAATGGCTGATAAACAAGACAAGTAATTGAAAGTATAGACATTGTATGATAGACAAGTGCAATGGATAGTGGGGAATAAAAGAGGGCATGAAATAATTAATATTTATGTTGTCTAACCAAACAGGATAGCATGACACAATTTCACATATATGATGGCTAACTAAACAGGATAGCATGACACAATTTCACATTATGATGGCTAACTAAAAAAGATGGAAAGACATAGTTCAAAATATGAGACTATGTAAACAGGATGACATGACATAACTATATAATGTGTTTATTAAATAGGTTGGCATGCCATAATTCACATACATTCACGGATAGAATGCCATAATTCAAAATATGATGAATGTAAACACTAAACAGGATGAGATGATATAACTATTTGATGTCTTTATTAAATGGGTTGCCATGCCATAATTCAGATAGATGATGTGTATGTACTATGTAAACATGATGGCATGATATAATTTACGTATATGATTTATATAGTAAGCAAGTAAGCAGATGGCAATCCATATATGATGTAAAAACTAAGCAATGCAAGACAACATGCATGACATGGGTAATATAACCCTGTCAAGTTTGAGCATAGACCTTAGGGGGGAAATAGGACTGGTCATCAGTCTCTAAATCCTCCTGTGAGGAGCTCTCTGTAACCAGCAAGATGTCTGCTTCAGCAGGTAGCATTGTCTGCTCTGAATACCTTGTTTTCACTCCAGATACTTCCATCACTGCTTCAAATGGCTGATGCACAGGAAGAGTAGTTGAATATACAAACGTTGTCAACAAATGGAACACGTAATACAAAAAAATGATCGCATGATATAATTCACATACATGATGATTGGCTAAACAACATGGCATTGCATAATTCACATATATAATGCCTTTGCAACAAGATAGCATTGTATAATTCACATATATAATGTCTTGCAACAAGATGGCAATGCATAATTCACATATATGGTAATTAGACACTGAACAAGCGGCATTCACACAAAGCATGTCTAAACTAATCAAATGACATAGCAATGCGAGACACCATATGCACGATATGAGCAACATAACCCTGCCAAGTTAGAGCATACACCTCGGGGGGGGGGGGGGGGGAATAGTACTGGTCATCTGTCTCTGAATCCTCCTCTGAGGAGCTATCCGTAACCATCGAGATATGCGCTTCGTCAGATAGCATAGTCTGCTCTGAAGACCTTGTTTTCACTTTAGAATTTGCCATCATCGTGTCAAATGGCTGATGCACACGAAGAGCAGTTGAATGTACTAACATTGTTGACAAATGTAATATGTAACAAAAAAAGGATGACCTGATATGATTTACATATAATATGACTGGCTAAGCAGGATGGCATTGCAAAATTCACATATATGATGCCTGGCTAAACAAGATGGCGTTGCATAATTCACATAAACGATGAATAAACTAAATAGATGGCATTCACACAAAGGATGTCTAAACTAAGCAGATGACATATTTGATGTATAAAGTAAGAAATGCAAGACACCATATGCATGATATAAACAACATCAGCATGCCAAGTTAGAGCGAAGACCTCAGGGGGTAAATAGGATTTGTCTTCTCCTTCTGAATCCCCCTCAGAACAGATATCTTCCTCTCGGTTACAATCTGAAATGCATGGAGGGGGGCTGCCTTTGCGCCTACCATGGAACGACGTCTGCATGAAATTTTATTGCCATGCAAGGCTCGTCTCTTTTGCTCTACATGTTCAGTTCCATTGTTTACAATAACTGTCATGCATAGGAATAAAACATAGTGAGATTATGTAAGGAGTGCATGCAGATATCCAGAGTGATGGTAGCAACCTGTGGATAGACCCAAAACCAATAATAGCAGGCAGATAATGGCTTCAGTTAAAAAATACAGATAATGGCTTCTTTACTGTTTGTTTCCCACCCAACATGAAACTCATAGTAGACACCGGAGATTAACCAGATAGTAGATAGATACTATTGATAGCGGCCCCGATATGTACCCCACAACCATGTAAAAACTCAAGTTTGACCATTAGTTTGGAGCTGACTTAGAGTCTAATCGGTGAACAGGACGATAAAGTAGCATGTAATATTAAGCGATGCATAACATAAGCAGACACGAAAGAGTGCGACCTCTCTTGCGGACCCGTGTAGTCCTCGAGGTCATCTGCTCGGTTGATGATGGTAATGCAGTTTTCATGGCTGCCAGCGGCGGGGAAGAAGATCTGAGGCGGCGAAAGACAGTCTGGAGGCTGGATCCCTGCTGTGCTGGACCCTTCTGTCGTTGGAGCAGCTGAGCTGGGGTGGACGACTGTCGGGTGGTAGGTGCGACATATGCCAACGGGTGGCTTATCATTGTGGGAGCCAGTAAAACATCGCTGGTGCCTGGAAACGGGATGAGGCGAAGACATGCACGCCGACGAATCTTACCCAGCTTCAGGGCTCTCCGTGGAGATAACACCCCTACTGCTGCTCTGCGGGGTCTCCGCATGATCACTAGATGAACAAGTAGCTACACAATGCTCCTTGAGCTGTTTGGTGAGAGGAGGAAGAAGGGCACGGCTCGCTCTCTTCTCCTCCCTACGTGGTGTCTAAACTAGCAGGGATCCACCCTTTGCATGGGTGTCCCGGGGGGTTTATATAGGCCTACCCCCGGGGGTACAATGGTAATCCAGCCGGGCATGGGGCCCAGCCGTCTGTGTCTACGCTCGCCGGCTTCTGCGCCGGCTGCTGGGGCCCGCCGACTGGTGGGTCCCGCCAGCTGCTGGCTCCTGGGTCGACAGGCTGGCCCCATCATCCAGGGCCTTGTCGGCGGCTGGTTACTGTTGCTCAATCTTGGTGACGAGGGCTTCGCCGAGGTAATCGTGGCTACAGTGCCGTCGTCCGGTGGATGATCGCTGTAGCCTTACCGCGTCTTGTCTCCTTAATGGGGCGTCTCCTTCGAGGGGTTGGCAAGCTGGCTGGAGAGAGTCGGCACCGTCTTGGGCCGACTGGGGGAGGCCAGGCCGCCTTCGGGTGTCTCTCTGCCCGAGGGGGCCCACCGCCCGTGGGCCACTCTGGCAGCCCATCGTGGATGACGTCAGGGTCGTCCTGGCAACAGTGCCGCGCTGGACGGGTCATGGCCACCCGTACGGCGCACTGTGCCAGGCGTGCTCTGGGATTCGGGGGTGGCAGGCTTTACTGTAGCCACGCCCCGTCACATCGCCGTTATGAGGGTGCAGACTTCGAGGGTACGATCTTGACCGCTTTATGGGAGCCGGCTTCTTGGACTCGGCCTTCTCGCAGTCGGCTCCTCGGAGCTGGCCCTCCCGCGGCTTTCTTCATGAGGGCTGGAGTCGGGCCGCCTTCCGATAGTCGGCCTGGGAGACAGCCGACCAGGGGAAGGCTGCCCCATGTCTTGGACTCTTGAGGGCCGGAGCGGCCCGTAATTTTTTCCAGAAAGGCCAGGGGGAGCCGGCTAGGCTACCCGTGGTCATTTACTCCGACAATAACGGCGTAGCAGGAGCGGGACAAACCACGCAAGGTTTTCTTTAACAACTGTCTGTAAGAGAAGTAATTCTGTAAGGGCTCATTTGAATTGGAGGATTCCAACAATATAGGGATAGGAAATAGATAGGAATAGGATATGAATGCACGTGCAAAACAGAGAATTTAAAAACACAGGATTTCTGCCAATCTGGGTGTTTGATTCACAACAATTGGAAGATCACAGGATGCAAAGAATCATGGTGAGATTAAGTCAAACCACAAGAAAATGTACGGTTATAATGCTATTATGCTACTATCTCTTAGTCTTGTGCTTCATGAATAGGAATTTGAAAAGGAGGACAAGTGAAAAATTAAAATTCCTACATTTTTTCTTTCAAGGAGACACTAAAGGAACAAATCTGTGTGCTCAGTGGACAATATATATAACATGTAGAGTAAAAAAGAGATGCAACAAGTGTACAACCTCTTTGGCGAAGCCATGTCGATCTCAGCGTGATTGGGTTGGCCGGTGAGGATGCTCCGGCTGACTTTGCTGTCGGAGGAGGGGAAGAAGATCTTAGGCGTCTGGAGATGGAGCCCGAGGTACTGCTCCGCTGTGATGGAGGGTTTCGTCGTTGGAGCAGCTCCGGTGAGTTGTACGACGCCGAGGCTGAAGCAGGACAAGAGAGACAACGAACAACATTAACTTGAGTGGAATTCTAATAGCATCTCCAATACATGACGTAAAATATATAACCACAAAGTGCTAGATGTAAAATACACCAACCACTCATCTCTGAACTTAACCGTCGAAACTAAACTTTACTGTCGAAACTGAACTTAATTGTCGAAACTGAATTTTGCTGTCGAAACTGAACGCACTAGCAAGGTGAGGCTACACGTCGGTCGACTGACTTTTTCATCTTTGGTTAGTCGATTTTGCAGCCGTTGGATACGAAATCAAGGGCCAGCCATCACCGGCCAAACAGCAGCCCCCCGCCGCCCGCGGCCGGCGGTGCGCCGCTCCGCCCGCCCCGAAAACACTCCCCATCGCCGGTCTGCCACCACCCCGGCCATCCCTCTAGGCCCCCCCGTGCTGAGCTTTTTCTCCGGTGATCCCCACGCCACCGCCCCACCAATGCCCCACCACCGCCGGCGACCACCACCCCCATCCTGAACCCTAAGATAGATAGTGGGGTACCTCTCCGGCGAGCCCCCCTCCCTGCTGCGGCTGGTTCTTCCTTCACCCCGGCGAGCCCCCCCACCCCCTGAAAATTGACTGATCCAAAAGTCGATTCAGTCGACTGAAGTGTAGCTAAATCGGAGCAGCATTGCAAGCAAGAGCGAGAGCGAGAGCAGTAGTGCGAGCAAGAGCAGACCTGGCAGGGGACCGAGAGCAAGAGTAGAGCAGCAGCGCGAGCGCGCGAGAGCTAAATCAGCAGCAGCTCCTACTGATGTGGACGTCGCTGCCGAGGGAGCGACGCCGTGGAGGAAGTGGCCGGCGACGCCGCCGTGGATGGAGCCGCGCCGTGTCGGCTCGGGACTGAGCGCCGGCAGCACCGTGAGATCGAATCAAGAAGAAAATGCGGCGGTTAGTGTACAACCTCTTTGGTGGCACTGATTAGGCCGCAGCTTCATCCGAGGAAATGGTGATGATGATGCTCTTCCGGTGGTGCAGGTGAAGACGGCGGTGTGGGAATGGAGGTGGTGCGAAAGACGAGGGGAACGTCGGGGCAGCTCCTTGGAGGTGGAGGACGGGGTGGCTGAACCGGCGGCACAATGAGATCAACGACGGATCCTCATCCGGTACGGTGGATGAGGGACATCGTGGTGTTCCTGCGGATGATGTCGTCGGGGAAGAGGCTCCGGCTGGGTGGCGGACGGAGCAGGGTGTGGGGTTTCGTCACGGGTTTTCGCGGCCTCGGTGTACGAATGGATGGGCGGATGGGATGGCAGTGGGGAACCATGGCTTAGAGACGCGCTTGTCCGAAATGTGAGATAAGTTACGAAAGTACCCCCACTGATTTGAGGCGGTTCTTCCGGTTCAGGGGTGCCACGGGCATTTCGCGTGTCAGGATTTCACAGGAGGTGGGAGTTTTCACGCGCGTTATAATTTCGGAATAGCAAGGCGCGGGTTGAGATGGAGGGAGTTGTCGGAGCACAACGAGACAAAGATATATCTTAAATATTTCGGGCTAACAAGGCGCGGGTTGAAATTTCCGGACAAGCCTAACGTGTACTTTACCAAATCAATGCGCACTACAAATGTCATTCAAAACTTTGAATTCATGTTATGTTCAATTAAAATATTTCGCTACGTGTATAACGCATGCAACCTACTACTCAAATGAACGTTTTAGTGCATTCCAAACATATATACTACCGCTTCAATATGAACTAAATTTGAATTCGTTTCTCTATCTGAATAAGATCTACAGTAATGATTGTTGTGAAGTCAAAGCATTTGAATTCGTTTATCTGTTTTAATAAGATCTACAATCATCATTATTGTCAAGTTAAACCATCATTTGTGTATTATCTTCACAGCACACCACATGATTATTCTCGAGTTACATATGAACTATGTGTACTATATGAACTCGAACTAGATTTTTTGAATCCACTTTATTTTGATTTCAAATCACATTACATTTCTAGCTCTAGCTAGATCTTCATAATCTAAACCATGTCTCATATGTATAATGTGTTTATCACATTATGTATGGTGCCCCGCCCCTATGCCTACAAGTATTTAGATGTGAGTTGCAAACACCACACATTACCACAAATTCAAATAAAATGTGAGAATGTTCGATATATAGTATTGTTTAGATTGTTCAATATTTAGTTGTAAGCTACAAACACCACACATTATCACAAATTCAAATAAAATGTGAGATTGTTTGATGTATAGTATGGTTTAGATTGTTCGGCATTTAGCTGTGAGTTGCAAATGCCATGCATTATCACATTATGGTATAACATGTGCACAACACATGTATCACCGCTATATTCATGCATGTAATGTTTAAAACACTATGATCTCCTATTCAAATATATGAATCCGCTTTCATATCAAATTATGATCTTTGTTAGTCTCTTACACCCACACAATCCTCTATCCTTTGTAGCTACCACTAACTTTCTCTTGTGCATGAACACGCCCTCCTCACCCTCCCATTTCCCCGGCATTCTATCCACCGGGCACATTCATTTTGTTCTTTAGGTCGTTCTCCCAAAGTCTCCACAACTTCTTTCCGACACACACCAATCGATAAACCTCTCCAGGGATGCCTGCCTACAACATACACACACACCTTCAATCTCCTCCTTTTTGTGTCCTTGCCTCGTGTCTCTCATACGGTCAGACACACGTGTTAACTCTTGCCCCTCTTTTCATTGATCTCACAACCGCACACTCCTCCCCCTATCTAGCTAGTAGTTGGGCCTCTCGCACCACCTCCTAGCTCCATTCTCTCTGTCTATCCGTCTCGCTGGGCCTTATTTGCCTCTAACAAATGGACGTACACCGACCGATCTCTCGCTATACATATAGCTAGCTAGGTCCTTATAACTCGTTTTTACCCACATGTCAATCGATCTACCTCATTAGTTGTGTCTCTCCCTTCCTCCGACAAACAACAATTGATCTACCGATCTAGTTAGGTTTGCTTACCAAACACATGGTTCCCCTTCATCATCCATGGATGCGTCCCGACAGATCTATCACGCACAGGCACACACAAAAACACATCCCCACTCTTATTGATAACATTGCAGTTCCACCCTCAGTTTGTCTAGTAGGCCTCTCCCACCATCTTCGAGAAGCAACTCCATCACCCATCCAGCACTCTACCCCTCTCCCTCCCTATCCCTCCCTCTCTCTCTCCTCTCTCTCTCTGTCCCATCATATTTCCCGTCCTTCAGTTATGTATGGATGTTGACCGATCTCCCTCAAGACATAGCTGGGTCTCTCCTTCTCAACACATATATGAGTCGTTCTACCTCTATAGTTAGGCCTCAGCCTACCCCTCCCCCACCCCCTCCCCCCCACACACCGATACATCGAGTGCTCTAGTCATGTCTCCCTGCCACACACAAACTTGACATGTGCCCTCTAACGTTCCGGTAGGCCAGTCGCCCTATATCTTTGACTTGCACACACACACAATTTGGATGGCTCTCTTCATCGATCTCGCACCCACCCACTTGATCCTCTCTTCGACTCTATCGATAGCTATGACCCCTCCCTCTCTTATCGTGGATTGCCCGACCCTGAATGTATGATATGGATAGGCCTCCATTTCACACACATTGCATGCAAAATTTTGTTTGAGATGTCATCAACACATATTCCCACAAATAATTCACGAAATCAACCCCCACCCCACCCCCACCCCAAAACAAAAAACACTCATGAACGCGGTTTGTATCTCTCACACACACCCACGTAGGTGGGGGACGTGCACGAATAGAAGAGGTGCATGCACGGCGCACGTACTCCCATCTCTTTCCCAACCACACTCGCGCGGGTACACGGTCGAGCTCATTTCTGTACGAAAAAGGCAGCCCACGTGGTAATTTGGCACGTGTACTGGTTGTCCACTTGATGGAGGGAGGATCGTCTACCACGGGTGAACAAACAAATTGCGACTTGACGTGTTATGTTAAAAAAAGAGGCAAACCATGTGGGGCCTACCTTAGAGGCAAGGCTCTATACACTGGAGTACTTTTCATGTGTCCTGTCAACTCGGAGAACGAGGAGAAGCTTGCTTAGTACTCCGTATCCCCCGCCCACGGGCGCGGTGGCTCGCAGGATAAGGTGAAGCTTGCTCCGCCTTACGCCCGCTCCCTCGCCCATGCGTGCGGTGGCTCACAGGACGAGGAGAAAAATTTACTACTCCCTCCATTTACTCCTCGTCCCTACTACCTTGGTTATAGAGATTATATCATATTGTTTGGAATATATATGTCATTTAGTAGATTTCAATATGAACTACTAGTACATACTCCAAACACTGATGTATATAGACGTATTTTAGAGTGTAGATTCACTCATTTTGCTCCGTATGTAGCACTCTCCCTCACCCCTCGACCCTCGCCCACGTGGTGGACATGCAGCAATTCATTCGGTCTCATATAGCCAGAATGATATATACTGCACTACCATTATTGCTCGACTTCCCGAAGAGGCAAAGAGCCAATCGCAAGGTTAATATTTTGGAGATGCCAAGCGCAAGGTTATAGGAGAATGAGTAGTAGGTGCCGCATCATTTATAAATAAAGTTTTTTTCTTCAGTGGCACGTACACAATATGATAGGTTCATATGGAGAGAAAAGGAAACCACTCCACTATATACATAGTCAGGACGGGCCAGCCTACACGGTTGCTTGCTGGGGTTGCTCTCTTCACACTCTCTCGCACAAAACGACTGTGGCCACATCTCTAACATCCCGGCGGATCATGTCCGCTTGGGGAAGGGGTGGATGCTTAGTGTAGATGCGGTGGCCGTCGCCAACGGCGAAAACCCACTGTCAACACGTCCCGATCAGGGGTCCTCGCCGTTCTCTCTCACAAAGCCGGTGAGGTTGCCTTCGTCCCTCACTCACTGCTGCAACGTGGGCAGTTGCCGCCTCCCGCCGCCCACCTCAAGGTTGAGGTACGTCCCTCAGGTACAACTCCCTTTACAGCCGGCTTGCACCACTGCTCTAGCTGCCCACATCACTCCCTATGGATATTTCTCTACTTCTTTGCCCCGCACATACCTCTACTGGCTTCTACGCACTATATTTGTGATGAGTTTATGTCTCATCAACTAGTCCCAATAATCTTATTCTAATCACGCTCCTTTAATTTCTTTGCCACAGGGATGCTCATCTCGATTTTGGTGAAACTGCACAAAATGATCCGATGGTCAAAAGGTTGCAAACTTCATTTATTAGGAAGCTCGAACGTTGCCAGCAAATTGAAGCCTGGTTAGGGTTCACGGTTCAAGGGCTAGGGACTGCATGGATCATTTTTTTCTTTAGCTGCCTCTGTTCCAAAATAAGTGTCAACTTTAGTAGTAGTACAACTTTGTACTAAAGTTTGCACAAAGTGGAGACACTTATTTTGGAACGGAGGGAGTACATATTTGCTATGATCTGTCAATCATTGAGATGCAATAGCATGCATGTTAGTCTCCTTTGTATTTGATGAAATGTTGCAACGGGCAACCTTGGATGCAAGATACATGTAACAGAAGCTGGAAGCTTCATAGCATTGTACAAATTTATCTTGCTGATAAATTACAGTACGTACTATACTAGTACTTCCTCCGTTCCTAAATATAAGTCTTTGTAGAGATTTCACCATGAACCACATGCGGATGTATATAGATGCATTTTAAGTGTATATTCATTCATTTTGTTCCGTATGTAGTGGAATCTCTACAAAGACTTATCTACTAGTAATAGCTAGCCCCCACTACTAGGAATTCTCTATCCTCTCCTTGAGCCACATCATCAAAATTGATGTAGCCGTTAGATGAAGTAAATCAGTCCATAATAGCCGTCTGATCTAGACATTGAGAGGCTCCGCACTAAGCCACATGCAAGCATGCAGAAATACCGTGGCACATGCATGTGAGTGGGTTTTAAATCACATCAACATGTCTGGATGCAAGCATGCACTGGTAGCATGCATGTAAGTGAGCTTTTAAGTCCCATTAACATGTCAAAAAGAAAAATATAATCCCATTATGCAGTAGGAGTTGGCTGATCTTTTTTCCTTACGTGGGATGATCTAAATGATGATGGGAGTTTATTTAGTTTGGCTACCACATTTGTCACGTGGTTATAGAGTTTTTTTAGTTCTATGAAATCGATAATTTTGCGCAGAGAGATATACCGCTGTTCGGCGGCAACGTGCGGGGACTCATCTAGTAATATTTAGGAACGGAGGGAGTACTATGTAAAGAGTTAGGTGTCGCACGGTGATAGTGTGAGGTGGGCCATGTAATCACTGAGCCTGCGTGTTTTCACTGCTCTTGCACGCCTCCGCTGTAAGGATGGAGAAAATTCTAATCTAATAGAAGTACCTCCTTTTGCCGAAAGCGTGGGACATCCAGCAGTCCTACCACCTTAGTAATAAAGACCAATGAGCCGTCAAAATCACATAGACCCAGCAGTAAGTTGGACGGGCGAAGCAACCATCACTCTTGTGCCAGTGAGAGGTCGCGTCCGCTCTGCCCGGGCATGAATGCGGCACCAATTCTTTGGAGCGGCGCTGACCGTTTCGGGCGGGAAGCGCGCACGGGCGATGGAGGGGCTTTGGGTCGGCCAGGCTGGTCAAGAGCGGGCGTGGCAGCCGTTCGCATGTCCCTACCGGACACGCCCGGAAACGAGAGGATGCACTGACTCTCGCGGATAAAATCGTACACTACAGAACATCTCTCTGTAGGAGTAGGCCGATCTGTCGCTCTCTCTAACACACACATGCTGTTAAACACACACACACACACACACACACACACACCTTGGTCCCGTTGCACCTTCTAACATGACTTATTACACCTAGACGGAGGGAGTAGTAAGTATACGAGATACGGTGGCACACTGACTTAAGTCGAATACAAGTGCCCAAAATTTGTGTGCATGTTATAATAAGGATTTACTTAGAATAGTACGTGAGCGAACAGAGGGATCAATTGGAAAGTGTTCCTGGGCAGTAGAGAGATGTGTGAGGTAAGATACACCGCTGGCGCTTTTAATTTTTCTTATGAATTTGTTTGTTTCACCCTCTGACTGGTGGGACCCAATGTACTACATGGAGAGAGGTAAGGTGACTAAGGCTGCATTATTTCTGCACCACTGTGGATAGTCTTACCACCAAAGCCACATGTCACGATTATGATTGAAATCCCAATGACTCCCACACAAAAAAAACATGGCATGCTTGTCACACGAATGCATGAATGTATAAAAGGTTATTTCCCTCTCGTTTAACATAAGGGGAGGGTTGTGTAGCTGGTTAGCCTGTTCGCTCATCAAACTTGAGGTCTCGGGTTCGATAACTACACTTGAGCATAATTTGTGCCAGGAGGATTCTTTGACTGGTCAAAATGTTTTCTAGGGTTTGCACGCTTCACACTCTCTCAAGTATATATATACACGCTGGAGCCTCAACGCTTGAAGTTGCTCTCTTCACACTCTCTCGCCCTCTCCTGCTGGAGCCTCAGCGCTTGTAGTTGCTCTCTTCACACTCTCTCGCCCTCTCCAGATCTAAACAAGACTTTGTTGGCCTCTCTCTCCCCTCACTTCTGCTCAAAGAGCCGGCAGGATCTATCCACCGGGAAGGGAAGGAGGCTTAACGCTGTCGCGGTCGGCGAGGGACTACCGGCGCAGCTGTTCACTTTCCACCCAGCGGCGGCGCGGGAGGGCCTCCGACCCCTTCTTCTTCGCCACCGTCCCGTCGCCCACAGAACCACACCCCAAGAACCTTAAGGTATAATTTACTTACTCCACATGAATTTCTCTAGCTGCATGTATACCATGAATCTAGGACGTGGTTCAAAGAGGAAAGGAGTGAGGGAAAGTAGTGGGGGAATGTAGTGGGGGAAAGTAGTGGGAAAAGTTGTATATAGCATGAATCTCGGACGTGGTTCAAAGAGGAAATGAAGGGGGAAATTTGTATAGCATGAATCTAGGACGTGGTTCAAAGAGGAAAGGAATGGGGGAAAGTAGTGGGGAAAGTTTTATCGCATAAAGCTAGGACGTGGTTCAAAGAGGAAAGGAAGGGGCGGAAGTACTAGTTCAAAAAGCAAAGGAAGGGACAAGGCTGTAGAGTTTGAGCAGGACTAGATTTGCTGCGCTCACATAGGGAAAGGTATCTAAAGATAACAAAACTGGGACCAATGCAAATAAGCTCCTTGGTTGTTTGTTCTTTGTTGCAACAGACTGTGCATGACCATAGTACATCGGTAGATGCACATGCTGCTGGTGCGTCCACTGTCCCGTGCAACTCATGAGCTATTGTTAATCTAAGGCCCTGTTTGGTTAAAAACTCCCTAGTCCCCACCTGCTTGGTTCCAGGGACTAAACATGGACTAGAGGTTATTAAATGACATGCTAAAAGACCATGTTACCCCTAGTAATGAACTAATAGGGACAAGGTGCGATGCATGGCAGGGGCAACTGTTGGAAAAAGTCCCAAAAATACTCCCTCGGGGTCTTCTTTCTTTAGTCCCAAATGCCCACTTTTAGTCCCTAGAAGTCCCTCCTGTTTGGTTTAGATGGGACTGACACGGAGTTTTTTTAGTCCCTACACCAAAATGTCCCTGTAAACAAACACCCTCTAATAATGCCGCTGGAAAATTGATGCAATGCCACAGTTAAAAGCAAATTACATGTTTAACAAATTTTATTGTTAATATAATCTCTATGTTAATATTAATCAATGCCACCATTTGAGAAATGCTACTTTCTTGCTTCCTTTCCCATTTAGATAAGGTAGATGCTTCTTTTTGTTGGCTTCTGTGTCATCCACCGTTATTGACCACTAATTGTTTCCTTTGCACCTCTGTGTAAATAGGGTTATCTACTTCACCTCATTGCCATTGTGACCTTTTGTTGCACTGCACAAAACACTTCTGTTTTAAGAGTGTTTTGTGCAGTTCAACCAAAATGTCACACCGACAATGTTGCTTGATCTTAGTGGAACTGCACAAGAGGAGATCTTACTTCCTATCCATTAAGGCGAATTTGGTTCAGATCGTCTTCTTGTGAGTTGTTTGAATTCCGCATCATGAGAGGTCAGTACTAGCCTTCTTTCACATGATTCTGCAGTCACTACAAAAAAATACACTTCCGTGATGATACGTGTTTGTCACAGTAGGTCACGTTTTTTGTCATGCATGTACATCCATGACAAATTTATGACAGAATCAAGATAGTCATACGTGTGCTGTCGTAGAAGTGTTCCATGACATTACCAAAATTATCATCACGGAAGTGTCCACTTCCATGACGATAAATCACCCGTCACAGAAGTGCTTTCGTCAAGGGTGACCGACACGTGGCATCCACCGTAACGGAACGCCGTTAAGCTATCGGGTCGGGTTTTGGATTCGATAACCCGTTAACAGCCCCGACCAATGGGCATTTTCCACGTGTAAAATCATCATTGGCTGGAGGAGACACATGTCAGGTCCGCGTTGACACAAGTGTCACTCATCCAATGGGCGAGACGCGCCTATGATATGTTGACACATGGACCGGCCCATCAAGTTTAAATGGGCCGGCCCAACTAAAGGCCCACAAGATTTTGCGGACCATAATGGGACG
Organism: Triticum timopheevii; assembly: GCA_963921465.1. NCBI lineage: Eukaryota > Viridiplantae > Streptophyta > Magnoliopsida > Poales > Poaceae > Triticum > Triticum timopheevii. The sequence continues at coordinate 739,444,648 of OY997267.1, forward strand.
GCCCAGCTAAAGGCCCATGAGATTTTGTGGACAATCATGGGCTGGCCCAGCTAAAGGCCCACAAGATTTTGCGGACCATAATAGGCTGGCCCAATTGAAGGCCCGTAAGAGTTTGCGGACCATAATGGGCCGGCCCAACTAAAGGCCCATGAGATTTTGCGGACCATAATGGGCTGGCCCAGCTAAAGGCCCACAAGATTTTGCGGGCCATAATGGGCTGGCACAGGTAAAGGCCCACAAGATTCTTACGGATCATAATGGGCCGGCCCAGCTAAAGGCCCACGAGATTTCACCGACATTAATGGGCCTGCCCAGCTGTAGGCCCACAAGATTTTTGAGGACCCTAGTAGGTCAGCCCATTAACTGGCTGCCATGTTTTGGGCCAAATGTCGGCCCATATTTGATCTGGTCCATTAATGGCCTGCCACACTCCGGGCCTAATAGTGGCCCATATGAGATCCGGCCCGTTAAAAGCCTACCACGTTCTGGGCCAAATTACGGCCCAGACCAGGTCCGGCCCTTTAAGAGGCTTTGGGCTCAATTATGGCCCATATCAGATTCGGCCCGTCAACTAGACACTATGCTTTTGAGCCCACTTGCTAAAGGCCCACTTAGTAATTCGGCCTGATATTAGTTTTGGCCTGTTAAGGGCCCGTTTAACATTTCGGCCCTATATTAATTTCGTCCTGTTAAAAGCCCGTCATATAGTTGGGCCTAACTATGGCCCGGTTTGCATCCGGCCTGCTCGCAGCCGATATCTGATTCGGCCAAACAAGGACCGAGACAATTTTGTCCTATTAAAAGCCCGTTATTTGATTCACACATTCATGGGCCGGGGTTCATTTTGGGCTGCTGCCGGCCCATGAGCTGTTCGGCACGTTTCAGGCCCAACCTACATCCTGATTGCATGACGGCCTGATTATGTACCGTAATTTTATGGTTTGGCCGGTTTACTGCGAAGACAGGATATATATACAGTAAAATAACTGTAGCATCGTGAATAAGAAAAAACCTAGACTATACAATAAAGAAATTACGGCATATTACATCCACTGGGCATCAAAGTTCGCCACTATGTAAAGCACAAGAAGACAACAGATTACATACACTGGGCATCAAAGATCGCCAGCAGTGCAAATAAACACGCCGACAAAATAATATACAAAACCGACAGCACTTCAATAGAGTTCAAGAAAGGTTAGCCCTGCTGGGGAGCTATAGCGCAAGCAGCTGAGCAAGATGATGAGACTGCGCTTGTTCACACTTATATCTTCCTCACTCTGAAAGATAAACAAGCAGACAGATGACAAGTTTTGCACATAAATGTTTCAGTGTTGACAATTCATCACATTTCTTACTGACGAATAAAGTGACACAGTTTAAAATTGCATTAACACAATATGGTATTGTTCAGGTCAAGACATGGCAGGAAACGACATTGTGAAGGAGTTGGCAGCTTCACGACACCACTGGATTACAGATCAAGAACTCATAAGTATCAATGGTTAGTGTGCTATCAATTTATACCATTTCAGATTGGCAAATAAAGAGATGGTTTAAATAATAGTAGAATGATATGACATTGTTCATAGTTAAGACATTGCAGAATATGACATTGTTCTATAGTGGGTAGGTTCACCACACCACTGGATTACGAATGAAGAACAGAAGCATACATGCAGTGCAAAAGAAGATCACTTGCTCTCTATAGTTTAATTTACATGGTATGAAGAAGGAACTTGGTTGTACAACTAAAAACTTAAATTGAGAAAGGACAAACTTTTGTTTATGAACTACATAATAAACTTTAAACAAGCAATTTGATGCAAACACCAAAAATAAACAGCTGTTGCAGTCATGCCTAACCAAATATACACAACAAAGTTTGAAGGCTTGAGATGGACAAACTTACATTATTGGTGAAGACAGGCTCTATAAAGGCCTTGTCCATGCTGATGGGGGGGGGGGGGGGCAATTCCAGAAGTTTACCACAAAATCTTCTTCAAAAGCATTGCCTTTATTCTACATTTTGTTAAGAGTAAATATAGATGTGATAATATACGAAAAAATGGAGAATATTTAAGATAAGATGAAGAGTGATGCTACATAACCAAGTAGCTATAAATGTAAGTGCAGCGATACAGGCAAAAGGTACATCCAAGAGCAATGCACAGCTAAACTTCTTCAGTACCAACCTTATGGTAAGAGTAAGTATAGATCTGATGTGTAGAAAATGGAGGGCAAAGGAAAATATGCTGCAGAGTGATGGTACATGAACAACTACCTGTCATTATAAGTACACTAATAAAGGACAACATGTACTTACAAGAACAATGTAGAGCTAAAAAAACATTGGCGTTGGATATATTCTAGACTAATGTAACCATTCATACAGATCAGATAATTTGGAGCGAACAATTGATAAGCAAGCTATCATGCATACTGCTGTCACATAATGAACCAGGTATGTATGAAACTATAGTGATACAGGACAACAGGTACTAACAAGAGCAAAGCAGCGGGCAGCATATTTGCGATACCCTGTCGTTCTTGTCAAACCGGAATTCTTCTTCGAGCAGATTTCCTACAAAAAAGATCCGTAAGGCACATGCGGAAAAGTAGAAGTTCAAATTGTCATGTGATTTCATAGACAGTACCCCATCCTGGGAACGAGACCAGTGCATAACAAAGTTTTTCCATTCAATGTCTTCTAAATTTAGTATAGGAAACTTCACCAGAAATTCATTTATAGACTTGCCATCAAAGTGTGATTTCCTCAGGTAACACCGATACTGCTGCAATGCTTCCTTGAAAAGCACAAGCAAGCTTTGCTCGTCATGACTATCCAGATTGACCCTCGCCTAGTTACAACAATGTAATGTAAATCATTGATGTGTTCAATCAGCAGAAAACAGGAAAATAATAACCATGAATAATAGCACTTACACGTAAGTTGGACAGGAAGATGTGAAAATGGTGTTTGTCTTCACAATAATCTTCCCATGATGGGAATATATGCATGTAGTCCCTAACAACATTGAAAGCATTGTCTTTTAAACTGGGAATAAATGGAATGGGGTTCCAATCTGTAGGAATTGGCCGTCTCTGCAGTTGGGATATGTCTTCGGCCGGTGGACTTGCTGTACTTTTTGGTGGAGTGGGATTTTTCTGTGGTACAGCTGGTGCTATGGCAAATGAAATCGGTATACCTTTTGCTGGAGTGCAGGTCCTGTGTGGTGGGGCTAGTGGTGTGGCCAGTGAAGTATGGGTACAGTCTGCTGGAGTCGGTCCTGCATTTTGTGTCACTGGTTGTACATCCAATATAAGTGGGGTGTTGTATGATTTCTTCGGCACCACCACATTTTTCAAGGACTTTGCTGGTGCTCCTTCAAGTTCGGCAATCACCCTCTTCCTTTTTGATGTCTGATGCACAAGAACAACATTTGAGTGGAAAAACATGGTATGATGACAGATGGAATATGTATTCATAATGGATGGGCATGGCATCTCGACATATATGATGAGTAAACTAAGCAGGTGGCGGTGCAACAAAGTAGAAGAAATGCAAGACAACATATGCAAGATACCCGCAATCAATAAAACATTGCCAAATTAGAACAGGCACCTTGATGGGTGAACAGGACAGGCCATCTGCCTTTGACTACTCGAGGTTAGAATAGTCATTAGGATCATATTTTGAACAAGAATCAACAGGTGGGGAGCGTATGAGCTTCGTTGCATCCAAAATGGCACTCAATGCTTTGGTGCCAATTTTGTAAGTCATTGCAGTGTTTAGCTTCAAGAGTGGACTGCTGCTAGTGCGACACAAAGCAGCTACACAGATCATAGTGTATATATAATGGGAAAACCTTAAGAATCAGAGTAAAATCAGCAAAGTGGAACTTGCTGGAATATATGTGCTAGTATTGCCGGTACGGCTAGAAAGGCTTCGGATGCCAACTCTCTTCAAGTGAAGGTGCGGTATTGTTAATATCAGTGTAAGGCGACACAACTCCCCGCATTTCCTTGCTATTCTTATAGGATTCAAGTGGGCAGGCCACTACAAATCCTATTCCTATGTTTACAAGATCCTACAAATCAAAGAGGCTGAAAGTATCCATCACAACCGACCGTATAGACCTCTACACTGCAAATGTCCCTGCTCATCTTTAGTACAAGGAACATACTGTACTACTATCATACTCCCTCTGTTCCAAAATATAAGTCTTGGTAGAGATTTCCACTATGGATCACATACAGATGTATCCAGATACATTTTAGAGTGTAGATTCACTCATTTTGCTCCATTTGTAGTCCATGGTGGAATCTATACAAAGACTTGTATTTAGGAACGGAGAGAGTACATATTAAAGAAGAACGGAAGAGGAACATGGTAAAGAAGAGCAAGCAGATTTTGGATAATAAAATGTTGGTTGCGCAGTGCCCACACATGATGAACCAGAGCGCATTAAGAATGCAACTCCCAGCTGTCTCTCGACCATTTCAGGCGGTTGGATGAAGATCCTACGTCTCCTAACCCTTCTTCTTCCTCGTCTCTGATTCTTCCCATAGAGAACACCTCACGGGCCGCCGGCCGGACCACCGTCCCCCACCGCCTGTGTTCCTCCGCCACCCCCACCCCCACCCCTGCACCAACCCCCACCCGCGTCGAGTTTTCTTTGTTCGGCGAGGCTCCACAACCACCCGAGCCCCTTCCTTCGCACCGGCGAACTCCGGCGAGCTCTCAAAAATCGACTGACCCAATTTTGAAATTTAGTCTACTGTGATTTAACTAGTGTGGAACATAAAAGGGGAAAACCATAAGCATTACGAGTATAGTGTTGAGCGTGCCATGGCAGATCTGATGGTGCAAACCGGACAAATGCAACTTCGCAACCAAGACAAGAAATCAGAGTAAAGCAGTGGGGATCTATTTTCTTGCTGCGATAAATAAGTTGAGCAGATATGAAAGAGTACCGCCTCTGGTGCGGCTCCGTGTACGCAGCTGCTGAGAATTTGAAGGTGTTGCGATAGCGATGGCTATCGGCAGGGTGGAAGCAGATCTAGGAGGGTAGACGGTGGTGGCAGGGCGCGGTGGACGAGACGGTTGTAGGAGCGGCACCGGCAAGGTGGACGACGGCGGGGATGAAGCGAGAGGACGGGATGCAAGGATCCTGGTCCGAAGTCGTGGATGAGAGAGGTCGATCTCTTGTAATGGACGGCGGCGTCGGGGTATCAGCTCCGGCATGGTGGAGGACGACGGTGGATGGGGTGGCGGACGGCGGCGAACAGAGGAGGGTGGGGTGGAGAGGGTGTTTTGGCACCCACGGAGTACGAATGGGGAAAAGGGAGGTACAGAGGAAGGGGGGAACCATGTATTCAGGGTGTGCTTGTCTGAAATGCGAGCAAATTTACAAACTTAGCCCCCGTTTCAAATTTCTACTACATCACAACAACATTAGTCGGTTGGGGATAGGACGGTAATCTCGCATACACCGAATATTTAGCGACAAGAGTTTGTTTTTGGCGCCCACCGTGTATGAATATGAGTCGGGGAGGGAGTCGATTTCGGCCGAGGACACACTGTGTTTTGGTGCCCACCGTGTATGAATCCGGGTGAGAGGCGGTTACGTCACGTTTGCGTGAAATTACAAACCTACCCATATCGAAACCTATAGAAATCCAGCAGATAGGCTTTGCGTGGCAGGGATAGGCAGTAGTGATTTCCATCTTGCAGATTTTGGTTTCTGGTGGTTACCGCGACTTTCTCCGCTTCGTTCAAAATTTGCAGAGTGCACGTTTACCGTGCCAACTCAATTCGAATCCCGTTTATATTTTTTTGGGCGGGATCCATTTTCAATTGGAATTACATTCTATATACATCATTTTTTATATATACTTTCAAAAGCACAACAAAAAAATTCTGCTCCTTTATATGTATAATATGATTTACAAATACAACGATCTCAAAATCTTAAGGTTGAATTCGATTTTTTTAACCAAATTATGTTCTACTAAAATGTATGGATCAGTAGTATCTACATATTAAATAACATAGATGTGCGTGAATTCATATGAGTATGCATGTTTGATAGATCAATATTGGTTCGAGTATGGATTACATGTATCATCATCTCGAATTCAAATATTTGAATCCCTTTTTTATTCACTCCTTTCACGCCCATCTCTCCCTCATGCATGCTCCTTCAGGTAGCTATTACTCTCTTTTCTCCAGCTCACCCGCACGCTCACTTCGTGTTTCTCCTATGCTCGCAAACATGGTCTCTCGACGTCTCCCTTGAGAAGTGTCACACTCTCCCTATCATTATACATTACACGGTTTTCATTATCTCTCACGTCTCTACTGTTCTCTGGTATCACTCGGTACCTAAGCTTTCTTTTTCACCGCCACACACACAGTCTCCACTCGTCTTTCAGTTTGTCTTTCTCTCTATGGGATTCTCTCACACACCCTATATGTCTCTACATATGACTCATACCACTAAAATTACTCTCTCTCTCTCTCTCTCCTGTAGACACAACATCTGTTGCGGTCTCCTTTTCGTCTCCATCCCACCAGACTGACATTATTCATTTGTTTACCGATCAGACAACCCTGACTACCGTCTCCTCTCCTCTCTCTCATAGACACACACACACAACTCTTGCTTCCACTCCCCTTCCCGACTACCGTCTCTCTCTCACACACACAAAACTCTCGCTTTCGCACCCCGACTCGTATTTCTATCACAAACATTTATCGACTAGCTAGCCTCTAGGTAGGTTTATACACCCGCACACTCGTGCTTCCACCATCGCATACATGTCTCTCTCCCGCTCCTTGTATCTATGTTGATTTTTCTTCCCTTCTTGAGACACGCCCTCTCGATCGTGCACACACACAGTATCGCCTCATTTTAAGCTGATACCTATCGCACACACACTCCTTGTGTTTTTGTCACACATGCACTCCGTCCTCCTCCACTCTCCCTCTCTCACACACACACATGGGCTTTTTGCAACAACTAGCAAGATGCCCATGCGTTGCACGGAACATCAAGATGCATTTGTATGAGTAGTTTAGCTTGTGGGGGAAAAGGATGAACGAGGGAAGGCCTTATTTGCAAACGTGGAGAGGGGTGTGGTTATCTTTTTGCAAAATTGCCATAGTTTCCTTCCTATCCGTCAGATATAGATCGGACAGCCTATATTGCAGGATGGCAGGCACACGATCATCACCAACAATGCTTTTTATAAGAGTAGGGATAAAAAATAGAGTTGGTGATGATGGTGGGCCTAAAAAGCATTGTCGGTGATGATCGTGTGCCTGCCATCCTGCAATGTAGGTCGTCCGATTTATATCTGACGGATAGGAAGGAAAATATGGCAATTTACCCGCACTCTTCACCACATTTGCAGATAAGGCCTTCCCTCATTCATCCTTTTCTCCCACAAGATCTTGATGTTCCGTGCAACGCATGGGCATCTTGCTAGTAAGAGTAGAAATTAGACATATACCACTTCTCGAATCTTGAAACCAACAACATTCCTCCCTTATCTCATCAAAACTGCCAAAGGAATATATTTTGAGTGAAACATAACATATTTTTAGTGATATACATATTTCAAAACTAGACTTTTTTTTCTATCGAATCGGTGAATATGTATTAATCTACTTTGATCGTGTGGCAACGCATTGGCACATTGCTAGTAGTTATTATAATTTTTTGGACACCAGACAAACGGTGGAGTACATATACGAAGAGAAGAGGCGCACGCACGCAGTCGGCCTCTCGCTGTCTCGCACACATGAGTGTTATGTAAAGGCGACGTTAACAAATAAACCCTAAAACCCTAGGTGCACGATTGCTGCATTCGCGGGTACCGGGTACGTGGTGGAGCACCTTTGTAGGAATAGTCAGCTCGCGTGATAATTTGATCCATAGGAGTTGATGGTCGGGACCACAGGTGAACGACTTGGAGCGCGGTGGCTCGCCAGTTGCCACAGATCGAGTAGCCACGTTTAAAATATCATTTTTTAGCGGGGTTAAGAGTTCCGATTTTCAATGGTGCGTTATAAGTAGTAAGTAGTTTTTAGAACGATTGGTATGGAGCGAAAATGGAATTCATAGTACTACGTACCTCCTTGGCGTATGGTTGTATGTTTTTTTTGCGATGGAGGTTGTATGGGTTTATGTTGCGAGATGTTGAACCTGGTAGTTCTAGGGCAAATACTACTGTTTAGATTTAGATGCTGGTTTTCAGTAATGAAAATCAGAAGGGGAAACCCTTCTTTGATTAAAAAAAACTACTACCTCCATTCTGGTTTACTAGTCCCCATCGTACTTTGGGTCAAAGTTTGTCCACGAATTTTACTTGTAAAATGTGAACGGAAAACGTGATTTTTTATACCCAAACAAAAAAGGACTGGAGGGAGTGATTGCTCTGACATGGACGTGACCTCTCATAGCGTAGGCATTGAACCGGCACGCCAGCCAAGAGGGCCGCATTCGCTGCAGGCCCGGCTGAGCATGCCTCCTCGCCGCGTGCAACCAGCTTAAGACTGCCCCGCCTGCCTTCATTGAATCCGTGCGTGTGCCGGCAACACATCCTTCCGCGAGCCGGCAGGCATTTTAGAACCCAAAAAATGACTAAAATATAATTAATTTACGCATGGTCTTGACTTGTTGTGCTCGCATGGTAGCAGAAACTAGTAGAGGATTTTCTTTATTTGTAACTCTCCTCACATTTGTTTGGCTTTGAAGTGAATCATGGTTGTGGACATTATGTATGAATGTGCAGATATCTGTGAACATGAGTTTGATGTGGAAGTTGAACTTGGAATGTCGGGCTTGCGCGTGAACTATACCATGTCCAATGCTTTGTCTGTTATTGTTTGGAAAGTAATTGGTGTTATGACATGACCCGAAAAAAACATTTTGTGCCACATCAGTAGATGCACGGACATCACAATAGGCATGCTGACTGGATAAACATTTGAACCTAGATATCATGAAGGAAATTTTGTATTGACAACAGTTTTAGATAGCAGGAGACGCCTAGCCTGCTCTGCCTCTGCTAGCTTATTTCTGGCTTCTTCCATCTCTTCTTTGGCTTGGGTGAAGAGAGCATCTGATTGCTCTTTTCGCTTCTTCAGGAACTCAGCTACATTCTCAAGGGCTGCTGGACGCTTTGTTTCAGCCCTTTACTAATGCCACGAGGACACGAACAGCTGACGACTCCACCTGGCTTGTGTGTAATCCAGCATCATCTGGGAATTTGCACCTTGTGTCTAATCCAGCATCATTAGGGAACTGGCACCTTTTGTGTAATCCAGCCTCATTTTGGAAACATGATCTCGAGGTTGACCATACTTCCCTCCTCGCAGGAACTACATCCTGACATGAAGTTACTTCTTTTTTAGATCAATACTCAGAGCAACCTAGATCCATTTAGTAGAAGCCAGATAAACAGAACTCGGAGAGGTGAATTCAAAAGGAAATAAAAAATAAAAACAGACTACAAGGTGAGAACACCCACTTCCTACATCAAGCTAAAAACGAAAGCATTAGGACGATTAAGACTCTTCTTATTACACATCGAAGAACACCACGCTTAAGATAAACAGAAACTACAACATATACACATCGAAGAACACGAGGCAACACAAAAGTAATTGAAAGGGTGTTACTTACCAAAGCTCATTTTACAAGTTCGATGCAGCTCCTCTTTAACTTGCCACGCTCCTTGAAGATGTTCCGAATATCCCGTGTTTGGTCTTCATTGCTCCTCTGCATGTTCGCACTCGTGGTTTTAAAATCTCAACATGGCAAGAAAAATATACTACTAGTAATACTCGCGCATCTTGTGGGCAACATTAAAGCACTCGTCTGCCATGTTAGAGCATCTCCAACAGAATCGCAATGCGCGGCGCTTTAGAAAATCGTTTACAATGCTGAGATCGAGAAGTAGATACTAGAGAGTAGAGGATAGTTCTCAGCATAGATAGATAAAAAAAAGATAATTCAACTACTCCTCGTCGTCCGACTCCTCCTCGGTGATGTCCTCCTCCGACGTATGACTGTAGGCGTGAAGAAACCGATCGTCGTCGGATTCCCAGGGCGACGCTGCTCCTAGCCTCATGTTGAATTGAGCGTCCACTTTTCGCCTACGCTTGTCCTCGCGATAGGCGGCTCGCTCCGCCCTCCTCTTATCCCTCTCAGCCCTCCTTTGCGCGTAGAACTCGCGCTCGTTGATGATGTTTTGCGGGAAGTGTTGGTGCCACAATGCCATGGCTTCCTCGTCCATCTCGGCAATGCCGAGACGGTGCTCCCGCCTCCGGTTGTCGCGACGATCCTCGTCGGTGCTAAGCCGCGACAGAGGTGCGAGCTCTTGCGCCCGCTCCCGCGTTGGCACGTTGGGGAAGTTCAATGTTCTATGAGGCCACCGGAGGTGCCACACCGCCGCGTCGTACGCACGGGCGGCCTCGTTGGCGGTGTCGAAATTGCCGAGGCCGAGGCGCATCCCGCGGAACTGGATCTCGACGGAGAAGCCGCTGGAGGGTCGCGCGCGGACGCCGCGGTATCCCAAGTTTCCCGGAGACGCGGCGGCATGGTGGTGCGGCGGCGGCGAGGCGAAAAAGAGCGGGGAGAGAGCGGTGGCGAGGCATAGAGCGGGGAGAGAGCGATGGCATGGCACAGAGCGGTGGGAGGGCGTTGGATTTTATAAAGCGCATCGGACACCGCGTGCCAAAACTAGCGCACGCCCGACCGTTTTTTCCTGCGCGCGCGATCCTTTCCCGGTGTCTCTGCTATCTCTACTCTCTTCTCTACTGTTATATTTATTTTATATTTAATATTTATCTCTACTTCCTTTACTGTCTACTTTTTTACTCTATACTTTTTTTCTTGCAATATAGGCTGTCCGATTTATATCTGACAGATAGGAAGGAAACAAATGGGAATTTTGCAAAAAGATACCCATAACCCTCTCCAGATTTGCAAATAAGGCCTTCCCTCGTTCATCCTTTTCTCCCACAAGATAAACTACTCATACAAATGCATCTTGATGCGTGCAACACATGGACATCTTGCTAGTTCTAAAAATATTTCCATCATTTGCCACACTACTGGTTGCAGATGAATAACCTACCCAAGAACAGCGCGATACAGGAGCGACGCACAATTACAGGCTGATATTCTGTTGGACAATGGAGGCTATAACGAATTGCTTTTACGGGAACAATAACACCCAGGAAATTTGAAGGGTAGGTATGAACAAAATTGGAACTACACATGTACTGCTAAGTGATTCAATACACAGATTACCAATCAAGGAGGAGAACGATGGTCGTGGCGGCCTCTGTGAGACATGGTCGGCAACGGGAGTCAGTTCATTGTCCACGACGGTGGTACTTCTACGCTTGGCGTCGGCTTCCGGGAAGCAGATCCGAGACCGTGGAAGACGATGCCAGGGAAGAGGCTCCGTGCACGACGACGACGGTGGACCAGCTCCAGTGCGGCGTACGAGGTCGTCGATGAGGCAGATGCGCTGCGGTGGACGAGTGTGCCGATGTAAAGGGGAGGAGCATGAAGGCTGCGGTGCCGTGGAGAAGTCTATTTTGCGGTGGGGATAGAAAATGGGGAGTATTCAGGTGTACTACTCTAGGTTCCAGGGTGGGGTTGGCTGGGTAGGGTGAACCTGAAGTTATGAAAACAGCCCCCTACCAAGAGTCATCCGTTGGCCTGTTCCGAAGGCTATGATGGTAACTTCCCACTGCTCGAATTAGGGTCGCGGGAGATTTTCCCGCTGACCTCAAAATTTTGTGACACTGGACTCCCCGTGTGGCATGTTGAGTGATTCGGCTAAGAAACTAGCGAGTAGTAGTAGTAAACTCTGCATATTAGGTTTGACCAAAGGCAAACTTCCTAAAGTTTGACCAAGTTTATAGAAAAATATAAACATTTACCATAACAAATATGTATGATGTGAAAGTACATTCAATAATGAATCTAATGGTATTTATTTGTTATTGTATATGTTAATATTTTTTGTTATAAGCTTTTTGAGAGTTTACAAAACTTGACTTTGACCAATGCTAATACGCGGACTTAAATAAAAACGGAGGGAGTACACATTTGTTTTCTTAGTTTGTAGTGAACTAATCATTTGTTGAAATTGTGAAATAAATATATTAGGCTATTGACTTCGAATGTAATGGTCTATACAATTCAATAGTTACAATCATTGTCGAATCCCAAGATGTATACAAGGTCTATAGTAATTCACAACATGCTCAAACTCACATAATCCCAGTCAAATGAGAATCTAAATGCATTTCATAGGTATTACTTTGTAGGATGCAACAAAAACAACCTTAACTCTACATCAGCCATTATAGAAGCAACATTTTGACATATCTCAATGTGTGAATGAAACATGCAGAGAGAGCTTTTGAATATGGAGCAGATAGGGCGGGAAAGATTGTATGTATGTGGACGAGAGAGTAGGAGACAAACCTAATGAGATAGAGAGAGAGAGAGAGATAGAGAGAGAGAGAGGAAGAAGTTAGGTCTGTGAGAAAGATGGATACATGTAATATACATGAGATGCGTGTGCATCTGGATTCTGTATACGTGGAAGGAGAAGAGACAACATGTTTGATGAGAGAGCTGGAAAAACATGGACGAGAGGGGAAGGATCTCGTGGGTTGAGGGATTGACAATTTTGTGCGGGTGAGAGAGGGATTGGTAATTTTGTGCAAGAGAGAGAGAGAGGGTGGGGGGAGGAGTCAGTCAGCCGTCGTCACATCACCCTGCTTCCAAATGACCCCGCATTCTCTAGCGCGGTGTGGTCGCCGTCTTCAATCTGCTCAATGCCCTCTTTGAGGATTGAGGTGTTGTGCATGTTGGGGGTGCAAAGAAGCACAAGAGAGAGTGGTTGCCGTATAACCTCGGATGGGGATGAATTGTGTGCTCGAGGGAGTGTGTGTGTGTGTTGTGCTGCGTGTGTCTCTCTCTATGTTTGTGTGTGTGTAAGATATTGAGAGAAAACAAACCTAAGGAGAGAAATGGGTATTCGCGAAGAGATTGTGCGGGCCTTGAGGTGGGCAGGGGCCGGGTGAGGGTGTCAAAATGTGCACGTTGATGCATGTGTTGCATGCGACCGTGCGAGGGACGGACGAATCGAGAGAGATAGTTGTTGTGTTACGGATGCTCCTCTCTCTCTGTCTCTCTCTCTCCCTCTCTCTCTCTCACACACACATACACACACACAAGTAAACTAGAAGACCATTCTCTCATGTATACACAACGTATCGGCATCTGTCTATGTCTCACTCATGCATGATCATTTGCACATTCACACCTCTTTATGTCTGTATCACACGCACACCATATCCACATTGCCCTTCTGCCACAACACACATATGGACACATACACACGTCCTCTCTCAGTCACACACACAAAATCAGTATTAAAAAAACTAGGGCGCACCTAAAACGTCCAAATCCAAATAAACACGAACTGGAGCTAAATTCAAATATATGGAAATATTGCAGCGTCAAGAACTTTCACAGGAAAAAAGTTGAGTAATATTCGAGGATTGTTTTCACACACACAAAAAGGTTCGGTGGATGTCCTTCGAGCGCGACACGGCAACGCACCGTTCGATCAACCGCGCGGCCGCGGTTCACGCGCTTGCACAGGATTCCGTATCGTGGCTGTGGTACTAACTAATAAAAGCGCTGCCTAAGTCTAATGTTTACGTGTACTAGTACGGTTTTATTTTAAGTTTGACCAACCTTATATATAAAACTAAAGTAAGCTCCCACACACGCACTCATCAATATGCCGGCGCCGCCGTTGCGCATGCCGGCGCCCGCCTGCTCCGGCCAACAATTTCTCGCCCATCACCGCCGTGTCGCCGCCATCCCTATGCCATGAAACCGAAGGCTCGCCCGCTCACATCGTCTGCAATCCCTCCTCGCGATGCCGCCGCGCTGCCAAGCACGCGAGCAACTGGTGGAGCCGTGTCTATGCATGCAGCGTATGAAGAGGAGGACGAGCGCCTGCTCCAGCACGCCGCCGAGGAGGAACTAGCGTGTCATTGTTGTCTCCGCCCGCGCGGAGGAGGCACGCATGGTAGCTGTCGCGGCGGACCGGTCGCGCGCGCGTCGAGCCAGCAAACCGGGTGCAGACGTGGAATCTACCTTCGAGACCTTGAATGCCACGTGGATCCTGCAATCTGAAGGAGCAATTTGGGTCAGTCGACTCATGTGAGCCGTTTGATGCAACATGGATGGCTAGAAGGGCTTCTTCCACCTCTTCTGCCGTCTTCTTCCTTCGCTCCGTCGAACTTCTTTCACAAATCGACTGACCCAAATTATACTACTAGTACGAACGTATTAAGTATAGTAGGAACACGAAGATACGAGTAGTAGTACCAACTGCAAGAAGAACAGTAGTAAGACATAGTATTAGTACTACTGTACGTACTAAAGAGTTCAAATAACGAGAAAGAACATAAACATAGTTTTGCTGGGGCCTCAGCACAACACACCCTTGAAAATAAACTAAGCAACTAGTCCGCTTGACACTGCATTAGAACCAGCATGAGCGCTGACACTGCCACCTACTCGGAGTCCGAGTCCACGTCCTCGACTTCGTCCTCGTCCCTCTTCCTATTCCTCTTCGCCGACGCTTCTTTGCTTGAACCGGACACTAGGCTCTGCTTCTTCATCCAACCCTTGTAGATATTTAAACAAAGGTAGGCATCCATTGCTGCGTACAGGATGTGATCTTCATCTAATGTCTTCGACTCCCATGCATGATGAAACTCGTGATGAGGTTTCTTCAGTTTAGCGTACGAAGGATCAATCATGGCTGCTGCCAGGGTCAGCATTGAAGGTTAAGAGGAGGACACCAGGCTTGCCTTCTGGAGATCGAAGGGCTGGCCTACAACGAGACCTATCTGACGCAGGACATCCCTGTCATTCTTAAAGCCTACGGTAACGAATTTCACTCTTTTGTCCTTGAGGAAGTTCTTAAAATCCTGGCACTCAATGTTGGCATGGCATATGTGGTAGACCAAGCAAACGTTATGTACGCAAACCTGGATCATGGCGGGCTTCTTCCTCTCTTCGTCCTTTAGATCCTTCTCTCGTCCCAGGACTGTGGTGTACTCAACATCTAGCCCAGCGACCCACTCATCCGTTGAACTGTTGAACATGCGTAGGAAGCGAGCAAGCTATGCTTTCACCATCTCGGATCCATGCGTGAAGATGACGATGAACTGATCGCTGGTGATGGCTCTAACCTGGTACTCAGCGGCGACCATGGAGATTTGGGAGGCCATGGATTTTGAAGGAGGGTTAGGAGAAGTTGAACTGTTGTACCCCGCAAAAAAAAACTGGGAGCGAACTAATGTGAAAGGACGGGACGACTGGGAGCGAATTGTTGTAAGGTAGAAGACGGGGACGAGTAGGGCGTTCAAACGGCGTGGGGTTGCTGGCTTGCCCAGTGGATAAACGGCTGCAAGCCCCCAAATAGTTCTCGAGAACTATGCAGGACCCACTAGATGTCATGTCTACTAGACCCATATCGTAGGCCTGACGGTATAGCTTCTGCCTGTTCGCACGCCATGCCGGCATGTGGATGTAACTTCACTTAATTCCGTCAAACGTCGCGCCTCCCACGACCTTCGCCTCCCTCGCGTAGTCGCGCCCTTTGAGACTTCGACCGGCTATAAATGAGCAAATTTTTTTGCCTTTTTTTAGACAAGCAAATTTTTTGCCTACTCCGCATGCATGATACTCCCTCTGGTCCTTTTTACTCCCGTCAACCATTTGCAAAGTGTTTGACCAAATTTATACTTTTTTTTGAACACCACCTTATATTAATTAACCAGCCACACATGTACACTCATTCGATACAATATTCACCACACAGGGTGGTACGTTATTTACAAGAATACCATCTAATCTATTGTCAAAGCTATACTTAGCGATTAAGTGTGCCACCTTATTGGCCGAACGGCTAATCTTTGATAATTGAAGATTGTTGATCAACTTCGAGATGCTCAACGCTTTCATCTTCAGGTCACACATAGCAGACCTGTCATAGTCCCCCGATGCAAGAGACGCTACCACAAAAGCGCAATCAGTCTCTAAAATTATAGGATTATGCAGAGAAATACCTATGTAGAGACCGGCAATGCAAGCCCTAAGCTCCACTTCCTCCATGCTTTGACAGGCATCAATGAAATCCCACGACCAAATTTATACTAAAAATATCAATATCTACAATACTGATTATAATGAGTATAATAACTACGTTTTATAATGAGTGTAAAAATATTGATTCGACATTGTGAATGTTGACACATTTTTCTATAAGTCTGGTGAAAGTAGAGGTACATTGACTTCAGACAAAACTTAAATGCACAATGCAGACTAGTTCCTCCGTCCAGGTGCGTGCCATGTCCTATCTTGTCATCACAACAAGGTTATCTATTAGAGTACCACTACCTCCCTTCTAGTTTAAAGGGCTCGATTCAAAAATTTCACCTACTCTTAGCAAGATAGTAGAGGCGGTGGAATAGTTTCTGAAGTCTACAAAAGTACTCAACTAGTGCTG
This sequence comes from Triticum timopheevii, assembly GCA_963921465.1. Taxonomy (NCBI): domain Eukaryota; kingdom Viridiplantae; phylum Streptophyta; class Magnoliopsida; order Poales; family Poaceae; genus Triticum; species Triticum timopheevii. The sequence goes on from OY997267.1 coordinate 739,461,283, forward strand.
TCATTCTTCACAAAAAAATGTGTTTACCAATGCATGCATGAACACTAGTTACTCTAAACCCCCCTCTCTTCTTTAATTCTTTGCCACATCAGCATGTTTGCTATTCCCGTGTGCATGATACCAGCTAAGATACCACCATTATGGCCAACCTTAATCATCGCATGCAATAATTTAGTGCACCTTGAAATATGAACATGTGTGGGGCGTGTATGTTTTTAATGACTTGAGACTATACCTAGCCCGGCATGCAAGATGACTTATTATGCACCGTTCCCCATACCTGCAGGAAGCCGGTTCGTCTCCAAATCTTTTCCTCTCCAAGTGTGGAAACATTATGCCTGCCAAACTCTCCTTCTCCCTTTAGCGGTCCCACCACTCCACCCCGTGTGAAAAAATCTGCATGCATGACTCTCCTCCCCCCATGCTCGTCCAATCCGTTGTGACCAGCAATATTTCCACCCCTTCGCTCCCCCATAATTTACTCCAACAAATATGGCGACGTAGTTGTTACTTAACTGCAGGTGCATTGGGTCACTGACATATGGGCCCAACAGGGCTCTGGCCCACATGTCAGTGACGCAACTGGACCTGCAGTTAAGTCAGTGCAGCTCAGTCCATATCTTACGTAAGTGTGCCATTGCCTGCTATAAATACGGCGCCTCCCACGACATCGCTATCTCCTTCCCCTCACGTTCACGTTCATCGCTATCTCCTCCCCTCCCTCTCACGTCGACCACCATGGCATCGCCCCTTCCAAGCCCTAGGAGCCCCTCGCGGATGGTCACACATCGCCGTTCCGTTCCTCGCCGCCACTAGTAAAGGAGGACGCGTCGGTGCTCCGCTCCTCGCCGCTATGCGATGCGTCGCCGTTCCGTTCCTCGCTGCCACTAGTCGAGGAGGACGCGTCGGTGTTTCGCTCCTCGCCGCGACGCGACGTGTCGCCGTTTCATTCCTCGCCGCCACTAATCGAGGAGGACGCGTCGATGTTCCGTTCCTCGCCGCGACGCGTCGAGGTGGACGCGTCGGCGTTCCCTATCTCGCCAGCACGCGCGCCAGAGGACGCGTCGGCTCCCCGCTACGAGGAGAACGCCGCGCCACCCACCGAGCCCCCCCAGCCTTGAGGAGCTTTGGAAAGAAATGGATCTCGCCTTGTGGGAGGCTTTGCCTCCAGCAGAGCGCACCAAAATATGGGCGGAGAAGAAGGCCGAGGAAGAGAAGCGCACCGCAGAACAAGCTTCCTGGGAGGCCTATGTCGCGTCCGAGAGAGTCAGGCAATTGGCTCTTTGGCAGAAGGCTCGTGCGAGGGCCGTGAGGGTGGCAGAGGATGCCCGTGCCGACGCCCTGAGTGCAGTCGGGCCCAAGCGCCTCATCTACACTTGGCGGTATGTGGACCGGGTGCACGATTCCAGCGAGGAGGAGTACCTGTTGGCGCCGGATCACCACAACGGTGAGATCGCGCTCGCCCGCCGGCAAGCCGCCAATCAGCACCTCGCGAGTTGCGTGGTTGAGGAAGAGGCGTTGTGTCGGCACGCTGGGAAACGGCCGCGCACCAGGGCACTCCTGCGAGCGCTGTGGCTTTTAGGAGGAGTATAATTTTTGTTCCGTAAGGCGATCTCATTAGTTTTGGGACGCAAATGATAAATCCCGAACATTCAGGAATTTTTAGCGTCCTTAATTAAGTATGTAAAAGGGAAAGTTTGGAAACCTTGTGTATTCGTACGCATTTTGCAAGTACGTGCATATAGCACAAACTTTACTATATACTATCGCACTACACGTCTCTATCGATATATGCTTGCAGACTGTGCTACTCCCTCCGTCCAGGTCAATAAGTCATCTTTGGTTGTGCACCGTGACCAAGGAGGGAAGACTTATACACCTAGATGGAGGGAGTACTACTATTACTTATGTACGTGCAAATGCACGTTTTAACATTACGATGCGGTTTTTGTAAAAGTAGAAAAACATCACTAGTCAAGCTTGTGAAACGATTCAATGCAAAACAAATGCAAAAATGCTCATTTGATTGTTTACTTTTAGCTTCCTTCTCTGTGGTTATTTCTCTGTCGTACTTTGTACGGAGTATCTCACTGGTTGGAAAGGCATGCAAATTCCCAAACCGCTTCCTACACCCTGTATCGAATTTTTTGCCTAACAAATTGTGCCGTGCAATTGGAATTCCAACTTGAGTACTACTACTAGTAGGAGTACCAGGGGCCGGTTCTTTTAGGCTTCTAGATTAGTAATCCCATAACTACTACCTCCGTCCTGGTTTATTCCTCACCATTGTAATTTGTGCTAAATTTTGACCAAAGATTTAACAGATAAAATGTTAGTGCATATCACATGCACTAACATTTTATCAGTTAAATCTTTGGTCAAAATTTAGCACAGATTACAATGGTGAGGAATAAACCAGGACGGAGGTACTACTAGTAGTAGTTTGGAAGCCCAAATAAATGAGTGAGGCGCCTTAATGTTACTCTCCACTGTGACTAGTCTTATGGGAAAAGCTGGGGAAGCCGCCAAAATAACTAGCCCGAGGAGTAGTAGCTAGGGATACTAGGAGTAGTAGCTAGGGATCGAGTGTGTGAGACGAACCGGAGAAAGTAAATGCAGAGAGATGAAATGCAAAAAAGACGGAGGGATGTGATGGTTGCTTGTCCGTTTATTTTACCAAGGCCACTTATTACTGGGAGTGGTTGGGTTTTGTGATATGATGGCTTTACTGCCGCGCCACGAGAGGGGTGAGATGTGAGACTCCCGTGCAGCGCCGCCCTCTACACTAGTACTACTACATCGGTCGTGGTTTATCCCCCATTGAATTTGACTGAAGATTTAACTGACAAAATGTTAGTGCATGTCAACAAAAACAATATCGTTGCATTCGTATTGGAACATAATTTTCAATGATATAATTTTAGGTGACATGCATCATCATTTATCGTACTATATATAATGTTAGTTCAATTTTTGGTCGTACTAATCTATAGTAAGGTGCCCGTGCGTTGCACAGAAGAGTGAAATGCATTGATCGGGGAGTTGTTTATTTTGACAAAGGATGTGGGGGTCATCTCATGTGTAACGGGTATCGATAGGTTTGTTCGGATATTATTTCATCTCTAGAGCTCACAAACATCCGGATGAAATAGATAAAAAAGTATCTTTTGCAAACAAAAGCGTTCAACTGTTCAACCTGCATCCAAAACTTGTGAAGAAATAACTCTTATTGTGCTTTGCAGGAGATGATCTTCAAGAATTAGTTTTTGAGTATCCATTGTTCTACATGTTGGCTACAGATGACATGGCACTTTCTTATAGTCAACAGTTGGCTATACTATTTAAGTATTAACCATGCCCTTATACACCTAGACGAAGGGATTAAATCAGGATGACTTGGAAGGGGGCAGAGGATATGTAAGAAATGGTTCATCATAAGTCTTTCACCAGTACTGTAGTAAAAATTCATACATGGAAGATTCTAGACTAAACCATAAATGGATACACTTTTATTCATGCGCGATACTCCAATAGAGCAAGATCATGCATGGAAGCCTCCACATGCTTAGACAGTGGATTACATTGAGCGAAGACTAATGATCAACATTTAACTTGAATATGCAGATGTCCAGGTGAACCTCCTTGGAGTCCCTGTGCACATTGTTGGAGTTCAAATAACACCATGGGTTTTCCATGTCCACATCGGCGGGAAGGTCCCAGCTCGGCACAGTCCAAGTATGCTTGGCATAGCTAGTGTCGCTGCCCACGGACCTCCGAGGGGTAGTAATAGTGAGCACGCACCCGTACGTCGGCCTCGCGTCAGTGTCAGCGTCAGCGGCGTCGCCCCTGACGCACACTACAGAGATGTGGCGGCGGCCTGCGCGGGCCTCGCTGGTGGCCACGATCAAGAGGAAGACACTGCCGTCCTCCTCTGAGACTAGCAGGCGGCGCTGATCCTCCAGTGACTCCGGCACGGTGAACGGGTAGCATGTCTCGTACTTTATGTTCTTCACCAAGGGCCAGTAGTGATTGCCGCACGCCTGCGTCAGGTGATGCACGATGTTCGCCGGCGAGCCCCAAAACGGCACCGGGCACTCATAGCAGTAGACGAAGGGCTCCTTGGAGGCATCGACCAGGCCGTCCATGAAACAGGAGTGGCTATAGGGGACATTCTGCCAGTTGAATATATGAGCAAGTTACTACGAGATTTAGTCCGAATGAGCACAAAATAAATCATGACGGCTATAACAGAGATTAAACTAATCATGCGGACTAGCATAGTAGATTGATACGTCTCCAACGTATCTATAATTTTTGATTGCTCCATGCTATATTATCTATTGTTTTGGACTATATTGGGCTTTATTTTCCACTTGTATATTATTTTTGGGACTAACCTATTAACCGGAGGCCCAGCCCAGAATTGCTGTTTTTTCCTTATTTCAGTGTTTCGAAGAAACGGAATATCAAACGGAGTCCAAACGGAATGAAACCTTCGAGAACGTGATTTTCTCACCGAACATAATCCAGGAGACTTGGACCCTACTCCAAGGAAGCAAAGAGGCGGTCACGAGGGTGGGGGGCGCCCCCCCCTAGGGCGTGCCCCCTGCCTCGTGGGCTCCTCGGAGCTCCACCGACGTACTCCTTCCTCCTACATATACCTTCGTACCCCCAAACCATCATAAGAGGAGCCAAAAACCTAATTCCACCTCCGCAACTTTCTGTATCCGCAAGATCCCATCTTGGGGCCTATTCCAGAGCTCCGCCGGAGAGGGCCGTCATCACGGAGGGCTACTACATCATCATAGCCTCTCCGATGAAGTGTGAGTAGTTTACCTCAGACCTTCGGGTCCATAATTATTAGCTGGATGGCTTCTTCTCTCTTTTTGGATCTCAATACAATGTTCTCCCCCTCTCTTGTGGAGATCTATTCGATGTAATCTTCTTTTTGCGGTGTGTTTGTTGAGATCGATGAATTGTGGTTTTATGATCAAGTCTATCTATGAATAATATTTGAATCTTCTCTGAATTCTTTTATGTATGATTGGTTATCTTGCAAGTCTCTTCGAATTATCCGTTTGGTTTGTCCAACTAGATTGGTAGTTCTTGCAATGGGAGAAGTGCTTAGCTTTGGGTTTGATCTTGCGGTGTCCTTTCCCAGTGACAGAAGGGGTAGCGAGGCACGTATTGTATCGTTGCCATCGAGGATAACAAGATGGGGTTTATGTCATATTGCATGAATTTATCTCTCTACATCATGTCATCTTGCTTAAGGTGTTACTCTGTTCTTAACTTAATACTCTAGATGCATGCTGGATAGCGGTCGATGAGTGGAGTAATAGTAGTAGATGTAGGCAGGAGTCGGTCTACTTGTCTCGGACGTGATGCCTATATACATGATCATACCTAGATATTCTCATAACTATGCTCAATTCTGTCAATTGCTCAACAGTAATTTGTTCACCCACCGTAGAAATACTTATGCTCTTGAGAGAAGCCACTAGTGAAACCTATGGCCCCCGAGTCTATTCTCATCATATCAATCTCCATCACTTTATTATTGCTTTGATTTTTTACTTTTCCTTTTATTTTACTTTGCATCTTTATATCAAAAATACCAAAAATATTATCTATCATATCTATCAGATCTCACTTACCGAGAAGGGATTGACAACCCCTAATCGTGTTGGTTGTGTTGAGCTATTGTTTTGTGTAGGTACGAGGGACTTGCGCGAAGCCTCCTACTGGATTGATACCTTGGTTCTCAAAAACTGAGGGAAATACTTACGCTACTCTGCTGCATCATCCTTTCCTCTTCGGGGAAATCCAACGCAAGCTCAAGTGGTAGCATAGATGAACAGATCGAATCTAGGACATAGACTAGAAACATGAATTCTACCATGATTTCGAACAGGAAGGACAGAAACACATACGGTGCAACGGGAGCAGCACCATTAGCGTTGGGTTGTCACCCATGTCATTGAGGAAGAGGTTGCCGAGGTCGGGGAAGAAGTCGTCGCTGCTAGCAGTCGCGAGAGTGCGCTCCCAAAATTTCACCAGCGCCCGCCGAATGGAGCGCAGGAGGGAGTGGCTGTAGGGGACATTGCGGCCGCCGAATGGAGCGCAGGAGTAGCCCATGAACCAGTAGATGGTGCTCTTCCCTAGTCTCTATTCTTATCTCTATCTCTACTACTCTTCTTTGTTTTTTATAATATACTAGTTATAGTTGTCAAATCGAATAGTACTGCACCGTCCACTGCATGCCCGGCTGAACACGCCTCCTCGCCTCCATCAAACCCCTCCGTTAAACCCGCATGCAAACCGAGAAAACCTACTCCGGCCCGCGGGAGGAAATTTGTCGGTTGCCGTTGGAGAATAATAGAGTCAAGTCCAATCCATTTGAGTTAATTGTGTGTATGATTCTCCCTCTATAAAAAGTTAATTGCATTCTTAATCTTGTATTCTAAGTACTCTGTGGGTTCCACTGTCAGTACAGTGTACATGACTTGCAGGCTAGCTATAGATTCATACGGAAAGTTAAAAAGAAACAAATCCATGACTTGCAGGATTAGAGTTAGCACCGATGGCGGTTCATAGTCGTTTCACGCTCGGGCATTGAAGTTTGTAACTATTTTAGATTAGAACATACTACTCCTCCGGTGCTAGTAGTAGAGCAGAGTCCTACTCCACTACTACTCTACTCAAGCAAGTTAGGGCATAGTAGCAGGTACAGTAGGAAGTACCAGTACTGTGATCACTCAAGCAAGTTGCCTGACTTCGATATGACCCTACGCTGCTGGTATGTGTCTCGTAAGTCAAGCGGCATGTTGTAGTCATCATCACCTGTCCACTTCCCGCAGCACATATTCTCTTCTCCATCTTTGTCCGCTCTTCCATCCCAGCTAAGGCGCCTCCCCCCTCGTCCGAAACCCAAGCACTAACAATGGCAGAACCGATCAGCGTCCGCCAAAAGAGTGGCTGGAATTCGCTCTCCACAGAGGTAATCAAGCTCATTGTTTCGCGTGTGGACAATCTCAGTACCATGCCGCTCACCGCGTGCTCGTCGGGGCTGTACCATTTACTCAAAGCCCTCAGGTCGGAGCTTTTTAAGCCAGCTCCTTGCTTGCTGATGCCGCCTGATCTTCAGAAATGGTGTGTCATGCAGCATAACGATGGTAGGGTGGCGAGCATCGACCCCCTTGACTGCGATCCGATCCCCTTCAGCCTCAACTACATTAACGGTATGTACTGGGTCGGCATGAACACGTCTTGGATGGTGCTCGTCGACAGTCGCGGCAGCTGGATGCTCGTGGAGGTCTACACCCGGTGATTGATCCCACTTCCTTCGATTAACACTGCACTGCTTTGGCACTGCGGCCCAGAATACTCGGAATCTTACAGTAGCTAACATGATACCAAGTTTGATTTTCTCAAGGTTGTAATCTGCCAAGTGCCCACAAGATCTGCAAATTATAAAGACTTCAGGCTAATTGCGTTCTTCAACCGCGGTCTCCCCTATCTGACAGGTTACTGCGGTAAGTGGATAAATCTGCATGTCCATCGCAGGATCATACATCCTCCATGGTTCTCTAATGCCATTGAACACAAGGGCTTCATTTACGCTGTCGACTCCTTCCATGGCTGGACGTATTGCTGGCCTACTCCAGTCATCGCTACAAACGGCTGTTACAGCAGTATGTTACTTTCCTATGATATCATGATGGCTTGCTTATATTACTGTCAACATTTGCTGAAAAAATATTCATGCTCATAACATGTTGTTCTTAAGATTGACTAAATCAAGAGCCCTTTTTTATTTGACTCCAACTTGATATGATGTTGTAGGCCGCCTGGTGTCCCTACCCTTCCTAATCCCAGAACCTTTCAAAGAAAAGCGACATGGCAGTTGCAGGTGGTTCATGGCTCGATCTGACGACGACGAAAGATTGATGATTGTTCGCACGTACCGAACGTGTTGTTTCACGGAATACAATCACAGTCACTGCAAGGTCTTTGAGCAGGATCCCAGCTTCTCTTGGCCTTAAGGAATTTTTGACTGGAGATTGGTAAGTAGCCTTGGTACACACTCTCTATTTGTCGGACTGAATTATCCGATTAACCAGGAGATAACCGACGGCAAGGATCATGATGGCAGCGCGGTTTCGTTCATCAGGCAAAACTGTGTGTACACAGCGTACCATGCGTCTGTGCATGCACCATACCCTGATATGTGCCGCCACGCTCTGCAGCCCAAAGTAGGAGAGAGGGTCGCAAGTATCAGACTTCGACCTGCTGGCTGGAGTTTCCCCCGTCAGGCACCCATCTGGTTCAAGCCGCCAGCCAATCTCCACAGCTTAATAAATAGTAACGTCTAACTCAGCCAGTTAGTTAGATGCGTACACTTGGTGTAGTAGGATCCTTATTTAGTTTGATGCATACACTTGTTCTGTTTTGGTAGCCCTTTTGTAATGATGGCTGATGTTTGGTTTGGAAGAGAGAGCTGCGTCTTCACTCTTCTGGCCTGCTTACTACTTCTGTTGCACCCCCAGCCCTGGTTGCTGCTGCTGCTGTTTTCAATGTACAATCAGTAGTATATTTCATCTGTTGGTTGAATACATGTGTTGTTAGAATGACAAACACAATATTTTTGAAGTCGTTGCACGGTTCGATCCTTTAGTGCCCCGTACCGTACGTAGCGCATACTATTTTTCGTATGGAACACATTTTCCACTTGTTGATAACATGCAGCCCACTGATGAAGGCCCAATAGAGAAGCACATAATTAACTGGAAGGGAGGCTCTCACATGAATCCGGCCCAGGTACATGCTCATGGTCCTCTAAACATAAATAAGTAAGTAAATAAATAAATAAATCTCTCCCTAATAATAAAGCACGGATTGAGTCTCCGGGTTCACGGTCGCGGCATATTTATAAAAAGTCCCTGTGTTTTTTAGTATTCAACCCGCAGTACTTATTTAAGTAAAAACGTTTCATTCAGGAACTTTGCAAATAAATCCCTATAGTTTACAATATTCAACGTCGCGGTATCTAAAACGAAAAAACACACTCGAACAGGCGCTCCTCTCTCCCTCGCCTCTAAGCCCAGCCGCCAGGAGGCGCCCCGCGCGATGCTCAATCCGGTCCCATGCCGGCCATCCGGGCACGACGTTGATAGATCTGGCGGCCGGTGCGACGTCGATGGATCTGGCGGCGGGAGCGGCGTCTTGCTCCGGTGGCGACGGCGCCCTGCTGATCCAGAGAAGAAAGAGACAGGGCGTGAGGGAGAGAAGAAAGAGAGGAGGAAAGGAGAAGGAGAAGAGGGCACAAGGTGAGGGAGGCAGTCGGTGGTGGTGGCTTGGACCGGCTGAGCAAGGAGATCTTCTCCATCGTGGAGTCCAACTTCGTCCGCAGGCGCTGGAGCCGACAAGGGCGTGCTCAGCCGGGCGTGTGCACGTGCTCTCCATCGACGGGGGATGCTCGCCGCGGCCGCGCTGGTCAGGCTCGAGCACCGCTGTAGGAGCTGTCCGGGAACCCCGAGGCCCGCGTCGTGGACTACTTTGACATGGCGGCAGAGTCCGGCGCCGGCGGGTTCTTGGCGGCCGCGCTGTTCGCTCGACAGAAGAATAAAATAATACAAAGACCAAATACAACGACGTATTTGCCTTATGGCAAAGAAGCCGACAACAGTTGGTGGCGCGATGGAGGCTGCGTGGCTGTATGAGCACACACCAGGTACTTGCAGGTGCAGAACAAAGCAGAGCTCTCACAAATTTTTATCCGAGGCGTATATTTTTTTGGTAGGATCTTGATTTCTGGATGGCACCACTTCGCAGGCAGCAGGCTCTAGCCGCGGCAGCAGGAAAACGGACGACAACATCCTGTCATATATGCAGGATTCTGAATTTGGATAAAAGGAGTCCGGTAGATGTCAACAAAGAGTGAAATAAGCATCTGTACTTTCCTTATTTTTGTGCAGATGAAAGGCTTACGGAGACTATGTTTCCGTGGCCTAATGTAACGGAATATGATAAATCGATCTTGGTTACCAATCTGTCCGATGTAATCAATGAAGGACATGGCATTGGCAGGAGCTAGCCTACGCACAGTGTGCACGGTGAGCAAATCCCTCTATTTCTTAGCGCCCAAATATTTCTTCTTTTGCTACTGAGTGAATCATTAGTTTTGTTTTGTTATGGCTATAAGCACTCCTGGCATCAGAAGATGGCTATATTGGCGAAAAAGACTGGTGGTCTGTGTTTCACTTTTGGACATCTATGTGAGCAGCTTCATCCTGCTTTCATTTATCAGCTCACAACACATGGTTGGTGTTTGTGTGATTACTCAAGTTACAGCGATGTATTACACTAGGATCAAATAGCTAAAGTTTAAATACTCATAGGTGGACATTGTTGTCAATTTTTAAGCTTTCACTGCAAACGTCATAAAATTCATATTGTACCCAATATGATTACCCTGACTCATATTCATATTTCTAATTTCAGGGATAAAAGTAGGCATGACATAATATGTCTTGTTCATTGTAACATTTTTTAGGTAGGCATTTATTCTTTTAGATAGTTGTTCTATTTTAGGAGGGTGTGGGGATACTTTCCCCCATTTAACTAGCTTACAGAATAATTTTTTATTTATGTCTCAATTTAACAAAAAATTTGCTACCTGTCATAATTTTGTTGTAACAATTCTTCAGGTAGGCATAATTTCCATGTCATAATTTAGGTAGGCATAATTTCGTTGTAACAATTCTTCAGGTATGTATAATTTGCTACCTGTCATAATTTAGGTAGGCATAATTTCGTTGTAAGAATTCTTCAGGTAGATATTTACTGGTTTAGATGTGTTCTGTTCTTTTAGGAGAGTGTGAGGATAATTTATTTTGTTGTGACAAACAGGAGGAGTTTGCGGAACCAGCGTGCTAGAATGTGATGGTCAAACTCATCGCCTGTGATTCATGTTCGTTGTGAAAGGTGGACAATGTGACCACGAGTGGCAAGGACTGTGATAACACGGGTGGGTTGCTTGGACCATGCGAGGATTTGTTTTCCCCGTTGCAACGCACGGGCATATGTGCTAGTAAAGCTAAATGCTCATGCACCAGTTCTTTGGGAAAATAGGTAGCCCAGTATTTCTTTTCGAAGAATACACAAGCTAGGCCTATTTGTTTTCTCCGAATTACTGAGCTGCAAATCTTTCAAGACGAGGAGGGATGCATTCCGGCCTGGCTTAAGAGTATGGTCAATGTCTGTTAAAAGTAATATCAAAAGGGGTTGAAATTCCAAAAAATTTATAGCAAATGGGGTATAAGTTTCTTTTTTTGTTTTTGTTCTTCACTGATATCTTATACGTATTTCATTGGATTTAACATGACATAGTACTAATTTATTTTTAAATTTGTTTTAGTATGGCTATTAATTTTTGGATTGAGAATATTTTGTTCCCCAGCAAAAATTTGCGAATTTTCAAAATTTCCCACATATTTAGTTGATTTTTTGATCCTGGTACTGACGAGAAAATGGCCAGCAATTCTAAAAATGGAAAACGGGCTGCAATAAATTCCATATGAATTATAAAATGAGTAAAAATTATAAAAATAATAGCAAATGGGCTGTACACGCCACAGATTTCCAGGCTGACTTGTTTACGCAAGGCTTTGTCAGTGAACACACGATTCTAGCAGCAGTGACTGTTGGATGTCCATCCAACGGCCGACGTGCTTCTTCAATCTCTGATCTACCTGCTCCAGCCGCCTAAACTAGCGCCGGCGGGACTGCCTGCTCCCTACTCTTGTGGCCCGCTATGATGCCGTGCAGGCTTCCCGGCCCACCCTACTCCCTCCGCTGGCCTGGCCGCACGCAATCAACTGCCTCCTTATTATGCGAAAAAATGATTCCTCCCACTGACATCTGGGGCGCACCGGTTGGGAGGCTGACCTGTGGGCCTACTAAGTTGATGCGTATGCAGGGCTTCTCAACTTAATCAACAAACGATTCTAGCAGCAGTAACGTTGGATTTGAATCAAACGGTCCTGCTGCTTCTTCAATCGCTGTTCTTCTTGCACCAGCCGCCCAAACCAGCGCCGGGGAGACCGCCTACTCCTACCTCCAATGGCCGGCTGTGCTGCCGTTGAGGCCTCATCGCCCCTACTACTCCCACCGCTAGCCAGGCCCTGCGGTGATGGCAGCCTCACACCGCAGCCGAACCAGTGAACCCGCGTACTCCTCTCCGCATGGGCATCCACTGCCGCATCTTCCCCGGCTCCGTGTCGTCCCCTTCCTAGGCCTTGCCGTCGTCCACCGCCTTGGTGCTCTCGGCGCGGCGTGGTCAACGTGGTCAACGACATTCCATCGGAAGAGTACTGTACGTGGAGAGGCTAACAGCTGGGTCCACGGCCACAACCCAGTTTTTTTGTGATTTGCCAAGTAAGTCGCTTTGTCAGGCCCGTTGGGCTGCAAATCTTTCAAGACGAGGAGAGCTTACATTCGGCTGGCCGAGAAAATGGCCCATTAGTAATGAGAAATGGGTTGTACATTTTTAAAACACATCAAACCGACAATTAGTTTCAAATATCTTTTTTTTTATTTCGAGATTTTAAATTACATAATTTTTATGCGTGGAGAATTTGTTGGATTTTATATTGATATACATTTATTTTTAAAATCATTTTGAATGTGAGTCGAAATTTCGGGATTAAAAATAGTTCGGACCGCACCGAAATATGCAAAATTTCATATAATTTTTTAACCGTGGCCACAATATGGGCTGTAATGCTAACAAAAAGAATATGGGTTCGAAAAAAAACCTTAATAATTAGCAAATGGGCTGTAAATTATTTGAAATAATGGCAGATGGGTTGTATGCTGTTTTCCACAGATTTGAGGCTTTCCTAAAAAAAGGTTGATGCACAAGCAGTGACTGTTGGATGGCCATCCAACGGCCGTCGTGCTTCTTCAATCTCTGCTCTTCCTGCTCCAGCCGCTCAAACAAGAGCCGGCGGAACTGCCTGCTCCCTCCTCCCCGCGGCCAGCTCTGCTGCCGCGCAGGCCTCACCGCCCCACCGTACTCCCATCACTGGCCTAGCCATCCCTCTACTCACCCACACCTGCTGTTATTCTCCGGTGATGGCAGACGAACCAGTAAACCCTAGTACAGTCGTACTCCCCTCCTTGTGGGAAACAATTGCTGAGTCTTCCCTGCCTCTATGTCGTTCCCTTCCTAGGCCTCGCCGTCGTCCACCGCCCTGGTGCTCTCGGTGCGGCCTGGTCAACGTGGTCAACGACCAACATGCATCTGAAGTGGACTGTATGTGGAGAGGCTGACAGCTGGGTCCATGGCCGCACGCAAGGAAATGCCTCCTTATTACGCACAAAATAATGATTCCTCCACCTGACATCAGGGACCCACCGAAAGGTCCTCTGTATTTGGCAAAAAAAATGTTACCGCCGCTGACAGCTCGGACCCACCAGCTATATCTTCCCACGCAAGGAAGTGCCTCCTTATTACGCACAAAAAATGAATACTCCCCCTGTTAGCTGGGACCCAGTATAGTGGCAGGCTGACTTGTGGGCCTACTAAGTTGACGAGGAAGGAGGGCTTTGTCAACTTAGTCAATATGCACGATTCTAGCTCCAGTGACCGTACGATGTCCATCCAACGGCTGTAGTGCTTCTTCAACCTATGGTCTTCTTGCTCCAGCCGCCCAAACCAGCGCCGGTCGTGCCTCGTGATCTTGCCTCCCATGGCCGGCTGCGATGCGGCGGAGGCCTCACCGCCCCCTACTACTCCCACCCCTGGCCAGGCCATCCCTCTACTCACCCACACACCTTGTTATTCTGCGGCGACGACAGCCTCACACCGCAGCAAACCAGTGAACCCTCGTACTCCTCTACGCGTGGGCATCCACTGCCGCGTCTTCCCCGGCTCCGCGTCGTCCCCTTCCTAGGCCTCGCCGTCGTCCACCGCCCTGGTGCTCTCGGCGCGGCATGGTCAACGTGGTCAAGGAACGGCTTCCATCGGATGTGGACTGTATGTGGAGAGGCTCACAGCTGGGTCCACGGCCGCAGCAAGGAAGTGCCTCCTTATTACGTGCAAAATAATTATTCCTCCACCTGACAGCGGGGACCCACCAGACGGGCCATCCTATTTCGCGAAAAAAACGTTTCCCCCCTGACTGTTGGAACCCACCAGCTACATCTTCGCACGCAAGGAAGTGCCTGACAGTCGGGACCCACCTGGTCGAAGCGTACGTAGCGTTGTCATTCTGGTCGTGAACGTGTATGTACATACTGGTCGATGTAGAAGCGCGCACGTGTCGTAGTAGAGGCGCGCACTTAGCATGTACACGTACGTATAGCGGCCTGGGTGCAAGAAAGAAAATACGGCCACGTATGTGTACATACGGGCGGGGTCTCGAACGCCTACTCGCGCATACGTACAGCCAGGGCTCGTGTACATGGCTGGGTCGGAATGGAGAAACAACGTCATCGTCGTGTTCATGGGGAGGCAACGGAATGCGTCATGTTCATGGGGAGGCAACGGAATGCGTCGTGTTCATGGGGAGGCAATGGAATGCGTTGTGTTCATCGGGAGGCAACGGAACGCATGGGAGCCAACCGACTGGGTCGGAATGGAATGCGTGGTCGTGTTCATCGGGAGGGCTTGGACGGAATAGGCGATGGAAACGAGGCCTGGCGTACCGCAGAACGGAGGAAACGGCCTTGTGTTCGACCGACCACGTTCGAAACGGGATCCTGTTCATCGGGAGGGGTCTGGCATATGACAAAACGGACGAAACGGACCTCCTACGGTCGAAACGGGGGTCCTGTTGATCGGGAGGGGTGTGGCGTACCGCAAAACGGAAAAACAGACCTCCTACGGTCAAAACGGGGGTCCTGTTGATCGGGAGGGGTGTGGCGTACCGCAAAACGGACGAAACGGACCTCCTACGGTTGAAACGGGGGTCCTGTTTATCGGGAGGGGTGTGGCGTACCGCAAAACGGGACTCCACGGGATACTGTTCATCTCCACCGTCGACCTCCTCCAGCCTCCACGGGCTCCTGTTCATCCAGCCTCCACCGCGCGCTACTCCACCGGCTACTGTTCAACCACCCCTCCACGGGCACCCCTCCACCGTCTACTGTTCATCCAGCCCTCCACACCACGGGGTCCTGTTCAACCACCCCTCCACGGGCACCCCTCCACCGTCTACTGTTCATCCAACCCTCCACCACACCACGGGGTCCTGTTCATCCAGAGGCAACGCCACCGCTCACTGTTCATCCAACCCCCCCCCCCCCCCCCCACAACACTCACTGTTCATCCCAGAGGCAGTATCGATCGGCTTCAGTTAGCAGCAGTAGCGAAGGAATCTCTCGCTCGGGTTCAGTTAACAGCCATCGATCGATCGCTCGGGTTCAGTAACGCGTAGCCTGCAGTGCAATCGCTCGGGTTCAGTTAGAGCCCAACGCCTCGCTCGGGTTCAGTTAGAGACAACGCCCCGCACACACGCGCATACGTGTACGAGAGAAACGCGCATCGCTCGGCCCCCGACCTCCCACCGTAACCGGGAACTCCCTGAAATTTTCCTCGCCCTCGCTTCTACCACAGTTTTTTCCGTCATGGACGGCCCAAAGAATGTCATGCAGCTGCGTCTCTGGTCCACCCAGGACGAAAAGCCCATTTTCTGTCATAATTTTTTGTCATAGAAGTAGGAGCCCACCACATCTATGATGATACTGGGTTTTGTCACAATTATTGTCATAGAAGTGTCATATGTATGACAAAAAAAAATTGTTCAGCCCAAAATGTCACGAATGTGTCTTTTTTTTTGTAGTGAGGCCCTGCGCGCCTGCCGGCTCAAGTCTTGTCTAGTTTACTTGACGCTTTAGCAACACTGATGACGGCGGAGGTTAACCCGGCAAACCGAGATCAGCATAATGCGGAAGTAGCAAAGTTGAGAGATCAAATAGCTCAAGCCAAGGAGGACCTGGCAGCGGAGGACGTGAGGATGGCCACGGTGCGGGCCGAGTTGGATGCTCAGGCGCAGCGAATTCAGTCGAAATCTTACTGGCTCATGCTAGATCAGAACGCTTCAAATGAAGTCATGAGGAGGAGGCATCAGAATCGCTTACCGCCGGTTTACGAGGCGAGGAATCTCTTTAACACACCCGGAGAAGGAACTAGTAACCCGCCAGTGGCAGGCCAGGTTGAAGCGCCCGGGACAGGAGCGCCGGTTAAGCCACGCACGACAGATCCGCCTCATCAGAACAATATCCCGCCATAGCACATGCCAACACCACCGGGTCATTATTCTAACCCCTTGGATAACATGATCTCTGCAGCGTCACGATTAGCGGCTCTCCCAGTTGAAGGCGAGTCTCCAACGGTTGAGACGCGGAGGGCTAGAGAGCTCCTTCAGACAGCATTGATTCAGCAGTAGGCCTATTCTTATAGTCGTGAAAGGATTCATTCCACCCCTCGCCCAAGACAGAGTTACAGTAGTCATATTGATGAGCCGGCTGTGTCAAGTAGTGGGCGGAACCATAACCTGCCTCATGGACATAACCCGGCGGGCGGTGGTGCTGATGCTCAGAACATAGTGGACCACGTCGAGAGGCTGAGCTCGCGGCACAGTATGCGGCCCGTCAACCTTCTCCGGTTCGTCCCACAACTTCGATGGAGCTAGGTGTGACTTTCAGAAGTTTGGGTGTGCCGTGTTTGGCTCCGGCTCTGCGTAACGTATGATTTCCCAAGGATTTCAAAGGTCCCCATAAGGTGCCCAACTACACTTCCGATTTATCCCCCGAAGCATGGGTTGAGAGTTATGAGATGGCGATGGAACTGCTGGATGTTGATGATGCTGCATGTGCTAAGTATTTCACCATGATGTTGGAAGGGAAGGGTCGTACTTGGTTGAAGGGGTTGCCAGCCAACTCCATTGGTTCATGGGCCGAGTTAAAATCCCGGTTTATCCAGAATTTTAAGGATACATGCAAGCAGCCCATGTCAATTGTGGATTTAGCCTCCTGTGTCCAAGAAGAGGGTGAGTCAACAACCCATTGGATGCGCCGGGTCTCAACAGTCCTGCACTCATCGGATTGCATCAATGCCGATTCAGCGGTTCTGACATTGGAAAACAATTGTCGGTTCACGCCCCTGAAGCAGAAGTTAGGGTGGCTTAAACGTCACTGCAATGACATGGGGACACTCATGGCGGCTCTGGTTAAGTATGCTGACTCTGATGGTACCAAGGACCCCGAATCTAATGATGAGAAGACGGGAAAGGGAAAGAAGAGCAGCAGCACCAGGGGGCAGCAGCATAATCTGGCGAGCCATGGAAACAACGGTAATCGCAAAGCTGACAATAGTTTGGACTTTGTGGCTAACACCAATAGGCAGAATAATGATCAGCGTCGCAAAGGTAAACCACCCCCACAGGGTGGAGGATTGATAACCTGCAAGTATAGGGGATCACAATAGTTTTCGAGGGTAGAGTATTCAACCCAAATTTATTGATTCGACACATGGGGAGCCAAAGAATATTCTCAAGTATTAGCAGTTGAGTTGTCAATTCAATCACACCTGGATTACTTAGTATCTGCAGCAAAGTATTTAGTAGCAAAGTAATACGGAAGTAACGGTAACAGTAGCAAAAGTAATATTTTTGGGTTTTGTGGTGATTGTAACAGTAGCAACGGAAAAGTAAATAAGCAAAGAACAATATGTGAAAATCTCGTAGGCATTGCATCGGTGATGGAGAATTATGCCGGATGCGGTTCATCATGTAACAGTCATAACATAGGGTGACACAGAACTAGTTCCAATTCATCAATGTAATGTAGGCATGTATTCCGAATATAGTCATACGTGCTTATGGAAAAGAACTTGCATGACATCTTTTGTCCTACCCTCCCGTGGCAGTGGGGTCCTAATGGAAACTAAGGTATATTAAGGCCTCCTTTTAATAGAGTACCGGACCAAAGCATTAAGCAGAGGAACGGAGGGAAGCAGCCGCCGCTGCACGGGTCCTACGCATTATCAAAACCAGGCAATGTAGTCAATGAACAAAAGTTTCGTTTACCACTGGGGTTCTTCATATGCACAGTCAGCTCAGGTAACGTCCAGAGGTGTTAATACAAAGCATGAATTGGATTCTAAGTATTGCCATTTCGTGTTCAGAAGTCTGAAGCACATCATTTGCGGGAAGCAGCAAGGAAGAAAAGCGTACCGTATTGACGGTAGTGCAGAATGATCTCCGTCAACTCCTCAAACTATGGTCATCACTGGGTGTGGTCCCGATTATTCTCACTTCGGGGTTGCCGGATCATAACACATAGTAGGTGACTATAGACTTGCAAGATAGGATCAAGAACTCACATATATTCATGAAAACATAATAGGTTCAGATCTGAAATCATGGCACTCGGGCCCTAGTGACAAGCATTAAGCGTAGCAAAGTCATAGCAACATCAATCTCAGAACATAGTGGATACTAGGGATCAAACCCTAACAAAACTAACTCGATTACATGATAAATCTCATCCAACCCATCACCGTCCAGCAAGCCTACGATGGAATTACTCACGCACGGCAGTGAGCATCATGAAATTGGTGATGGAGGATGGTTGATGATGACGATGACGACGGATTCCCCTCTCCGGAGCCCCGAACGGACTCCAGATCAGCCCTCCTGAGAGAGTTTAGGGCTTGGCAGCGGCTCCGTATCGTAAAACGTGATGAATCTTTCTCTCTGATTTTTTCCTCCCCGAACACGAATATATGGTGTTGGAGTTGAGGTCGGTGGAGCTCTAGGGGGCCCACGAGGCAGGGGGTACGCCCCCACCCTCGTGGACAGGGTGTAAGCCCCCTGGCCTTGATTATTTTGCCAATATTTTTTATTATTTCCAAAAATAATCTCCGTGAAGTTTCAGGTCATTACGAGAACATTTGTTTCTGCACAAAGATAACACCATGGCAATTCTGCTGAAAACAGCGTCAGTCCGGGTTAGTTCCATTCAAATCATGCAAGTTAGAGTCCAAAACAAGGGTAAAAGTGTTTGGAAAAGTAGATATGACGGAGACGTATCAACTCCCCAAGCTTAAATCTTTGCTTGTCCTCAAACAATTCAGTTGATAAACTGCAAGTGATAAAGAAAAACTTTTACAAACTCTGTTTGCCCTGGTTGTTGTAAACATGTAAAGTCAGCATTCAAGTTTTCAGCAAAGATTGTGACTAACTATATTCATAATAACACTTAGGTCTCATGTTTACTCATGTCAATGGCATAATCAACTAGCAAGCAATAATAATAAATCTCGGATGACAACACTTTCTCAAAACAATCATAATATGATGTAACAAGATGGTATCTCGCTAGCCCTTTCTGAGACCACAAAACATAAATGAGAGCACCTTTAAAGATCAAGGACTCACTAGACATTGTAATTCATGGTAAAAGAGATCCAGTCATAGTCATACCCAATATAAATTAATAGTAATGGATGCAAATGACAAGGTGCTCTCCAGCTGGTGCTTTGTAATAAGAGGGTGATGACTCAACATAAAAGTAAATAGATAGGCCCTTCGCAGAGGGAAGCAGGGATTTGTAGAGGTGTCAGAGCTCGATTTTGAAATAGAGGTAAATAATATTTTGAGCGGCATACTTTCATTGTCAACATAACAACCAAGAGATGGCGATATCTTCCATGCTACACACATTATAGGCGGTTCCCAAACAGAATGATAAAGTTTATACTCCCCCTCCACCAACAAGCATCAATCCATGGCTTGCTCGAAACAACGAGTGCCTCCAACTAACAACAATCCAGGGGGAGTTTTATTTGCAATTATTTTGATTTGATTTGCATAAAGCATGGGACTGGGCATCCTGGTGAACAGCCATTTTCTCGTGAGTGAGGAGCGGAGTCCACTCCTCTTGAGAATAACCCGCCTAACTTGGAAGATACGGACAACCCTAGTTGATACATGAGCTATTCGAGCATACAAAACAGAATTTCATTTGAAGGTTTAGAGTTGGGCACAGACAAATTTACTTGGAACGGCAGGTAGATACCGCATATAGGAATGTATAGTGGACTAATATGGAATAACTTTGGGGTTTAAGGAATTGGATGCACAAGCAGTATTCTCGCTTAGTACAGGTGAAGACTAGAAAGAGACTGGGAAGCGACCAACTAGAGAGCGACAACAGTCATGAACATACATTAAAATTAATGAACAATGAGTGCAAGCATGAGTAGGATATAATCCACCATGAACATAAATATCGTGAAGGCTATGTTGATTTGTTTCAACTACATGTGTGAACATGTGCCAAGTCAAGTCACTTGAATCATTCATAGAAGGGTACCACCCAATCATACCACATCACAACCATTTTAATAGCATGTTGGTACGCAAGGTAAACCATTATAAACTCATAGCAAATTAAGCATGGCATAAGTAACTATAATCTCTAATTGTCATTGCAAACATGTTTATTCATAATAGGCTGAATCAGGAACGATGAACTAATCATATTTACAAAAACAAGAGAGGTCGAGTTCATACCAGCTTCTCTCATCTCAATCTGTCCATCATATATCGTCATAATTGCCTTTCACTTGCACGACCGAACAGTGTGAATAATAATAATAGTGCATGTGCATTGGACTATGCGGGAATCTGCGAGCATTCAATAAAGATGAGAAAACAAGGCAATATGGGCTCTTGGTTAAATCTATACCTACTAATAAAACAAAGTGCGTTTCTTCGATTTTCTCATCCGTTCACCATCGAAAAAAATAATTTTTTTTATTTGAGGTGGTACTAAATTTTTGTCTGTTCGTCTATTAGAAAAGGAAAAACGCCAGAATTGCATACATGGGCCACCCGTACCGTGGCCAAGCAAATCCAGCCCATTTTTTCCTGCCCACGTAGGTGAGAGAACCTTATTTAACACATCAAGCGTGAAGTAGTCACAAATTCACACAGCACGCTGAACCATTTTCCTTTTTTTTTCTTCTGTTTTCTGTATTTATTTTTCTTTTTTCGTTTCTTTCATTTTTCTTTCCTGTTTTTTCCTTTCAAGTTTACATTTATTTCTCCTTTTGTTCTTAAATTCAATGTTTTAAAAAAACATAATTTCAGAAAAAATGATTTTTTTAATTTCAGAATTTGTTATAATATTTCGTTCTGAAAAATGTTCAGAACATTAAATCTTTGTTCTCATTCTAAAAAAAATCTGATTTTAAAAAAATCTTTCATTTTTTCTTTCTGTTTTTTAAAGTTGTTGAAGATTTTCCAAAAAAATGCATTTGAAAAATGTTCCAAATACGAAAAATATTCTTGTTTTGGTGAAATTTTCACATGTTTAGAATTTAAAGAAACACATTTTCAAAAATTGTTGGAATATTCAAAATATGCTTCCTTTTTAAAAAGAACTAGAAGTGTGACCCGTGCATTTGCGCGGCTAGATTTGTTGTGTTTGTTTATATATTACTTCTATTTAATTCCAATTTCTGGTTTGTTGGCTCAGTCCATGTATTTTTATATACATTACTAATGGTCAAGAGTTTAAAATGTGGACTACGTAGAAAATAACAAACTTTTAAATATATTTTTTGGTTAATACAAATTTAACCCACATAAGTACTAAAATTGTTTTAACATTTTATTTATAAAATAAAATAGTTGGAAGTGACATAGAAATCAATTATCAATTTCCATGACATAATAATCACTAACACTCGAGTGTTTCTAACTTCCATTAAATTACCAAAAAACAGATTGCCTTTATAGCACATGAGAGTGGCATCGATACTCAATATGCATACATGGGGCTTATGTTAAACTGAAATTGTGCCTGAAGGCAACATACCATCAAGGCTGTTCTCGCATATATTTAATGAAGCCAGTTTAGTTTTTTTGCTTAATTTTTTTTTGAATCAATAGGGGAAAAATATATTAGTGATAAAGCACTAAGTTAATCATATACATTGCCTTATAAAGTTTCTGTTCAACTCTAAGTTTATTGATCCTCCTTGTTAGAATATCATCAAACAGAGCATGAGAAGACCAAATGTGTGAGAACAATATGCACAACATAGAAGTTCGAACAAAACAAATGATGTTGTCTGCTTATTGTAAGATACATACTACATTTAATGTCCACAGAGATAATGGCTTATTAATACAGTAGTTTTTGTTCAAATACAGGAACTTGTGAACCTTTGGTTTTTGTCCTTTCAAGAACAGTATAATGAGAAACTTCACATTGTGTTGTCTCATCGGATGGAAAATATTATCATATATATTAAACAACTACACTTAAGTAACATTGTTAAGTTTGATAAAATATACAAAAATAATGTTTGGTCAGTGCTCCAACATTCAGATGCCCACTGAAATGAAGGACAAAGATATCCTCACATAAATATAGTGATCCAATCTGCATCCTACTGTTCTGACACATTGCTAGCATAACAAAATATATGGACCAGTTTCTATTACCTACGAAATTTCATCAAAAGTAATAACTAACTAACCTACATGGCTTTACATGGCAAGTGTGATACCACAATTCTTTCATACCATGATATCCGGTGGAAAATACCACTTGATGATATTCAGCCAATAAGAAATATTCGGCAAGTACAGATCGTGCAGTCATCATGATAAATTAAGTAAACCTGGGAGTAGGGCTTGTAATGCATATGGGCCGGTTCGAGCTTATGAGGGTATTTAATCCAACAACAATTATAATGATCTTTATATTTTGATTTTGAACTGTAACCTAAGAATTTACAGCACATGGAAATGGAGAGGCTCCCGTATGTATTATCTAAATGGTTAGTTTGAGTTGTACACACATATATATATTGATAATACGCAGTGACCTCTCTCCCCTAGAAACCAAATCAAAGTCAAATGAACTTCACCAGAGTCTAAAAAGGTGCCTCAGTAACCAATATTTGGCGTAGGCTGGATAATTTATCATGCAAAGAACTAAAGAAGTGCATGGTACAACCTTAGAATAAATGTACATGACTTTAATATATAATTTTGAGTAGCAAAAAAAAAATAGCGACTCAAACTCTTGAATGGATGAAAGGAGAAAGAAAACATGAATAACCAAGATTGCTCGAAGACAACTGGAGCTATCCATAGAACAGCATAGGACGTATTTGAAATCCATCGAGTTGGTGGAGACAACATTAGAAGCGAGTCATCCTCGTTGCCTACCGATTGCGTAAACCACTATCCACAGAATATTTCATATAAGCTCTTTATTTTTATTTGTCCGCTTCTTGTTGTTTATAATAACCCCACAAATTTCTATAGTTTAGTAGAACTACTTACTACTTACTACCTCGTATAATTATAAAAAAAGATCAGTTGAACTGCTGATATACAATATAAGTCAACAAAGTTGAAATATTTCTTTGAGTACTCATATTACAAATGAATATATATATATATATATATATATATATATATATATATATATATATATATATATATATATATAGGACAAATGTTTCTTACAAGTAGTGGTAGTTACCATCACTTGCGTTTTTTATGTTGCATGTAGTATCTATCAAAACCGAGAGTATGTACTTGTAGTATGTAGTATATATCAATGATTATGTAGTATATATACTAATTTTTAGGTAGTACGTACCATGTTTTGAGTATACTCTTTTTTACATACAAATATGTACGTATTTCACAAATACAACAAAAATTATGGGCTCATGTGTAATTTTTTCATGTAACTTGCTTTGAAATATCTTAGATATAGTATATAAACATATTTAAAATAATAAAATAGTATATATAGTACCACATGGTAGTATATGAGATATGTGGGGTAACAATCACCGGGTGATAGGATATATATACACGGTGGCGCTATTCTGTGCGAGCGCGCATAATTGCTTAGCATGCGCTCCGGCCGATGCTAATTAGGCGGGCGGGTCGCGTGGAGAAGCCTGCTCTCCATCACTAATTTGGTTGAGGGTAACCGTCCTTGCAAAAAAAAAAGTAACACATTTAATTTTATTACCATGCCTGGTCCGCTGTATCCCGATTCTGCAATCACTATTCATTGGCAGTAACGGGGATACTAGAGATGGTAATGGACAGAGAATACTTACCAAGCAATGAGTGATCGCTCGTTTGAGCCCTAAACATAGTAAAATCTTGCTAACATGTAGTAACAAATTACTGCTCACTAATTGGCAGTAGTAAAAACGATGGAGTGGATGGTAATGAAAAAATAATTACGAACGATTTGATCCTGGGGCATGGTAAACCTAGTAAACCAGTCCGATATGTAGTAATGGATTACTATATGTGCTTGGAAAAAACACTTGAATGATCGCAAGAATGAAAAAAATGAAGTGCTCTTGATATATATGGTAAAAAACTAAAATGATTATAGACTCTTCTGCACTACTCCTTGATTCTCTAATCATAAAATAATCACATGGTAATGTTAAAATAAAAAATCATTTATTTTGCAAATAAAAAATAAAAATAATTGCTTCAAGTAAATACTTGAAACTACTTTCAAGCTATAGTTCCAAAATTGTAAGCATATGTTAGTAGTCCATCTAGTAACTGGTTTACCACATATTGGGAATAAAATTATCATTTATAGTGTAACCTACTGAAATAATACAATAGTGGTAACGAATTTGCATGAGAAATGAACTAATGGTAACGGTGTTACCGCTCCGCACATGCTAATTTTGCTAGTCACTTGGTATGTAGTGATAGCATTACGATTAGGTTTGCTATTTTATAAAAAACTGTCCACGTAATTGATTACTATGTTCCCTTTGCTAACTATAGTAAGCCATTCCTATGTTTCATTTATTCATTACTTTATGCCCATGTGATGGGAGGAGGGACGAGCATGGACCTGCCGTAATTTCATTAAATAATTACGATGGAGTTCCCACCAAAAACCGGCGGTTCAGTTAATTAAGCGCATGAACCTGGTTGGGTCGCATGGCCGGAGCGTAGGCTAAATAATAATGCGCTCAGGCTTACTTTAGCAGGTATATATACATATATATATAGGCACGCTAATCTAAGCCTGAGCGTATAGTGTTTATTCTGCGCGCTGCCCGCTCGTACGAGTGCGCTCCTACTCTAAGTAACCGACCAGCCACCGGGTGCTTGCGCCAGTTTCTCCGCATGCTAGTAACGTTGGATCTATTTGTAGTAATCTATACATGATGCGTTACTAGCATTAGGTCTCTCCCTTTTATGCAGAAATCAATGGTAATATTATGTCCAGTTATAGTAATTCATTACTAGCATCAGGTCTCTCCCCTAAAAATCAATGGTAATATTAGGTCCAGTTGTAGTAATTCATTACTAGCATTATGTCTCTCCCTTCCATGTAAAAATCGATGGTAATATTTTGTCCAGTTATAGTAATTCATTACTAGCATTAGGTCTCCACCTTCATGTAAAAATCAATGGTAATATTAGCTCTAGTTATAGTAATTCAAACATGATTCATTACTATCATGGAGTTCACCTAACTATTACTAGTGGAGGCAAATCTGGTTTGCTCATTTTATTTGGTCAGTGAGTGTTTGATTGATACACACAACCATTACGATAGATTTGCAGTGCCTTTACGATTCTGGAAAGGGAGGCTTGATTAGCGGGCAGGTCTAACCAACGCGCAAGACTTCATTACTATGACTGCACCAACTTTACCATGAAACAACCTTTGTTTACTGTCAACCGAACCATACAAAGCTACTAGTAAAGAGTCCTATGTGGTTACTACATCATTCACACCTGTTAGGGCCATGCAAGTGAAAACCAAGGCATGCGGTTAATTAGAAGACGCAAACTGGCTTGGAACAGTGGCACGAATGGCCGGAGCGTAGAATAAGAAGTCTGCGCTCACGCATAGTTTAGCGCAGCCGTGTGTGTGTGTCTATATATATATATATATATATATATATATATATATATATATATATATATATATATATATATATATATATATAAAAGTGTTACTATTCATCACCCAGGGTGCAGAATAAGTTATTCTTCACCCGAGGTAATTTTACGATCATTTCATAATTAAATTACGTTTGGAATTCAAATAGTTACATTCCTATCGATTCACGACGTAAAATTTGACATAAGAAAATAAAAATATAGGTCATAAGACAAGAAAATTTACAGTTTATGTGTATTTTACACTATGTTTTTAAATTTGTAATTTTACATAACATAAAATATTTTTTCCGACGATTATATATTTTCTTACAGTCTCCTTTTATTTCAGAAATAAGGCAAAATTTACGGAACGTAAAATTACGGTCCATTGATAGTAAAATAGAGGGGGGTGAAGAATAACTATTCCTCACCCAGGGTGACGAATAGTCAATCCCTATATCTCACCCAGGGTGACGAATAGTCAATCCCTATATATATATATATATATATATATATATATATATATATATATATATATATATATATATATATATATATATATATATATATAGACATGCTAAACTAAGCCAGAGCGTATTATAAAGTATGGTACACTCCGGCCGGCATACCCAACCAGTTACGTGCGCGCGCCTCCCTTTCGAATGAAAACTGCATCGTAACCATTTAATGATATTACGACCAGGTATGCGCTCCATTCCATCTTCCCATACATGTAGTAATGAATTAATCAAACGTAGTAATGGAGTACTGTAATTAAGGGGAACATGGTAATGGAAGGTAATAAATTACCGGATAGATTTTGGGAAAAATAGTACGTACTCTATTTAGTAGTGAACCAAATAATGTACCGACTAGCTATATAGTAACTCTATTTATGGCGAGTCAGCAATGCACGTCTTGTCCAGTTATCACGCATGGTAATGCCAAGAGCCATCTGTAGTAATTCATTCATAATTCCTTAGCCATGACGCTGCCGTGTCCACTTTTAGTTGTAGGGAATCATCTTTACCATTGGCAGTGTACTCTTTTACGAGGTTAAGCACTAATCTCCGTTTTCTCTTTATTTTTTACTACCATGCACTGTACATGTAGGTAACTATATTACCAATATACAACAAATAGATTACTGGAGAGAGTCTATTTCTAAGCATAGAACAAGCATAATTGTAATTTTAGCATTACTATATATTCAAGTTATAGCAATAGGATAAGAACTAGTCACTTGACATAAAATAATTTTAGTAAATTCTCCTATTTATGTAAAAGAATTCCTAATAATTATTATAGTTTAATTAGTAATGATGTCTTCGGATTAAAACATGTAATGGTGTGACCTACTGTAAAGTGCACAAAGACTATGCATGAGAGCGAAAGTAGTTTTACTACTGGTTACCATGCAAAACCATGTAAATCATTTGATATGCACGGGAAAGATGTGTGGGTCAGGGGACAGTTAACGAGGAAGGGAGCACTCTGGCAATTGGTCGTAACTGGCTGGACGTTTTTTACTAGAATTAGCAAAGGTATTACGACCAAGTGGAAGAGGAACTGGGTTGCTTGGTCAGACATGCGCGCCGTTTCCTGGCCGGAGCGTAGAATTAGGATTCTGCGCTCAGGCTTAGTTTAGCGCAGCCGTATATATATATATATATATATATATATATATATATATATATATATATATATATATATAGGCTCCGTAAGAAACTGCTAAGAAAGAACATCAACTACGATACCGAACTGGCCATGGTTCTGATGTGGAATTGGCACTATTTAATCTGGTGGAACAAATATGATAATGACACAGTATCCTCTGAATGCTCGTGGTGGGATAAAAAGCAGAATCCTTTATTTTTCTTGTTTCCTTAGCAAATAAAGAACCAATTAGAGCAGTAGGGATAGTTCAGTACATTTCAGTAGAGCATTCAAAGAAATACATACCACATTGTCCTTCCATCTATCATATGTGATGATTACGTATGTTAGTTACGGAACCTTTATGTGCTCCACATAAGCAGTGAAACATTATGCAATTCAATGATAGGTATTGACAACCTCATGCATTTCCTAGAGAACCTAACAACCAAATAAGAATAGAACCTGAGAACACATCGATTTGATAGTAGACCTCTGAATCAACTCATCTTGGTAGTCAGAAAATATTGTAATCTGAAAGAAGGAACATCAATCATTGTAAGAATGGAATAGCTCTGAACATGTATATCACCCGGAGACACGCTGCACATCAGCTCCTATATTAAACAGCTGAGGGGGCATAAAGACTCGCAAGAAAGAATATGTATTTACTTTATGTAGGTCACAAATGCATTTCCTAAAAGCAAAGTTGACAAAAAACTGATTTGATATAACCACCATCAGAATAACCGGAACAGTAGAACGTCACCTTCGTGGATAAGGCATGCATAACACTAACAGTGATTACATGTGGTCGTAGCTTGGAGCGATGAAAATGGTGGATCTGTCTCCAAGATCACCATGTCAGCTTCTCGGCCTGGAGATGGTTCACGTTCACCATACAATAAGAGAACCATGTGGACAGGAAATTGTACAACTCAAGTACTCGTTCATTAGTATCTGGAAACTATATATGTATAGGAAGCTATCATAATTCATAAGTCTAGTCATTGTATATCTTTGTTTATTAGTAAAATGCCAAATAATTTGATATATAGTACAATGCATAAAATTATGAGTTTTGAAATAATAAAAATCTATATAGCATCCAAATCCTCTAGATAGGAAAACAGTAATTAATTTCTCGGCAATCCTAGACAACAAAGTTCACCCTATACTCTTCCAGCATGACACGCCGCTGGATTTGGCTTGAGGCTGCACGCACACCATATTGCTTTGGTTAAGCTACATTAAGTATTCGGTGTTGCTGGCTTTCTGCTTGATAGGATCAAGACCATCCTAGCTGAACCTGCTCCGATCCACTTCCACTACAATATAATCGCGGCTCTAGAGAAGTACCCTCATGGATAGGCATGTTAATTTCACAGCAATTTTTTTCTTGATATCACGGTAGGTATGAAGATAATTTAGCGGCACATTCAATGAATTTCAGGAAAGGTTACTTGCCAGTGGATTTTGAGAACCGAGGAGAAACTCAACAACATCGGAGAGGTAAATCGTTGTGCTTTGCATCCTCTGTAGTTCTTCAACGGGAAATCCACCAAAGTTATGGAAGCATGACAGTCTATTTAAAACACCATCTGAACACCTCATCGACTCTTCCTAGGCTGCATCAACCATCACCATCGGAACACCTCACTGGCTCGTCCTAGATTGCAGTCATCACCACGGCAGTGTCACGTTGGACTCTTTTCCCATGGGGCTCTGCACATCCTCTTTGCTCTACATAGGTGGAGGGGTAGGGCCATGATAAGGTGATGGAGATGATCCGCCCCTACCACTATGTTGCATCAACTATCATGCATAGGTAGATTCATCTGTTGGCCAACAATAGATGATGGATTCCTGCGTGGCCAGAACTTTAAAGATGACGATATTGAAGATTTCCATGATATTGGAGATAAATACGATCACAGCTACAGAAGACGGATTGGATCATACCCTGTTTCCTAGATCAATTCCAGCATGAGGAACAGTTATGGCGCTGAAGGCATGAAGAAAAGAAGCGGCAGCCTGCAGTAGCACCAAATCCCTGTCGTAGTTTCAATACTTCTTCTCTCACGGAATCAACCAAACAACTCCTCGTATGAGCTGTGGTGAGAAGGACATGTATAGGGGGTGAAGGGCACCCTCATGACATAGAAGATGGCAACGCCAGACAGCCATTGATGGCACGGAGAAGGGATATATCAATTGGAGATGACGAGATGGCAGATTGGATCGATTTGGAGATTTTTAGTTTCTCTTTTTCCTGATTAACCGGGGCGAGATGCCGAGATGGTCGCAAGACAGGGAGAGGCTCCGGAGACGTACGCATGGCGAGGGTAAAACGCTGCAAGGCTACAGATCGACGGCAATCAGATCAGAATTACCTTCTCTCATGTCATTGCCTTATTTGAATCAACCTCCTATAGAAACACAATTTGTTTCCGTTACGGATTCTAGTGTACTACCTTATTTGGAGATAGTCAACCTTTTTTTTACATCAGAGATAGTCGACCTTTTATTTTCCTTGCATTGCACGTACATGCATTGTGGCTGTACTTGTCTATGTTTTTTATCTTTTCTGAAACTATACGTGTCTATGTTTGAGTCGGTCACAGGTTTTACACGTGACCATAGATCACGAAGTCACATGATTTTCCTCTATTCTTTCCAACTTTATTCACGCACCTTGTACGTGTCAGTTCAATATAGATAACTTTATAATTTTTTCCATGTAACGTAATATCTTTAAATCTCGGCCGTAAATATTAGCGATCAACGATGTGTATTATTTCAGATTATGTGGAAGAACATGATTTTCCTCTATTCTTTCCAACTTTATTCACGCACCTTGTACGTGTCAGTTCAATATAGATAACTTTGTAACTTTTTCCATGTAATGTAATATCTTTAAATCTCGGCCGTAAATATTAGCGATCAACGATATATATTATTTTAGATTATGTGGAAGAACGTGGTGTCTTATTTTACTTCTGTTTTAATTATATAATAGATCACAAATTTAAAAAAATGTTCATGTTATTATAAAAGGTTCATGTTTTGAAATAAAATTGTGAATTTTGAGCGTTTGAAATTTTGTTATGTATTTCTGAAAATGTAAAGAATTTCAATTGTTTTAGGCGTTTCAAAATTATTCATGTTTCCAATAATATTAAGCAATTTATATATTTTTTGAAAAGTTCAAAGAAAACAAAATTGTTTCCAATCTGACATTGGAGATGTTCTTAAAGGTTCGCGCTGGCAATTGGTAGGTAGGACTCGTTTCTTCGAGTGGCTAGCAGCACGTAGTCGGGTCTTTAAGGGCATGGTTTCAATCCTTCAACTCATCGTTGTTTTGGATTTTTTTCACGCCTTACAAATATAGGTCGTCTTGGAGCCTACCAGTGCGCTAGCCCATACACGAAATGATGTGTGTCCCATGAGCTATTTTACGCAGCTAGCGTCATATAATTGCTCCCACGCAGTTGTCCGAAGAAAAAAATTGCTCCGTTGCGCTGGCAGTATTGGGCCTCAGTCGCACTCCCATATTGGGTCGTCCGACGGAGCAGTTTTTTCTTGGGCCAATAAAAGAGAATATGTTGGTTTGGCTCGAATAAAAAAATTGTGGGCACATGAGCGCTAGAATAATAAAAGATAATAAACTCTAATAAAGAAGGGATATTGATGTCTGGTTATACGCTAAATATTCTAATGAAACGGGATTTATGCCCTACAATTAGTAATCCATACGGTTACGCCGTCATAAGAGAGAGTGGTCGAAACAACCTTTCCCCGAAGGTTGCAGCATAGCTACCAAATGAGGAGGCAGACGCAACCCAGAGACGGAGGCGGACCCGAAGAAAAAAAAAGGCACGAGTTGGATGGTTGCCGCCACATCGACTAACCCTACCAAGAATCAACATCTCGCAGGACAAACATGACCCGCGAGAAGACCACAACTCCTCTCTCTATCGCACCGCTATGGAGATCGTTTTTGGTGGACACATCAATTATCTCTCTCATCGCTTCTCGCAAAGAAATATCTCTCCCATTGCAACGCATGGGCATATGTGCTAGTCAACAATAATGCAGATAAGAGACACTTTAGCAATTTTATTATGGTCTTCTCCTATCGACCCCCAAAGAAAAGAAAAGAAATAAAACTATTTACACGGGAAAGCTCCCAACAAGCAAAAAGAAGAGCAGGAAATATTTTTAGGTTTTCTTTTAATTATTACTACTATAGCAAGAAAGTAACTTAGCTAAAACTACAACTAACTTTTTTTGTTTTTCTTAAGGTTTTTCAAACACACAAGAGGAAAGCATAAAAAAGAAAATAAACTAGCATGGATATTACAGTGAAAAAGTATGAGCACCGATAACCAGCAATGAGTGTGTGAACATGAATGTAATGTCGGTGAGAAATACGTACTCGCCAAGCTTAGGCTTTTGGCCTAAGTTGGTCTATTGCCACGGCTGGCCTGGCGGATATCCAAAGTTATAGTTGGGGTCGTACTGAGATGAAGCCTCGGATTCCCAAAGTTTTCGTGACCAATTAAGCATCTACTAGCAAATATAGCAAAGTAACGTAGAACAGGAAAGTGTATGCTAGTAATTCGTGCGTCGGAAACCTTCCTCGTTTCCCCTACAACAATGGTATCAATAAACCCATCCACATCGTCACGATGTGGTTCCTCTATGATGCCCAAAAAGGGCAACTTGCAAACCTCACAAAATTCACGAAGGGTCATCTCCTTATACTCATCATATAAATAAAAATCCACCATAGGTGGTGACCTCCTAGAATGGAAATGACAATTTTGCACAAAGGTATTAGTGAGTAAGAGATAATGTTCGCGTTGGTCGCGGAGGAAGTCGGTGAGGCCTGCACTCTCAGCCAATTCATAAAAATCATCATAAATTCCGGCTGCTCTCACTAAATCGTCACACAAGGCCATTCACATGGCCGAACCTCCGTGGTGCGAGTCAGATTATATTTGGGCCTCTCTTCTTCTTCACTTTGCTTATCCTTCGAGCTTCGGCTCGAAGAGCCCCTCAAAAATCTCTTCATCATTTTCTGAAAATTTCTGAAATTTTTAGTAACTTCAAATAAAAGTGAACCAAGCTCAACAAAATTGATAGCAATTACTCCCACAAGTGCCTAGATATTATATCATGCATTAGAACTACTTGGAACCATATAATTTTGACATGCAAGCTCAAGAACATGGTCACCTAGGCAGCACAAATTTGCAATGAATAAAGCACTAGAACAAAAACTAATTGGACCATTGGAGGAGTCACATACCAAGGCACAACCCCCCAAAGCAGTTTTGTGAGAGGTGCTTTGAGTAGGGAGATCGAAAATCGCAGCAAAATGAGCTAGAACTCGTGCTTGAGCTGGTTGGTGATTTTTTTGGGAGGAAGAAGGAGTGTGTGGGTGCAGGAATAAGTGGAGGGGAGCCACCATGGGCCCACGAGGCAGGGGGCGCGCCCAGAGGGGTGGGCGCCCCCTGGACCCTCGTGACCAGGTGGTTGCTCCTCCTGCTGTGTTCTCAGTGCCAGATATTCTCAAATATTCCAGAAAAAATCATATTTCAATTTCGGGGCATTTGGAGAACTTTTATTTTTGGGTTATTTTTTTATTGCATGGATAATTCAGAAAACAGACATAAAATACTAATTTTACTTTATTTATTCTAAATAACAGAAAGTAAAAGGAGGGTACAGAAGGTTGTGCTTTCTAACTTCATCCATCTCATGCTCATCAAAAGGAATCCACTAACAAGGTTGACCAGGTCTTGTTAACAAACTCGTTCCGAATTGCATGAAACCGGAGAAATTTCGAATAACACTATCTTACCTCAACGGGGATATGCACGTCCTCAATAATAAGAATATCATATTTCTTCTTGACAGTAGCAAGAGGAAATTCAAAACCTCGAAAAATAATCGATGGAATTTTTCCAATAGATTTTATACTATGAACTTGAGGTTGTTTCCTCGGAAAGTGTACCGTATGCTCATTACCATTAACATGAAAAGTGACATTGCCTTTGTTGCAATCAATAACAGCCCCTGCATTATTCAAAAAGGGTCTTCCAAGAATAATAGACATACTATCGTCCTCGGGAATATCAAGAATAACAAAGTCCGTTAAAATAGTAACGTTTGCAACCACAACAGGCACATCCTCACAAATACCGACAGGTATAGCAGTTGGTTTATCAGCCATTTGCAAAGATATTTCAGTAGGTGTCAACTTATTCAAATCAAGTCTACGATATAAAGATAGAGGAATAACACTAACACCGGCACCAAGATCACATAAAGCAGTTCTAACATAATTTCTTTTAATGGAGCATGGTATAGTGGGTACTCCTGGATCTCCTAACTTCTTTGGTATTCCACCCTTAAAAGTATAATTAGCAAGCATGATG
Source organism: Triticum timopheevii (assembly GCA_963921465.1). Taxonomy (NCBI): domain Eukaryota; kingdom Viridiplantae; phylum Streptophyta; class Magnoliopsida; order Poales; family Poaceae; genus Triticum; species Triticum timopheevii. The sequence goes on from OY997267.1 coordinate 739,495,373, forward strand.
GAAATTTCAGCTTCCGGTATCTTTCTTTTATTTGTAACAATTCCTTTCATGTACTTAACATAAGGATTCATTTTGAGCATATCAGTCAAACGCATACGCAAGAAGATAGGTCTAATCATTTCAGCAAAGCGCTCAAAATCCTCACCATCCTTCTTCTTGGATGGTTTGGGAGGAAAAGACATGGGTTTCTGAACCCATGGTTCTCTTTCTTTACCGTGCTTCCTAGCAACAAAGTCTCTCTTATCATAACGTTGATTCTTTGATTGTGGGTTATCAAGATCAACAGCAGGTTCAATTTCTACATCATTGTTATTACTAGGTTGAGCATCAACATGAACATCATCATTAACATTATCACTAGGTTCGTGTTCATCACCAGATTGTGTTTCAGCATCAGAAATAGAAATATCATTAGGATTCTCAGGTGTGTCAGCAACAGGTTCACTAGAAGCATGCAAAGTCCTATCATTTTTCTTTTTCTTCTTCTTAGAAGGACTAGGTGCATCAATATTATTTCTCTGAGAATCCTGCTCTATTCTCTTGTGACCTTCAGGATACAAAGGTTCCTGAGTCACTTTACCCCATCTAGTTGCAACTCTAACAACATAGTCATTATTCTTACTATTAAATTCAATGAGCAAATCATTCTGAGATTTAAGTACTTGTTCTACTTGAGTGGTAACCATAGAAGCATGTTTACTAATGAGTTTAAGTTCACCTTTAACTCTAGACATATAATCACCCAAGTGTTCAATCATATAAGCATTGTGTTTTAATTGTCTACCAACATAAGCATTGAAGTTTTCTTGTTTGACAATAAAATTATCAAACTCATCTAAGCATTGGCTAGCAGACTTATAACGAGGAATATCACCTTCATCAAATCTATAGAGAGAATTTACCTTTACTACCTGTGTCGGGTTATCAAGACCGTGTACTTCTTCAATAGGTGATGAATTAAGACCATATATTTCTTCAACAGGCGGTAAATTAAGACCATGTATTTCTTCAACAGGAGGTAAATTCTTAACATCTTCAGCTTTTATACCTTTTTCTTTCATAGATTTCTTTGCCTCTTGCATATCTTCAGGACTGAGAAATAGAACACCCCTTTTCTTCGGAGTTGGTTTAGGAATAGGCTCGGGAGTTGGCTCAGGAAGTGTCCAATTATTTTCATTAGCCAACATATTATTCAACAGAATTTCAGCTTCATCTCGTGTTCTTTCCCTGAAAACAGAACCAACACAACTATCCATGTGGTCTTCGGAAGCATTGGTTACTAATGAGTTTAATTTCAGCTTCATCTCGTGTCATTCTTAAGAGGATGATCAGGAAAAGCATTAAGTAATTGGAGAAGCCTCCCCCAAGCTTGTGGGAGACTCTCTTCTTCAATTTGCACAAAATTATATATTTCCCTTAAAGCAGCTTGTTTCTTATGAGTAGGGAAATATTTAGCAGAGAAGTAATAAATCATATCCTGGGGACTACGCACACAACCAGGATCAAGAGAATCAAACCATATCTTAGCATCACCCTTTAATGAGAACGGAAATATTTTAAGGATATAATAGTAGCGAGTTTTCTCATCATTAGTGAACAGGGTGGCTATATTATTTAATTTAGTAAGATGTGCCACAACAGTTTTAGATTCATAGCCATAGAAAGGATTAGATTCAACCAAAGTAATTATATCAGGGTCGACAGAGAATTCATAATCCTTATCAGTAACAAAGATAGGTGAAGTAGCATAAGCAGGATCATATTTCTTTCTAGCATTCAAAGTTTTTTGTTTCAGCTTAGCTAACAATTTCTTAAGATCACTTCTATCATTGCAAGCAAGAAAGTCTCTAGCAGTTTCTTTATCCATAACATAGCCCTCAGGCACAATAGGCAATTCATATTTAGGGGGAGAGTCTTCATCATCACTTTCATAAATATTATCAGTTTCAATAATTTCATTCTCTCTAGCCCTAGCAAGTTGTTCATCAAGAAATTCACAAAGTGGCACAGTAGTATCAAGCATAGAAGTAGTTTCATCATAAGTATCATGCATAGCAGAAGTGGCATCATCAATAACATGCGACATATCAGAATTAATAGCAGAAGCAGGTTTAGGTGTCGCAAGCTCACTCAAAATAGAAGGTGAATCAAGTGTAGAGCTAGATGGGAGTTCCTTACCTCCCCTCGTAGTTGAGGGATACATTTTTGTTTTCGCGTCTTTCAAATTCTTCATAGTGACCAGCAGATATAAATCCCAAGTGATTCAAAGAATAGAGCTATGCTCCCCAGCAACAGCGCCAGAAAAATAGTCTTGATAACCCACAAGGATAGGGGATCGAAATAGCTTTCGAGGGTAGAGTATTCAACCCAAATTTATTGATTCGACAGAAGGGGAGCCAAAGAATATTCTCAGGTATTAGTAGTTGAGTTGTCAATTCAAACACACCTAGATAACTTAGTATCTACAACAAAGTATTTAGTAGCAAAGTAATATGGAAGTAACAGTAACCGTAGCAAAAGTAATATTTTTGGGTTTTGTAGTGATTGTAATAGTAGTAACGGAAAAGTAAATAAGCAAAGAACAATATGTGAAAAGCTCATAGGCATTGGATCGGTGATGGAGAATTATGCCGGATGTGGTTCATCATGTAACAGTCATAACATAGGGTGACACAGAACTAGTTCCAATTCATCAATATAATGTAGGCATGTATTCCGAATATAGTCATACGTGCTTATGGAAAAGAACTTGCATGACATCTTTTGTCCTACCCTCCCGTGGCAGTGGGGTCCTAATGGAAACTAAGGTATATTAAGGCCTCCTTTTAATAGAGTACCGGACCAAAGCATTAACACATAGTGAATACATGAACTCCTCAAACTATGGTCATCACCGGGTGTGGTCCCGATTATTCTCACTTCAGGGTTGCCGGATCATAACACATAGTAGGTGACTATAGACTTGCAAGATAGGATCAAGAACTCACATATATTCATGAAAACATAATAGGTTCAGATCTGAAATCATGGCACTCGGGCCCTAGTGACAAGCATTAAGCGTAGCAAAGTCACAGCAACATCAATCTCAGAACATAGTGGATACTAGGGATCAAACCCTAACAAAACTAACTCGATTACATGATAAATCTCATCCAACCCATCACCGTCCAGTAAGACTACGATGGAATTACTCACGCACGGTGGTGAGCATCATGAAATTAGCGATGGAGGATGGTTGATGATGACGATGGCGACGGATTCCCCTCTCCGGAGCCCCGAACGGACTCTAGACCAGCCCTCCCGAGAGAGTTTAGGGCTTGGCGGAGGCTCCGTATCGTAAAACATGATGAATCTTTCTCTCTGATTTTTTTCTCCCCAAACACGAATATACGGAGTTGGAGTTGAGGTCGGTGGAGCTCTGGCGGGGCCACGAGGCAGGGGGCGCCCCCAGGGGGGCAGGCGCGCCCCCCACCCTCGTGGACAGGGTGTGGGCCCCCAGGCCTTGATTCTTTCGCCAGTATTTTTTATTATTTCCAAAAATAATCTTCATGAAGTTTCAGGTCATTCCGAGAACTTTTGTTTCTGCACAAAGATAACACCATGGCAATTCTGCTGAAAACAGCGTTAGTCCGGGTTAGTTCCATTCAAATCATGCAAGTTAGAGTCCAAAACAATGGCAAAAGTGTTTGAAAAAGTAGATACGACGGAGACGTATCAAGGATCGGGCGTCAATCTTGAGCACCTGCTAAACCAGCCCTGCCCAAGGCATGGTACACGAGAAAGACCATCTGGTCACCTCTGGAAGGATTGCTTCATTATGAAGGAGTAAAAAAATTCCAATCTATTTCAAGGCAATCATGGACCGGGCGGCGGTTCAGGGCCCGGCTCCCGTGGACCGGGTTACGGTGGCGGCGGTTCAAGTTCTGGATTCCAAGGGAATCAAGGCAGTCATGGCAACCAAGGTGGTTACAATCAGCAGAATAATTAGTGGAGTAAACAACAGTAACAATCGGGTTATCAGAGCAACCCGAAGCAGCTGAATAGTGGACAGTATCACGTCTTCACCACTAGCTTATGCAAGCGCGACCAGAAGCTTCATAAGAGGGCAGTGAACTCCGTTGAACAGGCAGTTCCCCGTTATTTGCGCTGGTCTGAGCAGCCCATCATGTGGAGTCGGGAGGATCACCTGCCCCGGGTTGATAATCCAGGTCACCTGGCATTGGTGGTGGCACCTCAGGTTGGGGGGTATAAGTTCACCAAGGTACTCATGGACGGAGGGAGCAACATCAATATTCTCTATTATGAGACTTTCCGTCGCATGGGGTTGACAGATAAAAATCTTAAACCGTCGAACACTGTTTTCCATGGTGTGGTAGCTGGTAAGTCGGCATACCTAGTTGGTAAGATAGCTCTAGAAGTTTCTTTTGTAGATGATCATGACTCTAGATCAGAGACCTTGACCTTTGAAGTGGTGAAAATCAAGACCCCTTATCATGCTCTGTTTGGACGGCCGGCTTATGCTAAGTTCATGGCCAGACCCTGTTATGCTTATCTACAGCTTAAGATGCGGGTCACAAGGGGACCATCATAGTACATGGGAGCCGGAAGATAGCTTTGGAGTGTGAAGAGGGCGATGCAGCCTATGCAGAGTCGGTTTGTGCAACAGAGGAGTTGAAGTTTTACAAGGACAATGTTGATCCAGCGGATATGACTTCTTTGAAAAAGCCAACTACGGAGCATGATCCGGCCTTGAAGTTTAAATCAGATGATGAGACCAAGCTAGTTGATTTTGTTCCTGGTGATTCATCCAAGCAGTTCAGCATCAGCGCTAATCTGGATCCGAAATAGGAAAGCGCGCTCATCGAGTTCATCCGTGAGAATTGGGACATCTTCGCATGGAAACCTTCTGACATGCCAGGTGTACCGAGGGAACTCGCTGAGCACACTCTCAATATTGACCCCAAGTTTAAACTGGTCAAGCAATTTCTTCGTCGTTTCAATGAGGAAAGGTGTAAGGCCATTGGTGAGGAGGTAGCCCGACTCTTGGTGGCTGGGTTTATTGTTGAAGTTTTTCATCCTAAGTGGTTGGATAACCCGGTGCTGGTACTTAAGAAGAATGGTACTTGGCGTATGTGTGTGGATTACACGGATTTAAACAAAGCTTGTCCGGCTGGTCCTTTTGCTCTCCCTCGTATTGATCAGATTATTAATGCTATGGCGGGTTGTGAGCGTTTGAGTTTTTTGGATGCTTACTCTGGTTATCATCAGATCAAGATGGCAGTTAAGGACCAAGAGAAGATAGCTTACATAACTCCCTTTAGAGCCTTCTACTATGTGTCTATGCCTTTTGGGCTCAAGAGTGCCCAGACGACTTACCAGCAATGTGTGCAGAATTGCCTTCATAATCAGATTGGGCATAATGTTCATGCTTATGTGGATGACATTGTGGTGAAGTCTAGAAAGAAGGAGACGTTGATAGACGATTTGAAGGAAACCTTTGATAATCTTCGGGTTTATAAGATGATGCTTAACCCGGCCAAGTGTGTTTTTGGTGTACCGGAAGGCAAGCTTTTGGGCTTTCTGGTGTCTAACAGGGGCATTGAAGCTAATCCGGAGAAGATCAAAACCATTACTTCTCTGGCTAAACTGACGTGTGTCAATGATGTGCAATGTCTGGCAGGTTGCATTGCGGCGTTAAGCCGGTTTATAAGCCGGTTGGGAGAGAAGGCTATCCCTCTCTATCAGATGATGAAAAAGACAGATAATTTTGTCTGGAGTGATGCCGCTAATGCAGCATTTGAGGACTTGAAGAAATAGCTGGTTGAGCCGCCTGTTCTTGCTGCACCTATCGATAAGGAGCCGTTACTGTTGTATGTGGCTGGTAATGCCCGGGCGGTTAGCGTAGCCATTGTGGTGGAGCAGAAGGAAGCAGACAAGGAATATCTGGTTCAAAGGCTGGTTTACTACATCAGCGAGGTGCTTATTGAGTCCATGCAGAGGTATCCGCACTGGCAGAAACTTGTATATGGGGTATTCATGGCCAGTCAGAAGCTAAAGCAATATTTTTTGGATCATCCCATCATAGTGGTTAGTTCTACTCCTTTAGGGGATATTATTCAGAACAGAGAAGCCACCGGTCGGATAGCCAAGGGGGCCATTGAACTTGGTCCTCATGGTTTGAAATATATGCCTCGCACGACCATCAAGTCTCAGGCGCTGGTGGATTTCATGAATGACTGGACAGAGCTGCAGATGCCTGAAGAAAAGCCAGATAACACATATTGGACTATTCATTTTGATGGGTCCATGCAATTGGAGGGCTCGGGGGCTGGAGTTGTGCTAGCTTCCCCTCGAGGTGATAAATTCTGTTATGTTCTTCGGTTGATGTTTCCTTGTACTAACAATGCAACTGAGTATGAGGCCTTGCTCCATGGTCTTCGGATGGCTAAGGAGATGAACTTAAGCCGGGTAAGGTGCTTTGGATATTCAGATTTGGTGGCTCAACAAGTCTCTGGTACTTGGGATTCTAAGGATCCACTTATGGCGGCTTATCAATGGGAGGTGGATATTATTGCTGGTCACTTCAAGGGTTATCAAGTTGAGCATGTTGATCGGAGGAAAAATGAAGTGGCTGATGCCTTAAGCCGGCCGGTTTCTCAACGTAAACCGGTGCCGCCTAACGTTTTCCTTGACGTTTTACATAACCCGTCGGTCAACTTACCAACAGAGGAGGATTTGGCTATTCTTGACCCAGAAGCTCAGTTGGTGGCGGCTATTCATGCTATCCCGGATTGGACAGTCCCTTATTTGGCTTATATGACCCGGGGCGAGTTACCAGAGGATGAAACCTTAGCCAGACAGATAACCCGGCGGTCTAAGTCAATGAAAACTGTCAATGGAGAGCTACATCACTGCAGTGTTACATGGGCTTTTCAACGTTGTGTTTCTCCAAAAGAGGGCCGTGAAATCCTGCGCGAGATTCAAGAAGGAGACTGTGGTCATCATGTCGGTTCTAAGTCTCTTGTGGCTAAAGCTTTCTGTCATGGATTCTATTGGTTGACGGCTCATGCTGATGCTGAAGACCTGGTTAGTAGGTGTGATGGATGTCAGAAATTTTCACGATGAGCCCATGTGCCGGCTCAAGAATTGAGGATGATTCCAATTACTTGGCCGTTTGCAGTTTGGGGGCTTGATATGGTTGGACCTTTTAAGAGGTCCAAGGATAAGAAGACCCACCTTTTGGTTGCGGTTGACAAATTTACAAAGTCGGTTGAGGCCAAGCCGGTCAGTAAGTGAGATGCAGCAATGGCGGTTCAGTTCATGAAGAAGGTGATCTTCCGTTTTGGCTTTCCACACAGCATCATAACAGACAATGACATTAATATCTCCAATGGTGCTATGAAAGAATTTTGTCAACGTGAGCATATCCAGCTTGATGTGTTGAGGGAGTCCTGGACTATGGGGTGTCCGGATAGCCGGACTATCAATATCCGCCGGACTCCAAGACTACGAAGATACAAGATTGAAGACTCCGGCTCGTGTCCGGATGGTACTTTCCTTGGCGTGGAAGGCAAGCTTGGTGATACGGATATGTAGATCTCCTACCATTGTAACCGACTCTGTGTAACCCTAGCCCTCTCCGGTGTCTATATAAACCGGAGGGCTTTAGTCCGTAGGACAACATACATTACGACAATCATACCATAGGCTAGCTTCTAGGGTTTAGCCTCCTTGATCTCGTGGTAGATCTACTCTTGTACTACCCATATCATCAATATTAATCAAGCAGGACGTAGGGTTTTACCTCCATCGAGAGGGCCCGAACCTGGGTAAAAACATCATGTCCCTCGTCTCCTGTTACCATCCGCCTAGACGCACAGTTCGGGACCCCCTACCCGAGATCCGCCGGTTTTGACATCGACATTGGTGCTTTCATTGAGAGTTCCTCTGTGTCGTCACTGATAGGCTTGATGGCATCTTCAACCTGCAACGCTGTCCAGGGTGAGACTTTTCTCCCCGGACAGATCTTCGTATTCGGCGGCTTTGCCCTGCGGGCCAATTCACTTGGCCATCTGGAGCAGATCGAAAGCTACGCCCCTGGCCGTCAGGTCAGATTTGGAAGCTTAAACTTCACGGCCAATGTCCGCGGAGACTTGATCCTCGATGGACTCGAGCCACAGCCGAGCGCGCCGCACTGTGACGATGGGCTTGATCTAGCTCTGCCGCCGAACAGTGCCTTGGTGGCCGCACACGGATCCGCTTCGGCCATTAGCCCGGAGCCGATCGCCCAGATCGAAGGTCGTTGGATAGGCGCCGCCCTAGGGGCTTCAACATCCACGGCGATGGAGCCGAACACTAATCTTGTCCCCTGCGAAACTCGTGATTCCGAGGCGCCGGACTCCTCGCCGGACTCCGAACCTCCTGCGCCCCTACCAATCGATCCGGATTGGGCGCCGGTTATGGAATTCACCGCCGCGGACATCTTCCAGTGCTCGCCTTTGGGTGATATCTTGAATTCACTAAAGCATCTCTCGTTATCAGGAGAGTCCTGGCCGGATTATGGCCAGGATGGTTGGGATATGGACGACGAAGAAATTCAGAGCCCACCCACCACCCACTTTGTAGCCACTGTCGACGATCTAACCGACATGCTAGACTACGACTCCGAAGACACCGACGCTATGGACAACAATGCCGGAGACGAACAGGAACCAGCGGCCACAGGACACTGGAAGGCCACCTTGTCATATGACGTATACATGGTGGATACCCCAAAAGATGGGGACGGCAAAGAAACAGCGGAGGCAGATCCCTTAAAGAAACAGCCCAAGCACCGGCGTCAGCGGCGCCGCTCTAAATCTCGCCACAGCAAGAATGGAGATTCCGGCACAGGAGATAATAATACTCCAGAGAGTGCCGAAGACAATCCCCTCCGGCAAGACTCAGCGCAGGAGGATGCAGAAGCAAGCCCTCATGAGGGGGCGGCAGACGAAGAGGTTGAGGATCATAATTATATGCCTCCCTCCAAAGACGAAGCAAGCCTCAACGATGACGAATTCGTCGTACCCGAGGATCCCGTCGAACAAGAGCGCTTCAAGCGCAGGCTTATCGCCACAGCAAACAGCCTAAAGAAAAAGCAGCAGCAGCTTCAAGCTGATCAGGACCTGCTGGCCGGTCGATGGACCGAGGTCCTCGCGTCCGAAGAGTATAAACTCGAACGTCCCTCCAAAAGTTACCCAAAACGCAAGCTGCTCCCCCGATTAGAGGAGGAAGCATATGTACGTCCATCACCAGCGCACGATATGGCTGACCGACCACCCCGTGATCGTGACAGAGAGGCATCCAGGCCACCAGCCAAGACCATACCCCGGCATCGCTCCAAAAGTACGAAGCCAAGAGGGAACGCGCCGGACCTGCGAGACATATTGGAGGACAAAGCAAGGCAATCCAGATCCATCTATGGATCACATGGGCGCCCTACGACCCACGACGAATACCGTCGTGCCGGATACAATAACCCCGGCTGGGCCGAACATAGCAGACAGCGCTCTCTCGAGCTGCGTCGCGATATCGCTCAATACAGGGGCGCCGCACACCCGTTATGCTTCACTGACGAAGTGATGGATCATCAGATCCCCGAAGGGTTTAAACCCGTAAACATCAAATCTTACGATGGCACAACAGACCCTGCGGTGTGGATCGAAGACTATCTTCTCCACATTCATATGGCCCGCGGCGATGATCTCCACGCCATCAAGTACCTCCCACTCAAGCTTAAAGGACCAGCTCGGCATTGGCTTAACAGCCTGCCCGCAGAGTCGATTGGGTGTTGGGAAGACCTGGAGGCCGCATTCCTTGATAACTTCCAAGGCACATATGTGCGACCACCAGACGCCGATGACCTAAGCCACATCATTCAGCAGCCAGACGAATCGGCCAGACAATTCTGGACACGGTTCTTGACGAAGAAAAATCAAATCGTCGATTGTCCGGACGCAGAGGCCCTGGCAGCCTTCAAACATAACATCCGGGACGAATGGCTAGCCCGGCACCTGGGGCAGGAAAAGCCGAAATCCATGGCAGCCCTCACATCGCTAATGACCCGCTTTTGTGCGCGAGAGGACAGCTGGCTAGCCCGCAGCAAGAATCTCCATAAAAATTCTGGCAGTCCGGATACTAAGGACAACAACGGCAGGTCACGTCGAAACAAAAACAAGCGCCGAATTAACGGCGACGATAAGGAGGATACGGCGGTCAATGCCGGATTCCGAGGCTCTAAACCCGGTCAACGGAAGAAGCCATTTAAAAGAACCATTCCGGGTCCTTCCAATCTGGACCGAATACTCGACCGCTCATGCCAGATACATGGCACCTCTGAAAAGCCAGCTAACCACACCAATAGAGATTGCTGGGTGTTCAAGCAGGCCGGCAAGTTAATTGCCGAAAACAATGACAAGGGTCTAAATAGCGACAATGAGGAAGAGACCCGGCCGCCGAACAACAAAGGACAGAAGGGTTTTCCCCCACAAGTACGGACGGTGAATATGATATACGCGACCCACATACCCAAGAGGGAGAGGAAACGCGCACTAAGGGACGTCTATGCGATGGAGCCAGTCGCCCCAAAGTTCAACCCATGGTCCTCTTGTCCGATCACTTTCGATCGAAGAGACCATCCGACCAGCATACGCCATGGCGGATTCGCCGCATTGGTCTTAGACCCAATCGTCAATGGGTTCCACCTCACAAGAGTCCTGATGGACGGCGGTAGTAGCCTGAACCTGCTTTATCAGGATACAGTGCGCAAAATGGGCATAGACCCATCAAGGATTAAACCTACAAAGACAACCTTTAAAGGTGTCATACCAGGAGTGGAAGCCAACTGCATAGGCTTAGTCACACTGGAAGTGGTCTTCGGATCCCCGGATAATTTCCGGAGCGAAGAGTTAATCTTCGACATAGTCCCGTTTCGCAGCGGCTATCACGCTCTGCTCGGGCGAACCGCGTTTGCGAAATTCAACGCGGTGCCGCACTATGCAAACCTAAAGCTCAAGATGCCAGGCCCTCGTGGAGTCATTACGGTCAATGGGAATACGGAACGCTCCCTCCGAACGGAGGAACATACAGCGGCTCTCGCGGCAGAAGTACAGAGCAGCCTTCTAAGGCAATTCTCGAGTCCGGCCGTTAAACGGCCGGATACAGCAAAGCGCGCCCGGAGCAATGCCAGCCAAGACCACCTGGCGCGATCAGAGCACGCGTAGCAATGCGGCCCCAACCCTCGCCCGCGTATGATCGCAAGAATAACACTCCGTGTACGTCATTACGCTTTGGAGATACCATGGGCACAGGGGAGGGGGCACGATCACAACGGACCCAGATTGCGGTTCGACCACACCGGGGGCTCGCAAATGTGCCCCTCTTTTTTTATTATTTTTCTTCTTTTTTGTACACAGGACTCTGTTAACCAGAAGCCCTGTCCGGCGGTGAACCTGCCGAACTCATGATGCAACAGTCAGGGACTAAAGAAGGCCGCGTCGAACACTCAGGTGGTCTCAATTACAAGCATTAAATTCGATTATATACACCAAATCCGCAACTCATCCCTGGAGGGGGACATGTTTATTTAGTCCAAATCCCTTGCTTACCGCACTATTTGTATCAGTCCGCTCTACTAGCAGACTTTTCTTTCATTAATAATGCAGCACCTTTATGATCGCTATTGCATTACATTATATATATATATATGCTCATTATATGACATCTGGCACCCGTATATTTTGGTACGGCATAATACACCAGGGGCTTATGTTCCCCACTCTATGGTGTGATAAAGTCCAAACACTTTCACAAGTGCGGCACCCCGAACTTATAGCATTATATGAATCGGCTCCGAATCATGTCTTGGGTCAATAGTTGGGTTTGCCCGGCTCCCACGTTTTGGTGCCTTACGTTCCGTTCTGTCGGCTAAGGTGGCACTGGAAGAACCACTGCGATTGCGCCCTGGTTGAGCCGGGTTAACGCCTCAGTGGAGAAAGCTAAAACTGACTGGCATGATAAGGCGAGAGACTGGTCGCTGTTCGAGAGGTTTTTTCGGGTCCTTAAAGACTCACGCCGCTTCGAGCGAAGTTCCGGATAATGTCCGATGAAGGCGTGGATAGAGCCCCGGATTCGGTCTTTCGAATACCAGGGGCTTCGCTGAAATTTAAAATTATAGAATTCTATGGCTAAGTGAGAGTGTTCAAGCATTATAAGTCCGGTTGTCTTGTTCGTCGTGTTGAGCGCCTCCCTAGATGGACCCAAAAATGGGAACAAGAGTGCTCAAGTTTATCCCGAACACCCCAGCACTTGTGGCTTGGGGGCTGAAGCTAACGACTTGCCATCTCTCAGATTTTACAAATGGCCGCACAGAAGGTAATATTTTAAATTAAACAAGCGTTGCTCATGGCGCATATGAACGAAGTTTTCAGCACACAGGATAAATAAACAGCGAGTTCACTCAAAGATTACATTTCGGGAGCACTCATCTGCAATATTGTAGGCTCCCTTCAGGACAATTTTATAATACTTCTCCGGCGTGCGATACTCCTTGCCAGGCGGCGGTGGGTCCGTGAGAAGCTTCTCCGCATCCAATTTGCCCCATTGCACCTTTATGCGGGCAAGGGCCCGACGAGCACCTTCGATACAGGCGGAGCGCTTGACTACATCCAGCCTGGGGCATGCATCCATCAGTCACCGCACAAGGCCAAAGTAGCTACCAGGCATGGCCTGTCCAGGCCACAGCCGGACTATGAGGCCCTTCATGGCCTCCTCAGCTACCTTGTGGAGTTCGACCAGCTGCTTCAGCTGGTCGCTTGGGGGCATCGGATGGCCAGCCTCAGTATACTGAGACCAGAAGACCTTCTCCGTCGAGCTCCCCTCCTCGCCACGATAGAATGCGGCGGCATCAGACGCACTACGCGGCAGATCTGCAAACGCCCCTGGAGAGCTCCGAATTCGGGTAAGTGTCAGGTAGTTCACATTAACATGCCTGCTTTGCATGAAAAACGCCTTACCCGCCGCTATCTTCTTTATGTCCTCAACCTCCTGAAGGGCCTTATGGGCCTCGGCCTTGGCGGACTTGGCACTTTCGAGAGCCGAGGCAAGCTCGGACTCTTGAGTCTTGGAGTCACGCTCCAAACTCTCATGTTTTTCCATGAGAGCCTGGAGCTCTTGCCGAACTTCCGCCACCCGTGCCTCTTGCTTTTCTCGCTCAGCCCGTTTCGCGGCCGCACTGCGTTCGGCCGCGGACACAACATCCTTCAGGGTTGCCACCCCGTTAGTGGCCCCTGCAATGCACATATTATCCTTGTTAATTTTATTTGCAACCAAAATCCTTTTCTGTAAGGTACTTATTCAAAGAGGTGTTACTCACCTTCTTTTTCCTCGAGCTGCTTCTTTGCATGGCCGAGCTCTTGCTCGGACCGCTCAAGTTCCTTCTTCAGCACGTCAACCTCCGCCGTTAGTGCGGTAGAGGTCAGCAGTGCAGCCTGCAAACCCATATTGACATATTTTAGGCAACCCTGCGTATATCTTGTTAAAGATCCTTAGTCCGGCTTTTCTTTCCAAACACCGAACTAAGCATCAGGGGCTACTGTCTATGCGGTATTACATTACATTATTTTAACTTCTTACCTCAAAGCCTGTTAAAAGGCTGCTGCAGGCTTCGGTCAGCCCGCTCTTAGCGAGCTGAACCTTCTCAATCACCGCACTCATGATAGTGCGGTGTTCTTCCTCGATGGAAGAGCCTTTAAGCGCCTCCAGCAGGTTATCCGGCGCCTCCGGTTGGACGGAGGCCGCCGGCGTCACGGTCCTGCCCTTCTTTCGAAGGGGCCGCTTGCCGGACTCTGGAACCACTACGGGTTTCGATGTAGAGTCCGGCACAAAGTCCTGGAGGCTGCCTGACGGCGCCTCCGAAGCCTCCTCCTGATGGGTCCCTCTTTGGGATCCCACCTCGACGTCCTTGTCGGCGCATGGGGTGGAGGCAGTCGGGATGGAATTCACATCCGACGAGGCCAATGACCCGCTCGATGAGTTGGGGAGATCATCATTGGCCGGACTAGGGGCAGAATGCGGCGTTAGAAGGATACTACGCGACATAAAAGAAATTACACATCAAGGATCCGGATACTTACGATCTTGCCGGACGCCTGGCCCTTGGAGGCCACTCATCGTCACCAACGCTGATGTTGGCGGAACTGTCCGGGGGGATAGTTCTCCCCCTCTTGGACCCTTCGGCCTCCCCGATAGGGGAAGCCTTCCTTTTCTTCTCTCCCTCTTCCGGGAGAGAATACTCCTCCTCCTCGTCTTCGGGAGAGGAGTCCTCGTCGTCATCAAACGTCTGATTGCGGGAACTCTTTCGAGTCCCCGCGGCCATCTTCTTGGCCTTCTTCTCCGACACCACGTGCGGTGCCGGAACCAGCAACCCTGTTAAGCAGGCATCCGCTGGGTCTTCTGGCATGGGAGCCGGGCTGATGAGCAGCTTGGCCTTCTCCATCCATTCCTGTCAAAGGAAGAGGCAGAATGAAACCTCACTAGAGTCAATCTAATTATCACAAGTGTCACGTAATGGGGTTGAATCACTTACCTCGTCAGTTGGATGCTGCGAGCTGAATCCGCGGTCTTCGGTCGCGGACGCGGGGGCTTCGGCGCCCTTGAACAGCACCCTCCAGGCGCCTTCGTATGTTGTATCGAAGAGCCTGCTTAGCGCCTGGTGCTGTTCCGGATTGAACTCCCACAAATTAAATGCCCGTTCTTGGCATGGGAGGATCCGCCGGATGAGCATGACTTGGACCACGTCGATGACCCTGAGCCTATTGCTCACCATCTTCTTGATACATACTCGGAGTTCCGTCACCTCCACCGGATTCCCCCACTGCAAGCCCTTCTCTTTCCAGGAGGTGAGCTGCGTGGGGATGCCAGATCTAAATTCGGGGGCCGCCGCCCATGTGGATTTGCGCGGCTCGGTGATGTAGAACCACCCCGATTGCCACCCCTTGACGGAGTCCACGAAGGTCCCATCCAGCCAAGGGACGTTGGGCAATTTGCCCAACATGGCGCCTCCGCATTCCGCTTGCGTACCCTTCACAACCTTCGGCTTGACGTTGAAGGTCTTGAGCCACAGGCCGAAGTGGGGCCGGATGCAGAGGAAGGCCTCGCACACGACGATAAACGCCGAGATGTTGAGGATAAAGTTCGGCACCAAATCGTGAAAATCCAGGCCGTAGTAAAACATGAGCCCCCGGACAAATGGATGGAGCGGAAAGCCCAGTCCGCGGAGGAAGTGGGGGAGGAAGACGACCCTCTCATGAGGCCCGGGGGTAGGGATGAGCTGCCCCTCGTCGGGCAGCCGATGCGCGATATTGCCGGAAAGGTATCCGGCGCTGCGCAGCTTGGTGATGTCCTCCTCGATGGTGGAGGCTAACCATTTACCTCCCGCTCCGGACATATTCGGAGAAGGTCGAGGCAAGATGCGCGAGCTCGGGCGTTGGAGCTTGAGTTCGCGGGGATGGATGAGCAAAGGAGGAAGAAGGCGTAGGTGAGAAGGTGAATCCTTATCCCTTATATATAGGCGGACAAAACTATACGTCCCCCACCAGCCTGGTAAAACTCGCTTATCTCCCAAGCGCCACCATCAATGGCGCGGTTGGGTTACCCACGCACGTATTGATGAGAATCCCGAAATAAGGGGAACACGATCTCTGCTTCGACAAGACGTGCCAAGGAAACCGCTTCGCTAAACATGCTGAGGTGGTATAGTAATTCAAACAAAGGCCTGGTGGCGGTGTGATGTCACGCCGCATAATACGTCAGGAGATTGAACTAAGTGTACATTTTATTCTCTCTATGGTGGAATGTGGAATTTATTTTGCAGAGCCAGACACTATCCTGGTGTTCATGATCTTCTTAGGATTATTCAAGGGAGGAACCCGCCTTGCAATGCCGAACATTATGCACGCCGGACTTATCGTCATTGAAGACTGGTTCAGGGGCTACTGAGGGAGTCCTAGACTAGGGGGTGTCCGGATAGCCGGACTATCAATATCCGCCGGACTCCAAGACTACGAAGATACAAGATTGAAGACTCCGGCTCGTGTCCGGATGGTACTTTCCTTGGCGTGGAAGGCAAGCTTGGCGATACGGATATGTAGATCTCCTACCATTGTAACCGACTCTGTGTAACCCTAGCCCTCTCCGGTGTCTATATAAACCGGAGGGCTTTAGTCCGTAGGACAACATACATTACGGCAATCATACCATAGGCTAGCTTCTAGGGTTTAGCCTCCTTGATCTCGTGGTAGATCTACTCTTGTACTACCCATATCATCAATATTAATCAAGCAGGACGTAGGGTTTTACCTCCATCGAGAGGGCCCGAACCTGGGTAAAAACATCGTGTCCCTCGTCTCCTGTTACCATCCGCCTAGACACACAGTTCGGGACCCCCTACCCGAGATCCGCCGGTTTTGACACCGACATGTGTCATCGGTGGCTCACCCCCAATCTAATGGTCAAGCTGAGAGAGCCAATCAGGAGATCCTGAGAGGCATCAAGCCCCGACTTATGGTTCCTTTATAGAGGACGCCGGGTTGTTTGGTGGAGGAGTTACCTTCCATGTTATGGAGCATTAATACCACCCCCAACAGATCCACTGGTTACATGCCTTTCTTCATGGTTTACGGAGCGGAGGCGGTTCTCCCTAGTGACATCCGTCATGACTCACCTCAAGTGGCGGCTTATGTTGAAGCTGACAATGAAAAGGCACGTCAGGAAGCACTTGACCTGTTAGATAAGGAGCGTGACATCACAGCGGCTCGTTCGGCGATTTATCAGCAGGATCTGCGCCGTTACCATAGCTGCCGGGTTAAAACCAGAACTTTCCAAGAAGGCGATCTGGTGCTCCGGCTTATCCAGGATCAAACTGATATGCACAAGTTATCCCACCTTGGGAAGGACCTTTTGTGGTCAGTAAGAATCTCAACAATGGGTCCTACTATCTTATCGATGTTCGAGAGCACAAAGACTCGCATAAGTCGGAGGAGGAGACCCACTGGCCATGGAATATTGCTCATCTTCGGCCCTACTATACCCGAGCCACTGGCTCTCCTGATGTACATATTTTGACAATGTATATATTATGATAAATATAATAAACCGGCATCCCTGTTAAAGTAGGGCCTCTGTCATTTTCTCTTAAATAATGAGTTTTTGGTCTCTTGGGGGCTTCTGCTTTATAGAGCAAAGTTATGATTACCCTTTGATCCGGCTTATCGGCCACACACAAAAAACTTGGGGACTTACTACCCAAGTTAAAGGGACCAATGAGAGTCTGTTGCAAAAGCACAATTCAAATATAGGTGCCCATTGAGCATAGCTCAGAAATATTGCTTGGGGGCTCTTTTATTCTGAAGAACAAGAGTGGCTATAACCCTTGTGATAGGCTTAAAAGCCAGGCTTGGAAGCCAGGTGTATTCACCTAAAACCCCAGGTTATCCTGCCTTTTTAAGTAAGCCACTCCCCCCAGGTATTCCTGGAATGACCCGCCGAACATTTGACAAGTCAATCTTATGCAGACCCTGAACTTACCAATGTTAAAACGACGATTGGTTATGTGAGGTCCATCTTATAAGGTTTGTAAAACGGTTTAACTCAATGGCCTGGCAGCCCGTGAAAAGCCTCGATTTTTCAGCCTGGCAGCCCATGAAAAGCCTCGTTTTTGTTTGTTTTTATTTGACAAGTCTTTTGAGGTTTATTTGAATAAGGATTATAATGTTTTATTATCACAATTCGCCGGTGTTTATTAACTCGGCTTGGCTTTCGACTATAAGTCGTCAGTACATGATAAAGTAAAATCCGGTGTTTATTAACCCGGCCTGGTTTCTGACTATATGTCGCTAGTATAAGGTAACATGATATTCGGTGTTTATTAACCCGGGCTGGTTTTTATTTAAGCCGGCAATATATACTTACCAGTGCTTAAATTTTGGGTTATCACCCTTATTACACTGGTTTGACAAATCAACAGTGTGATCAAATATCACAGGTATGCTATATGCTCAAATATATGGTTATTCTTAAGTCTAGCTTTGGTTATAACTTATGATTATTTCTCCATAGCTTTATATATTAGGCATGATAATCCGTCCAGCGGTAAACCGCCTGGACACTTTTTATACTGTTGAATGCAGAGACATATTCAAATTGCTCATACCGTAAGCACATGTGACATATTTTAACATGGCGGAATAGCAGTGTCATGCAAAGCAAATATGCGCGATGGCATAGCAGATCAAGAGTTTAAGCTAGCCTATTACAAAGAGTTCAGTGCCCAAAAGAATAATTGTTTCCAAAACAAAGTCTTGCAGCAAGCAGATGCTAAACCGGCTCCGATTCATGAGTCTTGGCCAGGCTGACTTGAAGGTTCCGGATCATCCTACACCGGCTCATCTTCCTCTTCTCTACCCAGTGGCTAGAAGTTAATGGTTGTCCAGTCGATCCTAGTTAAGGCTTTGAATACAACTTCATCACTTATAAGTGGGGAGGGATCAACATCAGGGGCATAGGTATGCTTACGAATTGGAGGAATAAGAGTTGGAGCATCGTAGGTTGGCACATTAACTCTCTTGTTGTTGGCATCATAAATCGACTGATAATGAGAAAGATCAGTCTCTTCAGCCAGTTTGGTAGCCAATGGGCGCATTTCCTTCATCAAGGATCTGAGGTCTTCATTATCAAAATCAGCCGGATCAAGATTAGGTATCCATGCTTTGGCCCGAGTTAGTGCGGTAAGAGCACCTGCCCTTGCAGCTGATCTCTTTAGCTCTTCAAACTGGGCAGGCATCATCGACAGCCTCTCTAATGTTTCCTTGATCAAAGTTGGGGGCGGCTTGTTATGAGAAGCTGTGCAGATGATCCATTGTGCGCCGGTATATAATTTCTCTATAAGTGTATAGGAAGCCTTCAGATTCTTTTGCATATCCGAGCCAAGATGAGCAATGCGAGATCCTGCATCATCACAAACGTCGGTAAACCGGCAGTTTATGAGATAATACATGTCTAAAAATTATGAAGAAGTTATTTACCAAAAACGGCAGCAGTCATAGCATTTATTTGCTGCTTCAAGCCGGTTAGCTCCTCTGCCACCGGATTAAGGGGTGCTTCAGCATCCTCAGCCCTCTTTAGCAGAGTTATCTTTTCTGTATCCCAGCCTGCCCGCTCGCTCTTGAAGCTCTCCTTCAGTTTTTCCATAGCTGCTAAAACTACAAAAAAAGACACATCCGTGACATTTTGGGCCGAACAAATATTTTTTCTGTCATACATATGACACTTCTATGATGATAATTGTGACAAAACCCGGTATCATCATAGATGTGGTGGGTTCCTACTTCTATGAGAAAAAATCATGACAGAAAATGGGCTTTTCGTCCTGGGTGGGCCGGAGACGCAGCTGCATGACATTCTTTGGGCCGTCCATGACGGAAAAAACCGTGGTAGAAGCGAGGGGGAGGAAAATTTCGGGGAGTTCCCGGTTACGGTGGGAGGTCGGGGGCTGAGCGATGCGCGTTACGCGCGTGTGTGCGAGGCGTTGGCTCTAACTGAACCCGAGTGAGGCGTTGGGCTCGAACTGAACCCGAGCGATTGCACTGCAGGCTACGCGTTACTGAACCCGAGCGATCGATCGATGGCTGTTAACTGAACCCGATTGAGCGATTCCTTCGCTACTGCTACTAACTGAAGCCGATCGATGGGATGAACAGTGAGCGTTGCGGGGGGGTTTGGATGAACAGTGAGCGGTGGCGTTGCCTCTGGATGAACAGGACCCCGTGGTGTGGTGGAGGGCTGGATGAACAGTAGACGGTGGAGGGGTGCCTGTGGAGGGGTGGATGAATAGGACCCCGAGGTGTGGAGGGCTGGATGAACAGTAGACGGTGGAGGGGTGGTTGAACAGGACCCCGTGGTGTGAAGGGCTGGATGAACAGCAGACGGTGGAGGGGTGCCCGTGGAGGGGTGGTTGAACAGGACCTCGTGGTGTGGAGGGCTGGATGAACAGTAGATGATGGAGGGGTGGTTGAACAGTAGCCGGTGGAGTAGCGCGCGGTGGAGGCTGGATGAACAGGAGCCCATGGAGGCTGGATGAACAGGAGCCCATGGAGGCTGGAGGAGGTCGACGGTGGAGATGAACAGTATCCCGTGGAGTCCCGTTTTGCGGTACGCCACACCCCTCCCGATGAACAGGACCCCCGTTTCGACCGTAGCGCTCCAACACAAGTCCGTTTCATCCGTTTTGCGGTACGTCACACCCCTACCGATCAACAGGACACCCGTTTTGACCGTAGGAGGTCCGTTTCCTCCGTTTTGCGGTACGCCACACCCCTCCCGATGAACAGGATCCCGTTTCAAACGTGGCCGGTCGAACACAAGGCTGTTTCCTCCGTTCTGCGGTACGCCAGGCCTCGTTTCCATCGCCTGTTCCGTCCAAGCCCTCGCGATGAACACGACCATGCATTCCGTTGTCTCCCCATGAACACGACGACGACGCTGTTTCTCCGTTCCGACCCAGCCACGTACACGAGCCCTGGCTGTGCCTATGCGCGAGTAGGCGTTCGAGACCCTGCCCGTATGTACACATACGTGGCCGTATTTTCTTTCTTGCACCCTGGCCGCTGTACATACGTGTACATGCTACGTGCGCGCCTCTACTACGACACGTGCGCACCTCTACATCGACCAGTATATATGTACGTACACGTTCGCGACCAGAATGACAACGCTACGTACGCTTCGACCAGGTGGGTCCCGACTGTCAGGCACTTCCTTGCATGCGAAGATGTAGATGGTGGGTCCCAGCAGTCAGGGGCAAACATTTTTTTCACGAAATATGGTGGTCCGTCCGGTGGGTCCCCACTGTCAGGTGGAGGAATAATTATTTTGCACGTAATAAGGAGGCACTTCCTTGATGCGGTCGTGGACCCAGCTGTCAGCCTCTCCACGTACAGTCCACGTCCGATGGAAGCCGTTCCTTGACCATGTTGACCACGCCGCGCCGAGAGCACCAAGGCGGTGGACGACGGCGAGGCCTGGGAAGGGGACGGCGCGGAGACGGGGAAGACGCGGGAGTGGATGCCCACGCGTAGAGGAGTACGAGGGCACTGGTTCGTTGCGGTGTGAGGCTGCCGTCGCTGCAGAGTAACAGGGGGTGTGGGTGAGTAGAGGGATGGCCTGGCCAGCGGTGGGAGTAGTAGGGGGTGGTGAGGCCTCCGCCGCATCGTAGCCGGCCACGGGAGGCAGGAGCACGAGGCACGACCGGCGCTGGTTTGGGCGGCTGGAGCAAGAAGACTAGAGGTTGAAGAAGCACTACGACCGTTGGATGGACATCATACGGTCACTGGAGTTAGAATCGTGCATATTGACTAAGTTGACAAAGCCCTCCGTCCCCGTCAACTTAGTAGGCCCACAAGTCAGCCTGCCACTATAGTGGGTCCCAACTAACAGGGGGAGTATTCATTTTTTTGTGCGTAATAAGGAGGCACTTCCTTGCATGCGAAGATATAGCTGGTGGGTCCAAGCTGTCAGCGGCAGTGACGTTTTTTTCAAGAAATACAGAGGCCCTTTCGGTGGGTCCCTTATGTCACGTGGAGGAATCATTATTTTGCACGTAATAAGGAGGCATTTCCTTGCGTGCGGCCGTGGACCCAGCTGTCGGCCTCTCCACGTACAGTCCACTTCAGATGCATGTCAGTCGTTGACCATGTTGACCAGGCTGCGCCGAGAGCACCAGGGCGGTGGACGACGATGAGGCCTAGGAAGGGAACGACACGGAGGCAGGGAAGACTCGGCAGTTGTATCCCACGCAGAGGGGAGTACGACTGTATGAGGGTTTACTGGTTCGTCTGCCGTCGCCGGAGAATAACAGCAGGTGTGCGTGAGTAGAGGGATGGCTAGGCCAGCGATGGGAGTACGGTGGGGCGGTGATGCCTACGCGGTAGCACAGCCAGCCGCGGGGAGGAGGGAGCAGGCAGTCTCACCGGCGCTTGTTTGACCGGCTGGAGCAGGAAGAGCAGAGATTGAAGAAGCACGACGGCCGTTGGATGGACATCCAACAGTCACTGCTTGTGCGTCAACCTTTTTTTAGGAAAGCCTCAAATCTATGGAAAACAGCATACAACCCATCTACCATTATTTCTAATAATTTTCAGCCCATTTGCTAATTCTTAAGGATTTTTTTGGAGCCCATATTCTTTTTGTTAGCATTACAACCCAAATTGTGGCCACGGTTAAAAAATTATACGAAATTTTGCATATTTCGGTGCGGTCCGAACTTTTTTTAATCCCAAAATTTCGACTCACATTCAAACTGATTTTAAAAATAAATGTATATCAATATAAAATCCAACAAATTCTCCACGCATAAAAATTAATGTAATTTAAAATCTTGAAATGAAAAAAAGATATTTGAAACTAATTGCCGGTTTGATGTGTTTTAAAAATGTACAACCCATTTCTCATTACTGATGGGCCATTTTCTTGGCCAGCCGAATGAAAGCTATCCTCGTCTTGAAAGATTTGCAGCCCAACAGGCCTGACAAAGCGACTTACTTGGCAAATCACAAAAAAACTAGGCTGTGGCCGTGGACCCAGCTGTCAGCCTCTCCACATACAGTACTCTTCCGATGGAAGTCGTTCCTTGACCACGTTGACCACGCCGTGCGGAGAGCACCACAGCGGTGGACGACGGTGATGCCTAGGAAGGGGACGATGCAGAGCCGGGGAAGACGCGGCAGTGGAAGCCTGCGCGGAGAGGAGTACGAGGGTTCACTGGTTCGGCTGCAGTGTGAGGCTGCCGTCGCCGCAGGGCCTGGCCAGCGGTGGGAGTAGTATGGGGGCGGTGAGGCCTCCGCAGCAGCACAGCCGGCCACGGGAGGCAGGAGCAGGCGGCACGACCGGCGCTGCTTTGGGCGGCTGGAGCAAGAAGACCAGAGGTTGAAGAAGCACTACGGCCGTTGGATGGACATCGTACGGTCAGTCGAGCTAGAATCGTGCATATTGACTAAGTTGACAAAGCCCTTCGTCCCTGTCAACTTAGTAGGCCCACTATACTGGGTCCCAGCTAGCAGGGGGAGTATTCATTTCTTTGTGCGTAATAAGGGGGCACTTCCTTGCGTGCGAAGATATAACTGGTGGGTCCGAGCTGTCAGCGGCAGTAACGTTTTTTCGTCAAATACAGAGGTCCTTTCGGTGGGTCCCAGATGTCAGGTGGAGGAGTCATTATTTTGCGTGTAATAAGGAGGCATTTCCTTGCGTGCGGCCGTGGACCCAGCTGTCAGCCTGTCCACATACAGTCCACTTCAAATGCATGTCGGTCGTTGACCACGCCACGCCGAGAGCACCAATGCGGTGGACGACAGCGAGGCCTAGGAAGGGAACGACACGGAGGCAGGGAAGACTCAGCAGTTGTTTCCCACACGGAGGGGAGTACGACCGTACGAGGGTTTACTGGTTTGTCGGCCGTCGCCGGAGAATAACTGCAGGTGTGGGTGAGTAGAGGGATGGCTAGGCCAGCGATGGGAGTACGGTGGGGCGATGAGGCCTGCGCGGCAGCACAGCCAGCCGCAGGGAGGAGGGAGCAGGCAGTCCCGCCGGCGCTTGTTTGACCGACTGGAGCAGGAAGAGCAGAGATTAAAGAAGCACGACGGCCGTTGGATGGACATCAAACGGTTTACAGGCCATTTGTGGAAAGGCTCAAATCTGTGGAAAACAGCATAGAGCCCATCTGCCATTATTTCAAATAATTTACAGCCCATTTGCTAATTCTTACGAGTTTTTTTGGAGCCCATATTCTTTTTGTTAGCATTACAGCCCATATTGTGTCCACGGTTAAAAATTATACGAAATTTTGCATATGTCGGTGCGGTCTGAACTGTTTTTAATCCTGAAATTTCGAGTCACATTCAGACTAATCTTAAAAATAAATGTATATCAATATAAAATCCAATAAATTGTCCACGCATAAAAATCAATGCAATTTAAAATCTCGAAATGAAAAAAATATATTTGAAACTAATTGCCGGTTTGATGTGTTTTAAAAATGTACATCCCATTTCTCATTACTGATAGGCCATTTTCTCGGCCAGCCGAATGAAGCTCTCCTCTTCTTGAAAGATTTGCAGCCCAACAGGCGTGATAAATCAACTTACTTGACAAATCACAAAAAAATTAGGCTAGCCATTTCCAGAAAGAAAAAAAACTACTCGGCGGGTCTATTGTAAACATAAAAGAAAAGGCTGTCTAGACAGGCCAGAGTGTCCCGCACAGCCCAGTTGACACCCTTCTTCCATCTCAAAAACAAATTAGATAAATGCCACTCCAATTATGGCGATTCATAAAAATGCCACTGCAATTTCCAAACTTTGAAAAATGCCACTGCAATTTTTGCAAACTTTGAAAAACGCCACTGCAGTTTGCAAACTTTGAAAAACGCCACTACAGACTTCGAAAAATGCCACTAGAAATGGCATGAAATGGCATTTTTCAAAGTTTGGAAATTGCAGTGGCATTTCTCGGATACACCAGATTTGGTGTGGCATTTATCAAATTAACCCAAAACAAAAATAACTGTGCGAGCTGCTGGGTCCCTGGTGTCAGCCGCTCGTTGTGCAATTCTCTCGTTTATTGACTATGTTCACAATGGCATGGGACTCAGATGTCAGAAATCGACTAGGAGGAGCCATTTTTTACGTGGCCAGATCGCATTTTGCATGAGAAATTACACACCATGTTTCGTTGACATGTGGTCCCATTCCAACATGTCAGTGAGACGACGGCGAGTCCTTTTGTACAATTTCTGAAAGGACGTGTAGGCCGGGGCGCCTCTTCGTGTACCGCGGCATACAGGCAACCATCGACTGACTCTTCGGCTTTCCCTCTCGATTTGGAACTGCTGTCGCACGCTCTTCCTCCCTCCTCCATTTGCCTTCACCCTTCCTTCTGCCATTGTTCGATCGTCTTCTCCATGGAGGGAACAAGCCGGAAACGACCCCATTATTCTTGCCCTGATCTGAAAGATGACATGGTGGGGGAACTCATTGATATGTGCAACTTCATCACCTCGGCTAGCATGGCAGGTTCGTTCAAGCCCATTCTCGAATCAACTAATAACATCATTACAAGGAACCCAAGGGTCCAGGAGTGGTTTGATCTCCCCTATCTTCTTCGCCATGACCCTGCTCGCTGGCGAGCGGATGACGGAGACCTCGCCTTGTGCAAGTTGATGCCGCTTGATAATGATACGTGTGATGTCAAGATGCCATCGCTTAAGGGTAAGTCCTGGGCTGGCACAAATGGAGATTGGGTTGTTTATATTGGGTACAATGGCGAGTGGGAAATTGTGTATGTGTACACTCGTCAGCGGATTCCACTTCCAAAAATCTCCGAGTGCCCTGAGGTTGAGCACACAGATGATCTACGTATGGTCAAATACGATAATGGTGACTGTCGTGTACTGAAGATAGCAATTTGTCGAGTTCCCAACCGCTCTTGGAAATACAAGAACTATCAAGTTGTTGCTATCTTCGACAAGCTAGTTGCCATCCTTCGTGGTTCGATTGGATGGATATTACTCAAAAATCAGTTTCTATACACGGATGTGTACTGTGATTCAATTAAATACGAGGATCTTGTGTTTGCTGCCACCTTTCATGGCATTGTTTTTGCATGGCATCCTCATTGTTTCGGTACGTTTGTCTTCCACCGTAATTATAATTGTTTCATCCACATGCATGCGGGTTATCAAGTTTCCCTTATCCAATTAATCTTCTTCTTGTGTTTCCAAGGTCCTGTGAACATCCCACCACCTATACTTGAAGATTTTTATAACCAAGGGGGAGATGACGATGGTGATGATCACGAGCATGAGGACGAGCAGCGCCGATATACTCTGTGGCGCCTGGCAACTAATTCCGATGGATCACCTCTTCTTGTGTGTATATAGCCCACTGATGATGTTACTGCTAAGGAAGCAGGTGTAGTCTCCCATGGTCGCATTCTCCGGACCTATTCCAACACCCGTTGCATGGTATTCAGGATGGATACTAGTGTGCTAGCGCCAACTCCTTCTCCTTGGCACAGAATTGATAGTCTTGGAGAAAACTCGCTCTTCCTTGGACAAGACTATCCGATGATGGTGAAAGGCGATCCAACTGCTGTTGGCAAATTTATGAGAAGCAACTGTGTCTATACCTCGGACATTTGTGTGGTTCCCTACCCTGGTACTGATATAGTAGGCCGCTTCAGCCTGGATGATCAGTCCTGCGTTGGTCTCAAGATCGACAATGGATGGACCGTCCCAGAGAATCGCTTGTGGTTCAAAGCAAGCGTTTCCAACACCGAGGAATGGTTGAGTTCAAGTTCATTTCATTGCTTGTTATTTGTTGTGTGGTGAAAACTTTATTATTTATAATGTATCCTCGTTGTCGATGTGGGTTGATGACCTGTTGTATGTAATAAAATGATATGCCTGTGATAAACTTACTAAATTTATGAATGGATTTTGAGTCGATTCTCTAAATTTATGAATAGTTTTAGCCCCTCTTTAGTTAGTGGTGCTTGGAACTTTAGCCTCTTAAAGAGACTATTTTTAGTCAGACTAAAATAAGTCCTTTGGCTCCAAGCACCCTCTTTGTAACACCCCGGATGTGATTTACCCAATATGTACTCCAACTCTTGCCGTTTCCGGCCTTAATTTATTTTATTTTCTCGGGTTCGGGTCTTTGTCTCCGTGTGTTATTATCGTTGTCATGCATCTCATATCATGTCATCATGTGCATTGCATTTGCATACGTGCTCATCTCATGCATTCGAGCTTTTTCCCCGTTGTCCGTTTTGCATTCTGGCGCTTCGTTCTCCTCCGGTGGTCATTTCTACCTTTCTTTCTTGTGTGGGGATTAAACATTTCTGGATTGGACCAAGACTTGCCAAGCGGCCTTGGTTTACTACCGGCAGACCGCCTATCAAGTTTCGTACCATTTGGACTTCGTTTGATGCTCCAACGGTTAACCGAGGGACCAAAAAGGCCTCGTGTGTGTTGCAGCCCAACACACCTCCAATTTGGCCCAAAAACCAACAAAACCCTCTCCATCATCTAGAGCGTTCGATCATGGTCGCGTGGCCGAAAACCGCACCTCATTTGGACTCTCCTAGCTCCTCCTATGCCTATATAAAGACCCCCTCCGAAAAGTCTCGTTCCCCTCTCCTCAAACCCTAAAAAATCCTCGTCGTCGCCGAACATGTCCGTGTCCTAGCGGACAAAATTCTGCCGCCGCGCCCGGCCTGTCATGGAGCGCCACGTGTCCCGCCGGGGGCTCCCGCCACGCCGGCCCGCTCGGCCCAGGGAGGGCCCCCGCGAGCCCGCGCCTGCCGCCGCCCTCCTACCTCGTCGCGCCGCCCGGGGCTTCTTCTCCCCGCGTTCCGGCGGCCGAGCCACCTCGCCGCCCTTCGACACCGGCCGCCGTGGTCGCCGTCGCCGGCTGCCGCCGCCTCGCCCGGTCGCCGTGCCGCCTCCGCAGCGCCGCCCCACTCCGACGCCCTCCGTCCTCTCCTCGCCGGCGCCAAGTTCAGCTCCGGCCGGATCTGGCGACACCAACTCCGGCGCCCCCGGGAACATTTCCGGCGAACCTCGTTTCGCATGAAGCCCGGATCTGGATCTGAGATTTAAATCTTGGTTGACTTTCTCCCTAACCCTAGTTCATAAGCCCTTGTTCATCGCATCGTAACTCCTCATCCGTAGCTCCGTTTTGGGAATATAGCATATCAAAATGTTCATTTCAGAGGGCACATCATTTCATCTCAGTGCATCATTTTCATTTGAGTTCATCTTGATGCCCGAAATGCTGTTAGAAGAGTGCTACTTGAGATAATTGTCAGATCTGCTACTCCATTTAGATATTTTTCATTTTTGCCATGATAATTGTGTGCATGATATGCCCTGGTGCTCTACATATGTTTTGTTAAGTGTTTTGCCATCTTTCTAGAGGTGCAACCCATGTATTTTTGTGATGTGTGTGGTGACTAGCACAAGCTTGCAAAGTGTGGCACTTGGTAATGCTGATTTCAGGGACTTAGCATTTCCACTAAGTCCTTGACCTGTTTATCTCATGTTGCCATATGTTCATGGTGTTTCCTAGTGATCCGTGCCTCTTTTGAGGATGATCAGTAAGGATGTTTTATTAATCTTGTAGTGCTCTATCCATACATGTCTTTGTTTGCAATTATGGAGCACCCTAGCTTGAGTCAATCGAGCTCTACTTTTGCTACTTCCTGAATCCAGGCAGATTGTCTACTTGTTAGCAATTTTGTCGGGGATGTTGTAGTTGATCCGTGCATGCTATGCTATTGTTCTTGCCATGTCTAGCTTGCATTTTGTGTATTCTTGATGGATGTATGCTCAGCTTTTCATGACTTGCTCCGTTGTGAGTGCATCGAGCTCGTAAACATGCCTACTTGAGATATGTTTCAGCATGCTCCAGTTTTCACTAAGTATGAGAACTGTTTATGCTTTTGCTATGTTCACATGCTTGCAAATGTGTTTTCTGATCCCTTTTGTCTCAAGTTCACTAAGGGACTTTTGTTAAGCTTCTTGAGTAGCTCCATGCCATGTTTTACTTTGCCATGTTCAGGTCCGGTAGCATGTAGTTTTGTTCCTCCAAAGAGTGCTACCTGATCTGAGATTTCAGACAAGTGTTAATTTCACTAAGTCTGAAATCTGTTTACCATATGCATTTTTGCCATGCTTGTTTTACCCTGTTAATGGACGAATTGGCCGTAGCTTAGTGCTAGACTTTTGTTAAGCTTCTTGAATGCATCCCTGCCATGTATTTTGTCGTCATGTTTGAGTGCTGTAGTATGTTCATCTCATTGCATTTAGTTGGCTACTTGCTGTAAATCGCAGACCGGTGTCATATTTGAATCGCTTGCCATTTCCAAACCGTAACTCCGATTCCGGCGTTCTTTATATCGTTTTCAAGCAATTTCATCTCATATTTACAGTGGCACACTTGGATTTCCAAGTTGAGGCCAGGTTCATGCATTCCCTGTCACATCTTGCATATGCATCCTGCATCGCATCCCGCATAGCATACCATCTTTGTATCATATTGTTTGAGCTTTGCACATGGTTGATTGTGTTCCATTTGCTTGTTTGTCTTATTTGGGTAGAGCCGGGAGACGAGTTCGCTAACGAGGAGCCCGTTGAGTTTGCTTTCGAGGATCCAGGCAACTCTGACAACTTTGCAGGCAAGATGATCATACCCTCAAAATCACTACTATCTTTGCTTTGCTAGATGCTCGCTCTCTTGCTATGCCATGCTACAATGCCTATCACTTGCTTTCAAGCCTCCCATATTGCCATGTCAAACCTCTTACCCACCATGTCCTAGCAAACCGTTGATTGGCTATGTTACCGCTTTGCTCAGCCCCTCTTATAGCGTTGCTAGTTGTAGGTGAAGATTGGAGACCGTTCCTTGTTGGAACATTATTTACTTGTTGGGATATCATTATATTGCCATGTTATCTTAATGCATCTATATACTTGGTAAAGGGTGGAAGGCTCGGCCTCTCGCCTAGTGTTTTGTTCCACTCTTGCCCCCCTAGTTTCCGTCATATCGGTGTTATGTTCCCGGATTTTGCGTTCCTTGCGCGGTTGGGTTATAATGGGAACCCCTTGATAGTTCGCCTTGATTAAAGCTTTTCCAGCAATTCCCAACCTTGGTTTTACCATTTGCCACCTAGCCTCTTTTTCCCTTGGGTTTCCGGAGCCCGAGGGTCATCTTATTTTAAACCCCCTCGGGCCAGTGCTCCTCTGAGTGTTGGTCCACCTGTGAGCTGCCAGTGCCCACCAGGGGAAACTCTGGGCTGGCCTACCCGTACCTAGGACAATCTGAGTGTGCCCTGAGAAAGAGATATGTGCAGCTCCTATCGGGATTTGTCGGCACATTCGGGCGGTGTTGCTGGTCTTGTTTTAACCTGTCGAAGTGTCTTGAAGAACCGAGGTACCGAGTCTGATCAGAACGTCTCGGGAGGAGGTCTATTTCTTCGTTGACCGTGAGAGCTTATCATGGGCTAAGCTGGGACCCCCCTGCAGGGATTTGAACTTTCGAAAGCCGTGCCCGCGGTTATGGGCAGATGGGAATTTGTTAATGTCCGGTTGTAGATAACTTGAACCTTAACTTAATTAAAATGAATCAACAGTGTGAGTTACCGTGATGGTCTCTTCTCGGTGGAGTCCGGGAAGTGAAGACAGTGTTGGAGTAATGCTTGCGTAGGTTGTTCTCTAGATTATTCGATCGCGCTTTGCCCCCTCTTCTCGCTCTCCTTTGCGAACAGGTTAGCCACCATATATGCTAGTCGCTTGCCGCAGTTCCACATATTTTTCACCTTACCTTACCTATTAAGCTTAAATAGTCTTGATCGCGAGGGTGAGAGATTGCTGAGTCCCTGTGGCTCACAGATTACTATTACACCAGATGCAGGGCCTGATGATTTCGCTCCAGGTGACGCGCTCGAGCTCAAGTGGGAGTTCGACGAGGACTCTCAGCGATACTATGTTTCTTTTCCTGATGATCAGTAGTGGTGCCTAGTTGGGGTGATCGGGACTGTGTCGCATGTTGGGTTATCTTTTATTTGGCGCCGTAGTCGGGCCATGAGTGTTTGAATGTTGTAATGCTATTTATGTACTTGATTGACATGGCGAGTGTAAGACAACTATGTTATCTCCCCTTTTGTTATTTATATTACATGGGATGTTGTGAAGATTGCCTAACTTGCGACATATGCCTTCAATGCGATTATGTCTCTAAGTCGTGCCTCGACACGTGGGAGCTATAGTCACATCGAGGGTGTTACAAGTTGGTAATCAGAGCCTTCCCTGACCTTAGGAGCCCCCATTGCTTGATCGTTTTTAGCAGCCGAGTTGTGTCTAGAAAAATGTTTTGAGTCATTTAGGAATTATATATCGGAGAGTTTAGGAATTATTTTTACTTCCCCGTCTCCTCATCGCTCTGGTAAGGCATCCTGACGTAGAGTTTTGACTCTTCTCTTCTCAAATTTCACTAATTTTTTTTAGGATCACGCGGGTATCTTGGAATCGTTCCGATGGTTTTGTGATGAGAACATTGTCTTGGTGCCTCCTGTCAGGGGTTTTGTGGAAGTGTCCCGGGGAGTTGAGCTCTGAGGTGTTGTCGTCATAATTTTATTGTTGCAATTCTGGAATACCTGAGTTTAGTACGCCGACATCGAAAATCTCTTTTATGCAGTTCGTTGGTGAGATAACCTCGACGCCACCCAGTACTGGGGCGGGAGTTCGGGAGTATCGCCATAACTTGTATAACGGTTGCTTTTCGAAGGTTGAGGTAGATGGTTTCCGAAGTTTTTCTCGGTTATGTGTTGAAGGATGGATACAGCTGGATGTAGGATTTGCTAGATTTGGGTGAGATATTATGCTTCCCCTGTATCCCCAACACCTGATTGCATAACCGGAAAGGTTCGGGAGTTTCATAGGTGGTAATTCTTGTAGCTCTAGTTCCTCTTCCACGGATATTTGGTTTGAGATTGGGATTTCTTACCGAGTATTCATTCTTGATCCGTACCTTGTTGATTTATTTCTCTACCTAATTCTAAGTGGCTTCTCAATTTATGGATATGTGACCATTTCAAGAGGAATGCATTCGTTCATTTTGTTTGAATGTGAAGACTTTATGTTGCAATTTTCATTCCATTGGATTCAGCTTCATTTTATCTGTCTATGTGCTAACGGTGGTCAACCTCTTCAGGATGGCTCCTGCTAAGAGCACCAATCAGAATCAGAATCAGGATCCGCCACCACCTCCACCTCCTCCGGAGGCATGGCAAGTTGTGATGGCCGCAACCAATGCAAACACACAGTTGATCATGCAAATTCTTCAAGAGCGCAATCAAGCGAATCAAGGCAACCAAGGGAACCAAGGCAACAATCAGAATCACTTTGCTACACTCAACCAGTTCGTTGCTAATGGGCCAAAGACTTTCAGCAATTGTGTTGAGGCAACTGATGCTTACTGTTGGCTCGTGGATCTGTGCAAGCATTTCGAGTGCAGTAATGTTAGGCCTGAGGACTTTGTCAAGTTCGCTTCCTTCCAACTCAAAGACCAAGCTGCAGAGTGGTTCCAGCAGTACAAGGCTTCCGGAGGTGGACGTGTGATTACCTGGGATGAATTCCGTCAAGATTTCAGAGCTCACCATATCCCTCAGAGCGTGGTTGAAAGCAAGCGTGAGGAATTCCGCAACCTGAAGCAAGGCTCTTTGTCTGTCTATGACTACAACAAGTTGTTCCAGAAGCTCGCCCGCTTTGCCAAGCAGGACGTTCCTGATGAGAAGAGCATGATATACCAGTTCAGGGGTGGTCTCAGAGAAGAAATTCAGCTAGCTCTTGTTCTCTTTGAGCCCTTGAGATACGAAGAGTTCTACAACATGGCATTGAAGCAAGAGGCCGCTCAACTGAGGTGTGATGCTTCCAAGAAGGGAGTTAGAGACACCACGCCTTCTTTCTCTACCCAAGTGGCCAAGCAGCAGAAGTATTGGCTTCCTCCTCCTCTGTTCCGTCAGCCGTATCAGCAGAAGAGCAAAGGTGGCAGTGGATCTTCCCACCCACCCAACCCTGGCTTTCAGAACAAGACTTCGCCTTAAGCTCCAAGATTGAGTGCTCCGTACCACCGTCCGCTTTCAGAGGTCACGTGCAACAAGTGCCAACAGAAGGGTCACTATGCCAACAAGTGTTTCAACCAGAGGAGTCTTCCTCCTCCTCCTCCTATCAGATCGGAAAGTACAGCTGTGGTCAAGCATAACCCCAAGCACGCCAAGGTCAACTTGATGAACGCAGCTCAGGTAGAGGACTCGTCAGATGTCATCATGGGTAACCTTCCTGTTAATGATATTCCAGCTAAAGTTCTTTTTGACATTGGTGCATCGCATTGTTTCATCTCGAGACCGTTTACATCTAGGCATGAATTGGTTTTGCAAGTTTTGCCTAGTTCGTTAGCAGTTGTCTCTCCCGGTAAGCGCATGCATGCAAACTCCATCGTTCCAGATGTTACTATCACCTTGGGTGACTACAAGGTTCTGGCTTCTCCAACGGTTCTTGGTGACTCAGATATTGATCTTATTCTCGGAATGGATTGGCTTTCTAAGCACAAGGCGCATCTTGATTGTGCAGCCAGGCAGATTCAATTGACTCATTCGTCTGAGGATGTAATTGTCTTTGCCGCTCGTGATGATACAATCCGTCTGTTTTCTCTCAATGAGAAGGGTGAACTGGATGCTATCTCGCAAATTCCAGTCGTGTGCGAATATCAAGATGTCTTTCCAGAAGAGCTTCCAGGAATGCCTCCGCACCGGCCAGTTGAATTCGTCATCGATCTTGAGCCTGGCACGGAACCTGTGTGCAAGCGTCCTTACAAGCTCGGACCTGAAGAGTTGAAGGAGCTGAAGAAGCAACTCGATATTCAAGAAAGAATGGGTCTCATCTGGCCTAGTTCTTCTCCGTGGGGTTGTGGTGTTCTTTTTGTGAAGAAGAAGGATGGAACGGACCGACTTTGTGTTGATTACCGTCCATTGAACAAGAAGACTATCAAGAACAAATACCCACTTCCCAACATCAACGAGCTATTCGAACAACTCAAAGGTGCCCAAGTATTCTCCAAGCTTGATCTCCGTATGGGTTATCATCAGATTCGAATCCGTGAGCAAGATATTCCCAAGACAGCTTTCAGGACAAGCTATGGTTCATATGAATACACTGTCATGTCTTTTGGTCTCGTCAACGCTCCTCCGACGTTCTCTCGCATGATGAACTTCATCTTCAACGCCTACACCAATGACTTTGTTTTGGTCTATCTCGACGACATTCTGGTTTTCTCCAAGAACAAGGAAGATCATGCCAAGCACTTGCGTTTGGTGCTGGATAAGTTGAGGGAACACAAGTTCTACGCCAAGTTCTCCAAGTGCGAATTTTGGCTCGATGAGGCTCTTTATCTTGGTCATATCATCTCTGCCAAGGGCATTGCGGTGAATCCTGAGAAGGTGTCTGCAATTGTGAATTGGGAACCTCCTTAGAACGTGAAGCAACTCCGTAGCTTCCTCGGTCTCGCAAGCTATTGTCGAAGATTCGTTGAGAACTTTTCTAAGATCGCGAAGCCTCTCTCAAATCTTCTCCAGAAGCACGTCAAGTACGTTTGGTCTCCGGAGTGTGACATTGCTTTCAACACCTTGAAAGAGAAATTGACCACTGCTCCAGTTCTTACTCCGCCTGATGAATCCAAGCCGTACGAGGTCTTTTGTGATGCCTCTCTCCAAGGTCTTGGCGTAGTGTTAATGCAAGAGAAGAAAGTTGTGGCTTATACCTCTCGCCAGTTAAAGCCCAATGAGAAGAACTACCCCACTCATGATCTCGAGTTGGCGGCAGTTGTGCATGCTCTTTTGACTTGGAGACATCTCTTATTGGGAAGAAAAGTGGACATTTTCACTGATCACAAGAGTCTCAAGTACATCTTCACTCAGCCTAATCTCAACCTCAGGCAAACTCGATTGGTCGAAATGATTCAAGAGTATAATCCGAGTATCGAGTATACTCCAGGCATGCTGACGCTTTGAGCAGAAAGGCTTATTGCAACAGTCCGATTCTCAAGCCTTATCAACCCGAGCTTTGTGAAGCTTTCCGCAAACTTAATCTGCAAGTTGTTCCTCAAGGTTTCCTCGCCAACCTTCAAGTCTCTCCTACCTTGGAAGACCAGATTCGCCAAGCTCAGCTTCTTGATGCTATGGTGAAAAAGGTGAAGATTGGGATTGCCAAGAGTCAACCCAAGTACAAGTGCTACCGCCTTGATGACAAGGATACTCTCTTCTTCGAGGATCGTATTGTCGTGCCCAAAGGTGAACTTCGTAAAGTGATCATGAACGAGGCTCACAATTCTCTCCTCTCCATCCACCCTGGGAGCACGAAGATGTATCAGGACTAGGGGTGGACTAGCGAGCAGCTCGGCTCATTAAGCTCATACTCGTTAAGCTCGTGCTCGTTAAGGCTCGGCTCGTTAAGCTCGTTAAGATTAACGAGCAGAAAACCCTGCTCGGCTCAGCTCGTTTGAAGCTCGTTAAGCTCGTGAGCACTCGCGAGCGCTCGTTAACAGATTATAATATGTTATGATATACATGATGAATGTGTAGGTATGGTTTTCAAGATGAAATATGGTGACTACAAAAAGAAATGAAGTAGTTTGTTGCCTCATATGTCGATTAGATTAAATAGATGGGCTGAGATGCTACAAAAAGTTTGTCACATAAGATAAAAATATGTGTTGTGTTGTTGCTAACGAGCTTAACGAGCTACTCGTGAAACTCGTTAGCTCACTCGTTAAGCTCGTTAAGCTTAATGAGCTATAATCAATGATTGGCTCTGTTCATTAAGAAGCGAGCTATGAGCTTAACGAGCCGAACTATCGAGCACTCATTAAGCTCACGAGCTACGAGCTTTTGGTCCAGCCCTAATCAGGACCTCAAGCAGGCTTATTGGTGGACTCGAATGAAGTGCGAGATTGCTCAATTCGTGAACGAATGTGATGTCTGCAGAAGAGTGAAGGTAGAACACCAAAGGCCAGCTGGTCTCCTCCAACCTCTTGCCATTCCAGAATGGAAGTTTGACCACATTGAGATGGACTTCGTGACTGGGTTTCCAAAGTCCAAACGTGGCAATGATGCTATATTCGTTGTCATCGACAAACTCACTAAAGTGGCTCACTTTCTACCTATCAAAGAGTCAATCACTGCAGCTCAATTGGCGGAACTCTATACCTCAAGAATTGTCTCTCTCCACGGTATTCCACAAGTGATCTCTTCAGACCGTGGCAGCATCTTTACCTCCAAGTTTTGGGATTCTTTTTAGAAGGCCATGGGCACCAACATCCGCTTCAGCACAGCTTTCCATCCTCAAACTAGCGGTCAAGTCGAGCGTGTCAATCAGGTTCTTGAAGATATGCTCAGGGCTTGTGTGATCTCCTTCGACATGAAGTGGGAGGATTGTCTTCCTTATGCTGAATTCTCCTACAACAACAGTTTTCAAGAAAGTTCGGGCAAGGCCCCATTTGAAATTCTGTATGGCAGGAAGTGCCGTACCCCTCTCAACTGGTCTGAACCGGTGAACGTCAGCTCTTGGGAAATGACTTAATCACAGAGGCATAGGAAATGTGCAAAGTCATTCGAGATAACCTCAAAGCAGCCCAATCCCGCCAGAAGAGCTACTATGATAGTAAGCACCGTGATTTGGCCTTCGAGATCGGAGATCATGTTTACCTCCACGTCTCTCCTATGAAAGGTACTCGTTGCTTTGGTATCAAAGGGAAGCTTGCCCCTAGATACGTGGGACCTTTCAAGATTGTCAGCAAGAGAGGCGATCTCGCCTATCAACTCGAGCTTCCTTCAAACTTTGCAAATGTTCATGACGTGTTCCATGTCTCTCAGCTCCAAAAGTGCTTCAAGACTCCTGACCGCACCGTCAACTTCGAGGACATTGAGCTCCAAGAAGATCTCTCTTATCGTGAGCACCCAGCTGCTATTCTTGAAGAGACTGAACGCAAGACTCGCAACAAGTCAATTAAATTCCTCAAAGTCAAGTGGTCACACCATTCCGACCGTGAAGCTACTTGGGAACGTGAGGATCACCTCCGTTCTGAGTACCCGACGTTCTTTCAGTCCTAGATCTCGGGACGATAACCTTTCGTAGTGGTGGAGTGTTGTAACACCCCGGATGTGATTTACCCAATATGTACTCCAACTCTTGCCATTTCCGGCCTTAAGTTATTTTATTTTCTCGGGTTCGGGTCTACGTGTGTTGTTATCGTTGTCATGCATCACATATCATGTCATCATGCGCATTGCATTTGCATATGTGTTCATCTCATGCATTCGAGCTTTTTCCCCGTTGTCCGTTTTGCATTCCGGCGCTTCGTTCTCCTACGGTGGTCATTTCTACCTTTCTTTCGTGTGTGGGGATTAAAAATTTCCATATTGGACCGAGACTTGCCAAGTGGCCTTGGTTTACTACCGGTAGACTGCCTGTCAAGTTTCGTACCATTTGGACTTCGTTGGATGCTCCAACGGTTAACCCAGGGACCGAAAAGGCCTCGTGTGTGTTGCAGCCCAACACCCCTCCAATTTGTCCCAAAACCCTCTCCATCATCTAGAGCGTTCGATCTCGATCGTGTGGCCGAAAACCGCACCTCATTTGGACTCTCCTAGCTCCTCCTATGCCTATATAAAGACCCCCTCCGAAATCTGTTTACCATATGCATTTTTGCCATGCTTGTTTGACCCTGTTAATGGATGAATTGGCCGTAGCTCAGTGCTAGACTTTTGGGAAGCTTCTTGAATGCATCCGTGCCATGTATTTTGTTGTCATGTTTGAGTCCTGTAGCATGTTCATCTCATTGCATTTAGATGGCTACTTGCTGTAAATCGCAGACCGGTGTCATATTTGAATCGCTTGCCATTTCCAAACCGTAACTCCGATTCCGGCGTTCTTTACATCATTTTCAAGCGATTTCATCTCATATTTCTAGTGGCACACTTGGATTTCCATATTGAGGCCAGGTTCATGCATTCCCTGTCACATCTTGCATATGCATCCCGCATCGCATCCCGCATAGCATACCATCTTTGTATCATATTGTTTGAGCTTTGCACGTGGTTGATTGTGTTCCGTTTGCTTGTTTGTCTGGTTTGGGTAGATCCGGGAGACAAGTTCGCTAACGAGGAGCCCGTTGAGTTTGCTTTCGAGGATCTAGGCAACTCTGACAACTTTGCAGGCAAGATGATCATACCCTCGAAATCACTACTATCTTTGCTTTGCTAGATGCTCGCTCTTTTGCTATGCCATGATACGATGCCTACCACTTGCTTTCAAGCCTCCCATATTGCCATGTCAAACCTCTAACCCACCATGTCCTAGCAAACCGTTGATTGGCTATGTTACCGCTTTGCTCAGCCCCTCTTATAGCGTTGCTAGTTGCAGGTGAAGATTGGAGATCGTTCCTTGTTGGAACATTATTTACTTGTTGGGATATCATTATATTGGCATGTTATATTAATGCATCTATATACTTGGTAAAGGGTGGAAGGCTCGGCCTCTCTCCTAGTGTTTTGTTCCACTCTTGCCCCCCTAGTTTCTGACATATCGGTGTTATGTTCCCGGATTTTGCGTTCCTTACGCGGTTGGGTTATAATGGGAACCCCTTGATAGTTCGCCTTGATTAAAGCTTTTCCAGCAATGCCCAACCTTGATTTTACCATTTGCCACCTAGCCTCTTTTTCCCTTGGGTTTCCGGAGCCCGAGGGTCATCTTATTTTAAACCCCCCCGGGCCAGTGCTCCTCTGAGTGTTGGTCCACCTGTCAGCTGCCGGTGGCCACCAGGGGCAACTCTGGGTTGGCCTACCCGTACCTAGGACAATCTAAGTGTGCCCTGAGAAAGAGATATGTGCAGCTCCTATCGGGATTTGTCGGCACATTTGGGCGGTGTTGCTGGTCTTGTTTT
The DNA here is from genome assembly GCA_963921465.1 of Triticum timopheevii. Classification (NCBI taxonomy): domain Eukaryota; kingdom Viridiplantae; phylum Streptophyta; class Magnoliopsida; order Poales; family Poaceae; genus Triticum; species Triticum timopheevii. The sequence continues at coordinate 739,534,012 of OY997267.1, forward strand.
AACCTGTCGAAGTGTTTTGAAGAACCGAGGTACCGAGTTTGATCGGAACGTCTCGGGAGGAGGTCTATTCCTTCCTTGACCGCGAGAGCTTGTCACGGGATAAGTTGGGACTCCCCTGTAGGGATTTGAACTTTCGAAAGCCGTGCCCGCGGTTATGGGCAGATGGGAATTTGTTAATGTCCTGTTGTAGATAACTTGAACCTTAACTTAATTCAAATGAATCAACAGTGTGAGTTACCGTGATGGTCTCTTCTCGGCGAAGTCCGAGAAGTGAACACGGTGTTGGAGTAATGCTTGCGCAGGTTGTTCTCTAGATTATTCGATCGCGCTTTGCCCCCTCTTCTCGCTCTCCTTTGCGAACAGGTTAGCCACCATATATGCTAGTCGCTTGCCGCAGTTCCACATATTTTTCACCTTACCTTACCTATTAAGCTTAAATAGTCTTGATCGCGAGGGTGCGAGATTGCTGAGTCCCTGTGGCTCACAGATTACTATTACACCAGATGCAGGGCCTGATGATTCTGCTCCAGGTGACGCGCTCGAGCTCAAGTGGGAGTTCGACGAGGACTCTCAGCGATACTATGTTTCTTTTCCTGATGATCAGTAGTGGTGCCCGGTTGGGGTGATCGGGACCGTGTCGCATGTTGGGTTATCTTTTATTTGGCGCCGTAGTCGGGCCATGAGTGTTTGAATGTTGTAATGCTATTTATGTACTTGATTGACGTGGCGAGTGTAAGCCAACTATGTTATCTCCCCTTTTATTATTTATATTACATGGGATGTTGTGAAGATTGCCTAACTTGCGACATATGCCTTCAATGCGATTATGTCTCTAAGTCATGCCTCGACACGTGGGAGCTATAGTCGCATCGAGGGTGTTACACTCTTAATGTGGGGTTGCTTTCTTAATTGAAGGGTAAATTGATTTTTATTTTGATCCAGTTAGAGCGCGCCAGCCCTCTTATCCAATCCTAAATCGCTGCCGCACGCTCCTCTCCCTCTTCTCCATTGCAAAATCACCTCCTCTCCTCTCCATCATCTCCATTCCAAAACCACCGTCTCGCCTCTCCCTTTTCTCTATTGCAAGACCACCGTGTCTCCTCCATTTTCTAGACGCTTTGCTCCATGACGCGGGCACAATCCATGGATACAAAATTAGTATACTATATCTCTCCCTAATAATAAAGCACGGATTGAGTCTCCGGGTTCACCATCGCGGCATATTTATAAAACAGTCCTTGTGTTTTTTAGTATTCAACCTGCAGTACTTATTTAAGTGAAAAACGTTTCGTTCAGGAACTTTACAAATAAATCCCTATAGTTTACAGTATTCAACGTCGCGGTATCTAAAACGAAAAAACGCACTCGAACAGGCGGTCCTCTCTCCCTTGCCTCTGAGCCCAGCCGCCAAGAGGCGCCTCGCGCGATGCTCGATCCGGTCCCATGCCGGCCATCCGGGCGCGACGTCGATGGATCTGGCGGCCGGTGCGACGTCGATGGATCTGGCGGCGGGAGCGGCGTCTTGCTCCTGTGGCAACAGCGCCTTGCTGATCCAGAGAAGAAAGAGACAGGGCGTGTGGGAGAGAAGAAAGAGAGGAGGAAAGGAGAAGGAGAAGAGGGCACAAGGTGAGGGAGGCAGTCGGTGGCGGTGGCTTGGACCGGCTCAACAAGGATATCTTCTCCATCATGGAGTCCAACTTCGTCCGCAGGCGCTGGAGCCGACAGGGGCGTGCTCAGCTGGGCGTGTGCGCGTGCTCTCCATCGACGGGGGACGCTCGCCGCGGCCGCGCTGGTCAGGCTCGAGCACTGCTGCAGGAGCTGTCCGGGAACCCTGAGGCCCGCGTCGTGGACTACTTCGACATGGCGGCTGAGTCCAGCACCGGCGGGTTCTTGGCGGCCGCGCTGTTCGCTCGACAGAAGAATAAAATAATACGAAGACCAAATACAATGACGTATTTGCCTTATGGCAAAGAAGCCGGCAGGAGTTGGTGGCGCGATGGAGGCTGCGTGGCTGTATGAGCACACAACAGGTACTTGCAGGTGCAGAACAAAGCAGAGCTCTCACAAATTTTTATCCGAGGCTTATATCTTTTTTGGTAGGATCTTGATTTCTGGATGGCACTACTTCGCAGGCAGCAGGCTCTAGCCGCGGCAGCAGGAAAACGGACGACAACATCCTGTCATATATGCATGATTCTGAATTTGGATAAAAGGATTCCTCTAGATGTCAACAAAGGAGTGAAATAAGCTTCCGTACTTTCCTTATTTTTGTGCAGATGAAAGGCTTGCGGAGACTATGTTTCCGTGGCCTAATGTAACGGAATCTGATAAATCAATCTTGGTTACCAATCTGTCCGATGTAATCAATGAAGGACATGGCATTGGCAGGAGCTAGCCTACGCACAGTGTGCACGGTGAGCAAATCCCTCTATTTCTTAGCGCCCAAATATTTCTTATTTTGCTACAGAGTGAATCATCAGTTTTGTTTTGTTATGGCTATAAGCACTCCTGGCATCAGAAGATGGCTATATTGGCGAAAAGGACTGGTGGTCTGTATTTCACTTTTGGACATCTATGTGAGCAGCTTCATCCTGCTTTCATTTATGAGCTCACAACACATGGTTGGTGTTTGTGTGATTACTCAAGTTATAGCGATGTATTGCACTAGGATCAAATAGCTGAAGTTTAAATACTCATAGGTGGACATTGCTGTCAATTTTTAAGCTTTCATTGCAAACGTGATAAAATTCATATTGTACCCAGTATGATTCCCCTGACTCATATTCATATTTATAATTTCATGGATAAAAGTAGGCATGACATAATATGTCTTGTTCATTGTAACATTTTTTAGGTAGGCATTTATTCTTTAAGATAGTTGTTCTATTTTAGGAGGGTGTGGGGATACTTTCCCCCATTTAACTAGCTTACAGAATAATTTTTTCTTTATGTCTCAATTTAACAAAAAAAATTCTACCTGTCATAATTTCGTTGTAACAATTCTTCAGGTAGGCATAATTTCCATGTCATAATTTAGGTATACATAATTTCATTGTAACAATTCTTCAGGTAGGCATAATTTGCTACTTGACATAATTTAGGTAGGCATAATTTCGTTGTAACAATTCTTCAGGTAGATATTTACCGGTTTAGATGTGTTCTGTTCTTTTAGGAGTGTGAGGATAATTTATTTTGTTGTGACAAACAGGAGGAGTTTGCGGAACCAGCGTGCTAGAATGTGATGGCCAAACTCATCGCCTGTGATTCATGTTCGTCGTGAAAGGTGGACAATGTGACCACGAGTGGCAAGGAGTGTGATAACACGGGTGGGTTGCTTGGACCATGCGAGGATTTGTTTTCCCCGTTGCAACGCACGGGCATATGTGCTAGTACTATTTAAAAGTCGAGGGCAGGGCTTTTCCTGCGCGGTAGGCAGCGCGGCAGTTCCGCCTAGTCAGTTCGACAGAGACGCGGGAAGACGAGGGAGTAGGCTGCTGCAAACATAGGGCTGTGTGATTTGACAGTGAGTTACTACTGGACAGGTGGGGCCCCGTGATTTGACTTGCCATTATCATTTTAACGGCGGCGCTACGACCGGCGTGAGTCTCCCAGATTCCTGACCACCCCATACAGGTGCCTCTCCCAATGCTCCACCATGTAGTAGAGGCTGGCTCTTGCATGAGAGCCCACTTCTCCACTTTTTCCTTGCCTCTATTTCCTCCACATATGCAAAAATGCCATCTAAAGCGCACTATTGTACTTACTTTTACTTGCTCCTATAGGTGCTTAAGCTTGTCACATAGGCATAAAGTCTGATGTGGCAAGTTAATCATGAAGAGAGAGACTAGTTTGGTGACCCAAGGAAGAAACGGTGCTAAGCGCGTGTACCTAGGTGAAAAGACAATTTTGAGTCTATAGCTAATTAAATGAAGCAAACTTAGCAACACCATTTCATTGGAAGAGGTCACTCCTTGGCAAATGCAATAAATACTAGTACTCCCCATGTCCCATAATATAAGAACATTTTTGGCACTACACTAGTGTCAAAAACGTTCTTATATTATGGGACAGAGGGAGTACGAAGAAAGAGATAAAGAGGAGTAAAAAAATACACTTATAGCCAACCTTGTTGTAGTATGAGTGACTAAATGATGACTATGTATAACATGCCAAACATCAGATAGCCTAACGCACCGTGTTAAATCTCCAAGGGCGCGACCGCACGAGCGAAGCGACGGTCGTGGTAGGCGCGATCAAGATACGGGCTGCTGGTAGCCCTTGGATCTGAGATCAAACGGTCGCATGCTAAGTTGCTGAAAATTTGTAGAATAACCCTCCAGGATAGGATATTCACCCATAGGTCTAGAATCACGCCATGCAACCGTTCAATCTCAGATCCAAGGACTCTCGGAAGCCCGTATCATGGGAGAATGGAAAGACACTACCCTACCGTTCGCATGCTGGCAGTTCGCTATTACTCGTCCCCGCACGTCCTTCAATACTACAGCGGTTCGCTCCTAGTCGCCCCGTCCATTCACATTACGGTAGTTCCACTAATCCTAACCCTCCTCCCAAATCCATGGTGTCCCAAATCTCCAGGATCGGCGGTGAGTACAAGGTTAGAACCATCACTGGCGATGAGTTCGACGTCATCTACACCCATTCTTCCACGACGGTGAAAGGATGCCTTTCTCGTTTCAGACGCATGTTCGAAAACTCAGATGACGAGTGTGTCACTGGGCTAGATGTTGAGTACACCACAGTCCTGGGACGAGAGAAGGATCTAAAGGACGAAGAGAGGAAGAAGCCTGCCGTGATCCAGGTTTGCGTGCATGACCTATGCTTGGTCTACCACATATGCCATGCCGACGTTGAGTGCCAAGATTTTAAGGACTTCCTCAGAGCAACCTAGTCAAAGTCGTTACTGTAGACTTTACGAATGACGAAGAAGTCCTGGGTCGGATAGGCCTTGTTGTAGGCAACCCCTTCAACCTCCAAAAGAATCGGCTGGTGCCCTCTCGCCAGCCTTCAATGCTGACCCTGGCAGGAGCCATGGTTCATCCTTCGTATGGTAAACTGGAGAAACCTCCACACACGTTTCATCGTCATGCATGGCAGCGGAATGTACTAGATATAGACCACATCCACTACGCTGCAATGGATGGCTACCTTTGCTTCAATATCTACAAGGGTTGGATGAAGAGCGACAGCCAAGTGTGCGGTTCAAGCAAAGAAGTATCGGCCAAGAGGAAGAGGGACAAGGACGAAGTCGAGGACGTGGACGAGGACTCCGAGTAAGGTGGCAGTGTCGTTGCTCATGGTGGTTCTAATGCAGTGTCTACCGGAATAGTTGCAAAGTTTAATTTCAGGTGTGCTTAATTTAGTTTGAGGGGTATGTTGTGCTGAGCCCCCAGCAGAACTATGTTATGTTTCTTCTTGTTACTTTAACTCTTCAGTACGTACATAATAGTATTTCTTACATTTCATGTTTTAGTTGGTATAGTACTACCACTCGTTTCTTCACATTATATATGTACAATATATATGGCCAACATCATATAGCCAGCAGTTTAGTTGTCAAAGAATTTCAGGGTGCTTAGTTTTGTCAAAGAATTTCAAGATGCTTAGAGGGTGCTTGGATCCAAGCGACTTATTTTAGTCTGACTAAAAATAGTCTCTTTAAGAGCTAAAGTTCCAAGCACCCCTGACTAAAGAGGGGCTAAAACTAGTCTTGAGACTAAATTTTTTTAGTCAGGGGTACCCCTACTAAAATGTGGATTAGTCCTCTCTCTACTCATTTAACTCCTCTCCTTTAACACAGGCGAGTTCTGGATTGGAGGGTTTGGAGGATAATAAATGCTCCTTAACTTGATTTTAGCCTTCTTAGTATTTGGATCCAAGCATGGGTGAGGCTAGCATGTTTTAGTCCCACTACTTTTAGTCATGGGACTAAAACGTATCCAAGCACCCTCTTAGTTTTATTTGAGGGGTGGGTTGTGCTGGACACCATTATTGTGACTAGCCTTTTTAATAGTACTATATGCATAATTTGGCGACGAGCACTCTCTATATGTACCACCTTTTTTTTAATTTCAAGTTTTGCTCCATGGCGCAATCCATCGATACTACTCCCTCCTTTCCGGTTTATAGGGCTTATCTTAAAATTTTAGTTTTTCCATTTTATAAGGCTCAATTTGGTTGTTCTCCATTACATCTTCAGATTTCAAGGTGCATTAAATTATTGCATGCAAGTATAAAGAGAAAATAGACCAATACATGTAGCATGCATTGCAATTAATGCATTAATAAACATAATTTTTTAAAGAAAACAAGAGCATTAATTAGCTGCTTTTGCAAACTACAAAAAATATTCCACCACTCACTATGTACCTTGGTTGGTGGGATTTTTGAATTGAGCCCTATAAACCGAAAAGGAGGGAGTAGTATCGATGGATTGCGCCATGGAGCAAAACTTGAAATTAAAAAAAAGGTGGTACATATAGAGAGTGCTCGTCGCCAAATTATGCATATAGTACTATTAAAAAGGCTAGTCACAATAATGGTGTCCAGCACAACCCACCCCTCAAATAAAACTAAGAGGGTGCTTGGATACGTTTTAGTCCCATGACTAAAAGTAGTGGGACTAAAACTGCTGTACAAAAGTATACATTTTTAAAAGGCTAGAGGGCGGGGCAGTCTAGCTTGGTCGGTTTCACGAGAGGCGAGGGCCTTTGTGATTTGACGGCTCATTACTGCTGGAAGGCGGGGCCTTGTAATTTGACTGCTCGTATAAATGCGCCGATGACCTGATCGAGGAGGAGCAAAGAACCATGCGGTATACTCAAGTTTTCCACTGGAGTAGTACTGCGACGGAGGAGCATGAAACACGGCAGCCCACTGCCATATGGCGATAAAAAATGATCTAATTTTCTAGTCATCCCATTGCTAGCATTGTTCTATTCATTTCCTCAAAAAACATTGTACTATTCATGCCTCGCATAGAACGTGACACGTGCGACGAAACACCCGAAGCAAAAGATGAAACACAAGAGCAAAAGAAGAAGGAAGATTATCACCCCAAATGATCTAATTAACCGCGGAGTCGTAACTGCTTCTTCAGCGCCTCCACGACCTCCATCTCCTTGCACGTCTCCTCCGCCATCTTCATCATTGTGTCCATGACGAGGCATTTCTTGACGCGAGCCTTCATCATCTGTTCCACGGGCATATTACGTACCTTGACAGCAGCCGGGTGCTCGATGCGGAGCTTCGCCAACTCTTCCTTCTGTTCCATGGCGAGGGCCTGCAGCATCTTCATTGAGGAACTACTATTCTAATGCAGCTTCTTCCAGCCGGCGTTCTTCTCCTTCAACAGGTCGATCTCGTGGCAGAGCTTCGCATTGTACTCCCGAAGTCACAGGATTTTGCCGGTCGCCTTCTTCTCCAAGGCAATGCTCTTCTTCAGCAGCATCACCAAGCCGGCGGTTAACCCCCCCTGCTGATTGAGCTCAGCGGGCATGTCATCGAGGCTCTCCTTCAGCAACTCCATCAAGCCTTGGATGAACTCCTTCTGCTTATTGAGCTGATCGGGCATGCCGTCGAGGGATAACGACTCCAGCTTCGCCGGCTCGGCATGTTCGCCTCCGTGGCTAGGGCGCTCCTGGGAGCCATCGCCTTCCCGTGAGAGATCTTTCGAGGTTCCTGCATGGCGGCGAGCCCTCTTTTTTTCCGCAACCTTGGTTGCCGCTCCCTTGTTATGAGTAGTTCTCAACCTAGAGCTCTGCTCACCGGCCATGGCAACGACGAACGAAGAAGAAACACTTATGAGGAGGAAAGGTAGAGTGATTTTCGATTAGGTAGTTCCCCTTTTTATAACCTAAGTATTAGCACTAGTACTAATACCTGCATAGTGGGAACACGTTCAGGTTTGCTACGTACTACGAGTAGGTGTGAGCAGCCTTTCGAATGTGATGGGAACAAGGTAAAGATTAATTGATGGTTTTGGTTTCGAGGCCCGAAACGGCTCCCGATGAGTTTAGCGGAACATAAATTTCAAGTACTACACTACTCAAATGCGTAAATATTATGTTACTGTCAAAAATTGGCACAAAATATGAGGGAGACCAATGGAAGTACTACTAGCAATCCATGATTTAACTACCCGTATGTGCGCAGTGGAGTAATAATGTCTTTCTTCCGCCCTCACGTCCACTCAATTTGCATGCGCTGTATTAATTGACCATCAATGAAGTGAACGACTTTACACGCGTCAAATTATCACATGGGGTGGATCTTGGTACAAAATTGCGTCCGCCCATGTACCCGCGTGTGTGTGCGAGGAATGAGTGCGTGCATGGCATGCGTGCACATCTTCGCTTTGTGCATGTACCGCCAGTATGGCTCTGGGAGGACGAGTACATTCTTCTGGAACCAGCAGCACGTCACTATGATCAATCCACGCAAGGAGGTCGCAACAACGCGTACACATGTGCTACGTGGCTTCATGAACTGTAAGAGAGACACTGTGTAGCGTGCCATTGGTATTCTAATTTACGTGTTTTGCACAAACTCGAAGTACTAGTAAGGTACACGTGCATTGCACGCATCAGATTTTGCAACCAAATTATGAATAAATACCACACTATAGCATGTAAGCTCTGAGTCATATATGCCTGATGTAGCCCTTCGTTTAATTCTTATAGTTCATATCATTCAAAATCAATTACTCCCTCCGTAAAGAAATATAAGAACATTTAGATCACTAAAGTAGTGATATAAACGCTCTTATATTTCTTTCCAGAGGGAGTAGTTTTTATAAAAAGCTCAGAACGCGGGAATAGGAAAACATGGGATTATAGTGGAATGTCGTCTTGAATCCTACAGGATTGTACGAGTGTTTGATTATGCATAGAAAAAATGCAGAATTCTTTCAAAGAGGTTTGAGTGGATGGGATGTTTCCTATGAAATCTAGTGCAAATGAATCATATGGAAAAATTCCTATGATTTACAATCCTACGAATCAAACAACCAAGATAGGAAAAATTCCTAATGATTAGAATCCTCCAAAATTCCATTGAGAATCCTTTGAATCAAAGAATCCCTTAATCTATTTTATGATTCGTGGAATTGTGCATTGTAAAGCATAAAGTAAAAATAAATAATGGCAATTCAACTAGAAAAAAAGTTTGGGCAGTTATGATATACAAGATTCTAGAACAAAAGAGAACCACTGTTGTTTTGAGGTTTGTGCATTATGCTTAAGTTCAACCATGGAGTCTGCTAGATTGTACATGTGGCAAAATCTGGTGGGGGGATAGAAGATGGTGTGAGGGGCCGAGTGGAGGGAGACTACGAAGGAATGCACAAGTGCGAGATCGATATTTAGAGAGAGGGGGCGAACACGTGTGCTGATGCGCGCAGTGGCGGAGCCATGAAAAATAAATGATCTAGGGGGCCAAGCATTGCCAATCCTTTACGAGGAGGGTCAATTCATGAACTTAAACCATTTTTAGCAGCAATTGTCTAATGATCACATTCATATTAGCCTTGATATATAGTGATGTTAGGGGGGGAGGGGGGCAAGGCCCTTACTGCCCCTATCTTTGCCATTGTGCATGCATTTGAGGATGAAGCGGAAGGCATGGATGATGAGAGGGGGACGTTGGATACATAATTAATGTGGGTGTATTAGCTATATATGTTAATCCCATATAAAGAGGTATAGATTGATCGATGTGGACGTGGGAAAGAGGGTGAGACCTCACTGGATATATCGATTGATCGATTTGTGTGGAAAGCTATGAAAGACCTAGCTATATAGACACATACATAGAGGAACATCGATCGTTGCGCATGCATGGGTGAGAAATAAAAAATGCCCGATATGATGGAGAGGGGGATGTGTGTTGGTGTGTGCCTTCATGGGAGACCGACCTGAAGAAAAAGATTGCATGCGTGCGATGGATAATGCCGACTCGTAGTCTGTGTGCATGCATGCACGAGAGAAAGTTAGTGGTACAATTATAAAGAGAAGAATACTGTGTGGGTGTAAAAGAATAGCTGAATAGGTGAGGTCACAATCAATGTAAAGTTGAATTCAAATATTTGAATAAGAGATCCTGATGTTTGAAACCCATGCATGCATGAATATAACGGAGATCTACGCGTTGTGGTTTGGAAACGAGCATGTTGTAATGTATACACATTGAACAAGGTCAGACTGATTTGAATTTGAGATACCGACGGCAGACATCATTTGGCCACGTCGCATCCGTGCATGGACACACTATTCTAATTAGAGATGATGGGCGGCTTTTGCATCACATATCTATATCTATACCCCTATATATATTATATTTTATTTTTTTATATTGTGTGCGGGTAACTTTAACTTTGAAAGATGGTTGTTGGATGAGGCGAATCCGATGGTCCAAAGATGGCAAATTTGAGCACTAATAGCCGTTGGATATCATCTAGATTCCACCAGAATTCGCCACATGTATAATCTAGAAGACTCCATGGTTGAACTTAAGCATAATGCGCAAACATCAAAGCACAAGCACTTCTTATTTGTTCTAGAATCTTCTGTATCAGAATTGCCCAAATGTTTTTCTGCATGATTTGCCATTATTTGTTTTTACTTTATGTCTTACGACACACAATTCCATGAATCTTAAAATAGATTAGCTTTCTTATAAAAACTAGATGATTTTGAATGAAATGAACTATAAGAATTAAACAAACATCTACATCATGAATATATGACTCAAAGCTTGCATGCTATAATGTGGTATTTATTCATAATTTGGTTGCCAAATCTCATGCATGCAATGCACGTGTACCTTACTCTAGTCTAAATGGTGTTTGTGTGTGTGTTGTGCGTGTTGAGGTGCAAATTGTCTTCTTTGGGTACACATTAAGCTTGTTCTTCCGAAATTTCAAGCCGCGCCTTGTTATGCCGAAAATTCAAGCTAGCGTCTCTGTCTATCGTGCTGCGAAACTCCCGCCTCTTAAACCCGCGCCTTGTTAGCCCGAAATATTTAAGATATATCTTTGTCTCGTTGTGCTCTGACAACTCCCTCCATCTCAACCCGCGCCTTGCTATTCCGAAATTACAACGCGCGCGAAAACTCCCACCTCCTGTGAAATCCCGACACGTGAAATGCCCGTGGTACCCCTGAACTGAAAGAACCGCCTCAAATCGGTAGGGGTACTTTCGTAACTTACCCCACATTTTGGACAAGCGCGTCTCTAAGACATGGTTCCCCACTGCCATCCCATCTGCCCACCCATTCATACACCGAGGCCGCCAAAACCCGTGATGAAACCCCACACCCTGCTCCGTCCGCCACCCAGCCGGAGCCTCTTCCCCGACGACGTCGTCCAGAGCAACACCTCGACGTCCCTCATCCACCGTACCGGATGAGGATCCGTCGTCGATCTCATCGTCCCGCCGGTTCAGCCACCCCGTCCTCCACCTCCAAGGAGCTGCCCTGACGTCCCCCTCGTCTTTCGCGCCACCTCCATTCCCACACCGCCATCTTCACCTGCACCACTGGAAGAGCATCATCATCATCATTTCCTCGGATGAAGCTGCGGCCTAATCGGCGCCACCAATGAGGTTGTACACTAATCGCCATATTTTCTTCTTGATTCGATCTCATGGTGCTGCCGGCGCTCGGTCCTGAGCCGACACGGCGCGGCTCCATCGACGGCGGTGTCGCCGGCCACTTCCTCCACGGCGTCGCTCCCTCGGTGGCGACGTCCACATCAGTAGGACCTGCTGCTGCTTTAGCTCTCACTCGCGCTGCTGCTCTGCTCTTGCTCTCGGTCCCCTGCTTGCTATGCTCTTGCTATTGCTCTTGCTCGCGCTGTTGCTCTTGCTCTTGCTCTTGCTTGCGATGCTGCTCTAATTTAGCTACACTTCAGTCGACTGAATCGACTTTTGGGTTAGTCGATTTTCAGGGGGTGGGAGGGGGGGGCTCGCCAGGGTGAAGGAAGAAACAGCCGCAGCGGGGGGGGGGGGGGGGGGCTCGCCGGAGAGGTACCCCACTATCTATCTTAGTTTTCAGGATGGGGGCGGTGGTCGCCGACGCTGGCGGGGCGGTGACGTGGGGATCGCCGGAGAAAAAGCTCGGCATGGGGGGGCCTAGAGGGATGGCCGGGGCGACAGCGGACCGGCGGTGGGGAGTGTTTTCGGGGCGGGCGGGGCGGCGCACCGTCGGCCATGGGCCGCGGGGGGCTGCTGTTTGGCCGGCTCAGGGGGGTGGAAGTTGAAGATGAACCACATGCCCTTGATTTCGCATCCAACGGCTGCAAAAACGAATGACCAGAGATGAAAAAGTCAGTCGACCAACATGTAGCCTCACCTTGCTAGTGCGTTCAGTTTCGACAGCAAAATTCAGTTTCGACAGTTAAGTTCAGTTTTGACAGTTAAGTTCAGAGATGAGCGGCTGATGTATTTTACATCTAGCACTTTGTGGTTATGTATTTTATGTCATGTATTGGAGATGCTATTAGAATTCCACTCAGGTTAATGTTGTTCATTGTCTCTCTTGTCCTGCTTCAGCCTCGGTGTCGTACAACTAACCGGAGCTGCTCCAACAACGAAACCCTCCATCACAGCGGAGTAGTGCCTCAGGCTCCATCTCCAGATGCCTAAGATCTTCTTCCCCTCCTCTGAAAGCCAAGTCAGCCGGAGCATCCTCACCGGCTAACCCAATCACGCTGAGATCGACATGGCTTCGCCAAAGAGGTTCTACACTTGTTGCATCTCTTTTTTACTCTACATGTTATATATATTGTCCACTGAGCACTCGTAGTAACGGGAAATACAATTATTTTATCCTACTATATGACAAGCAGTGAGGTACCAGGCAACTTAGCTATCCGTGATGGACTCTCTTGAATGCCATCATTATTTATCTCTGCGTGTTTCAGCTGTGCATTTGTCGATGGGCCTGGGATTTGAGCTAGTATGGCAGTGGCCTAGGTCCAAAGTAATAGAAGTAGCACACAAACATTTTTGTAGTGTAGGATTTTCCTTGATCAAGCCTTCCTACTAGAATCGCCAGTGCTTGAAAGGAAAAGTGAATGAAAAATATCGGAATTGGAAAGTTTCCTATGGTACTACTTTTCATGAATTTGGTGCAAAGGAATGGAGCAAAGGAAAATTGTAGGATTTTTTCCTTTAGTGTCTCCTTGAAAGAAAAACCGTAGGAATTCTAATTTCCACTTCTCCTCCTTTTCATATTCCTATTCATGAAGCACAAGACTAAGAGATAGTAGCACAATAGCATTATAACCATACATTTTCTTGTGGTTTGACTTAATCTCACCATGCTTTTTTGCATCTTGTGATCTTCCAATTGTTGTGAATCAAACACCCAGATTGGCAGAAGTTCTGTGTTTTTAAATTCTCTATTTTGCACATGCATTCCTATCCTATTCCTGTCTATTTCCTATCCCTGCATTGTTAGAATCCTCAAATTCAAACAAGCCCTTACTCAATTACTTCTCTTACAAATATGTGTCAAAGAAAACCTTGTGTGGTTTGTCCTGCTCCTGCGGCGCTGTGTTCCACCCCAGCTCAGCTGCTCCAACGATGGAAGGGTTCACCACAGCAGGGATCCACTCTCCAGACTGTCTTTCGCTGCCTCAGATGTTCTTCCCCGCCGCTGGCAGCCACGACAACTACATTACCATCATCAACTGAGCAGATGACCTTGAGGACTACATGGGTCCGCAAGAGAGGTCACACTCTTCCGTGTCTGCTTACGTTATGCGTCGCTTAATATGATGACATGCTACATTATCGTCGTGTTCACCTATTAGACTCCGAGCCAGGTCCAAACTAATGCTGAAACTTGAGTTTTTAAATGGTTGTGGGGTACATATTGGGGCAGCAATCAGTACTATCTGTCTACTATCTGGTTAATCTCCGGTGTCTACTATGAGTTTCATGTTGGGTGCAAACAAATATTAAAGGAGCCATTATCTGTATTTTTAACTAAAGCTATTATCTGCCTGCTATCATTGGTTGTGGGTCTATCCACAGTTTGCTACCATCACTTTGGATTTGTGCATGCACTCCTTACATAATCTCACTATGTTTTATTCCTATGCATGCCAGTTATTGTACACAATGGAACTGATCATGTAGAGCAAAAGAGACGAGCCTTGCATGGCAATAAAATTTCATGCAGACGTCATTCCATGGTGGGCGCAAAGGCAGCCCCCCCTCCACCCATTTCGGATCATAATCAAGAGGAAGATAACTGTTATGAGCGGGATTCAGAAGGAGAAGACCACTCCTATTTACCCCATGAGGTCTTTGCTCTAACTTGGCATGCTGATGTTGGTAATATCATGCATATGGTGTCTTGCATTTCTTACTGTATACATTAAAGATGTCATCTTCTTAGTTTAGACATGCTTTGTGTCAATGCCATCTGTTTAGTTTCTTTATCGTATATGTGAATCATGCAATGCCATCTTGTCTAGCCAGGCATCATATATGTGAATTTTGCAATGCCACCCTGGTTAGCCAGTCATCTTATATGTGAATATCATGCCATCACTTTTTTATTACATGTTAAATTTGTCAACAATTTTAGTACATTCAATTACTCTTCCTGTGCATCAGCCATTTGGCATGGTCATGGAAAAAATCTGGAGTGGGAAAAAGGTCTTTAGAGCAGACAATGCTATCTCACGAAGTGCATGTCTTGCTGGTTACCGATAGCTCCTCAGAGGAGGATTCAGAGATAGATGACCAGTCATATTTCCCCCCCCCCCCCCGCCGAGGTGCATGCCCTAACTTGGCAGGGTTATGTTGCTCATATCGTGCATATGGTATCTTGCATTGCTATGTCATTTGCTTAGTTTAGACATGCTTTGTGTGAATGCCACCTGTTTAGTGCCTAATTACCATATATGTGAATTATGCAATGCCATTGCAAGACATTATATATGTGAATTATGCAATGTTATCTTGTTGCAAGGCATTATGTATGTGAATTATGCAATGCCATGCTGTTTAGGCAAGCGTCATATATGTGAATTATATCATGCCATCTTTTTTTGTATTTCTCATTGCTTTTGTCGACAATGTTTGTATATTCAACTGCTCTTCCTATGCATCAGCCATTTGAATTGGTGATGGAGAAATCTAGAGTGAAAACAAGGTCTTCAAAGCAGACAATGCTACCTGCTGAAGCAGATATCTTGCTGGTTACAGATAGCTCTTTAGAGGAGGATTCAGAGGCAGATGACCAGTGCTATTATCCCCCTGAGGTGTATGTTCAAACTTGGCAGGGTTATATTACTCATATAATGCATATGTTGTATTGCAATGCTTAGTTTTTACATCATATACACAATATTGAATGCCATCTCCTTAGTTGACACATCATATATGCGATTGCCCTCTGCTCACTTCCTTAGTATATAAATCATATATTGTTATGTCATGCCATGATGTTTACATAGACATCATGTATCTGAATTATGGCATGACAACCCATTTTCTAAAGACATAATATAGTTATATCATCTCATCCTGTTTACATAGTCATCATATTTAAATTATGTCATTCTATCCGTGAATTATATCATGCCATCATGTTTCCATCAACGGCATGTTTGTGATTTATGGCATGCCAACCACTTTAATAGACACATCGTATAGTTATATCATGTCATCCTGTTTACATAGTCATCATATTTTGAAGTATGTCATTCTATCCTATTTAGTTAGCCATCATACATGTGAAATTGTGTCATGCTATCCTGTTTAATTAGCCATCATATATGTGAAATTATGTCCTGCTATTCTGTTTGCTTAGACAACATAAATGTGAATTATTTCATGCCCTGTTTTCTTCCCTACTATCCATTGCACCTGTCTATCTTACAATGTCTATACATTCAATTACTTTTCTTGTTTATCAGCCATTTCAATTGGAGGGAGTGATGGCAGTATCTGTGGGAGTAAAAACACGATCTTCAGAAAAGATCGTGCTACCTGTCGATGCGAACAGAACCACGGTTGTACTTGCCCAAGAACCAGCCCCACCACACATAACCCACACTCATAAAGATTGTACCCCTTCCCAGTTGGACAGAGAACCAGCTACACCCCTTCTAACCCCAACCCCAGCAGATAGACACCCAGTTCCCGTTGACACAACACCGTCTCCACCATAGAGCAACCAAACACGAGCAGTTAGTAAGGCAACTGCAGTGCCCAAATCACGAGGACCACCACTCCGAACCCGAAGTCAACGCTTAAAGAAGAAGAAGAATTGTTCTTAGGTCAGGTTCCTTAGCTATGGTTCATACTACTTTGCTCTTGCATCACTGTATTTACTGATACCAACTAATTTCAAATTTGAAGGATGCAATTGAAACTCCAATGGCGCAACAGGTATGTTTTAAACCTGTTTCTTCAACGTGTTTGGCTCTTTGCTGTTGTAACTTGCTCTATGTTGATTTCAGTTTCAATTGAATAAACAGTTATGTTCTCATGCCATGCACATTACAAGTGTTGTTATTGCTGTGTAGTTTCCCACACTTATATTCTGTCTACGCTGCTTTGTCTTAAATAGATATGATTCGAACTGTATCTATCTTGATTTGGCAACATAAACAAGAATGATATAGACCATACAATGACCATACTACATAGATATATGTTAGTTTCATGCTGTTATCCTGTCGACCTTACTACTGAACTGGTTTACCAAAATGAGCTTCATATACTACATTGTAAACCTGAGATGTGTTTGTTTGTTTCTCTTTTAGAACGCGGATAAAATATTGGAGAAGAGTACCCTGTTACGCAATGGTAAAGGAAGTAATGCAGATAAGGTTCAAGATAGTGAGACATCCCTGTTGGTCTCCAAGAAAGCTGATAAAAACTATATTGAAGACACTGAGACAACCCCAAAGTCCTGTCTTGATGTAGTGTTCGAGTTACTAGCTACCACTGCTGGCACCAGCTCTTCGAACTCATTGCCTGAATCAGTTCGACTTCTTAAGTCTCAACTTCAAGTTGAAAGACATCAATTAGATGTTATGCGACAGGAAGCCGAAGGACTGAGGAAATCCCTACAAAATTCAGATGCATACTTTCTGGTGCAACAACAAGCGCTGGAGGACTTAAGCGCCAAACAAGAGAAAGTTAATAAGCTTTCTAAGCATCTTGCCAGCATTATGAGTAACCAAGATATTGTTTCTTGAGCTCTTCTGAAGTGGTTTCAGTTCTAGACTTGTTTTGCTGCGGTGTTTATATGCTGCTGTGTTCCCTATATTTGCACTGGTGGCGAACTTTGATGCCTAGTGGATGTAATATATGTAATAGCCGTGATAGCCTACCATAAGTTGCTTGCTTATTTATTTCCTTGTTGACTTGTTTATTTGTTTTCTTGTAGTTAGTGCAGTTCTTTTTCCGCGGTTTGCTAGTGGCCGCAATAACCTATTTTTTAAAACTAGGCCACAATAACCATGGGCTAATATTTACTGTAGTGACACTCGGCCTCCTACGGGCCGTAGAAACAGTGGGCCTTCTACAGGCCGTTGAAACAGTAGGCCTTCTACGGGCCATAGAAACAATGGGCCTTCTACGGGCCATAGAAACAATGGGCCTTCTACGGGCCGTATCATCAATGGGCCTTATACGGGCCGTATGATCGATTGGCCAAACATGGACCAATAACAGGCTGCATTATGGCCGTAAAAAGGATAGAGTTGGAATCATCCGTTCATGGGCCAACCATAACGGGCCACCGTTAATAGGCCGTATTTGATGATGCTATGAAAACGGACCAACGAATTAACGGACCACAAACGGGCCGACAGTAACCACGGGCTGAATTTGGCCCACAAGCAGAAAATGACAGTAACGGGCCGTAAGTAAATGAATGCTGGAAATAAGCCCAAGAATAAATGTGCTCTGAGAAGGCCGAAAGATAACATGGGCTGGAAATGGCCCAACGGAATAACGGGCCGTTAATGGGTATAAAGTTATACACTGTTCATTACGGGCCAGTTTCACCACGGGCCGTTAATGGGTGTAAAGTGATACACTGTTCATTACCCGCCAGTTTCACCACGGGCCGTTAATAGGCCAAGATTTACATAGGGCCTCATATGGGCCGAAAGACGTCATGGGCCATACATGGGCCAGAAGTGAAAACAGGCTGGAATCATATTGGATGGCCCAGATGACACTACTGGGCCTAATTCGGATAGGGCATAACAGGCCTTGGGTCAGCGGGCTATAAATGGGCTATATTCGAACAGGCCGTTAACAGGCTTTCCATGGGCCGGCCAGCCAGCTTTTGACCAAGTCAGACGGGCCGGCCTTTTCACAGGAATGGGCCTTTGTTGGGCCGTGCCACGTGTCGACGTATCATAGGCGCCTTCCGTCCAATGAGTGGTTGACAACTGTCCCAACGATGGGCCGACACGTGTTTCCTCCAGCCAATGATGATTTTACACGTGGAAAATCCCCATTGGTCGGGGCTGTTAACGGGTTATCGGATCCAAAACCCGACCCGATAGCTTAACGGCATTCCGTTACGGTGGATGCCCCATGTCGGTCACCCTTGACGAAAGCACTTCTGTGACGCGCGATTTATCGTCATGGAAGTGGACACTTCCATGATGATAATTTTGGTAATGTCATGGAACACTTCTACGACAGCACAGGTATGACTATCTTGATTCTGTCATAAATTTGTCATGGATGTACATGCATGACAAAAAAAGCGACCTACTGTGACAAACACGTATCATCACAGAAGTGTATTTTTTTGTAGTGTAAGGCACTAGTCAGTTCATCCTTGGCCTTGGAAGTCTCTGCTTGTTGTGATTTGATATTTTCTTGGAGGTCGGCGATTTGAGATTCCTTCTTGGTCAGCTCAGCTTGCAGGAAACAAGAAAGTTATGAGATGACAGTGCATATTCAAAGTCCCAAGCACATAACAAGTAATATTCTTGGCACTTGAGGGCTAATGTCTATTTGCTTCTTCTCACAAATTTTTTGCAAGTCCCAAGCTCAATACAAGTATCATTCTTGGCACTTGGGGGCTAATGCATATTTGCTCTAGTTAAAACTATAGATTTTTCTTCCATCAATCAGCTTGCTGGTCAATCAGTTTACAAAAGTGTTCAACAAGAATTTTGAGCCTTACAGCATGAAAGTCCCGGTTCATCTTGAAAGTATAAACCAGCCCTTGGGGGCTACACAGGTGAAATTGAAGAATTATTATTCTAAAGTCCCGGTTTATCTTAGAGAGATAAATCGGCCCTTGGGGGCTACACAGGCAAAATTGAAGTATTGTTGTTTCACAAGTCCCGGTTCATATTGGTATTATAAACCGGCCCTTGGGGGCTACTGGCGTTGATAATCTAAACCGGTCATAAGGGAAGAATACTTATGCAGAGTTAACAACGTTTACCTCATATCGCTCTGTCATCATGTTCACTAAACCGGCTTCATAGTCATGGCTTGTGTACAAACGGTTTATAAACCCAGAATGGATATCTTGGGCGCTGAGGTGGGTATAGCTTTCCAAGTCCATTTTCCACTTGCCTTTGTCAACAACTGAAAATTCTTCTTTAGTACTATGTTTTGATAGAGCAGTGGGGTTGCCTGTGCCTGTGTAACTAACACCAGTGACTATAACATCGTCAGTTTTGTCATCAACAATTTTAGTTTGGCTTGGCGGTTTATCAGCCTAAATCATTGAATCAACTTCCATATGTTCAACTTCAGTTTCATGATCTTGCGGTGGCGGTTCATCAGGAATGTTATCAGCATTTGGATTAGATGGTTCAGGGGTCCTTTCCAGTTCAGATGGAATGGGGTCATCGGCCAGATTATTCAATTTAGCCTTTTTACTGGCTCTGGCTTTGGCCCTGAAAATAACAAGTAGATATCAGGTCAGTACAAAGATCAAGTATAAGATATGAAGGGTCAATTAATATGCTCACCCAGGAACCGTTTTGAGGGTTGGAATTTGTGTTCCTGTTGAAACCCAGAGTAAGAATGAGAAGTCGCCTGATAATTTGAATCAGACGGGTTAAGAGTTTGTCGAAAACAACCCGCCTTGGGGTAAAGTATGTCAGAGGTATGTAAGACCTCTGGACGACGTTTGCAAAGTGGAGTGTTTGGTAAACCGGCAGAGGTGATCATGTTGCCACTATGCCGGGTTGTGCGGCGAGCTTCATATCGTTGTTTCTTTAAAAGAAAGTTTGGATCCAAGTCAGCTAGAGGGTGAGAAAATCTTACTTTATGGCGTGCTTGACATGTTTTTTGTGTTGGCTGAGGATCTGAGCCGGAAGAAAGAATAATTACCTCTACGTCACCAGCATGGCTAGCCTCAGCGTCATCCTGATAATAATCATTGTCAATGAGATGTATAAAAAAGGAGCCAAGTGAATCAAGTTCCACCTCTGACTCACGGTTTCCATCGTCATCGTCAATGTTTAAGTCGGTGGATTCGGCGGTTTTCTTCTTGGCGGGTTTCTTGTTGACCTTGGTTTGGACACGAGGTGTTTTGGCCGGTTTATCCTGCGGTTTCTTTCAGAAGGGATCATCACCCTATTAAAGATTGAAAAGATCATAAGGGGGGATTGAGAATATGTATTAAAGCAGGAATTTGGCAATTCTTACAGCTAGCGTTTTATTTGAAGCGTAGAAATAGGGATGGCAACGGGGCCCCATACCCGCCAAACCCATGGGGATTTCATCTATTAGGGGGTGGGGATGGGCGAAAAACATCCCCATGGGGATACTTACCAAAGTAATTTATTCCCCATAGGGTACAATGGGGATGGGGATGATATCCTATTCCCCAGACCCAATACCCATCGGGGACCCGGTTAGTAATTGTGACACTGCGGTCAACCTTAAAATATTGATAAACAAACTTGCGGAAACAAAAAAAGCTCTGAGTAAAACCTTAAACCTATCTCACGTCCTCACCTCAGCTGCCACAATGACCAAGAAGTCAATACGACCTAGATATGCATTAGCAGGACAAGGACAACACCATTTATGTATGTTGATTATAGGGTGTCATATTATGTATATGAGTATTTTTTATGGGGATGGGGACCCTAATGGGGCCCCGTTCCCTAGTGGGGCATGGGTATGGGGAAATTTCATCCCCAGTCATGTAAACGGGGATGGGGATGGGATTATAGGGAGTAGATGGGGATGGGGATGTTGTAGGTATCCCCATAGGGGATTGTTCCCATTGCCATACCTACTCACATGCCGGCTCAAGAGTTAAGGATGATTCCAATTACCTGGCCGTTTGTAGTTTGGGGACTTGACATGGTTGGGCCTTTCAAAAGGTCCAAAGATAAAAAAACCACCTCCTGGTGGTGGTTGATAAATTCACAAAGTGGGTTGAGGCAGAGCCGGTCAATAAGCGTGATGCAGCCATGGCAGTTCAATTCATGAAAAAAGTGATTTTTTGCTTTGGTTTTCCACACAACATTATAACTGACAATGGCACTAATCTGTCCAAGGGAGCCATGGAGGAGTTCTGTCAACGTGAGCATATCCGGCTCGATGTTTCATCAGTGGCTCATTCTCAATCCAATGGTCAAGCAGAAATAGCCAATCAGGAAATGTTAAAAGGCATCAAGCCCCGGTTTATGGTCCCTTTGCAACGTACGCCGGGTTGTTGGGTAGAAGAGTTGCCTTCGGTGATATGGAGCATCAATACTACCACAGGTCTACGGGTTACACGCCTTTCTTTTTGGTTTATGGTGCCGAGGCGGTTCTGCCCTGTGACATCCGTCATGACTCGCCCCGCGTGGCGGCTTATGTTGAAGCTCATAATGAACAAGCCCGTCAGGATGTGCTTGACCTGTTGGATGAGAAGCGTGACTTAGCAGCAGCCCGTTCGGCGATTTATCAACAGGACCTGCGCCGCTATCACAGCCGCCGGGTTAAGTCCAGAGCCTTTCAAGAAGGTGACTTGGTGCTCCGGCTCATCCAGGATCAGTCCAACGCGCACAAGCTATCGCCACCTTGGGAAGGACCCTTTGTGCTCAGCAAGAACTTCAACAATGGGTCATACTACTTCATCGATGTTCGAGAGCACAAGGATTCACGTAAGTCGGAGGTGGAGGCCCACCGGTCGTGGAATATTGCTCATCTTCGGGCTTACTACACTTGAGCCACTGGCTCTCATGATGTACATATTTTGACGATGTATATATTATAATAAATAATAAAGCAGTACCTCTGTCCTTTTTTGCATCCTCAAAGGTAATATGTCACTGTCATTGTCATTGTCGTTTTAAATAATTACTTGGGGGCTGATCGTATTCGAATCTAGCTTGACCCAATTGATCCGGCTTATGATCGTATTCAAATCCAGCCGTTAAAATTTATATGGTCACATGGGGGCTTCCTGTTCGAACATAGGTCTTATTCGAACCAAAGAGAACAAAGTTGTCGATACCCTCTTGATTGGCACACTGCCAAGCTCACTAGGGGGCTTCTTGATCATATTCGAATCATAGCTCAACCCCTTTTGGGAACCGACTTTGATCGTATTTGAATCAGAGTCGTTAAAAAAACTCTCAAGGTCATTAGGGGGCTTCCTGTTCAAACAAAGGTCGTATTCGGACAAAAGAGAACATAGCTGTCGGTACCCTCTTGATCGG
Source organism: Triticum timopheevii (assembly GCA_963921465.1). NCBI lineage: Eukaryota > Viridiplantae > Streptophyta > Magnoliopsida > Poales > Poaceae > Triticum > Triticum timopheevii. The sequence goes on from OY997267.1 coordinate 739,556,705, forward strand.
CGCAATGCCAAAGCCACTGGGGGATGCATGATCGTATTCGAATCCTAGCTCAAACCCTTTGGAACGGTTCACTGATCGTATTCGAATGAGAAGCCTTCAATTATTTCTTCTTATCTGGTTTAAAGTTTTATTTGAAAGCAGCCTTTTATTTGACTTGAGACTTTTTTGTTCAAAGATGCAAGTGTAAAGGTGGTTTGAAACCTGGGTTGATTTTGGATGATAAGTCCCTAATATAGGCAAGTTACGTCCTTGGCACTAATGATCTCCAATGATTGGGTTATCACCCTAACTGTTTGGGTTACATAAATCGGCAGTAATAATCCAAAGCTCACAGGTATGATGTATTAGTTGTGCTTCAAATAGTTTACAACAGATTTATCTATGACCCACCCTGCGGGAAGCCGCCAAGGGTGTTTGTGATCTATTTTCTCTATGCAGAATAGTTCAAACATCTTCTTATGCATATCAGAAACAGATGATAAGGTCAAAGATGGCAAATATAAGGTGGTGGTTTAAACGACAGTCAAACATGCACGATGGCACGACAAAGTAGAGTTTTTACCCTATTACATGCCTCCACTGGCCAAATGAGAGCAAATTGTTTTTCAAAAGCTCAAAGTTATAGAGCCGTCGGGCGGTTCAGTCTACTTGGCCTTGACGTTCGACATCTTCCGTGTAATCCTTCGCCGGCTCTTCGTCTTCGTCTATTGGCTGAAAAGTTGATGATGACCAATTGATACCCGATAAGGCTTCAAATTCAGCTTTGTCATCTATGAGCTCAGTAGGATCAACTTCAGGAGCAAAGGTGTGCTTACGGATTGGAGGGATCAAATCCATCACTCTGTAAGCCGGAGTTGGCATCTTCTTATTTTCCTGGTTGTAAGCCGGATGGTATTTGGAGAGATCTGAGTCATTGGCAATAAGAGTAGCCATAGGATGGATTTCTCTCATGCAGGCTGCAAAGTCTTTTTGGTCAAAAGTTGTTCCGTCTTCCTTCAGGCTTGGATACCCTTTATCCACCTCAGACGGGTCAAGCTCTGGTGCCCTTGCCTTGGCCTGGCTTAGAGCCATCACGGCGCTGGCTCTGGCAGCAGATCGCTTTATTTCTTCAAATCTTACAGGCAGCACGGAGAGTTTCTTGAAAACATCTGTCAACAAAGTTGCTCCTTGACCCGTTGGGGAGATGGTGGCTAAGGTATGTTGAGTTCTAGTATACAGCTGCTCAACGAGAGTGTATACAGCCTTCAGCTTTACCAATAAGTCGGCATTGAGATTGCTGCTTCGAGGGCCTGGCTAAGATAGCCGGAGAGTATCTCATTTCTGCTCAACTGAGGGTACTGAGAAATATCAAACTTCTGCTTCCGTCTCTCAATAACTTCTTGCTTGGCAGTATGTTTGGCCAGATCTACTGGATTCCCCGGCTCTACAAAGCCAGTGCCCGTAATTAATACGTCTTCATCTTGAGTTTCTGGCAGCTTAGGTGGACTTGGAGGGATGGATGTTGAAGGGTTGATATTAGTATCATCAACGCTAAGATTCGGAACCTTAGGTGGAGTGGCAGTAATAGGCTCTTCCGGCTAGTTTTCAGAGGCTTCAGGAATAGATGCTTGTGGTTCCGTCTCAATAGTTTTTGACGGTTCAATTGGTTTGTTCACCTTCGCCTTCTTGGGCCGCGCTTGTCCGCTATACAAATAGGGACAAGTTAGTAAAAATATGAGGGTATGAAAAATTGCAAGATAAATTAAATGGCTATTACCCAGGGGCGGTTTTAAAAGCCAGCAACTCAGTTTGTGATGAGTCACCAGAGGAAGAACGGGCAAGTTCCTGTTTACAAGATTATCAATAGAGTCAGAAGGTAAAAAACGGCTTTGTTCAGCAGATACCCAAAGTAATTAAGGGAAAGAACCTCATTTCAGTGTTTTCGCGGAGGAATGTTTGGTAAACCGGAAGATAACTCGTCACCTCCACTAGTCCGGGTTTGGCGGCGGTTCTCATGTTGTTGTTGCTTCAAAAGAAAGTGAGGATCTAAATAAGCTAAGGGGTGTGCGACAACCCACAAGTATAGGGGATCGCAACAATTTTCGAGGGTAGAGTACTCAACCCAAATTTATTGATTCGACACAAGGGGAGCCAAAGAATATTCTCAAGTATTAGCAGCTGAGTTGTCAATTCAACCACATTTGGATAACTTAATATCTGCAGCAAAGTGTTTAGTAGCAAAGTAATATGATAGTAGTGGTAACAGTGGCAAAGGTAACGGTAGCAAAAGTAATATTTTTGGGTTTTGTAGTGATTGTAACAGTAGCAATGGAAAAGTGAATAAGCAGAGAACAATATATGAAATGCTCATAGGCATTGGATCGGTGATGGAGAATTATGTTGGATGTGGTTCATCATGCAATAGTTATAACATAGAGTGACACAGAACTAGCTCCAATTCATCAATGTAATGTAGGCATGTATTCCGAATATAGTCATACATGCTTATGGAAAAGAACTTGCATGGCATCTTTTGTCCTACCCTCCCGTGGCAGCGGGGTCCTATTGGAAACTAAGGGATATTAAGGCCTCCTTTGAATAGAGTACCGGAACAAAACATTAACACATAGTGAATACATGAACTCCTCAAACTACAGTCATCACCGGGAGTGGTCCCGATTATTGTCACTTCGGGTTGCCGGATCATAACACATAGGAGGTGACTATAGACTTGCAAGATAGGATCAAGAACTCAAATATATTCATGAAAACATAATAGGTTCAGATCTGAAATCATGGCACTTGGGCCCTAGTGACAAGCATTAAGCATAGCAAAGTCATAGCAACATCAATCTCAGAACATAGTGGATACTAGGGATCAAACCCTAACAAAACTAACTCGATTACATGATAGATCTCATCCAACCCATCACCGTCCAGCAAGCCTACGATGGAATTACTCACGCACGGCGGTGAGCATCATGAAATTGGTGATGGAGGTTGGTTGATGATGATGACGGCGACGAATCCCCCTCTTCGGAGCCCCAAACGGACTCCAGATCAGCCCTCCCGAGAGAGTTTAGGGCTTGGCGGCGGCTCCGTATCATAAAACGCGATGAATCCTTGTTTCCGATTTTTTTCTCCCCGAACACGAATATATGGAGTTGGAGTTGAGGTTGGTGGAGCACCAGGGTGCCACGAGGCAGGGGGCACGCCCCCCACCCTCGTGGACAGGGTGTGGGCCCCCTGGTCTTGATTCTTTTGCCAGTATTTTTGATATTTTCCAAAAATAAGTTCCGCGGAGGTTCAGGTCATTCCGAGAATGTTTGTTTCTGCACATAAATAACACCATGGAAATTCTGCTGAAAACAACGTCAGTCCGGGTTAGTTCCATTCAAATCATGCAAGTTAGAGTACAAAACAAGGGCAAAAGTGTTTGGAAAAGTAGATACAACGGAGATGTATCAACTCCCCCAAGCTTAAACCTTTGCTTGTCCTCAAGCAATTCAGTTGATAAACTGAAAGTGAAAAAGAAAAACTTTTACAAACTCTGTTTGCTCTTGTTGTTGTAAATATGTAAAGCCAACATTCAAGTTTTCAGCAAAGATTATGAACTAACCATATTCACAATAACATTTAGGTCTCATGTTTACTCATATCAATGACATAACCAACTAGCGAGCAATAATAATAAATCTTGGATGACAACACTTTCTCAAAACAATCATAATATGATATAACAAGATGGTATCTCGCTAGCCCTTTCTGAGACCGCAAAACATAAATGCATAGCACCTTTAAAGATCAAGGACTGACTAGACATTGTAAATCATGGTAAAAGAGATCCAATCATGGTCATACCCAATATAAATTAATAGTAATGGATGCAAATGACAGCGGTGCTCTCCAGCTAGTGCTTTTTAATAAGAGGGTGATGACTCAACATAAAAGTAAATAGATAGGCCCTTCGAAGAGGGAAGCAGGGATTTGTAGAGGTGCTAGAGCTCAATTTTGAAATAGAGATAAATAATATTTTGAGCGGCATACTTTCATTGTCAACATAACAACCAAGAGATGGCGATATCTTCCATGCTACACACATTATAGGTGGTTCCCAAACAGAATGGTAAAGTTTATACTCCCCCTCCACCAACAAGCATCAATCCATGGCTTGCTCGAAACAACGAGTGCCTCCAACTAGCAACAGCCCTGGGGGAGTTTTGTTTGCAATTATTTCGATTTAGTTTGCTTAAAGCATGGGACTGGGCATCCCGGTGACCAGCCATGTTCTCGTGAATGAGGAGCGGAGTCCACTCCTCTTGAGAATAACCCACCTAGCATGGAAGATACAGACATCCCTAGTTGATACATGAGCTATTCGAGCATACAAAACAGAATTTCATTTGAAGGTTTAGAGTTTGGCACATAGAAATCTACTTGGAACGACAGGTAAATACCGCATATAGGAAGGTATGGTGGACGCATATGGAATAACTTTGGGGTTTAAGGGATTGGATGCACAAGCAGTATTCCCGCTTAGTACAAGTGAAGGCTAGCAAAAGACTAGGAAGCGACCAGCTAGAGAGCGACAACAGTCATGAACATGCATTAAAATTAATAAACATTGAATGCAAGCATGAGTAGGATATAATCCACCATGAACATAAATATCGTGAAGGCTATGTTGATTTGTTTCAACTACATGCATGAACATGTGCCAAGTCAAGTCACTTAAATCATTCGAAGGAGGATACCACCCCACTATACCACATCACAACCATTTTAATAGCATGTTGGCACGCAAGGTGAACCATTATAACTCATAGCTAATTAAGCATGGCATAAGTAACTATAATCTCTAATTGTCATTGCAAACATATTCATTCATAATAGGCTGAATCAGGAACGATGAACTAATCATATTTACAGAAACAAGAGAGGTCGAGTTCATACCAGCTTCTCTTATCTCAATTAGCCCATCATATATCGTCATTATTGCCTTTCACTCGCACGACCGAACAGTGTGTAAAATAATAATAGTGCACGTGCATTGGACTAAGCTGGAATATGCAAGCATTCAATAAACAAGAGAAGACAAGGCAATATGGGCTCTTGGTTAAATCAACAATAATCCATATAAGAGCCACTTCAACAATTTCATAATAGTCTTCTCCTATCGACCCCCAAAGAAAAGAAAAGAAATAAAACTATTTACACCGGAAAGCTCCCAATAAGCAAAAGAAGAACTGGAAATATTTTTGGGTTTTCTTTTAATTATTACTACTACGAGCAAAGTAAACTAACTAAAAGCTACTACTAATTTTTTTGGCTTTTCTTAAGGTTTTTCAAACACACAAGAAGAAGACTAAAAAAAGAAAATAAACCAGCATGGATAGTACAATGAAAAAGTATGAGCACCGACAATTGAAATAAGTGTGTGAACATGAATGTAATGTCAGTGAGAAATACGTACTCCCCCAAGCTTAGGATTTTGGCCTAAGTTGGTTTATTGCAACGGATGGCCTGGCTGATATCCATAGTTGTAGTTGGGGTCGTACTGAGATGCAACAGTCATTGCATCGTCGGCTGCAGCTTGGAGGCGGGCTATCTCAGCCCTCCTCTTATACTCTTCCGCCTCCTCTTTGGTTATAAAATATCTCCCCTTTGCCTGAAAGTAAAAGAAAGTAGAAGCAGGAAGAGTGACGTGATAGGTGCGTCGTCTGTCGAAGATTAGTCGGTACTGGAAGGGCGGTTTGTCCCTCTCAACAAACTGATGACGAACCATAGCATCATAGTCTAAATAAGCAGGAGGCAACTCAATATCATTCTCACGTATGGATATACTAAGAAAATTTGCTAAACGGGTTGCATAAATCCAACCAAAGAAATCTCCATTAATTTTATTATTATGCAACCTACGTGCAACAATGGCTCCCAAATTATAATGTTTATCTCCTAGTACAGCACTCCTAAGAACACTGTGGTCAGGGAAACACATGTGACATGCTTCATCCTTACCATTTATGCACCTACCTATGAGGAGAGCAAAATAATGTATAGCAGGAAGATGAATACTCCCTATGGTAGCTTGTGTTATGTCTCTAGATTCCCCCATAGTTATACTAGCAAGAAAATCTCTAAATTCAAGTTTGCGGGGTTCACTAGTACTACCCCATTGTGGAAGTTTGCAAGCAGTGGTAAAATCTTCTAAGTCCATAGTATAAGAATTTTCATAAAGATCAAACAGGACAGTTTGAGAATTATGTGAAGATGAAAATTCAAACCTCCTCACAAAGGAACTAGTGAGATAGTGGTACTGACGACAATTTTCTGCCTCGAAGCTCACAAGATTGGCGTTACGCAAATATGCGTTAAATTCTTCCTTAATTCCTGCTCGATCCATGAAGTCCTTTGAAGGCCATTCACAAGGCTGCACTGGAGCATCCCTTGGTGGTTCATCGTCAGCATCGCGCATTGCAAGCCTGGGTCCTTGTTTCCTTGAAGGGCCACCTTGGTACATTTTCCTAAACATATTTCTTCCTTTGAAAACTTTCTGAAATTTTTAATAACTTCGAATAAAAGTTAACCAAGCTCAACAAAATTGATAGCAACTACTCCTACAAGTGCCTAGAGCCTATTCATGCATTAGAACTACTTGGAACCATATAAATTTGACTTGCAAGCTCAAGAACCTGGTCACCTATGCAGCAAAAATATGCAATGAATAAAGCACTAGAACAAAAACTAATTGGACCATTGGAGGAGTTACATACCAAGGAACAATCCCCCAAAGCAGTTTTGTGAGAGGTGCTTTGAGCAAGGAGATCGAAAATCGCAGCAAAATGAGCTAGAACTCGTGCTTGAGCTGGATGGTGATCTTTTTGGGAGGAAGAAGAAGTGTGTGGGTGCAGGAATAAGTGTAGGGGAGCCACCATGGGCCCACGAGGCAGGGGGCGCGCCCTGGACCCTCGTGGCCAGGTGCCAGCTCCCCCTGATGTGTTCTCAGTGCCAGATATTCTCAAATATTCTAAAAAAATCATATTTCATTTTTGGGGGCATTTGGAGAACTTTTATTTTCGAGGTATTTTTATATTGCACGGATAATTCAGAAAAGAGACAGAAAATACTATTTTTACTTTATTTCAACTAAATAATAGAAAGTAAAAGGAGGGTACAGAAAGTTGTGCTTTCTAACTTCATCCATCTCATGCTCATCAAAAGGAATCCACTAACAAGGTTGATCAGGTCTTGTTAACAAACTCATTCCGAATAACATGGAACCGGAGAAATTTCGAGTAACACTAAGGTACCTCAACGGGGATATGCACATGAATATCATATTTCTTCTTGACAGTAGGAAGAGGGAATTCAAAACCTCCAATAATAATCGATGGAATTTTTCCAATAGAATTGATACTGTGAACTTGAGGTTGTTTCCTCAAAATGTGTACCGTATGCACATTACCATTATCATGAAAAGTAACATTGCCTTTGTTGCAATCAATAACAGCACCTGTAGTATTAAAAAAGGGTCTACCAAAAATAATAGACATACTATCGTCCTCGGGAATATCAAGAATAACAAAGTCCGTTAAAATAGTAACGTTTGCAACCACAACAGACACATCCTCACAAATACCGATAGGTATAGCAGTTGATTTATCAACCATTTGCAAAGATATTTCAGTAGGTGTCAACTTATTCAAATCAAGTCTACGATATAAAGAGAGAGACCTAACACTAACACCGGCTCCAAGATCACATAAAGCAGTTTTAAGATAGTTTCTTTTAATGGAGCATGGTATAGTTGGTACTCCCGGATCTCCTAGTTTCTTAGGTATTCCACCCTTAAATGTATAATTATCAAGCATGCTGGAAATTTCAGCTTCCGGTATCTTTCTTTTATTAGTAACAATTTCTTTCATATACTTAGCATAAGGATTCATTTTGAGCATATCAGTCAAACGCATACGCAAAAAGATAGGTCTAATCATTTCAGCAAAGCGCTCAAAATCCTCATCATCCTCTTTCTTGGATCATTTAGGAGGAAAGGGCATGGGTTTCTGAACCCATGGTTCTCTTTCTTTACCGTGCTTCCTAGCAACAAAATCTCTCTTATCATAACGTTGATTCTTTGATTGTGGGTTATCAAGATGAACAGCAGGTTCAACTTCTACATCATTATCATTACTAGGTTGAGCATCAACATGAACATCTTCATTAACATCATCACTAGGTTCATGTTCATTACCAGATTGTGTTTCAGCATCAAAAATAGAAATATCATTTGGATTCTCAGGTGTTTCAATAACAGGTTCACTAGAATCATGCAAAGTCCTATCATTTTTCTTTTCCTTTCTTTTAGAAGGACTAGGTGCATCAACATTAGTTCTCTAAGAATCTTGCTCAATTGTCTTAGGGTGGCCTTCAGGATACAAAGGTTCCTGAGTCATTTCACCAGTTCTAGTAGACACTCTAACAACATAATCATTATTCTTACTATTCAATTCATTGAGCAAATCATTCCAAGCTTTAAGCACTTGTTCTACTTGAGTGGTAACCATAGAGGCATGTTTACTAATTAGTTTAAGTTCACCATTAACTCTAGAGATATAATCACTCAAGTGTTCAAGCATATCGGAATTGTGTTTAAATTGTCTACCAACATAAGCATTGAAGTTTTCTTGTTTAATAATGAAATTATCAAACTCATCTAAGCATTGGCTAGCATACTAATAACGAGGAATATCACCTTCATCAAATCTATAGAGAGAGTTTACCTTTACTACCCGTGTCGGGTTATCAAGACCATGTGTTTCTTCAACATGAGGTGGATTAAAACAATGTATTTCTTCCAAAGGCGGTAAATTAAGACCATGTATTTCTTCAACAGGAGGTAAATTCTTAACATCTTCATCTTTTATACCTTTTTCTTTCATAGATTTCTTTGCCTCTTGCATATCTTCAGGACTGATAAATAGAACACCCCTCTTCTTCGGAGTTGGCTTAGGAATAGGTTCAGGAGTTGTCTCAGGAACTGTCCAATTATTTTCATTAGTCAACATATTATTCAAAAGAATTTCAGCTTCATCCGATATTCTTTCCCTAAAAACACCACCAGCACAACTATCCAAGTGGTCCTTGGAAGCACCTGTCAGTCCATTATAAAAGATATCAAGTATTTCATTTTTCTTGAGAGGATGATCAGGCAAAGCATTAAGTAATTGGAGAATCCTCCCCCAAGATTGTGGGAGACTCTCTTCTTCAATTTGCACAAAATTATATATATCCCTTAAAGCGGCATGTTTCTTATGAGTAGGGAAATATTTAGCAGAGAAGTAATAAATCATATCCTGGGGACTACGCACACAACGAGGATCAAGAGAATTAAACCATGTCTTAGCATCACCCTTTAATGAGAACGGGAATAATTTAAGGATATAAAAGTAGCGAGTTCTCTCCTCATTAGTGAATAGGGTGGCTATATCATTTAATTTAGTAAGATGTGCCACAACAGTTTGAGATTCATAGCCATAAAAAGGACCTGATTCAACCAAGGTAATTATCTCAGGATCAACAGAGAATTCATAATCCTTATCAGTAACAAACATAGGCGAGGTAGCATAAGCAGGATCATATTTCATTCTAGCATTCAGAGATTTTTTTTAAGCTTAACTAATAATTTCTTAAGATCACTTCTATCATTGCAAGCAAGAAAATCGCTAGCAGTTTCTTCATCCATAACGTAGCCCTCAGGCACAACAGGCAATTCATATTTATTAGGGGGAGAGCCTTCATCATCACTATCTTCAAAATTATCAGTTTCAATAATTTCATTCTCTCTAGCCCTAGCAAGTTGTTCATCAAGAAATTCACCAAGTGGCACAGTAGTATTAGGCATAGAAGTAGTTTATCATAAGTATCATGCATACCAGAAGTGGCATCATCAATAACATGCGACATATCAGAATTAATAGCAGAAGCAGGTTTAGGTGTTGCAAGCTTACTCAAAACAGAAGGAGAATCAAGTGCAGAGCTAGATGGCAGTTCCTTACCTCCCCTCGTAGTTGAGGGATAAATTTTTGTTTTCTCGTCTTTCAAGCTCTTCATAGTGACCAGCAGATATAAATCCCAAGTGACTCAAAGAATAGAGCTATGCTCCCCGGCAACGGCGCCAGAAAATAGTCTTGATAACCCACAAGTATAGGGGATCACAACCGTTTTCGAGGGTAGAGTATTCAACCCGAATTTATTGATTCGACACAAGGGGAGCCAAAGAATATTCTCAAGTATTAGCAGCTTAGTTGTCAATTCAACCATACCTGGGTAACTTAATATCTGTAGCAAAGTGTTTAGCAGCAAAGTAATATGATAGTAGTGGTAACAGTGGCAAAGGTAACAGTATCAAAAGTAATATTTTTGGGTTTCGTAGTGATTGTAACAGTAGCAATGGAAAAGTAAATAAGCAGAGAACAATATAGGAAAAGCTCGTAGGCATTGGATCGGTGATGGAGAATTATGTCGGATGTGGTTCATCATCCAACAGTTATAACATAGGGTGACACAGAACTAGCTCCAATTCATCAATGTAATGTAGGCATGCATTCCGAATATAGTCATACGTGCTTATGGAAAAGAACTTGCATGACATCTTTTGTCCTACCCTCCCGTGGTAGCGGGGTCCTATTGGAAACTAAGCGATATTAAGGCCTCCTTTTAATAGAGTACCGGAACAAAGCATTAACACATAGTGTATACATGAACTCCTCAAACTACGGTCATCACCGGGAGTGGTCCCGATTATTGTCACTTCGGGGTTGCCGGATCATAACAGATAGTAGGTGACTATAGACTTGCAATACAATGAGGCCTATCCACTTCAATAACGATGGCTCCTCCCACCCCCCGCCCCACCCCTAAACCCTAGCCACCCACCGTTGGCGATCTCCATCTCCCTCTGTGGGTTTTGGATTTGGATCTGGCCATCACCTCCGGCGCTATCTCCTCTTTCTCCTGGTTGTCATCTCCATGGTTGTTCACGTGGCCATCTCCCTGGGCTTGGATTTCTCCCCTGGTATTGATATGGCAAAGGCGATCTGGCATTCTCTTCATCGCACAGTGCATCCCTCTGACAGATCTGGCCATTTCATCATGGTGGTGTCTTTTGCACGCCACAACTTTCGGCTAGATGAGGAGAACGTGGCTTTGGCACTGGAATCTGTGATCGGGGGATGTTGTTTTTCTCTCAAGGTATCTTATCTGCGTGAACAGGTTTTTGCCTTTAATGTTTCATGCAAAGAAGTGGGTTTCTTGATCTTGCATCAACGCTCTTTTGTTTGCCCGCAATTCAAATGCTATTTTCATCTTTGGGGTCATGGTGGTCCAGATTGGGAGAAAGAGTTTCGTCTTTGGCAAGTTGAATGCTTGGAGGAATGGACTCTGGTCAGTCCCTCCAAGCGTCGAGCACGCCTTGGCCTTGAGGCCATGAAACATGCACCGGCCAAATCCTCTTCGCGTTCATCTACACATGCTGTTAAAAAATCTCTACGTTTTGCCACCTTCCTGAATTATGACGCTTGTAAGGGTTATCATTATCCGACCACTGCCGAGGAAATCAAAATTGTTACTCAAGATGCTGGTTATTCAGTTGATTCTCAGGAGTGTGTTGATCTCCATCGGGTTGATTTACTCTCGACGCCGGCGCCTCCTCTGGCCACCTCGCCGGTGAGGGTTTTACTCTCTCCGGATGTCACGTTCGGATCGATATCTCCCCGTGATCTTCTCCTGGAGTTTTCGGGATGGGATGCATCACGTGGTTTGATCTTTTCCCATGCAAGTCATGTTGGGCCTGCGTCCACCCCACAGCCCAATCTGTTGGGATCGGCCCAGAACCCGTTGGAGCTTTCGGATGTTGACTCGGACCAAGAAAACAATTATATTACCCGCAAGCCGTAGTCGGTAATGCCTAAGGACTCACCGCCTAAATCCCCAGTTGAGCTAGTTCGTGACTTGTAAGGTCTTGATCTTGTCGTGGAAGAGATGGCTGCTAGTTTTTGGGATTGTTCAAATTGCCTTGGCATGGGGCATAGTTTGGAACGTTGCACTAATTTGATTAGATGCCACAAGTGCTTCCGGTCCGGTCACGTTAAAAAGGACTGCACCAGGTCTCCTCCGAATATTAAACTATGGGTTCCCAAAACCAGAGCACCTAGCATCAAGCCTCGCGCCTTCAACAGGAAACTTGACGCTTCAAGCTCCACCGCCTCCTCTCCCAACTCTGACAGATCCCCACCAAAATCTCTAGCCCTCTCCGCTTCCCCACCAAAACCACCATCCTCATCGCTGTCGTGTAGCCCAACGCCAAGTACGCCATCGCCTCTAGCTCCATCGCTGCTTCCATCCATGGTAGTTTATGAGCTTGATCCCCGGCGCTTCCTCCCGGCTGGTCACGACATCGTCGACCTGTGGGACTTTCCGTATCCCGAGGACGTTCTACACGTCGGCCCAAGCTCCTCCCCGGAGCCATGAATCCTTCATGGTCGGCATTGTTGAACCACCCCCGCCAGCTGAGGATGTTGCTATTCGTCGGCAGCAGGTTCATGCTTTCATCACCAACCAGCTTGAGCTTCCGGTACAATCTGCACAGACTTGGTTTCAGGGGGTAGGTCTATATGACACTACTAGGAAAAGGGCTACTAATGGCGCACCGGTTTTGCCTACTAATGGCGCATCACCGGTGCGCCATTAGTAGCACGCCACTTGTAATTTTTACTAATGGCGCACCACTGGTGCGCCATTAGTATCTGGTATACTAATGACGCACCAACTAGTGCACCATTAGCATGTAACAGCATGCGCCATTAGTGTGCCTCCTGGGTGGGCATACATAAGCATGGCTTTGTCATACTAATGGCGGATTCTCTGTTGATGCGCCATTAGTATCCTTTGGCATACTAATGGCGCACCTGGTGGTGATGCGCCATTAGTATGAATATTTGGTTTTTTTCCTTTTCTGATTTTTGCGCAGGTTATAAAATATATTATTAGACAGAATATAAAATATATTATTAGACAGAATATAGACAGCAACATCAGATTCATCGAATACAATAGAAGATTAGTCTCCGAATACAATTCATCATATTAGTCTCCGAATTCAAAAGACCGAACAAAGATAAAACATTACATGTCTTAAGACTGCGAGTATCGGGTTTGTCGGAAGTAATACTAATCCTAACAAGTCCTACTAATCATCATCATACAACTTCTACTCATTATTCATAACAAGTCATACGATCATCATCTTGATAGTCTTCGAACCAACCCTACTTAATTGTTCATCAGCACATGATCATCAGTATTAGGCAGGACCTAAATACCCTATTTAAGCTAAAATAGCATAAAACAATATAGACCCTGACTCTCCATTATGGAGAATGGAGAACAGCCTGTCTCCAATTCTTGTGCTTCGCTTCCTTTTGCTTCCAAGAAGCTCCTTACGACTGTCCATACATTTTTTCCATCCTTTGATTTTCATGTCTCCACTTCTTTTAGAAATCTCGTATGGACAGTTGAGATTCGTAGGACGACCTGGCTGTATGTTCAAAACATTAACACTACCTTTCAGATACATCATATGAGGCACACAATTCTCTGGGATTATCTATTGAAAAGCATAGTAATAACTTCATAGTTAGCAATGATATTGTACTAGTTTTAGAGGTATGCAAAAGATGCACGGATGTCGTAATAGTAAAAATCTTACCAGGGTATCTCCATGGTAGTTACCGTAGTTGAACACATGCACTAGTGGCACGTATTTACCATAATGTTGAGGAGTTTGTTTGTGGATAATGTAATTTTCAATGTCAGTACAAAATCCGACCAGATGATTTTTCTCCTTTTAAGTTGTTAATTCGGAGCCATCGGTGTAGTGGGTTTTGTCTACCATCTCCCGCACATTCTTTGAACAATAAAAATAAGCTGTCAATGGAAATAAGCTGTCAACTATTTTGAAATAAACAATATAAATTAGCTAATAACTATGTTTGAGAAAGTCACATAGCGGTAGAACTGGAGGCGTATCAACGAGGACCCAAATGTCCATATTGTCTTGGTTGATGTGAGGATTACCAAGATCCATGGTGATAAGCATACCCTCATCAAAACCATACATCTTGCAAAATGCTTCCCAATTTTTGCAACCAAAATGGGTTACGCTCTTAGAATTATATAGATTTACTTCAAAGTCCACATCGTGATGAGCCCTTAGGTGAATTTTCTTTGTTTCAGAAATTTCATGGTCTTCAAAATCCATCCTCTCCAAGACATAGCATCTTGCATGGCATGGGATAAGCTATACTCGAATTGTAAAAGATGAAAATTACATGTTGAAATTGTTGAAGTCATGCTTAATTATGAAAATAACACTTCTCGTCGTTGTGTACCATTTCAACTTCGAAGGTCTCCTCGAGCTTAATGCTGAAGCGTCGATCATCGTCCAGGTGAGGCATGTCGCACAGACCTCGATTGTCGTGGCACCAGTCGCACTCCGCCGGGAGACTTTCGTCGTCCGTTGATGATGACGACATATCCTGGGACAGCTCCCAGAATTGCTTGCCGCCCGAACCACCGGGCTCATCGTTGTGGGCCATGTTTCGCTCTAAATAGGAAAAAAGTTTGGTCAAAAAGTTGGTTATTGTCAAGGAACAAGATCATGGTCTCATCATTTAGGGTTTGTCGACACCGAGGCACCCTAAAAGCCTAAGCTTTCATCATTTAGGGTTTGTCGACGCCGAGGCACCCTAAAAGCCTAAGAGTACATCATTTAGGTTCTCATCGACACCGAGGCATCCGGGGCAGCCAAGTTAAGTTTTCATCATTTAGGGTTTATCGATGCCGAGGCACCCTAGGTTGGGCCTAATCACTTGGCACTAATCACTTGGCTCTATTGCCACCTATGGTTTAATGCAGCAAGAATGGCGGGGCAGTTGATCCTACTTAACTAAGTACTAAGATACCCCGGCCCATGCATTAGTCGCAAGTACCCAATATGTCCTATTTTTAGCAAAGTCATGCTAAAATTCATGGAAAATTTCAGCATGACCTTTGCTGAAAATAGGACATATGGAGTACCCGAATTTGCCGGAACGGAAGTTAATTGACATTCCGGCAAACTCAAGGGCCTCTAGGGGTACCTGCAAATTCATCACGACACAATGGTCGGAGACAAAACCCAGCCACAGACCATATGGTCCTCTGCTTTCATATGGACAAAAATCAGCTCAACTTATGTGAGCTTCCATTCCAGATATAATATGTCTCCCAACAAAAAATCATCAATAGTTTAGCAAGTCTGTACAAACACAGAAAGAATGAAAAATGTATTTTACAGATCATGGCATTGTTTTTACTATATGCACCATGGCAAATTTCTTTTCTTTTTGCAACATGGCAAATTTCTTTTGCACCGGGCCATGGCAAATATAGTCTATGCATCATGAAAATTATAGTGTATGGATCATGGCATTTTTTATTCTACATTTTTATTCTATTGATCATGCCAGGAAATTATAGTCTATGCATTTTGTTAATCTCTGGATCATGATCTAACAAAATTGCCATCTCCCATGGCAAATATAGCCTATGCATCATGGACACTTGCAGGTGCACATTTTTTTCTTTCAAAGCACAACTCTTTGTTTTAGCTATCTATATATCTTGTTCTATGTTGCATTTTTAATTCCTGATGTTAACAAGAGTGTTTGTCAAAAGGAAAAACAAAGTTCATGGCAGTGTAGCTAGCTTCTCATGCATCCCTCTTATCATCTAGCTAGCTAACACTTGAATCCATGATGCTTCCAGACTTGAGCATTGAGAGTTTCAGACTAGAACTCACCTCGATGGACGTGGTCGCAGACGAGGTCGTAGACGGCGGCGGAGCAGAGACAAGGTCACAGACACGGTCGTGGTGCTCCAGTGGACGCGGCTGCATCAATCATTTAAATTGGCATTCAATCAAACACCTCACAGTCAAGAACAGAAGGTGGAGACAGAGAAGAGAGGGGATCGAGCAGAGAGGGAGAGGGCAAGGAGGGAGGAGCAGAGAGGGGAGTCTAGGGGGAGGGAGCTTACGGGCGGAGGAGGACGGGCGGAGGAGGAGGGGGCTTACGGGCGGCGGCGGTCGTTGTTCTGCTGGCGGAGGATGGTGGGGGCGGAGGAGGGTGGGCGGCGGAGGAGGGTGGGCGGCGGACGAGCTGCAGTGGTGAGGGCGCGGGGGCGGCGGCGCACGTAGGGGCGGCGGCGTCGTGGGTCGTTGGGGCAGCGGCCGGGGATTGGCGATGTGAGATGTGAGATGGGATCGGCCAGGGACTGGGGCCGAGATTTTAGTCGGGGGAGGTATAGCAATGGCGCACCACCTAGCGGTGCACCATTAGTAAGTTTTTTTTTCCTGATAGCAATGGCGCACCCTCCTCTGGTGCGCCATTAGTAACTTTTTTTCTGACAACAATGGCGCACCCTCCTCTGGTGCGCCATTAGTAACATTTTTTTCATTATTTCTTGTTGCATCTAATAATTTGTTTTTTATCAAATTTGTTATTTTCATGAGGACTAGAACAGAAGATATCATCAATTTTTTTTGAAAATATCATCAAATTTGTTTTTTATTTTTAATTGAAAATATCATCAAATTTGTTATTTGAAGATATCATCAAATTTCTTATTTCAAAATATCATCAAATTTGTTATTTAAAAATATCTTCAAAAAGTGGGGGAGGGTGCGGGTGTCGGCGGCGGCGGTGGAGCGGGCCGGGGGAAGGTGCGGGGTGTCGGCGGCGGTGGTGGAGCGGGGTAGGGTGCGGTGGGTCGTCGGTGGTGGTGGAGCGGGGGAGGGTGCGGTGGGTCGGCGGTGGTGGAGCGGGGGGGGGGGGTGCGGGGGGTGCTCGGCGGCGAGGGGGATCTGGCGAGGGGGATAGCTATCGAGAGGGAGGGGGATCGAGATCGAGTGTCCTCATGAATATTCAATATTTTTTCATGTTGAATACAATCGATCTTCTGTAGGCCCGAGAAATATTTTTTCATAATACAAAAGTATTCATGATATCAAAAAGTGCCCGAGAAATGAAGGCTACAATTTAAATACAATCGATCTTAGCTAGCTATCTGTTCACAATCTTCTTGCCCTTCTTTTTCGCAAATGGAGTTCTTCTGTGGAATGGACGTCCTTTACGTAGGGTGGTCCTACTTCTTCTTATGGTGTATGCTTCTACTTCATCGTCGTCATCATGTTCGATCTTCGAGTCGCCGTACTTGTCGAAGTCTTGCTCATTGGCTACTCCATCCATTCCGATGATCTTCCTTTTGCCTCTCCTCACGACAACACGACTGGGCTTTGACGGATCGGTAATGAAGAAGCATTGGTCCACTTGTGAAGCCAGTACCCATGGCTCATTTTTTGCGGTGATGTTTGCGCCCGCGGTCTTGGATTTGGCTTCGGCTATAACCATGGTGGTGAAATACCAGTCTTCTTTTAGGACGCTCTTGGCCCATCTGACACGGAACATCGGGACCTTCTCTCCAGCGTAGCTCAGCTCCCAGATCTCCTCGATCCTTTCGTAGTATCTGACCTTGTCGTTACTGGTGTAGGATTCCATCGTTACCCCGGAGTTCTGATAACCATCGCTCTTCATGTCCTTGTCCTCGGTGTAGAATGTGTAGCCATTGATATCGTATGCCTCATAGGTCATCAGGTTGTGCTCGGCGCCTTGTGACAAGGTGAATATGAGTTGTTCTTCCGCGGAAGAATCCTCATGTAAAGGGTACGACAGAAGCTTCTGCTTGAACCAACGCGTGAAACATGAGTTGTGCTCTTTGAGTATATCTCCGTCCGTCCTCTGTTGGCCTCGGTCATTGTACGTCTTCTCAATAAAGGTTTTGTGCTCTACCACCCAAGGATCGACCACGTCTATGTGTTGTAGCGCGACTAGGATTGCTCTTTCAAAGTCGGCGAGTCGACCCTCGAAGTCGACATGCATTTCGCGGCGACCCTCACAGTGACCCCATCCAGCGAGCCTGCCGAGGTGCTGGTTGACGGGCAGACCAACGGGGTTCTCGATGCCTAGATAATTCGTGGAGTAGGAGATGCACTCTTCGGTGAGAAAGCCCCTGGCTATACTTCCCTCTGGACGTGACATGTTGTGAACGTATCCTTTAATGACACCATTCATCCTTTCGAACGGCATCATGCTGTGCAGGAACGTCGGCCCAAGTTGGATGATATCCTCCACGATATGGACCAGCAGATGCACCATAACATCGAAGAATGCGGGCGGGAAGTACATCTCAAGCTCGCATAGTATCACCACGATCTCTTCCTGTAGCCTTCTGAGTTGCCTCACGCCAATCGACTTCCGAGAGATGACGTTGAAAAAGTTGCATAGGCCAAATAGCGTTTCACAGACGTGCGCGTCCATGATCCCACGGATTGCAACTGGAAGTATCTGCGTTATCAGCACGTGACAGTCGTGAGACTTCATTCCGCTGAACTTCTGCTTCGCTGGGTCTAGGTATCTGCTTATCTTCCCCGCATAACCGTAAGGAAGTTTTACTCCTAGGAGGCAGGTGAAAAACTGCTCGATCTCCTCCTAACTTAGAGTGAAGCATGCGGGAGGGTAGTCATTTCCGGTCTTCTTGGCCTTTTTGCCTTTGCGACGACTTTCTGTGTCCTGCTTCGCCTCATCATCATCATCATTAGTGTGAAGCTCCTACCTGATGCCCATTGATTTCAAGTCTGCCCTTGCTTTCGGCCCATCTTTGGTCCTCTCTGGCATGTTGAGCAGGGTACCAAGTAGACTCTCGCACACGTTCTTCGTGATATGCATGACATCAAGGCTGTGAGGCACACGGTGGATCTTCCAGTACGGAAAGTCCCAGAAAACAGACCTTGTTTTCCATACCTTCAGCAGCGGCGCTGGCGCCTTTCACTTCTTTCCCGGCTCTGGCGCCTTTTTCTTCTTTCCCGGCAGTGGGCAGTCTTTCCAATTTTTCAACAGCTCGTCTATTTCCTCGCTGCTCCTCGTACACGGGCGTTTTCGGGGTTCGGTTTCACCATCGAACAGATCCTTGCATTTCCTCCACGGGTCATCGTCGCGAAGCCACCTTCGATGTCCCATGAACACGGTTTTCGAAGACCCGGGATCTCTATCTAGCTGGCGATACGTTGTGTCATCCATGCACCTTACGCATCCAGAAAATCCGTGGACTACCTGCCCCGCGAGATATCCGTAACCGAGATAGTCGTGCACCGTCGTGAGCAGTGCGGCTCTCATAGGGAAATATTCTTTCTCTGCGGCGTCCCACGTATTGGCTGGCGTTTTCCATAGCGTGTCTAGCTCCTCCTTCAGCAGCCCCAGATACAGATTGATGTCGTTCCCTGGTTGTTTCAGCCCTTCAATTAGCATACTCATGTGAATGTACTTCCTCTTCATGCACAACCAGGGGGGAAGGTTGTACATCCACACAAACACAGGCCAGGTGCTATGTGTGCTTCTCTGGCTGCCAAACGGATTGACTCCATCGGTGCTCGCGCCCAGCATGATGTTCCTTGGATCCTTCCCAAATTCTGGGTATTCGAAGTTCAACGCTTGCCACTAGCTCGCATCCTTAGGGTGACTCAGCATCTTGTCTTTTTTATTTATCTCCGGATCATTTCCGTCATCTTCCCGCTTCTTCTCCTGCCTATCCGCGTGCCAACGCAGGAGCTTTGCTACCTTAGGGTCCGCGAAATACCGCTGCAGACGAGGAGTGATCGGAATGTACCACACCGATTTTCGAGGAGCTTTCTTCCTCTTCTTGTATCGAGTGACGCCGCACACCAGACATATGGTAGACTCCGCGTGCTCGTCCCGATAAATGATACAATTGTTCATGCACACATGGTATTTCACGTGCGGTAAATCCAGAGGACACACAATTTTCTTCGCCTCCTCGAAACTGGTCGGGCACTTGTTCCCCTTGGGAAGACGTTCGTGCCAGAATGACATGTTCTCGTCGAAGCATGCGTCGGTCATTTTGTGTTTTACCTTCATCTCTAGAGCCATGAGCATTACTTTCAGGCGGGTACCCTCGGGCCTGCATCCTTCGTACAATGGAATAACCACGTCTATCTCTAGTTGATCCAGCTTGGCTTTCTCTCGGGCGGCAGCTCTTGCGTTATCCGTCTGCTTGAGAAGCAGCTCTTGAATATGAGGGTCCTGCACCCAGCCTCCATCATCGTCTGCTCAGGCATCTTCATCTTCATGATCACGCCCTTCGTCTTGATCTTCCTCATCATCATGTATGACATCTTCTACATGATGACTGTGTACAGCATCACCGTCGTGATCATGTCCTGGAGATTCTTCGTCTTCTCGCCCACCCTCGCCCCGGTGGTACTTGTCTTGTTGCCCTTCCTCATTTCTTGCCCGGCCCCGGACATGGACGACTTCATAGTCATCTTCATCACCTTGCCACCGATAGCCATCCATGAAACCACGCAAGAGCAGGTGGTCCCACACCTGGCCGGAATCCGGGTCCGCAATAAGGCTCTTCAGCTTGCATCTTCGACATGGACATCTTATCTCTGTCTCGTTCTTTTGAAGCATCTCGGCCTTCGCGGAGCTCAAAAACCTATTCACGATGCCTTCAGTCATCGTGCGGACCATGGTCGCCTGCGGGGTAGAGCAAAACGATATTTTAGAACCAAGCAAAAAATTTGGCATGACCTTCCCTAAAAATAGGACCAAAAAGAATGCATAGTGCCAAAATTCTCGCCGAAACGGAAATGAATCAAAACATTCCGGCAAAATATTGGCAACTATCGCATTTCAAATACCGGTACCTTCAAACACAAACATATATGCAACACCACAAACACATGCAACACCACAAACATACATAGATCTATCTAGGCCACAAAAAGTGCATGTGCACGTTGTTGGAGCGAGCTAGGGAGAAAAAAAGTAGATCTACATCATGAAAATAGCTTTCCCCTTACTTACCTATCAAAAAAAGGTAATTTCACCACTTAATTTTGATGAATCTGTGGTGCAAATGAGGTGAGGAGGAGGAGGCAGCCGAAAGCTTGGAGAAGGAGGTGGAGGGAATGAAGTAGGGAAAGTGAGTGGGTAGGTGTGGGGCTGTCCAAAATATCTTGTTGGGGTCCCAGGTTACTAATGGCGCACCACGAGGGAATGCGCCATTAGTAACCCTGGTTACTAATGGCGCACCTGAAGGCGGTGCGCCATTAGAAGTTTTGCAAAAAAGTAAAAAATATAAATATATATACTAATGGCGCACTATCTAATGGTGCGCCATTACTAGTTTAAACTAGTAATGGCGCACTATTAAACGGTGCGCCATTAGTAGTTTTGCAAAAAAAAGAATAAGAAAAAAATTACACTAATGGCGCACTCACTGCCAGGTGCGCCATTACTAGTTAGAACTAGTAATGGCGCATTGCCTACCTGATGCGCCATTAGTATGTATGGAAAAATGAGAACTAGTAATGGCGCATTGTCTACCTGATGCGCCATTAGTATGTATGGAAAAATGAAAAAAAATGCAATACTAGTGGCACACCCTGTTTCTGGTGCGCCATTAGTGTCTTCCACACTAATGGCGCATCACCAACAGGTGCGCCATTAGTATATAATAGTGGCGCGCTGCTTACCTGGTGCGCCATTAGTATCAATCCTATCTATAGCCCTTTTCCTAGTAGTGTGAGATGCAGGATCCTGTTATTCGCGCTGCTCTAGTTTCTCACTCACCTTGGCCGCTTGGATTAGATCAGCATGGCAATGAGTTGTTTGTCAGATTTATTAGGCATGATGATGGAGAGGGTTTTCGTGCCTTGCAAGGGCATAGAACTGGCTGGCTAATGTTTATTGGAGTTCCTTTGGATTATCGTAATGAGGTAAATTTAGCTGAGGTAGTGGGCACGTTTGGTCAGTTTCACTATTGGAACCATCAAGATGATAGGCTTGTCAGATCCCTCGTTTACGCCTCTTTCCCTGACAATTAGTTAGTTCCACGGGATGTGGTTTTTCATTAGTTTGCAAATATTGGTGGAGCAGTGGTTTCATGGACTGCATTGGTTTCTATTCTGACTGCCGATTTTGCTGAGCAATTACCACCTGATGAGGACGTTATGCCACTTGATGGAAACCCACATCCAATGCCATGTGAGCTGCAACCACCTGAGAATTTTTGGGTTCTGCTACCGTACCCTGCTCTTGGGTGGAATGATGTCCCTCAACCAGCTGAACCAGAGGATCAACCATAGCCTAATCCACAAGACTTACATGGCTGGGGGCATGTCAACAACGAGGATGAGGTTCAACAAGTGCAACCACAGGTCCAGGAGGCAAACTCTATGGTTTTAAACCCTTCCATGGGTTCAAACGAGTCTGGTGATGCTTTGGGCCCATTGGAGCCTATCAACCTGGTGGATGGGCCAAACAATGCAGTAGTTGATGGCCCTTTGCGAGTTCAGGATAATGCCATGGAAGGAGTCCCACAAGAGTAGATCCATCAAGATCTCCATGACCAGCCAGAGCAGCAGATACATATTGAGGACCCTGACAATGGGGTTATGCCTGTTAATGTGCAGGATCCAGGCCAGAACAATCTTGCAATAGTTCCATATAATCCCATTGTGGTTCATGCTCCCACACTACATGTTGAACTTGTGAGAGTTGTGATGGGACCGGCTTTGCCACCTGATTTCATCTGGAGGAGGTCTTTTGAATCACTCATGCCCACTTTCCTAACTGCCCAGATCCCTAAGGCCATGCCTCCACCTGGCTTGCCTCAGCATAAGAGATCTTGGACTATGGCTTTTGACCCTATGCTGTCTTTCTGCTTTCCAGCTCCTGACCAGCATCTGCTCCCTCAACGCACTGCTAGGAGGCTGTTTTTGGAGAACACTTGTATTCAGTCTGCTATACCAGAGCCAGATGACAGTGTTCCTTCTTCTGACGCAACTTCTCAGGTTGCTGAAGTTTCAGATAGTATGACCTGCAGCTTTTCATCCACAGTACAGCCAGCTAGGAAATCCCGTGCTAGAAAGCCCAAAACTTCTGTTGTTCAGGTTGTCTCCAAATTTTCTGACAGAAGGATTGCTAGGAGTCAGCCAAATCTAAAGGTTTTAAACCTATATCTCCTCTGTCACCCAAGCCCAAGCCCCTCAGGCAGCCGAGAGCCAAGAAGTTGAAGACTGGCAATCAAGCTTCCACTCCAATCAGTTAGGCCCAACCTGAGAAGGACGATACCCAGGACCAGGCCCCCCCTCCAACTCTAATTGCCACTCTTCAGATGATTGGAGCAGCTCTTGGTGTCCCTGCTGAGAAGATGATCGTGGAGAAGCTTATGGCTTCTTTAGATACTGCCCCCAAGCCTGCGGTTTCTCATGACGATTAAGCTTTTTAATTTTTATAGAGGGAGGCATGTCCCTTGTCATGCCAGTTGTCAGAACCTTATTTCTCTTTTGTCTATTACCAGCACTTTGGTCTGCACTTTGGTCTGTATGGATGGCTTTATCTATGGGATTTTGTTTCACTATTATGCAGTGAGCTATTACCTCTGCCTCATTTTATTGTTTCCTCATGAATGCACAACAAACTAGAGATTAGAAGGTTCTTTGTTGGAATGTGCGAGGTTTGAACTCTGAAGATAGGCAAAGGGACTAAATGTTCACTGGTAATGCGATGTTTACTTGTTTATTAATGTCTTCACGCCGCCTGAGTGTTTTCTCATAATGCGGTTGACTCTCTTGGTGAAAACCCGTGCCAGTTTATCTTCTCTGCATGTATGTCCATCGAGGTGCAACGTTTCCATACTTAAGGTGAGGTTAGGATGGGATCTCCAGGAGCTTCGAAATGTTTGAGACACACAGCCAGCTCGCGCAGCATCTGGCAGTGGCAGAAGGGACAGTATATGATGCCAGATGTCCTGCAAACACAAGAACAGGAGAAAAGCTAAGCAATTGGATCCTTTAACCAGGGGGGTAGGATCATATGCAATACAACTGTGTTATTAGTGTCTTTCCTAAAAGAAAAATGTGACCTAATGTTGATTAATAAACAAGTAAACATCGCATTACTTGTTCCTAAAATGTGACCTAATGTTGGAATGTGCGAGGTTTGAACTCTGAAGATAGGCAAATTGAGGAAAGCCAATGCTCTATCATTTGTTTGCAAGAGACTAAATGTGACTTCTTTGATCAGTGTGCGATTAGAAAGTTTTGCCCGAGAAGATTTGATAACTTTGTTTATTCACCCTCTGTTGGTGCCTCTGGTGGAATCCTTGTACTGTGGTGCTCTAACATGTTCACTGGTACTTTAGTGGATATTAAGCCGTTTGGTATCATAGTCTCCTTCATATCTGCCCATAATGCAAGTCGATGGACCTTGGTCAATGTTTATGGGCCTTGTCAAGGGCAGCCTAGAGATGATTTTGTTCAATGGCTGTATGACCTGGATATTCCAACTGATGATAAGTGGCTCCTTGTGGGTGATTTTAACTTCATTAGATCTACTGAGAACAGAAACTTGCCAGGAGGAGATATAAATGATATTTTCCTCTTTAATGAGGTCATTGGCCACCTTGGTCTCCTTGAGTTGCCATTAAAAGGAAGATCATACACATGGTCTAATATGCAAGGAAATTCGTTGTTGGAGCAACTGGACTGGTTCTTCACCTCGTCCACTTGGATAAATGACTATCCTAACACGATGGTCCTTCCTCTAGCACGAACATCATCGGATCATGTACCCTGTGTAGTCTCCATTGCAACATCTATTCCCAAGTCAAAGATCTTTCGGTTTGAAAACTATTGGGTGGATTTAACTGGTTTCTTTGACTGTGTGGAACAATCTTGGAATACTCCAACCAAAAGAACAAATTCTGCAACTCGCCTGACTGAAAAATTCAAGAGACTTCGAAGTTCTCTTAAACACTGGTACATCATCCTATCTAAACTTAAGAAGGCCATCCAAGCTTGTAACAAGGTGGTTATCTTTTTTGATAATCTTTAAGAGTTAAGGCCTTTAACAAGACCTGAATTTAATTTCGGAAAAATTGTTAAGCTTCACATTGAGGAAATACTTCACCCGCAGTTTCTAAACTGGAAGCAGAGATGTACCATTCGGTGGATAAAAGTTGGGGAGGAGAACTCTAAGTTTTTCCAAGCAATGGCAACTGAACGTTTCAGGAGAAACACAATTTCCTCTCTGCAGGATGAAAATGGTAATGTTGTCTCTGATCACCAACAGATGGGTGGCATGTTATGGGGCACTTTCAAGGATAGAATGGGTGTCTCTGAGGGGACTGATATGAAGTTTGACCTAGCCTCATTGATTGACAAAGAGGATGGTCTAGATAATTTGTCTGCTCCATTTTCTGAGGAGGAAATAAATGAGGTTCTTAAGTATCTGCCTGTAGACAGGGCCCCTGGCCCTGATGGTTTTACCGGTTTGTTTGTCAAATGATGCTGGCACATCATTAAGGATGATTTCTTGCAGCTATTCCAAGATTTCTATGATGGAAAGGTCACTATTAGCAGCATCAATGGGTCTTTAATCACCTTAATTCCAAAGAAACTCTCACCTGAGGGTCCTAATGATTTTAGGCCTATTTCCTTGACAAGTACTTGTCTGAAATTTCTGACTAAACTGCTGGCTAATAGATTGCAGAAGGTTATCCTAAAGTGTATCCATAAAAACCAATATGGGTTCCTTAAGTGCAGATCTATCCAAGACTGTATTGCTTGGACTCTGAAATATATCCATCAGTGTCACAAGTCCAAGAAGCCTATATTGATCCTTAAGTTGGATTTTGCCAAAGCCATTGATACTGTTGAGCATGACCTAATCCTCAAGCTCCTGCATCACAAAGGTTTTAATAGCAAGTGGATTGGTTGGATTAGAGAACTTTTATCCTCTGGTACCTCTTTTGTCATTCTAAATGGTGTGCCTGGAAAATGATTCACCTGCAAAAGGGGAGTAAGGTAGGGTGACCCACTGTCACCCCTCTTGTTTGTTCTTGCAGCCGATCTGCTACAAACCTTGGTAAACAATATGCTCAGGAATGGAGTGATCTCCCTGCCTATTGAAACTCATGATCCTGATTTCCCTATAGTGCAATATGCTGACGACACTCTCCTCATTGTGCCTGCTGTGGATTCGCAACTATTAGCTCTCAAGGAGATGCTGCAAGATTTTCATGCCTCCACAGGTCTTAGGGTAAACTCTCATAAATCATTCATATTGCCTATTAATGTGGAGGAGGCAGAAACTGCCAGGTTAGCTTCTGTTTTTGGTTGCCAAGTTGGAACTCTTCCCTTCACCTACCTGGGGCTCCCTGTGGGAGCAACTAAACCCAGAATCCAAGATTTATTTCCTGTGGTTGATAGAGTTGAAAGAAGGTTGTCTGCCAGTTCCAGCCTGCTCAACCACGGTGCTAGGTTACAATTACTTCAATCAGTGTTGTCCTCTTTGCCCATCTATTTTCTTTCCAGTTTAGGTTTGCCAGCTGGTATTATCAAGCAACTTGAAAGGATTATGAGGCAGTGCTTATGGAGAGGGAACTCTAATGCTCCTAGGCAATCACTTGCAGCTTGGCCTCTTGTTTGCAGACCCAAAGATAAAGGTGGCATGGGGATAGTAAATCTAACCATCCAAAACAGAGCTCTCCTTTCCAAGCACCTTTCCAAGTTATATAACAAAGCAGATATCCCTTGGGTTTCTCTCATTTGGAATACTTACTATGATGGTGTTGTTCCTCATGGCACAGTTTTATGTGGTTCTTGTTGGTGGAGAGACATACTCAAGCTCAATGAAGTTTTCATACTTTACTCTGAGGTTACCATCAACATGGGGGACACTGTTCTGTTTTGGTTTGATGCTTGGGTGTTCCTAGGATCATCTGTTCCGCTCAGAGAGAGATTTCCTTGGTTGTTCTCTTTTGCCATTGATGACAAGGTATCTGTTCATGAGGTGATTAACGCATCTGATATGTCTGAACTATTTCATCTGCCCTTGTCATCAGAAGCAATGGATGAGATGCTCATTGTCCAGTCTGGTCTCCTTGACCTTCATGCTGATGAAGGGATTCATGATTCGTGGTCTTGGACACCTGGCAAAGGTATTTTCTTTGCAAAAAGTTATTATACTGTGATGCATGCTCACATGGCAACTGATACTCTAGCCAAATGGATTTGGGAAAGTAAGGCAACTATGAAGATAAAGGTGTTTGCGTGGTTGATGTTAAATGATAGGCTCAATACCAGAGATATGCTGGTGAGGAGGCACTGGCGATCACCACAGGAAGACAACACCTGCCCATTATGTTTTGCCCAGGCTCATGAGGATAGAGATCATCTTTTCTTCACATGTCAATTCAGCACAAGAGTATGGAACTACTTGAACATCCAATGGTTAGCTAGTTTAACCCCATCTCAGTGTTTATTTGCTATGAGGAAGAGCTTTGGGCATCCTTTCTTTAGGGAGGTCGTTTATCTAGTAGCTTGGAATATTTGGCTCCTCAGAAATGGCAGAATCTTCATACATGAAAGTCCATCTTTTGCTGCTTGGAAGAGAAACTTCATTCATGATGCTACTCTACACTCTCACAGATTCAAGCCTAGCCCAAAGCCATTGCTGTTAGCCTGGATCAATTCTTTGCCCTAGTTGGTTGTATGTATCCATGTATATAATTATGTAATTATGTAAATAGCTCAATAGGTAAGTAGTTCCCTACCTCCCTAGTTAGCTTTCCCTTTTCAGAACCTGTTTGTTTGTTTGGTGGTTGAGTTTTAATAAAATGTTGTGGGGCTGTTGCCTCACAGGTTTCAGTCAAAATAAACTATAGACTTGCAAGATAGGATCAAGAACTCAAATATATTCATGAAACCATAATAGGTTCAGATATGAAATCATGGCACTCGGGCCCTAGTGACAAGCATTAAGCATAGCAAAGTCATAGCAACATCAATCTCAGAACATAGTGGATACTAGAGATCAAACCCTAACAAAAGTAACTCGATTACATGATAGATCTCATCCAAACCATTACCGTCCAGCAGGCCTACGATGGAATTACTCACGCACGGCAGTGAGCATCATGAAATTGCTGATGGAGGATGGTTGACGATGACGACGGTGATGAATCCCCCTCTCCGTAGCACCGAACGGACTCTAGATCAGCCCTCCCGAGAGAGTTTAGGGCCTGGCCGCGGCTCCGTATCATAAAACGCGATGAATCCTTCTCTCCGATTTTTTCTCCCCAAATACGAATATATGCAGTTGGAGTTGAGCCCGGTGGAGCATCAGGGGGCACGCCCCAGGGGGGTGGGAGTGCCCCCACCCTCGTGGACAGGGTGTGCCCCCCCTGGTCTTGATTCTTTCGCCAATATTTTTCATATTTTCCAAAAGTAGGTTCCGTGGAGTTTCAGGTCATTCTGAGAACATTTGTTTCTGCACATAAATAACACCATGGCAATTCTGCTGAAAACAGCGTCAGTCCGGGTTAGTTCCACTCAAATCATGCAAGTTAGAGTCCAAAACAAGGGCAAAAGTGTTTGGAAAAGTAGATACGACGGAGACGTATCAGTGTGAAAATATTACTTTCCGGGTTACTCGTCAGAATTTTGGACTTGGCAAAGGCTCTGAGCCGGAGGAAATAGTTATTACCTCTTCTTCAACTGCATGGCTGGCTCCCGTATCATCCTAAGAGTAATTAATGTCAATAAGGTAATTGAAGAAGGAGCCAAGAGAGTCAAGGGATACCTCTGACTCAGAAACATCATCCAGCTTGAGCATATCAGAAGCACTTGGTTTATTCTTCTTCTTGGAGGTCTTCTTGGCGGTTTTCCTTTCAGCCTTCTTGGCAGCCCTGGCCTCTTTAGCAGCCTCGTGGTCATATTCTGCTTTCCAAAATTCTGAGTCAGCCTGTAAAAAGGGGTCAAGGGTCGAGTTAATAAAATATTTAAATGATAAGGTGAGAACAAGAAAAGCATAGAGGCTTACATCCGGTGGCGGGTTAAGCTTGCAGAAAGGAGCGATACCCACTTTGTCACAATCCTCCGGGTATTCATTCAGGAGAGATTTAACCATTTCACTTAGGGCTTCGTCAGTTAAAGGTTTGGAGGTGTGGCGTAAAGGATCTTTATCAGTACCAGTATAAGTACAGATCAAGATGGTACGGCGGCTTAATGGGATGATCCGCCTAGAAACCCAACATCTGACTAAATCAATGCCTGTCAGCCCATTTCCTAGCAAAGCCTTGACTTTGGCAATGGTAGGTGCAATCTTTTTCCGTTCAGCGGCCGTAAGCTTTTCGGGAAGTTTATGCTTTGGGTCCAAGCGCTCAACACGGTAACCCGGTAGTGGATTCTCATCAGCCGGAGATGAATCCTTGCAATAAAACCATGTCTGGTTCCAGTCTTTTGGATGACTCGGCAAGGAAGCATAAGGAAAGATGGCGTCCCTTCTACGTTGAATTGAAATTCCACCCATTTCCAAGCTAGGACCGTTGGTGCATTCAGTTAGGCGGTTCAAATAAAAGTACTCTCTGAAGAGGTCAACGGTGGGTTCTTCTTGTAGGTACACCTCACAGAAAACTTGGAAATTGAAAATATTTGACACGGAATTGGGTGCGATTTCTTGAGGGTGGAGCTGGAAAAAACGCAGAACGTCTTGGAAGAACTTCGAGCTGGGCGGTGCAAAGCCCCGGTTCATGTGGTCAGTAAAAACGATAACTTCATCATCTTTCGGCTGAGGTCTTTCCTCACCCGGGTTGGGAGCACGATAAGGCATCACGCTCTTAGCGGGTAAGTACCTGACTTTGAAAAAAATCTTTGAAAGTGCCTTCGGTGACAATGGAGGGGACCCAGTTGCACGTGTATACTGTTTTTGGTGGCATTGCAACCTAACAAATGGAGCAAAATTCCCGGTTCAAATTTAAGCCGGAGTGAAATAATTCAATGCATATTTTGAATGGCGGCTTATAAAGGGGCCTAATGATATATGGCTAATGATGTCAGATTATTTAAGCCGCCGTGAGCGTCATAAGCAGTTAAAGTTATCTAAGCCGCCATGGGCGGTCAGGATTATTGATTGAGCATTGCCTGTTTTAAACCGGTAATAAGAGCCGCCATGGCTAGATGGATCTAACAAATACAGGTTTTTGCCTCAGTGTTGTACAAACAAGTTTCACAGGTTGCAGCTATTATTTTGGATCAAATGGCCGTTCAGAAAAGGAAAAATTCTAGACCTAAAAACCTAGTACAGTTGAGTTCATGAGTTCTAATGAGGCCTCTGTACAAGGAAAAGGGATCTGCCAGTGTCAAAAATGGACATAAAACAACTACCACATGAGTATATGTTGCCTTTTGAATCAGAAGAGGCTGCGGTGGAGGAACTATGAAGAAACTGTGATGAACTATGAAGAACACAGAGGAACTTGAAAACCCTAATGTGGATCTGAGGTGCGGGAAAACAAAGACTTACAGCTGCGGATCTACTGCGGAGGGTCGCCATCGTTCTCTTGATTGACTCAGGTTGATGCAGCAGCCGAAGTCGAGGAAGACGAGGTGCCCTGCAGCGGCGCGGAGCTCGAGCAGTAGTAGGGTTGTGAAAGGAAGACGACGAGGAAAGAGGAGGACGAGGAAAGACCTAGTCGTGCCTATTTATAAGGGAAGACTGAGAGAGTGGGCCCGAAAAACGAGGAGGCCGAAACATGGTTATCCAGCTACTCAGACGCCTCGATTCTCAGGATGGTCATTAAGATAAGAATCTATTGAGATACATTGGGTGAAACGTGCATTAATGGCAAATGACGTCATGGCGGGTCACCATAAATCCAGAGGATGACGCCATGGCGGGTTACAAAAATTTTATACGAGAGAAGAGCAGAAGATTTTGCTTAAGTATTGAAGATTGACATGAACCAGTTCAAATCAATCTGGGGACTAATGTTGGGGATATAACTACTAGTGTAACCCGCCCAGGAGGGGCCGGGTTACGCTATAGCGATTCATCATATGAAGCCCAATATCAAGCTTGAAGATGGTGGTTCAGTTAAGGGCCCAAAGCCCAAAGGCAACTTAAGGCCCGTAGTGATAAACCGCCATAATGGCATAACTTGTATTGTAAGGCAAGATTAATTGGTCACCGAGCCGGACACCATTTATGAGCCTGCCAGGACTTTGTAGGCCGGAGAACGTCAACCCGTGTTGTCGGTGTACTAGAGTAGGGGTACCCTAGTATCCCGAACTTGTGCACGGGTGACCGCGGCAAGGCTTGCCGGGTGACCGCCAAGGTCCTCCGTGGTTCCTTTGGAGCCATTCAAGAACAAAGTATCCAAGCCAAGGAGACAAGACCCAGGCAAGAGGAGCTTGCTGGGAAGGCTAACAAGGGCATCTCAAGACCCCGGCAAGAGGAGCTTGCCGGGAAGGCCAACCAAGGCATAGCGCTTAAAGAGACAAGGCCCCGGCAAGAGGAGCTTGCCGGGAAGGCCACCCTAGGGCATCTCAAAGAATTTGCCGCGACGCGCCACGCGTCCCGGCAAGGCCCGGTGAGCAACAAGCTCTCGGACGCGACAAGACAACGACAGCGGCAAGGCGCTTGCCGCGGCAAGCCACCACTCTGTGCCTGCGCTCTAGCACATCCACCAACGTGTCGCTCTGGGACCCTTCCAGACGTACGTGGCGGGAGGCTGTGCAGCCAGCGGCGCGCGGTGGCAAGCGGCGCTGACAAGATTGCCATCATGGCGAGCGGTGGCGTCCCTGACGGTCCCTTTTGCACTGTTTAGGCGACACAGACGGGCATTTAATGCCCTTGTCCCCTGCCGTTAGAGTTAGGTATGATACACTGTAGCAGGTAGCTGTACCTACCACAGCACCTTTCCATTTTTACCCTTTGTCTCCGTTGCCACCTGTCGGTGACCCCTTGAGCATATAAAAGGAGGCCCATGCGCAACGTAGGGAAAGGGGGAGGAGAACATTCACGCTCGGTCTCGTTAGCTGCTGGAGGGTACTGTAGCACTCCGCGCTCCCGAGCAAGAACTCAATACAAACCACAAAGCAGGAGTAGGGTTTTACGCATCCGTGTGGCCCGAACTTGGGTAAACCGCTCGTGTGCTTCGCCTCGATCCGCTATTCGTGCGACCTCCGCCCCCGCCGAACCGAAAGGGACTCGGTCCGCCGGTCCCATAGGTGCCCGTGGATTAGTACCCCGGCATCTTTTGCGGTGGATACGGAGAGAGATACGGCATAACCTAGGCCGCGCGTGCCCGTGCCCTGTTTTGGGCCTGGCCCAACAGCGCTCGGCACCGTATATGGCCCAGGCCCGGGGGCTCCTGTCGGTGTACTAGAGTAGGGGTACCCTAGTATCCCGAACTTGTGCACGGTCAGTCGCAGCATCCCGCGGCAAGGCTTGCCGGGTGACCGCCAAGGTCCTCCGTGGTTCCTTTGGAGCCATTCAAGAACAAAGTATCCAAGCCAAGGAGACAAGACCCCAGCAAGAGGAGCTTGCCGGGAAGGCCAACAAAAGCATCTCAAGACCCCGGCAAGAGGAGCTTGCCGGGAAGGCCAACCAAGGCAAAGCGCTTAAAGAGACAAGGCCCCGGCAAGAGGAGCTTGCCGGGAAGGCCACCCCAGGGCATCTCAAGGAACTTGCCGCGACGCGCCACGTGTCCCGGCAAGGCCCGGTGAGCGACAAGCTCTCGGACGCGACAAGACAACGGCAGCGGCAAGGCGCTTGCCGCGGCAAGCCACCACTCTGTGCCCGCGCTCCAGCATATCCACCAACGTGTCGCTCTGGGACCCTTCCAGGTGTACGTGGCGGGAGGCTGTGCAGCCAGCGGCGCGCGGTGGCAAGCGGCGCTGACAAGATTGCCATCGTGGTGAGCGGTGGCGTCCCTGACGGTCCCTTTTGCACTGTTTAGGCGACACAGACGGGCATTTAATGCCCTTGTCCCCTGCCGTCAGGGTTAGGTATGATACACTGTAGCAGGTAGCTGTACCTACCACAGCACCTTTCCATTTTTACCCTTTGTCTCCGTTGCCACCTGTCGGTGACCCCTTGAGCATATAAAAGGAGGCCCATGCGCAACGTAGGGAAAGGGGGAGGAGAACATTCACGCTCGGTCTCGTTAGCTGCTGAAGGGTACTGTAGCACTCCGCGCTCCCGAGCAAGAACTCAATACAAACCACAAAGCAGGAGTAGGGTTTTACGCATCCGTGCGGCCCGAACCTGGGTAAACCGCTCGTGTGCTTCGCCTCGATCCGCTCTTCGTGCGACCTCCGCCCCCGCCGAACCGAAAGGGACTCGGTCCGCCGGTCCCATAGGTGCCCGTGGATCAATACCCCGGCATCTTTTGGCGCCGACCGTGGGCAAGATCCACCGCACCAAGGGCCATGACCTCCAGAGCTGCAAGAAGGTCGAGCAGCTTGTCCAGCAGCAAAAGGTTGAATACGAGCGACGCGACAAGGAGAGGGCCCAAGGAGGCGCTAGAGAAGCCGGCATCTTTGGCGCGCCAGGTAGGGGAAGTCGAGGTTGTGTGGACCAGATCCGGCGTTCACGCGAGCTAGATCTTCGTCATCTTCATCGACATGCCGCCGAAGAAGAAGGCTTCGGAGGCGGCTGCTCCGTCCGCGCCGAACCCACCACCACCGGAGCAAATGGCTGATGGGGTAGGCGCCGGCGGAAGAACGGGCGCCGACGAGGGAGCTCACGGTGCTGCCAGGTCCAAGGACAAGGCTGCGCTGCCCATCGGCGGCGTAGCTGGCTCCCACAACGACCGGGCGCACTCCAAGACCTCGGCGTCCGTACATGCACCGCGCCCATCTCACGAGGCGCGGGACCGGCAGCGTCATGGTACTCACGGTACCATGCGTTTGCTGGACCAAGATCGAGCTGGTGGATCCCGAAGTGCTCAAGACCAACATGCATGCCAACATGTTGGCACGAGCGAGGCATGGTCGCCTGGATGGGATACTGCTCCTTCTAACATAGTTAGTAGTCCGAGCATATCCCGCTGCTCGCACCGTTCGCCACCACCACCCGCCACTGCAGCAGAAGCTTTGGCGCGAGCTCAACTGCTCTTGGACTACCCTCCAACGGCAGACAAGATCGACGACTGGAGGGCCACCATCCAGAGTCTCATCGGCTTCGCCAACGGAGACACTCAACAGCAGCCGAGCACATCGCAGCCATGGCAAGTCAGCCAGGCACGAGCCGGTGGCGACAAGACCGGTGGCCCAGCACGAAGAATTTTAAGCCAGATGTACCAGAGAAGTACGACGGCAAGTCGCATCCGTCGGAGTTCCTCAGCATCTACACCATCGCGGTGCAGGCTGCCGGGGGGCGGGACGACAAGATCCTTGCCAACTACTTCCCGCTGGTGCTCAAGCCCAACGTCAGGTCCTGGCTCATGCACTTGCCAGACAACTCCATATCCTCCTGGGCAGACCTATGCCATCAGTTTGTCGGCGCCTTTACAGGCGGCCACAAACCTCATGGCCAAGAGAGTGACCTTCATCTGCTCGCCCAGAAGGAAGGAGAGCCCCTGCGCAAGTACATTCAGAGGTTCAGCCATGTACAGTACAACATCCCAGATGTCCACCCCGCCGCGGTCATCAACGCGTTCCATCAGAACGTGCGTAGCCGCAGGATGCGGGAGGAGATGGTGATGTGCAGGATCAGAGACATCAGTGAGCTGTATGCCCTGGCCGAGAAGTGTGCACGTGCTGAGGAAGGGAGGAAACTCCCCGGAGAGAATACCGGAGCAGAAGAATCTGATAGCGAGGATGCTGCCCCGGCGAAGAAAAACCGGCGGCGGAACAGGAAGAAGAAAGGCAAAGATGTGCTAGTCGTTGAGCAGTCCCGCAACGAAGGTGGCGCCAAGAAAGCCATGGATGGTAGCTCCGGCAAGGAGATTGCCACGTGCACCAACTGCCAGGCTGTGGCGGTCGCCGACAAGCAGGACGACACCGACAAGCAGTACTACAAGATCAAGTCCGGCAAGAGTTCTGATGCCCACTCCGGCAAGCGCACCTCTTCGGAGTGCTGCGCTGCCGTCGAGGACGCACCATCGAGCTCCACCGGCAAGTGTAAGAAGACAATGGCAGCTCCGCCAGAGACCAAGAAGGTGTCCGCCATGGAGGACGGCACTGGTGGTACCTTCACCATCAGTGCCACTCTCGACCCTAAATAGGAAAGCGCGCTCATTGCTTTCCTGCGGGCGAATGTCGACGTGTTTGTGTGGCAACCGTCTGACATCCCCGGTGTTCCCAGGAAAGTAATTGAGCACCATCTTGCCATTTGTCCTCATGCGCGGCCTGTCAAGCAGAAGGTCAGGAAACAAGAAGTGGAGCGCCAAGAATTCATCGCAGAAGAGATCAAGAAGTTGGAAGCAGCAGGCCTTGTCAGAGGAGTACTCCATCCTACGTGGTTGGCCAATCCCGTAGTCGTGCTCAAGGCGAACGGGAAATGGAGACTTTGTATCGACTTTACCGATGTTAACAAAGCTTGTCCCAAAGACCCATTTCCTTTCCCGCACATTGACCAGATTGTTGACTCCACAGCCGGATGTGATTTGCTTTCATTTCTTGACGCATACTCAGGATACCATCAGATCTTCATGGCAGAAGAGGATGAGGATAAGACCGCATTTATTACTCCATGTGGCACGTACTGTTTCATACGGATGCCTTTCGGATTAAAAAATGCTGGTTCAACATTTGCAAGAGTAGTCGATGTCGCTCTTGAGCCACAAATACACAAAAATGTGGAAGCCTACATGGAGGACATAGTAGTCAAGAGCAAGGACAAGGCAACTCTAATCCAAGATTTAGACGAGACCTTTGCAAATCTGTGCAAGATCAACCTCAAGCTCAACCCCGAGAAGTGTGTGTTTGGAGTCCCCTCCGGCAAGCTTAACGGGTTCTTCGTGTCTCAGCGGGGAATCCAAGCCAATCCCGACAAGATCAGGGCCATTGAGCAGATTGAAGCACCAAAGTGCATCAAGGATGTACAAAGACTTGCCGGTTGCATGGCTGCTCTCAGCAGGTTTATCTCTAGGTCTGCTGAGCGCGCCCTGCCTTTTTTAAAATTATTGAAAAAGGCAGGTCCAATGAAATGGACTCCGGAAGCGGAGGCTGCGCTGCAAGACTTAAAGAGATACCTGTCTTCCCCTCCAATACTTGTCGCACCTAAGCCACAAGAGAAGTTGCTGCTATATATAGCGGCAACCAATTAAGTGGTTAGTGCTGCGTTAGTAGCAGAGAGGTAGGCAGATGACGAGCCAGCAACCACGGCAAGCGCATCTAGCGACAAGCAAGGGCCTTCCCGGGCAAGCTCTGGTCCCGACAAAGATGGATCTGTGCAAATGCGCGAGGAGATACAGAAGAAAATGGTGCAGCGCCCAGTTTACTTTGTCAGTTCCCTTCTGCAGGGGGCTAGGTCAAGGTACTCTGGCGTGCAAAAATTGCTTTTCGGCCTTCTCATGGCCTCGAGAAAGCTGCGCCATTACTTCCAAGCACACGAGATCACAGTTGTCACTCGCTTTCCGCTGAAGAGGATACTACAGAATCCAGAAGCGACAGGCAGGATTGTTGAGTGGGCACTGGAACAGTCAAGCTTTGGCCTTAAGTTTGAGAGTACTTCGACTATCCAAAGCAGAGCATTGGCAGAATTTATAGCAGAATGGACGCCAACACCAGATGAAGAAATTCCAGAAACGAGCATCCCTGTCAAGGAAGCAGGCAAAGAGTGGCTGATGTACTTTGATGGTGCCTTTTCGCTGCAAGGCGCCGGCGCTGGTGTGCTGCTTGTCGCACCCACCGGAGAGCACCTAAAGTACGTAGTCCAGATGCACTTTCCCAAGGAACAAGCAAGAAACAATACTGCAGAGTATGAAGGCTTGCTTGCCGGTCTCAGGATCGCGGCAGACCTTGGGATCAAGAAGCTCATTGTCAGGGGTGACTCGCAGCTTGTCGTCCGCCAAGTGAACAAGAGCTATCAGAGTCCGTTGATGGAGGCCTACGTCGACGTAGTGAGAAAGCTAGAAGAGTACTTTGACGGCCTACATATGGAGCATGTTCCAAGAGCTCAGAACGCCGTTGCTGATGGCCTGTCAAAGTGCGCCGCACTTAAGTTACCTGTGGAACCAGGGATCTTTGTGCTCAAGCTGACTCAACCGTCCGTAACGCCATCAACTGGACAGAGCAAGAAGAGGAAGTTGATTTCTGGTGACTATTTGCCGGCAGAGCTCCCCAAAGCCGCCGCCAAGAAGGTCCCCAAGATCAACGCCAAGAGCGCTGAGGAGCAGTCTGCTCCGGCAAGCCCTAGGGTTTGTTCCGTTGAAGCAGAAGCTCCCGACAAGTTTTGCTCCGGCAAGCTTGCTGGGGAACGTCAAGCTCCGGCAGAGCCGCAGGTTCTCGCCGTAGAAGCGGATGTTCCTGCAGCAGCAGATTTGCCTTTAGTCCTTGTTGTCGAGCCACAAGCTCCAGCATGGGCACAACAGATTGTCCGTTTCCTTCAGACAGGAGAACTTCCCGAAGAGCAAGAAGAAGCGGAAAGAGTAGCCGGCAGTCAAGTATGTACTAGTTTGTCGACAAGACACTGTACAGAAGAAGACTCAACGGTGTGAAATTGAAGTGTATTCGCCGGGAAGACGGACAAAAGCTGTTGGCAGCGATACATGGAGGCATATGTGGTCACCACATTGGCGCAAGAGCACTTGCCGGCAACGCATTCCGGCAAGGTTTCTTTTGGCCGACAGCCCTCCAGGATGCAACTGCACAAGTAACAAAGTGTGAAGTGTGCCAGTTCCATTCCAAGCAGATACACCAACCACCTCAAGCTCTCCAGGCGATCCCTTTATCCTGGCCA
This sequence comes from Triticum timopheevii, assembly GCA_963921465.1. Classification (NCBI taxonomy): domain Eukaryota; kingdom Viridiplantae; phylum Streptophyta; class Magnoliopsida; order Poales; family Poaceae; genus Triticum; species Triticum timopheevii. The sequence goes on from OY997267.1 coordinate 739,594,615, forward strand.
TTTTCGGTCTGGGGGCTCGACATCCTCGGCCCCTTTCCCCGAGCAATCGGGGGCTTTGAGTACTTGTACGTTGCAATCGACAAGTTCACAAAGTGGCCGGAAGTGGAACCAGTGAGGAAGGTGACAGCACAGTCAGCAGTCAAGTTCTTCAGGTCGATTGTTTGCCGCTTCGGCATCCCTAACAGGATAATCACCAACAACGGTACACAATTCACGAGCCGCACCTTCATGCAGTACGTCCAAGATCTTGGCGCCAAGGTCTGCTTCGCTTCTGTTGCTCACCTGAGAAGCAACGGTCAAGCGGAGAGGGCAAATGCTGAAGTGCTGCGCGGGCTCAGGACCAGGACTTTCGACAGGCTGCACAAGTGTGGAAGAAACTGGATCGAGGAGTTGCCGGTGGTTCTTTGGTCGATCAGAACGATGCCAAATCGAGCCACTGGCCAGACACCTTTCGCTCTAGTCTATGGAGCAGAGGCAGTTCTCCCGACGGAACTCGTATACGGGTCACCTCGAGTGCTCGCTTATGATGAGCTTGAGCAAGAGCAGCTGCGACAAGACGACGCGCTACTCCTTGAGGAAGACCGTCTTCAGGCTGCTGTGAGAGCTGCTCGCTACCAGTAAGCTTTGCGCCGCTACCATAGCCACAAAGTTAACGCCAGAAGTCTCGAGGAAGGCGACCTTGTTCTTCGGCATGTTCAGTCCGCCAAGAATTCCAACAAGTTGACGCCGAAGTGGGAATGCCCTTACCGGGTGAAACGAGTCACTAGGCCTGGCGCTGTCCGCCTTGAGACCAAAGATTGCATTCCGGTGAGCAATTCCTCGAACATTGAGCATCTTCGTAAGTTTTACCCGTAAGGCGCGATTGCCGGAACCTGTTTCGGCAACCACCTTTTGTACAAGTCTTGCCGCTGTTGCATGTAATCCTTTGTACAAAGCCAGGCGCAGACCCCGTGCGTAAGTAAAGCTCATGTGCTCCGCACATTTTGTCAATTTCATGCATTCTATTTTTTGGCATATATGATCTGACACTTTGTGCAGCACCTACTCCCCGGTAAGCAATAACGAGCCATAAGGCTCCATATCTTTATTTTCTCTTCTTTCTTCTTTCTCAAGGAAAGGAAGGTTCCCTCGCCCACAAGTTTGCCGGGGGGGAAAGGAGAAGATAATGGTATGGACCAGGCGTCGTTCAAGAAAAGTTTCGCCTTGCCGGGAAGCAAACAACAGAAATGCTAAGTTGCCAAAGTTTGAGCAATCTGATTTTTAAAATTTTTAAGTTATCTCCCTTGAACGACCGCACTTTGTATGGAAAACCTGTGCGCGGAGGAACCAACTCCTAGCTAGTTGCGCCCTTAGTTTGTTTCGAGTCCGCTCAACAACTTATGTGAGCTGCAACTAGTTGCGACAAGGTTTCTTGTCGGTAGCGACACCGCCAGCAGGCTGCTGACGTCCCGCACTCAGCGCTCGCGGCTCAGGTGCCTGCACCGGCAAGTTCCCTAAAAGCGTAGGGTAAAAAGACATACAAAGGGAGGAATCAAGTAAAGGGAATAACATTGCAATCATTACCCAGAATAGAGTTATATTACAAAGATAGCTTGTCGTGGCTCTAACAGATTGTTTTCATAACATGACAAACAGCGACAAGAAAAGAAGAAACGGGCGGCTTAGTCTACGCGATCGCCCTCGATCCTCTTGATCCCGCTCACCTTGTCCACAATGGGTGCGACAAGGGCCTTGAGCGCCTCCAGATCAGCATCCGGCGGACGGGTCTTGAGGACGTTGCTGAGGTTGAGGCCCGGATTGCGGAAGGCCACCTTCACCAACACTTTCTGAAGAGCTCCCGCGCAGATCTTGCGCGACTCGTCGGCCAACTGCTTTGGGATTCTCTCCCGGAGTCGCTGGAGGGTCGTCGCCACGCCTTTGAAGAACAAGGTGAGCTTGGCGCTGGGTTGGAGGTTCTCATCGGAGGGATACCAGAGATCCTCCACCCCCAGCTGGGCCAGCTCCCTGTCAACATCTGCGGCAGCACTCACGAGGCTCTCCGTCCAGTGCTCCACAGTTTCCCTGAAAGCATTCTGGGCGGCGGCTGCACTTTCCAGCAGCGCCTTGTCGGCCTTGATCTCCTCCTTCAGGGCCACCTCCTGCTCCTTGGCGCCGTCCAGCGTCTTGTTCAAAGCGGTCAGCTTCAACTCAAGATCCGCGTTGGAGTCCTTGGCGGCGCTGAGCTCTTTGCCCTTCACGGCGAGATCGGCCTCCAAATGCGCCACCTTCGTCTCCAGCTCTTCCTTGGCGGCCTCGGCAACTGCGGCAGCATCCTCTGCTTGCTTGAGGGCTCCGCCGAGTTTTTCCTCGCGCATGGCAAGCTCCTCCTCGTGGGCATCAAGATTGACCTTCCGCTGCGCCAGCTCGCCCTCCTCCGCGGATAGCTTCACAGCGGCAAGCCGCTGTTGCTCTTCGACTTCGGCCTTCTCGAGGAAGAAGACTTTCTGCGCTTCGGCGAGTTGCTCTCGCTCCTCCGCCGGGGACTGGAGAGCTTCCCGGTGGAGACCCCGGAGCTCGTCCGCGCGCTTCTCGATGTCCGCTCCCGCCTTCGCGACAAGCGCCTCACGGGAGTCCAGCTTGGCTTGCCGCGCGCGGTAGAGCGACAACAGCTTCCGCAGCAGCCGCTCCTCCTCAGGCTCGTTGCTGCTGCTACTCGGTGCGTCAACCAGCGTCAGCCCAGCGGAGGCGAGCACCTCCCCGTCGAAGATCTCTCCCTCGACTGGCGCCCTGGAGCTTGACGCCCAGGGGGGGTTGATGAAGACGTCATCGCCGGCCTTCAAGTAGACGCCTGGCTGGGGCTCTTCGGAGCCTGGCGCTGCGGCAGCGGTGGATGGGTCAGCGGTCAGTGTAGCGCCTGGTGCCCCTGCGGCCTCAGGGCCGTCAGTGCGATCGCCAGACCCGTCGCCAGTTGCTGCAGCGGTAGCCTTGGCGGCCTCTGCGCCGGCGGGATCGTCAGCACCGGCTACTTCTTCGGCGGCGACCTTGGTCTCCATCGGCTCCGTAGCAAATGAGTCTGACAGCCGGAAAAGGGAGAAGAGTCAAGCAAATACCCAAGAAGATCAAAAGAAGAAGAACCCAAGGGAAGTCTTGCAGCGAAAGGATTACCTGTCCCGGGTTCTGCAGTCGTGGTCTCCGCCGTCGGGGGGCCGCTGGTGTTGTCCCATGCCGGAGAACCCTCCCTTGCTGGAGATTTCTCCCTTACCGGAAAGCTCTCCCTTGCCGGAGGACTCTCCCTTGGCTCCTGGTGGGGCTTCTCTGCTCCTACACAAACCAATAGTCAGATATCGGCAAAGACAGAGTATCCATGCGCACCTCACAGCGGAAAGCGAACCATATACTTACGCTGGGGGCTGCTCTAGAGAAAAGTTGCCGGGTCCGGCAAGGTTGTCTCGGGCGCACCCCCTGCTGTCGCAGTGGGTTCGTCCTCGATGAAGATCATCGGGACCTTGGCTCTCTTCGCTGCTCTCTGGGCCAGAGTCCTAAAAAGGAACAAGTTCATAGTAAAGCAAATGAGATACAAGACAAAACAGCAAGGATTGAAGAACTACAAACAACAAGAGAATCTTACTCTTCTTCTTCCTCGTCGGAGCTGAACGCGGAGAAGTCGAAGTCCGGCTCACGACCGGCGTGAGGAGGCGGAGGAGTAGGTTCCCTTGGCCGCTTGGCGGGAGCAGTGGCAGTGGTCTGAGACGACCCCACTCCGGCTGCCGCCGCGGCGTGAGAAGCGGCAGGAGTAGAAGCGGTGGTCCGGGAGGGTCCCGCTCCAGTTGCCGTCGCAGCGTGAGGTGCTCCCGCGGCAACAGTGCTTGCCGCGGTGGAGCGTGTCACACGGCGCGGCGACTGTTGGCTCACCTGCCGCTCCGCTACGTCACTGGCCTTGCGGAGACGCCTTCTTGGTGGGGATGGAGGCTCTGCTTGCGGCGAGCTGCCTGAAGATGAGGAGGAGGAGGAGTTGATTTCCCGAAAGCCGCTCGTATCCTTGGCGGGCTCGCTCGACTCGACATCATGCCCGGCAAGCTCTTTCTTGCCGGCGGGCTCCCCTCGCTCGGCACGACTTGCCGCCTCTGCTGCCTCTGCCTCCTCCACGGTGAATCGAAATTCGCCCACGGCTGCGGCTGCCGCCGCCTCTTCCAGCCTAGTGGCGATGCGTGTCATCTCCTCATCAGTGGTGTTGCGGGTGAGGCTATCCTTCTCGTCGGAGCGGATCGGCACTTCTACCAAGCCATCAAAGAATTGCTGCACGACGTCGTCTGTAGACTCTTGCCAAGTTGGGACAATTCCATGCGAGTCACACAGCGACATCATTGCACGGATGCGGTCAAGCGCGGAATTGTTGCACAACGGAACAACACCCCCCGGCAACCTGAACACTTCGGGATGTTGTGGGTCATACTTGAAAAGCTCCTGGAACTCCCAGGCCCGGCCGCAGCCTCATGATGTCTGCCGCATTCTTGAACTCCCAGGCGGGTCTCCCCCGTTCCTACAGGGGGGCGATGCGGCGGCGAAGAAAATCTCCGCCAACAGCGCCTACAGTGAGCCCGGCAAGCCTGAGGCGTAGGATCCGGGTGATAGCAATCTTCAGCCCGTCGTCTTCCGGGGCCACGTCACTTCAATCGCTGCCGCGTGCTACTCGGGTTTGGCGCCGGGTGGTGAATGGCTGCGGGTTCTCCTCGTCAATCCAGCACCAGTCTGCTCTCCACTCCTCCCACTTGCCGTGGAATTCTCCCTCCAGATAAGTTTCCTTCTTGCCGGCCCTTGAGATCCAGGCGATTCCGCCGGATAAAGGCTCTCCTCTCTCTACTCAAGGTATGAAGAAGTGGCGAAAGAGGGCTACATTGGGATGGACTCCGACAAAGTTTTCGCAGAGATGTGCAAAAACTGCCATGGTCAAAACGGCATTGGGGGTGAAGTCAAGGAGGTGGAACCCGTAGGTGTTCATGATATCGCAGAAGAATTCAGAGAAAGGCGGGCAGAGCCCGCAGTAGAAGAACAAGGCGAAGAAAGGGTATCCATTTGGGGCCTTCTTCCAAGCGGCAGCGGGAAGTACCTTCGTGCGTGGATGCGCTCATGTCTCCGTCGACCAGAAGAGGTAGTAATTCTCCCTCAGCTCCCTCGCAGCGAGCTTGGGAGGGAAGACTGCCCGCTCCTTTCGCAGCGTTGCAAGCCGCTGCGCCTCGGTCGACTTCACAACCTTCCCCTTGTCGGCTTTTAGAGCCATGGCGGAAGTGGTGGAGGAGGTCGACGGCGTTGGTGGTGCTGGTGGCGATGGGGGGCGGAGCGCTGCTCTCTTTCAGCTTTGGGCAGATGAGGGAGCGGCAGAGATTTCCGAGATTGAAGCAGCAACGGGCGAATGGGCGAACTTCCCCTGTTTCCCCTACTTATAAAGGGGGAGGGGGCGGACGTTCCGCATTTCCGAATAAAGAAACCACCCACGATCTCTCCCACGACGCCGCATTCAACGCGTGCCGTTCGGGGAGGGTGCGGTGGATACGGAGAGAGATACGGCATAACCTAGGCCGCGCGTGCCCGTGCCCTGTTTTGGGCCTGGCCCAACAGCGCTCGGCACCGTGTATGGCCCAGGCCCGGGGGCTCCTGTCGGTGTACTAGAGTAGGGGTACCCTAGTATCCCGAACTTGTGCACGGTCAGTCGCAGCATCCCGCGGCAAGGCTTGCCGGGTGACCGCCAAGGTCCTCCATGGTTCCTTTGGAGCCATTCAAGAACAAAGTATCCAAGCCAAGGAGACAAGACCCCGGCAAAAGGAGCTTGCCGAGAAGGCCAACAAAAGCATCTCAAGACTCCGGCAAGAGGAGCTTGCCGGGAAGGCCAACCAAGGCAAAGCGCTTAAAGAGACAAGGCCCCGGCAAGAGGAGCTTGCCGGGAAGGCCACCCCAGGGCATCTCAAGGAACTTGCCGCGACGCGCCACGCGTCCCGGCAAGGCCCGGTGAGCGACAAGCTCTCGGACGCGACAAGGCAACGACAGCGACAAGGCGCTTGCCGCGGAAAGCCACCACTCTGTGCCCGCGCTCCAGCACATCCACCAACGTGTCGCTCTGGGACCCTTCCAGGCGTGCGTGGCGGGAGGCTGTGCAGCCAGCGGTGGCAAGTGGCGCTGACAAGATTGCCATCGTGGCGAGCGGTGGCGTCCCTGACGGTCCCTTTTGCACTGTTTAGGCGACACAGACGGGCATTTAATGCCCTTGTCCCTTGCCATCAGGGTTAGGTATGATACACTGTAGCAGGTAGCTGTACCTACCACAGCACCTTTCCATTTTTACCGTTTGTCTCCGTTGCCACCTGCCGGTGACCCCTTGAGCATATAAAAGGAGGCCCATGCGCAACGTAGGGAAAGGGGGAGGAGAACATTCACGCTGGGTCTCGTTAGCTACTGGAGGGTACTGTAGCACTCCGCGCTCCCGAGCAAGAACTCAATACAAACCACAAAGCAGGAGTAGGGTTTTACGCATCCATGCGGCCCGAACCTGGGTAAACCGCTCGTGTGCTTCGCCTCGATCCGCTCTTCGTGCGACCTCCGCCCCGGCCGAACCGAAAGGGACTCGGTCCGCCCGTCCCATAGGTGCCCGTGGATCAGTACCCCGGCACGTGTATATAAGGGGATGACCCAGCGGCGGCTTAGGGCAAGTAACATCAACTCGAGAGCTAGGTTAAGCGGATTCGCTCCCTGGTCATCGAGACATAAGCAATCCCACTCAAACTGGATCGTAGGCTTTTACCTTCACCGTAAGGGGCCGAACCAGTATAAACCTCGTCTGCTTTGTCCCGATTAACCCCTTCTTGCTTCCTAGTTGCGATGGCTCCACGACTAAGTCCTTTTGCTAGGACATCTGTCGTGACAATTCGACGATAGCACCTATTGTTCAGCCACCTGATTGGAATTTGCCCTTTGAAATTATGTGTGATGCTAGTGATTATGCTGTTGGTGCTGTTCTAGGACAAAGAGTTGATAAGAAATTAAATATTATTCAGTATGCTAGTAGAATTCCAGACAGTGCCCAGAAAAATTATGCTACCACTGAAAAGGAATTTTTAGCAGTTGTATTTGCATGTGATAAATTCAGACCTTATATTGTTGATTCCAAAGTAACTGTTCACACTGATCATGCTGCTATTAAATATCTTATGTAAAAGAAAGATGCTAAACCTAGACTCATTAGATGGGTTCTCCTACTACAAGAATTTGATTTGCATATTATTGATAGAAAGGGAGCTGAGAACCTCATTGTAGACAACTTGTCTAGGTTATAAAATGTTCTTGATGACCCACTACCTATTGATGATAACTTTCCTGATGAACAATTAAATGTAATAAATTCCTCTCATAATACTCCATGGTATGCTGATTATGCTAATTATATTGTTGCCAAATTTATACCACCTAGTTTCACATACCAGCAAAAGAAAAAGTTTTTTCTATGATTTAAGACATTACTTTTGGGATGACCCACACCTTTATAAAGAAGGAGTAGATGGTGTTATTAGATATTGTGTACCTGAGCATGTACAGGAACATATCCTACGTAAGTGCCACTCCGAGTCTTATGGAGGACACCACGCTGGAGATAGAACTGCACATAAGGTATTGCAATCCGGTTTCTATTGGCCCACTCTCTTTAAGGATGCTCGTAAGTTTGTCTTGTCTTGTGATCAATTTCAAATAATTGGTAATATTAGTAGACGTCGGGAAATGCCTATGAACTATTCACTTGTTATTGAACCATTTGATGTTTGGGGCTTTGATTATATGGGACCTTTTCCTTCCTCTAATGGATGCACACATATTTTAGTTGTTGTTGATTATGTTACTAAGTGGGTAGAAGATATTCCAACTAGTAGTGCTGATCATAACACTTCTATTAAGATGCTTAAAGAAGTTATTTTTCCGAGGTTTGGAGTCCCTAGATATTTAATGACTGATGATGGTTCACATTTTATTCATGGTGCTTTCCGTAAAATGCTTGCTAAATATGACGTTAATCATAGAATTGCATCTCCATATCATCCTCAGTCTAGTGGTCAAGTAGAATTGTGCAATAGAGAGATCAAATTAATTTTGCAAAAGATTGTTAATAGATCTAGAAAGAATTGGTCTAATAAACTTGATGATGATTTGTGGGCTTATAGAACTGCTTATAAGAATCCTATGGGTATGTCTCCATATAAAATGGTTTATGGAAAGGCATGTCATTTACTTCTTCAAATAGAACATAAGGCATATTGGGCTATTAAAGAGCTCAATTATGATTTCAAGCTTGCCGGTGAGAAGAGGTTATTTGACATTAGCTCACTTGATGAATGGAGAAGCCAAGCCTATGAGAATGCCAGGTTGTTTAAATAAAAATTTAAAACATGGCATGATAAAAAAGGATACAAAAGCGTGAGTTTAATATAGGTGATCATTTTTTGCTATACAACTAGTTTAAGATTTTTTGCCCTTACATCATCGAGGAGGTCTATCGTTCGAGTGCCATAAAAATTAATAATGCCAAAGGCAAAAATCCGAAGGTGGTAAACGGTCAAAGACTCAAACATTATATCTCACGTACTCCAATAAATGTTGAGACCAATATAATTGTTACCGTAACCCTGGAGGAGTACATAAGGGACACGTTCCAGAATGTTTCAGACTCCGAAAAGAAATAGGTATGTGGTACGGCAAGTAAACTGAGTACAAAACCTTTCCAATGACAAATTTTCTCCGTTTTGGAATATTAAAAAAATTAGGAAAATTAGAAGTAGTTATAAAGAGACACGAGGCTGCCACAAGGGTGGAGGGCGCTCACTATCCCCCTGGGCGCGCCCCCGACCTTCTGGCCACCTCGTGTGCCATCCGGACTGTGTTTTCTTGCGCGATACTTCTTTTGGCCGGTAAAAATTCATTATATAATCTCCCGAAGGTTTTGACCACCGTACCACAACAAAATCCTCTGTTTCCGTTTTGAGTTGTTTCTTCAGCAGATCTAGAGCAAGATGTCTTCGCAAGAATCAGTCGGGGAGAGTCGGGTATCTCACCCGACACCTGACCCAAGAGCATACAGTGAAGCTGACTACTTCGGGCAATCAACATAGGAAGAGATGGAAGCTGACTTAAAAAGGGTGGATGCCATGGAGGAGGATCAAGAATTTACCTCTCGTCTTCAAACCAGATTCATGCTGGAGGAACTTCAGAGATCAGCAATACCAAATTCGTTTATTCCTCCCAATGCTAGATTTCTCTCTTATGAAAATATGAAAAGGATTGTTGCTTTCTCTCCCGCAGCTAGGAAACAGCCATGGGTTGATGGAGCTCTACCTGTCACGGGTAAACTTCGCAAGGAAGTAATGGATCTTAAGCAGCAAATTAATAAGCTCGAGGAAGAGAATCGCATCCTAAGAGCATCATCGCCAAGAATATCACATCACCACCCCCGAAGAAAGAGACATAAAAACATGGGTATGGGCACTCTCCTTGGAAACTGCCAAGCTTGGGGGAGTGCCCCGGTATCGTATCACCATCACATCTTTATCTTTATCATTTTTCTTAGTTCGATCCTTTTGGTTATATCTTGATCTAGTAGAATAAAGTTTTAGTATGATCTAGCTTTGAGTTTTGCCTTATGTTCCCTCTATGTAATTGAGTCCTTGAGATATATATAATAAAGAGTAGTTTCGAGTTAAGAGCTTTGCTTTCTTGCTATGATCTTGAGGGAATTAAATAAAAGAATAAATAAAAAGATCATATATTGATCTTATGGAGAGTAATGACTTCACATATAAAGAGTATGATGAATAAAAGTTATTGAGAGTTGACAAACATAGTTTTGCTCATTGTTGCAATAAATAGGAAGTAATAAAGAAAGAGAGGCTTCACATATAAATATACTATCTTGGACATCTTTTGTAATTGTGAGCACTCATAAAAATATGACATGCTAAAAAGATGATGTTGGACAAGGAAGACAACATAATAGGTTATGTTTTCTTATATCCGAATAGAAGTTATATTGTCATGGATCATCCAACATGTTCAACTTGCCATTCCCTCTCATGCTAGCCAGATTCTTTGCACCAAGTAGAGATACTACTTGTGCTTCTGAACTTCCCTAAACCAAGTCTTGCCATGAGAGTCCACCATACCTACCTATGGATTGAGTAAGATCCCTCAAGTAAGTTGTCATCGGTGTAAGCAATAAAAATTGCTCTCTAAATATGTATGATCTATTAGTGTGAAGAAAATAAGCTTTATATGAACTTGTGATGGAAGAAATAAAAGCGATGGACTACATAATAAAGGTCCTTCTCACAAGCAGCAATATAAAGTGACGTTCTTTTGCACTAAGATTTTGTCCATCCAACCATAAAAGAGCATGACAACCTCTGCTTCCCTCCGTGAAGGGCCTATCTTTTACTTTTATCTTCTACCCTTATACAAGAGTCATGGTGATCATCACCTTTCCTTTTTATACTTTTTCATTTGGCAAGCTCAATGTGTTGGAGAGATACGCATATATATCCACTCAGATGTAGGTTTTCATAAAGTATTATTGTTGACATTACCCTTAAGGTAAAAGGTTGGGAGGCAAAACTATAAGCCCCTATCTTTCTCTGTGTCCGATTGAAACTTTGAACCCATAAGTATCGCGTGAGTGTTAGCAATTGTGAAATACTAAATGATAGTTGAGTTGTGGACTTGCTGAAAAGATCTTGAATTGACTCTTTCCGATGTTATGATAAATTGCAATTGCTCCAATGACTGAGACCATAGTTTGTTAGTTTTCAATAAAGTTTCTGATTCATACTTTACCTTGTGTTGTTACTTTGGCATAAGAAATTATATGGAATTATATGTTGCTGTTCTAAAGATAACCATGAAGCCCTGATGTTCGTATTTTTATTTTATTGACACCTCTATCTCTAAACATGTGGACATATTTATCGATATTGGCTTTCGCTTGAGGACAAGTGAGGTCTAAGCTTGGGGGAGTTGATACATCCATTTTGCATCATGCTTTTATATTGATATTTAATGCATTATGGGTTGTTATTACACATCATATCACAATACTTATGCCTTTTCTCTCTTATTTTATAAGGTTTACCTGAAGAGGGAGAATGCCGGCGGCTGGAATTCTGGACTGGAAAAGGGGCAAATATTAAAGACCTATTCTGCACAACTCCAAAAGTCTTGAAACTTCACGGAGCTTGTTTTTGGAATATATAAAAAATATTGGGCGAAGAAAGTACCAGAGGGAGGCCACCAACCAGCCATAAGGGTGTAGGGCGCGCCCCCCGACCTTGTGGGCCCCTGGCAGGCCTCCGGTGCCCATCTTTCGCTATATGGTGTGTTACCTAAAAAAATCAGAAGGAAGCTTTCGGGAGGAAGCGCTGCCGTCTCAAGGAGAAACCTGGGCAGAACCAATCTAGGGCTCCGGCAAAGCTGTTTTGCCGGGGAAACATCCCTCCGGGAGGGGGAAGTCGAAGCCATCCTCATCACCAATGATCCTCTCATCGAGAAGGGGTCAATCTCCATCAATATATTCACCAGTACCATCTCCTCTCAAACCCTAGTTCATCTCTTGTGTTTGATCTTGGTCCCAAAACCTCATATTGGTACATGTGGGTTGCTAGTAGTGTTGTTTACTCCTTGTAGTCGATGCTAGTTGGTTTATCTGGTGGAAGATTATATTTTCAGATCCTTAATGATAATTAATACTCCTATGATCTAGATCATAAATATGTTTTGTGAGTAGTTACGTTTGTTCCTGAGGACATGGGAGAAGTCTTGTTATAAGTAATCATGTGAATTTGGTATTCGTTCGATATTTTGATGAGATGTATGTTGTCTATCCTCTAGTGGTGTTATGTGAAAGTCGACTACATAACACTTCACCATTATTTGGGCCTAGGGGAAGGCATTGGGAGGTAATAAGTAGATGATGGGTTTCTAGAGATATAGAAGCTTAAACCCTAGTTTATGCGTTGCTTCGTAAGGGGCTAATTTGGATCCATATGTTTCATGCTATGGTTAGGTTTACCTTAATTCTTTTATCATAGTTGCGGATGCTTGCGAGAGGGGTTAATCATAAGTGGGAGGCTTGTCGAAGGAAGGGCAGCACCCAAGCACCGGTCCACCCACATATCAAATTATCAAAATAACGAACGTGAATCATATGAGCATGATGAAAACTAGCTTGACAACAATTCCCATGTGTCCTCGGGAGTGCTTTGCTTTATATCAGAGTTCGTCCAGGCTTGTCCTTTGCTACAAAAAGGATTGGGCCACCTTGCTGCACCTTAGTTACTTTATTTACTTGTTGCCCGTTACGATTTACCGTATCACAAAACTATATGTTACTCATAATTTTAGTACTTGCAGAGAACACCTTGCTGAAAACCACTTGTCATTTCCTTCTGCTCCTTGTTGGGTTCGACACTCTTACCTATCAAAAGGACTACGATAGATAACCTATACTTGTGGGTCATCATTGTGTTTGTCGACATCCGATGAATTGTGGATTTATGATCAACTTATCTATGAATATTATTTGAATCTTCACTAAATTTTTTATGCATGATTTGATATCTTTGTAATTCTCTTCGAACTATCAGTTTGGTTTGGCCAACTAGATTGGTTTTCCTTGCAATGGGAGAAGTGCTTAGCTTTGGGTTCAATCTTGTGGTGTCCTCTCCCAGTGACAGTAGGGACAACGACGCAAGGATTGTATTATTGCCATCAAGGATAAAAAGATGGGGTTTACATCATATTGCTTGAGTTTATTACTCTACATCATGTCATCTTACTTAAAGCGTTAATCTATTATTCATGAACTTAATACTCTATATGCAGGCAGGAGTCGGTCGATGTGTGCAGTAATAGTAGTAGATGCAGGCATGAGTCGGTCTACTTGACACGGACGTGATGCCTATATTTCATAATCATTGCCTTAGATATCATCATAACTTTGCGCTTCTCTATCAATTGCTTGACAGTAATTTGTTCACACACCATATTATTTGCTATCTTGAGAGAAGCCTCTAGTGAAACCTATGGCCCCCGGGTCTATTTTCCATCATATAAGTTTCGATCTACTATTTTGCAATCTTTTACTTTCTGATCTATAAAGCAAAAAAACCCCAAAAATATTTACTTTATATTTTGTTTAGTTTTATCTATCTCTATCAGATCTCACTTTTGCAAGTGACCATGAAGGGATTGACAACCCTTTATCGCGTTGGGTGCAAGTGTTTGATTGTTTGTGCAGGTATTGGTGATTTGTGTGTGGTCTCCTATTGGATTGATACCTTGGTTATCTAACTGAGGGAAATAGTTATCTCTACTTTGCTACATCACCCTTTCCTCTTCAAGAAAAAAACAACGCAAGCTCAAGAAGTAGTGATGACCCAAAATTATATGGGATCAATTGTAGCTCTCTTTGATAAGTAAGAGTGTCAAACCCAACGAGGAGCATAAGGAAATGACAAGTAGTTTTCAGCAAGGCAATGTATGCAAGTGCAGAAATTGTAAGTAACAGAGTACTTTGATAGCAAGATAATTTGTAATGATCAAGTAACGATAATAGTAGCAAAAGTGCAGCAAGGTAGCCCAATCCTTTTGAGGCAAAGGACAGGCCAAAACGGTCTCTTATGATAAGCAAAGCGTTCTTGAGGGTACACGGGAATTTATCTAGTCAATTTCACCATGTTGGTTTGATTTGTGTTCGGTACTTTGATATTTTGATATGTGGGTGGACCGGTGCTTAGGTGCTGTTCTTACTTGAACAAACCTCCTACATATGATTAACCCTCCCGCAAGCATCCGCAACTACGAGAAAAGTATTAATAATAAATTCTAACCATAACAAAATCGAAAAACATGTCCAGATGCTTAGAGAGAGAGGTGTCGATAAAAACAAAATACGGACATAGAAGCATCATGTTGATTATTATGACAGCAACAAACTTAGACATAAGACTCTTATCATAGAAATTTTATCACAGACTTCTCATGAACAAGTGACAATTCATCACATTATTGAAGTATAAAGCAAAAACTCTATTAGAAACCAACAAACTATGTTCTCAGTCAACTTTGCAACTACAATTCATCATCTTTTCAGGAAGGGTCACGTATCAGAGCATTTAGGCAAGTCCACATAATCAACCATCATATAGTCTTCCATGATTGCTAACACTCACCGCGTACACATGAGGAAAACGTTTCAACTGGACACATAGGAAGATAGGGGCTTGTAGTTTCGCCTCCCAACGTATTCACCTCAAGGGTGATGTCAACAATAATAACTCACGCTATCTATATTCAACTGGACATATGTTCCTAGATCTTTCTGTCACATCCCTAGTTCTGATAAGCTCTAGGCTAGCTAGTCATGTGAGCATCATGTTTAATTTTCAAATGAACTTGAAATGGGGATTGGTCAAACCCCTAGCAACAAAACAATGGAAATAGGTTCAACTTAAAAATATTTTTAATGAACCGAAATTGGTCTGCAAAAATGTTCATGATTTATGGAAAAAGGTGAAAACCATATCCAGAGATGATGCATATTTTCCACGACATTTTTGGTATTTGAATTAACACAATACCTATTTTAGTTGGAGCAAATAAATCCTATAAATATATTTATTTCTCTAAAATTCTTAAACTTGAGGTGGGGCTCTGTAATAATATAGTTTGCACCCACAAATATTTTTTAGAAGCAACCAGCTTGAATTGGTTTAAAAAGCAAAGTCAAAACACATATGAAAAATAGAAAAACAGAAAAAAAGGAAAAGGAACCTACCTGTGCCACTTACCTGGCGGACCATCTTCTCTGGCCCAGCAAGCCGGCCCAACCGACTGGCCATGCCAGTCATCACCTACCTCCCGCCAGGAGGACAGCACGCGCGTGGCCGCCGCACGTGAGCACGCGCCCCGCCACCTCCTGCTTCCCGCCACTGCCCCGGCGCATCTAGGCAACGCCACGCATCACCTCGGACCCCCTCGTCCACTCCCCCGCCCTCATCTCCTTCCCTCACTCGCTCGACACCTTGTGCCCGAGCGAGCTCGCCGACGCTGATCGCCGTACCCATGGCCACCGGCCCCCTCTCGCCCTGCCGCATCTTCCTTGGCCTCTCCACCGAACTACATGACACCGGAGGCCCTGCTTCATCGCCACCATCGTCGTCTTCGGCCTCGGCCGTCGTGGATCGCCTCTGTCGTATTCGCGGCAACCAAAGCTTCCCCTATCCCATTGAGCTGCTCTGCGAGTCCGCCGTGAGCCTCTCTTCCTCTCACCTCTTCTCTCAAGCTCGCGCTCATCCCCTAGCTCCATTTCCCACCGCGGTCGAGAGCTTCTCGCCGCCAGCCATGGCGTAGCCATGGCCACAGCCGCGCAATCTCACAACAGAGCGCCTAACCGTGCTCAGGAAGCCCCCAGGAGCCTAACACACACACACACCCACTCACCCTCCCGTGCACCATAGCACCAATCTCGACCTTGTCCGAACTCCGGCCACCGCCGCGAGCTTCCTTCCGGCGAGCTTGGGCCGTCTCAGCCCGTCCTGATCGCACAAAAAGACGCGGGGCACTCCCAGCTTCACGTAGGATGCCTCCACCATCGCTTTGGTCGCTGGAGCGCGAAACCCGCGCTGCTCTGCCACGTTTGGCCTCGCCTGCGTCATGTCGCCGGTGGGTTTGACCCCGCTGACCCGGGTTTGACCCCTGTTTGACCTCTCCTGGGTCGCTGACAAGTGGGCCCAGGCCCCTGCTAATCTAATCCTAGCCACTAACATGTGGGACCCAAACGTCAGATTTGACTTCGTTGACTGCTGACGTAGTGCTGACCTAAGGCTGGCGTCATAATAGCTTTTCTGGGATTTTAAATAAATCAGAGATAATTTATTTTTTCTAGAAAATAGTATAAACTTCTAAAAAGCGTACAAAATAAACCGTAGCTCGGAATGAAATATTTTATATATGAAAAATTATTAGAAAAATCTAATCTATCCATCTGTACCATTTTCATGCATGGCAAACTAAGTTATACCTTCTGTATATGTGAAAGTACATTAATGGCTTTTAAAGAGACTTAAGTTAGAGTTGCATTTGAACATGCTCGAATAATGATGATAATCACACTTCTGTTTACTTACAACTCAATATTACAACTTGATACTAGAACAAAGATATGACTCTATATGAATGCCTCTGGCGGTGTACCGGGATGTGCAATGATCTAGCGTAGCAATGAAATCAAACGGACAAGCCATGAAAACATCACGCTAGCTATCTCACGATCATGCAAAGCAATATGACAATGAATGCTCAAGTCATGTATATGATGATGATGGAAGTTGCATGGAAATATATCTCAGAATGGCTGTTTTGAGGAAGATATAAGGAGGTTTATGTGTGATAGAGCATATCATATCATGGGGTTTGGATGCACCTGCAAAGTTTGCACCAACTCTCGAGGTGAGAAAGGGCAATGCACGGTACCGAAGAGGCCAGAAATGATGGAAGGGTGAGAGTGCGTATAATCCATGGACTCAACATTAGTCATAAAGAACTCACATACTTATTGCAAAAATTTATTAGCCATCAAAACAAAGTACTACACGCATACTCCTAAGGGGGAGGTTGGTAGGAGTTAACCATCGCGCGCGCCCGAACTCCACACAAAGGATGGCAATCAAAAAAATTTCTCATGCTCCAACTTCGTTACATAACGGTTCACCATACGTGCATGCTTCAGGAATCACAAACCTCAACACAAGTATTTCTACTAATCCACAATTACTCACTAGCATGACTCTAATATCACCATCTTTATATCGCAAAACTATTGCAAGGAATCAAACATATCATATTCAGTGATCTACAAGTTTTATGTAGGATTTTATGACTAACCATGTGAATGACCAATTCATGTCATCTCTCTTAATAGATATAAGTGAAGCAAGAGAGTTTAATTCATTCTACAAAAGATATGCCCACGCTCTAACAAATATAAGTGAAGCAAAAGAGCATTCTACAAATGGCGGTTTTCTATGTGTAGAGAAACAGGGAATCCAAACTTCAAATGATATAAGCGAAGCACATGAAGCATTCTATAAACCCATACTCAAAAGATATAAGTGAAGTGCAATGAGCATTCTATAAATAAACCATGGACTATCTCATACTAGCATGGTGCATAAAATAAAAGTGAAAACTAAATGCAAAAGATGCTCCAAGATTTGCACATATCGCATGAACAAAACGAATCCGAAAACATACCGATACTTATTGAAGAAAGATGGGATGCCTTCCGGGGCATCCCTAAGCTTAGACACTTGAGTATCCTTGAATATTTACTTGGGGTACCTTGGGCATCCCCAAACTTGATCTCTTTCATCTCCTCCTTCTCCTCATATCAAGACCTCCTCGATCTTCAAACACTTCATCCACACAAAACTCAACAGAAAGCTCGGTAAGATTCGTTAGTATAATAAAGCAAATCACTACTCTAAGTACTGTTGCAAACCAATTCATATTTTGTTCTTGCAATGTAGATACTGTAATATAACTTTTCCATGGCTTAATCCACTGATAGAAATTGCTAGTTTCATCAAAACAAGCAAACAATGCATCAAAAATAGAATCTGTCTTAAACAGGGCAGTCTGTAGTAATCTGAACATTCATCATACCTATGGTACTCCAAAAATTATGAAAGAATTAGGAAAAAACAATTTGTATAGAAAGACAGTGCAAAAAGTTTCAGATCCATTTGACGTTCTAGTAAAAAATGAAAAATCACGCACTACAGCCAAAGTTTCTGTCTTGCACCGCACAAACCAACAAGCAATCTAAACATCCTAAAGGCAAACCTTGGCACATTATTTTTATAATACAATGGAATTGTACAAGGGCATAATTATTTTTGTTGAAAAGTTTCTGTAATCAAGTTCAAGGAGCTCTCCCACTTAAACAATGCTTGTCTCTCTCACTTCCACTTTCCTTTTTGAAAAGGTTTGGGTTTCCCTCTTTATTTTTTTGTTTTTAAAATTTATAAAAGCACACAACAGAAATAAATGACTCTCTAAAACTTCTGGGTTGTCTCCCTGGCAGCGCTTTCTTTAAAGCCATTAAGCTAGGCATATAGTGCTCAAGTAATGGATCCACCCGGATCCCAAGGTATATCAAAGCCAATTTTAATTAACAATGAGTTGTGATTTAGTAGTGAGCACAAAGTAACATATATCATGCAACAACGAAGTCTAACTCTCGTCCTATGCATCGGCATGTCATAGAAGAACAATTCATGCACACATAGTAAAGGCCATTGCATAGTATAAACAGTTTCTTGCAATTTTATCAGTGGAAACATGGAAAGGCAGAGATGTAGTTCCTCTCTCATAATAATTGCAAGTAGGAGTAGCAAGCACATGCATATTATATCTATCAAAATCATCATGTGTAGTAGTAAAACGCAACCCATCAATATAATCCTTAATAAGGGCAAAGTTCTTCGATATAGTGTAGTCGGGAGAATTCAAAAAGATAATAGCACTAGTAGAAAACAGGGCTTTGGTCAAGGCCGGGTCAGCCCATTAGTCCCGGTTCAGTCGAGAACCGGGACCAACATGGGCATTGGTCCCGGTTCGTGAGCCCAGGGGGCCGGCCGGGCCATGTGGGCCATTGGTCCCGGTTCATCTGGACCATTTGGTCCCGGTTGGTGGGATGAACCGGGACCAATGGGCCTGGCTCCTGGCCCACCACCATTGGTCCCGGTTCGTGGCTTGAACCGGGACCAAAGGCTCCCCTTTAGTCCCGGCTCATGTCACCAACCGGGACCAATGAGGTGCCTATATATACCCCTCGCTCGCGAGCAGAGCACCCCGGTGCTCTGTTTTTCTCTGGCCGAGGGGGAGAGGGCTTGGTGGTGCTCTAGCTCACCTCCTATGCACACAAGGTGTTTGATGGAATGCCCGAGCCACACTACTTAAGCTTTCTCCTCTCCAAGCTCGACCTCCAAGCTCCATTTTCCATTATATTTGTCTAGGTTTAGCGGACCGTCACGCCCCGTCCCCGTCTTCACCGCCGTCGATCACCCGCGCCGAGCTCATCGCCGGCACCACCGTGGTGAGCCTCTTGTTCTTATCATCTTTCTGAAAGGAAAAATATTCTTACTTGTATGTTTACATAGATACTTGTATTATTTTCTTACTTTTATTATTGCATCTTATATAGTGCGATGGTTTTGGTATCCGCCCCCGTCGGCCCTCGTCTTGTCTATGATTCGGATGTGGTATATATATTATCTTTATAACTATTGGTTCATTTATTGTTTATGAAAATTATGCCGACCAACGTGACATAGATTTTATCTATGTAGGATGTATGTGAATCGGAAATGCCAACCGACCCTATTGTCGAGAGGTTAAATTTAGTTGAAGAAGAAAAAAATTTGTTGAAGGAAAAAATAAAAAAAATTGAGGAGGAGAATATGATATTGGAGTTGCATGTTGCGGATGTCGTCGATGATCACAAGATCAAGATGGATGCAATGCGCTTGAAGATTAGAAAGATTAGAAAATATGCCATTCATACCGAGGCTTGGTATCATTATGCCGTTGGATCAATTGTTACATTGGTTGCGATTATGATCGCATTTGTTTTCGCATTGAAATGTTTTACATAGTTTCAATGTATGGTTTAATTAATTAGATGCTCTGGAGAGCTATATGTTGTTAGATGAGAACTATGTATGCACTTTGGTTTTAATGTGATGATGAACTTCTATTAATTTGGACACTTAATTATATATAATGCACGCAGATGAACCGGCAATGGATGTACGGTGACAGACACACCCGCGAGTACATTAAGGGCGTGCATGAGTTTCTCGATGCGGCCGAGGCAAACAAGCAGAATGGTTTTATGTGTTGTCCATGCACTGAATGTGGGAATACGAGGTCTTACTCTAATCGGAAAATCCTTCACTCCCACCTGCTTTACAAGGGTTTCATGCCACACTATAATGTTTGGACGAGGCACGGAGAAATAGGGGTTATGATGGAAGACGGCGAAGAAGAAGAGTACGATGACAACTATGTGCCCCCTGAATACGGTGATGCTTCAACGGGGGGAGCTGGTGAAGATCAAGAGGAGCCAGACGATGTGCCCAATGATGCTGCAACGGGTGAAGCTGGTGAAGATCAAGAGGAACCAGACGATGTGCCCGATGATGATGGTCTCCGCCGGGTCATTGTCGATGCAAGGACGCAATGCGAAAGTCAAAAGGAGAAGCTGAAGTTTGATCGCATGTTAGAGGATCACAAAAAAGGGTTATACCACAACTGCGAAGATGGCAACACAAAGCTCGGTACCGTACTGGAATTGCTGCAGTGTAAGGTAGAGAATGCTGTGGCTGACAAAGGATTTGAGAAGCTACTGAAAATATTGAAGAAGAAGCTTCCGAAGGATAACGAATTTCCCGACAGTACATACGCAGCAAAGAAGGTCGTATGCCCTCTAGGATTGGAGGTGGAGAAGATACATGCATGCCATAATGACTGCATCCTCTACCGCGGTGCATACAAGGATCTGAACGCATGCCCGGTATGCGGTGCATTGCGGTATAAGATCAGACGAGATGACCCTGGTGATGTTGACGGCGAGCCCCCCAGGAAGAGGGTTCCTGCGAAGGTGATGTGGTATGCTCCTATAATACCACGGTTGAAACATCTGTTCAGAAACGAAGAGCATGCCAAGATGATGCAATGGCACAGTGAGAACCAAAAGAAAGATGGGAAGTTGATAGCACCCGCTGACGGGTCGCAGTGGAGAAAAATCGAGAGAAAGTACTGGGATGAGTTTGCAAAGGACCCAAGGAATGTATGGTTTGCTTTAAGCGCGGATGGCATTAATCCTTTCGGGGAGCAGAGCAGCAATCACAGCACCTGGCCCGTGACTCTATGTATGTATAACCTTCCTCCTTGGATGTGCATGAAGCGGAAGTTCATTATGATGCCAGTTCTCATCCAAGGCCCTAAGCAACCCGGCAACGAATTGATGTGTACCTAAGGCCATTAGTTGAAGAACTTTTATAGCTGTGGAATGGAAACGGTGTACGTACGTGGGATGAGCACAGACAGGAGGAATTTAACCTTAAGGCATTGCTGTTCGTGACCATCAACGATTGGCCCTCTCTCAGTAACCTTTCAGGACAGACAAACAAATGATACCACGCATGCACGCACTGTTTAGATGACACTGAAAGTATATACCTGGAAAAATGCAGGAAGAATGTGTACCTGGGCCATCGTCGATTTCTTCCGACCAACCATCAATGTCGAAAGAAAGGCAAGCATTTCAAAGGCGAGGCAGATCACCGGAAGAAGCCCGCCATGCGCACCGGTGATCACGTGCTTGCTATGGTCAATGATTTACACTACGTAATCTTTGGAAAGGGTCCCGGTGGACTAGCTGTTCCGAATGACGCTGAGGGACACGCACCCATGTGGAAGAAGAAATCTATATTTTTGGACCTACCCTACTGGAAAGACCTAGAGGTCCGCTCCTCAATCGACGTGATGCACGTGACGAAGAACCTTTGCGTGAAGCTGCTAGGCTTCTTGGGCGTGTATGGGAAGACAAAAGATACACCTGAGGCATGGGAGGACAGGCAACATTTGCACGAAAAAGACGGCATGCCTCCGAAGCAGTATAAAGGTCCTACCAACTACGCTCTTATGAAAGAAGAGAAAGAAATCTTCTTTGAATGCCTGCTCAGTATGAAGGTCACGACTAGCTTCTCGTCGAATATAAAGGGAATAATAAATATGCCAGAGAAAAAGTTTCAGAACCTAAAGTCTCATGACTGCCACGTGATTATGATGCAACTGCTTCCGGTTGCATTGAGGGGGCTTCTACTGGAAAACGTCCGATTAGCCATTGTGAAGCTATGTGCATTCCTTAATGCAATCTCTCAGAAGGTGATCGATCCATAAATCGTAGTAAGGCTAAGGAGTGATGTGGCGCAATGTCTTGTCAGTTTCGAGCTGGTGTTCCCACCATCCTTCTTCAATATCATGACGCACGTCCTAGTTCATCTAGTCGACAAGATTGTCATCCTGGGGCCCGTATTTCTACACAATATGTTCCCCTTTGAGAGGTTCATGTGAGTCCTAAAGAAATATGTCCGTAACCGCGCTAGGCCAGAAGGAAGCATCTCCATGGGCCATCAAACGGAGGATGTTATCGGGTTTTGTGTTGACTTCATTCCTGGCCTTAAGAAGATAGGTCTCCCTAAATCGCGGTATGAGGGGAGACTGACTAGAAAAGGCACTCTTGGAAGAGACTCAATAATATGCAGGGATGGATATTCTTGGTCTCAAGCAAACTACACACTTCTATAGAACTCTACCTTGGTGACCCCGTATGTCGATGAACGCAAGAACAGTCTGCGCTCCAAACACCTGGAGCAGTGCGACGACTGGATTACATGTGAACATATCAGGACTTTCAGCAGTTGGTTGGAAACACATCTCAAAGGTGACAACACTGTTTGTGATGAGTTGTACTTGTTGTCCAGGGGACCATCTTTGACTGTATTGACTTACAAAGGATACAAGATAAATGGGAATACATTTTACACGATCGCCCAAGATCAAAAGAGCACCAACCAAAACAGCGGTGTCCGCTTTGATGCAGCAACCGAGAGCGGAAAGGACACATATTATGGTTACATAGTGGACATATGGGAACTTGACTACGGACCTGATTTTAAGGTCCCTTTGTTTCAGTGCAAATGGGTCAATCTGTTAGGCGGCGGGGTACAGGTAGACCCACAGTATGGAATGACAACAGTGGATCCGAAAAATCTTGGGTACACTGACGAACCGTTCGTCCTAGCCAATGATGTGGCACAAGTTATCTATGTGAAGGACATGTCTACCAAATCGAGAAAAAGAAAAGATAAGGAAGCGAGTACATCATACGATGAGCCAAAGCGCCACATAGTTCTTTCAGGAAAAAGGGACATCCTGGGAGTGGACGGCAAGACAGACATGTCTGAAGATTATGAAAAGTTTCATGAAATTCCTCCCTTCAATGTCAAGGCTGACCCAAGCATCCTGATAAACAATGAAGATTATCCATGGTTACGGCGCAATAAGCAAAT
This sequence comes from Triticum timopheevii, assembly GCA_963921465.1. Lineage (NCBI taxonomy): Eukaryota > Viridiplantae > Streptophyta > Magnoliopsida > Poales > Poaceae > Triticum > Triticum timopheevii. Next base: position 739,617,816 of record OY997267.1, read on the forward strand.
GACACAAGCGAAGAAAAAGTGAAGACTTTCTCCCGCAACTATTATGATGATACCATGCCAACTTTGTAACACACGAACATGCTACCATTGTCCGTTTTGTACATGCACATGCTATGTGGGTGAAATTATGATACCATCCCAACTTTCAACTTTTTCAGAATTCAATTGAAATGCTTTCATGTCTTATGGTTCGGCCCTCATAATACCATGACCATTAGTCCCTGGCCCATGCCTACTTTCAACTTTCAACTTTCTAAAACTAATGGCACTAACAGAAAGTTCATAATTTTGCTCCTCGCCCCTGGCCCATGACCATTAGTCCTGGTTTGTGCCACAAACCGGGACTAAAGGGTTGGTCCTCGTTGCGGGCAGAGTTTAGTCCCACCTCACCAACCAAAGGGGGCTCACACCGGTTTATAAGCCCTTCCCTCTCTGCCTTGTTGAGCTCCTCTCAAAGTGAAAATAGATGCCCTAATAGAGAAACGTTTAACCTAAATTCATAGTGAATTTCTCTGAAATTCATAGAAATTTACTAGGAATTTAGGTTGAATTTTCTCTATAAGCGCATCTATTCTCATTTTTTAGTAAGTTAATCACAAACTTTTGATTCAAACAATTTTCAAAGAATTCAAATTTTAACTATTCAAATTTGAAAACTAATGGCACTAACAGAAAATTTATAATTTTTCTAAAACTAATGGCACTAATAGAAAGTTTATAATTTTGCTAACCTAAAAGCAAACAGAATTAAAAATTAAAGCAAAAGACAAAAGAAAATAAATAATGCAAAAAACAAATAAAAAAACAGGATAAAAACTATTTTTATAGTAAAGTTAATCACAAAATAAAATAAATAAAGCAGCAAAGAAAACAAAAAAACTAAAAAAGTGTTTTGAAATTTGAAAACTAATGGCACTAACAGAAAGTTTATAATTTTTCTAAAACTAAAGGCAAAAAGAATAAAAAAATAAAGCAAAAAACAAAAGAAAATAAATAATGCAGAAAACAAAAGAAAAAACTAGAAAAAATAGCAATAATAAGTATTTTGTTGTAAGTAGAAACAAACTAAAATAAATAAAGGAACAGAAATTTTATAATTTTGCTGACCTAAAAGCAAAAAGAATTAAAAAATAAAGAAAACAACAAAATAAAATAAATAATACAGAAAACAAAACAAAAAAACTGGAAAAAAATAAAAATAGCAACAATAAGTATTTTGTTGTAAGTAGAAACAAAAAAAATAAAGCAACAAAGAAAACAAAAAATACACAAAAACAAAAAAAGTGCCACCTACTGGGCACCCACGGCCTGAATACGACTAGAAACCCTACCATGGGCCAGGATTCAGGCCCGCGGGAGGCCTAGTAGGCCCACAGGCACATATTGCACGGTTAGGCCCGAAAGCCTGCTTTAGAGAGGAGCTTGAGAGGGAAGGCGCACCGCACCTTATAAACAGGTGCGGCTCCCTCTCAACTAGCGAGGTGGGACTAAACATTTGGGCTGTTGAAAAGAGGCCTTTGGTCCCGGTTGGTGGCACCAACCGGGACTAAAGGGGGCATTGGTCACGGTTAGTGGGTGGCACCAACCGGGACTAAAGGGGGGCATTGGTCACGGTTGGTGTCACCAAGCGTGACCAATGCCCCGTTTAGTCCCGGCTGGTGCCACCAACCGGGACCAAAGGGCGGGAAGCGGCGGCCTTTCGTCCCGGTTGGTGGCACCAACCTGGACTAAAGGGGGCATTGGTCATGGTTTTTGCCACGAACCGGGACCAATGCCTTAGCTATATAAGCAACACTTAGGAATTTTTCACCATTTCCCTCGCCAGTTGCCCCGACGACGCCGAGCTCATCGACGTGGCCAGGCTGCCCCGACGCCGTCTGCCGCCCGTGCCTCGCCGTCACGTCTCCGTCGCCAAAGCCGAGCTCGCGCGCCCCTGCCCTCGCCCCCGAGTGGGCCTCCGCTGTCCCCGAGCCTAGCTTCTTCCTCGTCGCCGACGCCACCTTGCGGTGAGCGCCGCCCCGTTCCCCTGCTCCTCCCCCTGTACTGGCTGTCGTCCCCGCCGCGCGCTGCCATCGCGCCGCCGCCCCTGCCCTTCGCTGCCGCCGCACGCCGCCCCGCCGCGCGCCGCCCCTACCCTTTGCTGCTGCCGCGCGCCGCCCCTGCCTTGCGCGGCCGCCGCGCGCCGCACCTGCCCTGCCATGCCGCCGCCCCTGCCCTTCATTTTTTAAGTTTAATTTTTTTTGTTCATATATATAATGTATATGTGTATGTACTTATGTGGCTATGTGTATGTATATGTTCATAGAAAATTTTGTATAATGTATATGTGTATGTATAATGTATATGTGTATGTATAATGTTCATATACAATGTATAATGTATATGTGTATGTTAGTTTAATTTTTTTGTTCATAGATATATATATATATATATATATATATAGAAAGTTTTTTGTTCATAGAAAGTTTTTTGTTCATATATAGGAAGTTAGAAGAAAATTTAGAATATGCTAAAATTTATAAGAAAAAGAAGGATAGGAAAGAAGAAAATAAGAAGAGGAAAGAAAGAAGTAGAGGAGAGGAAAAGAAAAGGAGAAATAAATAAGAAGAAGAAAAAAGAAGAAAAAGAAGAGGAGAAGAAGAAAGGAATAGTGGAGAGGAAGAGAAAATAGAATATTCTATTTTCTCTTCTTCTCCACTATTCCTTTCTTCTTCTCCTCTTTTTTTTCTTCTTTTTTTTCTTCGATCTTCTCCTCTAGCTATTCCTTTCTTATTCTCCTCTTTCTTCTTCTTCTTCTTCTTCTTCTTCTTCTTAATTTTTATCGCGAACGAGGGTGTCAAGGATCGCCGAGGGGTCGAGGGTCGGGAACTAGGGTAGAGGGTCGAGGGTCGTTAAGGGGTCAAGGGTCGAGGGTTTCAGGGTCGAGGGTTCGAGGGTTCTATAGGGTCCAGGGATCGAGGGTCGAGGGTTCCAGGGTCGTCTAGGGGTCTAGGGTTCCAGGGTCGTCGAGGGTTCGAGGGGTCGAGGATCGCCGAGGGGTCGAGAGAGGTTTCCTAGTGTCAAAGTATTGAAGAAATCCATGGCTTCATCATTAGCCGGAAGTAACCAGGGCATGACGAAGTCCTCCAAAGTTATTTTGGAATGGTGTCCCGGATAGGATAATTTGCCTTTTTGTATGAATTTCAGCAAAGGCCTTCCAAATAACGATATTTGGAAGGTTTTTGCTAAACTTTGTACCAAAAAGCGAATTATCCTATCTAGGACTCCGTTCCAAAATAACTTTGGAGAGCTTCATACCGTCATGCACCTGCTACTTTCGCCTAATGGTGAATACATGGTTTTGTTGAATCCTTTGACACTAGGAAACCTCCCGACCCCTCGGCGATCCTCTCGAACATGAGAGGAAGAAGAGGATAAAAAAAGAAGAGGAAGAAGAAAAAAAGAGCAGAAGAAAGAATAGAGGAGTTCTTCTCCTCTATTTCTTTCTTCTGCTCCTTTTTTGCTTCTTCTTCCTCTTTTTTTATCGGGAACAAGGGTCGTCGAGGGACATAGATGTAGTGTCGTCGTTGTCGATATACCCCCTCCTGATAGCTTCAACACGTGGGGGGGGGGTCGATATTACCCCCTCCTTGAAGCGTTCCCGAGGCCACCCCAAACCCTTGAAGCATTGTCGAGGCCACCCCAAACCCTAGAGAAGCAGCATCGAGGCCACTAATTAATATATATGATTCCTTACTATGATTAGGTAGCTAGTTCTACGTTTGCCACTAATATATCCATCTTTCATGTTTGAATAATAATTGCCATGTTGTAAATATTTGTAGAAACTATGGACACCGCCCGAGACGAAGCAAAAGAAGCATTGTTGAGGGACATAATCGCAGAAGGAAGTGATGTCGTCTCGTTCTTTCTCAACGACACCAATGGTCTAGAAGGAGAGGGTGAAGAAGCTGGCTACGGTAACCTAATGTTGGTGCAAGAAGAAGAACATGAGGACGGCTCCAGTGACCCAATGCCGGTGCAAGAAGGAGACTATGATGACGTCTCCGGTGACCGAACCGAGTCCGGCCAGGTATATATATTAGTTAAGCCTGTGCTGACTAGCTAATTGATGCATTCATTGTTTTGGTATGTACACATATTAATTAAGTCTTTGTTCTTTTTTCTAGCCCTCCGGATCGAGCACAACTTCGGTAAAGAGACGAGGCCCGAAGAAAAAGTTGAGCTCGGATGAAAAGTTTGAGATCATAAGAATCGCACCCGACGGCCAACCGATTGAACCCCTCCGGACAAAGAGCGCATTTGTTGCTCAATGCGTGGTTTTGGTTAGGGACAAGATCCCGATCTGCTTCGAGCAATGGTTAAAGCCGGCTACAGAAGACCCTGAGGTGTCTTATGTCAATGATATGCAGAAAAATGATCTTTGGACTGAGCTGAAGTCAAATTTCACCCTACCATCAGAGGATAATCCAGAAAAGCCAGTTAAGAGGAATTAATCAAGTCTTTTGCTCTTAAGAGGATGGCAGAACTATTTAGGAGGTGGAAGCAAGAGCTGAATAAGTTTGTTGAAAATAATGAGACACCAGAATTCAAGGGCAGATATGAGAAGATCAGAGATCACCGGCCCGCATTTGTGGCCCACAAGACATCGAAAAAGAGTAAGAAGATGTCGGCGACAAACAAGCAAAATGCTGCGAAGAAGAAGCATCACCATCGCACGGGGTCAGGTGGCTTCCTCGTAGCCCGGCCTAAGTGGGCCAAGACTGAGAATGATTTGGTTGATAAAGGGATCGAACCAGAGACAATTAACTGGCCAGACCGTTGCCAGAATTGGTTCTTCGGGGCTGGCGGAATCTTGGACCCTATAACCGGGAAGTGCATTTGGACGAACGATCAAATGGACATACCAGTCAGGAAGCTTAAGCAGTATATCGAAGTAGCGCAGCAAGGCACGTTCTTTCCAGACAGAGAGAACAACGAGGTCACAATGGCCCTCGGGAATCCTGAGCACCCTGGACGGACACGAGGCACGCCAGGCTCTATTCCGTGGAAGGTTGGGTTTCCGGACGCAGGCGGTTACAAATCCCATGAGAGGAGGAAAAAAGTGCAGCAGACCCAAATGCAGGCGCTGCAAGCAAGGATACAAGTGATAGAGGAACGAGAAGCAAATCGCAGCAAACGAATTGCCGAAGCTTCCCCCGAAGCTACCCCGCCATCTCAGTGGAGAAGCAGCGTGGCTTCCACCGAGCTACTTCAGCCAAAGCATGCCTTGACGGCTCTTGCCAGCTATCCCGTGGATGCTATCATGGAGTCTCAAAATTGCCACCTTATGACGCAATGGATGAATTTGAAGGTCAAGGCGGCTGTTGGCTCTATTTATCCTAATGAACCCGGCGCAACTTTTCACTGCCGGCCGATTCCAGAAGGATATGCTAGGGTGATGGTGGATGAAATAACGGAGGGACTTGAGCACCTCCAGCTTGACCACCCTACCGGTGAAGGGGAGACTAGGCTGGGGTCTGCTCTGAAGACTCCATGCCTATGGCGGAAGGAGCTCATCAACCTTCCGAACTGGACGCCTCCGCCTCCTCCTCCTCCTCCGGCAAGTCAGGGCACTCCGCCTCCTCCACCGCCTCCTCCTCCGGCGAGTCAGGGCACTCCGCCTCCTCCTCCGGCGAGTGACGATCAGGGCACTCGACCGGCTCCTTCTCCAGCGCGTGGCGGCACTCCGCCTCCTTCTCCGCCTGCGCCGACGCGCCCGAGCAGCCAGCCTCCTCCTTCTCCGCCTCGTCAGCAAGGGCGAAAGAGACCTGCCGCCGCTCCGGCTGCTACGGTGCGTCGTAGTCCTTCTCCTCCGCCTTGTAAGCAAGTAAAGAAGACAACCGATCCGTCTGCTCTGCCGGTGTCTAGCAGTACAGCCAGAGGCGGGAGGAAATACAGATTCGGTCCTTCTCTGAAGACTCCAGAGAAGTTACCATACGAGAGGACCCCGGAGGAGAACGCCGAGATCGCACAAGAAGAAGTGAGGAACTACTTTGAAGGGGTGAAAGCAAAGAAACATCCACCTCCGGAGGAGAAGGTAGATCCGGTGAAAGCGAAGCGCACTCTGGCTGCCTTGACAAAACCACCCAAGTCTCCGCCAAAAGGAAACTATGAGTGCATTATTGGAAAGGAATTTGCAAAAGCGGAGCGGTTGGGAAGTACTATCAGTGATCAAAGGCTGAAAGAACGACGAGCTAGGAAACAAATTGCCCAGCTCGGCAAACAAGCGAAGCAATCGTGCCCCCCCGCTCAAGGTGCCTAGCGACAACGTCGCTAATGATCCGAGGATGGTGCCCGGTTATAGCAATCTTGGCGATTACCTGCCTGACGATGTACATTATGATTTCATGGAGGTGCAGATACAAAGATACGAGTACGGGAAGCCTCTCGTCAAAGATGAAAGATCTCTATCAACGATGATGTGAAGATTGCATGATTGGTACTTGAAAATTTGCAGAGACTCTGCGGCGAGGAGTACTTTGTATGTGAAAGTTAAAAAGGAGCATGACCTCGTTGGAATTGAACTGTTGCCTGTTCCATTTGAGGAGTTCTTTCAGTTTTTCAATCAATTGGCCCTTGATAAAACAACGGTCGCCTGCTATTATCTGTAAGTAGTACTACTTCTGTCATTAAGTCTCTCTATATAGCTCAGCTCTTTCATTGCATGTATTTATAATCATCCTCACTATATTATGCAGATTAAAGATCGCCGAATTGAAGAAAAGACAAGTCGGTGATATTGGGTTCATTAACACATATCTCATAGATGCAACTCGGGTTAAATTTCATGCCGCAGCTACCGAGGCCAACTTGCTACGATCGTTGGTAATAAATGAAAACAAAGATATAATACTCTTTCCTTACAACTTCAAGTGAGTGTTACTGTCTTGTGCGTATTCGGTTTCCCTTATATATTAGTCAAGGTTATAGTAATGTAATTGATGAGTTATGCATGCGTTTGCAGTTTCCACTATATTCTCCTAGAGATTAAGCTTGAGCAGGGACTAGTAACCGTCTTAGACTCAAGACGAAAAGATCCCCAGGACTATGCAGACATGACTCAAATACTGGAGAAGTAAGTTAAATCGATCATTGTCCACCATATCAGCAACTTTGTTCATTTCATGATATATCAAGTAGTTGTTTTCTTTGTCTGGCAGGGTTCGGAAAAAATTCTCCAAAAAAGCTCCAGGACTCCCGAAGAAGCTGCAATTTAGACACCCGAAAGTAAGTACTATAGTAGCATGTTCCGCGCATCTCCTATTGATTCAAGCGCTAGTTTCATCAATACCATTTGGCATTCTTGCTTATCAGTTTGATTGACCTCTATTTCTTGTAAAGTGGTTGTGGCAGGAACAAGGGAATGATTTCTGTGGATACTACATTTGCGAGTCCATCCGCCACACGACCTGTGAGCGGGGCTACACTGACGAACAATATGAAGTACGTAAATAACAACATTCACAATTTTATTTTATTACCATCATTTGTGTTGAGTTTCATTCATTCATATATATATGTATTGACCCCCTTCTTTAAATTAGATGTTTCGGAAGCGGGATGAACTCCTAGCACCAGCTCGCATGCGAGCAATTCAAGAGGAATTGGCGGCATTCTTTCTTGACCACGTGATCGCTGAAGGCGGAGAATACTATGTGGACCATGAGTCCGTATGATTATATTTGTAAGAGATAATTATTGTATATATGTAGCCGGTAGTGTCGGATAGATATACGAGAACTTGTTGTTCGACCAATCTCTCGGAGATGGAGAGGTGGTCGATATCACTTCTCTCTGTATGCATATATGTTCATGACGATCTTCTGTTTCCTTCATTTGCTTACTAGCTAGCTAGCGTGTCTAGTCCTCTCTATATGTATGTATAGTACATAGCGTCGACCAAGCACGAACATAAGAGAGGACACTTATCTCTATTAATTATAGCTAGCTAACACAATATATGAAACACCTAAATTAACACCCCAAAACCCAAAAACCGCCCCCCTTTCAAAAAAAAACTAAAACCCCAGCAACAGAAATGCAGACGCGTGGATGCCTATTGGTCCCGGTTGGTGCCACCAACCGGGACCAAAGGGTCTCCTGCCTGGGCTCCGCGCACTGGCCACGTGGAGGCCCATCTGTCCCGGTTCTTGATTGAACCGGGACTAAAGGGACAGGGCATTAGTATCGACCCTTTAGTCCCGGTTCAGGAACCGGGACAAAAGGCCCTTATGGACCGGGACAACATGCCCTTTTTCTACCAGTGTAGGACTATCATGCATGGGTGCAATAGCAATAATTTCATGTTTAACATAAGGAACTATAGCAAGTTCATCTCCATAAGCATAATTCATATTGGCATCTAGGCCACAAGCATAGCAAGCATCATCAAAAAGGGATATTTCAAAAGAATCAACAGGATCATAACAATCATCATAGCATTCATCCTTCGGTAAGCACGAAGGGAAATTAAACAATGTATGAGTTGAAGAGTTACTCTCAATAGAAGGTGGGCACGGGTGATCAATCCGCTCTTCCTCCTTTTGTTCTTCGCTCTCCTCCTCATCTTTTTCATCAAATGAGCTCACAGTTTCAGCAACTTCTTCTTCCATAGTTTCCTGCAAAATATTAGTCTCTTCTTGGACAGCGAAGACTTTCTCAACAAATGCATCAATATCGGAATTCTATTCATAATTCTCATAACAATATTTAAGTATAGAAAAATTTTCATCTCTATAAACAGCATCATAAAGATTTTCACACTCTTTAAACAAAGATTCAATTTCATAAGCACCCATAAAAGCAACGAATTCTTCTATTTGTTCCACATCATAGTAATCATATATACCATTAGAATAAGGAGCCAATGTTTTATTATCATTATATTCGCATGAAAAGGGAAGGTGTGGATCCTTCATCCTAGAGCAACAAGTATAATCATATCTCAAGCATAGTTCCCGCGCATACCAATGCAACATATAAATTTGATCCCATAATAGTTTTCCTTTCTGAGTCAAGCGATAATCCCTAAAGTATTCACGTTGATCCAACGTGTCTCCCATTATATAGTTGAATGGGGTTTTCTCTGGATTATCAAAGTAGTACATAATATTTTTCACATAATGAGCATCGAGGGTTTTTGGAGGTTCCCCATCTCCATGAGAAACAAGTACACCTAATTTTTTTTGGTATTTCGTGTTCCATATCCATAACTAAAGATAGAGAACAACTTAGAATATCAAATAAAATCTACTTAGTGATAAAGCAAACAAGCACAGACGAGAATATTCACCCCACGCTATAACTCCCCGGCAACAGCGCCAGAAAAAGGTCTTGATAACCCACAAGTATAGGGGATCAATTGTAGCCTCTTTCGATAAGTAAGATTGTCGAACCCAACGAGGAGCTAAAGGTAGAACAAATATCCCATCAAGTTCTATCGACCACCGATACAACTCTACGCACGCTTAACGTTCGCTTTACCTAAAACAAGTATGAAACTAGAAGTACTTTATAGGTGTTGTTGGATAGGTTTGCAAGAATATAAAGAGCACACAAATAAAAACTAGGGGCTGCTTAGGTAAAGAAGCAATAAAGTTAGTATAACGAGCGTGGAAAAGTGGTGGTAGGAGTTGCAAAATTGTCCCTAAGCAAATGACTACTTTACTAGGCCGATAGCAAGTTTTATGTGGGAGAGGCCACTGCTAGCATGTCATCCCTGACTTGGAATTCTATGAACTTATGATTGGAACTATTAGCAAGCATCCGCAACTAATAACATTCATTAAGGTAAAACCCAACCATAGCATTAAGATATATTGGTCCCCCTTCAATCCCGTATGCATCAATTTCTATGCTAGGTTGAAGCTTCTGTCACTCTTGCCCTCCAATACATAGTCCTATCAACATACAACTAACGCTATGGTGTGATCCATGCGCGCGCTCATGTGATTGGAACCAAAGGATTGCAACATAACAACAAGCAAATTAAACCAATCATAGCAATTCACCAATTACCGATAGGACAACAAAAATCTACTCAAACATCATAGGATGGCAACACATCATTGGATAATAATATGAAGCATAAAGCACCATGTTCAAGTAGAGGGTATAGCGGGTTGCGGGAGAGCGGACCGCTGTAGGTAGATGGGGGAAGGTGATGCAGATGTTGGTGAAGATGACGGCGGTGTTGGTGAAGATTGCGGTGACGATGATGGCCCAGCGGTGTTCCAGCGCCATGAAAGCGAGGGGGAGAGAGCCCCCCTCCTTCTCCTTCTTCCTTGGCCTTCTCCCTAGGTGGGAGAAGGGTTCTCCCTCTGGTCCTTGGTCTCCATGGCGTGGGAGGGCCGAGAGCCCCTCCGAGATTGGATCTGTCTCTCTGTCTCTCTGTTTCTGCGTTTGTCTGCCTTCCAGATTCTGGCCTTTCACCGTTTCTTATATTCCCGGAGATTCATAACCCCGATTGGGCTGAATTTCGGACACGATCTCTATCCGGATATTAGCTTTCTTGCGGCGAAATAAGGGCACCAACCGCCTTACGGGGTGGCCACGAGGGCCCAGGGCGCACCCCCCTGCCCCGTGGCCCCCTTGTGCATCGTCTCGCGTTGATTCTTCTTCCCAAAAATCATAAATATTTCAGAAAAAATCTCCGTCAGTTTTATTCCCGTTTGGACTCCGTTTGATATGGATTTTCTGCGAAACAAAAAACATGCAACAAACAGGAACTGGCACTGGGCACTGGATCAATATGCTAGTCCCAAAAATAGTATAAAAAGTTGCCAAAAGTATATAAAAGTTGTAGAATATTGCCATGGAACAATCAAAAATTATAGATATAACGGAGACGTATCAATGATGAACCTACCGGCTAAGCACGGAACAATATGACCGAGGTGGATTATGGTGAAGGGGGGCACTGCACACGGCTAAGAGATCAATGTCTGTTGTGTTCTAGGGTGCCCCTGCCCCTGTATGTAAAGGAGCAAGGGGGGAGATCAGCCGGCCCTTGGGCGCGCCAAGGAGGGGAGGAGTCCTCCTCCTAGTAGGAGTAGGACTCCCCCTTTCCTAGTCCAACTAGGAGGGGAGGGGAAGGAAGGAAGGGAGAGGAAGAGGAGAAGGAAAGGGAAGGCGCACCCCCCTCCCTACTCCAATTCGGACTCCCTATAGGGAGGGGGAGCGGCTGCCCCTTGTGGGCTGCCTCCCCTCTTCCCTATGGCCCATGTAGGTCCATCTTTCCCCTAGGGGGGGGGGGTTTCTGGTAACCCTCCGGCACTCCGAATTTCTCCGAAATCACACCGAACACTTCCGGTGTCCGAATATAGTCGTCCAATATATCAATCTTTATGTATCGACCATTTCGAGACTCCTCGTCATGTCTGTGATCAGATCAGGGACTCTAAACTACCTTCGGTACATCAAAACACATAAACTCATAATACCGATCATCACCGAACGTTAAGCGTGCGGACCCTACGGGTTCCAGTCGTATGTAGACATGACCGAGACACGTCTTTGGTCAATAACTAATAGCGGAACCTGGATGTTCATATTGGCTCCCACATATTCTACGAAGATCTTTATCGGTCAAACCACATAACAACATACGTTGTTCCCTTTGTCATCGGTATGTTACTTGCCTGATATTCGATCGTCGGTATCTCAATACCTAGTTCAATCTCATTACCGGCAAGTCTCTTTACTCGTTCCGTAATGCATCATCCCGCAACTAACTCATTAGTCACATTGCTTGCAAGGCTTATAGTGATGTGCATTACCGAGAGGGCCAGAGATACCTCTCCAACAATCGGAGTGACAAATCCTAATCTCGATCTATGCCAACTCAACAAACACCATCAGAGACACCTATAGAGCACCTTTACAATCACCCAGTTATGTTGTGACGTTTGGTAGCACACAAAGTGTTCCTCTGGTATTTGGGAGTTGCATAATCTCATAGTCATGGGGACATGTATAAGTCATGAAGAAAGCAATAGCAATATACTAAACGATCAATTGCTAAGCTAATGGAATGGGTCAAGTCAATCACATCATTCTCTAATGATGTGATCCCGTTAATCAAATGACAACTCATGTCTATGGCTAGGAAACATAACCATCTTTGATTCAATGAGCTAGTCAAGTAGAGGCATACTAGTGACACTCTGTTTGTCTATGTATTCACACATGTACTAAGTTTCCGGTTAATACAATTCTAACATGAATAATAAACATTTACCATGATATAAGGAAATATAAATAACAACTTTACTATTGCCTCTAGGGCATATTTCCTTCAGTGTCCCACTTGCACTAGAGTCAGTAATCTAGATTACACGGTAATGATTCTAACACCCATGGAGTCTTGGTGCTGATCATGTTTTGCTCGTGAGAGAGGCTTAGTCAACGGGTCTGCAACATTCAGATACGTATGTATCTTGCAAATCTCTATGTCTCCCTCCTTGACTTGATCGCGGATGGAATCGAAGCGTCTCTTGATGTGCTTGGTTCTCTTGTGAAATCTGGATTCCTTTGCCAAGGCAATTGCACCAGTATTGTCACAAAAGATTTTCATTGGACCCGATGCACTAGGTATGACACATAGATCGGATATGAACTCATTCATCCAGACTCCTTCATTTGCTGCTTCCGAAGCAGCTATGTACTCCACTTCACACGTAGATCCTACCACGACGCTTTGCTTAGAACTGCTCCAACTGACAGCTCCACCGTTCAATATAAACACATATCCGGTTTGTGACTTAGTGTCATCCGGATCAGTGTCAAAGCTTGCGTCGACGTAACCATTTATGACGAGCTCTTTGTCACCTCCATAAATGAGAAATATATCCTTAGTCCTTTTCAGGTATTTCAGGATGTTCTTGACTGCTGTCTAGTGATCCACTCCTGGATTACTTTGGTACCTCCCTACTAAACTGATAGCAAGGCACACATCAGGTCTGGTACACAACATTGCATACATGATAGAGCCTATGGCTGAAGCATAGGGAACAACTTTCATTTTCTCTCTATCTTTTGAAGTGGTCGGGCATTGAGTCTTACTCAACTTCATGAAGGAAATATGCTCTAGAGGAAATAATAATTTTATTATTTTATTTCCTTATATCATGATAAATGTTTATTATTCATGCTAGAATTGTATTATCCGGAAACATAATACTTGTGTGAATACATAGACAAACCAAACGTCACTAGTATGCCTCTACTTGACTTGCTCATTAATCGAAGATGGTTATGTTTCCTAACCATAGACATGTGTTGTCATTTGATTAATGGGATCGCATCATTAGGAGAATGATGTGATTGACATGACCCATTCCATTAGCTTAGCACCCGATCGTTTAGTATGTTGCTATTGCTTTCTTCATGACTTATACATGTTCCTATGACTATGAGATTATGCAACTCCCGTTTACCAGAGGAACACTTTGTGTGCTATCAAATGTCACAAGGTAACTGGGTGATTATAAAGGAGCTCTACAGGTGTCTCCAAAGGTACATGTTGGGTTGGCGTATTTCGAGATTAGGATTTGTCACTCCGATTGTCGGAGAGGTATCTCTGGGCCCTCTCGGTAATGCACATCACATAAGCCTTGCAAGCATTACGACTAATGAGTTAGTTGCGAGATGATGTATTACAAAACGAGTAAAGAGACTTGCCAGTAACGAGATTGAACTAGGTATTGAGATACCAACGATCGAATCTCGGGCAAGTAACATACCGATGACAAAGGGAACAACGTATGTTGTTATGCGGTCTGACCGATAAAGATCTTCGTAGAATTTGTAGGAGCCAATATGAGCATCCAGGTTCCACTATTGGTTATTGACCGGAGACGTGTCTCGGTCATGTCTACATTGTTCTCGAACCCGTAGGGTCCGCACGCTTAATGTTTCGATGACAGTTATATTATGAGTTTACTAGTTTTGATGTACCGAAGTTAGTTCGAAGTCCCGTATGTGATCACGGACATAATGAGGAGTCTCAAAATGGTCGAGACATAAAGATTGATATATTGGACGGCTATATTCGGACACCAGAAGTGTTCCGGGTGATTTTGGAGAAAACTGGAGAGCCGGAGGTTTACCGGAACCCTACCGGGAGAAGTAATGGGCCATAAGGGCCTTAGTGAGAGAGAGAGGGGCAGCTAGGGTGGGCCGTGTGCCTCCTCCCCCCTGGTCCGAATTGGACTAGGAGAGGGGGGGGGGGGGGCGGCGCCCCCCTTTCCTTCTCCCTCCCCTCTTCCTTCCCCCTCCTAGTAGGAGTCCTACTCCTACTAGGAGGACTCCTCCTGGCGCGCCAATAGGGGCCGGCCGGCCTCCTCCCCTTGCTCCTTTATATACGACGGCAGGGGGCACCCCTAGACACACAAGTTGATCCACGTGATCATATTCTTAGCCGTGTGTGGTGCCCCCTTCCACCATAATCCTCGATAATATTGTAGCGGTGCTTAGGCGAAGCCCTGCGACGGTAGTACATCAAGATCGTCACCACGCCGTCGTGCTGACGGAACTCTTCCCCGACACTTTGCTGGATCGGACTCCGAGGATCGTCATCGAGCTGAACGTGTGCTAAAACTCGGAGGTGCCGTAGTTTCGGTGCTTGATCGGTCAGGCCGTGAAGACGTACGACTACATCAACCGCATTGTGCTAACGCTTCCGCTGTCGGTCTACAAGGGTACGTAGATCACACTCTCCCCTCTCGTTACTATGCATCACCATGATCTTGCATGTGCGTAGGAAATTTTTTGAAATTACTGCGTTTCCCAACAGTGGTATCAGAGCCTAGGTTTTATATGTTGATGTTATATGCACGAGTAGAACACAAGTGAGTTGTGGGCAATATAAGTCATACTGCTTACCAGCATATCATACTTTGGTTCGGCGGTATTGTTGGACAAAGCGGCCCACACCGACATTACGCGTACGCTTACGCGAGACCGGTTCTCCCGACGTGCTTTGCACAAAGGTGGCTAGCGGGTGACAGTTTCTCCAACTTTAGTTGAACCGAGTGTGGCTACGCCCGGTCCTTGCGAAGGTTAAAACAACACCAACTTGACAAACTATCGTTGTGGTTTTGATGCGTAGGTAAGATTGGTTCTTGCTTAAGCCTGTAGCAGCCACGTAAAACTTGCAACAACAAAGTAGAGGACGTCTAACTTGTTTTTGCAGGGCATGTTGTGATGTGATATGGTCAAGACATGATGCTAAATTTTATTGTATGAGATGATCATGCTTTATAACCAAGTTATCGGCAACTGGTAGGAGCCATATGGTTGTCGCTTTATTGTATGCAATGCAATTGCGCTGTAATGCTTTACTTTATCACTAAGCGGTAGCGATAGTCATGGAAGCATAAGATTGGCGAGACGACAACGATGCTACCATGATGATCAAGGTGTCACGCCGGTGACGATGGTGATCACGACGGTGCTTCAAAGATGGAGATCACAAGCACAAGATGATGATCGCCATATCATATCACTTATATTGATTGCATGTGATGTTTATCTTTTATGCATCTTATCTTGCTTTGATTAATGGTAGCATTTTAAGATGATCTCTCACTAATTATCAAGAAGTGTTCTCCCTGAGTATGCACCGTTGCGAAAGTTCTTCGTGCTGAGACACCACGTGATGATCGGGTGTGATAGGCTCTACGTTCAAATACAACGAGTGCAAAACAGTTGCGCACGTAGAATACTCAGGTTATAATTGACGAGCCAAGCATATACAGATATGGCCTCGGAACACAGAGACCGAAAGGTCGAGCGTGAATCATATAGTAGATATGCTCAACATAGTGATGTTCACCAATGAAACTACTCCATCTAACGTCATGATTGGACATGGTTTAGTTGATTTGGATCACGTAATCACTTAGAGGATTAGAGGGATGTCTATCTAAGTGGGAGTTCTTTAGTAATATGATTAATTGAACCTAAATTTATCATGAACTTAGTACCTGATAGTATCTTGCTTGTTTATGTTTGATTGTAGATAGATGACCCGTGCTGTTGTTCCATTGAATTTTAATGCGTTCCTTGAGAAAGCAAAGTTGAAAGATGATGGTAGCAATTACACGGACTGGGTCCGTAACTTGAGGATTATCCTCATTGCTACATAGAAGAATTACATCCTGGAAGCACCGCTGGTTGCCAGGCCTGCTGCTGGAGCAACACCAGATGTTATGAATGTCTGGCAGAGCAAAGCTGATGACTACTCGATAGTTCAGTGTGCCATGCTTTACGGCTTAGAATCGGGACTTCAATGACGTTTTGAATGTCATGGAGCATATGAGATGTTCCAGGAGTTGAAGTTAATATTTCAAGCAAATGCCCAGATTGAGAGATATGAAGTCTCCAAGAAGTTCTATAGCTGCAAGATGGAGGAGAACGGTTCTGTCAGTGAGCATATACTCAAAATGTCTGGGTATAATAATCACTTGATTCAATTGGGAGTTAATCTTCCAGATGATTGCATCATTGACAGAATTCTCCAATCACTGCCACCAAGCTACAAGAGCTTCGTGATGACCTATAATATGCAAGGGATGAATAAGACTATTCCCGAGCTCTTCGAAATGCTGAAAGCTGCGGAGGTAGAAATCAAGAAGGAGCATCAAGTGTTGATGGTCAACAAGACCACTAGTTTTATGAAAAAGGGCAAAGGGAAGAAGAAGGGAAACTTCAAAAAGAACAGCAAGCAAGTTGCTACTCAAGAGAAGAAACCCAAACCTGGATCTAAGCCTGAAACTGAGTGCTTCTACTTCAAGCAGACTAGCCACTGGAAGCGGAACTGCCCCAAGTATTTGGCGGATAAGAAGGATGGCAAGGTGAACAAAGGTATATGTGATATACATGTTATTGATGTGTACCTTACTAATGCTCGCAGTAGCACCTGTGTATTTGATACTGGTTCTGTTGCTAATATTTGCAACTTGAAACAGGGACTACGGATTAAGCGAATATTGGCTAAGGACGAGGTGACGATGCGCGTGGGAAATGGTTCCAAAGTCGATGTGATCGCAGTCGGCACGCTACCTCTACATCTACCTTCGGGATTAGTATTAGACCTAAATAATTGTTATTTGGTGCCAGCATTAAGCATGAACATTATATCTGGATCTTGTTTGATGCGAGACAGTTATTCATTTAAATCAGAGAATAATGGTTGTTCTATTTATATGAGTAATATCCTTTATGGTCATGCACCCATAAAGAGCGGTCTATTCTTATTAAATCTCGATAGTAGTCACACACATATTCATAATGTTGAAGCCAAAAGATGCAGAGTTGATAATGATAGTGCAACTTATTTGTGGCACTGCCGTTTGGGTCATATCGGTGTAAAGTGCATGAAGAAACTCCATACCGATGGGCTTTTGGAACCACTTGGTACTTGCGAACCGTGCCTTATGGGTAAGATGACAAAAACACCGTTCTCTGTTACCATGGAGAGAGCAACAGATTTGTTGGAAATCATACATACAGATGTATGTGGTCCGATGAATGTTGAGGCTCATGGCGGATATCGTTATTTTCTCACCTTCACAGATGACTTAAGCAGATATGGGTATATCTACTTAATGAAACATAAGTCTGAAACGTTTGAAAAGTTCAAAGAATTTTAGAGTGAAGTTGAAAATCATCGTAACAAGAAAATAAAATTCCTACGATCTGATCGTGGAGGAGAATATTTGAGTTACGAGTGTGGTGTACATTTGAAACAATGTGGAATAGTTTCGCAACTCACGCCACCTGGAACACCACAGCGTAATGGTGTGTCCGAACGTCGTAATCATACTTTACTAGATATGGTGCGATCTATGATGTCTCTTACTGATTTACCGCTATCGTTTTGGGGATATGCTCTAGAGACGGCTGCATTCACGTTAAATAGGGCACCATCAAAATCCATTGAGACGACGCCTTATGAACTGTGGTTTGGCAAGAAACCAATGTTGTCGTTTCTGAAAGTTTGGGGCTGCGATGCTTATGTGAAAAAGCTTCAACCTGATAAGCTCGAACCCAAATTGGAGAAATGTGTCTTCATAGGATATCCAAAGGAAACTATTGGATACACCTTCTATCACGGATCCGAGGGCAAGACTTTTGTTGCTAAATTCGGAAACTTTCTAGAGAAGGAGTTTCTCTCGAAAGAAGTGAGTGGGAGGAAAGTAGAACTTGACGAGGTAACTGTACCTGCTCCCTTATTGGAAAGTAGTACATCACAGAAACCAGTTTCTGTGACACCTACACCAATTAGTGAGGAAGCTAATGATAATGATCATGAAACTTCAGAACAAGATTCTACTGAACCTCGTAGATCAACTAGAGTAAGATCTGCGCCAGAGTGGTACGGTAATCCTGTTCTGGAAGTCATGCTACCAGATCATGATGAACCTATGAACTATGAAGAAGCGATGGTGAGCCCAGATTCCGTAAAATGGCTTGAAGCCATGAAATCTGAGATGGGATCCATGTATGAGAACAATGTATGGACTTTGGTTGACTTGCCCAATGATCGGCAAGCGATTGAGAATAAATGGATCTTCAAGAAGAAGGCTAACGTTGATGGTAATGTTACTGTCTACAAAGCTCGACTTGTCGCAAAAGGTTTTCGGCAAGTTCAAGAGATTGACTACGATGAGACCTTCTCACCCGTAGCGATGCTTAAGCCTATCCGAATCATGTTAGCAATTGCCGCATTTTATGATTATGAAATTTGGCAAATGGATGTCAAAACTGCATTCCTGAATGGATTTCTGCAAGAAGAGTTGTATATGATGCAGCCGGAAGGTTTTGTCGATCCAAAGGAAGCTAACAAAGTGTGCAAGCTCCAGCGAGCCATTTATGGACTGGTGCAAGCCTCTCGGAGTTGGAATAAACGCTTTGATAGTGTGATCAAAGCATTTGGTTTTATACAGACTTTTGGAGAAGCCTGTATTTACAAGAAAGTGAGTGGGAGCTCTGTAGCATTTCTGATATTATATGTAGATGACATATTACTAATCGGAAATGATATAGAATTTCTGGATAGCATAAAAGGATACTTGAATAAAAGTTTTTCAATGAAAGACCTCGGTGAAGCTGCTTACATATTGGGCATCAAGATCTATAGAGACAGATCGAGACGCTTAATTGGACTTTCACAAAGCACATACCTTGACAATGTTTTGAAAAAGTTCAAAATGGATCAAGCAAAGAAAGGATTCTTGCCTGTGTTACAAGGTGTGAAATTGAGTAAGAGTCAAAGTCCGACCAATGCAGAAGATAGAGAGAAAATCAAAGATGTTCCCTATGCTTCAGCCATAGGCTCTATCATGTATGCAACGCTATGTACCAGACCTGATGTGTGTCTTGCTATAAGTCTAGCAGGGAGGTACCAAAGTAATACAGGAGTGGATCACTAGACAGCGGTCAAGAACATCCTGAAATACCTGCAAAGGACTAAGGATATGTTTCTCATATATGGAGGTGACAAAGAGCTCATCGTAAATGGTTACGTTGATGCAAGCATTGACACTGATCCGGACGATTCTAAATCACAAACCGGATATGTGTTTACATTAAACGGTGGAGCTGTTAATTGGTGCAGTTCTAAACAAAGCGTTGCGGTGGGATCTACATGTGAAGCAGAGTACATAGCTGCTTCGGAAGCAGCAAACGAAGGAGTCTGGATGAAGGAGTTCATATCCGATCTAGGTGTCATAGCTAGTGCATCGGGTCCAATGAAAATCTTTTGTGACAATACTGGTGCAATTGCCTTGGCAAAGGAATCCAGATTTCACAAGAGAACCAAGCACATCAAGAGATGCTTCAATTCCATCCGGGATCTAGTCCTGGCGGGAGACACAGAGATTTGCAAGATACATACGGATCTGAATATAGCAGACCCATTGACTAAGCCTCTTCCACGAGCAAAACATGATCAACACCAAAGCTCCATGGGTATTAGAATCATTACTGTGTAATCTAGATTATTGACTCTAGTGCAAGTGGGAGACTGAAGGAAATATGCCCTAGAGGCAATAATAATGTTATTATTTTATTTCCTTATATCATGATAAATGTTTATTATTCATGCTAGAATTGTATTATCCGGAAACATAATACTTGTGTGAATACATAGACAAACCAAACGTCACTAGTATGCCTCTACTTGACTAGCTCGTTAATCGAAGATGGTTATGTTTCCTAACCATAGACATGTGTTGTCATTTGATTAATGGGATCACATCATTAGGAGAATGCTGTGATTGACATGACCCATTCCATTAGCTTAGCACCCGATTGTTTTGTATGTTGCTATTGCTTTCTTCATGACTTATACATGTTCGTATGACTATGAGATTATGCAACTCCCATTTGCCGGAGGAACACTTTGTGTGCTACTAAACGTCACAACGTAACTGGATGATTATAAAGGATCTCTACAGGTGTCTCCAAAGATACATGTTGGGTTGGCGTATTTCGAGATTAGGATTTGTCACTCCGATTGTCGGAGAGGTATCTCTGGGCCCTCTCGGTAATGCACATCACATAAGCCTTGCAAGCATTACAACTAATGAGTTAGTTGCGAGATGATGTATTACGAAACGAGTAAAGAGACTTGCCGGTAATGAGATTGAGCTAGGTATTGAGATACCGACGATCGAATCTCGGGCAAGTAACATACCGATGACAAAGGGAACAACGTATGTTGTTATGCGGTCTGACCGATAAAGATCTTCGTACAATATGTAGGAGCCAATATGAGCATCCAGGTTCTGCTAATGGTTATTGACCGGAGATGTGTCTCGGTCATGTCTACATTGTTCTCGAACCCGTAGGGTCCGCACGCTTAAGGTTTCGATGACAGTTTTATTATGAGTTTATGAGTTTTGATGTACCGAAGTTAGTTTGGAGTCCCGGATGTGATCACGGACATAACGAGGAGTCTCGAAATGGTCGAGACATAAAGATTGATATAATGGACGGCTATATTCGGATACCGGAAGTGTTCTGGGTGATTTCGGAGAAAACCGGAGAGCCGGAGGGTTACTGGAACCCTACCGGGAGAAGTAATGGGCCATATGGGCCTTAGTGGAGAGAGAGAGAGGGGAAGCTAGGGTGGGCCACGCGCCTCCTCCCCCTGGTCCGAATTGGACTAGGAGAGGGGGGAGGGGGGGGGGCGGCGCACCCCTTTCCTTCTCCCTCCCCTCTTCCTTCACCCTCCTAGTAGGAGTCCTACTCCTACTAGGAGGAGGACTCCTCCTGGCGCCCCAATAGGGGCCGGCCGGCCTCCTCCCCTTGCTCCTTTATATACGGGGGCAGGGGGCACCCCTAGACACACAAGTTGATCCACGTGATCATATTCTTAGCTGTGTGCGGTGCCCCCTTCCACCATAATCCTGGATAATATTGTAGCGGTGCTTAGGCGAAGCCCTGCGACGGTAGTACATCAAGATCGTCACCACGCCATCGTGCTGATGGAGCTCTACCCCGACACTTTGCTGGATCGGAGTTCGGGGATCGTCATCAAGCTGAACGTGTGCTAAAACTCGGAGGTGCCGTAGTTTCGGTGCTTGATCGGTCGGGCCGTGAAGACGTACGACTACATCAACCGTGTTGTGCTAATGCTTCCGCTGTTGGTCTACAAGGGTACGTAGATCACACTCTTCCCTCTCGTTGCTATGCATCACCATGATCTTGCGTGTGCGTAGGAAATTTTTTGAAATTACTACGTTTCCCAACACTTCACACCTTGTAACACATGCAAGACCCCTTTCTTTGCTTGATCCATTATGAACTTCTTCAAAACTTTATCAAGGTATGTGCTTTGCGAAAGTCCAATTAAGCGTCTTGATCTATCTCTATTGATCTTGATGCCCAATATATAAGCAGCTTCGCCGAGGTCTTTTATTGAAAAACTTTTGTTCAAGTATCCTTTTATGCCATCCAGAAATTCTATATCATTTCCAATCAGCAATATGTCATCCACATATAATATTAGAAATGCTACAGAGCTCCCACTCACTTTCTTGTAAACACAGGCTTCTCCAAAAGTCTGTATAAAACCATATGCTTTGATCACACTATCAAAGCGTTTATTCCAACTCCGAGATGCTTGCACCAGTCCATAAATGGATCGCTGGAGCTTGCACACTTTGTTAGCATCCTTTGGATCGATAAAACCTACACGTTGCATCATATACAACTATTCTTCCAGAAATCCATTCAGGAACGCAGTCTTTACATCCATTTGCCGAATTTCATAATCATAAAATGCAGCAATTGCTAACATGATTCGGACAGACTTAAGCATCGCTACGGGTGAGAAGGTCTCATCGTAGTCAACTCCTTGAACTTGTCGAAAACCTTTCGCAACAAGTCGAGCTTTGTAGACAGTAACATTACCATCAACGTCAGTCTTCTTCTTGGAGATCCATTTATTCTTGATGGCTTGCCGATCATCGGGCAAGTCAACCAAAGTCCACACTTTGTTTTCATACATGGATCCCATCTCAGATTTCATGGCCTCAAGCCATTTCGCAGAATCTGGGCTCATCATCTGGTGCGGATCTTACTATGGTTGACCTACGATGTTCAGTAGTAACTTGATCTGAAGTGTCATGATCATCATCATTAGCTTCCTCACTAATTGGTGTAGGACTCACACGAACAGTTTTCTGTGATGAACTACTTTCCAATAAGGGAGCAAGTACAGTTACCTCATCAAGTCCTACTTTCCTCCCACTCACTTCTTTCGAGATAAACTCCTTCTCTAGAAAGGAACCATTCTTAGCAACGAATGTCTTGCCGTCGGATCTGTGATAGAAGGTGTACCCAATAGTCTCCTTTGGGTATCCTATGAAGACAGATTTCTCCGATTTGGGTTCGAGCTTATCAGGTTGAAGCTTTTTCACATAAGCATCGCAGCCCCAAACTTTAAGAAACGACAGCTTTGGTTTCTTGCCAAAGCACAGTTCATAAGGTGTCGTGTCAATGGATTTAGATGGTGCCCTATTTAACGTGAATGCAGTCGTCTCTAAAGCATAACCCCAAAACGATAGCGGTAAATCAGTAAGAGACATCATAGATCGCACCATATATAGTTAAGTACGATTACGACGTTCGGACACGCCAGTACGCTGTGGTGTTCCGGGTGGCATGAGTTGCGAAGCTATTCTGCATTGTTTCAAATGAAGACCAAACTCGTAACTCGAATATTCTCCTCCACAATCAGATTGTAGAAACTTTATTTTCTTGTTACGAATGATTTTCCACTTCACTCTAAAATTCTTTGAATTTTTCAAATGTTTCAGACTTATCTTTCATCAAGTAGATATACCCATATCTGCTCAAATCATCTGTGAAGGTGAGAAAATGACGATACTCGCCGCGAGCC
This sequence comes from Triticum timopheevii, assembly GCA_963921465.1. Taxonomy (NCBI): domain Eukaryota; kingdom Viridiplantae; phylum Streptophyta; class Magnoliopsida; order Poales; family Poaceae; genus Triticum; species Triticum timopheevii. The sequence goes on from OY997267.1 coordinate 739,641,271, forward strand.
TCAACATTCATCGGACCACATACATCAGTATGTATGATTTCCAACAAATCTGTTGCTCGCTCTATTGTTCCGGAGAACAGAGTTTTAGTCATCTTGCCCATGAGACATGGTTCGCAAGTACCAAGTGATTCATAATCAGGTGATTCCAAAGGTCCATTAGAATGGAGTTTTACACCAATATGACCTGAATGGCAGTAGCACAAATATGTTGCACTATCATTATCAACTCTGCATCTTTTGGCTTCAATATTATGAATATGTGTGTCACTACTATCGAGATTGAACAAGAATAGACCACTCTTCAAGGGTGCATGACCATAAAAGATATTACTCATATACATAGAACAACCATTATTCTCTGATTTAAATGAATAACCGTCTCGCATCAAACAAGATCCAGATATAATGTTCATGCTTAATGCTGGCACCAAATAACAATTATTCAGGTCTATAACTAATCCCGAAGGTAGATGTAGAGGTAGTGTGCCGACCGCGATCACTTCGACTTTGGAACCATTTCCCACGCGCATCGTCACCTCGTCCTTAGCCAATCTTCGCTTAATCCATAGTCCCTATTTCGAGTTGCAAATATTAGCAACATAACCAGTATCAAATACCTAGGTGCTACTGCGAGCATTAGTAAGGTACACATCAATAACATGTATATCACATATACCTTTGTTCACCTTGCCATCCTTCTTATCCGCCAAATACTTGGGGCAGTTCCGCTTCCAGTGACTAGTCCCTTTGCAGTAGAAGCACTCAGTCTCAGGCTTAGGTCCAGACTTGGGCTTCTTCACTTGAGCAGCAACTTGCTTGCCGTTCTTCTTGAAGTTCCCCTTCTTCCCTTTACCCTTTTTCTTGAAACTGGTGGTCGTGTTGACGATCAACACTTGATGCTCCTTCTTGATTTCTACCTCCGCAGCCTTTAGCATTGCGAAGAGCTTGGGAATTGTCTTATCCATCCCTTGCATGTTATAGTTCATCACGAAGCTCTTGTAGCTTGGTGGCAGTGATTGAAAAATTATGTCAATGACACTATCATCAGGAAGATTAACTCCCAGTTGAATCAAGTGATTGTTATACCCAGACATTTTGAGTATATGCTCACTAACAGAACTATTCTCCTCCATCTTGCAGCTGTAGAACTTATTGGAGACTTCATATCTCTCAATCCGGGCATTTGCTTGAAATATTAACTTCAACTCCTGGAACATCTCATATGCTCCATGACGTTCAAAACACCGTTAAAGTCCCGGTTCTAAGCCGTAAAGCATGGCACACTGAACTATCGAGTAGTCATCAGCTTTGCTCTGCCAGACATTCAGAACATCTAGCGTTGCTCCTGCAGTGGGTTTGGCACCTAGCGGTGCTTCTAGGACGTAATTCTTCTGTGCAGCAATGAGGATAATCCTCAAGTTTCGGACCCAGTCCATGTAGTTGCTACCATCATCTTTCAACTTAACTTTCTCTAGGAATGCATCAAAATTCAACGGAACAACATCACAGGCCATCTATCTACAACAACATAGACATGCAAAATACTATCAGGTACTAAGTTCATGATAAATTAAAGTTCAATTAATCATATTACTTAAGAACTCCCACTTAGATAGACATCCCTCTAATCATCTAAGTGATCACGTGATCTAAATCAACTAAACCATGTCCGATCATCACGTGAGATGGAGTAGTTTTCAATGGTGAACATCACTATATATGTTGATCATATCTACTATATGATTCACGCTCGACCTTTCGGTCTCAGTGTTTCGAGGCCATATCTGCATATGCTAGGCTCGTCAAGTTTAACCCGAGTATTCTGCGTGTGCAAAACTGGCTTGCTCCAGTTGTATGTGAACGTAGAGCTTATCACACCCGATCATCACGTGATGTCTCGGCACAACGAAATTTCACAACGGTGCATACTCATGGAGAACACTTGTACCTTGAAATTTAGTTTGAGATCATCTTATAATGCTATCGTCGAACTAAGAAAAATAAGATGCATAAAGGATAAACATCACATGCAATCAACATAAGTGATATGATATGGCCATCATCATCTTGTGCCTTTGATCTCCATCTCAAAAGCACTGTCATGATCACCATCGTCACCGGGGCGACACCTTGATCTCCATCGTAGCATCGTTGTCGTCTCGCCAACTATTGCTTCTATGACTATCACTACCGCTTAGTGATAAAGTAAAGCAATTACATGGCGATTGTATTTCATACAATAAAGCGACAACCATATGGCTCCTGCCAGTTGCCGATAACTTTGTTACAAAACATGATCATCTCATACAATAAAATTTAGCATCATGTCTTGACCATATCACATCACAACATGCCCTGCAGAAACAAGTTAGACGTCCTCTACTTTGTTGTTGCAAGTTTTACGTGGTTGCTACGGGCTAAGCAAGAACCGTTCTTACCTACGCATCAAAACCACAATGATTTTTCATCAAGTATGTGCTGTTTTAACCATCAACAAGGACCGGGCGTAGCCACACTCGATTCAACTAAAGTTAGAGAAACTGACACCCGCCAGCCACCTGTGTGCGAAGAACGTCGGTAGAACCAGTCTCGCGTAAGCGTACGCATAATGTCGGTCTGGGCCGCTTCATCCAACAATACCGCCGAATCAAAGTATGACATGCTGGTAAGCAGTATGACTATTATCGCCCACAACTCACTTGTGTTCTACTCGTGCATATAACATCTATGCATAAACCTGGCTCGGATGCCACTGTTAGGGAATGCAGTATTTTCAAAAAAAATCCTACGCACACGCAAGATCATGGTGATGCATAGCAACGAGAGGGGAGAGTGTTGTCTACGTACCCTCGTAGACCGTAAGCGGAAGCGTGATGACAACGCGATTGATGTAGACGTATGTCTTCACAATCGAACGATCCTAGTACCGAAAGTACGGCTGATGTCTACTACGCAACCTTCTACTTGTAGATGTTGTTGGGCCTCCAAGTGCAGTGGTTTGTAGGACAGTAGCAAATTTCCCTCAAGTGGATGACCTAAGGTTTATCAATCCGTGGGAGGCGTAGGATGAAGATGGTCACTCTCAAGCAACCCTGTAACCAAATAACAAAGAGTTTCTTGTGTGCCCAACACACCCAATACAATGGTAAATTGTATAGGTGCACTAGTTCACCGAAGAGATGGTGATACAAGTGCAATATGGATGGTAGATATAGGTTTTTGTAATCTGAAAATATAAAAACAGCAAGGTAACAAGTGGTAAAAGTGAGCGTAAACGGTATTGCAATGCACGGAAACAAGGCCTAAGGTTCATACTTTCACTAGTGCAAGTTCTCTCAACAATAATGACATAACTGGATCATATAACTATCCCTCAACGTGCAACAAAGAGTCACTAATAGCGGAGAACAAACGAAGAGATTATTGTAGGGTATGAAACCACCTCAAAGTTATCCTTTCTGATCAATCTATTCAAGACTCCATAGTAAAATAACACGAAGCTATTCTTTCCATTCGATCTATCATAGAGTTCATACTAGAATAACACCTTAAGACACAAATCAACCCAAACCCTAATGTCACCTAGATACTTGATATGTCTCCAACGTATCTATAATTTATGAAGTATTCATGCTGTTATATTATCTATCTTGGATGTTTAATGGGCTTTATTATACACTTTTATATGCTTTTTGGGACTAACCTACTAACCTAGAGCCCAGTGCCAGTTTCTGTTTTCTCCTTGTTTTAGAGTACAGCAGAAAAGGAAAACCAAACGGAGTCCAATTGACGTGCAACTTGACGGAGATCATTTTTGGACCAGAAGAAGCCCACGGAGTACCGGAAGTAGGACAGAAGAGTCCCGGGCTGCCCACGAGGGTGGGGGGCGCGCCCACCCCCCTAGGGTGCGCTCCCTTGCCTCATGGACAGCCTGGAGACCCCCTGACGTGAAATAAACGCAAAACTCTTCTATATATACCCAAACTTCCAAAAAGAAACCTAGACCGGAAGTTCTGCCGCCGCAAGCCTCTGTAGCCACGAGAAGTCAATCTAGGCCCTCTCTGGCACCCTACTGGAGGGGGCCATCATCACCGGTGGCCATGGATGAGTATCCCGGAGGGGTCATCATCACCATGAAGGCCAAGGACCAGAGGGTGGAGGCCATGCAGGAGGAAGCACAAGGGGGAGAACCTCTCCTCCTCTCTTCAAGTGGCGCTGGAGTGCCATCGGGAGGTGAATCATCGCCATGGTGATCGTCTTCATCAACATCACCATCATCATCACCATCCTCATCTCTTTTACGCGGTCCACTCTCCCGCACCCCGCTGTAATCCCTACTTGAATGTGGTGCTTTATGCCACATATTATGATCCAATGATGTGTTGCCATCCTATGATGTTTTGAGTAGATATCTTTTCACTACAAAAAAAAGACACATCCATGACATTTTGGGCCGAACGAATTTTTTTCCTGTCATACATGTGACACTTCTATGACGATAATTGTGACAAAACCCGGTATCATCATAGATGTGGTGGACTCCTACTTCTATGACAAAAAATCATGACAGAAAATGGGCTTTTCGTCCTGGGCGGGCCGGAGACGCAGCTGCATGACCTTCTTTGGGCCATCCATGACGGAAAAAACCGTGGTAGAAGCGAGGGGGAGGAAAATTTCGGGGATTTCCTAGTTACGGTAGGAGGTCGGATGCCGAGCGATGCGTGTCTCTCTCGTACACGTATGCGCGTGTGTGCAAGGCGTTGGCTCTAACTGAACCCGAGCGAGGCATTGGTCTCTAACTGAACCCGAGCGATTGCACTGCAGGCTACGAGTTATTGAACCCGAGCGATCAATCGATGGTTGTTAACTGAACCCGATCGAGTGATTCCTTCGCTACTGCTGCTAACTGAAGCCGATCGATGGGATGAACAGTGAGCGTTGCGGGGGGTTTGGATTAACAGTGAGCGGTGGCATTGCCTCTGGATGAATAGGACACCCCGTGGTCTGGTGGAGGGCTAGATGAACAGTAGACGGTGGAGGGGTGCCCGTGGAGGGGTGGATGAATAGGACCCCGTGGTGTGGAGGGCTGGATGAACAGTAGATGGTGGAGGGGTGGTTCAACAGGACCCCGTGGTGTGGAGGGGTGGATGAACAGTAGACGGTGGAGGGGTGGTTGAACAGTAGCCGGTGGAGTAGCGCGTGGTGGACACTGGATGAACAGGAGCCTGTGGATGAACAGTCGCAGGTGGAGGTTGGAGGAGGTCGACGGTGGATGAACAGTAGCTCGTGGAGGCTGGAGGGATCGATAGTGGAGATGAACAGTATCTCGTGGAGTCCCGTTTTGCGGTACGCCACACCCGGCCCTCACTACAAAAAAAATAAACTTCCGTGATGATACGTGTTTGTCATAGTAGGTCGCGTTTTTTTCATGCATGTACATCCATGACAAATTTATAATAGAATCAAGATAGTCATACCTGTGCTGTCGTAGAAGTGTTCCATGACATGACGATAACTCGCGCGTCATAGAAGTGCTTTCGTCAAGGGTGAACGACACGTGGCATCCACCATAACGGAACGCCGTTAAGCTATCGGGTCGGGTTTTGGATCCGATAACCCATTAACAGCCCCGACCAATGGGAAATTTCCACGTGTAAAATTCTTATTGGACGGACGAAACACGTGTCAGCTCGTCAGTGGGTCAGATAGGTGCCTATGATACGTTGACACATGGCACGGCCCAACAAAGGCCCATTCCTATGAAAAGGCTGGCCCGTTTGACTTGGTCAAAAGGTGGCGGGCCGTCCCATGGAAAGCCTTTTAATGGCCTCTTCGCATATAGCCCATTTACAACCCGCTAACCCAAGGCCCATTACGCCCAATCCGAATTAGGCCCAGTAGCATCATCTAGGCCATTCAATATGATTCCAGCCCGTTTTCACTTCTGGCCCATGACGTCTTTTGGCCCATATGAGGCCCTATGTAACTCTTGGCCTATTAACGGCCCGTGGTGAAACTGGCCCGTAATGAACAGTGTATCACTTTACATCCATTAACGGCCCGTGGTGAAACTGGCCCGTAATGAACAATGTATCACTTTATACCCATTAACGGCCCGTTATTCCGTTGGGCCGTTTCCAGCCCATGTTATCTTTCGGCCTTCTCAGAGCCCATTTATTCTTGGGCTCATTTCCAGCATTCGTTTACTTACGGCCCGTTACTGTCATTTTCTGCTTGTGGGCCAAATTCAGCCCGTGGTTACAGTCGGCCCGTTTGTGGTCCGTTAATTCATTGGGCCGTTTTCATAGTGTCATCAAAGACGGCCTATTAACGATGGCCCGTTATGGTCGGCCCATGAATGGACGATTCCAACTCTAGCCCGTTTACGGCCATAATGAGGCCTGTTATTGGCCCATGTTTGGCCAATCGATCATACGGCCCGTATAAGGCCTATTGATGATACGGCCCATAGAAGGCCCATTGTTTCTACGGCCCGTAGAAGGACCATTGTTTCTACGGCCCGTAGAAGGCCTACTGTTTCTACAGCCCGTAGAAGGCCCACTGTTTCTACGGCCCGTAGGAGGCCCAGTGTCACTACAGTAAATATTAGCCCATGGTTATTGTGGCCTAGTTTTAAAAAATAGGTTATGCAGCCACTAGCAAACCACGGAAAAAGAACTGCACTAACTACAAGCAAACAAATAAACAAGACAACAAGGAAATAAATAAGCAAGCAACTTATGCTAGGCTATCACGGCTATTACACATATTACATCCACTGGGCATCAAAGTTCGCCACCAGTGCAAATATAGGGAACACAACAGCATATAAACGCCGCAGCAAAACAAGTCTAGAACTGAAACCACTTCAGAAGAGCTCAAGAAACAATATCCTGGGTACCCATAATGCTGGCAAGATGCTTAGCAAGCTTATTAACTTTCTCTTGTTTGGTGCTTAAATCCTCCAGCGCTTGCTGTTGCACAAGAAAGTACACATCTGAATTCTGCAGGGACTTCCTCAGGCCTTCGGCTTCTTGCTGCAGCATAACTGACTGATGCCTTTCACCTTGTAGATGAGACTGAAGAAGCCGAAGTGATTCAGGCAGCGAGTTCGAAGAGCTTGTGCCAGCGGTACTGGCCACTAACTCGAACACTACATCAACGCAGGACTGTGGGGTTTTCTCACTGTCTACAAGATCATTTTTATCACCTTTCTTGTACACTAACAGGGTTTTCTCACTATCTTGAACCTTATCTGCATTACCTTCTCTACCATTGCATAGTGGGGTGCTCTTCTCCAATATTCTGTTTGCATACTACAAGAGAAACAAGCAGACACATCACATGTTTAGCTTGTAGTATACGAAACTTATTTTGGTAAACCGGTTCAATAGTAAGGTGGACAGGATAACATCATGAAACAAACATATATCTATGTACTATGGTCACTGTATTGTCCATATCATTCTAGTTTATATTCCCTAATCAAGATAGAGACATAGTTCAACTCATATATTTTTAAGACACAGCAGCAAAGACAGAATATAAGTGTGAGAAACTACACAGCATTGGCAGCACTTGTAATGTGCATCACATGAGAACATAACTGTTTATGCAACTTAAACTGAAATCAACATAGAGCAAGAAGTTAGAACAACAATCCAGTTAAAGAAATAGGTTTAAAACATACCTGTTGCGCCATTGGAGTTTCAATTGGATCCTTCAAATTTGAAAGTAGTTGGTATGAGTAAATACAGTGATGCAACAGCAAAGGAGTATGGACCATAGCTAGGGAATCTGACCTGAGAATAGTTGCTCTTCTGCTTTAAACGTGGAGTTTGGGTTAGCTGTGGTGGTCTTCGTGCTTTGGGCACTGCAGTAGGTTTACAAACTGCTCGTGTGGGGGTACTCTGTGGTGGACATGGTGCTTTGTCAACTATAAGTGGGTTACTATCCGCTGGCACTACAAAAAAATACACATCCGTGACATTTTGGGCCGAACAAATTTTTTTTCCGTCATACATATGACACTTCTATGATGATAATTGTGACAAAACCCGGTATCATCATAGAAGTGGTGGGCTCCTACTTCTATGACAAAAAATCATGACAGAAAATGGGCTTTTCGTCCTGGGCGGGCCAGAGACGCAGCTGCATGACATTCTTTGGGCCGTCGATGACGGAAAAAACCGTGGTAGAAGCGATGGGAGGAAAATTTCGGGGAGTTCCCGGTTACGGTGGGAGGTCGGGGGCCGAGCGATGCACGTTTCTCTCGTACACGTACGCACATGTTTGCGAGGCGTTGGCTCTAACTGAACCCAAGCGAGGCATTGGGCTCTAACTGAACCCGAGCGATTGCACTGCAGGCTACGCGTTACTAAACCCGAGCGATCGATCGATGGCTGTTAGCTGAACCCGATCGAGCGATTCGTTGGCTACTGCTGCTAACTGAAGCCGATCGATTGGATGAACAGTGAGTGTTGCGGGGGGGGGGGGGGGGGGGTTGGATGAACAGTGAGCAGTGGTGTTGCCTCTGGATGAACAGGACCCCGTGGTGTGGTGGAGGGCTGGACGAATAGTAGACGGTGGAGGGGTGCCCATGGAGGGGTGGATGAACGAGACCCCGTGGTGTGGAGGGCGGGATGAACAGTAGACGATAGAGGGGTGCCCGTGGAGGGGTGGTTGAATAGGACACCATGGTGTGGAGGGATTGGATGAACAGTAGACGGTGGAGGGGTGGTTGAACAGCAGCCGATGGAGTAGCGCGCGGTGGAGGCTGGAGGAGGTCGACGGTGGATGAATAGTAGCTCGTGGAGGCTGGAGGGGGTCGACGGTGGAGATGAACAATATCCCGTGGAGTCCCGTTTTGCGGTACGCCACACCCCTCCCGATGAACAGGACTCCCGTTTCGACCGTAGCGGTCCAACACAAGTCCGTTTCCTCCGTTTTGCGGTACGCCACACCCCTCCCGATCAACGGGACCCCTGTTTCGACTATAGGAGGTTCGTTTCCTCCGTTTTGCCGTACGCCACACCCCTCCCGATCAACGGGACCCCCGTTTCGACCGTAGGAGGTCCGTTTCCTCCGTTTTGCGGTACGACAAACCCCTCCCAATCAACAGGATCCCGTTTCGAACGTGGCCGTTCGAACACAAGGCTGTTTCCTCCGTTCTGCGGTACGCCAGGCCTCGTTTCCATCACCTGTTCCGTCCAAGGCCTCCCGATGAACAGGACGCATTCCGTTGCCTCCCCATGAACACGACGCATTCTGTTGCCTCCCGATGTACACGACGCATTCCGTTGCCTCCCCATGAACACGACGACGACGCTGTTTCTGCGTTCTGACCCAGCCATGTCAACGAGCCCTCGCCGTATGTATGCGCGAATAGGCGTTCGAGACCCCGCCCATATGTACACATATGTGGCCGTATTTTCTTTCTTGCACCCTGGCCGCTGTACGTACGTAGACATGCTACGTGCGCGCCTCTACTACGACACGTGCGCGTCTCTACATCAACCAGTATGTACGTACATGTTCGCGACCAGAATGACAACGCTACGTATGCTTCGACCAGGTGGGTCCCGACTATCAGGCACTTCCTTGCCTGCAAAGATGTAGCTGGTGGGTCCCAGCAGTCAGGGGGCGAATTGTTTTTTTGCCTGGACGCACTTCCTTGCGTGCGAAGATGTAGCTGGTGGGTCCCAGTAGTCGGGGGGCTGGTGGGTCCCAGCAGTCAGGGGGGGCGAATCATTTTGGTTTTTTTGCCCGGACGCACTTCCTTGTGTGCGAAGGTGTAGCTGGTGGGTCCGAGCAGTCAGGGGGGCGAATCGTTTTTTTTTCTTTTGCTCGGACGCACTTCCTTGCGTGTGAAGGTGTAGCTAGTGGGTCCGAGCAGTCAGGGGGGAAACTTTTTTTTCGCGAAATACGGTGGCCCGTCCGGTGGGTCCCTGGTGTCAGGTGGAGGAATAATTATTTTGCACGTAATAAGGAGGCACTTCCTTGCTGTGGCCGTGGACCCAGCTGTCAGCCTCTCCACATACAGTCCACGTCCGATGGAAGTCGTTCCTTGACCACATTGACCACGCCGCACCGAGAGCACCAGGGCAGTGGACGACGGCGAGGCCTAGGAAGGGGATGACGCGGAGCCGGGGAAGACGCGGCAGTGGATGCCCAAGCGTAGAGGAGTATCAGGGTTCACTGGTTCGCTGCGGTGTGAGGCTGCCGTCGCCGCAAAATAACAGGGGGTGTGGGTGAGTAGAGGGATGGTCTGGCCAGCGGTGGGAGTAGTAAGGGGCGGTGAGGCCTCCGCCGCATCGCAGCCGGCCACGGGAGGTAGGAGCATGAGGCACGACCGGCGCTGGTTTGGGCGGCTGGAGCAAAAAGACCAGAGGTTGAACAAGCACTACGGCTGTTGGATGGACATCGTATGGTCACTGGAGCTAGAATCGTGCATATTGAGTAAGTTGACAAAGCCCCCCGTCCCCGTCAACTGAGTAGGCCCACAAGTCAGCCTCCCACTATACTGGGTCCCAGCTAATAGGGGGGTATTCATTTTTTTGTGCGTAATAAGGAGGCACTTCCGATGGGTTCGAGCTGACAGCAGGGGAACATTTTTTTCGCGAAATACGGTGGCCCGTCGGGTGGGTCCCAGCAGTCAGGGGCAAACATTTTTTTCGTATATATCATTTATTGCAGTCGTTTTTTGGTTGGTCAGGGCCAATTTCGCATATTTCTATGGATTCCAAACTATTTTTAATACCGAATGTCCAGCCATATTTAAAGTACTTTGAAGATATATTTAAATTAGGTTAATGCCCAGTGAAATAGGAATCTGAAAATGTGATAAAATTCAGAAATTATAAAGTAATTGCCAATTTGTCATCTGTTTTTATATTTAGAACACATTTCATATTACTTTCAAGATTTGCAGGCGTCTTGAAAGAGTTGCAGCCCATCAGGGCGTAGAAAAATAAGTAGGCCTGGATTGGGTATTCTTTGGAAAAAAATAAAATGGGCTCATTTTCACAAAGAAAAAATAGCTGGGCTAGTCACATGGTGAACATAAAATATAAGCCTGGGCTAGACGGGCCACAACCCAGTTCAAACCCTGCTCCGTCTCAACAATACCAAACAAAAAAAATACTGCTTGAGTAGCTACGTCCCAGGTGTCAGCCGATCTTGTGTTGTTCTCTTGTCTATTGACTATATATGCTCACAATGTCGTGGGTCCTAGATGTCAGGAAAACACTAGGAGGAAGCATTTTATTTTTCCATACGCTGACGTGGTGGTCCCTTACTGTCATCCTCTCCACGTACTTTTGCCGATTCCTGTTGTTTGTTGACCATGTTGACAATGCGAGAGGGCGGCGCCGCGGCGAGCGAACCAAAGCGCACGGAGGACGTCGGCGTTAACAATTTAGGAGACGGTGGGGCGGCGATGCATGCGCTGAGGCGCAGCCAGCCGTGGGAGGCGGAAGCAGGTGGCCCCGCCGGCGCTGGTTTGGTTTTGGCGGCTGGATGAAGACAGGACTGAAGAAACACGACAGACTGTAAAAGTAGCAGGAGTACTTAACAACCTTAACTAAAACCAGCAGGGGCACTTAACTACCAAAGCTGAAAGCAGTATGAGTAGTTATACAGGTTCAACCATACAAAGCACGCCTCGAACAGTGCTACTTTGCCTATAGTTATGAGTTAACGAAGGGTGAGGCCGCCAAGCCCCAGGACAAGGCCTAGGCGCCACCCCGAGCATCCACAACCTTCTGAAAGCGGCTTCATCTCGCAACGTGGTCAATAAACAGGATATTCACTTTAGAGCCATGGAAAAGCATGAACATAATCTTCTGTCCTATTCTCCAAGATAGACGTGCCTTCATTATTTGAGACCACCCATGAATAAGTATCTTTTCACCTCCAAGGGGAATTGAGTAGGTCGACATAAACATCATGTTGTGACCAAGCGCAAGCCTGACCCGACCATGGTCAGGCATCTGTATAGGAACAATAGAACTCGGCAGTTCCTGTTTCAAGAAGATCACATCTGTAAAACTATGTATAAGAAATAGTTTATGAACAACATATATAACAGAAAACAGCTCGTACCATAAGTTTCTCGACACAGTTGGACCTATTCAACGAGTGCAGCAGTGGCACACATATCCCACGTGGCCTTCCACCATTGAAACGCCCCACAAGGACCTCAAGACGATCAATAAAGTGTAGGAACTTGTGGATGTCGATCCAGTCAACTTCAGTGCCATTAGTAACAGCCGAGTTATTACAGAGTAACAAACGAGCAAACTGCTTAACTCTGAAAAAACCTACACGTGCCACCAATTATAAGAAAATATTAGTTAGAAGTAGCATCTTCATGAGAGATTCGTTGCTACTTCTAAAGTTAAATTGTGATTAGGTAGACAGAATAGGTGGATTAAGAAGTAATCGAGGCTACAAGCTAGAACCAGATACAAAACTAACATGGATGAACAATTGGAATGACGTCGGGGTGGAAGATCGCAGTGAAGATGAGACCAGGTTCTGCTATTTCCATCAACATTCGTGCGCCAAGTTTCAGTCTGTAACACTTGAGAAAGTTTATCCAAGTTTGACCATAAAAAAAGCAGCGATCTTCTTGGTTCATGAACCCAACTCGGAACTTATATCCATGGCTTTTCTTCACTGTGACCATTAAACTAGTGTATTCAGTTTTGGCAAGGCGGATCATCTTGAGTACATGTGTTCTGGCAGAGCAAATAATACACTGCAGGAAAAATAATAGGAGAACACAACATGTTTAAAAAACCCCCACCCTCCCAGATAGAAAAGAGGATTCTAGGAACATATTGTGCGTGTTTCAAAATGCTATGTTAGGATGAGAAGGAACAAGTGTGGCGTCTTGCCGAGGGCGTAGAAACCTGTAGGGTACTCGCACTTTGGACACTGCAAATGAAACACACTATATTCAGTAGGAAGAAAAATGCATCAACGTCGTCGGCTGCCATCCTAGGATTACCTGCGACCAAGGGATTTGAGTTTATCGGGGATGGATGAAGAATTCGTACCTGGTTCTCCATGAGAAAACCCTATGCAATCGCCGAGAGGGGGGTTTCTCTGAACAATCACACGAGGGAGAAGGGGATTCAGGCCCAGTGAAATATTGTCGCCTTGTCCGCCCAGCTTACTGCTAAAGCTGGAAAGGGGGGTTGTGATTTGACGGCTCATTGGGCATTGCTGCGGTGCTACGACCAGGGTGTGTCTATTGTGAAGTTGTGCACTCTAATTTGTGCATATGGCACGTGGACCCCGTTGCCGGTTGCCCCACATATCAGCGAAAGGAAGTAGAAAGACAGGAGTAACTAGTTACACATAAATATATCTTTTGACAGAGAGAGATACTCCCTCTATAAAGAAATATACAAATCTTTTATATCACAAGCTCACCTTTCCGAGAAATATACTCCCTCTGCAACGCACGGGCATTATGGGGGTTCAGCTGAGAATATAATACTTAGATAGGCTCACGGTTCTGGACTTTGGGCCGCAGGCCGACCCTGCATGTTTGGGGGCCCATGTGTTCTACCTCAGCGCTTTTCATATTGTGAGCGATCGGTACGGCGCTGGTTTTAGATGCTGTCGCAAGGCGAATACACAAAATTGAATAAAGCACGACAGCTGTTGGAATGAAATCGAACGACAGTTCCTAACCAGCAATCAGAGTTGCAATTCTATCAACGATATACCGTGTGATAAATAATACTATCGTACTACTTATACACATAGGACACTTGTTTCAGCATGCCAGATTATTACATCAAAATCTCTTGGAGGATAGATTAGTTCGGCAGTTGTGTGCTGCTAATTTCAAAGTTGATTTGGACCAGCTCTCCTTGCCGAGAAATTTCGATTTTGACATCATCCCCTACCGCAAGATATGATTTAGATTTGAACCTTGACCATCCTTTAGCATCAATCATCATGCGACCATCCTTTGTACTTATGGTATATTGAGCAAGTTCATTCACACCAAGGCTGCGCATGGTAAGAGAAACTTGGCCGGGGTCGCCCGGATTGTTGAACGACTCCCTCGTTTCTCTAGGAATTCTCTGTTTGCAAACAAGAAGACATACCCAAACAGTTAGATCAACACAGTGAATCATGTGAAACAAAATGGAAAGAAAAAAGAACGAAGCAATTGGGCGGCCAATGCTTACCAAGAAGGTGGACATGTCGTTTTTTGTATGGACTTTGGTATATGAAATGTGAACTGCAACCCAGTCTGTTGCCGGTGCAACTGCACGGGCCAGAGCAGATGCAAGTGCAAGTGTTGGTGCAGGTGCCGAAGCCGATGCTGCTGCCGGAGATGGTACTCCTTGTAGAGCTGGTGCCTGTGTCGAGGTCCGATCCTCCGGTAGATCAGGCTGATCCGCTGACGCGGTCGGTGCCCAATCCTCAGCTGGATCAGACTGAGCTGTTGCCGCTGTCAGTGCTAGAGCAACTGCCAGTGCTCAATCTGTGCGAGACAGCGGTGATCGTGTCTGGTCTGGTATGATCAGGTTTCTAACTTGACTAGGATCCGTGACCGTGATCAAGTTTTTTTCTTCATTTCTTTTAAACGCGAGAATGACTAATTGTGGCGTTTTTGTGAAACCAAACTGCATTTCATCATAGGGATTCAGCTTGTACTCAGACGATAGACTGATCCAATTTTTTCCAGTAATATAAGTGATGGACAGTGCCTTCGTTACTGACACGACATAAGAAGTGAAACCTACAAAAATAGCCATCATGGAGAAAACCAAATGGTTTATTCTTTTGTGAATGTCACATGGAAAAACCTGCATCATAAAATTGCAGGAAAAGAAAGAAAACATGACATTAAATCAATAAGATTTAGACAGTAAATCAATAAGATTTACTTGATGTGACACGAGTGAATCCTTACCAGGAAATCACTATGTTGAAGTACTAAACAGAAGATTGATCGTCCAACTACGCGTGGCATGCAGGGGCCCTGCCTACTCCCACAAGCACGACAGTCCAAAGGTCGTGACAAATCATATGGACCGAACATCCATGGGACTGGAAATCTTGGTGGGTGCGATAAACCCTGCAATGCATACAGATATTGGAGTGTAACCATAATTGATAAACCGTCCTCACAAAAAATATGATCTGGATACTTCAAAATATACAGACTGAATTGAGTGGACAGACATTAACATGGACCGTTCTCAGGACTGACCACACACCAAAAGCGGCAGTACTAATAAACAATACAGGGTTCACAAACGCAAAATCAAGTACTGAACAATAGTACTTACTAAAGACAAGCAAAGTTGCACTAACTAAACTTTGCAGACTATTTCTTGCCACCGACCTACGGTAGAACCCCGCATAACTCACTAGGCCATGGACTTCGTGTGAGATGTCTACACGCACCATCACCATCTTGTCAACCTTGGAGAACCTATACGAGTGGTCTTTTCACTCATAAACATGATGATGAAGACATGCCACATCAGATTTGTTGGGAAGCTTTACAAGAACCACACCCTTCGTAATCGAAGGCACAGCCACGAAATTGTGCTGGTCAAGTACAGCCTCGAGAACATGCCTGACAACAATGCTACAGGAAAACACTAGTTCAGGACATGTGGCGACAAGGACACAGCAGCTGGATAGTTCAGCAGTAGAACTCATCATCAGGTCTTCCAGTTCACACAACATGACTTTGAGAACTTCATCTCCACTGCGGACCTAGTTCTAATTCAAACAGAAACCATATTTTATTACTACCTCTGTTCAGAAATATAAGATGATTTTCGATATTATACTCCATATATGACTACATATACGCACAGAAATGAGTGAACAAAGACACTAGAACATGTCTTCAAAGGCATGAGAGCAGAGGGATTACATGCAAAATCCATAACATAAGTTGCTGAGGCAAATATACCCTCTTAAAAGGTAGCATTGATGTTCATAAAGTACTCCTTCTGTCCCAAAATTCTTGTCTTAGATTTGTCTAGATACGGATGCATCAAGTCACATTTTAGTATTAGATACATCCGTATCTAGACAAATCTAAGACAACAAATTTGGGACAAAGGGAGTAGTTAAAATTAATCTATAAGAAATCAGTGTCAATCTCTCGCATGTTTTGGTCAAAAGAGGAATTTAGAACCGTCATTTGGCACACAAAAATCACATGCAAGATCACCCAGAAAGTTGTACTACTAGTACTAGTACTGCGTGTTAGATGAAAAAACACGATCAAGATCGAGAAAAAGATCGTCAAGAAGAGATATTACCTGGACTTGCTTAATGAGGGATCCCGGAGAGGGGGGCTTGGACAGGGCGATGGCTTTGAGCTTGTCTGCGGTAGTCTCGGCAGGGTGCTTGCGCTTCTTCGTACATGAGCCTCGACGGTTTTGGCCGGAGCCATAGACATCACTTCTGCCGTTGCTCCAGCGTCCATCAAGAAACTGTGAAATAGAAATAAAAGAAAATAAACCATAATCACAAACCCAAAAGAAGAAAAGAGAGGCAGTTATAGGATCAGTCTCGGGGTTGCAAGACCGGGCCTTGGCCAGAATGAACACCATTGATGCACTCACCTTTCCTTCTTTGGGAGAGAAGAACAATGGCAGAAGCAAGTCGGGGTTTTCTTGAGGAAATGAGGAACACAATGAGGCAGAAGCGAGGGTTGCGTAGAGAGGAAGCTGAGAGAGAAGAGTGAAATGATGGTTGCTTCGTCCGTCCAACTTACTGCTAGAAAGGAGGGGTTTTTGTGATTTGACGGCTCATTGGGCATTACTGCGGCGCTTCGATCGGGGTAGTCTACCGTCACTCTACTACGGAGTAATTTAGTGCATGGCTGGTGGACCCCGATGCTGGCTGTCCCACACGTCGGTCAAAGTGAGTAATTTAGTGCATGGCTGGAGGAGGATCCGCACGGTAGAGCGTGTCCACTGTTTTTCAGAAGAAAAAAATGATTACAGCAAGCGTTTCCACTCTTATGACGAGGAGTGCGAAACATGGTAGCCACTTGAACATACACAGTGCTCCTACTACTAGGCTTGTGCAGTGGTTCATACGTCAGTACTACACAATCTTGTTGCTAGTGTAGTAAGATATGATGATAACAAATGATGTTGTGCGCATGTCAACTACTCCTATATGTAACATAGTACCGCTTTTCGACTGTCAGGTCAAGAATGAACGGTGAGATCAATGTTAACAGGAATAGGTCCACAGCGCACGGAGAGTACGGTGCTACACTACTCCATGAAACATGAACCATATGAAGCACGAATAGTGTTAGGCAGGGTGTATGAAGGGTGAATGGGATGGGAGCAAAAGTTCCCTTCTCGACCCACTTTTGGGTGTTTGGCAGAGTGCATGAAGGGTGCATGAGTCCACACTAGTAGGTTGACAAAAATACACGAATAGGAAACAACTATATTGAGATGAGACTACAACCAAACACACCCACACGGTTTTTGCTACAGTGACTGATCTGCACAGTCTGAGTTTGATCCAATGGTCATGTTGCGCCGAGACATGGACATGCCCATGTAGAGGGCGCCTAAACACCACCGAAGTCCCTCTGCTTCTCGAGGCGCACGACGTTGGTGAAGCAGGGTGCAACCACCCGCAGAGCCCTCAAAGGATTTGCCCGGCAACGGCGACGGCAGCCCGCAACCCCTCCTTGTCCAGCTCAGCCCCCACCATCGCGCGGAGACGGCTCAGCTCCTCAGAGATATAGGTGAAGAAGGAGACCAGTTCTGGAGGCCGCAGCTCGTTGAAGTAGACCGGGTGGTCGAACGAGTTTGGCCCGACGGCCGGCATCGTCGCACTGGCATGATGGTAGGCATGGCGCAGCCGCAACACGTGCGTGGCAACTTGGTTCACCAAGTGGCTGAGGCGATCCTGGACCTCATCACGATCGGCCCGCTCGCGCTCCAGCCGGCTCCCATGACGGCCTATCATATCTCCCGCTTTCTGCAGTAACGCCGCCGACGCCTCGAGCATCTTTGTGGTGGACCCCAGCCACTTTTGAAGCTCCGTGAACTCGCGCACATAACGGAGGAGCATGGCACTCCTCTCCTCCTTGATCTCACGGAGCTCCACGTCCTTGGCCCTGAGCTCCGCATCCTTAGCATGGAGCTCGTGTGTCAGGAGCTTTACCTCGGACTCCGTGATCTGTTGCGCTGCCATGGCACCAGGTAGAAGCAATGGGGAGAGGAAGCAAAGGGGGCGAAACGGCTGAAAGGCAATGCAATCTACAGGAAGGCGGAGGGAGCAGGGAATCTTTTGGTTTTCACCACGGTAAAACACCAGTGGATGACTTCTCAAATCAGGGAGCGGTGGGTTTTTAAAGGCGGGTTCATCGTTACTAATTGCTGCCGTGCCTGCTCCCGTCAATCAAAAAATAAAAATCCTGTTATGCCTACTCCCGTCAATCAAAAAATAAAAATCCTGCCGCACCCAAACACCAGAGCAACGCCGCAGTGGATATTTAAATTTACCTGCCAGCAAGTAGATAAAAAAAGGGGTGAAAAAACAAATGTGGCGGCGGCCTAGCTAATCGGTCGAACTAGCCCAACTAGCTAGCCACCGCGCATCACTGATGTACTCGGCGGGAAAGGTGGTCTTTTGTGATTTGATGACTCATTTACTTGCTTCGGTGCTATGACCGAGGAGGACCCAAAAAAAGTGCAGTAGGGCATCCCACGTCAGGAAGAATATATGCGTGCACCACCCGGGAGGACCCCAAAACCGCGCGGTAGGGTGTGCCACGTCTCAGTACGGAGGAAAAATGTGCGTGTACACCCCACTAGATGTAGTACCTATGGTTCGACCTCGCCACCTAGCCAGTCGGTCGAAAACACCCCACTAACCACACAGCTTCATCGTGCAAACGTGGCACAGAGGATAGATGTGGTTAGCTCTGTCTCGACCAGCCACAACGTCTCTTGTTCTAGGCGATTCTTCTATTTTCCAAGCTTTTTTTAGTTGTAATAACACCACGGCAAGCTAGCGCCACTCTTCGTGTGTGCCCGTGCAAAGGTTAGACGATGGAGAGAAGAGAGATTGAGATTGTAGACCTGGAACCCACCAGTAAGTGAGACAACGGTCATGCACATGTTGACGAGGCACTCGCTCTACTCTACTCAACGAAAGTATTGTATAAATAAAATCAAGTTATAGGACAAAGCCAACAACCGTTCGTTTTTTCAGGCTATCGACTTACGCTTTGTAGTCCAGGTTGCCAGTTCGAATCTCCTCTTTCGGATTTGTTAGTTTTGGGTCCAAATTTGATTAATTGCAAGTGGGACCCCCATGTGTTGTTCCGATATTTCAGTGTAGGATGGTTTTTTTGAACAAACACTTTGTGCGGTTAGACAAGTAACGGCACGAGTTACACGTATTTTGCAAGTTTACGAACAAAAATGACAGTGGCATAGAATATGACATCCACCCCGCAGCTTAGATACTATGGTGATACGTGTTTTTACACCGTTGGAAGTGAGATCCGATGGCTTGGGAGTAGTCTTTGTAATTATGCGCAATTTCGAAACTCTCCAAATGTTTTTTTTGCAAATAAAACATTCAGACCTCGTGTATGCCGCTGCATCTTCGATCCAACGGCTCCCCGGTGCTCATATTAGGTGCTACCCGTAGCTTAATTACCCGCTACGGTGATATGAGCATCTAGGTCGTATGATCAGTGATCAGATGGCACATGCATAGTACTTGTACTTTTTGCGCATTTCCCAAACTCTATCAGCCGTATATTGAAAAAACATTCAAACCTCCTATTGTGGGCCGTTAGATCTCAGTGAACTGGTATCACCATAGAATCTACAGTGCGGGAGCACCTCATACTCTCCCGTGCGAGAAAACATAAGGTGCTATCGCAGCTTGGATTCTACGGTGATACGATCTTGGAGGTCGTTTGATCTGAGATCCAATGGCATCTGAGCAGTCTTTGTGCTTGTAAGCAGTGGCCGAACTCTTTTGGGGATTTTCTGCAAAAAACCATTCGAACCACCAAGGAGGTATTGGGTCACAAATCCAACGCCTCCGAAGAGCTTGTATCACCAAAGCATCTAAGGTGTGGTAGCACATGATATTCTTACATAGAGGAGAATATGATGTCCTCCTTCATCTTAGATGCTACGGTGATACGAGCTTCGAGGTCGTTTGATATGGGATCAAAGGGCATCTAAGTAGTTTTGTACAAATTGTGTGCAATTCTCAAACTCATCAACGTTTCCTGCAAAAATATTAAGACACATCATGTGAGCTGCTATATCTCAGATCTACAAGCTCCAAGCAACTCGTATCGGCATATAGCATCTAAGGTATGGGGGCACATGATATTCTCCCGGGAAGGAGGGGTGAGGGTGCACAACCAATCGGTGGCTGGGAGGGTGGGGACAAATATAATCTAAACAACCCTAAAGAGAGCTCCACAATTTTATCTAAGGTCGAGGGGTTGACCCCCGACAATCATAGCTCTGCCTAAACAGAACATTTGCATGTGTTGTAGTAATAGACTTAATATTCATGTTTCAGTTTCATGTTCATTTTAAATATTGAACTGAGGACCATGGATGTCTTACATTTTACTCCCTTCGTTCCCAAATATTAGTATTTTTAGAGGCTTCAAATCGACTGGCACATACGGATGTATATAGACATATTTTAGAGTCTAGATTCACTCATTTTGCTCCGTATATAGTCACTTGTTGAACTCTCTAAAAGACTAATATTTAGGAATAGAAGGAGTATTTTTGACTTCGTGTCATACATGCATGGTTTGGAAAAATAGATGCACTATACTTATTGGATTGTTGTTGTGTTCGTGTGTGTGTGTGTGTCTCTCTGTGTGTGTGTGTGTGGCCATATGCTTGACACATACAAAGTTTTCTCACCTCCATATTGTTCATCTTTTAAATTTGAATTTGCGTTGGAAAACTTACTAGGGATACCATGAAATGTGAAATCCACATTGAGATCACTATATCACAAACTCACTCTAATTCAACAACTTGTCATAAATCAATTACCACGTTGAGATTAGTATTTGCAAGGAAAATACGGGTATTGTAATACACATAGATTCCTTCGGCAATTTAAAAGGTTCCATTCATATTCTCGAATGGTAGGACCCAACGGCATACCAGCCAGACCTTGGCTCGTGTTGATCCTAAAAAAAAGTGGGCTCATGTCCTTCGGTGGTGTGCGTGGTACGCACATTGGGCAACCCCATTACCCCAACCAGTCGAGCCTTAGCGTTTCAAGTCAAAATATCTGACGGCTAGAATTCTAGCCCTAGGAAATTCCCCTCATGTCCCCGGTCCATAATGACTACCGATGAACAACGGAGGGATGCTTTAGTAACTAGACAACGTTACCTACCGTGCCGAGCATGGTTCAATTCCCTCGGTCGTTGATCATCAAGGTCACCCGTCAACTGCATTGCCTAGTACTACTACTACTACACCAGGATGAGCACAGAATTGAGTCCGTTTGTTCGTGCCTAGTACTTGAGTTAATATATCATGTAATGCACTAGTACGGAGGGATTATCCTTTTACTCTGCATATATAACTTGTCTGAAGTCTAACTAAGCAAAATGTTTGACCAAATCCTTTCTTAAGAAATACAACAGGACAGATGTACAGCTTGAAAATTTATTGCATGATGCAGGCTATGATATTGTTTCGAATCCTGGATCTTAAATTTCAGAAAATCCAAAAGTGAGCATAAATTCTTGAAACTAAGCATGGTCACGTGATATGGCACAAATATTACTTCGTAAGTTTTTTCTTCAATTTGAGACAAGCTGCTTATGACAAGTTGCAGAAATGAAGAGCCAAGGTATTTTGGAAGAAAGACCTGTCACATTAAGGCGAACGCTTTCACTATTGAAACCGTGGGCGTTTACGTCCCGCCACGAGTCCCCGCTTCTCATCGGCAATCGGTAGGTGCCGTCTGAGCAAGCATGTGAGTCGACGGGAGGCGTGCGAGCAGACCGCTGCGCTGGTTGTCAGGGAGGCATGCGAGCAGACCGCTGTGCAGGCTCACCGGGAGGCGAGCCCTTTGACCAGGCTCCGCCGCCCACCGTCGTCCCAACTGCTCCCACTTTTAATGTCGCTGGCGCCGCAGTTTAAAATCAACCCCGCACTAACCGGTAGTATCACTACAATCCTCTCTCTTCCTCTCCGATTCTCCTGTCGTCTACCTCCAACTAGCCTGACCTAAACGTATGCCATGCCGCATCATGATGGTCTGCCCTTAGTGTTCCAGTTTCCTGAGGAAGACACCCAGCCGGAGTCTCAATAACATCAGGCGCTTTGGGACGAGCTTGAACTAGCCTTGCGGGAAGAGGCCATGCCTGTCACCGCTCCTGTTCCGGCTCCCGTCGCCCCGACTACGCCAATGCCATCCCCGTGGCATTGATGGGCTGGGAGCCACACATTGTCGCCGAGCTTGATCCCACGGGGTTCCACGAGGTGCCCGCTGACTTTCACGCGCCCGTGCACCTGCCAGCGCATGCGCCTGCGCGTGCACTGACGCGCACGCCCGTGACGGTGCCCGTGCACCTGCCAGCGCATGCGCCTGCGCGTGCACTGACGTGCGCGCCCGTGCCGGTGCTCGTGCACACGAATGTCTCCGCCGTGCCGTTGACAGCGCCTGTCCCCGCGCGGGTGCTAGTGCCCCCCTCAGTGGCATGGATGACCGCCGTCGACCGCTTCCTTGCACCAACGCCAGTCGCCTCCTCCCGCCAGTTGACTCGCTCCGAAGTCCTGAACATTTTGGCCTTCCTTGAAGCTAGGCCAACGTCCAGGAGTACGCCAACAACGGCGCAATACGCCGCCGTCGCCGTCGGTCAGTGGCCCGACGACACACAGAGCACGGCAGAGGAGCCGCTTCTCACCGCGAGACGCCCCCGCCGCTGCCGCGTAATCTAATTTTCCATGAAAAACGTTCGGATTGTCATGCTTAAAATCCGAACGTTTATCATTTCCATTTAATTTATATCGATCGTCGTATAATTTAAAGTCGGAGTCAGACTGAACGAAATGTATGATTTGATCGATTGAATGTTCTGCTAGAGCCGTATCAAATTAAATATAAAACGTCATCAAGCCACATGTATTCCTTGTCATCCAACGACCTAGACTGCTTCAATGTCAAGAGCTCAACACGTTTAGCGTGCAGTTAATTTCATGCCAAAAATAGTGCTAATCACATGACAACACGCAAATAATATCCTAATAGTTAATATCCGCATGCACTTAATATACATCCAAATTAACATGCATTGCACGTACACACTGACTAGTGTTGCTAGTACGTGAAACTGGTGCCGTGACTTGTGAACGCATCCAGATATGGTCAACGGCAACATCGCCCATGAGTTCTTCCTGTTTGCACGTGCGTCTAAACGTAGAAGGGGAGGAGAGAGAGAGAGCACACATGGAACCCACCAGTAAGTGAAGGTGAATAGTACTAAAAATAATATTACATGTTATCCATTAATTAGGCTGTGGTAATATAAAAACATTATGTGAACAAAGGGGATACAACAAACATTGCTATTCTGCGTATGTTGCCTACTCTTGACGTGCGGCTTGAAGGCCCGGTCGCATGTTCGATCCTCGTCCTTTATTTTTTAATTCGTATATGGGTCAAAACTTGTTTCATGACATGTGGGCCCCTCGGTGTGTAGTTTGTACCACTTTAATTTGTGGGTCGAAATTTGTTCCATTCCAAGTGGACTATCGGTGTGTAGTTTTGTAGTTTATTTATAATAATTAAAGAGAACAACATAGTTTTTTCAATAATACCATGGTGCGACGTTGAAGGCGAGAAAGGACGTGCGAGAGAGCGATGACCGAGCCACAGGGAAATCAACTAGGGTAGTTGCGTGGGTTGCAACGGTGTTTGGAGTAGTTGTGGGCTAAATGCTACGAAAAATATAATCTAAACTGACCGGAATAAATGCCTACACAAATTAATCCAAGGTTGGAGTGCCCCTCGCAATGTAAATAGCTCCGGCTTTGCGAGGGATGGAGAGGTAGTAGCTTCAACGCGTGGAAGATACGATGTGAGAAAGCGAGGTCAATCGAGAGACATATAGATAGAGAGACAAAGTGAATGTGGTCCGACATTCATTGAACAAATATATATGCTATGGAGAGATATTGTCCGATTGAGCTTTTTGGCAAGGGTGAGGGCTGTAAGATAGAGCTTGAGAGATGATCCGGTCACAGACATGTAGGTATATTTTGTGCGTGGGAGGAAGCAAGGTCAACCGATCACATAGGGTCACCGTGCAATCGAAAGAGTGAGACGGGTTGGAGAGAGTGACCTAGATAGACGATGTGCGTGAGAGAGTATACAATGTGAATAGGTCGAATTGGGCTCAAACATGGTGATATATCGTTTTTGTCCGAGAAAGAGCGAGGTCAATCGAGACATACGGAGAGAGAGAGAGAGAGAGAGAGAGAGAGAGAGAGATTGAGTGAGCATGGCCCACCATGAGGTCGAAAGAGTGGTGGCGGCTTGGATGGACTGACCTAGATAGACAATCTGCGTGAGAGAGTATAGAGTGTGTCGATCGAGGCCCGAACAGGGAGATATATCATTTGTGTGTGAAAGAAAACGAGGTTAAACGAGACTCGGATAAAGAGAGCGAGATTGAGCGAGTGTGGCCCGCCGTGCGTAAGAAAGAGTGAGACAGTCTCGAGGGAGTGGCCTAGATATACAACGTGCGTGCGTGCGCATGCACGAGAGGTTGGGGGGCTAGATAGGCAATGCATGTATT
Source organism: Triticum timopheevii (assembly GCA_963921465.1). Lineage (NCBI taxonomy): Eukaryota > Viridiplantae > Streptophyta > Magnoliopsida > Poales > Poaceae > Triticum > Triticum timopheevii. Next base: position 739,666,118 of record OY997267.1, read on the forward strand.
TAGCGCGAGAGGGTGAGAGGGAGAGGGGGGAGAGAGAGAGCTCGGCATGGGGTGCAATGGCGGGTTTGTGAGGTAAATACATTTGGTAACAGAGTGGAAAAAGAGTTTGTGTAGTTGAGAGACTTAGAGATCGAAACATGGAGAGAAAGAATGAACGTGTGTTGGAAACCGATAGCTTCCTAAGGTGGTCAGGAGAGGAAGATTGACCGATACAGGAAGTATGTAGCGTTTGTGCGGGGGGGGGGGGGGGGGCTAAAAACAACATTTGAATGTACATAGTACGAGACTTAATATCGATGTTTCAATTCGGTGTACATTGTAAGATTTGAACCGAGGACCAGGCATATGGGTAATTATTTCGAATTCGTGCCATACTAAGTTTTGAAAAGTTGACATTGACTCAGTTTGTTGTGCTATTTTGTAGGTCATATGTTTGAATCCATCCAAAAGTTTTCTCACTACAATGGTGTTCATCATATACATATGAATTTGTATTAAAAAAGTAGTGTGGATACAGTGAAATGCAAAATCCATGTTAGAATTGGAGATCGCTACGAGACACACACTCTAATTCAAATAACTAATTATGTGAGACACACTCTAATCCACGTTAGCATGGGTACCGTTTTGATTTTTTTAAATAACTCCTCATTAATTAATTTATAGTACTCCCTGTGTTCACTTTTATAAGACCTTGAAGACATTTCAGACAATGTGCAAAACAGTTCATTTTAAGTTGTTTGAAACGACTTACAAAAGTGAACGGATGGAGTATCTCTTTTCAAATGACTAATTATTGCAAGGAAAACAAGGGCATGGTAATACATACATATTCGTTTGCAAATGAAAGAAGATTAGTTTGCATTCTCAAATGTAGGCGCACCAGGCAAACCAGGGTCGTGTCGGGGTGGACGCTGCTTCGGTGCCTTAAAGGCAACTGCCTTTGGGTCACTGACATGTGGGCCAGCCACCTGTTGGGCCCATATGTCATGACAGAAAGGCAGGTGCCTTAAGGTACTGAAGCATAGTCCGGTCGGGGTGGTCGCGTGTGTCGGACGGACGCGTAGCACCCAGCCACCCACCCCCGCTCCCCCCAAAAAAAGGACGACGACAATATAAGTTCGCGCTTCCATGTTTCGGATTGAAATATCTGGCGGCCCCAATTCCAGCGCTGCAAAACCTCTCCTCTCCACCGTTCCCCACCTCTGTGCCGGACGACGACGATGAAGACGACGGTCGCGCTTCACCACCGCATCGGAGCTACCTCATCTACGCCCTCGTCCACCGCACCGGGTGGTCCCCCGACAACGTTGGCCGCCGCAACCGACGTGCCTCACAGACACTGAGTTCCACCGCATCAGGTGCGCTTCACGGACGCCGTCTCCCAGCTCACCGGGGCTACTTCACCGAGCACATCGTCTCACCTCCGCCCCCCGAGGCCATTGGGGCTTCACCAACGGTCTCGTCCACCGCATCATAGCGCTCCGCTGCCACTCAAGATCTGCATCCGTGCACGCCAGCCAACGCCAGCGCATCACCCTCAACGGCTCTGAAGTGACCCGCACTCTAGCTACGCGAGCATGCCCAAACACCGGCCCGAACTAGGTATCCACACATCACTCCCTGGTGCACTGTTCCGACGATGTTTGGATATCCTTTCACTACTCCCTTAGCTTACACGCCTATGCAACACTGACCTTAACTCTTATTTCTTCTGGAGATATTATCTAAAGCAAGAAAATCCATATTTTAGCGAAGCATGACGGTGCTACGGGGTCTGGTTCACATCCTGCACACCCGTATAACATTGTAAGTATCTGTCCTCCGGTACAACATCAAGGTCGATTCCTCTTATTTGATCAACCATTCGTCGTGTCAAAAATGCAGAGGGGGATGCAAGGAGCACAAGGCCAGCACATCCAAGCAAGTGGTAACATGGACTTGTACATGGAACATCCCAAGCGCAAGCAGAGCTGCAGTGAGCCTGTACAACGAGCTAGCGTAAGTCCCTGCATTTCAATTAATCCGTACTGGCATTCGTGTATGATTTGTGTGCAGTGGCTGATCCACGAATTCAAGTTACCAGGGGCGAACATTTAACTTAAAAAATACGAAGGCACTTGCACTCTGGACATCAACATAACTTGAGAAATGTGAAGCTACATGCACTTTAAAAACCACCTAATGATCCAAAGTAGTTCAGATTATAAACACTAAATGATGCAAGCACCACAAAACACAAAATGCAACATGGTGTACAAGGACTACAAACATGGTCTGTACCTGCTTGAATTATTCGCTCTCTGGCTGAAAATATCGAAGTGTAATTGCACGTATAACCAGTGCGCAAACTGCATATCAATATATCTATCCTGCACAAGTATGCCAATAGATTCAAACAACAGACTAGAAAAGTATTTATGCTATGTTGTCATGATACGGGGACTTTCTGGTAGATGGCCTCGACGTTTCCTCATGCTATGAAAATGCACTATAATTTGCTTGTCATCAATGCCTGCAAATCTTTGTCTCTCTCAACATAGTAGATCATCCTTAGACACTAAATCCGTCAATGAGCTTGTAAAATGCTTGCATTAGATCCCTCATTAGACACTATATGTTCATCACCAGGAGTATGTAAAATGTTTGCATCAAATCCTTCATTAGCAGTCTGTTCATTAGACACTTCAGGCTCAAGAACAACTTGAGCTTGTATGTTTGCACTGGAAACTTAATTAGATACATCAGATTCAGTCAGTTCAGTATTGATTGGGGGAGTTATAAAATAAGTAGAAATTGGTTTCATTTTCTCATAGATTCTTTATATCCAAGAAGTTTTACAACACCGTCAGGTTTAACTATTGGCCAAAAATTGAAGAGTTGAATTAGATATAATCAGGAATGTGATGTACCTACTCGTTGCACATGCTACTCTTGCAATTAGCAACTGTCTATTTGCGCAAGCTCGATGCCATGCTCGTGTTGCCGCCGCTGTCTCCCACGCAGGCTACACCCAGGGTTGGATCTTCATCTTCTTGTCCTTCCGTTCACTTGAAGCCCAGCGACCGCCCTCCAACGAGGGCACGAGGAAGTGCTATGTCGGTCTGTCCAGCGGCAGCTAGGTTAGGAGCGAACCAGACTGGAGGCTGGAGGGAATGAATTGAGATTTTTCCTGTTGTCGATCGATATGGGAGGCGCTCGTTTGGGCCGCGAGCCTGCTATAGGGCCTTCCTTTCACTTATGTTATTGGCCCATCCAAATTGAAACATTTTTCTTCATTTTTTACATTGCCTGCTCGTGTGTTGGGACGAACAAAACTAGCGTGGGCCAACCTGGATGACTCAAACTAGGTGCACACTTTCCAGCCACCTGAGGCGGCCGCCCATACCAAGCCCCTATGGTGGCGTCGCCCCTTTTTGCGTGTATGATTGGATAGTGAAAAATATTCCAGTGGCGCTTTTGATTTACCAACAGAATGGTTGAATTTCTTGTTTCTATGAACTGAGTTCGCCAATAATGTGAAGGATGCAAGTCTTTTCATCCTATTTTAGATTTCTTAGATCTCGATATGCCAAAAGTAATCGCATGAAATATACAGTAAAAGCCAGTGTGATGTGTTTGGCTACAACTAGTCTGACTACACGTCCTCATATAACATAACACGGACGCACCATCTTACCAGATTAACCATTCGACGTACCCATGCAGTGTGGGAAGAAAGAAGTATTGGGACTACGTATCCAAGCAATTGATGCCATGGACTCCTTCGTACAACCTTGTAAGCGAAAAAGAAGTTGCAGTGTGCCTGTACAAAGAACTAGCGTAAGTTCAGTTACCTGCTTCTCGGAATTTTAGTTAGCCTCTTATTGCAAAATTGTTCAATTACGTTGCTTGGCCTATCTATGTGTTTGATACTTACTGTTAAGAATTACCTGTTTGCCTTAACTTAAATATCCACTTGTTTCTTTAACTGCTTTGCTGCTGCAACAGCGGGTTACAATGATGTTAACAACTACTTTTCAGCATCCAATTGAAACTGTTTAATTCCTTCTTTGTTTAACTGGTTTGCTGTTATAACTCCCAGTTGAGATGTTTTGTAACTTCAACTTTTCTGAATCCAATCGGAACTTTAATCGCAAAACAGGTTAGCCCAAGATCAAAGAGCAAGGTCACCATGGACGTTGCATCATCCCACAGCGGTGGCACCGGCCCAATTGTGCATTATGAATTGCCAACTGCTAATGCTCTAGAGGCTAAACTAGTGGTAGAAAGAGATTCTGCTTCTGCACTTAGAGATGAAGTTGACATGTTGAGGAAGCAAATAGCACAATCACAAGCAGTACTCAAGACAACCATTAAATATTTGGTGGATTTCAAAACGAAGCAAGCTGAGACTGACCAGATTGTTAAGGTCCTGAAGGAAAAAAGGAAATTAAATTCCTACTTGGTAAATCATAGGTGAAACGTTCTTTCCATAGTTTAATAACCTTTGTGTTTTAGAGATCATGTAATAATTGTTTTTTTGTTTTTTGTTTGTAATTTTATTTGAGCACAAGTCTGTATTAATTGATAAGACTCGGAGACATTTCATTTGGATTGCTGTGCCAGACCTACAAATATGCCAATCGGGCTGAATGTGCATTCAGCAATACTAGTATAGATGGACCATAAGTGGCACGCATCGGAAAGGGCCAAGATGCTGGCTAAAAAACGGAAGCTGTTGTAGCCAAAAAAAAGTACAGCGGCCTGGCTTATGTATGTTAGTTGATATTATTGATCCATATACTCTATAAGTGTTTATATGTCTGTTAGTTCCGTACATTCTTGGTTGATTGACTCGGTATTTGAATCTTGATACATCGCTTGTGTACATATCTAAATGAGAGTACACATTATGCTGCATGTGACATTTGAGTTGGACATGAAGTGTTCCAAATATTTGAATTCACTTTAAACTGGATTCTAGTTTCTGAATTTGAGTATCGGCATTTTTTAACCATATTCATATATGACGGTGGAATACATCTTTGTCGTCCTTTTGAAGATATATAAAAACACATAGAATGATTTATAAAGATTCATATAGGAATACAAAATGGATTCGAATTTAGTTGCCAGGGTAAACGTGGATGCTTATTGTCCCAAAATTCGAAAGAAATAGCAAACTGTCCACTCCCACATCGGCTGCCCGAAGCCAAGTGTTTGGGAGATGGCAATTACTATCTACCCATGACACGGACAATCCATCGGCCCGATTTCCACTGCTCTAAATAGGGGTAGGTTAGTAACTTCAATTAGACGTGACACGACCGCCTCTGAGCCCATTCCGACATGGTGGGCATCAAACATGGGCGGCAAAACTCATTTGATTCAAGCTCGTCCGAAAGACCTCTGTTTCTCCCTCCATTCCCCATTCATACACGGTGGGTGGCAAAACAAACTCTCCTCGTCCGAAATAGATGTAGACTAATATTTTAATAGGGGCAGATGTGTAACTTCCATCAGACATGACACAACAGCCCTACCTGTCAGCCCCGTTCATACACTGTGGGTGCCAACCGTGGGCGGCAAAACACCCTCTCCTCGCCCGAAATAGTTACTGGCAAATATTTGGGAGATGCGAGATTACCGTCCTATCCCCAACCGACGAGACGTCCAAATTTGAAACGGGGGATAAGTTCGTAACTTTCCCATATTTTAGACAGGCGTGTCCCAAAAACATGGTTCCCCGTACCTCTCCCTCCATTTCCCATTCCTACACCGTCCACACTCGAACACCCCATTCCCACACCAGCCTCCGTCCGCCACCCCATCCATCGCCGCCGTCCTCCACCACATCCATCGCCATCGTCCTCCACCATGCCAGAGCGCCTACCAAGACCGCGTCGTTCACTACTAGAGATGGACGTTTCTCATCCACGGCGAAGGACCAATAGCCTTGCATCGTGTCCTCTCGCCTCATCGGCGCCGTCGTCCTCTTTGCCGGGGCTGCTCACACGACCTTTTCTTCCACCGCAACGGGACTTATCCCCTGATGCACCCGTCTACTATCACAGATCTGCTTCAACGCCACCGACAGCCATCGCACCCCCGATGCCTACACGGCGCCGCAAGAGAGGTGGTACTTCATATCTCCTCAACTTTTTGATCTCAACCAGAAAATAGATCTTAACTTGGTTACTCTACTTTCTTTTCAGCTCTTAGAATTTAGTTCTTAGTTCGAAGCAAACAATGGATGCTAAATATCATTTCTCTAGTTTGCAGCTTCAAATCTGCCATGGCACAGCCATAATACGGTTTAATTGATCATGCTTAGGGTTTAATTGATCATGTTGGTTCCGTGGTGGTTTTTTTAATAGAAATCAGAGGGGAAACCCTCTTTTGCTAAAAAAATATATGCTTAGAGTTCCCCCCTTTTATGATCACTATACGATCAGAATATGTGCTTCGTGTCATAATAACACTGCTCCACCCATCAAGCTAAACAAGCTTAGTTGTTCAAATACGAATATGATATTATTAAAACAGAGTTGTTTAATTGGTCAGCTAAATGTTCCTAAATTAGTTTCAAAAATGCATGTTCGCCGCTCGGGTGTGTATCTCTGTGTGGTCTGGTCAGCACGGTTGGGGAGGTGAACTTTGCATATGCAGGTGTTTATAGGGAGACACTCTCCGAGTTGAAACCGCAATGCATTCCATAGATAATCTGACTACTTCTTATGCTTTCATGAATCTCAGATTCTGAACAACATCATAATGATTATGAGCTTGCGCACATGAAAAGAATAAAGCAGAACAATGCCATGGCTGTCAAACTTGGCATTAAGGGACTGAAATCATGTCTGGATGCAATGCAATGCAAACACTCTCCACCTACAGATTCATGCTCAGAATATGATCCTAATAGTGATTCTGAACTAGAGGGAGACCTAAGTCAATGTAGCTCCCTAGTGGAGGAGTCAGAGGAAGATGCCCTATCTTATTCACCCATCAAGGTACTTGCTCTAACTTTCCAAGGTTACATTGCTCGCACATATCTTGCAACTGATGCTTTGCATTGCTTCTACTTTGTTGAACTACCATTAGCTTAGTTTACATATCGTGTATGTGAATACGCCCTGCCTATCCATTTTCACTACATATTCCATCTGTCATCATACCATATTTATCCATTCAAATGCTGTTCTTGTGTATCAAACGTTCAAAAGGAAGAGGGCGATTGCTGATCGTGGAGGAGCACAAGCAAGTATTTGGAAAAGGTAGTGGCACCTGATAAATCAAATAGCCCATTAGGTGTAGTTGCAATATCACCTAACCCACAAAATACCCCAACTCTAGCAGACTCTAGCCCTACTACACTGGTCATTTATGATGCCCCAACTCAGCAAACCCCAACTGCAGCAAACAGTATGATTATGCTAGTTGACATAGCACCAGCTGTACGACTCAAAACCCCCATTCCAGCAAAGAGTACACCAAATCCAGTTGCCAAATCCCTTTTCAAACCAGAGAGAGCCCCAATTGCAGCAAATAGGACCCCTGTTCCATTTCTTCCCAGTTTAGAAGACGAAGCTTATGTTGTTGTCACGAACTTTGTGCGCATCTTTCCTTCATGGAAAGATTATACCACAGACACAGAACAATTTCCAGTCTTCCTCCGCAACTTACGCGTAAGTAATGTACTAATGTTATTCATGGTCATTACTGCATATGTTTCTGCTGACAAAAGACACAAGATTTCATTCTTTTAAATAGGCGAGGCACAAACTAGATTGTGATGACGAGCAAGGGTTGGTTGCGCTTTTCAAGGACTCGTTGATGAAGTATCTTTCCTACCTGAGGCAAGCGCACTTCAATGGCAAGGCTCTGAATGAAATTTCTGTAAAGTCTCCGGTGCTACATTTTATCCGATGGTGACTGGAATAATCTTGTTACACATTGGTCTTGGCTGCAGCGTAAGGTACTGTCTATGATATCACATCACAATTTGAACTACATTTCTGCATTTTCCTTAATGTCTCACATGTACGAAAACTGTTAGCAGAAGAACATTCGTTCTCAAGGGACCACAGAATCTCGCAACTATACTGCACACTTCATTGCTCTTGTGAGTACCTCTTGCCCTATATGACCATACTTACTTTCATAGTTGTTTGATTATGTAGCATCACTGCACATGTTAGCCTCGTAATCATCCATTTGGTGGACATTATAAGATCCGTATGGACACTTACATAAATTTAGAATCAGCCCAATGCTTTTGAAGAGGTTTAGCTCTGCAGTCCTCTTGTAAGGACTGAACGTGGTCAATCACTGTACTTACATTAACAGCTACTCCCTCCGTCCCATAATATAAGAACGTTTTGTACAATACAGCAGTGTTCAAAACACTCTTGTATTATGGGAAGAGGGATTGGTTCATTTTGTAGCATTCTGCGTCTTATCTCGCTCGCCCACCATTTACTAAAAAAGATCAGATATATATTTAATCTTACCAACAAGTAGAATACACAGACAGTGACAGTGCAGAAGTGTAGCCCATTGCTCTTGTTAGTACATTTTGTCCTGTAACGCTTGTACTTCCAGGGATTGGTAGTTGATTATGTAGCATCAATCTGCATCTTATCTTCATTATCCTCTATCCCTTCCTGTATTATCATATCTATAATTACTCTCTACAAAACGTAGAGTACAGGCAATGCTTATGAAGAAGATTTTGTGCTGAAATTCTTGAGTTATCCTTCCCTTGACATGGAGAAGGGCATTATAAAACCGGTGTTAACTGTTAATGTAAGTCAGTCCTTCTAAAGCCTTTATCCTCAACTGCTATTTAATTTGCTCATACTCCCTATCGTTTACTGCTGTTTAATTTGTTGTTTCTACCAAAATGCATGTTCGTAAGAACCGTAAGTGCTAAGTTTTACTTGTAAAACCAAACTCCTTATTCATACCATGCACATTACTTAATACTCCCTACATGTATGCTTGTTCTTGTGGATCTATAATCCAGTGTGTGGTGAAGCAGCCCACGTTTGCACCTTGTCATCTCCTGTTTTATCTTACTCATGTGGCTGATGATATGAACAACATGCCATGCACATTATCCAAAATAGATACAATGATTTTCTTTGCCCTTCATCTATGCTTGTTATGTTGACATGGTAATCCAGTAGTGTGGTGAAGCTCCCCGCATTATGAACAATGCTGAATTATGCTATTGATATTTTGAACATAATCTTTATTTTCTAATTTGAAATTGGATAGAATTGACAGAATAGTTATCATCTTTGTTTATACATGTGGAAAACCTGTCATCTCTCTGCTGTCTTTCAGGGTGATATGCCTGATGGGATGCACAAGTCTGCTGAAGGCTGTGAGACAAACCCAACATATATTGCAGCAAAGAAGGCAAAACATCTTGAAGATAGCGAGACAACCCCAAAGTCTTGTCTTGATGCAGTGTTCAAGTTACTTGAGACTAACAGTCAGACAAGCTCACAGAATTCGTTGTCTGAGTCAGCCAAGTTTTAGTAGAAAGGCATTCCACAACTCAACTTCGACTTGAAGTCCTATCTCTAAGAAAGATTGCGGAGAACACCAATGAGAACCTCATCACTAAACAGCTACACGTGGAAGCTATGACCGACATGCTAGGCAGGTCTCACAGCCTTGCTCAGCAGCTTGGGCAGCAGTTCCCCCGCAAGGCTAACCTTTCTTGAACTGTCTTGGAAGTGGTCTCGGTCCAGTATTATTTAGTTACGCTGCAATGGTGCCCAGTTTTTGTAATCTGCTTCTTCATTGCGCTTTATGATCACTGGTGGCGACCTTCGATGCCCAGTGGATGTAATATACCTTAAACCCTTTATTGTATAGTGTAGGTTTATTCTAAGTTACTATGCCATAATTTCTTTACTGTATAGAGTAGGTTTGTTCTTAATTCATACTAGTTATGCAGCAGACCGAAATGAACCCCGACCCATGATTGTGCGAATCAAATCACGGGCTTTTAAAAGGCCAAAATTGTCTCGGTCCTTGTTTGGCCCAATCAGATATCGGCTTCGAGCAGGCCGGATGCAAACAGGGCCGTAGTTAGGCCCAACCATATGACGGGCTTTTAACAGGCCGAAATTAATATAGGGCCGAAATGTTAAACGGGCCCTTAAGAGGCCAAAACTAATATCAGGTTGAATTACTAAGTGGGACTTTAGCAAGTGGGCCCAAAAGCATAGTGTCCAGTTGACGGGCTGAATCTGATATGGGCCATAATTGAGCCCAGAGCCTCTTAAAGGGCCGGGCCTGATCTGGGCCGTAATTTGGCCCAGAACATGGTAGGCTTTTATCGGGCCGGATCTCATATGGGCCACTATTAGGCCCGGAGCGTGGCAGGCCATTAATGAACCGGATCAAATATGGCCCGACATTTGGCCCAAAACATGGCAGCCAGTTAATGGGTCGGCCTACTAGGGTCATCAAAATCTTGTGGGCCTACAGCTGGGCCGGCCCATTAATGTCGGCGAAATCTCGTGGGCCTTTAGCTAAGCCGGCCCATTATGACCCGCAAGAATCTTGTGGGCTTTACCTGGGCCGGCCCATTATGGCACAAAAAAAATCTTGTGCGCCATTAGCTGGGCCGGCCCATTATGGCCCGCAAAATCTTGTGGGCTTTATCTGGGCCGGCCCATTATGGCACAAAAAAATTTGTGGGACTTTACCTGGGCCGGCCCATTATGGCCCGCAAAATCTTGTGGGCCTTTAGCTGGGCCAGCCCATTATGGTCCGCAAAATCTCGTGGGCCTTTAGTTGGGCCGGACCATTATGGTCCGCAAAATCTTGTGGGCATTCAGTTGGGCCGGCCCATTTAAACTTGATGGGCCGGTCCACGTGTCAACATATCATAGGCGCGTCTCGCCCATTGGATGAGTTGACACGTGTCTCCTCTAGCCAATGATGATTTTACACATGGAAAATCCCCATTGGTCGGGGCTGTTAACGGGTTATCGGATCCAAAACCCAACTCGATAGCTTAACGGCGTTCCGTTACGGTGGATGCCACATGTCGGTAACCCTTGACGAAAGCACTTCTGTGACGCGCGATTTATCGTCATGGAAGTGGACACTTCCGTCATGATAATTTTGGTAATGTCATGGAACACTTCTACGGCAGCACAGGTATGATTTTCTTGATTCTGTCATACATTTGTCATGGATGTACATGCATGACAAAAAAAGCGACCTACTGTGACAAACTCGTATCATCACGGAAGTGTATTTTTTTTGTAGTGTGGGGTTGCGTTTAGATGGGTTGTAGCTGGTTCTCTGCCCAACGGTGTAAGTGTGCAATCTGGAAGAGTCTCGATTATGTGTGGTGGGGCTAGTTTGTGGGCCGGTACAACCATGGTTCTATCTGCATCAATGGGTAGCACTGTCTTTTGTGAAGAACGGTTTTTTGCTCCCTTTGATACTGCCATCACCCCCCTCCAATTCAAATGGCTGATAAACAAGAAAAGAAATTGAACGTACAGACATTGTATGATAGAAAGATGTGGTAATTCACATGTATGTTGTCTAACCAAACATGACAGCATGACACAATTTCACATATATGATGCCTAACTAAACAGGATAGCATGACACAGTTTCAGATATATGATGGATAACTTAACAGGATATAATGGCATAATTCAACATATGATGAGTACCTAAACAGGATGACATGAAAAAACTATATGATGTCTTTCTAAAATAGGTTGGGATGAAATAATTGACATACATGTTGTCTACGTATACAGGATGGCATGATATAATTGACATAATTGATTCATATACTAAGCAACTGGCACTCGCATGTATGATCTCTAAACTAAGCAGATAGAATTCAATAGTGTGCATATGATGTCTAAACTAAGCAATGCAAGACACCATATGCATCATATCAGAAATATAAACATTGCAACTTAGAGCATACACCTCAAGTGGGATATAGGACTGGTCATCTGTCTCTGAATCCTCCTCTGAGGAGCTCCCTGTAACCATCGAGATATATGCTTCAACATGTACCATTGCCTGCTCTGAAGACCTTGTTTTCACTCCAGATTTTTCCATAACCGGCTCAAATGGCTGATACACATGAAGAGTGGTTCAATATACATAGATTGTCGACAAATGGAATACGTAATGAAAAAAAAGATGGCGTGAGATAATTCACATATATGATGCCTGGCTCCATGGCGGTGCATAATTCACATATATGATAACTGGCTGAAAAACATGGCATTGCATAATTCACATATCTGATATAGAAAGCAAACAGGAGGCATTCACACAAAGCATGTCTAATCTAAGCAGATGGCATGGCAATGCAAGATATGCAAGATATGAGCAATATAACCCAGCCAAGTTAGAGCATGCACCTCGGGGGGGGGGGGATACGAGTGGTCATCTCTCTCTGAATCCTCCTATGAGGAGCTATCTGTAACCAGCAAGAAATCTGCATCGACAAGTAGCACTGACTACTCAGAAGACCTATTTTTCACTCTAGATTTTCCCATGACCAACTCAAATGGCTGATGCACAGGAAGAGTAGATGAATGTATAAACATTGTTGACAAATGGAATACATTATGGAAAAAATATGGCACGATACAATTCACATATACGATGACTGGCTAAATAGGATGGCATTGCATGATTCATGTATATGATGCCTCGCTAAAGAAGATGGCATTGCATAATTCCCATATACTCCCTGCATTCCTAAATAATTGTCTTTTTAGAGATTGCAAATGGACTACCACATACGGATGTATAAAGACATATTTTAGAGTGTAGATTCACTCATTTTGTTCCGTATGTAGTCACTTGTTGAAATCTCTAAAAAGAAAAATATTTAGGAATGGTGGGAGTATGATATAGAAACCAAACAGGTGGCATTCACACAAAGAAAATCTAAAGTAAGCTGATGACATATAATATGTATAATGTAAGCAATGCAAGGCGCCATATGCATGATATGACCAACATCAGCATGCCAGGTTAGAGCAAACACCTCAGGTGGTAAACAGGCGTGGTCGGCTCCTTCTGAATCTCCATCTGAACAGTTATCTTCCTCTGGAATACAATCTGGAAATGCAGGGGGGCACTTCGCCCACCATGGAGCGGCGTCTGCATGACATTATATTCACACGCAATGGTCTTCTCTTTTTCTCTACATGTTCAGTACGATTGTGTATAATATCTGACATGCATAATAAAAAAATAGTTAGATTTTGTAAGGCCTAAGGGCTGCATGCAAAAATCAAGACTGATGGTAGCAAACGAGTGGATGGATCCAAAACTAATGATACTAGGTAGATTATAGCTTCAGTTTAAAAAGATAGACAATGGATCATCTATTGTTTGTTGTCCACCCAACATGAACCACATAGAAGACCCCAGATGAACCAGATAGTAGACAGATACTATTCGTTGCTGGCTCGATATGAGACCCATGGGCAATTCAAAACTCAAGATTGAACGATAAAGTAGCATGTAATAATAACCGATGTATAACGTAAGCAAACACGAAAGACTGCGACCTCTCTTTCAGAACTGTGTAGTCCTCAGGTTCATCTGCTCAGTTGGTGATGGTAATGCGGTTAGCGTGGCTGCCGGCAATGGGGAAGATGATCTGAGGCGGCGAAATGAAGTCTGCAGGGGGGATCTCTGCTGCAGTGAACGCTTCTGTCGATGGTGCACCTCAGGTGGGGTGGATGACGGCACGGCAGGAGCAGGACATAACACACAGAGTTTTCTTTAACGCCTATCTGAAAATGAAGTAAATCTGTAAGGGCTCCTTAGAATTGCAGGATTCTATAAACGCAGGGACAGGAAAAATACAGGAATAGGATAGGTATGCACGTGCAAAATAGAGCATTTGGAAACATAGGATTTCAGTCAACTTGTGTGTTTGGCTCACATGAATTGGAAGAACAGAGAAATGGAGAAACAAAGTGATGCGACGAGTGTACAACATCTTTGGCATAGCCTTGTGGACCTCAGCATCATTGGGTTGGACGTGGAGGATGGTGATGATGCTGGTGTGACTGTCGGAGGCGGGGAAGAAGATCCGAGGCCTCTGGAAACGGCACCGAGGGTACTGCTCTACTGTGATGGACGGTTCCGTCGTTGGAACAGCTCCGCTAAGGTGTACGGCGACGAGGCTAAAGCATGACAAGACAGACAACGTTAATCTGAAGTGGGACCCTAATATCATCTGCAATAGATGATGCAAAATACATCACCAAAAAGTGCTAGATGTAAAATGCATCAGCCACGCCACAGCCCATCTGACAGATGTCGTAAGTACTGTTCACTCTGAACTTACCTGAAGAAAATGAACTTCACAGTCGAAACAGAATTTTACTGTCGAAACTGATTGAACTAGTAACAGAGCATTGCAATAGATGTTTAGGGTGTTCGAGCACTAGTAGCAGAGAAGCAGTGATCTAAATCAGCAGACGCTCGAGCAGGGAACACACTAGCAGAGAGCAAGTCGTGCAGTAGCAGCAACGCAAGCGAGAGCGAGAGCAGAGCAGCGGCATGAACGAAAGCAGGAGCAGTGCAGTAGCGCGACCGACAGCAAGAACAGAGCCGCAGCGCGAGCGAGAGCCGGAGCAGCTGCAGCTAGTGCCATTGTGGAAGTCGCCGCCGATGAAGCAACGACATGGGGGAGAGACGCCGTGGATGATGTGGCCGGTGACGGCGCCGTCGATGGAGACACGCCATGTCTGCTCGGTATCGAGCACCGGCAGCCCCGTGAGATCAAATAAAAGATAAAATGCAGCGGTGAGTGCAGACCCTCCTTGGTTGCGCCGAGTTGGCCTTGGCTTCATCGTAGGGATTGGTGAGGGTGCTATGGTTCCGGTGGGGCAGGTCAAGACGATGCTGTGGGGATTGAGGTGGCGCGATAGACGAGGCGAACATCGGGGCAGCTCCTTGGAGGTGGATGACGGGGCGACTGATCTGGCGGGACGACGAGATCGACAACGGATGCTCGTCCGGTGCGGTGGATGAGGGACGGCGAGCTGTTGTGGTGGACGATGTAGTCGGGGACGAGTCTCCGGCTGGGCGGCGGTCGGGAGGCCGACGGTGGAGCGTGGGGTTTCGCGGGTTTTGGCGGCCTCGGTGTACGAATGGGGGGGCGAAGGGGGAGGGGGGAGCCAAGCTTAGGGACGCGCTTGTCTGAAATGTAGGGTAAGTTACCAGCGTACCCACACCGGTTTTGACACCGCGACGTGGAGCTTCATTTCCGGCTGAGGGGTAGAAGGGGGATTTCGCGTGTCTAGGTTACGGGAGCGATTTACGATGAGGAGGGAGTTCTCACGCGTGTCCAAATTTCGGGATAACAAGGCGCGGCGTGGGTTGAAGAAGCGGGAGTTTCAAAGCAGGTGAGACAAAAGATACTCGAGTTTGACAATTTCGCGATAACAAGGTGTGATTCCTTGTTTTGCAGAACAAACTTAACGTGTAAAAAAACAATCATACTAGACACAAGAGAGTCATGTCCCCTTTTACTATATTGCTATAGATGCCATTGAAAAAACTACAAGAAAAATGTACAAAAAATCGGGAGAACAAGATTACCTTGCACAGTACCAAATCGATTCACACTTCTCTCAACAAGAACAAAAAACAAATCAATTCCCACCAAAGAAAGAGTAATGTCCCTTTTTATATGATTACAGATGCCATGATCTCGAATTTCAATTTTTGAATACACGTTATGTTGAATTCGAATATATCGTTAGGTGACCTTGTGGCTTATAATTGATGTAGTCGTACATTTTGATCTTCCATCATATATGAACATTTTACTCCACCATGTGAATATATATATTGTCGTCTACCATATGGACCAAATTTGAATCAATTTTCCTTATTTGAATATGATTGTTGTCAAGTTATACAATAATTTAATTATTTTCTTGATAACAAAAAACATACATATAGCAGTAATCATATTTCACTACGAACTACATGTACCATACGCTCTCCAATTCAAATATTTGTATCCATTTTATGTTGAATTCAAATCACAGTACATTATTGGTCTAGGTAGCGAGATGTTTGGGATAATCTAAACCCTGTTTACATACGTATAATTTTTGGCTGAATTGGGACAAGTTTACGTATAAGCCTCTTGCAAAACCGGAGATTATCTCAACAAGCCTCGTGGTTCCGAGAGGGAACGTGTCACCTTCGTGTGCGAAATGATATACGCCCCTGATTTTATTTACAGAGGCAACATAGAACTATATGAGTGCTAAGTTAAATTTTGGAATTATTTCGGGTTCATTTGGCCTTTTTATACATTAATTGAGTTTCTGGACTTTTAATGTGCATAATCTAAATATGAATTGCATGCACATGCTCCGGTGCACCAAAGTGGGTTGAAAAATCACATGTGTGTCCTTGATTGAATTTCTAGGTCCCATGGAGGAAATGAGAATGAAATTCAAACATCTGGGCGTCATGACTCGGCCGAGAACATCGAGAAACTTTGATTTTAAATTCATGTAAATCCAAAACTCGCCAGGAAATCATGAAACTTGGCATGGTGTCATGTCATGGCACTAACATGTTGTGCTAAAAAATTGGGCCGATTTGGAAGCTCGTGGTTCTAAGAGGGAACGTGCCACCTTTGAGTGTGAAACGATATACGCTGCCCCCCCCCCTTTGAGTTTCTTAACTAAGGGAACATAGAACTAAATTAGTGTCCTGTTAAATTTTGGAATTATTCCGGGTTCGTTTGTCATTTTTTATACATTAATTGAGTTTCTGGTCATTTAATGTGCATAAGTCAAATTTGAACTAAAAGCACATGCTCTCGTGCACCAAAGTTGGTTGAAAAATCACATTTGTGTCCTTGGGTGAATTTCTAGGTCCCATGCAAGAAATGAGATTCAAATTCAAACATCTGGGCATCGTGGCTCGGCCGAGAACATTGAGAAACTTGGTTTTAAAATTCTTGTAAATCCAAAACACGTCTGAAAATCATGAAACTTGGCATGGATGTCATGTCATGGTACTACCATGTTGTGGTAAAAAAATTGGCCGAATAGGAACAGATTTTGGTATAAGCTTCTTGCAAACCCAAGCTTCTCTCAAGAAGGCTCGTGGTTCTGAGAGGGAACGTGCCACCTTTGAGTGCGAAATGATATACGTTGTCCCCCTTGACTTTATTTACAAAGGCAACATAGAACTACATGAGTGCCCTTTTAAATTTTGGAATTATTCTGGCTTCGTTTGGCCTTATTTACACATTAATTGAGTTTTTGGTCATTTAATGTGCATAATTCAAATTTGAACTGCAAGCACATGCTCCCGTGCACCAAAGTTGATTGAAAAATCACATTTGTGTCCTCAGGTGAATTCAGTGGCGAAGCCACCTGTTGCTTGTGTAGTCAATTGACTACACATGTTTGTGAAAAAAGCATCATATACAAGCACAACACATGCAAAAAATAATACAAAATTCATAAAAATACACATATCTTGACTACACAACATTGACTTGACTACACATGATTAAATTCCTGGCATTGCCACTGGGTGAATTTCTAGGTCCCATGCAAAAAATGAGAATCAAATTCAAACATCTGGGCATCGTGGTTCGGTCGAGAACATTGAGAAACTTGGTTTTAAAATCATGAAACTTGTCATGGTGTCATGTGATGGTAGTACCATGCCGTGGTAAAAAAATTGTCCGAATAGGAACAAATTTTGGTGTAAGCTTCTTGCAAATCGGAGCTTCTCTCAAGAAGGCTCGTGGTTCTGGGAGGGAACGTGTCACCTTTGTGTGCATAATTCAAATTTGAAATACAAGCACATGTTCCAGTGCACCAAAGTTGGTTGAAAAATCACACGTGTGTCCTTGGGTAAATTTCTAGGTTACATGCAAGAAATGGGAATGAAATTCAAAATTCTGGGCATCGTGGCTGGGTTGGAAACATTGAGAAACTTAGTTTTTTAATTCCTGTAAATCCAAAACACGTATGAAAATAATGAAACTTGGCTTGGTGCCATGACATGGCACCAACATGTTGTGGTAAATTTGTAGTCCGATTTGCGAAGGCGCACACATTAACAATCAACAAAAGTCATTTTGGAACAAGTGCTGTCACGTTACAGTCGGAAACACAAGTATTGTTGAAACCATGGGCGTTCTACTTACTAGTACCATTTATGTGCCGCGACGCGTCCCCATTTTTTATTAGCTAGGAGACACCGTGCAGGGTAGCTATTTGAGTACGAGAGGCGTGCGATCAGACCCCTACGCGTACTTATCGGGAGGAGAGCCCTTTGACCTCCATCTGCCGTCCACCTCTCTCCCAAGGTCTCCATTAATGGCGCCCGAGCCTTTTTTTAATGGCGTGGCTATGTCTCACTCGACTGAGATTTAAGAGAGAAAAAATAAAATTTGAAAGCACGGATCTTGATGTAAGATCCGACCGA
This sequence comes from Triticum timopheevii, assembly GCA_963921465.1. NCBI lineage: Eukaryota > Viridiplantae > Streptophyta > Magnoliopsida > Poales > Poaceae > Triticum > Triticum timopheevii. Next base: position 739,684,610 of record OY997267.1, read on the forward strand.
CCTATATAGCCTCTATTGCGACTTATAGCAAGACTGATGAATATATAAGGATGATTAATTTTTTTTGATCAAAGAAGGGCTTGTCCCTTCCGATTTTGATTACTACAAACCACCACAATTCACAAGAAGTTCAGCACAACTCCAGCCTAACACGAAGGACTAAAAGCTACCCGATAGAAATCGTAACATCCCAAGAGGCCAACAAAGGCCAAACATCCGCGCTAGAACCCAACATTACAACCGACGACACAATCCACATACTAAACCGATTATTACATCAAAAGAAACCAGGAAACTGAAGGAAGCCCAACAGCAGCTTGAAGAACAGCAACGCCAGGGTCGCCACATCAAGAGTTTTCTTCATTCCAGCCTCGCAACATTGATCTTCCACAGAAAGATAAGGACGATTAATTGTCTTACATAATTATAAAGATAATTAAAAAAGCCACATGCGGCTACACCCAAAATACACAAGGGCAAAAGAAGAAGGAAGACAAGGATCTGGCTCGCTGATCTCTACTTTCTTGATGCGTTGCTGCAGGCTGCGGGAACTAGTCTCCGCAGCGAGCGGCGATGAGCTCTTTCGAGTCCTCAAGACGCTCCTTGAGAACATCCACGGATTCCTCCACCAGCCTTTGGCGCTCGTTGCGGAGCATGTCATTCTCGTCCATAAGTTTCTTGATAATGACGTCGGTCCTCTTCAACAAGGCACTGGTCTCCTCCTGCTGGTCTGCACTTCGGACGATCTTCTCCCTCAGCAAGTCGTGCTCGGCCTGGAGCCTGTCATTGCCCTCCCTTACTGTGCCGATAGCCTGTTCAAATGAGGCTTTCATGTCGTCCTGCAACCTCGCAAAATGGGAGATCTGATCCATCTGGCTATGGAAGATCGCATGCATGCGCCTGTAACAATCGTCGCCTGCACGCGAGAAATTTTCCCAGGCCGCCGCGGCGCGGTGGGACATCTCTGCCGCATTTGTGGCGTGGAGGGACATCTCTGCTGCTTCCGCGGCGCGGCCGGACCAGTCTGCTGCATCGACGGCGTGGCGGGACCTCCGTGCTGCTTCCACGGTGCGGCGGGACCTCTGTGCTGCTACTTCCGCGCGGCGGGACATGTCGGCTGCTCTCGCAGCGAGGCAGGACATCTCTCGTGCTTCCGCTTCCATGCTTGCCTCTCCCTGGTGGCAATCTCTCGACCCAGAACTCACGCTGGCCATGGCAGACGCAAGGGAAGGATGCTGAATGGCTTGTTTGTTTTTGTGGATGAGGAGTTGAGGAGGAATTCGCAGTCATCTTGGCATACTAGTATTTATAACCGAGTACTAATATGCTCCTAAGTGGGAAACCGTTTAGGTTGTGATCGGTGTGAACAGGCTTGCAATTCAATATACGTGGAGTAATTTGGAATGTGACGAGACGCAAGCTCAAAATTTATTGACGGTTCAAGTTTCGAAGTGCGGCACTATTCCCGGATGGAGTACTTCTTTTTCTACTCTCTCCTTTCCTGTTTTATAGGGCTTATCTCAAAATTTTAGTTTGTCCATTTTATAAGGCTCAATTTGGTTGTTCCCCAGCACATGTTCAGATTCCAAGGTGAATTAAATCATTGCATGCAAGTATTAAGAGAAAATTGACCAATGCATGTACTTTATGCATGCATGCATTGCAATTAATGCATTGATAAACATAATTTTTTGTCGCCACCAAAACCCACCATTTCTTAAGCTAAAGTAGACCAAGGTAATCCCTATATTAGCATATTACTAAGATAAACAAAAGGCACTGTAGAAACATTTAGGACGTGAGCTTGTCAATCTGAATGTGGAGGGACACAAGCTTAGCCCCGGCCAGCAGCTTGGGCGGAACTGTCAAGAAGGTCAGCTCCTGCACGTCGATGTTGCCGGGATCCTTGCTGCTTGTCACCTCCATTTCCACCTTGACGGGATCGGTCGTGCCTTTGGGCTCCCCCGGCTGGCCGTTCGCCCACAGCTTGGCCACGTAGTGCGGTAGTGGGGACGCCCCCGCTCTGATGCAGACGACCGACATGACGATAGGCGCACCAATGTTGAGCACGCCGCCAACCAAGAAAAATGCGTGGCGGTCCTCCTCCGCGAACAGCAAGAGCCGTGGCTCCGACAATGGCACTTGAAGCTGGAGCACCTTGCCATACTGGATCCTGTGCACGGGCATGGGATGCGTGGTGCTGATGTGGTGGTAGAGCACCAACGGCGGGCCTTCGTAGCCGCAGACGGGCACGGGGCATTTGCAGGGCGCGAGCGGACACACGCTCTGGTGATCGGCGAGCTTGTGGTAAGTGACGTAGAGCCCACAGCCTTCGTGCGGGCACTCCACCCTCACCGACGAAAGGACGGAGTCCACCGCCGTGTTCCGCACGTCGAAGCCACCACCACGCTCGCACTTCTGGCACTCCCGCTGGTTCCCGGGGCGCTCGACGCGACAGTCCGCGCAGGCCAGGTGCCCTCCCTTGCACTGGAGAAATCAATCGAACAACACATCAATCAATAAACCTGCACCTTGCTCAATCAGCCGAACGGACGGCGTGTATTCGAACCTCATACACTGGAGGCATCATGGGGCGGAGGCACAAGGGTCAATGGAGCACGGTGAGGTCCATCGAGACCTTAGAGAGCTCCATCGTCGGGTCCTGTTCGATCTGCATGATTTCGCCCTCCTCGCGCACAACCATCTCTTGACTTGGGCCGGGGTATTACAAGGCTTTACCGTCACATATTTTATACTACTTCAAGGTGCATTAAATCAACACATGCAAGTATCAAAAGGAGAGTCACGTCATGCATGCATGCATTGTAATTAATGCATCGGTAAACGCAAATTATTGAAATATATCGAGTGTAGTGCTTTGATGTGTCGCGTCAACTCGTACATCAACAAGAAGTTTGATTATCCTCCCCCTCGCCGACTTAACGGCACCTGCCTTTGGCTGTATGACAGGTTGGCCACACACCAGTCGGGCCCACCTGTCATACATGCAAAGGCAGGAGCGTCCCTCCCTTGCCCATGAGCATGGTGTCTGGCAAGACTAGGAGAAGCTTTCGCTACACGCTCTCCGTCCCGCACACGGTGGACATGCAGCAGTTCAATCGGTGTCAGATGGCCAGAAGCGTACTGTAGTACTCCTCCAGTGCGGTAGTACTCCATCATTGTTCGACTTCCCGAAGAGGCGAAGAGCCAAGCGCAGCCCGAAAGCTCGTGTGGCAGTTTCATGTGTAGAGTAGTCTAGGATAGCGTGTACCGTGCCTGTAAGATTAAAATCGTTGTGGTTGGCTCCATTCTATGTGGCCGTCTCAAAGTTTTTTTAAAAAAAAAAGTCTTCTGGCCCTACCTCGCACCCTGGTGATTGTAGTTTGCACACTCATCTGGTCAAGACAAGAATATATATTTTAATTTGTTTTTTTCTTCAAAAAGGGGGGACTCCCCGGCCTCTGCATCAGAAGGATGCATACGGCCACATATATTTTAATTTGTGGTGGGTAAATGTTAGAGGTTGCAGCAAATATATTGTACACTGTGGGTCTTTCAGCCAAGTTTAGAGGCAAGCATGTGAGGCCAGTGCTACGATGTGTCGCGTCAACTCGTACAATGAGGAGAAGCTTGATTTTACTACACGCCTTCTCCCTCACCCATGCGCCCGGTTGCTCGCAAACAAGGACAGACTTTTACTTAGTAGTACTTCCACAACAAGCTATCCGTCCCGCTCGCGGTGGACGGACATGCAGCAGTGGATTCGACACTATAGAAGGAGTAGTAGTTACATCATTGTTCATCTTCTCGAAGAGGCGAAGAGCCAAGCGCAAACCGAACGTTGCAGTTGCAAACATTGGAGCACGCATATAGCCAGGCTCTTGCATGAGACAAAATTGCTATGTGAGCCCACTATTGTACTAGTACGCACAACTACTTGCTAGTATAGCCCTGTAAACCAGAAAGGAGTATTTGCCCTTCTAGAGATTTCAATAAGTGACTAGACTATACCGAGACGGAGTACATATGGAGCAAAATGAGTGAATCTGCACCGTAAATAAATACTCCTTCCGTCCCATAATATAAGAGCTTTTTTGACACTACACTAGTGTCAAAAACGTTCTTATATTATGGAACAGAGGGAGTACGTACTAGTTCTATCGTTTTCCTCTCCGAGGTGCACAATATTGAGTATACTGACTAGTCTATTTTTGACACGCATTTACGTTTTTTTACACAGTACAGACGCAAGCGCTCATATACACGTGCATACACTCACCCCTATGAACGCACAGATGCACGGCACTATCACCTTGAAATTTATGAAGTCACCACAGGCACCTCGTCGTCGACGGGTCCATAGGTGCTTCAATGCCAAGGAGGGAGAGGGTAGCGGTTCCTGAGACATTGAACGGTCAACGATGCATCCTCAATTACATGCAGAGGGAATTAATTGGAGAAGTAGAATAGAGCCAGCACGATGTGATGCAACAGAGTTTGGACTCTCATATAATAAAGGCGCCCCACCACTCCAATCCATCAACTCCCAAGTCTCTGCGCAACACTGCTCACTCCAATCTAAGACCAAGTGACCAGAAGCCACAAGCACCTATGGAGGCGATGGACGCGAGCGGCAGTCGTCTGTGCCAAATCATCGAAGGCGCCGGCCTATGGCCCCGCACTGCACAGCGTTTCCAAACGGTGCTAGCGACTGCAGGCATCGTAGCCCTTGCCGATGCCGGCTTCGCCTCTTGCATGGACGACATGATGGTCAACTCCATCCGCAAGTTCACCACCGTCAAGAAGCGCGCAGACGACCTTGCCGTACTGCTCCAGCCCGCGCGTCCAGGCTCCTTATTGCCTGCCACCCTCATCGGCCTCCATGGGGATGAACTCTTTCAAGCCCTGGTGGCCCTGCAGGTGCCGGAGGTCGCGACAAAGAATGTGTACCTCGAGGCCGCGCTCGCCGCGCAGCGCCTCGCCATGCAAGAAACTGTCGACCTGCACATCCACGTCTACGAGGAAATCATCTACATAGGCCACTACAAGGCAAGCAAGGATAGAAAGACGTTGGCCTTCTTCCAGCAGCTGGAATCTTTGGACGCCATTGTTCAGAAGCACGTCGACCTGGCCATGAAAGCCGCTGCTACTTAGGCGCCGTTCGGTAGGCCGGCGCCCTGAGTCGAGGAGGTGGACGTCATCGATGGATGCATCTCTTCTTCTTGCCTCCTGTAACCAGCACTGCATCGCCTCGTGGCCTTAATGTTTTATTAGTATAGTACTCCCTTCGTTCCCAGATATAAGTCTTTCTAAAGATTCCGTCAAGTGACTACTACATACGGAGCAAAATGAGTGAATCTACACTCTAAACTATGTCTACATACATCTATATGATGTATTCCATTTGAAATAGTATCTAAAAAGGCTTATATTTATGAATGGAGGGAGCATATGGCAGTTTTATTCCAGTCGTAACGTTTTCACTGTGAGGTGGGGCCGCAGTTGCGCAAACCCACCCCGCCCACCGAGCGTCAGCCGAGTTTAGAATTAGAAGAGAGAAGTGAGGGAGGACAGATAGCTGTAGCATGGATGCTGTTGTCAGATGGGACTCGTGTTTATAGAATAGGAGTACTAAGCACTCATGCCTCTTTTTTTTCTTTTTTGAGGGAAAAATTCGTCGTATGTCTAGTACCACTAGTTGGGTGCGTGCGACCTATAGCTATCATCGCTTTAGGTCTCCTTTTCGAACCGCGGCTATGCTTCACAGTACATATTATTTCACGCATTTATCCTCCTATATGTACTCCTAGGCTATTTCCACGTGCTCCCATTCGCTAACATGTGGGACATACAACATCTGGGTCGTAGTGCATGCACGACTCGGAGCATATGCCGGAGTACTTTACATTTCAGACCTCACGAATTTCATGCAACCCCCCCGCAGAAGAATAAATAAATGAATGAATTACTACATGAAACCGGATTAGTTTCGTGGAAACCGGAGCACGTTCATTAAATTTTGGACATAACATGTTTATAAAAAATGACCGGACCGAAACCAGTCTAAGGGCCTCTTTGATTTTTTCCGGCAAAAAAAAGGGCCTCTTTGATTCGCAGGATACTGAAAACACAGGAATTGGGAAAGTATGATGGCGATGAACCGAGACGAGTTAGAGGTTAGAGTTAGATTCTAACCCTGAACTAACTCTAAACCAAATTGGTGTATGGATGGCAGGATTAGATTGACAATAAATGCTCTATCTCAATCATTTGACTACTTTGGACCCTATTTCCTGCCGGATTTGGAGGGTGCTTGGATACGTTTTAGTTCCATGACTAAAATTAGTGAGACTAAAACTTGCTAGCCTCGCCCATGCTTGGATCCAAATAATAAGGAGACTAAAATCAAGTTAATGAGCATTTATTATCCTCCAAACCCTCCAATCCAGAACTCGCCTGTGTTAAAGGAGAGGAGTTAAATGAGGAGAGAGATGACTAATCCACATTTTAGTAGGGGTACCCCTGACTAAATTTTTTTAGTCTCAAGACTAGTTTTAGACCCTCTTTAGTTAGGGGTGCTTGGAACTTTTAGCCTCTTAAAGAGACTATTTTTAGTCAGACTAAAATAAGTCCCTTGGATCCAAGCACCCTCTTGGTGTGGCCGGCTCTTCTGTGGCTTCCTCCCGCTCACAATTGACATAAACGAACAATCTATACAAATCAAGCATGCAAAACATGATAATTTTTACTTTGTCCATACAAATGAGATATCCCACTTAAACACAGAAATCGTCAATCAAGCTTCACAAAATAAAAAAACAATTCATGAAACAAAGAATGAGCTAACTCATCACGGAAGTCATTGACGATAGGGAGGGCGCCCGGAGCCCCTCACGCACCGAGGGAGGAGCTCTCCATTGTCGCTCTGGAGGAAGGCTCTATAGAGCCCAAGCCCCGGGAACGCCTCCGACGCCGGCCCTTGCGAGTTGAGGTCGACACCGACATGGGTAGTAGGGCCGCTTGCCGCCGACTGGGAACTTAATCTTTGGGCCTCTAGAAATAATGCAAGCCTGTAAATAAAATACCTAGAAAGGTGAACTGAATCTTTGGGCCTCTAGAAATAATGCAAGCCTGAAACTGAAATACCTAGAAAGATGAACTGAATCTTTGGGCCTCTAGAAATAATGCAAGCCTAAAATTGAAATACCTAGAAAGGTGAACTGAATATTTGGGCCTCTAGAAATAATGCAAGCCTGAAATTGAAATACCTAGAAAGGTAACCTGAATCTATGGGCCTCTAGAAAGATTTATTACCTCCTCAAGCAGCATCAAACAATTCCATGCGTGCACCACAAATATATAACATGTTTGATCAGGCTCTACTTTTCCAAATCAGAATTAGCGCTAGAGCAAGCAAGATCACTGATATGGCCGTGAGACAGAGAAGGAACAAACAAACTCACCCCTCTCGTGACCTCCCTGGTAGATGCACCGCTGCCGCGCACGAAAGAGGGAGAAAAATGACTGGTGAAGGGGGAGCGGGGCGACCTTCGAAGGACGGAGGGAGAGGGCGGCCAGAGTAGGGCGGCGGAGGCCGGAAGGAGAGGGCGGCCGGAGGAGAGAGAGGGCGAGAGACCCTATGGGGAACAGAGAGGAGTTGTGTGATAGGTGGGGTGAGTGATCTGGTGCGGGCAGGGGAGATTTTTTTAGTTCTCTTCTAGTGGGCCCGAGGATAACTAACCCAATTAGAACCTCTCCACCGGGTTAGTTTTTTTAGCTAGGTTAGAGCAAACTAGCTCAAACTAACCCCTTTTGTTTCGATAAATTGAGGCCATTTCAACCCAAACTAGCTCTAACTTAGGGATCCAAACAAAGAGGAGTGTTACTGTACTTGCTACAGTGTGGACCGTAGCACATTGTTTTTTATGGCCATATCACCACATTGTTTTCTACTGCTGGTTCACTGGGCTACCGTGGTTCGCACTGCTGGTTCACTGGGCTCCGTGGTTCGCACTCCTCCGAACTGACTAGTACTCCCTCCGTTCCTAAATATAAGTCTTCATAGATATTTCTCTGTGCACCACATACGGATGTATATAGATGCATTTTATGTGTAGATTCACTGATTTTTCTCCGTATGTGGTCCATAGTGAAATCTCTCCAAAGACTTATATTTAGGAATGGAGGGATTAGTATAGTACTAGTATATACCGCATCATTCTTCTCTCCCTCTTACTACTCCGACATGTGGGAGAGCCAGCATCCGGGTCGACGTGTCATGCACCAGACTAGAGCGCGGAACGGAAGAGGGGCATCACCCCGGTCGAAGCGCCAATAATTCATGACTATAGTGAGTGGTCATATCACAAGTCTTTCCACCAGTAACGCGCCGTCAAATCGCACAGCCCCAATCGCTCACCCTCCTCGCCTCTCTGTCAAACCGCTTACCCAAAAACTGTCGTGCGTACTGCCCGGGAAAAGCCCCGCCCTCAACTTTTAACTACGCGAAAATAGTTCGAGCTTGTTCATTCTATATAAATACAGTAAGTAATGTATGTTTATTCACCCGTGGGGTTTTTCAATGAATGGAGGGGTGGGGAGCACAAGTGAACAATACTGTAGTACTACTAGTAGTAAGTAGGAGTCGTAATGTAGTCACCTTAAATAGAGAGTTTCTTTTCTTTAATGCCACGTACACAAATTGAAACGCTTGTTGTGGAGAGAAAAAAGATAATCACTCCACTATATATGGACGCAGGGGCCTGAGCGTTTGCTTTACTAGGGTTGCTCTCTTCATTCTCTCATCCTCTCCAGATATAAACAAGACAGCGGTAGCGACATTTTCTCTCTGCTCACCGCTGGTCACAGATCTGGCTGGATCTCTTTGGCCGGTGTGTGTAGAGGACTAAAAAGTGCATCGTTCGCGCGGTCATCACCGCCGAGGGACGAAACCCACAGCTGCCGGAGGGGCCCGATCCTCTGCCCGTGCCGTTCTCTCTGACATAGCGCCGGCTCGGGAGGTCCTCCGACCCTTCTTCCTCTCTGTCGTATTGTCCGCAGATCCGACCTGCCGCCGCCGACATCCCGGTGACCCTCAGGTATAAGTTCTTCGAAAGCGGCCTTGCTCTACTGCCCCAGCTCCCCATGTGTCTGCATGTGCATCTTTTTCTACTCCCAGCAGCTCTTCCAAAGCCACCTAAATTTTTAGTATTATTAGAGGTAAAGCTACTTCATGCATTCGAATCTAGGGCTTTGTTCAAACAACGAAGAAAGGGGGGAAAGTTGTAGCATGAATCTAGGATGCCCAACCAGTCTCTTGGCTGAAAAGGGAAATAATGGGAAAACGCAATACAAACTGGATAAGGAACAGATCTATTATTGGTTGAAAAAAGGATAGAAAGTGGCGGCTGGTGGACAAGTCAAGAGAGTATGTCGAGGATTAGATTTGCTGCCATCACATAGTAAAAGGTCTCCAGGATTAGATTTGTTGCCCTCACATAGTAAAAGGTCTCAGGATTAGATTTTCTGCCCTCACATAGTAAAAGGTCTCAGGATTAGATTTGCTGCCCTCACATAGTAAAAGGTCTCAGGATTAGATTTGTTGCCCTCACATAGTAAAAAGTCTCAGGATTAGATTTGCTGCCCTCACATAGTAAAAGGTCTCAGGATTAGATTTGCTGCCCTCACATAGTAAAAATTCTCAGGATTAGATTTGCTGCCCTCACATAGTAAAAGGTCTCCAGGATTAGATTTGATTCCCTCACATAGTAAAAGGTCTCCAGGATTAGATTTGCTGCCCTCACATAGTACAAGGTCTCCAGGATTAGGTTTGCTGCCCTCACATAGCATGAACAAACTCGACATCACCACTTTATGCCTCCTTGTAGGTAGATTGTGCTGATGAGTCCACTGTCGCATGTCCTTATACAAACCTTTTACTGTTGTTAATGTAAGGGCGCATGTAAAATGAAGCGATCACACTGTTACCTTAGGGACATGTCTAACCAGTGTTATTGTTAATCTAATGCCTCCAATGATAAGATGCAATTAACCTGTGTTACAAATGGCACTCCTGCTGTTTTCCCCAGTATGATAAGTAAGTTGCACCTTTACGCTGCTGAGTGTCCTGGTGTCCCCACGGTCTCATGCCCTTAAACCAACTCTTTAGCTGCTGTTGATTTACTATGTCTGGTAAACAAGCAATGCCACCATTAAAGTAATCCCATATTTGAGGAATCTCATTGTTGATCGTACTGCTTCTGGTAACATGAAGCATTGCTGACGTTTTAAAATTTCTACTGTCCTTGCGTGATTGCCATAAGATGCTTCTTTTCATTTTGTATATGTTTTGTATATTCTTATTGACCAGCAACTGTTTACTTTCTATCTTTTTTTGCAGATAGGGATATCCATTTCACCTTGTTGCTATTGTGACCTTTTGGTGAACTGCACAAAACACTTTTTTTGGAATGAGTGTCTTGTGCAGTTCAACTAAAATGTCACATGGGAACATCTCTCAATTTTGGTGGAACTGCACAAAATGGTGATTGGAGTTTCCAAAATCTCCGTCTAGTTCTGCTGGTAATCTCGTTCAACATTTTATTAGGCTTTGCAAGATGAGCCGTCACTGTCACGACAATGGCACTTTGTTTTAGTGGAACTGCACAAAGGATAACAAAATTATAATTGCACCTTACATGAGTCGGACAGCCAACCTTAATGTTCCTCAATTTTAGTGCAACTACTAAAGAAGAACCTGCCAGCTCACGAGAGCAAGTACTTCTTGCTAGCTGAATGATGCAATCTTTGCTTCATTTCAGGTGAACTGCAGAAAAAGGCGCATTAATTGAATCATGGAACTTCAGGCAGGTTTCATCAGAGTGGAGCTGCAGGTTGAGTAAAGGAGGCCACTATTAAAGTGAAATCATGCTCTCCTAGTTTGTGCTATGCAAACGGGAATACTCAACTACAGATGTTGTGACGGTCAAGAGCATTCGCCAAGTTCTTCGATTGTATGACATGGCTAGCGAAGATGGATTTAATCCCGATATTCACTTTATCAAAAGTCTCTAATGGGTTGGTTCTGAATCTTGCAAGCTGGGAATCAGGAAGATGTGTAGGCATCTTTGTTGTACTTATTATTTGAATCTTATTTGTTGGTTCTGAATCTTGCAAGCTGGGAATCAATGAGGCGTGTAGGCATATTTTTTGTACTTATTATTTGGATCTTTTTTGTTGGTTCTGAATCTTGCATGCTGGGAAACACGGCATGATGATGCAGAGGACAACAACCATAACAAACAGTTCAAACTTGCTAGTATTATCTTTGTGAAAGTGCGACAAATGTGCTAATTGTGTGCGTCCTGAGAATAATAATTCTAATTGTTGTGCATGTTGATCCTGTGACACTGATAGAACGAGCGAATGCATTGGTTGTTTTAAGTATAAATTTCTATTAGAGCTAACTAAATTTAAGTAAAGTGACCACTAAGAGCATCTTCAATAGCATGTGTATATTTGGATGTCTATATATTCATATAGACAATGGTCTAAAAAGATTCTCTCATATACACGTTCAGTTTTGCATTAGAATGTCTATATACAAGGACCATGACAGGTGGGCCATCGTTGGGGAGAGGAAGAATCATGACTGCAGCTGAGTTTAGACGACGCCTTCACATTGTCTAGGCGTGGACATTGTCGAGGTCGATTTGGAGGATGTGTATATTTGGACAACCATATAGACAAGCTATTGGACACCAGTTTTGGGCTCACATCGTGGAAAACGAGTATAGACATCCATATAGACAAGCTATTGGAGATGCTCTAACTCCTATTATTATAGTACCAATACAGACCCGCTCGTGAACCGACGTGTGGCCCAGGGTGCATCTTCTGCCGGGCGTGCAGCGGACGAGGGAGGGGTAGTAACTGTTGTCGCCTGTACACACTCAGCTTACTGTTGAATCCAGTTCCCTAGGAGCTGAAAAACGAACTGCCGCCGCCGCCTACACACTCGTTCACTCGAAGAGACTCCAATGGCGATCTGAGGGGTGAGCCTGCTGGATATGGACTTCAGCAAGGAGTTCCCCTTTGAGTTCGCCGTTCAGTCCTATGGCTGCACCAAGTTGAATGTGATGTACACCAACGATACGTACTCGGTGAAGATCTGCCTCGCCTTAGCCCTATGGCTGCACCAGGTTCTGGAGCATTCGCCCGTTTCATTGGCAGCGCCGACTTCACCTTCGCTATGGTGGAGAGAAGGAAGAATGCGACGATTCGGCCATCTGGTGCAACAAGCTTGTCGACATCCAGAAGCAATACAAGATCATCAGCAACGGGCAGGAGAAGGACTCCGTGGTTGACCTCGCTGAGACCATCATTGGCCCCTGATACGCCAACATGAAAAAAGACGACCAGAACACGTGGGAGGTACCTCTGAATCTAGCCTACATAACCTTCGCGGCCAAGGACGCATACGCATGCTATGACATGTACAGGCAGATCTTGGACATGAGGGCGTGTCTACTTCCCGTAACCGATGAGTACACGGACAGCCGCAGCGTCATGATCAAGCGTGCTAGGAAGGTCTAGATGTTGTACTTTATCTGTTTATAAGCACCTTTATCATGTGAGTGTTTCATGCATTAGCCTATGTGTCGTAATTATCTGTTTTGTTCGAAATATTTCTTTTAAGAACCCATTAACCTGATTCCTTTTTTAGTGGCTATTTGCTTATGTATGTAAACTAGTTCACTTGTCCGTAAAAAAAACTAGTTCACTCGACTGCCGTGCTTTGAATCTCCTTCCTCCCAACATATTCCCCTCCTCAGGTGGACCCAGCAGGTCTCTGAATTTTCTCCCACTTTCTTTTTCGATGTAAACTGAGTTTTCTCCCAGTACTTTCCCCTAGAACCAACTCAACTGTCCCATGTCTAGCCTAAAAAATAATAATACCCCACATACTATTAACTCATCAAATTAAAATGATATTTTCTTTCATAAGTTGAAAGTTCTTACAAAATAATAATAATAATTGTTTATATATAACTTGGCAAGTTAACTCCTAGTGATTGCATACATAAGCTTGCAAAGATTTTACTGACGTGCAATCATGTATTTATGTTTTTGTAACATTTCTCCGTCTAGCCCAACATGATATTTTCACCAAGCCCAGCAAGTCCTCGGATTTCAAGAAAAATGCAAATGGGATTTAAGCAGGTTGCATAGATACTGCATCATTGTTTCACCCAGCCCACCAAATGGACTAAAAAAATGTTCCCCCCACTGACAGGTCGGACCCACCAGCTATATCTTCACACGCAAGGAAGTGCCTCCTTATTACGCACAAAAAAATGAATACCCCCTTCTAGCTGGGACCCACCATAGTGGGAGGATAACTTGTGGGCCAACAAAGTTGACGGGGACGAGGGCTTTGTCAACTTAGTCAATATGAATGATTGTAGCTCCAGTGACCGTACGATGTCCATCCAATGGCCATAGTGCTTCTTCAACCTCTGGTCTTCTTGCTCCAGCCGCCTAAAGCAGCGCCGGTCGTGCCACATGCTCCTGCCTCCCGTAGCCGGCTGTGCTGCCGCGGAGGCCTCACCGCCCTATACTATTCCCACTGCTGGCCAGGCCCTGTAGCGATGGCAGCCTCACACTGCAGCCGAACTAGTGAACCCTCGTACTCCACTCCGCGCGGGCTTCCACTGTCGCGTCTTCCCCGGCTCCGCGTCGTCCCCTTCCTAGGCCTCGCCGTCGTCCACCGCCGTGGTGCTCTCCGCGCGGCATGGTCAACGTGGTCAAGGAACGACTTCCATCGGAAGGGTACTGTACATGGAGAGGCTGACAGCTGGGTCCATGGTCAGAGCCCAGTTTTTTTGTGATTTGCCAAGCAAGTCGCTTTGTTAGGCCCGTTGGGCTACAAATCTTTCAAGACGAGGAGAGCTTTCATTCGGCTGGCCGAGAAAATGGCCCATCAGTAATGAGAAATGGGCTGTACATTTTTAAAATACATCAAACCGGCAATTAGTTTCAAATATCTTTTTTTATTTCAAGATTTTAAATTACATTAATTTTTATGCATGGAGAATTTTTTGGACTTTATTTTGATATACATTTATTTTTAAAATCAGTTTGAATGTGAGTCGAAATTTCGGGATCAAAAACAGTTCATACCGCACCGAAATATGCAAAATTTCGTATAATTTTTTAACAGTGGCCACAATTTGGGCTGTAATGCTAACAACAAGAATATGGGCTCCAAAAAAACCTTAAGAATTAGAAAATGGGCTGAAAATTATTAGAAATAATGGCAGATGGGCTGTATGCTAATTTCCATAGACTTGAGGCTTTCCTAAAAAAAAGGTTGACGCACAAGCAGTGACTGTTGGATGTCCATCCAACGGCCGTCGTGCTTCTTTAATCTCTGCTCTTCCTGCTCCCGCCGCTCAAACAAGCGACGGCGGGACTGCCTGCTCCCTCCTCCCCATGACTGGTTGTGCTGCCGCGCATGCCTCAGTGCCCCACCGTACTCCCATCGCTGGCCTAGACATCCCTCTACTCACCCACACATGCTGTTATTCTCCGGCGACGGCAGACGAACCAGTAAACCGTCGTACAGTCGTACTCCCCTCTGTGTGGGAAACAAAAAAAACGGCCGAGTCTTCCCTGCCTCCGTGTCATTCCCTTCCTAGGCCTCGCCGTCGTCCACCGCCCTGGTGCTCTCGGCGTGGCGTGGTCAGCGTGGTCAACGACCGACATGCATCTGAAGTGGACTGTACGTGGAGAGGCTGACAGCTGGGTCCACGGCCGCACGCAAGGAAATGCCTCCTTATTACGCGCAAAATAATGATTTCCTCCACCTGACATCTGGGACCCACCGAAACGGCCTCTGTATTTCGCGAAAAAAACGTTACCGCTGCTGACAGCTCGGACCCACAAGCTATATCTTCGCACGCAAGGAAGTGCCTCCTTATTACGCACAAAAAAAATGAATACTCCCCCTGCTAGCTGGGACCCAGTATAGTGGGCCTACTAAGTTGACGGGGACGAAGGGCTTTGTCAACTTAGTCAATATGCATGATTCTAGCTCGACTGACCGTACGATGTCCATCCAACGGCCGTAGTGCTTCTTCAACCTCTGGTCTTCTTGCTCCAGACGCCCAAAGCAGCGCCGGTCGTGCTGCCTACCCCTGCCTCCCATGGCCGGTTGTGCTACCACAGAGGCGTGCCATACTACTCCCACCGCTGGCCAGGCCAGCCCTCCACTCCACTCACCCACACCTCCTGTTATTCTGCGGCGACGGCAGCGCAGCCGAACCAGTGAACCCTCGTACTCCTCTCCGCATGGGCATCCACTGCCGCGTCTTCCCCGGCTCTGCGTCGTCCCCTTCCTAGGCCTCGCCGTCGTCCACCGCGGTGGTGCTGTTGGCACGGCATGGTCAATGTGGTCAATGACCGAATTCCATCGGAAGAATACTGTACATGGAGAGGCTGACAGCTGGGTCCACGACAGCAGCAAGGAAGTGCCTCCTTATTACGCGGAAAATAATTATTCCTCCACCTGACAGCAGGGACCCACCGGACACCCACCAGTATATCGCGAAAAGAACGTTTGCCCCTGACTGCTGGGACCCACCCGACGGGCCACCGTATTTCGCGAGAAAAATGTTCCCCCTACTGTCAGCTCAGACCCACCGGAAGTGCCTCCTTATTACGCACAAAAAAATGAATACCCCCTGCTAGCTGGGACCCACCTTGGTGGGAGGCTGACTTGTGGGCCTACTAAGTTGATGGGGACGGAGGGCTTTGTCAACTTAGTCAATATGCATGATTCTAGCTCCAGTGACCGTACGATGTCCATCCAACGGCCGTAGTGGTTCTTCAACCTCTGGTCTTCTTGCTCCAGCCGCCCAAAGCAGCGCTAGTCGTGCCGCCTGCTCCTGCTTCCTATGGCCGGCTGTGCTGCCGCGGAGGCCTCACCGCCCCCTACTATTCCCACCGCTGGCTAGGACCTGCGGCGACGGCAGCGTCACACAACAGTCGAATGAGTGAACCCTCATACTCCTCTCTGCGTGGGCATCCACTGCTGCGTCTTCACCGGCTCTGCGTCGTCCCCTTCCTAGGCCTCGCCGTCGTCCACCGCCGTGGTGCTCTCGGCGCGGCGTGGTCAACGTGGTCAAGGAACGACTTCCATCGGAAGGGTACTGTACGTGGAGAGGCTGACAGCTGGGTCCATGGCGGCAGCAAGGAAGTGCCACCTTATTACACGGAAAATAATGATTCCTCCACCTGATAGCAGGGACCCACCAGACGGGCCACCATATTTCATGAAAAAACGTTTCCCCCTGAGTGCTGGGACCCACCAGCTACACCTTCGCACGCAAGGAAGTGCGTTCGGGCAAAAAAATGATTCGCCCCCCTGACTGCTGGGACCCACCAACTACATCTTCGCATGCAAGGAAGTGCCTGACAGTCGGGACCCACCTGGTCGAAGCGTACGTAGCGTTGTCATTCTGGTCGTTGACATGGCTGGGTCGGAACGTGTCGTAGTAGATGCGGCAAGGGTGCAAGAAAGAAAATACGGCCACATATGTGTACTTACGAGCGGGGTCTCGAACGCCTACTCGCGCATACGTACAGCGAGGGCTCGCTGACATGGCTGGGTCGGAATGGAGAAACAACATCGTCGTCGTGTTCATGGGGAGGCAACAGAATGCGTCGTGTTCATGGGGAGGCAACAGAATGCGTCGTGTTCATCGAGAGGGCTTGGACGAAATAGGCGATGGAAACAAGGCCTGGCATACCGCAGAACGGAGGAAACGACCTTGTGTTCAACAAGCCACGTTCGAAACGGGATCCTGTTCATCGGGAGGGGTCTGGCGTACCGCAAAACGGAGGAAACGGACCTCCTACAGTCGAAACGAGGGTCCTGTTGATCGGGAGGGGTGTCGCATACCGCAAAACGGAGGAAACGGACCTCCTTTGGTCGAAACGGGGGTCCTGTTGATCGGGAGGGGTGTGGCGTACCGCAAAACAGGGGAAACGGACTTGTGTTGGAGTGTTACGGTCGAAACGGGGGTCCTGTTCATCGGGAGGGGTGTTGCATACCGCAAAACGGGACTCCACGGGATACTGTTCATCTCCACCGTCGACCCCCTCCAGCCTCCACGAGCTACTGTTCATCCACCGTCGACCTCCTCCAGCCTCCACGGGCTCCTGTTCATCCAGCCTCCACCGCGCGCTACTCCACCGGCTACTGTTCAACCACCCCTCCACCGTCTACTGTTCATCCAGCCCTCCACACCATGGGATCCTGCTCAACCACCCCTCAACGGGCACCCCTCCACCGTCTACTGTTCATCCTACCCTCCACGGGGTGGTCCTGTTCATCCAGCCCTCCACGGGGTGGTCCTGTTCATCCAGCCCTCCACGGGGTCCTGTTCATCCAGCCCCAACCGGCTCGATCGATCGGGGTCATGTTCATCCAGAGGCAACACCACGGGGTCCTGTTCATCCACCCCCACCGGGAACTGTTCATCTAACCCCGCCCCCCTCCCCCCCCCGCCCCGCAATGCTCACTGTTCATCCAAAGGCAGCATCGATTGGCTTCAGTTACCAGGAGTAGCGAAGGAATCGCTCGATCAGGTTCAGTTAACAGCCATCAATCGATCGCTCGGGTTCAGTAACGCGTAGCCTGCAGTGCAATCGCTCGGGTTCAGTTAGAGCCCAATGCCTCGCTCGGGTTCAGTTAGAGCCAACGCCTCGCACACACGCGTGTACGTGTACGAGAGAAACACGCATCGCTCGGCCCCTGACCTCCCATCGTAACCGGGAACCCCCCGAAATTTTCCTCCCCCTCGCTTCTACCATGGTTTTATCCGTCATCGACGGCCCAAAGAATGTCATGCAGCTGCGTCTCCGGCCCGCCCAGGACGAAAAGCCCATTTTTTGTCATGATTTTTGGTCATAGAAGTAGGAGCCCACCACATCTATGATGATACCGGGTTTTGTCACAATTATCGCCATAGAAGTGTCATATGTATGACAGAAAAAAAATTCGTTCGTCCCAAAATGTCACGGATGTGTCTTTTTTTGTAGTGCCTCCCGATGAACAGGACCCGCCTTTCGACCGTAGCGCTCCAACACAAGTCTGTTTCCTCCGTTTTGCGGTACGCCACACCCCTCCCGATCAACAGGACCCCCGTTTCGACCGTAGGAGGTCCGTTTCCTCTGTTTTGCGGTACGCCACACCCCTCCCCATCAACAGAACCCCCGTTTTGACCATAGGAGGTCCGTTTCTTCCGTTTTGCGGTACGCCAGACCCCTCGCAATGAACAGGATCCCGTTTCGAACGTGGCCGGTCGAACACAAGGTTGTTTCCTCCGTTCTGCGGTATGCCAGGCCTCATTTCCATCGCCTGTTCCGTCCAAGCCCTCCCGATGAACACGACCACGCATTCCGTTGCCTCCCCATGAACACGATGACGATGTTGTTTCTCCGTTCCGACCCAGCCATGTACACGAGCCCTGGCCATACGTATGCGCGAGTAGGCGTTCGAGACCCTGCCCGTATGTACACATATGTGGCCGTATTTTCTTTCTTGCACCCTGGCCGTTGTACGTACATGTAAATGCTACGTGCGCTCCTCTATTACGAACGTGCACGCCTCTACTACGACACGTGCGCGCCTCTACATCAACCAGTATGTACGTACACGTTCGTGACCAGAATGACAACGCTTCGACCAGGTGGGTCCCGACTATCAGGCACTTCCTTGCCTGCGAAGATGTAACTGGTGGGTCCTAGCAGTCAGGGAGCGAATCATTTTTTTGCCTGGACGCACTTCCTTGCGTGCGAAGATGTAGCTGGTGGGTCCCAGCAGTTAGGGGGGCGAATCGTTTTGTTTTTTTGCCCGGACGCACTTCCTTGCGTGCGAAGATGTAGCTGGTAGGTCCCAACAGTCATGGGGGCGAATCGTTTTTTTGCCCGGGCACACTTCCTTGCGTGCCAAGGTGTAGCTGGTGGGTCCCAGCAGTCAGGGGGGAAATGTTTTTTCACGAAATACGGTGGCCCGTCCGGTGGGTCCCTGCTGTCAGGTGGAGGGATCATTATTTTCCGTGTAATAAGGAGGCACTTCCTTGCTGCCGCCGTGGACCCAGCTGCCAGCCTCTCCATGTACAGTCCACGTCCGATGGAAGTCGTTCCTTGACCACGTTGACAACGCCGCGCCGAGAGCACCAGGGCGGTGGACTACGGCGAGGACTAGGAAGGGGACGACACGGAGCCAGTGAAGACGCGGCAGTGGATGCCCACGCGGATAGGAGTATGCCCAGCGGTGGGAATAGTAGGGGCGGTGAGGCCTCCGCGGCAGCACAACCGGCCAAGGGAGGGAGGAGCAGGCGGCACGACTGGCGATGCTTTGGGCGGCTGGAGCAAGAAGACCGGAGGTTGAAGAAGCACTACGGCCATTGGATGGACATCGTATGGTCACTACAGCTAGAATCATTTATATTGACTAAGTTGACAAAGCCCTTGGTACATCAACTTAGTAGGCCCACAGGTCAGCTTCCGAAACGGTGCACCCCAGATGTCAGGGGGAGGAATCATTTTTTGGGTGGGTGAAGCTAGAATATCCGAGATTGAAGAAGAAGCATGACATTCGTTGGGTGGACATCCAACGGCCACTGCTGCTAGAACTGTGTATTGACTATAACTTGACGAAGCCTTGCATACGCGTCAACTCTGTTTTTTAAGGGACGTGTCAACTTAGTAAGGCCAGAAGTGTGTGGCAGAGAACTTATAGCCCATTTGAGATTTGTAAGAATGTGTAGCCCATTTTTGAATTCTAATGGAATTTACTACAACCCATTTACAGTTTGTTAAAAGTACAACCCATTTCAACCAACCATTCAAAACGGATTTCAATAAAATTTCCCACATTTTAATGGGATCCGAAATATTTTTATCCCGAAATTTCTAGTCAGTTTAAATAAATTTATATTACGTAAAAATCCAACGAAACATTGCGCTCGCAACAATTAATGAAATTAAAATTTTCAATATCCAAAAATAAGATTTTATAGAGTAATCACGTGTTCGGTGCGTTTTTTATAGTTACTGCCCAGTTTTTATAATTACATCCCATTTATTATTTCTTAAAGCCCATTTTCTTGTTAAGCCTAATGCATCCCTCCTAGGAAAGATTTGCAGCCCAGCGGGGCAGAGAATAACAACTTGACCTTGCCTGGGTATTCCTAAAAAAGTATAGCTGGGCTGGCCATTTTCAGCTTGAAAAAAATTAATATCTGGGCTAGATATCTGGCCTGGGCTAGACGGGCCACAGCCCGTCCAGTTAATACCTGCAGCGATGTTTTCGTTGTTGTTCAGAGGAGAAAAAATTATATCTGGGCTAAACATCAAAAAACTCGGCAGTGCTCACACCTCAAAAACACAAATACCGCTCGAGCTGCTTGGTCCCAGCTGTCGGCCGCTTCGTGTGCAATTCTCTCGTTTACTGACGACTACTACATAGGTTGACAATGGTGTGGGACCGTGATGTCAGGAAAGCAGGGGGAAGCAAAATAAATTACTCCAGTGAGCGCTTCCACCTCTGCCTCGTTGGGTCCCGTGGAAACCCCTTCCCTCCCTTTTTTTTGTTCGGGCAAGGACCAATGCATGCAGCACGCCATGCAGTTATTAGGCAAGAAATAAAACCGCTTTGCATGCTATGAATTACGATGGCCTGCATGGGTAGCTAATAAGGTATCCTCTTAACTGCTGTGATTAAATGTTGTGTTTAGAAGAGAGAAATATTCTTCTTTTCCACTAATCTGCTTGCACCTAGGTCATGATGCACCTTCTAATACGACTTATTCACCTAGACGGATGGAGTATAGTTTTATACATATATATATATATGTATATATAATAAGGAGGCACTTGCGTACGTGAGGCTATGGACCTGGTGGGTCCCTATTGTCATCCTCTCCAAGTAAAGTCATCTCCTCGCCCGCGCGCGCTTTCCGCCCGAAATAGTCAATGCCGCCCGCCCCGCTTCCCGGTGCAGGCGATTGCTCCGCCTTCAAACGACACAAGTGTCGTTCGTCCGTCCATCTGCCGCCCACATTAATGATACGCGGTTGCCGAGGCGGCTACTCCGGCGCCACACGTCCGTCCCTCCGCCCGCCCACCATTGCTATATAAACTGCTGCGCCGGCCATAGCCGCAGTCATCCGCATCTGTTCCCTTTCTCCTGTCCACACCACTACTGCGCACCATGGCTTCCTCGCGCTCCAGCGCTCTTCGGGACGGACGGACGACGGACCGCAAGGAGATGGCAGCCATTACTGCCGACCGGCTGGCTGGCAGGCAGCTGGAGGTCGATGACGTCCCAATGGAGAACATGGTAGTCGACGATCCGGCGCCAACCCCCTCCTCCATGCCATCCTCGCTGGTGCATTGCACCATGACCATTGGCGAGGCCCGTGCCCAATATATGGACAGTGTGAGGCAGATGCGTCAGGAGCAGTTCCGGGAGGCGCAGGCCGACGCCGCCTACAACCACCATCTCCTCCAGGAGCACCTGCAGGCGGAGGAGCAGATTGCCGCGGAGCGGGTGGAGCAGGAGGCGCTGCTCGACTCGTACCGCTCCGCCCGCAAGGGCCGCCTCGAGCGCTGGCGGTACCGCATGCGGGTGGCGGAGGCTGCGGCTGCCTACAAAGAGGATAGCAAAGAGGGCGATGAAGCGGGCGAGGCGCTGTTTGGCGAGACCGAGGAGGAGGCAGAGAACAATGCCGGCTCCGACGAGTCCCCGCTCCGCTGGCGTCGACGAGGGCCTGCTCCGCCGAGGCCCCGCAGCCCCAACAACGAGGCAGAGGACACCGCTGGCTCCGACGAGGCCCCGCCCCGCCAACAACGAGGCAGAGGACATCGACGGCTCAGCCGAGGACCCACCCTGCCGGCAACCTGGTGGAGGATTTCCATCGCTCTGCTGAGGCACTGCCCGCTGGCAACGGGACAGAGGACATCGCCGGCTCCGCTGAGGCCCCGCCCCGCTGCCAACGAGGCCGCGCCACACAGAAAACGAGGAAGAGTAGAACACGGTAGGTCGCCGCCGCTCGGGTCCAAGTAAGGCCACCGCTGCTACCCTTCTATTGAAGCCAAGCTAGGCGGGTTGACCATTGACGGCTGGTTAGCTTCTTGGCGGCGACGTGGAGTCAGGGAGTTCTGCTGGAGAATAACGTTGCTTCTACTTAGCTGCTGGTGCAGTTGGCTGACTGACACGTGGGCCCAACAGGCCACATGTCAGTTATGCAACTGCACCTGCAGTTTAGTCACTGAAGCTTCTGTTCGGCTCAGCAGGACATAGGTGGGTAGCTTCGGTTAATTAATTATACCTCCTTCGTCACCAAGCTTCCTCCTTCGTGGATCTCATTGGCACTCTTGAAGTGGAAGAAAAGGCGAGAGCAAAGGACACACATGCTTGAGGAATTGTGGGAGGATCTAGTGCCAATATGGTACAGAAGAACTTCTAGCCCCACAAGTTCAAAAACAAGGGCAAGTTTGATGGTAAAGCAAAGTTTGATGGGAAGAACAAGGCCGTGCAACACAAGAAATTCAAGAATAAGAATGACAAGAAGAAAGGTGTTTGTCATGTGGTGATCCTGATCATTGGGCTCCTAGTTGCCCTAATCGCTATGACAAGCTAGGCGGGTTGACCACTGACGGCCGGTTAGCTTGTTGGTGGCGATGTGGAGTCGGAGAGCTATGTTGGAGAAGGACGCTGCTTCTACTTAACTACTGGTGCAGTTGGCTGACTGACACGTGGGCCCAACAAGCATCTGGGCCACATGTCAGTTACGCAACCGCACCTGCAGTTAAGTCACTGAAGCTTCTGTTCGGCTTAGCGGGACACAGGTGGGTAGCTTCGGTTAATTAATTACACCTCCAGCGCACCCCTTTTTAGTTGAAGAATGTATGAAATGTAATGAAATCCAGCATGTTTATATGAAATCTGACCGTGTATGAATGAATTTATTTCGATTAGTTCGAATTCCTGTATAACTGGCATTGGATGAACATGCAAAACAATATGTACTAGCATTATTCCTAGGGTGATCACCTCATTTGCAGCAGTTTCACATGTACTCCGTCCGGTCCTTTCTAGTCTGCATACAAGTTTTGTCTGCAGTCAAAGTATCTCTACTTTGACCAATCTTATACAAAAAAGTATGCACTTTCACAATGTGCGAAGTAAAAAGGAACAAAAGGACTACAAAGAGTTTGAGCAGCTTTTTAGCGTTTCTGTACATTGCAATCAAACACACAGGCCTGGCAATCCATAGAGAACATTCAAAACAATCGATGATTATGCATCTCAGCGACTCACATGTCAGAGGCAATATTTACTTCACAACTAAAGAATAAAGAAAAAATTGATCAACGCTGCTGATAGCAAAGGGCGTCCCATTCGAAAATATCAAACGCATGTCTTTCTAAAATCAATGAGCAAAATTTGACAAGGTTGTCCCATTCCAAAATATCAAATGCCTGCGATTGTGGAATGGGCAGGGTTTGCCATCAGTTCGGACATTGACATGGCACCTCGTGCTAAATAAACCAGCTGTTCTTTTTGTGCAGTTCCACCAAAATCAACCAAATTCACGCGTAGCTTGTATGATTTCGCCCTTATATGTTGCAACGCCTTGAACTTATTGGCACCTCCTTTCTTGTGGTGGAAATGAACGATTCGATGTATTCATGAACATTTTGTGTAGTTCCCATTGAAATCAAGCTGAGCACCCCTTTTTGCACAAATACAAAAAAGTGATTAGTATAGAGCAAACTGTACTATGAATTGACAGTTTCAACAGGCACATACATGGTCCATGTAGAGCACACTTTTAGAAAAATGGAACTCACTAGAAAGAATCCTAGAACAACATTGTACTCGCGCATCACAGCAAAAAAATGGAGATTTTGTCAGTCCTTCTGAGCTGAAGTTAGTTTGGTCTTGTGGGGAGTAATGTAACCATCCTTCAACTGTTCCTTCTGATGATAAGATAGACAGGGCTTCTTCATCCTGGCATAATCGAAACTAGTCACTTAACGTACTCCATATTCTTCTTCAGAGGAAGATGATCCTATTGTGCAAAGACAAGAGGACTACTAAATGCTAGCATCACTGTTTGCTCGAAGAAAAGGAAAGGAAATATTTAAAATAGCACAGATGAAGCACTTCTCAGGGACAATACCACTTATTCATGACAATATCTAAATAGTAGCACAACACCAATAGAGATGACAAATCTCAATCATATGGATGAAATCAGTGGGCGAGTACCAACCTTTGTTAGGAGGCTTATTGTGTAGAGCATACAGATAAAGCATTTCTCCGGAACCATCTGTTGCTATCTACGGTGGTGGCCAAGCTTACTATATACTCCTCGACTAGTTTAATGTTTCCAACATCTTCTTGTGCAGTTCCACTAAAATATATGGTATCTTCAAAGAAGATCCCTGTTTGCACAAGTAGAGATAATTACATATTACATTAAGAGTGGCATCAAATCAGTGGCAAAAAATTGCTCGTTCCAGCCATAGCAATAAATTAAGATGCAAAACTATATCATTACTTGTGCCATCACAGTTCTAGTGCTTCATTACAACACCGGGAGTTGATTTTTGTTTTTCTTCCCCTTGTTCTTCCCCTTCATCACTTGGTTCAATAATAAAGAAGCTTCGCCTTTAATGTAAGATTTGGCATGTCAATTAGGGAGCACAAGTATAGTACTAAACTTAATTTTCTGATGAAAGTGGCAAAATACAGGCCAGCAGTTGTGAAATATCCTTATCTTACCTCAATGGGATATTACGGTGCACATGCAAATTGGAAGTCTTGTCTCCATTTGTGCAGCTCACTAAAATCAAGCAACATTATCGTACAAGTAGCACAACATATGAATGCACACTGTAGAATCAAGTGAAAGAAGGCTAGTACTGACCTCTCATGACGCGGAATTCAAACAACTCACAAGAACAAGATCTGAACCAAATTCGCCTTAACGGATAGGAAGTAAGATCTCCTCTTGTGCAGTTCCACTAAGATCAAACAATCAAGCAACATTGTCGGTGTGACATTTTGGTTGAACTGCACAAAACACTCTTAAAACAAAAGTGTTTTGTGCAGTGCAGCAAAAGGTCACAATGGCAACGAGGTGAAGTAGATAACCCTGTTTACACAGAGGTGCAAAGGAAACAATTAGTGGTCAATAACGATGGATGACACAGAAGCCAACAAAAAGAAGCATCTACCTTATCTAAATGGGAAAGAAAGCAAGACAGTAGCATTTCTCAAACAGTGGCATTGATTAATATTAACATAGAGATTATATTAACAATAAAATTCCTTAAACATGTAATTTGCTTTTAATTGTGGCATTGCATCAATTTTCTAGTGGCATTATTAGAGGGTGTTTGTTTACAGATACATTTTGGTGTAGGGACTAAAAAAACTCCGTGTCAGTCTGTGTTGGTCCCAGTTTTGTTATCAGACGCCTTTCCCTATGTGAGCGCAGCAAATCTAGTCTTGCTCAAACTCTACAGCCTTGTCCCTTCCTTTTTGAACTAGTACTTTCGCCCCTTCCTTTCCTTTTTGAACCACATCCTAGATTTATGCGATACAACTTTCCCCACTACTTTCCCCATTCCTTTCCTCTTTGAACCACGTCCTAGATTAATGCTATACAACTTCCCCCCTTCATTTCCTCTTTCAACCATGTCATAGATTCATGCTATATACAACTTTTCCCACTACTTTCCCCCACTCCTTTCCTCTTTGAACCACGTCCTAGATTCATGGTATACATGCAGCTAGAGCAATGCATGTGGAGTAAGTAAATTATACCTTAAGGTTCTTGGGGCGTGGTTCGGCGGGCGACGGGACGGCGGCGAAGAAGAAGGGGTCGGAGGCCCTCCCACGCCGCCGCTGGGTGGAAAGTGAACAACTGCGCCGGTAGTCCCTCGCCGACGGCGACAGCGTTAAGCCTCCTTCCCTTCCCGGCGGATAGATCCTGCCAGCTCTTTGAGCAGCAGTGAGGGGAGAGAGGCCAACGAAGTCTTGTTTAGATCTGGCGAGGGAAAGAGAGTGTGAAGAGAGAAACTACAAGCGCTGAGGCTCCAGCGGGAGAGGGCGAGAGAGCGTGAAGAGAGCAACTACAAGCGTTGAGGCTCCAGCGTGTATATATATACTGGAGAGAGAGTGTGAAGAGTGCAAACCCTAGAAAACATTTGGCCAGTCAAAGAATCCTCCTGGCACAAATTATGCTCAAGTGTAGTTATCGAACCCGAGACCTCAAGTTTGATGAGCGAACAGGCTAACCAGCTACACAACCCTCCCCTTATGTTCAACGAGAGGGAAATAACCTTTTATACATTCCTACATTCGTGTGACAAGCATGCCATGTTTTTTTGTGTGTGTGGGAGTCATTAGGATTTACATCATAATCGTGTCATGTGGCTTTGGTGGTAAGACTATCCATAGTGGTGCAAAAATCACCTTAGCTCTCTCCACGTAGTACGTTGGGTCCCACCAGTCAGAGGTGTATCTTACCTCACACATCTCGCCACTGCTCGGGAACACTGTCCAATTGATCCCTCTGTTTGCTCACGTACTATTTTTAAGTGAATCCTTATTCTAACATGCACACAAATTTTGGGCACTTGTATTCGACTTAAGTCAGTGTGCCACCGTATCTCGTATACTTACTACTCCCTCCGTCTAGGTGTAATAAGTCACATTAGAAGGTGCAACGGGACCAAGGTGCGTGCGTGTGCGTGTGCGTGCGTGTGTGTGTGTGTGTGTGTGTTTAACACCATGTGTGTGTTAGAGAGAGCGACAGATCGACCTACTCCTACAGAGAGATGTTGTGTAGTGTACGATTTTAGCCGCGAGAGTCGGTGCATCCTCTCGTTTCCGGGCGTGTCCGATAGGGACATGCAGACAGCTTCCACGCCCGCTCCTGACCAGCCTGGCCCACCCAAAGCCCCTCCATCGCGCGCGCTTGCCGCCCGAAATGGTCAGCGCCGCTCCAAAGAATCGGTGCCACATTCATGCCCGGGCAGAGCGGACGTGAACTCTCACTGGCGCAAGAGTGATGGTTGCTTCGTCCGTCCAACTTACTGATGGGTCTATGTGATTTGACGGCTCATTGGTCTTTATTACTTAGGTGGTAGGACTGCTGGACGTCCAACGCTTTCGGCGAAAGGAGGTATACTACTACTAGATTACAATTTTCTCCATTCTTACATCAGAGGCGTGCAAGAGCAGTGAAAATACGCAGGCTCAGTGATTACATGGCCCACCTCACACTATCACCGTGCGACACCTAACTCTTTACATAGTACTCCCTCCGTTCCTAAATATTACTACTAGATGAGTCCCCGCGCGTTGGCGCGGAACAGAGGTATATCTCTCTGCGCAAAATTATCGATTTCATAGAACAAAAAAAACTCTATAACCGCATGAAAAATGTGGTAGCCAAACTAAATAAACTCCCATCATCATTTAGATCATCCCACGTAAGGAAAAAAGATCAGCCAACTCCTACTGCATAATGGGATTATATTTTTCTTTTTGACATGTTAATGGGACCTAAAAGCTCACTTACATGCATGCTACCGGTGCATGCTTGCATGCAGACATGTTGATGTGATTTAAAACCCACTCACATGCATGTGGCACAGTATTTCTGCATGCTTGCATGTGGCTTACTGCGGAGCCTCTCAACGTCTAGATCAGACGGCTATTATGGAGTGATTTACTTCATCTAACGGCTACATCAATTTTGATGACGTGGCTCAAGGAGAGGATAGAGAATTCCTAGTAGTGGGGGCTAGCTATTACTAGTAGATACACTAGTAGAAAACTGGGCTTTGGTCCAGGCCGGGTCAGCCCATTAGTCCCGGTTCAGTCCAGAACCGGGACCAATGGGGGCATTGGTCCCGGTTCGTGAGCCCAGGGGGCCGGCCGGGCCACGTGGGCCATTGGTCCCGGTTCATCTGGACCTTTCGGTCCCGGTTGGTGGGATGAACCAGGACCAATGGGCCTCTCTCCTGGCCCACAACCATTGGTCCCGGTTCGTGCCTCAAACCGGGACTAAAGATTAGACCTTTAGTCCCGGTTTGAGGCACGAACCGGGACTAATGGGGTTGAGACCTTTAGTCCCGGTTCGTGCCACGAACTGGTACTAAAGGTCCCATTTTCAAACTCTACACCCCCCCCCCCCCCGCCCCGTGGATCGCCTTTTCAGTTTTAAAAAAATAAAAGAAAATGATGGAAATGTCAAAAAAATAAAAGAAAATGAGTTTCACATGTGATATGTGGTCTATTTGTTGGGAAAATTTGCAAATGTAAATTTTGACTTTATTTGCAAAATCTCTCTGAAATTTGTAAAAATGGGCATAACTTTTGCATACTAACTCGGATGAAAAAGTTTTTTATATGAAAAATCATCTACTCGAAAAGTTACATTTTCAAAATCCTCAAAAACCTAATAGAAAAAAAGTTACGGGGCTTTTAAGATCTAGAGTGAAAAAAATCGAAAAAAATTCAAATAGTGGGCAAACTGTGGTCTAACAATGGTCAAACTAATTATTCTAGAATATTAGTGTTACTAAATAATTATTTCTGTTATTTCAATTTTGGTCAAATCTGGTCAAATTGTGGTCAAACAATGGTCAAACTAATTATTTAAGAAATATTAGTGTTACTAAATAATTATTGTTTTTTAAAACAATAGTTTCAAAATAAAACTATGAAATGTGTCACTTCATGCTCAAGCAAAATTCCTGAAGGTTAATAGGATTGACATCTTAGTATTGTCAGGAAAACAACAAGTGCAGACTTGGAGCGAGGGAGAATAGAACCCGGAAGTTAAGCGTGCTCAGGCTGGGGGAGTGGGAGGATGGGTGACCGTTCGGGTAGTTAGATGATTTGGAATGATGAGGGGTGATTAGAGGATAAATTGAGAAGTGATGAGGGGTGGTGATTACAGACTAGAGGTTAAAATAATTCAGAAATTTGAAAACAAAAAAAAAATTCAAAAAAAAATTCAAAAAAAAATTCAAAAAAAAATTTTCAGAAAAAAAATCATAAAATTTCCTTTAGTCCCGGTTTGTGTTACCAACCGGGACTAAAGGTGGAGCTCCACATGGCCGCGCCCTTTAGTCCCAGTTCTAGATTGAACCGGGACTAAAGGGATAGGCATTAGTATCGACCCTTTAGTCCTGGTTCCAGAGCCGGGACTAAAGGCCCTTATGAACTGGGACAACATGCCCTTTTTCTACCAGTGATAGTAAGTCTTTGTAGAGATTCCACTACATACGGAACAAAATGAATGAATCTACACTTAAAATGCATCTATATACATCCGCATGTGGTTCATGGTGAAAACTCTACAAAGACTTATATTTAGGAACGGAGGAAGTACTATTATAGTACGTACTGTAATTTATCAGTGAGATAAATTTGTACAATGCTATGAAGCTTCCAGCTTGTGTTACATGTATCTTGCGTCCAAGGTTGCCCGTTGCAACATTTCATCAAATACAAAGGATACTAACATGCATGCTATTGCATCTCAATGATTGACAGATCATAGCAAATATGTACTCCCTCTGTTCCAAAATAAGTTTCTCAACTTTGTGCAAACTTTAGTATACAAAGTTGTACTACTACTAAAGTTGACAATTATTTTGGAACAGAGGCGGCTAAAGAAAAAAACGATCCATGCAGTCCCTAGCCCTTGAACCGTGAACCCTGACCAGACTTCAATTTGCTCGCAACGTTCGAGCTTCCTAATAAATGAAGTATGCAACCTTTTGACCATTGGATCATTTTGTGCAGTTTCACCAAAATCGAGATGAGCATCCCTGTGGCAAAGAAATTGAGCAAGCGTGATTAGAATAAGATTACTGGGACTAGTTGATGAGACATAAACTCATCACAAATACAGTACATAGAAGCCAGTAGAGGTATGTGTGGGGGAAAGAAGTATAGAGAAATATACATAGGGAGTGATGTGGGCAGCTGGAGCAGTGGTGCAAGCCGGCTGTAAAGGGAGTTGTACCTGAGGGACGTAGCTCAACCTTGAGGAGGGCGGCGGGAGGCGGCAACTGCCCACGTCGCGGCAGTGAGCAAGGGACGAAGGCAACCTCACCGGCTTTGTGAGAGAGAACGGCGGGGACCCCTGATCGGGACGTGCCGACAGTGGGTTTTCGCCGTCGGCGACGGCCACCGCATCTACACTAAGCATCCACCCCTTCCCCAAGTGGACGTTATCCACCGGGATGTTAGAGATGTGGCCACAGTCGTTTTGTGCGAGAGAGTGTGAAGAGAGCAACCCCAGCAAGCAACCGTGTAGGCTGGCCCGTCCTGACTATGTATATAGTGGAGCGGTTTCCTTTTCTCTCCATATGAACCTATCATATTGCGTACGTGCCACTAAAGAAAAAAACCTTTATTTATAAATGACGCGGCACCTACTACTCGTTCTCCTATAACCTTGCGCTTGGCATCTCCAAAATATTAACCTTGCGATTGGCTCTTCGCCTCTTTGGGAAGTCGAGCAATAATGGTAGTGCAGTATATATCGTTCTGGCTATATGAGACTGAATGAATTGCTGCACGTCCACCACGTGGGCGAGGGTCGAGGAGCGAGGGAGAGTGCTACATACGGAGCAAAATGAGTGAATCTACACTCTAAAATACGTCTATATACATCAGTGTTTGGAGTATGTACTAGTAGTTCATATTGAAATCTACTAAAGGAGATATATATATATTCCAAACAATATGATAATATAATCTCTATAACCAAGGTAGTTGGGACGAGGAGTAAACGGAGGGAGTATTAAATTTTTCTCGTCGTCCTGCGAGCCACCGTGCGCATGGGCGAGGGAGCGGGCGTAAGGCGTAGTAAGCAAGCTTCACCTCATCTTGCGAGCCACCGCGCCCGTGGGCGGGGGAAACAGCGTACTAAGCAAGCTTCTCCTTGTTCTGCGAGTTGACGGGACACATCAAAAGTACTCCAGTGTATAGAGCCTTGCCTCTAAGGTAGGCCCCACATGGTTTGCCTCTTTTTCTAACATAACACGTCAAGTTGCAATTTGTTTGTTCACCCGTGGTAGACGATCCTCCCTCCACCAAGTGGACAACCAGTACACGTGCCAAATTACCACGTGGGCTGCCTTTTTCGTACAGAAATGAGCTCCACCGTGTACCCATGCGGTGTGGTTGGGAAAGAGACGGGAGTACGTGCGCCGTGCATGCACCTCTTCTCTTCGTGCACGTCCCCCACCTATGTGGGTGTGTGTGAGAGATACAAACCGCGTTCATGAGTGTTTTTTGTTTTGGGGTGGGGGATGGGGTGGGGGTTGATTTCGTGAATTATTTGTGAGAATATGTGTCGATGACATCTCAAACAAAATTTTGCATGCAATGTGTGTGAAATGGAGGCCTATCCTTATCATACATAGAGGGTTGGTCAATCCACGAGAAGAGAGGGAGGGGTCATAGCTATCGATAGAGTCGAAGAGAGGATCAAGTGGGTGGGTGCGAGATCGATGAAGAGAGCCATCGAAATTGTGTGTGTGTACAAGTCAAAGATATAGGGCGACTGGCCTACCGGAAAGTTAGAGGGCACACGTCAAGTTTGTGTGTGGCAGGGATACATGACTAGAGCACTCGATGTATCAGTGCGTGTGGGTGGGGAGGGGGTGGTGGGAGGGGTAGGCAGAGGCCTAACTATAGAGGTAGAACGACTCGTATATGTGTTGAGAAGGAGAGACCCAGCTATGTCTTGAGGGAGATCGGTCGACATCCATACATAACTGAAGGACGGGAAATATGATGGGACAGAGAGAGAGAGAGAGGAGAGAGAGAGGGAGGGAGAGGGAGGGAGAGGGGTAGAGTGCTGGACGGGTGATGGAGTTGCTTCTCGAAGATGGTGGGAGAGGCCTACTAGACAAACTAAGGGTGGAACTGCAATGTTATCAATAAGAGTGGGGATGTGTTTCTGTGTGTGCCTGTGCGTGATAGATCTGTCGGGACGCATCCATTGATGATGAAGGGGAACCATTTCTTTGGTAAGAAAACCTACCTAGATCGGTAGATCAATTGTTGTTTGTCGGAGGAAGGGAGAGACACAACTAATGAGGTAGATCGATTGACGTGTGGGTAAAAACGATTTATAAGGACCTAGCTAGCTATATGTATAGCGAGAGATCGGTCGGTATACGTCCATTTGTTAGAGGCAAATAAGGCCCAGCGAGACGGATAGACAGAGAGAATGGAGCCAGGAGGTGGTGCGAGAGGCCCAAGTACTAGCTAGTTAGGGGGAGGAGTGTGCGGTTGTGAGAGAGATGAAAAGAGGGGCGAGAGTTTACACGTGTGTCTGACCGTATGCGAGACACGAGGCAAGTACACATAAAGGAGGAGATTGAATCTGTGTTTGTATGTTGTAGGCAGGCATCGCTGGAGAGGTTTATCGGTCGGTGTGTGTTGGAAAGGAGTTGTGGAGACTCTGGGAGAACGACCTAAAGAAAAAAAATGAATGTGCCTGGTGGATAGAATGCCGAGGGAGGGGGAGGGCGAGGAGGGTGTGTGCATGCACAAGAGAAAGTTAGTGGTAGCTACAAAGGTTAGAGGATTGTGTGGGTGTAAGAGACTAACAAAGATCATAATTTGATATGAAAGCGGATTCATATATTTGAATAGGAGATCATAGTGTTTTAAACATTGCATGCATGAATATAGTGGTGATACACGTGATGTGCACATGTTATACCATAATGTGATAATGCATGACGTTTGCAACTCACAGCTAAATGCCGAACAATCTAAACCATACTATACATCAAAGAATCTCACATTTTATTTGAATCTGTGATAATGTGTGGCGTTTGTGGCTTACAACTAAATATCGAACAATCTAAACAATACTATATATCGAACATTCTCACATTTTATTTGAATTTGTGGTAATGTGTGTGGTGTTTGCAACTCACATCTAAATACTTGTAGGCGTAGGGGGCGGGGCACCATACATAATGTGATAAACACATTATACATATGAGACATGGTTTAGATTATGAAGATCTAGCTAGAGCTAGAAATGTAATGTGATTTGAAATCAAAATAAAGTGGATTCAAAAAATCTAGTTCGAGTTCATATAGTACACATAGTTCATATGTAACTCGAGACTAATCATGTGGTGGGCTGTGAAGATAATACACAAATGATGGTTTAACTTGACAATAATGATGATTGTAGATCTTATTAAAACAGAGAAACGAATTCAAATGCATTGACTTCACAACAATCATTACTGTAGATCTTATTCAAATATAGAAACGAATTCAAATTTAGTTCATATTGAAGCGGTAGTATATACGTTTGGAATGCACTAAAACGTTCATTTGAGTAGTAGGTTGCATGCATTATACACGTAGCTAAATTTTTTAAACGAACATAACATGAATTCAAAGTTTTGAATGACATTTGTAGGGCGCATTGATTTGGGACAATACACGTTAGGCTTGTCCGGAAATTTCAACCCGCGCCTTGTTAGCCCGAAATATTTAAGATATATCTTTGTGTCGTTGTGCTCCGACAACTCCCTCCATCTCAACCCGCGACTTTCTATTCCGAAATTACAACGCGCGCGAAAACTCCCACCTCCTATGAAATCCCGACACACGTAATGCCCGTGGTACCCCTGAGCCGAAAGAACTGCCTCAAATCGGTGGGGGTACTTTCGTAACTTACCCCACATTTCGGACAAGCGCGTCTCTAAGCCATGGTTCCCCACTGCCATCCCATCCGCCCACCCATTCGTACACCGAGGCCGCGAAAACCCGTGACGAAAACCCCACACCCTGCTTCGTCCGCCACCCAGCCAGAGCCTCTTCCCCGACGACATCGTCCATAGCAACACCTCGACGTCCCTCATCCATCGTACTAGATGAGGATCCGTCGTCGATCTCATCGTCCCGCCGGTTCAGCCACCCCGTCCTCCACCTCCAAGGAGCTGCCCCGATGTTCCCCTCGTCTTTTGCGCCACCTCCATTCCCGCACCGCCGTATTCACCTGCACCACCAAAAGAGCATCATCATCACCGTTTCCTCGGATGAAGCTGTGGCCTAATCGGTGCCACCAAAGAGGTTGTACAGTAATCACCGCATTTTCTTCTTGATTCGATCTCATGGTGCGGTCGGCGCTCGGTCCCGAGCCGACACGGCGCTGCTCCATCCACAGAAGCGTCGCCGGCCACTTCCTCCACGACGTCGCTCCCTCGGAGGCGACGTCCACATCAGTAGGACCTGCTGCTGCTTTAGCTCTCCCTCGCGCTGCTGCTCTGCTCTTGCTCTCGGTCCCCTACCTGGTCCGCTCTTGCTATTGCTCTTGCTCGCGCTGCTGCTCTCGCTCTTGCTCTTGCTTGCGATGATGCTCCGATTTAGCTACACTTCAGTCGACTGAATCGACTTTTGGGCCAGTCAATTTTCAGGGGGTGGGGGGCTCGCCGGGGTGAAGGAAGAACCAGCCGCAGCGCGGAGGGGGGCTCGCTGGAGAGGTACCCCACTATCTAACTTAGGGTTCAGGATGGGGGCGGTGGTCGCCGGCGGTGGCGGGGCGGTGGCGTGGGGATCGCCGGAGAAAAATCTCGGTATGGGGGGGCCTAGAGGGATGGCCGGGGCAGCGGCGGACCGGCGGTGGGGAGTGTTTTCGGGGCGAGCGGGGCCGCGCACCGCCGGCCGCGGGCGGCGGGTTGCTGCTGTTTGGCCGGCTCAGGGGGTGGAGGTTGAAGATGAACCGTAGGCCCTTGATTTCGTAACCAATGGCTGCAAAATCGACTGACCAGAGATGAAAAAGTTAGTTGACCGACGTGTAGGCTCACCCTGCTAGTGCGTTCAGTTTCGACAGCAAAATTCAGTTTCGACAGTTAAGTTCAGTTTCGACAGTTAAGTTCAGAG
Organism: Triticum timopheevii; assembly: GCA_963921465.1. Classification (NCBI taxonomy): domain Eukaryota; kingdom Viridiplantae; phylum Streptophyta; class Magnoliopsida; order Poales; family Poaceae; genus Triticum; species Triticum timopheevii. Next base: position 739,719,648 of record OY997267.1, read on the forward strand.
ATGAGCGGCTGATGTATTTTACATCTAGCACTTTGTGGTTATGTATTTTACGTCATGTATTGGAGATGCTATTAGAATTCCACTCAGTTTAATGTTGTTCATTGTCTCTCTTGTTCTGCTTCAGCCTCCGCGTCGTACAACTCACCGGAGCTGCTCCAACGATGAAACCCTCCATCACAGCGGAGCAGTACCTCGGGCTCCATCTCCAGACGCCTAAGATCTTCTTCCCCTCCTCCGACAGCCAAGTCAGCCGAAGCATCCTCACCGGCCAACCCAATCACGCTGAGATCGACATGGCTTCGCCAAAGAGGTTGTACACTTGTTGCATCTCTTTTTTACTCTATATGTTATATATATTGTCCACTAAGCACACGGATTTGTTCCTTTAGTGTCTCCTTTTCAAATTCCTATTCATGAAGCACAAGACTAAGAGATAGTAGCATAATAGCATTATAACCGTACATTTTCTTGTGGTTTGACTTAATCTCACCATGCTTCTTTGCATCCTGTGATCTTCCAATTGTTGTGAATCAAACACCCAGTTTGGCAGAAATCCTATGTTTTTAAATTCTTTGTTTTGCACGTGCATTCCTATCCTATTCCTGTCTATTTCCTATCCCTGCATTGTTGGAATCCTCCAATTCAAACGAGCCCTTACAGAATTACTTCTCTTACAGATATTTGTCAAAGAAAACCTTGCGTGGTTTGTCCCGCTCCTGCTGCGTCGTCGTCCACCCTAGCTCAGCTGCTCCAATGACAAAAGGGTCCAGCACAGCAGGGATCCGGCCTCCAGACTGTCTTTCTCCGCCTCAGATCTTCTTCCCCGCTGCTGGCAGCCATGAAAACTGCACTACCATCATCAACCGAGCAGATGACCTCGAGGACTACACGGGTCCACAAGAGAGGTCGCACTCTTTCATGTCTGCTTACGTTATGCATCGCTTAATATTACATGCTACTTTATTGTCCTGTTCACTGATTAGACTCTGATTCAGCTCCAAACTAATGGTCAAACTTGAGTTTTTAAATGGTTGTGGGGTACATATCGAGGCCGCTATCTATAGTATCTATCTACTATCTGGTAAATCTCCGGTATCTACTATGAGTTTCATGTTGGGTGGGAAACAAACAGTAAAGAAGCCATTATTTGTATTTTTTAACTGAAGTCATTATCTGCCTGCTATTATTGGTTTTGGGTCTATCCACAGGTTTCTACCATCACTCTGGATTTCTGCATGCACTCCTTACATAATCTCACTATGTTTTATTCCTATGCATGACAGTTATTGTAAACAATGGAACTAAACATGTAGAGCAAAAGAGACGAGCCTTGCGTGGCAATAAAATTTCATGCAGACGTCGCTCCATGGTAGGCGCAAAGGCAGCCTCCCCTCCATGCATTTTGGATTGTAATCGAGAGGAAGATATCTGTTCTGAGGGGGATTCAGAAGGAGAAGACTACTCCTATTTATCCCCTAAGGTCTTCGCTCTAACTTGGCATGCTGATGTTGGTTATATCATGCATATGGTGTCTTTCATTGCTTACTTTATACATGAAATATGTCATCTTCTTAGTTTAGACATCCTTTGTGCGAATTCCATCTGTTTAGTTTATTCATCATTTATGTGAATTATGCAACGCCATCTTGTTTAGCCAGGCATCATATATGTGAATTTTGCAATGCCATCCTGCTTAGCCAGTCATCTTATATGTAAATTATATCAGGCCATCCTTTTTTTTGTTACATATTACATTTGTCAACAATGTTATTACATTCAACTGCTCTTCGTGTGCATCAGCCATTTGAAACGGTGATGGCAAATTCTGGAGTGAAAACAAGGTCTTCAGAGTAGACTATGCTATCTAACAAAGCGCATATCTAGCTGGTTATGGATAGCTCCTCAGAGGAGGATTCAGAGACAGATGACCAGTCCTATCCCCCCCGAGGTGTATGCTCTAACATAGCAGGGTTATGTTGCTCATATCATGCGTATGGTGTCTCGCATTGCTATGTCATTTGATTAGTTTAGACATGCTTTGTGTGAATGCCACCTGTTTAGTGTCTAATTACCATATGTGAATTATGCATTCCCATCTTGTTGCAAGACATTATATATGTGAATTATACAATGCTATCTTGTTGCAAAGGCATTATATATGTGAATTATGTAATGCCATGTTGTTTAGCCAATCATCATGTATGTGAATTATATCATGCTATCATTTTTTTGTATTACGTGTTCCATTTGTCGACAATGTTTGTATATTCAACTACTCTTCCTGTGCATCAGCCATTTGAAGCGGTGATGGAAGTATCTGGAGTGAAAACAAGGTATTCAGAGTAGACAATGCTACCTGCTGAAGGAGACATCTTGCTGGTTACAAAGAGCTCCTCAGAGGAGAATTACGAGACTGATGACCAGTCCTATTTTCCCCCTAAGGTCTATGCTCAAACTTGGCAGGGTTATATTACCCATGTCATGCATGTTGTCTGGCATTGCTTAGTTTTTACATCATATATGGATTGCCATCTGCTTACTTGCTTACTATATAAATCATATATTTGAATTATATCATGCCATCATGTTTACATAGTACATACACATCATCTATCTGAATTATGGCATGACAACCCATTTAATAAAGACATCATATAGTTATATCATCTCATCCTATTTAGTGTTTACAGTCATCATATTTTGAATTATGGCATTCTATCCGTGAATTATGTGAATTATGGCATGCCAACCTATTTAATAAACACATTATACAGTTATGTCATGTCATCCGGTTTACATAGTCTCATATTTTGAACTATGTCTTTCCATCTTTTTTAGTTAGCCATCATAATGTGAAATTGTGTCATGCTATCCTGTTTAGTTAGCCATCATATATGTGAAATTGTGTCATGCTATCCTGTTTGGTTAGACAACATAAGTATGAATTATTGCATGCCCTCTTTTATTCCCCACTATCCATTGCACCTGTCTATCATACAATGTCTATACTTTCAATTACTTTTCTTGTTTATCAGCCATTTGAATTGGAGAGCATGATGGCCGTATCTAAAGGAGTAACAACACGGTCTTCAGAAAAGATAGTGCTACTAGTTGATGCAGATAGAACCATGGTTGTACTTGCCCAAGGACCAGATCCACCACACATAACCCAGAATCTCGCAGATTGTACCCCTACCCAGTTGGACAGAGAACCAGCTACACACCTTCTAACCCCAACCCCGGCAGATAGTAACCCAGTTCCAGTTGGCACAACACCGTCTCCACCATAGAGCACCCAAACACGAGCAGTTAGTAAGGGAACTGCAGTGCCCAAAGCACGAGGACCACCACTCCAAATCCCAACTCAACGCTTAAAGGAGAAGAAGATTTGTTCTCAGGTCAGGTTCTGTAGCTATGGTTCATACTCCTTTGCTCTTGCATGACTGTATTTACTCATACAAACTATTTTCAAATTTGAAGGATGGAATTGAAACTCCAGTGGCGCAACAGGAATGTTTTAAACCTGTTTCTTTAACTGGTTTGCTGTTGTAACCTGCTCTATGTTGATTTTAGTTTCAATTGAATAAACAGTTATGTTCTCATGTCATGCACATTACAAGTGTTTTTATTGCTCTATAGTTACCCACACTTATATTCTGTCTATTCTGCTTTGTCTTGAACAAATATTATTTGAACTGTGTCTCTATCTTGATTTGGCAACAAAAACTAGAATGATATAGACCATAAAGTGACCATCGTACATAGATATATGTTTTTTTCATGTTGTTTTCCTGTCCACTTTACTACTGAACTCATTTACCAAAATGAGTTTCATATACAACATGGTAAACATGTGATGTGTCTGCTTGTTTCTCTTTTAGAATGCGGACAAAATATTAGAGAACAGTACCGCATTATCCAATGGTAAAGGAATTAATGCAGATAAGGTTCAAGATAGTGAGACATCCCTGTTGGTCTCCAAGAAAGCTGATAAAAACTATCTTGACGACAGTGAGGGAACCCAAAAGTCCTGTCTTGATGTAGTGTTCGAGTTACTGGCCACTACTGCTGGCACAAGCTCTTCGAACTCGCTGCCTGAATCAGTTCGTCTTCTTGAGTCTCAACTTCAAGTTGAAATACATCAATCAGATGTGCTGCGACAGGAAGCTGAAGAACCGAGGAAGTCCCTTCAGAATTCAGATGCATATTTTCTAGTGCAACAGTAAGCACTGGAGGATTTAAGTGCCAAACAAGAGAATGTTAATAAGCTTGCTAAGCATCTTGTAAGCATTATGGGTACCTAGGATATTGTTTCTTGAGATCTTCTGAAGTGGTTTCAGTTCTGGATTTGTTTTGCTGCGGCGTTTATTTGCGTTGGTCGCGAACTTTGACAACCAGTGTATATGATATGCTGCTTTGTTCCCTATATTTGCACTGGTGGCGAACTTTGATGCCCAGTGGATGTAATATGTGTAATAGCCGTGATAGCCTAGCATTAGTTGCTTGCTTATTTATTTCCTTGTTGTCTTGCTTATTTGTTTGCTTGTAGTAATTGCAGTTCTTTTTCCGCGGTTAGCTAGTGGCTGCAATAACATATTTTTTAAAACTGGGCCACAATAACCATGGGCTAATATTTACTGTAGTGACACTGGGCCTCCTACTGGCCGTAGAAACAGTGGGCCTTCTACGGGCCGTAGAAACAATGGGCCTTCTACAGGCCGTAGAAACAATGGGCTTTCTGCGGGCAGTATTATCAATGGGCCTTATACGGGCCGTATAATCGATTGGCCAAACATGGGCCAAAGAGACCGTATTAGGGCCGTAAAAACGGGCTAGAGTTGGGATCGTCCGTTCATGGGCCGACCATAATGGGCCATCATTAATAGGCCGTATTTGATGACGCCATGAAATCGGCCCAACGTATTAATCGACCACAAACGGGCCAACTGTAACCACAGGCTGAATTTGGCCCACAAGCAGAAAATAACAGTAACGGGCCGTAAGTAAATGAATGCTGGAAATGAGCCCAAGAATAAATGGGCTCTGAGAAGGCCGAAAGATAACATGGGCTAGAAACGACCCAACGGAATAACGGGCCGATAATGGGTATAAAGTGATACACTGTTCATTACGGGCCAGTTTCACCATGGGCTGTTAATGGGTGTAAAGTGATACACTGTTCATTACGGGTCTGTTTCACCACGGGCCGTTAATGGGTGTAAAGTGATACACTGTTCATTACGGGCCAGTTTCACCACGGGCCGTTAATAGGCCAAGAGTTACATAGGGCCTCATATGGGCCGAAAGACGTCGTGGGCCATACATGGGCCAGAAGTGAAAACGGGCTGGAATCATATTGGACGGCCCAAATGATGCTACTCGGCCTAATTTGGATAGGGCGTAACGGGCCTTGGCTTAGCGGGCTGTAAATGGGCTATTTGCGAACAGGCCGTTAATAGGCTTTCCATGGGCCGGCCCGCCACCTTTTGACCAAGTCAAACGGGCCGACCTTTTCACAGGAATGGGCCTCTGTTGGGTCGTGCCATGTGTCGACGTATTATAGGCGCCTATCTGACCCACTAACGAGCTGACACGTGTTTCGTCCGGCCAATAAGTATTTTACACATGGAAATTTCCCATTGGTAGGGTCTGTTAATGGGTTATTGGATCCAAAACCCGACCCGATAGCTTAACAGCGTTCCGTTACGGTGTATGCCAGGTGTCGGTCACCCTTGATGAAAGCACTTCTGTGACACGCGATTTATCGTCATGAAAGTTGACACTTCCGTGATGATAATTTTGGTAATGTCATGGAACACTTCTACGATAGCACAGGTATGACTATCTTGATTTTGTCATAAATTTGTCATGGATGTACATGCATGACAAAAAAAGCGACCTACTGTGACAAACACGTATCATCACGGAAGTGTATTTTTTTGTAGTGTTTGTCCTTGGGTTGATTGATGATCTAGGTTGGTATTGCTGGAATTTAGTCTATTTTGGGCAGCCCAATAACTATTTCAGAAATTCCTAATAAATCCTAGAGGCCCACTCAGCCCATTTGTGTAAGGCAAAGGATACTACTAAAGTTTAGTCCCACATTGCTAGTTTAGTGGGAGTTGGACCTCCTTATAAGGGAGGTTCTTTCCCCACTTGTACGAGCATGAGAATAAGAGGGATATCCACGCACGCTCCTCCTCCGCCGCCCGCCTTGCCACACCACGCCTCGTCACGACGCGCCGCGGGTTGCGGGAATGAGCCGAGCCGATATCTAAACGGTGCAGCCCTTCGGCTGCTGGCTGTTCACTTCGCCTCCGTCTCTTCGTTTCGCCTCCTGTCGCTGCCCTCTCGCCTCCTTCTCTTGCGCCTATAAAAGGGAGGTCACTCCTCCCAGAGAGACGCACCAGAATCTCTTCCTCCTCTCGCCACAAGTTCCTGAGCTCTGCGCTGCTACTACGATCTTCCCCATCCCGGCTTGCGACGTGCATCGCAGGTCGGGACAGTAGGCCTCCGAAACCGCACCTCTTTGAGTCCTGTACGGGAGAAGGGTGATAAAGTTTTTCGGGAGCGCTCTGCGCGACTACTGACTGACTCCTTCGTCACGGACGCTCCAGACTCCGACGACTACTTCCCCGACGACGACTTCTTCCCCGACGTCGACAACCTCCTCGACGACATGGCTGGCGAGGACACCGACCCCAAGTCCAGTGCTACTGCTGCTGCTGTCCCGTATGTGTTCTTCTTTCTGTTAGATGTCCTACCACAATTTCTCGTATTAGTACTTGCCCTACATATGTTAGGTTCTAATTCATATATGCAACTAGTTCTACTATCTTCTATAGATATGTTAGGCTACGGTTCATATATGCAGAAGCTATTTACCTTCTCTCTGTCAAAACACATGACTTGTTTTATCTCTATTATATTAGTCATGCTTTATCTAGTATTTCTGTTAATAAAATCATTTGGTAAATTGCCTATATTTCCAACAATCCAAAAACCTTATTATAGGCAATTTACACCAAGTGGTTTTGCTGCTTCCATGAGACCTCCTATGTTTGAGGGTATCCACTATAAGAGGTGGCGTGTGAGAGCTGTATTATGGTTTCAGACCATGAGTTGCTATGACGCCACTCTTAGCAAACCTGAAGGGGAGCTTGATGCTCAACAGGCACTAGCCTTTTAGAAAAAGGATACTCTGTTTAAGGCTGCTCTCTTGAGTATTCTTGGTGAGAACATAGTTGATGCTTATGCGTCAATTGATAATGGAAAAGATATGTGGGATGCACTTGAGGCCAAGTTTGGGGTCTCGGTTGCAGGCACTGAGCTGTACATCATGGAGCAATTCTATGATTACAGGATGACTGAAGAGCGCTCCGTGGTTGATCAAGCTCATGAGATACAGTCATTTGCTAGAGAACTTGAGCACTTCAGTTGTATGCTACCGGACAAGTTTGTTGCCGGAGGTATCATCACTAAGCTTCCTCCTTTGTGGAGGAACTTTGCTCCCTTACTGAAGCACAAGAGGCAGGAGTTTTCCGTTCGGGATCTCATTGGCACTCTTGATGTGGAAGAAAAGGTGAGAGCAAAGGACACATGTGCTCGAGGTATTGAGGGAGGATCTAGTGCCAATGTGGTACAGAAGCAGAACTTCCAGCCCCACAAGTTCAAGAACAATGGCAAGGTTGATGGTAAAGCATAGTTTCATGGGAAAAACAAGGCTGTGCAACACATGAACTTCAAGAAGAAGAATGGCAAGAAGAAAGGTGCTTGTCATGTGTGTGGGGATCCTGATAATTGGGCTCCTAGTTGCCCTAATCGCTATGACAAGCGTCATCCTGGGAAAGGCGGCAAGACCACTAATGTTGTCATTGGAGACACTGACATGAAGGATGCTGGGTATGGTATATTTCCCACTATTCTTTTAGTATGTCATTCTCCTGACTGATTGATTGACACGGGTGCTAATGTGCATGTATGCGGTGAAATTTCCATGTTTTCATCTTATTAGACCGCAGGGACTTCAACCGTGCTGATGGGAAACGGTTCAAGTGCTTCTGTTCGTGGTGTTGGCACAATCGATCTAAAGTTTACTTCCGGGAAGATCGTGCGGCTCAAGAACGTGCATTATGTCCCCTCCGTCAATAAAAATCTTGTTAGTGGATCTCTACTTTGTAGAGATGACTACAAGCTTGTCTTTGAGTCGAATAAATTTTTACTATCCAAGTATGGAACCTTTGTTGGTAAAGGCTATGAGTGAGGAGGCCTGTTTCATTTATCCTTATCAGACGTTTGCAATGAAGTTGTTAATCATATTTGCAACAATAGTGAATCAAATGTGTGGCATTCATGTCTTTGTCATGTTAACTTTGGTTGCATGTCGCGACTAGCGAAGTTGAACTTAATCCCTAGTTTCACCACTGTCAAGGGATCTAAGTGTCAATTGTGTGTGCAAGCTAAGCAACCTCGTAAGTCTTACACAGCTGCAAAAACGAGAAATCTTGCACCACTAGAGCTCATACATTCAGATCTATGTGAAATGAATGGTGTTTTGACAAAAGGTGGAAAGAAATATTTCATGACGTTAATTGATGACTCCACTAGATACTGCCGTGTGTATCTTCTGAAATCTAAGGATGAGGCTTTGAACTTTTTCAAGATCTATAAAGCTGAAGTGGAAAACCAACTTGATCGAAAAATCAAGAGGCTTAGGTCCAACCGTGGTGGAGAGTATTTTTTCAATGAATTTGATGCTTTTTTGCGGAACATGGTATAATCCATGAGAGGACGCCTCCCTATTAACCTCAGTCAAATGGGGTGGCCGAAAGAAAGAACCGTACTCTAACAGATTTGGTTAAGGCCATGTTAGACACTTCGGGTCTCTCCAAGGCATGGTGGGGGGAGGCGATATTGACTGCATGTCATGTCCTAAACCGAGTTCCCACAAAGAACAAAGAGATAAATCCATTCAAGGAATGGGAGAAGAAAAGGTTAAAACTCTCTTATCTATGAACATGGGGTTGTTTGGCGAAAGTCAATGTTCCAATTCCAAAGAAGCAGAAGCTTGGACCAAAGACTATGGATTGTGTTTTCCTGGGATATGCTTTTCATAGCATTGTCTATAGATTCTTGGTTGTAAAATCTGAGGTACCTGACATACATGTCGGTACGATCATGGAGTCGAATGATGCGATGTTCTTTGAAGATATCTTTCCCATGAAGGATATGGCTACCTCATCTAATCAGGAGATGCCTAGTTCATCGAATCAGGAACCAGTTACAATTACCGAACCTGCCATTTCGATGGAACACTTTGAAAGTCCTGTGGAGGAGAACAATGAAGTTCCTACTAGGAGCAAGAGGCAGAGGACTGCAAAGTCCTTTGGTGATGATTTTCTTGTGTATCTCATAGATGACACTCCCAGTTCTATTTCAGAGGCCTATGCATCTGAAGATGCTGACTACTAGAAGGAAGCGATTCGTAGCGAGATGGATTCCATCTTGGCGAATGAAACCTGGGAGATAACTGATCGTCCTTATGGGTGCAAACCTATAGGATGCAAATGGGTATTCAAGAAGAAGCTTAGGCTTGATGGTACTATTGAAAAGTACAAGGCTCGGCTCGTGGCTAAGGGTTATACCCAAAAGGAAGGTGAAGACTTCTTTGATACTTACTCACCTGTGGCTCGACTGACCACTATTCGAGTTCTACTTTCACTAGCTGCCTCGCATGGTCTTCTCGTTCATCAAATGGATGTTAAGACTGCTTTCCTAAAATGGAGAGTTGGACGAGGAAATTTATATGGAACAACCAGATGGGTTTGTACTAGATGGTCAGGAAGGGAAAGTGTGCAAGTTGATGAAGTCTTTGTACGGACTTAAGCAAGCACCCAAACAGTGGCATGAGAAGTTTGAAAGAACTTTAACAGCTGCAGGCTTTGTTGTGAATGAAGCTGCCAAATGTGTGTACTATCGCCATGGTGGGGGCGAGGGAGTTATCCTATGCTTGTATGTTGATGACATACTGATTTTCGGAACAAATCTAAATGTTATTAAGGAGGTCAAGGATTTCCTATCTCGTTGTTTTGAGATGAAGGATTTAGGAGTGCCTGATGTCATTCTGAACATCAAGTTGTTGAGAGACGATGATGGTGGGATTACTTTGCTTTAATGTCACTATGTGGAAAAGATTTTGAGTCACTTTGGCTATAGTGACTGCAAGCCCTCTCCAACACCATATGATGCGAGTGTGTTACTTCAAAAGAATCGAAGAATTGCTAGAGATCAATTGAAATATTCTCAGATTATTGGCTCGCTTATGTACTTAGCAAGTGCTACAAGACCTGACATCTCTTTTGCTGTTAGCAAACTGAGTCGGTTTGTCTCAAAACCAGGAGATGTGCATTGGAAAGCTCTAGAGAGAGTTTTGCGTTATTTGAAAGGCACTGCAAATTATGGAATTCACTACACCGGGCATCCAAAGGTGCTTGAAGGGTATAGTGACTCAAATTGGATCTCAGATGCTGATGAGATAAAGGCCACGAGCGGTTATGTATTCACTCATGGAGGTGGCGTTGTTTCTTGGAAGTCTTGCAAGCACACCATCTTAACGAGGTCAACAATGGAAGCAGAACTCACAACACTAGATACAGCTACGGTTGAAGCAGATTGGCTTTGCCGGCTCTTGAATGACTTGCCGGTTGTTGAGAAACCTATACCGGGTGTCCTAATGAACTGCGACAATCAAACTGTGATAAAAAAAAGTGAGCAGCTCAAAGGATAACTTGAAGTCATCAAGACACGTTCAGAGAAGGCTAAAGTCTGTCAGGAAAATGAAAAACTCCAGAGTTATTGCGTTGGATTATATCCAAACATCTAAAAATCTGGCAGATCCTTTTACTAAGGGTCTATCACGTAATGTGGTAGATAATGCATCGAGGGAGATGGGTATGAGACCCACAATATGAGTTGTTCACAGTGGTAACCTATTCTTTGTGATCGAAGATCCCATGAATTAGATGTGAAAGACGAGTTGTTGGTCAACTGAGAGGAGAGTATCCTTACTATTTACAATACCACTCCATGAAGATGCAATACTCTCCTAATCTGCATGGCAGGTTGATGTATATCTTAATGTGTTCTAAGTGGCTTATTTAAGCAGAGATGTTATCCTGCAGAACATCTTTTGAAGAACACATCTATATGAGTCTGATTGTCAAACGTCGCAATCTATGAGAGTAGGGTTCTCTCTAGTAAACTCATGAAAGGTCACGGAGTATGACACATAAGATCCACCCGCGGGGAAGACCCACAGTAGCCACGTATCGGTCAAGGCTTTATGTGAAGCTAGATTCGCATAAAACTTGCAGTTCAAGGCCCAGTCCACTGTTCAAGTTGCTTACTAGTGTAGCATAGAGTTCTAGGTGGAAGTTCAACTTAACAGTCTCCACTGCAGTACCGGTATATAAAATAGTGTTTTGGAACCAAAGGCAAATTTCTGTGTGCCTCTGGGATCTGGTGGGGGATTGCTGGAATTTAGTCTATTTTGGGCAGCCCAATAACTATTTCAGAAATTCCTAATAAATCCTAGAGGCCCACTCAGCCCATTTGTGCAAGGCAAGGGATACTACTAAAGTTTAGTCCCACATTGCTAGTTTAGTGGGAGTTGGACCTCCTTATAAGGGAGGTTCTTTCCCCACTTGTACGAGCATGAGAATAAGAGGGATATCCACGCGCGCTCCTCCTCTGCCGCCCGCCTCACCACGCCATGCCTCGTCACGATGCGCCGCGGGTTGCGGGAATGAGCCGAGCCGATATCTAAATTTTTTCCACGCACTACGGGTATACGAAAGGTCACACGGAAGCTGAAATTTTTTTGCGAAAGTGGAGTTTGAATGCGAACGGTGCAGCCCTTCGACTGCTGGCTGTTCGCTTCGCCTCCGTCTCTTTGTTTCGCCTCCCGTCGCTGCCCTCTCGACTCCTTCTCTTGCGCCTACAAAAGGGAGGTCGCTCCTCCCAGAGAGATGCACCAGAATCTCTTCCTCCTCTCGCCACAAGTTCCTGAGCTCTGCGCTGCTGCTACGATCTTCCCCATCCCGGCTTGCGGCGTGCACCGCAGGTCGGGACAGTAGGCCTCCGAAACTGCACCTCCTTGAGTCCTGTACAGGAGAAGGGTTGTAAGGTTTTTCGGGAGTGCTCTGCGCGACTACTGACTGACTGCTTCGTCACGGATGCCCCGGACTCCGACGACTACTTCCCCGATGACGACTTCTTCCCCGACGTCGACAACCTCCTCGACGACATGGCTGGCGAGGACACCGACCCCAATTCCATTGCTACTGCTGCTGCTGTCCCGTATGTGTTATTCTTTCTGTTAGATATCCTACCACAATTTCTCGTATTAGTACTTGCCCTACCTATGTTAGGTTCTACTTCATATATGCAACTAGTTCTACTGTCTGCTATAGATATGTTAGGCTACGGTTCATATATGTAGAAGCTATTTACCTTCTCTTTGTCAGAACGCATGACTTGTTTTATCTCTATTATATTAGTCATGCTTTATCTAGTATTTCTGCTAATAAAATCATTTGGTAAATTGCTCATATTTCCAACAGGTATGAGTTGTATGTTTTACTTTGATGCTGTCCTGTGGTGCCCTCCGTGTCGCGCAAGCGTGAGGGGTTCCCGTCGTAGGGTGTTGCAATACGTTCATGATTCGCTTATAGTGGGTTGGTGAGTGACTGAAACACAAACCCGAGTAAGAGGGATTGTTGTGTATGGGAATAAAGAGGACTTGATGCTTTAATGCTATGGTTAGGTTTTACCTTAATGATCTTTAGTAGTTGCGGATGCTTGCCAAAGTTCCAATCATAAGTGCATATGATCCAAGTAGAGAAAGTAAGTTAGCTTATGCCTCTCCCTCATATGAAATTGCAATAGTGACCACCGGTCTTCTCAACGGTTGCCTAGGACAATTCCGCACACCAATCCACCATTATTCCACACTCGCTATTTATATTATTTAGTAATATAGTCTAACTTTATGATAACAGCACCTACTTTTATATTTTAGCTCTCCGATATCATACAAAGTTATCCTCTTCATACCCACAACGTAGTTTTACTTCTCGTTTCTAGTCGGAAGCAAACATTCGGTATACGTAGAGTCATATCAGTGGCAGATAAGGCTTGAAAGAATATTGATCTTACCATTAGCTCCTTGTGGGTTCGAAACTTCATACTGATCACTTCCACCTTTGGAAATTGCTACGATGATTCCCTGCACTTGGGGATTATCAAGCTCTTTTCTGGTGCCGTTGCCGGGGAGCAATAGCGTGGGCTTGATATTCTCGTGTGTTCTCGTTTGCTTTCTTCACTAAGTAGATTTTATTTCTCCTTTTTGTTTATGTTTAGTTGTGGGTGAAACATACAAAAAAAATTATAAATGAGAATACAAAAAAAAATACTTGCCTTCCATGCCTAAAAAGTTTTTCGAAAGGAGAAGTGATTGGAAAGTTATGCATTGAAGAAGTGAGGGTCGACCTTGAGCACTTGTGTTCATGCTCATGGAAACAATGTAGAATTTTTCATGGAAGTTTTTCTGTAAATAATTATCCCCTTGTGTATATCCATTGTATTATAAAAATAATGTGCCAAGCTTTGGTTTTAAGATGATTAGATTGCTTGTTTACTATGTGCAGAACAAAAACAGAAACTTGGGCTGTAGTGCGTGATTTTACATTTTTAATTGGAAGATCAAATGGGTCTGAAACTTTTTGAACATTACTTCTGTATAAATTTTTAAAATTTTCAAATTTATTTCATATTTTTAGGAGTTACAGAAGTATACTAAACTTCCAGATTACTACAGACTATCCTGTTTAAGACATATTCTGTTTTTGATGCATTGATTGCTTGTTTTGATGAAAATGTCAACTTCTATCAGTGGATTAAGCCATGTAAAAGTTATATTACAGTAGCTATAATGCAAAAACAAAATATGAATTGGTTTTCAACAGTACTTAAGGTGGTAGTTTGCTTTATTACACTAACGGATCTCACAAAGTTTTTGTTTAAGTTTTTGTGAATGAAGTGTTTGAAGAACGAGGAGTTACCGATGTGAGAAGAATAAAGAGAGGCAAGAGTTAAATCTTGGGGATGACCAATGCACCCCAAGTAAATATTTCAAAGGATACTCGAGCATCTAAGCTTGGGGATGCCCCGGTTGGCATCCCATCTTTGTTCTTCAACAAATATCGGTATACCTCGGTTTTTGTTTTGTTCACATGATTTGTGTCCTTTGTGTTTTTCTGTTTCTTTAAGAGTCATGATAGTATGAGATTTCTCTTGATTGATTTATAGAATACTTCATGTGCTTCACTTATATCTTTTAAGTATGATCTTATAGAATTGCTCTTTGTGCATCACTTAAATCATTTCAGTATGGTTTTATAGAATGCTTCGTGTGCTTCACTTATATATTTTGATCTTGGATATTGGTTGGTCTATATTAATTGTAGAATTCCCCATGAACTTCACTTATATATTTTGGAGTATGAATAATACTATCATCTAAAGTGGGTTTGGAAGAGTGTCAACTTTAGGAATTAGTGATCCCACTATTCCGAATGAGAAGAATTTTGCTTATGTTGAGAGTAGAAAAATTTCTATGCATGTAGATCATGAAAAGAATGCTTTATGTGATGGTTATATTGTTAAACTAATTCATGATGCTACTGGAAATTATTATGAGGGAGGAATATATGCTTGAAGGACTAGCAATAATACCAAGTTTCCTCTCTAGGTGTTTAAAGTTTCGAAGTTATACTTGGTGTGCCTTCCTATGCTAGTTGATTCTTGTTCCCATAAATTGTGTGCTCACAAAATCCCTAGGCATAGGAAGTGGGTTAGGTTTAAATATGATAGTCATATTCTTCATGATTCTCTCTTTATGTTTCAACTCTTATCTTTTATGTGAGCATCATTGAAATCATCATGCCTAGCTAAAAGGCATTAAAGAAAAGCGCTTGTTGGGAGACAACCCAATATTTACCCCTTCTGTTTTTGTGTGTTTACATGATTAAGCTATTGTAGTAATCATGTTTTATAGCTTTTGTTTCAATAAAGTGCCAAGTAAGACCTTTGGGAAGACTTGGGTGAAAGTTAATGTGATCTTGCTGTAAAAAACAGAAACTTTGCGCTCACGAGATTAGCTGTCATTTTTTTATAGAAGAGTGATTTGGAGTTGATTCTTTTTGAATAAGATTAATAGACAAATTCCTCGCGTCGACCAATTTATTTCATAATTTGTGGAGTAGCAGAAGTATGATTGTTGTTCAGATCATTACAGGCTGTTTTGTTTGTGACAGATTCAGTTTTCATTGCATAGTTTGCTTGTTTTCTAGTTTCTATGGATTATATTTCTCAATATAAATTGAAGAAATGATATGGTACAGTAAGAAATGTGTGAGAACAATTATGAACCTTGTCTTTGACAGTACCAAAGTGAATGGTTTACTCTTTATCATACGAACCTACCTCACGAAGTTTTGTTAAGTTTTGTGTGATTGAAGTTTTCAAGTTTTGGGTGAGATACCGATATGAGGAGAACAAGGAATGGAAGGACCCTAAGCTTGGGGATGCCCAAGGCACCCCAAGTTAATATTGAAGGAAGACTCAAGCGCCTAAGCTTGGGGATGCCCCGGAGGGCATCCCCTCTCTCGTCTTCAAAACTATCGGTATACCTTACTCGGAGCTATATTTTTATTCGTCACATGATATGTGTTTTGCTTGGAGCGCATTTTCAATTTCACTTGCTGTTTGAATAAAATCATTGGATCTGAAATATTGATTGAAAAAGAACCCTCCCATGGCTAGTTAATTATTTGACTACTCAGTGTTCTTCACTCATATCCTTTGGAGTAGTTTGTCATTTACTCACGTGCTTCACGTATATCCTATGAATAAATGGTTGAATGAATTGAATGTCATAAATCTGAATTTATATATGTTTCATATGCTTATAACATGGGAAGTAATGACTTCACACATAATAAGTATAGATAGTGAACTTATTGAAAGTTAGCAAACGTAGAATTGGTCAATTGAACAATTCATGAAAGAATATTGAAGGAAGAGGGATTTCACATATAAATATACTATCTTGGACATATTTTATGATTGGGAGCACTCATTAAAATATGACATGCTAAAGAGTTGATGTTGGACAAGGAAGACAACGTAATGGGTTATGTTTTCTTATATCTGAGATAAAGTATATTGTCATGGATCATCCAACATGTTGAGCTTGCCTTTCCCCCTCATGCTAGCCAAATTCTTTGCACCAAGTAGAGATACTACTTGTGCTTCCAAATTCCCTTAAACCCAGTTTTGCCATGAGAGTCCACCATACCTACCTATGGATTGAGTAAGATCCTTCAAGTAATTTGTCGTCGGTGCAAGCAATAAAAATTGCTCTCTACATATGTATGATTGATTGGTGTGGAGGAAATAAGATTTATACGATCTTGTGATGTGGAAGAAATAAAAGCGACGAACTGCATAACAAAGGTCCATATCACAAGTGGCAATATAAAGTGACATTCTTTCACATTAAGATTTTGTGCATCCAACCCTGATAGCACATGGCAACCTCTGCTTCCCTCTGCGAAGGGCCTATATTTTACTTTTATCTTCTACGTTATGCAAGAGTCATGGTGATCTTCACCTTTCCCTTTTACATTTTATCTTTTGGCAAGCATAGTGTGGTGGAAAGATCCTGACATATATACCTAATTGGATGTAAGTTAGAATGAACTATTATTGTTGACATTACCCTTGAGGTAAAAGGTTGGGAGGCGAAACTATAAGCCCCTATCTTTCTCTGTGTCTGATTAAAATTCCGTAACCACAAGTATTGCGTGAGTGTTAGCAATTGTAGAAGACTAAATGATAGTTGAGTATGTGGAGTTTGCTAAATCAAAGCTCTGACATAGACTCTTCTTGAAAATAGGATGAATTGCAATTGTTTGATGACTGAGAATATTGTTTGTTAGCTTTCAAGAAAGTTTATGATCGATACTTTAACATGTGAATAGCTTGTTACTTTATCATGAAAAGTTTTATGAAGATGAGCTACTGATATGACATATAATGATGCTAGAAAAAGTGACTGGAACTATCATTGATCAAACTTAAGCACTTGCTAGCACTCACACTTCATAAATTATTTCTTTTATCATTTACCTACTCAAGGACGAGCAGGAATTAAGCTTGGGGATGCTGATACGTCTCCATCGTATCTATAATTTATGAAGTATTCATGCTGTTATATTATCTATCTTGGATGTTTAATGGGCTTTATTATACACTTTTATATGCTTTTTGGGACTAACCTATTAACCTAGAGCCCAGTGCCAGTTTCTGTTTTCTCCTTGTTTTAGAGTATCGCAGAAAAGGAAAACCAAACAGAGTCCAATTGACGTGCAACTTGACGAAGAACATTTTTGGACTAGAAGAAGCCCACGGAGTACCGGAAGTAGGCCAGAAGAGTCCCGGGCTGCCCACGAGGGTGGGGGCGCGCCCACCCCCCTGGGGCGCGCCCCCCTACCTCGTGGACAGCCTGGATACCCCCCTGACGTGAAATCAATGCAAAACTCTTCTATATATACACAAACTTCCAGAAAGAAACCTAGATCAGAAGTTCCGCCGCCGCAAGCCTTTGTAGCCACGAGAAGTCAATCTAGGCCCTCTCCGGCACCCTGCCGGAGGGGGCCATCACCATCAATGGCCATGGAGGAGTATCCTGGAGGGGTCATCATGACCATGAAGGCCAAGGGCCAGAGGGTGGAGGCCATGGAGGAGGAAGCACAAGGGGGAGAACCTCTCCTCCTCTCTTCCGGTGGCGCCGGAGTGCCATCGGGAGGGGAATCATCGCCATGGTGATCATCTTCATCAACATCACCATCATCACCATCCTCATCTCTTTTACGTGGTCCACTCTCCTGCACCCCGCTGTAATCCCTACTTGAACATGGTGCTTTATGCCACATATTATGATCCAATGTTGTGTTGCCATCCTATGATGTTTTGAGTAGATATCTTCTGTCCTTGGGTTGATTGATGATCTAGGTTGGTATGAGTTGTATGTTTTACTTTGATGCTATCCTATGGTGCCCTCTGTGTCGCGCAAGCGTGAGGGGTTCCTGCTATAGGGTGTTGCAATACGTTCATGATTCGCTTATAGTTGGTTGGTGAGTGACTGAAACACAAACCCGGGTAAGAGGGATTGTTGCGTATGGGAATAAAGAGGACTTGATGCTTTAATGCTATGGTTGGGTTTTACCTTAATGATCTTTAGTAGTTGCAGATGCTTGCCAGAGTTCCAATCGTAAGTGCATATGATCCAAGTAGAGAAAGTATGTTAGCTTATGCCTCTCCCTCATATGAAACTGCAATAGTGATCACCGGTCTTGTCAACGGTTGCCTAGGACAATTCGGCACACCGATCCACCATTATTCCACACTCGCTATTTATATTATTTAGTAATATATTCTAACTTTATGATAACATCACCTACTTTTATAATTTAGCTCTCTGATATCATACAAAGTTATCATCTTCATACCCACAACGTAGTTTTACTTCTCGTTTCTAGTTGGAAGCAAACGTTAGGTATACTAGAGTCAGATCGGTGGCAGATAGGGCTTGAGAGAATATTGATCTTACCTTTAGCTCCTTGTGGGTTCGACACTCCATACTTATCACTTCCACCTTTGCAAATTGCTACGATGATTCCCTGCACTTGGGGATTATCAATACTCCAATGCCACCTCAAGTATCCGTGTGTATGATTGTATGATATGCATCACACAATCTCAGATTCATCTATTCAACCAACACAAAGGACTTCAAAGAGTGCCCCAAAGTTTCTACCGGAGAGTCAAGACCAAAACGTGTGCCAACCCCTATGCATAAGTTCACAAGGTCACCGAACCCGCAAGTTGAGCACCAAAACATACATCAAGTAGATCACATGAATATCCCATTGTCACCACAGATAAACACATGCAAGACATACATCAAGTGTTCTCAAATCCTTAAAGACTCAATCCGATAAGATAACTTCAAAGGGAATACTCAATCCATTACAAGAGAGTAGAGGAGGAGAAACATCATAAGATCCAACTATAATAGCAAAGCTCGCGATACATCAAGATCATGCCATATCAAGAACACGAGAAAGAGAGAGATCAAACACATAGCTACTGGTACATACCCTCAGCCCCGAGGGTGAACTACTACCTCCTCGTCATGGAGAGCGCCGGGATGCTGAAGATGGCCACCGGAGAGGGATTACCCCCTCTGGCAGGGTGCCGGAACGGGTCTAGATTGGTTCTCAGTGGCTCTGGAGGTTTGCGGCGGCGGAACCCCGGATCTATTGTGCTCCCCGATGTTTTTATTGTATATGGACATATATAGGTGAAAGAAGTCAGTCAGGGGAGCCACGAGGGGCCCACGAGGGTGGGACGCGCCCAGGGGTGGTGGGGCGCACCTTCCTACCTCGTGGCTTCCTCGAAGCTTCCCTGACGTCTACTCCAAGTCTCCTGGATTGCTTCCGTTCCAAAAATAACTCTCCCGAAGGTTTCATTCCGTTTGGACTCCGTTTGATATTCCTTTTCTTTGAAACACTGAAATGGGCAAGAAAACAACAATTTGGGGTGGGCCTCCGGTTAATAGGTTAGTCCCAAAAATAATATAAAAGTGATTAGTAAAGCCCATAAACATCCAAAACAGATAATATAATAGCATGAATACTTCATAAATTATAGATACGTTGGAGACGTATCAACGGCACCTCCGCGATCTGCACACGTTTCGCTCGGTGACGTCCCACGAACTCATGATCAAGCAGAGTGTCGAGGGAGAGCTTCGTCAGCGCAACGGTGTGATGACGGTGATGATGAAGCTACCAGTGCAGGGCTTCACCTAAGCACTACAACGATATGACCTAGGTGGATTATGGTGGAGGGGGGCACCGCACACGGCTAAGAGATCAATGTCTGTTGTGTTCTAGGGTGCCCCTGCCCCCGTATATAAAGGAGCAAGTGGGGAGGCCGGCGGGCCCTTGGGCGTGCCAAGGAGGGGAGGAGTCATCCTCCTAGTAGGAGTAGGACTCCCCCTTTCCTAGTCCAACTAGGAGGGGAGGGGAAGGAAGGAAGGGAGAGGAAGAGGAGAAGGAAAGGGGGGGGGCGCTGAGGGAGTCCTGGATTAGGGGTTCCTCAGACAGCCGGACTATATCCTCTGGCCGGACTATTGGACTATGAAGACACAAGATTGAAGACTCCATCCCGTTTCCAGATGGGACTCTCCTTAGCGTGGAAGGCAAGCTTGGCAATACGGATGTGTAGATCTCCTCCCTTGTAACCGACTCTGTGTAACCCTAGCCCCCCCCCCCCCGGTGTCTATATAAACCGGAGGGATTAGTCTGTAGAACAACAATCATACCATAGGCTAGCTTCTAGGGTATAGCCTCAACGATCTCGTGGTAGATCAACTCTTGTAATACTCATATCATCAAGATCAATCAAGCAGGAGGTAGGGTATTACCTCCATCGAGAGGGCCCGAACCTGGGTAAACATCGTGTCCCCCGGCTCATGTTACCATCCGCCTTAAACGCACAGTACGGGACCCCCTACCAGAGATCCACCGGTTTTGACACCGACATTGGTGCTTTCATCGAGAGTTCCACTAGGCCATCATCATAGGGCTGGATGGCTCATCTCATTGTCAAGGACAACACCACCTCTGGGGGAGCCCTGGCTGTAGGCCAAACTCTCCGGCTGGGCGGTTTTGTCATGACTGCCTGTTCGGCCGCTGTGCCGACGATGACTTCTCGGGTCATCGAAAACAGCCTCCACGCCGGCTCAGAATTCGGCGAGCAGTTGGATACAATGGAGCTCTCTTCCTTGAACAAGCTCTTGGATCGCATCGCCGCCTTGGGATTCGCTACGGACTATGATCAGATTGGGCTTAAACCCGACTAAAGGGAGATTAACTCCCCGCCGGTCACCCATCAGATAGCGGTGATAGAGGAGCAATACAGCGATTCTTACTCTATCTTGAGGACAAACTATGTCCGGATTCTCGAGCTCTCCGAGCCGGATACCCGTCTACGGGAGGACATGGCCCAAACCTTGAACCTAGAATCAGGTAGCGGGCCAGACCCGTCGAGCAACATCCCGGAGTCCGAACTGCCAAGCTCGGAAGACCCTCCGCCTCTGGGTCTCAGATCGTGTCAGGGTTCGGACTTAAATCCACCCACCCACCCAGATATAAGCGATCTTTCCCACATTAGACAAGAGCCCCAAGAGATAGTACACCACTATTGGGCCAGATTCCTCCTTGTAATGAGCAAGGTGAAGGACTGTCGCGAGGAAGACGCAATCTCATTCTTTTGCAATAATTGCACGGAAAAGGGAATCCTCAACTCCAAAAGTCACCATGACATAGTACACTTTGCTGGCTTGGCGGCCATAGTACGGAAGTATTATGCGATGGAAAGCGCCTGGAACACCCAAACAAAATTTTGGGATCCTCCGGCTCTGACAAAACCCCCAGTCCGAACTAAAAGGGTGCACTCTTGTAAGTCACCCGATCCAATTACAAAGAAGCAAAAACCCACTACAGGCCGTGGAACCGTATTGGAGGGATGGCTTAATGGGCCATGCAAAATTCATAGTAAAGCAGATACCATGCCAACACACAACCTTAGAGCATGTTGGGTACTCCGGCAGGTGGCCAAGAGCGGTGAGGATCTCCTCCTCAATAATACCACAGAGCACCATCCCGTGGAGAACAACAATACAGTATTAATAGTCTTCGAGACATTCGCCTCAAATAATAGGCGTAAGCGAGCACTCCGCTGCCTTGCGAAAGTCTGCCACGTGGCAGCAATAAATCCTTGGAGCGATACGGCTATCACCTTCAATGCTAGTGACAAACCTAAATTCGGAACAGCCCAAGCACCAGCCGCCTTGGTCCTTAGTCTAATTGTGGACGGCTTCCGGCTTACTAAAGTGCTCATGGACGGCGGCAGCGGATTAAACCTCATCTATGAGGAGACCCTTCAAAAAATGGAAATAGACAGAAGCCGCATTGAGCAAAGCAGCACGACCTTCAGAGGAATCATCCCTAGTCGGGAGGCACGATGTGCTGGGAAAATCACACTAGATGTAGTATTCGGCACGCCGGAGAATTATAGGTCCGAAGAAATCACATTCCAAGTGGCCCCATTCAATAGCGGATACCACGCCCTTCTAGGGCGGGAGGCATTCACGATCTTCCAAGCTATACACCATTACGGGTACATGAAGCTCAAAATGCCCAGGCCCAATGGAATCATCACTCTAACTAGTGATCCAGACATAGCACTCTGCGCCGAAAATAAAATAGCCGCACTGGCCCTCGAGGCGTTATCCGAAGCCCTCGCGGCCGAGCAATTAACTGCACTGCGCTCCACAGTGGACAGGGACGATGTGATACTTGACAAAATATCCAAGTCCACATCTTTTAAACCAGCGGATGAAATAGTCAAATTCCATGTCCATCCAATGGACCCTACAAAAATAGCATCCATCGGGGCACAATTAACCCCCACAGTCACTACAAAAAAGTACACTTTCGTGATGATACGTGTTTGTCACAGTAGGTCACGTTTTCTGTCATGCATGTACATCCATGACAAATTTATGACAAAATCAAGATAGTCATACCTGTGCTGTCGTAGAAGTGTTCCATGACATTACCAAAATTATCACCACGGAAGTGTGCACTTCCATGACGATAAATCGCGTGTCACAGAAGTGCTTTCGTCAAGGGTGACCGACACGTGGCATCCACTGTAACGGAACGCCGTTAAGCTATCAGGTCGGATTTTGGATCCGATATCCCGTTAACAGCCCCGACCAATGGGGATTTTCCATGTGTAAAATCATCATTGGCTGGAGGAAACATGTGTCGGCTCATCGTTGGGACAGATGTCATCCAATCATTGGACAGAAAGCGCCTATGATACGTCGACACGTGGCACGGCCCAACAGAGGCCCATTCCTGTGAAAAGGCCGGCCCATTTGACTTGGTCAAAACATGGCGGGCCGGCCCATGGAAAGCCTGTTAATGGCCTGTTCGCATATAGCCCATTTACAGCCCGCTAACCCAAGGCCCGTTACGCCCTATCCGAATTAGGCCCGGTAGCGTCATCTGGGCCATCCAATATGATTCCAGCCCGTTTTCACTTCTGGCCCATGTATGGCCCATGATGTCTTTCGGCTCATATGAGGCCCTATGTAACTCTTGGCCTATTAACGGCCCGTGGTGAAACTGGCCTGTAATGAACAGTGTATCACTTTACACCCATTAACGGCCCGTGGTGAAACTGGCCCGTAATGAACAGTGTATCACTTTATACCCATTAACGGTCCGTTATTCCGTTGGGCCGTTTCCAGCCCATGTTATCTTTCGGCCTTCTCAGAGCCCATTTATTGTTAGGCTCATTTCCAGTATTCGTTTACTTATGGCCCGTTACTGTCATTTTCTGCTTGTGGGCCAAATTCAGCCCGTGGTTACAGTTGGCCCATTTGTGGTCCGTTAATACATTGGGCCGTTTTCATAGCGTCATCAAATACAGCCTATTAACGATGGCCCATTATGGTCGGCCCATGAACGGACGATTCCAAATCTAGCCCGTTTACGGCCATAATGCGGCCTGTTATTGCCCCATGTTTGGCTAATCGATCATACGGCCCGTATAAGGCCCATTGATGATACGGCCCAGAGAATGCCCATTGTTTCTACAGCCCGTAGAAGGACCATTGTTTCTACGGCCCATAGAAGGCCTACTGTTTCTACGGCCCGTAGAAGGCCCACTATTTCTACGGCCTGTAGGAGGCCCAGTGTCACTACAGTAAATATTAGCCCATGGTTATTGTTGCCTAGTTTTAAAAAATAGGTTATTGCAACCACTAGCAAACCGCGGAAAAAGAACTGCACTGACTACAAGAAAACAAATAAACAAGGCAACAAGGAAATAAATAAGCAAGCAACTTATGCTAGGCTATCACGGCTATTACACATATTACATCCACTGGACATCAAAGGTCGCCACCAGTGCAAATATAGGGAACAAAGCAGCATATAAATGCCGCAGCAAAACAAGTCCAGAACTGAAACCACTTCAGAAGAGTTCAAGAAACAATATCCTGGGTACCCATAATGCCGGCAAGATGCTTAGCAAGCTTATTAACTTTCTCTTGTTTGGCGCTTAAGTCCTCCAGCGCTTCCTGTTGCACCAGAAAGTATGCATCTGAATTCTGCAGGGACTTCCTCAGTCCTTCGGCTTCCTGTCGCATAACATCTGATCGATGTCTTTCAACTTGAAGTTGAGACTCAAGAAGCCGAACTGATTCTAGCAACGAGTTCGAAGAGCTGGTACCAGCAGTGGTAGCCAGTAACTCGAACACTACATCAAGACAGGACTTTGGGGTTGTCTCAGTGTCTTCAATATAGTTTATATCAGCTTTCTTAGAGACCAACAGGGATGTCTCACTATCTTGAACCTTATCTGCATTACTTCATTTACCATTGCATAACAGGGTACACTTCTCCAGTATTTTATCCGTGTTCTAAAAGAGAAACAAACAAACACATCTCAGGTTTACAATGTAGTATATGAAACTCATTTTGGTAAACCAATTCAGTAGTAAGGTGGACAGGATAACAACATGAAACAAACATATATCTATGTAGTATGGTCACTCTATGGTCTATATCATTCCAGTTTATGTTGCCAAATCAAGATAGATACAGTTCGAATCATATCTATCATATCTATTTAAGACAAATCAGCATAGACAGAATATAAGTGTGGGAAACTACAGAACAATAACAACACTTGTAGTGTGCATGGCATGAGAACATAACTGTTTATTCAATTGAAACTGAAATCAATATAGAGCAAGTTACAACAGCAAACAACCAAACACGTTGAAGAAACAGGTTTAAAACATACCTATTGCGCCATTGGAGTTTCAATTGCACCCTTCAAATTTGAAATTAGTTGGTATCAGTAAATACAATGATGCAAGAGCAAAGTAGTATGAACCATAGCTACAGAACCTGACCTGAGAACAATTCTTCTTCTGCTTTAAGCGTTGACTTCGGGTTCGGAATGGTGGTCCTTGTGATTTGGGCACTGCAGTTGCCTTACTAACTGCTCGTGTTTGGGTTTTCTGTGGTGGAGACGGTGCTGCGTCAACGGGAACTGGGTGTCTATCTGCTGGGGTTGGGGTTAGAAGGGGTGTAGTTGGTTCTCTGTCCAACTAGGTAGGGGTACAATTTGCATGAGTGTGGGTTATGTGTGGTGGGCCTGGTTCTTGGGAAAGTACAACCGTGGTGCTATCCTCATCGACAGGTAGCACGATCTTTTCTGAAGACCATGTTTTTACTCCCACAGATACTGCCATCACTCCCTCCAATTGAAATGGCTGATAAACAAGAAAAGTAATTGAATGTACAGACATTGTAAGATAGACAGGTGCAATGGATAGTAGGGAAGAAAGCAGGGCATGAAATAATTCACATTTATGTTGTCTAAGCAAACAGAATAGCAGGACATAATTTCACATATATGATGGCTAATTAAACAGGATAGCATGACACAATTTCACATGTATGATGGCTAACTAAACAGGATAGAATGACATACTTCAAAATATGATGACTATGTAAACAGGATGATATGATATAACTATACGATGTGTCTATTAAGTGGTTGGCATGCCATAAATCACAAACATGCTGTCGATGAAAACATGATGGCATGATATAATTAACGGATAGAATGACATAATTTAAAATATGATGACTATGTAAACAGGATGAAATGATATAACTATATTATGTCTTTATAAAATGGGTTGGCTTGCCATAATTCAGATACATGTTGTCTATGTAAACATCATGGCATGACATAATTCAAACTAGCAGTGTGTCCCGCGCATTTGCGCGGCTAGATTTTTAGTGTGCTATAGTTTTTCCCTTTATATCTATTCAATTAGCTCTTCATATAGTTAGCATGCCTTTAGGTACACATAGAAATTAATATACCAAAACATATAGATAAGGTTCTTTTATGTTGTTCCTCATCATGTTATTTTCCCATTGCCTCCATGCTATTTTGTATTCAACTATTTGCTCCATTATCACTCCTATATTAGTCAGTAAAGAAGCATTGATAGGGTGTAGCCGATATGTAAGCTTTAGCAAACATTATTTCATTTTCATATTATTTTTTCGATTAGTAATTTTTCATAAGTAGCTTGGTATGTGACTGTTCCCTGTCCATTGGGGTATTTTCGATAATTCTAAGAAATTCCCTAAAAGAGTAAGATTTATCTTGGTTTTGCACGCTCCATCGCTGGTTATATTGTAGTCATTAGTATTGATTTGCGCAACATAATTTATGAAGACGAATCCCCATGTGTTCATCTTACTCTAGTTACCTCGGTGGGTTGGCCATCCAGCCAATGTAATTGCCACCGGTGTTTATTAAATATTCCTAAAACACCCTCTTAACAATCTTGTCTTTCTTTAGTTGCTTTGATAAATCCCATAATTAGGTACACATCTGAAATGATTCAAAATTTACATAGTGTGCTGCTTTCAAGATTTGCTGATGTGACAATGATATCATTTTTATTTATTCGTGTGATACGTTTGCTTTCACACATAATGTGCTAGCATCTATCAACTACTTTCTATTTCCCATATCACCCGGGCCATGAATTATGTACTTTATTACATGCTTGCTAGATACCATTGTGCGTGTGTTCATGATATAACCATGTTCATCTATAATGTTCGTACATCTTGCAATAATACAATTTCCTCTTGATGATTTTTTTCACGAACGTACTTACTTTGGATCATGTGGGATATCAGAAAGTTGATGGTATTGATGTTTGTGGTTCGACGTGCAAAATCATAGGCACTATTTTCTCGTAAAAACTGTAACTATTTTCCCATAAAAATAATAGCACATATTTCAATCTTTTCCACTACTCCACACACCCTAGTTTCTATGTATATATATTTCCATGGACAATCTTCTAGAATTGTTTTACAAAACTAACTTCGAGCACACTGGTCGTTTGTATCTAATATGTAGCATGTCCTCTTTCTCGTACGACATTGGTTGCTTCCGCAAAAAAAAAACCATTGGTTGAATTGCATTATTTTCTCACTTAGTGCAATTCTATGTTCAAAAGATTTCGCACATGCTCATCATAATCAAATTTCTAGTATTCCTTTGTCCAAGTTAGGAAACATAATTATCTATTCATTTTCGATCGTTGGACATAGTACAGAAACCTAATTGCAAGCACTTTCTGTCATTTTTTATTTAATATTTCAAAAATAAATTAGATGATAAGTGTTATATATATTATAGATTTATAAATAGGCATGTACTTCCGATCCACCTAATAAGAGTTGTATATTAATTAAAAAAATTAGCATGTTGTAAATTATTTTCATATTGTTTAATAATATTTTTTGTATAGTTGTACTAACACTGCGATAATTAATATGGATCTGAGAGACTAAAATAAATATATTACTAATATAGTGTAAATTCTATATAATTCTCATACTTTGGTGTAACACGCGAGTATTGTCAGTTGATCACCTAATATGCAAGTGGTCGATCTAGCTCTTAGATTATCAGCGCCATGGAGTAAGTCCCCAACCTTGACTCTTGAGAAAATATCATATGGTTATTTAAATATATTAATTTTTGAATTTAAATTGTCAGGTTATAGTCCATGTCTCCATAGGCATGGCATTTGTGCATGCATATACCTCGGCCGGCCGGCCGGCCGGCCGGATGACAGCTAGCTTATCCATCTAGTAGCAGTGCAGTCTATTTGATTAGCACTATTATTTATTTCCTCTATTTAGCAGGCATTAATTACATGCTTGTACAGCCCAGGCATGTAGTCCGTCTACATGTAACGCTCCGGTGCCTTTAGAGTCCAACGTACACACGTTTGGCAGTTTCTATTTGAATCCTTCATGGACTCTACATGGACCATGATCATGCAGACCTGATGACGGCAAGTCTTTGCACACATCTACCATATATATGTTTTCACGTGACGGTGCAATATCCTGTTAGATACACGTTAGTATGTTACGTAAAATCTTTTAAATCTCATCCATTATTATTTTAATCAAACGGTGGGAATAATATTAGCATATGTGGATCAATGTGATGTCTTATTTGCCTCTTGTCTTAGTTATATAATAGATAGATAGATATATGATTTATATACTAAGGAAGTGAGCAGAGGGCAATCGCATATATGATGTGTCAACTAAGGAGATGGTATTCAATATTGTGTATATGATGTAAAAGTAAGCATTGCAATACAACATATGCATTATATGAGTAATATAACCCTGCCAAGTTTGGGCATACACCTCAGAGGGGGTAATAGGACTAGTCATCTACCTCTGAATCCTCCTCTGAAGAGCTATCTGTAACCAGCAAGATATTTGCTTCAGCAGGTAGCATTGTCTGCTCTGAAGACCTTGTTTTCACTCCAGATTTCTCTATCACCAATTCAAATGGCTGATGCACAGGAAGAGCAGTTGAATATACAAACATTGTCGAGAAAAGCAATGAGAAATAAAAAAAAGGACGACATGATATAATTCACATATATGACGCTTGCCTAAATAGCATGACATTGCATAATTCACATACATAATGCCTTGCAACAAGATAACATTGCATAATTCACATATATAATGTCTTGCAACAAGATGGCATTGCATAATTCACATATATGGTAATTAGACACTAAACAGGTGGCATTCACACAAAGCATGTCTAAACTAAGCAAATGACATAGCAATGCAAGATACCATACGCACCATATGAGCAACATAACCCTGCCAAGTTAGGGCATGCACCTCGGGGGGGGGGGGGGGGGGAATATGACAGGTCATCTGTCTCTGAATCCTCCTCTGATGAGCTATCGGTAACCAGCAAGACATGCGCTTCTTCGTCAGATAGCATTGTCTACTCTGAAGACCTTGTTTCCACTCCAGATTTTTCCATGACTGTGCCGAATGGCTGATGCACAGGAAGAGTAATTGAATGTACTAAAATTGTTGACAAATTTAACACGTAATAAAAAAATGATGGTATGATATAATTCACATATAAGATGACTGGCTAACCAGGGTGGCATTGCAAAATTCACATATATGATGCCTGGCAAGACAAGATGGCATTGCATGATTCACATATACAATAAAGAAACTAAACAGATGGCATTGACACAAAGCATGTCTAAACTAAGCAGATGACATCTTTAATGTATACAGTAAGCAATGCAAGGCACCATATGCATGATATTACCAACACCAGCATGCCAAGTTAGAGCGAAGACCTCATGGGGTAAATAGGAGTGGTCTTCTCCTTCTGAATCCCCCTCAGAACAGTTATCTATTGGAAATATGCCCTAGAGGCAATAATAAAAGCATTATTATTATATTTCCTTGTTCATGATAATTGTCTTTTATTCATGCTATAATTGTGTTATCCGGAAATCGTAATACATGTGTGAATAATAGACACCAACATGTCCCTAGTAAGCCTCTAGTTAACTAGCTCGTTGATCAGTAGATAGTCATGGTTTCCTGACTATGGACATTGGATGTCATTGATAATGGGATTACATCATTAGGAGAATGATGTGATGGACAAGACCCAATCCTAAACATAGCATAAGATCGTATAGTTCGTTTGCTAGAGTTTTCGAATGTCAAGTATCTTTTCCTTAGACCATGAGATCGTGTAACTCCCAGATACCGTAGGAGTGCTTTGGGTGTACCAAACTTCACAACGTAACTGGGTGACTTAAAGGTATACTACGGGTATCTCCGAAAGTGTCTGTTGGGTTGACACGGATCAAGACTGGGATCTGTCACTCCGTATGACGGAGAGGTATCACTGGGCCCACTCGGTAATGCATCATCATAATGAGCTCAAAGTGACCAAGTGTCTGGTCACGGGATCATGCATTATGGTACGAGTAAAGTGACTTGCCGGTAATGAGATTGAAGGAGGTATTGGGATACCACGATCGGATCTCGGGCAAGTAACATACCGATTGACAAAGGGAATTGTATACGGGGTTGCTTGAATCCTCGACATCGTGGTTCATCCGATGAGATCATCGAGGAGCATGTGGGAGCCAACATGGGTATCCAGATCCCGCTGTTGGTTATTGACCGGAGAGCGATCTCGATCATGTCTACATGTCTCCCGAACCCGTAGGGTCTACACACTTAAGGTTCGGTGATGCTAGGGTTGTAGGGATATGTATATGCATTAACCCGAATGTTGTTCGGAGTCCCGGATGAGATCCCGGACGTCACGAGGAGTTCCGGAATGGTCCAGAGGTAAAGAATTATATATAGGAAGTGCTATTTCGGCCATCGGGACAAGTTTCGGGGTCACCGGTATTGTACCAGGACCACCGGAAGGGTCCCGGGGGCCCACCGGGTGGGGCCACCTGCCCCGGGGGTGCCACATGGGCTGTAGGGGGTGCGCCTTGGCCTATATGGGCCAAGGGCACTAGCCCCAAGAGGCCCACGCACCAAGAGATAAGGAAGGGAAGAGTCCCAAAGGGGGAACGCACCTCCTAGGTGCCTTCGGGAGGAGGGATTCCTCCCTTGGCCGCCACCCCCCTAGGAGATTGGATCTCCTAGGGCCGGCTCCCCCCCCCTAGGCTCCCTATGTATAGTGGGGGAAGGAGGGCCTCTCAAACTACGCCTTTGGTGCCTCCCTCTCCCTCTCCAACACATCTTCCTCCTCCATAGTGCTTGGCGAAGCCCTGCCGGAGTACTGCAGCTCCACCACCACCATGCCGTCGTGATGCTGTTGGAGCCATCTTCCTCAACCTCTCCTTCCCCCTTGCTGGATCAATAAGAAGGAGACGTTACGCTGATCGTACGTGTGTTGAACGCGGAGGTGCCGTC
This sequence comes from Triticum timopheevii, assembly GCA_963921465.1. Taxonomy (NCBI): domain Eukaryota; kingdom Viridiplantae; phylum Streptophyta; class Magnoliopsida; order Poales; family Poaceae; genus Triticum; species Triticum timopheevii. Next base: position 739,750,763 of record OY997267.1, read on the forward strand.
CGTTAGGCGCTAGGATCTCCGGTGATTTGGATCACGTCGAGTACGCCTTCCTCATCCCCGTTCTTTCAACACTTCCGCGCGTGATCTACAAAGGTATGTAGATGCAATCCGATCACTCGTTTCTAGATGAACTCCTAGATGGATCTTGGTGAAACCGTAGAATTTTTTTTGTTTTCTGCAACATTCCCCAACAGTGGCATCATGAGCTAGGTCTATTTGTAGTTCTCTTGCATGAGTAGAACACAATTTGTTGTGGGTGTAGATGTTGTCAACTTTCTTGCGGCTACTAGTCTTATCTTGCTTCAACGGTATTGTGGGATGAAGCGGCCCGGACCAACCTTACACGTACGCTTACGTGAGACCGGTTCCACCGACTAACATGCACAAGTTGCATAAGGTGGCTGGCGGGTGTATGTCTCTCCCACTTTAGTTGGAGCGGATTCGATGAAAAGGGTCCTTATGAAGGGTAAATAGAAGTTGACAAATCACGTTGTGGCTTTCACATAGGTAAGAAAACGTTCTTGCTAGAATCCTATTTCAGCCACGTAAAACTTGCAACAACAATTAGAGGACGTCTAACTTGTTTTTGCAGCAAGTGCTTTGTGATATGATATGGCCAAAGTTCTGATGAATGATGAATGATATATATGTGATGTATGAGATGTTCATGCTATTGTAATAGGAATCACGACTTGCATGTCGATGAGTATGACAACCGGCAGGAGCCATAGGAGTTGTCTTTATTTTTTGTATGACCTGCGTGTCATTGAGAAACGCCATGTAAATTACTTTACTTTATTGCTAAACGCGTTAGCCATAGTAGTAGAAGTAATAGTTGGCGAGCAACTTCATGGAGACACGATGATGGAGATCATGGTGTCATGCCGGTGACAAGATGATCATGGAGCCCCAAGATGGAGATCAAAGGAGCTATGTGATATTGGCCATATCATGTCACTATTATTATTTGATTGCATGTGATGTTTATCATGTTTTTGCATCTTGTTTGCTTAGAACGACAGTATTAAATAAGATGATCCCTCATAATAATTTCAAGAAAGTGTTCCCCCTAACTGTGCACCGTTGCTACAGTTTGTTGTTTCGAAGCACCACATGATGATCGGGTGTGATAGATTCCAACGTTCACATACAACGGGTGTAAGACAAATTTACACATGCAAACACTTAGGTTGACTTGACGAGCCTAGCATGTACAGACATGGCCTCGGAACACAGAAGACCGAAAGGTCAAGCATGAGTCGTATAGAAGATACGATCAACATGAAGATGTTCACCGATGTTGACTAGTCCGTCTCACGTGATGATCGGACACGGCCTAGTTAACTCGGATCATGTTATACTTAGATTACAGGAGGGATGTCTATCTAAGTGGGAGTTCATTGAATAATTTGATTAGATGAACTTAATTATCATGAACTTAGTCTAAAAATATTTACAATATGTCTTGTAGATCAAATGGCCAACGTAGTCCTCAACTTCAATGCGTTCCTAGAGAAAACCAAGCTGAAAGACGATGGCAGGAACTACACGGACTAGGTCCGGAACCTAGGATCATCCTCATAGTTGCCAAGAAAGATTATGTCCTACAAGCACCGCTGGGTGACGCACCTGTTCTCCCTGCAGAACAAGACGTTATGAACGCTTGGCAGGCACGTACCAATGACTACTCCCTCGTTCAATGCGGCATGGTTTACAGCTTAGAGCCGGGGCTCCAAAAGCATTTTGAGAGACACGGAGCATATGAGATGTTCGAAGAGCTGAAAATGGTTTTCCAAGCTCATGCCCGGGTCGAGAGATATCATGTCTCCGACAAGTTCTTCAGCTGTAAGATGGAGGAAAACAGTTCTGTCAGTGAGCACATACTCACTATGTCTGGGTTACATAACCGCTTGACTCAGCTGGGAGTTAATCTCCCGGATGACGCGGTCATTGACAGATTCCTTCAGTCGCTTCCACCAAGCTACAAGAGCTTTGTGATGAACTTCAATATGCAAGGGATGGAAAAGACCATTCCTGAAGTATTTGCAATGCTGGAATCAGCAGAGGTAGAAGTCAAAAAGGAACATCAAGTGTTGATGGTGAATAAAACCACTAAGTTCAAGAATGGCAAGGGTAAGAAAACCTTCAAGAAGGACGGCAAGGGAGTTGCCGCGCCCGGCAAGCAAGCTGCCGGGAAGAAGCCAAAGAATGGACCCAAGCCCGAGACTAAGTGCTTTTATTGCAAGGAAAGTGGTCACTGGAAGCGGAACTGCCCCAAATTCTTAGCGGACAAGAAGGCCGGCAAAACGAAAGGTATATGTGATATACATGTAATTGATGTGTACCTTACTAGTACTCGTGGTAGCTCCTGGGTATTTGATACCGGTGCAGTTGCTCACATTTGTAACTCAAAGCAGGAGCTGCGGAATAAGTGGAGACTGGCGAAGGACGAGGTGACGATGCACGTCAGGAATGGTTCCATGGTCGATGTGATCGCCGTCGGCACGCTACCTCTAAATTTACCTACGGGATTAGTTTTGAACCTCAATAATTGTTATTTAGTGCCAAGTTTGAGCATGAACATTGTATCAGGATCTCGTTTAATACGAGATGGCTACTCATTTAAATCCGAGAATAATGGTTGTTCTATTTATATGAGAGATATGTTTTATGGTCATGCTCCGATGGTGAATGGTTTATTCTTAATGAATCTCGAGCGTAATGCTACACATGTTCATAGTGTGAGTACCAAAAGATGTAAGATTGATAATGATAGTCCCACATACTTGTGGCACTGCCGCCTTGGTCACATAGGTGTCAAACACATGAAGAAGCTCCATGTTGATAGACTTTTAGAGTCTCTTGATTACGAATCATTTGACACGTGCGAACCATGCCTCATGGGTAAAATGACCAAGACTCCGTTGTCAGGAACAATGGAGCGAGCAACCAACTTATTGGAAATCATACATACTGATGTGTGCGGTCCAATGAGTGTTGAGGCTCGCGGTGGCTATCGTTATGTTCTCACCCTCACTGATGACTTGAGTAGATATGGGTATGTCTACTTAATGAACACAAGTCTGAGACCTTTGAAAAGTTCAAGGAATTTCAGAGTGAGGTTGAGAATCAACATGATAGGAAAATCTAGTTCCTGCGATCAGATCGTGGAGGAGAATACTTGAGTCATGAGTTTGGAATACACTTAAGAAAATGTGGAATAGTTTCACAGCTCACGCCGCCTAGAACACCTCAGCGTAATGGTGTGTCCGAACGTCATAATCGCACTCTATTAGATATGGTGCGATCTATGATGTCTCTTACCGATTTACCGCTATCTTTTTGGGGGTATGCTTTAGAGAATGCCGCATTCACTTTAAATAGGGCTCCGTCGAAATCCGTTGAGACGACACCGTATGAATTATGGTTTGGGAAGAAACCTAAGCTGTCGTTTCTAAAAGTTTGGGGATGCGATGCTTATGTCAAGAAACTTCAACCTGAAAAGCTCGAACCCAAATCGGAAAAATGCGTCTTCATAGGATACCCTAAAGAAACTATTGGGTATACCTTCTACCTCAAATCCGAAGGCAAGATTTTTGTTGCCAAGAATGGATCCTTTCTAGAGAAAGAGTTTCTCTCGAAAGAAGTAAGTGGGAGGAAAGTAGAACTTGATGAAGTATTACCTCTTGAACTGGAAAATGGCGCAACTCAAGAAAATGTTCCTGAGGTGCCTGCACCGACTAGAGAGGAAGTTGATAATGATGATCAAGATACTTCTGATCAAGCTCCTACTGAAATTCGTAGGTCCACAAGGACACGTTCCGCACCAGAGTGGTACGGCAACCCTGTCTTGGAAATCATGTTGTTAGACAACGGTGAACCTTTGAACTATGAAGAAGTGATGGCGGGCCCGGATTCCGACAAATGGCTAGAAGCCATGAAATCCGAGATAGGATCCAGGTATGAAAACGAAGTATGGACTTTGACTGACTTGCCCGTTAAGCGGTGAGCCATAGAAAATAAATGGATCTTTAAGAAGAAGACAGACGCGGATGGTAATCTGACCATCTATAAATCTCGGCTTGTCGCTAAGGGTTATCGACAAGTTCAAGGGGTTGACTACGATGAGACTTCCTCACCGGTAGCGAAGCTAAAGTCCGAATCATGTTAGCAATTGCCGCATTCTATGATTATGAGATATGGCAAATGGACGTCAAAATGGCATTCCTTAATGGTTTCCTTAAGGAAGAATTGTATATGAAGCAGCCGGAAGGTTTTGTCGATCCTAAGAATGCTGACAAGGTGTGCAAGCTCCAACACTCGATTTATGGGCTGGTGCAAGCATCTCGGAGTTGGAACATTCGCTTTGATGAGATGATCAAAGCGTTTGGGTTTACGCAGACTTATGGAGAAACCTGTGTTTACAAGAAAGTGAGTGGGAGCTCTGTAGCATTTCTCATATTATATGTTGATGACATACTTTTGATGGGAAATGATATAGAACTCTTGGACAACATTAAGGCCTACTTGAATAAGAGTTTTTCAATGAAGGACCTTGGAGAAGCTGCATATATATTAGGCATCAAGATCTATAGAGATAGATCAAGACGCCTCATAGGTATTTCACAAAGCACATACCTTGATAAGATATTGAAGAAGTTCAATATGGATCAGTCTAAGAAGGGGTTCTTGCCTATGTTGCAAGGTGTGAAATTGAGTTCAGCTCAATGTCCGACCACGGCAGAAGATATAGAAGAGATGAGTGTCATCCCCTATGCCTCAGCAATAGGTTCTATTATGTATGCCATGCTGTGTACTAGACCTGATGTAAACCTTGCCGTAAGTTTGGTAGGAAGGTACCAAAGTAATCCCGGCAAGGAACACTGGACAACAGTCAAGAATATCCTGAAGTACCTGAAAAGGACTAAGGAAATGTTTCTCGTTTATGGAGGTGACGAAGAGCTCGTTGTAAAGGGTTACGTCGATGCTAGCTTCGACACAGATCTAGATGACTCAAAGTCACAAACCGGATACGTGTATATTTTGAATGGTGGGGCAGTAAGCTGGTGCAGTTGCAAGCAAAGCGTCGTGGCGGGATCTACATGTGAAGCGGAGTACATGGCAGCCTCGGAGGCAGCGCGTGAAGCAATTTGGGTGAAGGAGTTCATCACCGACCTAGGAGTCATACCCAATGCGTCGGGGCCGATCAAGCTCTTCTGTGACAACACTGGAGCTATTACACTTGCCAAGGAGCCCAGGTTTCACAAGAAGACAAGGCACATCAAGCGTCGCTTCAACTCCATTCGTGAAAATGTTCAAGATGGAGACATAGATATTTTGAAAGTACATACGGACCTGAATGTAGCAGATCCGTTGACTAAACCTCTCCCTGGAGCAAAACATGTTCAACACCAGAATTCCATGGGTGTTCGATTCGTCACTATGTAACTAGATTATTGACTCTAGTGCAAGTGGGAGACTGTTGGAAATATGCCCTAGAGGCAATAATAAAAGCATTATTATTATATTTCCTTGTTCATGATAATTGTCTTTTATTCATGCTATAATTGTGTTATCCGGAAATCGTAATACATGTGTGAATAATAGACACCAAATGTCCCTAGTAAGCCTCTAGTTAACTAGCTCGTTGATCAACAGATAGTCATGGTTTCCTGACTATGGACATTGGATGTCATTGATAACGGGATCACATCATTAGGAGAATGATGTGATGGACAAGACCCAATCCTAAACATAGCATAAGATCGTATAGTTCATTTGCTAGAGTTTTCCAATGTCAAGTATCTTTTCCTTAGACCATGAGATCGTGTAACTCCCGGATACCGTAGGAGTGCTTTGGGTGTACCAAACGTCACAACGTAACTGGGTGACTATACAGGTATACTACGGGTATCTCCGAAAGTGTCTGTTGGGTTGACATGGATCAAGACTGGGATTTGTCACTCCGTATGACGGAGAGGTATCACTGGGCCCACTCGGTAATGCATCATCATAATGAGCTCAAAGTGACCAAGTGTCTGGTCACGGGATCATGCATTACGGTATGAGTAAAGTGACTTGCCGGTAACGATATTGAACGAGGTATTTGGATACCGACGATCGGATCTCGGGCAAGTAACATACCGATTGACAAAGGGAATTGTATACGGGGTTGCTTGAATCCTCGACATCGTGGTTCATTCGATGAGATCATCGAGGAGCATGTGGGAGCCAACATGGGTATCCAGATCCCGCTGTTGGTTATTGACCGGAGAGCGATCTCGGTCATGTCTACATGTCTCCCGAACCTGTAGGGTCTACACACTTAAGGTTCGGTGATGCTAGGGTTGTAGGGATATGTATATGTAGTAACACCAATGTTGTTCGGAGTCCCGGATGAGATCCCGGACTTCACGAGGAGTTCCGGAATGGTCCGGACGTAAAGAATTATATATAGGAAGTGCTATTTCGGCCATCGGGACAAGTTTCGGGGTCACCGGTATTGTACCGGGACCACCGAAAGGGTCCCGGGGGCCCACCGGGTGGGGCCACCTGCCCCGGGGGGCCACATGGGCTGTAGTGGGTGCGCCTTGGCCTATATGGGCCAAGGGCACCAGCCCCAAGAGGCCCATGCGCCAAGAGATAAGGAAGGGAAGAGTCCCAAAGGGGGAAGGCACCTCCTAGGTGCCTTGTGGAGGAGGGATTCCTCCCTTGGCCGCCGCCCCCCTAGGAGATTGGATCTCCTAGGGCCGGCGCCCCCACCTAAGCTCCCTATATATAGTGGGGGAAGGAGGTCCTCTCAAACTACGCCTTTGGTTCCTCCCTCTCCCTCTCCGACACATCTTCCTCCTCCATAGTTCTTGGCGAAGCCCTGCCGGAGTACTGCAGCTCCACCACCACCACGCCGTCGTGCTGCTGTTGGAGCCATCTTCCTCAACTTCTCCTTCCCCCTTGCTGGATCAAGAAGAAGGAGACGTTACGCTGATCGTACGTGTGTTGAACGCGGAGGTGCCGTCCGTTCGGCGCTAGGATCTCCGGTGATTTGGATCACGTCGAGTACGCCTTCCTCATCCCCGTTCTTTGAACGCTTCCACGCGTGATCTACAAAGGCATGTAGATGCAATCCGATCACTCGTTGCTAGATGAACTCCTAGATGGATCTTGGTGAAACCGTAGGAAAATTTTTGTTTTCTGCAACGTTCCCCAACATTATCTTCCTCTTGATTACGATCCAAATGGGTGGAGGGGGGCTGCCTTTGCGCCCACCATGGAACGACGTCTGCATGAAATTTTATTGCCATGCAAGGCTCATCACTTTTGCTCTACATGATCAGTTCCATTGTGTACAATAACTGGCATGCATAGGAATAAAACATGGTGAGATTATGTAAGGAGTGCATGCACAAATCCGGAGTGATGGTAGCAAATTGTGGATAGACCCAAAACCAATGGTAGCAAGCAGATAATAGCTTTAGTTAACAAATACAGATAATGGCTCCTTTAACGTTTGTTTGCACCCAACATGAAACTCATAGTAGACACCGGAGATTAACCAGATAGTAGACAGATAGTACTGATTGCTGCCCCAATATGTACCCTACAACCATTTAAAAACTCAAGTTTCAACATTAGTTTGGACCTGACTCGGAGTCTAATAGGTGAACACGACGATAATGTAGCATGTCATCATATTAAGCGATGCATAACGTAAGCAGACACGGAAGAGTGCGACCTCTCTTGCGGACCCGTGTAGTCCTCAAGGTCATCTGCTCAGTTGATGATGGTAATGCAGTTGCCGTGGCTGCCGGCGGCGGGGAAGAAGATCTGAGGCGGCGAAAGACAGTCTGGAGAGCGGATCCCTTCTGTGGTGAACCCTTCTGTCGTTGGAGCAGCTGAGCTGGGGTGGAACACAACGCCGTAGGAGCAGGACAAACCACACAAGGTTTTCTTTGACACATATTTGTAACAGAAGTAATTGAGTAAGGCCTTGTTTGAATTTGAGGATCATAACAATGTAGGGATAGGAAATAGACAGGAATAGGATAGGAATGCACGTGCAAAAACAGAGAATTTAAAAACACAGGATTTTTGCCAATCTAGGTATTTGATTCACAAAAATTGGAAGATCACAGGATGCAAAAAAGCATGGTGAGATTAAGTCAAACCACAAGAAAATGTACGGTTATAATGCTATTATGCTACTATCTCTTAGTCTTGTGCTTGATGAATAGGAATATGAAAAGGAGGAGAAGTGGAAATTAGAATTCCTACGGTTTTTCTTTCAAGGAGACACTAAAGGAACAAATCCTACAGTTTTCCTTTGCTCCATTCCTTTGCACCAAATTCATGAAAAGTAGTACCATAGGAAACTTTCCAATTCCGATGTTTTTCATTCACTTTTCCTTTCAAGCACTGGCGATTCTAGTAGGCAGGCTTGAGCAAGGAAAATCCTACACTAAAAAAATATTTTTGTGCTACTTCTATTACTTTGGACCCGGGCCACTGCCATACTAGCTCAACTCACAGGCCCATCGACAAATGCACAGCTCAAACACGCAGAGATAAATAATGATGGCGTTCAAGAGAGTCCATCACGGATAGCTAAGTTACCCGGTACCTCACTACTTATCATATAGTAGGATAAAACCTCTTTGGCGAGTGCTACGAGTGCTCAGTGGACAATATATATAACATGTAGAGTAAAAAAGAGATGCAACAAGTGTACAACCTCTTTGGCGAAGCCATGTCGATCTCAGCGCGATTGGGTTGGCCGGTGAGGATGCTCCGGCTGACTTTGCGGTCGGAGGAGGGGACGAAGATCTTAGGCGTCTAGAGATGGAGCCCGAGGTACTGTTCCGCTGTGATGGAGGGTTTCATCGTTGGAGAAGCTCCGGTGAGTTGTACGATGCCGAGGCTGAAGCAGGACAAGAGAGACAACAAACAACGTTAACCTGAGTGGAATTCTAATAGCATCACCAATACATGACGTAAAATACATAACCACAAAGTGCTAGATGTAAAATACATCAGTCGCTCATCTCTGAACTTAACTGTTGAAACTGAACTTAACTGTCGAAACCGAACTTAACTGTCGAAACTGAATTTTTTGTCGAAACTGAATTTTGCTGTCGAAACTGAACGCACTAGCAAGGTGAGGCTACACGTCAGTCGACTGACTTTTTCATCTCTTGTCAGTCGATTTTGCATCCGTTGGATACGAAATAAAGGGCCTGCGGTTCATCTTCAACCTCCACCCCCCTGAGCCGCCAACCACCACCGGCCAAACAGCAACCCCCCGCCGCCCGTGGCCGGTAGTGCGCCACCCCGCCCGCCCCGAAAACACTCCCCACCGGCGGTCCACCGCCGCCCCGGCCATCCCTCTAGGCCCCCCCATGCCGAGCTTTTTCTCCGGCGATCCCCACGCCACCGCCCCGCCAATGCCCCGCCACCACCGGCGACAACCGCCCCCATCCTGAACCGTAAGATAGATAGTGGGGTACCTCTCCGGCGAGCCCCCCTCCCCGCTGCGGCTAGTTCTTCCTTCACCCCGGCTAGGCCCCCCAACCCCTGAAAATTGACTGACCCAAAAGTCAATTATGTCGATTGAAGTGTAGCTAAATCGGAGCAGCATCACAAGCAAGAGCAAGAGCGAGAGCAGCAGGGCGAGCAAGAGCAATAGCAAGAGCAGACCAGGCAGGGGACCGAGAGCAAGAGCAGAGCAGCAGCGTGAGCGAGAGCTAAAGCAGCAGCAGCTCCTACTGATGTGGACGTCGCCGCCGAGGGAGCGACGCCGTGGAGGAAGTGGCCGGCGACGCCGCCGTGGATGGAGCCGCTCCGTGTCGGCTTGGGACCGAGCGCCGGCAGCACCGTGAGATCGAATCAAGAAGAAAATGCGGTGATTAGTGTACAACCTCTTTGGTGACGCCGATTAGGCTGCAGCTTCATCCGAGGAATGGAGGTGAAGACGGCGGTGTGGGAATGGAGGTGGCGCAAAAGACGAGGGGAACGTCGGGGTAGCTCCATGGATCGGCGGGACGGTGAGATTGACGACGGATCCTCATCCGGTATGGTGGATGAGGGACGTCGAGGTGTTGCTATGGACGACATCGTCGGGGAAGAGGCTCCGGCTGGGTGGCGGACGAAGCAGGATGTGGGGTTTCGTCACGGGTTTTCGCGGCCTCGGTGTACGAATGGGTGGGTGGATGGGATGGCAGTGGGGAACCATCGCTTAGAGATGCGCTTGTCCGAAATGTGGGGTAAGTTACGAAAGTACCCCCACCGATTTGAGGCGGTTCTTTCGGTTCAGGGATACCACGGGCATTTCGCGTGTCAGGATTTCACAGGCGGTGGGAGTTTTCGCGCGTGTTCTAATTTCAGAATAGCAAGGTGCAGGTTTTTTTTCAAGGCGCGGGTTGAGATGGAGGGAGTTGTCGGAGCACAACGAGACAAAGACATATCTTAAATATTTCGGGCTAACAAGGCGCGGGTTGAAGAGGCGGGAGTTTCGGAGCACAATAGTCAGAGATGCTAGCTTGAATTTTCAGCATAACAAGGCGCGGCTTGAAATTTCATCAGAACAAGCTTAACGTGTACCCAAAAAAAAGACAATTTGCACCTCAACACGCACAACACACACACAAACACCATTTAGACTAGAGTAAGGTACACATGCATTGCACGCATGAGATTTGGCAACCAAATTATGAATAAATACCACATTATAGCATGCAAGCTTTGAGTCATATATGCATGATGTAGATGTTCGTTTAATTCTTATAGTTCATTTCATTCAAAATCATCTAGTTTTTATAAGAAAGCTAATCTATTTTAAGATTCATGGAATTGTGCGTCGTAAGACATAAAGTAAAAACAAATAATGGCAAATCATGTAGAAAAATATTTGGGCAATTCTGATATGGAAGATTCTAGAACAAATAAGAAGTGCTTGTGTTTTGATGTTTGTGCATTATGCTTAAGTTCAACCATGGAGTCTTCTAGATTATACATGTGGTGAAATCTGGTGGAATCTAGATGATATCCAACGGCTAGTAGTGCTCAAATTTGCCATCTTTGGACCATCGGATTCACCTCATCCAACGACCATCTTTCAAAGTTAAAGTTACCCGCGCACAATATAAAAAAATATATATAATGTAATATATATATAGGGGTATAGATATAGATATGTGATGCGAAAGCTTCCCATCATCTCCAATTAGAATAGTGTGTCCATGCACGGATGCGACGTGGCCAAATGATGTCTGCCATCGGTATCTCAAATTCAAATCAGTCTGACCTTTTCAATGTGTATACATTACAACATGCTCGTTTCCAAACCACAGCGCGCAGATCTCCGTTATATTCATGCATGCATGGGTTTCAAACATCAGGATCTCTTATTCAAATATTTGAATTCAACTTTACATTGATTATGACCTCACCTATTCCACACACACTGCCAGTCGGCATTATCCATCGCACGCATGCAATCTTTTTCTTTAGGTCGGTCTCCCATGAAGGCACACACCCACACACACATCCCCCTCTCCATCATATCGGGCATTCTTTATCTCTCACGCGTGCATGCGCAATGATCGATGTTCCTCTATGTATGTGTGTATATAGCTAGGTCTTTCATAGTTTTCCACACAAACCGATCAATCGATATATCCAGTGAGGTCTCACCCTCTTTCCCACGTCCACATCGATCAATCTATACCTCTCTATATAGGATTAACATATATAGCTAATACACCCACATTAATTATATATCCAACGTTCCCCTCTCATCATCCATGCCTTCCGCTTCATCTCTCAGACGCATGCACAATGGCGAAGACAGGGGGCAGTAAGGGCCCTTCCCCCCCTCCCCCCTAACATCACTATATATCAAGGCTAATATGAATGTGATCATTAGACAATTGCTGCTAAAAATGGTTTAAGTTCATGAATTGACCCTCCTCATAAAGGATTAACAATGCTTGGCCCCCTACCTCATTTATTTTTCATGGCTCCGCCACTGCGCGCAACAGCGCACATGTTCGCCCCCTCTCTATAAATATCAATCTCGCATTTGTGAATTCCTTCATAGTCTCCCTCCACTCGGCCCCTCGCACCATCTTCTAGCCCCCCACCGGATTTTGCCACATGTACAATCTAGCAGACTCCATGGTTGAACTTAAGCATAATGCACAAACCTCAAAACAACAGTGGTTCTATTTTGTTCTAGAATCTTCCGTATCATAACTGCCCAAACTTTTTTTCTAGTTGAATTGCCATTATTTGTTTTTACTTTATGCTTTACAACACACAATTCCATGAATCATAAAATAGATTAAGGGCTTCTTTGGTTCAAAGGATTCTCAAAGGAATTTTGGAGGATTCTAATCATTAGGAATTTTTCCTATCTTGGTTGTTTGATTCGTAGGATTGTAAACCATAGGAATTTTTCCATATGATTCATTTGCACTGGATTTCATAGGAAACATCCCATCCACTCAAAACTCTTTGAAATAATTCTGCGTTTTTTCTATGCACAATCAAACACTCGTACAATCCTGTAGGATTCAAGACGACATTCCACTATAATCCCATGTTTTTCCTATTCCCGCGTTCTTAGTTTTTTTATAAAAACTAATTGATTTTGAATGAGATGAACTATAAGAATTAAACGAAGGGCTACATCAGGCATATATGACTCAGAGCTTACATGCTATAGTGTGGTACTTATTCATAATTTGGTTGCAAAATCTGATGCGTGCAATGCACGTGTACCTTACTAGTACTTCGAGTATATGCAAAACACGTAAATTAGAATACCAATGGCACGCTACACAGTGTATCTCTTATAGTTCATGAAGCCATGTGGTACATGTGGAGGCGTTGTCGCGACCTCCTTGTGTGGATTGATTGACCCGTCAAAGCCCAGTCGTGTTGTCGTGAGGCAAAAGGAAGATCATCGGAATGGATGGAGTAGCCAATGAGCAAGACTTCGACAAGTATGGCGACCCGAGGATCGAACATGACGACGATGATGAAGTAGCAACATACACCACAAGAAGAAGCAGGACCACCGTACCTAAAGGACGTCCGTTCCACAGAAGAACTCCATTTGCGAAAAAGAAGGGCAAGAAGACTGTGAAGAGATAGCTAGCTAAGATCGATTGTATTTAAATCGTAGCCTTCATTTCTAGATTGTATTTCATGGGCACCTTTTGAACTATCATGAATATTTTTAAATTTCATGGACACTCGATCTCGATCCCCCTCCATTTCGATCGCTATCCCACCTCGCCAGATCCGGTCCTCCTCGCCGCCGAGCACCCCCCGGTCCACCGGCCACTGCCGCCGACCCCCCGCACCCTCGATTCCCCTACTCAACCGCCGCCGCCGACCCCCCGCACCCCTCCCCTACTCAACCGCCGCCGCCGACCCCCCACCCTATTTGATGATATTTTTAAAAAAATATTACTGTCTTATAAGAAAATATTACTGTTATGATTTAAACAAGTTTGAACATATTTAGACACAAAAAAGTATCAAACAGCATTTTAAATGCATAAAAAAAATTGTGGAGCCTGGGAATCGAACCCAGAACCTCCTGGTGTGAAAACTGGCTGCTGACCAGTCGAGCTAGTAGAGGGAACTTGGTGTAGATCAGGTCGGGTGGAAGATAACCTGTTGGCTCGAGCAGAAATCAAAAAAATACTAATGGCGCACCAGGGTGAGGTGCGCCATTAGTATGGATGTACTTATGGCGCACTGAGGGGTGGTGCGCCATTAGTATTGTGCCGCCCCCATCCATATTTCCTCCCCGGCCCAAACCTATCCCCTCTCTCTCCCTCACCCTCGCCCTCGATCCCCTTCCCCTCTCCTCTCCCGACGCCGCTGCCCTGCCGCCTCAACGCCGCCCCGACGCCGTGACGCTGCCCCGTCGTCCTCGTCTCCGCCCCGACGCCCCGATGCCGCGATGCCGCCCTCTCCTCTCCCGACGCCGCCGCACCGCAGCCCCGTCGTCCTCGTCTCCTCGGCGCCGCTCTCCCCGTCGCCCCACCTAGTTGGACGCCATCGCCCCGCCGCCCTCATCGCCGGTGGCCCGGACGCCGCCCCGTCCACACCACCGTCGCCGGAGCACCACCACCACCACCCTGACCTCGTCGCCTCCCGGACCTCGTCGCACCACCACCACCCGGACCTCGTCGCCCCACCTCATCGCCCCGTCCATACCACCGCCCCTGTGAGCTCCCCCTCCTCCTCTCCCCCTCTCCCCCTCGCAAGCTGGATCTTCCTGCCGGTAGGAGGATTTCTGAGGTCATTTTGATCCTGCAATTCTTGCTCTTGCAGCTCATTTTGTTAGCCATTAAATAAACAATAGTAACAGAAGGAGCATACTATCTAGGGTGAGGATTGTACGATGTTCCTGATCCATTAGTACCTTATTTCTGAGGTCAAATAGCTCATCAAGGAATACCTTATTCTCCAAAAATATGCGGCTTTGACATAAGCAAGGCAGAACCACTAACAACACTGTCATATATAGTGAACCTAACTCTATAGAATTTTTTTTCTTAAAAGTTGAGCTAAATCCTAACTACAGTGGATACATCACCATTTAGATGCTCTGAAGTAGGTTTTCACTAAGAGAATTCAAAACTAAGACATGTTCTTAAACTGAAGCAGTATTTGTATCACCGAAAAAGTTCTGAAGCTGTTGAACCTTACCTTATGTAACAAGTTTTTTGCCTTCTTTGACCTGATATGCTTGACGATATTTCTGTTTGATTCTCAATTTGATCAAGCTCCTTCATGCTAAGTGGACCCATAAATAAACCAAGTATATTGTACTACTATGACTGAGAGCTGATAAATTGGAGAAACATTGCAATATATATACAACAAGTAACTGTTCTGCCCCGTCTCTGTAGACTAGTACAAAGTAATCCTTGATGTTCAGACCCAAAATTTAAGCATCAAGTTTGTTCGACAAAAAAAGGCAAGGAACATAATGAACAACTCTCCATGACTTAATTTTCCTATATGCATTGGCCTGTACAGCAGGTTCACTTTTCCTATATGCATTGGCCAGTACAGCAGGTTCACTTTTCAAAACAAATTAGAGCAGACCTCATACACCCAAGAAAACCTGTAAAAAATGAAGTTCAACCCCTCACTTTTCCTATATGCATTGGCCAGTACAGTTGGATTTGTTTCTGATTTTAGTGTTTTCAGTCTATTTTTCTATTTCTGCTTTAACATAACGGAATAACTAATGGTGGCTGCCTAATGATGACAGACTAAGTTTCTGATTTATTTTCTTATAGAAGTGTAGATTCATTGGTAGCAATTGTTTTCAGTGTCTCATGTTGCTTGTAGTGGTTTGTCCAAAATGTTGAATGATACTGCTTGGACATGCATATATTGTTTCGCCTCTTCACATGCCAATGTATTTTCCATGTTGTGATGGAGGCCTTTTTTGCCTTGTCCACCCGAGAGGCCCTTGAGTTTGCCGGAATGTCGGTTAACTTCCGTTCCGGCAAATTCGGGTACTCCATATGTCCTATTTTCAGCAAAGGTCATGCTGAAATTTTCCATGAATTTTAGCATGACTTTGCTAAAAATAGGACATATGGGGTACTTGTGACTAATGCATGGGCCGGGGTATCTTAGTAGTTAATTAAGTAGGATCAAGTGCCCCGGCGTACTTGTGACTAATGCATGGCTTTTAGGGTGCCTCGGTGTCGTTAAAAACCGAAATGATGAAAGCTTAGGCTTTTAGGGTGCCTCGGCGTCGAAAAACCCTCAGTGATGAAAGCTTAGCTTTTAGGATGCCTCGATGTTGACAAACCCTAAATGATGAGACCATGATCTTGTTCCTTGACAATAACCAACTTTTTAACCAAACTTTGTTCCTATTTAGAGAGAAACATGGCCAACAACGATGAGGCCGGGGGTTCGGGCGGCAAGGCATTCTGGAAGCTGTCCTAGGAGATGGAGGAACAACCTCACTTGTATGAGGACGCCGCCTTCCCCACCGATCCTGAGACCACTGATGGTACTGCCGAGGATGACCCCACTGATGCCACCACTGATGGTGCCGCCGAGGATGCCACCATTGATGATGGCGGCGCACGCACAGATGGCAGCCAACCGAAGAGGCAACGGAAGTACCGGCGCCCGACTGTGCTCCGCACCCTCAAGGAGGAAGTTACTGAAGTGGACTCCGACGGGAATCCAACGGCGCCCGAACGAATAGTCAAGGGGTACTCGCTTCAGCTCGGGTGCATTCTTCGGAGCACCGTCTCGATCAACACCGAGAACCTGAGGCATCCTGACCAAGGGAATTTGCGCAACCTCCTCTTCACGAAGCTGCACGAACAATACAAGTTCCCCGCTGAATTTGAAAACACAAGCCTCAAAGGGAATAAAGTGAACAATGCTGCCCTCACGAAGATGAGCAAGGCCCTGTCTACTTGGAAAAGCAATGTGAAGAGAATGATCGAGAAAGTTGAGAGTTATGAGAAGATCAAGGAGAAAAATCCTTCGATCACCGAAGATGACTACAACGACTTCAAGATCAATTGCTCGAGCACCGCAAACTCCGAATCAAGTAAGTGGGGGAAAGAAATGCGGGAGCTGAACTTAGGGGAACACACACTCGGCCCGGCGGTTACAGAGTGGCGGAGCCTATATGGGACAAGGAGGAGGCGGACCGTGCCGAGCAAGGCCTACCGCCCCTCTTCGATAAATACGGTGACAAGCAGACCAGGAACTTTGTCAGGGCCCGGTACAAGAAGGACCCGAAAACAAAGGAGCTTACCACGGATCCGAAGACCAGGGCGCTTGAGCTTGTTCTGGTAAGGAATACACCCCCGCGTAATTAGCTCCATACGGTTGCATTGTAATTAATGAAGCAAAATTTCTAAATGGTTCACATTCCTTCCGCAGGCGACTAAAAGCAGTAGCGCGGGGTCGACTAAGAGCAACCCTTGGGACACCACTCTAAATAGGGCGTTGAATGTAATGAAGAACAAGGATAAGCTCAGTAAGCCGACGTCAGCTGGTCGTGTGGCCGGCAAAGGCTTGTTGACAAAATGGTCGTCATACTATAACACTAGTGGGCGAAAGGAGAAAAAGACCAGCTCAGAAAGCCAGGCGCGCGAGGTTCAAGAACTCAGGGCACAGGTGGCGCGGATTCCGGAGATTGTCCAAGAGCAAGTGCAACAACAACTCGGAGCGACGATCACCGCCATTGTGCCTACCTAGATCCAGGGGATTAGTGCGTGGATTGCGGCCGGCCAACTGGGGCCGCCCCCGATTCCTAGCTTCACGGCCAGCAACTCGCAGAACGCGATGGCGGGGCCATTGGTGTCTCCGACGCTGGCACGGGAGCTTAATGCACCCGGGTGTACGCCGGCCGGCACCTCTGCAGCAAGCGGCCCCTCCGTCAACTGCACGCCCGCCGTTGGCGGTGCCTCGACATTAGCCGAGCTCGACGCCATCATCACGATAACTAATTAAGCCTCTCTCGGCCGAGGACTTCATCTCCTTGCCTTTGACTGGGCATCCCTGACGCCCTACATGTTTTCGCAGGGCGCCGCCGATGTTCCGTGCACTCTCCTGCACTTCGTGAACAACGAGTTGGTCGATGTCGCCAAGGGAAAAATCGTTCAACCGGGCAACCCCTTGTTCCACGGTACCCAGATGCCACCCAACTTGTTTAGGGTTCAACTGGTTCGGGTGCTGCCAGGCTGCGACGAGTTGTTACCTCCGATTCGACCCATCGGGGCCGATGATGATGACATGATGACCCTCAGCGCCTGCCTAAGCTGGCCCCTGCTTTGGCCGAAGAGCCAGATTCGTTTGGGGCAGGGGACACCACCCCAAAGACAACACCGCCAGTCGTGCCGGTGCCAAGTTGGCCCCATGGCAAGACCGCCGCAACGGTGCCGGACATCCCTATGCCACTGGATCCAAACATGCATATGGCACAGGATCAGAACGACGACGATGATGATACATTTGCCAACGTCGATCAGTGCTTTGCCGATCATGGGTACGGTGGCGACTTCATGGGGCCTCCTTCTCAAGAACCCAACCCAACAAAAGACGTGCGCGATCTAGCTGGTACCGCGGAGAAGGCAAGTTGCAACAGGCGTCGTCTGCCGTTCAGCTCTCAGGAGACGCCTCCAGCTGCCGACTTCACCGAGTCTCAGATAGGCGAGGTGCGAAATATTATCAGACCCAACACACTCAAGAAGGCGGTCTGTGAGCAGAACTCGGTCCCATTACAGGAGAAGAAGAAGGCACGCAAAAGAAAGACTAACAAGGGTGCGGGCTAGCCGGCACCGAGTACGATCCGTGCTCAGGACGGGCCACCTTCACCTGAGGATATCTCGAGGAGGGTGCATGTGGTGGGTAGGCCAATGCTACCGAGAAATATGCTCGATGCTGCAACCGGTGCTATGCGGAGTCTGCATGACCGTGTTCTTTCTTTGGAGAAGCGGCGTCTCGGAGAGAAGGATGTGGCATACCCGGTTTTCACGGCCAAGGTGCCAGAGGGCAAGGGCTTTGTGGATAACTCCATCGGGGGTACGATCGTCCTGCGGTTTGATGACATCCACGCTATATTGAACCTTCATCCGCTGCACTACACCTTCGTTCGGCTATTTTCGCTGAGTATGGAGATGCGGATCATTCGCGACAAGACCCCGGACATCGTGATAGTCGACCCCTTCTACATGCGTGCCAAGATCTTGGGCAGTGCTGGGGACCGACAAGTCGCGACTTCTTACCTCGAAGGCGTCATTCTGGCAAACCAAGATAAGGATAACTTCCTTGTGCCTTACTTTCCCGAGTAAGTCCACCCCTCAACCGCCCCCTAACATATGAATTCTTAGATTTCGATCGTTTTTCTTTTAACATTCCGTATTTTCTGCAATGACACACATTGCACGCTCATCCTCCTAAGCCCCAAATATTCCATGGCCACGTATTTCGACCAGGACCGTTAGTCGAACGTAGACTACACAAATGTCAAGAAGGTTCTTGATGATGTTCTCCCCGGCTACGTCAAATCTGGAGGCACCTTCACCAGGCCTATTCGTAAGTACGACAAGCACGTGTTCTCCCACAATACGATGTTCTGCTGCGTCAAGCAGCCACCAAGCGGTCAGAAGGGTGCCTACTACGCCATCCATCACATGCGGGTGATCGTACGGGACCATCATCAACTTCTACTACCGAGTAAACTCAAAGATTGGGCCGCGAGCGTGTCGGCAATCCAGGACGTGGACATCAGACAAGAATTCTTTCGCATCCAGTCGGAGTTTGCGGAAATCATCTATCAAGATGTCCTTCGTACCTCGGGGCAGTTCTACCTCAGAAATCAACCGTCCAACAGTGACATCGGCACAATGCTACAAATGCAGGCTAACAACGACCGTTATTTCATGACTCCCACGATAGACGGCGGCTTCATCCACGCTCCGGTCCCTTGAGTCGAGTCGAAAGCAGTGATGATGTGTCTAGTTCTGAAACATCGATTGGCTCATGTTGTAATTAAACTTTAATGAACTTGTAGTATGTCTCTTTGGTTTCGAGAGTCGTTCAACTTAGATGTAATCGATGCTATTAATGTCTTTCTTTTCTCTTTCGATTGTTCTGTTGCATACTTATATATTGCTTATGTATTATCTGTGAATTGGTACTAACGTTTCATTTGGCTACTGCATAGTTATGCCGTCGTATGTCGTGTACAAGGGTAAGGTTCCCGGAGTCTACGACGACTGGGAGGAGTGTCGGAGACATGTTCACCGATTCAGAGGTAACAGTTACAAAGGGTACACCACTAGGGCCGAGGCCGAATCTAGATATGCCCGCTATCTAGCGGGAGAGGGGAGGGAGCGCTGGAGGAACCGGATGAAGACGAGTTTCATCGTGATAATGCTCATCGTGATGACCGCAGCTCTCTTCTATGTGATGGTAGTTTAGATGATCGATATCGACTTGTAATGTGAAGACAAACTCGCTACTCGCGGTCTCGAGACTTGTAATATAATGTTCTATCTTTGTTCGGTCTTTTCAATTCAGAGACTAATATGATGAATTGTATTCGGAGACTAATATGATGAATTGTATTCAGAGACTAATCTTCTATTGTATTCGATGAATCTGTTGTTGATGTGTGCTATCTATATTTTGTCCAATTATACATTTTGTAACCTGTGCAAAAATAGAAAATTAAAAAATAAAAAACCTAATATTCATACAAATGGCGCATCACATCACAGTGCGCCATTAGTATGCCAAAGGATACTAATGGCGCATCATTAAACAGTGCGCCATTAGTATGCCAAAGCACCTGGGTATACATGGCCCCCTGGGAGGCATACTAATGGTGCACTGTTGTATATACTAATGGCGCATCTGAGGTGCGCCATTAGTATACCAGATACTAATGGCGCACCTGTGGTGCGCCATTAGTAAAATATACTAATGGCGTGGCACTAATGGCGCACCACTAATGCGCCATTAATGGCCAAATTAGGTGCGCCATTAGTAGGCCTTTTCCTAGTAGTGTGACGGGCTAATGATTCCAGAAGAATGTACTCATCCGCCCTGAGCCATACTGGCGGTACATGCACGAAGCGAAGATGTGCACGCACGCCGCCCACACACTCATTCCCTCGCACGCACAAGCGGGTACACGGGCGGACGCAATTTTGTACCAAGATCCACCCCATGTGTTAATTTGACGTGTGTAAAGTCGTTCACTTCATTGATGGTCAATTAATACAGTGCATGCAAATTGAGTGGACGTGAGGGCGGAAGAAAGACATTATTACTCCACTGCGCGCATGCGAGTAGTTAAATCATGGGTTGCTAGTAGTACTTCCATTGGTCTCCTTCATATTTTGTGCCAATTTTTGACAGTAACATAATATTTACGCATTTGAGCAGTGTAGTACTTGAAATTTATGTTCCGCTAAACTCATCGGGAGCCGTTTCGGGCCTTGAAACCAAAACCATCAATTAATCTTTACCTTGTTCCATGACATTCGAAAGCCTGCTCACACCTACTAGTACGTACCAAACCTGAACGTGTTCCCACTACGAAGGTATTAGTACTTGTGCTAGTACTTAGGTTATAAAAAGGGGAACTACCTCACCGAAAATTACTCTACCTTTCCTCCTCATAAGCGCTTCTTCTTTGTCCGTCGTTGCCATGGCCGGTGAGCAGAGCTCTAGTTCGAGAACTACTCGTAACAAGGGAGCGGCAACCAAGGCTGCGGAAAAAAAGAGAGGGCTCGCCGCCACGCAGAGACCTCGAAAGATCTCTCATGGGCAGGCAATGGCTCCTAGGAGCGCCCTAGCCGTGGAGGCGAACATGTCGAGCCGGCGGAGCTGGAGTCATTATCCCTCGACGGCATGCCCGATCAGCTCAATAAGCACCTCAATAAGCAAAAGGAGTTCATCCAAGGCTTGATGGAGTTGCTGAAGGAGAGCCTCGACGACATGCCCGCTGAGCTCAATCAGCAGGGGGAGTTGACCGCCGGCTTAGTGATGCCGCTGAAGAAGAGCATTGCTTCGGAGAAGAAGGCGACCAGCGAAATCCTGTGACTTTAGGAGGACAAGGTGAAGCTCTGCCACGAGATCGAC
The DNA here is from genome assembly GCA_963921465.1 of Triticum timopheevii. Taxonomy (NCBI): domain Eukaryota; kingdom Viridiplantae; phylum Streptophyta; class Magnoliopsida; order Poales; family Poaceae; genus Triticum; species Triticum timopheevii. Next base: position 739,772,420 of record OY997267.1, read on the forward strand.
CTATTGAAGGAGAAGAACGCCGGCTAGAAGAAGCTGCATGAGAATAGTAGTTCCTCGATGAAGATGTTGCAGGCCCTCGTCATGGAACAGAAGGAGGAGTTGGCGAAGCTCCGCACCGAGCACCCGGCTGCTGTCAAGGTATGTAATGCGGCTGTGGAACAGATGATGAAGGCTCGCGTCGAGAAATCCCGCGTCATGGACAGAATGAAGAAGATGGCGGCGGAGACACGCAAGGAGATGGAGGTTGTGGAGGCGATGAAGAAGCAGTTACGACTCCGCGGCGAATTAGATCATTTGGGGTGATAATCTTCCTTCTTCTTTTGCTCCTGTGTTTCATCTTTTGCTTCGGGTGTTTCTCCGCACGTGTCACGTTCTCTACGAGGCATGAATAGAACAATGGTTTTTTTAGGGAATGAATAGAACAATGCTAACAATATGATGACTAGCAAATTAGATCATTTTTTATCGCCATATGGCAATGGGCTGCCGTGTTTCGTGCTCCTCCGTCGCAGTACTACTCAAGTGGAAAACTTGAGTATACCGTATGGTTCTTTGCTCTTCCTCGATTAGGTCGTCGGCGCATTTATACGAGCAGTCAAATCACAAGGCCCCGCCTTTCAGTAGTAATGAGCTGTCAAATCACAAAGGCCCTCGCCTCTCGTGAAAATGACCAAGCTAGACTGCCCCGCCCTCTAGCCTTTTAAAAAATGTATAATTTTGTATAGCAGTAGTATCGATGGATTGCGCCATGGAGCAAAACATGAAATTAAAAAAAGGTGGTACATATAGAGAGTGCTCGTCACCAAATTATGCATATAGTACTACTAAAAAGGCTAGTCACAATAATGGTGTCCAACACAACCCACCCCTGAAATAAAACTAAGAGGGTGCTTGGATATGTTTTAGTCCCATGACTAAAAGTAGTGGGACTAAAACATGCTAGCCTCACCCATGCTTGGATCCAAATACTAAAAAGGCTAAAATCAAGTTAATGAGAATTTATTATCCTCCAAACCCTCCAATCCAGAACTCGCCTATGTTAAAGGAGAGGAGTTAAATGAGTAGAGAGAGGACTAATCCACATTTTAGTAGGGGTACCCCTGACTAAAAAAAATTAGTCTCAAGACTAATTTTATCCCCTCTTTAGTCAGGGGTGCTTGGAATTTTAGCCTCTTAAAAAGACTATTTTTAGTCAGACTAAAATAAGTAGTGGGACTAAAATAAGCACCCTCTAAGCATCCTGGAATTCTTTGACAAAATTAAGCACCCTGAAATTCTTTGACAACTAAACTGCTGGCTATATGATGTTGGCCATATATATTGTACATATATAATGTGAAGAAACGAGTGGTAGTACTATACCAACTAAAAGATGAAATGTAAGAAATACTAGTATGTACGTACTGAAGAGTTAAAGTAACGAGAAGAAACATAACATAGTTCTGCTGGGGGCTCAGCACAACACACCCCTCAAATTAAATTAAGCACACCTAAAATTAAACTTTGCAACTATTCCAGTAGACACTACATTAGAACCACCATGAGCAACGACACTGCCACCTTACTCGGAGTCCTCGTACACGTCCTCGACTTCGTCCTTGTCCCTCTTCCTCTTGGCCGATACTTCTTTGCTTGAACCGCACACTTGGTTGTTGCTCTTCATGCAACCCTTGTAGATATTGAAGCAAAGGTAGCCATCCATTGCAACGTAGTGGATGTGGTCTATATCTAGTACATTCCGCTGCCATGCATGACGATGAAACGTGTATGGAGGTTTCTCCAGTTTACCGTACCATGGATGAAACATGGCTCCTGCCAAGGTCAGCATTGAAGGCTGACGAGAGGGCACCAGCCGATTCTTCTGGAGGTCGAAGGGGTTGCCTACAATGAGGCCTATCCAACCCAGGACTTCTTCATCATTACCAAAGTCTACAGTAACGAATTTGACTAGGTTGCTCTCGAGGAAGTTCTTAAAATCCCGGCACTCAATGTCGGCATGGCATATGTGGTAGACCAAGCATAAGTCATGCACGCAAACCTGGATCATGGCGGGCTTCTTCCTCTCTTCGTACCTTTAGATCCTTCTCTCGTCCCAGGACTGTCGTGTACTCAACATCTAGCCTAGCGACCCACTCATCATCAGAGTCTTCGAACATGCGTCTGAAGCAAGAAAGGCATCCTTTCACCGTCGCGGAAGAACGGGTGTAGATGACGTCGAACTCATCGCCGGTGATGGTTCTAACCTTGTAGTCACCACCGATCGGGGAGATTTGGGATGCCATGGATTTGGGAGGAGGGTTAGGATTAGTGGAACTGTCGTAATGTGAATGGATGGGACGACTAGGAGCGAACCGCCGTAGTATTGAAGGACGTGCGGGGACGAGTAGGAGCGAACTACCAGCGTGCGAACGGCAGGGTAGTGGCTTTCCATTCTCCCATGATACGGCCTTCCGAGAGCCCTTGGATCTGAGATCGAACGGTTGCATGGCGTGATTCTAGACCTATGGGTGAATATCCTATCCTGGAGGGTTATTTTGCAAATTTTCAGGAACTTAGCATGTGACCGTTTGATCTCAGATCCAAGGGCTGCCAGCAGCCCGTATCGTGGTCGCGCCTACCACGACCATCGCGTCGCTCGTGCAGTCACGCCCTTGGAGATTTAACACGGTGCGTTAGGCTATCTGATGTTGGCATGTCATATATAGTCATCACTTAGTCAATCATACTACAACAAGGTTTTGGCTATAAGGTTGGCTATAAGTGTATTTTTTTACTTCTCTCTATCTCTTTCTTCATACTCCCTCTGTCCCATAATATAAGAACGTTTTGACCCTAGTGTAGTGCCAGAAACGTTCTTATATTATGGGACACAGGGAGTACTAGTATTTATTGCATTTGCCAAGGAGTGACCTCTTCCAATGAAATGGTGTTGCTAAGTTTGCTTCATTTAATTAGCTATAGACTCAAAATTGTCTTTTCACCTAGGTACACGCGCTTAGCATCGTTTCTTCCTTGGGTCACCAAACTAGTCTCTCTCTTCTTGATTAACTTGCCACATAAGACTTTATGCCTATGTGGGAAGCTTAAGCACCTGTAGGAGCAAGTAAGTACAATAGTGCGCTTTACATGGCATTTTTGCGTATGTGGAGGAAAGAGAGGCAAGGAAAAAGTGGAGAAATGGGCTCTCATGAAAGAGCCAGCCTCTACTACATGGTGGAGCATTGGGAGAGGCACCTGTATGGAGGTGGTCAGGAATCAGGAGACTCACAACGATCGTAGCGCCGCAGTTAAAATGATAATGGCAAGTTAAATCACGGGGCCCCACCTGTCCAGCAGTAACTTGCTGTCAAATCACACAGCCCTACATTTGCAGCAGCCTACTCCCTCGTCTTCTCGCATCTCTGTCGAACCGACTAGGCGGAACTGCCCCGCCGCCTACCGCGCAGGAAAAGCCCTGCCCTCGACTTTTAAATAGTATATAGTATACTAATTTTGTATCCATGGATTGCGCCCGCACCATGGAGCAAAGCGTCTAGAAAACGGCGGTACACATGTATGGAGTATACAGCACGCCCGTCGCGTTCGCGTCGCACCCCAGACGGTTGGTCGGTCAGGCACGCTGCTCTCCGAATGGAATGCGCGTCATATTGCGTTTGCACACACATGTGGGACGACAATTGAGAACCGACCATAGGCACACTCCCCGGCCCTGCAAGTCGGGTGACTTAATAGAAGAGGGAGATGAGCGATAGTACTAGAGAAGTGTTGTACTACATTGGTGCCTGGACGATCCCTGCAAGACACGGGTGATCAGTTCGTCCATGCATGTGACCAGACTCCAGCAGACACGCCGGGATTGGCTATCGTCTACATATCGTGCAGGCTGTGTTGTACATGGCTGTAGTTGTGGCGAGAAATCTAAAAAAAGGTTTCTTGTCATCTCGCAAAATTAGGTGTCATGTGCTTCGGATCACTGCGAGGGTTAAACAGCGACAACTGAGTTGGGCTAGTCATTGGGGGCACATGCATGAACAGTGACTAATCGGCTACCATCTAGGTCAAGCCGGCTATGTTAATTAGGACATCTATCGACGGACCTCTTTTCTACGAGTTTATCTTTAATTTGAGCTTTGTTCCTCGTCTAGTTTGCCTGTCGAGATTCATGTTGTCTCCTTTGGGCAGTGAGGTTATGATTTCTTGTCATGTGGCATTTTTTCGTGTTATATGTTATAATCCGGTGCTTCAGATCAAAATGACGACAACTGCGCCTCCGGACCACGTGCATGAAGACTTCTCAACAGCCATTGACGAGGTCAAGCCGGCTCCGGGTAGATAAAAGAAAACTAGTACTACTCCACTATATAGGCAGGAGCCTCCACGCTTGCTTGCTAGTGTTGCTTTCTTCACACTGTATCGGCCTCTCCAGATCTAAACATGACAGCAGTGGCCACTCTCTCTCTCTCTCTCTCTCTCTCTCTCTCTCTCTCTCTCTCTCTGCTCACCGCTAGTCACAGATCTAGCCGGATCCTCTCCGCCGGGGAAGGTGAGAAGGTGCAACGTTCACGCGGTCGTCCTCGGCGACGGCTCTTACCCACTACTAGGCGCGTCCTGATCAGCCTGCCTTGCCATTCTCTCCCAAGCACCGCTGGCGAGGGAGGGCCTCCGACCCCTTCTTCCTCGTTGCCATAGTATGGGCAGATCCGGCCTCCCGCTGCCCACCTAGCGACATCCCGGCGACCATCAGGTATAACTTCCTTCGAAACCGGCGTTGCTCTACTTCCCGAGATCCTGACGTCTCTGCATTTGTATCTTTTACTATTTCTCAGGCCCCCTCATAGATAGGATCGATCGGCTGTTCGAAAACCACCTAATTTTTTTACGTTTAAGAGGTAAAACTAGTTCATGCACTTGAATCTAGTACTACTTGGTTCAAACAAGGAAGAAAGGGGGTGGGGGTGGGGGAGGATTTGTTACCTGAATCTAGGACTTGGTCGAAAGAGGAAATAATGGGGGCGAAAAGTAGCAGAGACTGGCTATCCAACTGGTCTCCAGGTCTAATAGGGAAATAAAGGCAAACGCAGTACAAACTCAATATAAACCCGATCTATTGGTTGAAAAAGGAAAGAAAGTGGGGACTGGGGGACAAGTCAACAGAGTAAGTCCAGCACTAGATTTGCTAGCCTTACACAGTATAAGGTGGCTATACCGAACAAAAATGGGACCAACCCAGATATCCTGTTCTGATGTTTGTTGCCCCGAGCCACTCTTATGTAATGCCACTGGTAAAATGTAGCGGTCGCACTGTTAAAAGTAAGGAAATGTTAAACCAATGTTTTTTCAATGTAATGCCTCCGGTAATATGAATCAATGGCACTTCTTTACATGTCATGCTAAAATTTCCCATTAAGATAAGTTGGTTCTTTTCGTTAGAAATGCATCTGTCCCGGTCCGCCTACTCTCCCGTGCCCAAAGTAATGTCGTATTTAATGGTTGTCATAGTTAATCCTATGCCCACACTAATATCTAGCAATGACAGTGCTTTAGAAATTGCCACTGTCCTTGTAGGATTGCCATTCAGATAAGGAACATGCTTCTTTTCATTTGATGCATGTTTCATCAATTGTTAGTCACCCTCCTTTCCACCTTTTTTGTGCAAACAGAGATATACATTTCACGCTCGATCTTAGTTGAACTGCACAAATGATATCCAAATTATAGTTGAGCATTCCAGGAGCTTCACAACCAACCTTGATGTCGCTCAATTTTATTGGAACTAATGAAGAAGAAGCTCTGTGGGTTTCGTTTTCTGATGGAAATGGAACCGGGGCTGGAGCCCTTTTCTTAAAAAATTTTGAAGAAGAAGCTGCTAGCTCACGGAACATTGCTAACTGCACCAAAAGGTCCCATGAATTGAATCATCCATGTTGGTGACTGAAAGAGCCAGCTTCAGCATCCCAGTCTAAGCACCCCCGGCCTCCATCCTTGCGACACACAGTACACCTTGTTTGCCACCTACTCGACCCTAGTGTCACTGATAAAATGAAGTAATAATACAGTTAAAATAGAGTGAGTGTCATCTCTATCATTTCATTTCCAATGTAGATAAAGAAAGTGCTTCTCTTTGTTAATGTATGTTTCATCAACTAGTCCCATTGTTAATGTTTAAGCGTTTCTGCAAACTGGGGTGCTTAATTTTAGTTGATATGTACAAAAATAGAGATCTGAATGTCTCAAGGCGCCTCCTTGTACTACTACTGTACACTGATGTTCATCACTTCAGAAGGTGTATCTGGGAGACTTGGGACGATGTCCAGTATGAGGCGTACCATATGAGGCGTCGCAGGGCCCATCTCGCCCTCGCAGCATGGCATACTATGATACTATCGCAATATTTTCTTCTATTTATTTTGTGTGTTTCATCAACTTTTGCCACTATAATGTAATCACGCTTTTTCATTATCTGTGCAAACAGGGTTATTCAGCTGCATTTTGGTGGAACTGCACAAATGTACGTATGGAACCGGCATATATGCAGAGTGCGAGGTGTGCCAACTAAAAAATTACCGACACCAACCATGCTGCATGCACGCATTGGCATCCACCACCACCAGTGGGATGTGTGGCGCCCTCTGTGGATGGATCTTTCTCGGCAGCAAATCATCTAACCAAATACTAGTAGCTTATATTGGCAGTTTTCTAGGGAGTACTCTTTTCTGAAAGAAGCACCAATCTATTTTTCTTTATTTGTACACTGTGTCACAACTTTGACCCAAAGGTCCAGAGCTATTTTAGGGTGATTGGCGTAGTACTCGGAGACTGATTGTAAGCATGATTTTCATTAGCTGTCACATTGATTGTAAGCATCAGCAGGTGGAAGATTAGGTTAGTGCGAAGCTTACCTTAAACCCTACCGCTGCCGTTGAAACGAGGCGAGCATCGAGGGAACCATGGAGAACGGCGGGGAAGTCACGTCGCGCCATCCCGCCTCCTCTTGCGGTGGGAGAACGAATACTCCTGTGGCTCCGGCTGGCTCTGCACCCTCACGAACGGCACACCATACTCGATCGATTCGTTATCCTCTGGGTTCTCGACCTTCGACCTGTACGCCCACCACCTCCGCCTGACTGTCGCCTCAGGCGAATCTGTCTGCTCCATCGCCCAGAGGAGATACTCGATGAACTCGGAGGACTGCGGCGTGACTGCCGCCGAGGAGTACATGTACATCGCCGCCCTCATCGCCGCCGTCTCGCTCTTTCGCATACATCGCCACATGGCCCGCACCGTCCTCGAAGTCTCCCACTCATTATCAAAACAACTAAGGATCTCCTTCAACCTGGCTAACTTTGCCTGGTCGCCGCCTGTGATCTGCCTGATTCGCTGTTGCATCCTCTCCATAGACGTCCTTCTGAGTGGTCCCCTGCTAGCTTTGGAAGATGGGAGGAGAGACGGTGGTCTTGCAATAGAGAAGAGGGAGAGGCGAGATGGTGGTTTTGGAATGGAGATGATGGAGAGGAGAGGAGGTGGTTTTGCAATGGAGAAGATCAGAAGAGGGAGAGGCGAGACGGTGGTTTTGGAATGGAGATGATGGAGAGGAGAGGAGGTGGTTTTGCAATGGAGAAGAGGGAGAGGAGCGTGCGGCAGCGATTTAGGATTGGACGAGAGGGCCGGCGCGCTGTGACTGGATCAAAATCAAAATCAATTTACCCTTCAATTAAGAAAGCGACCCCACATTAACTAGTCTCCCTTTTATTCTGGGTCATAATTGACCATGATTTTCGCACATAAAATATATGTTATACGTTGCAAATATAAAATAATTTGAAAGTACATTCAGATATGAACCAAACGATACAATTTTTGGTGACATGCATTCACATTTTGCTTGTCAAATACAGTACGTGGTCAAACTTTGACCCGAAATACGCAAAACAACAAAAAAAATACTTCCAAGACCAGCGCCGCTCTTCCGCTCTTCTCCTCTTAAACCACCGCCGCTCCTCTCCATTTCCAATCTAAATGCAGTGCCGCTCGTCTCCTCTTCCATTCCAAAACCACCGCCCCTCCTCTCCCGTTCCAGTCCAAAACCAACGTCGCTCCTCTCCCATTCTAATCCAAAACCAGCGCTGCTCCTCTCCTCTTCCATTCAAAAAACACCACCGGCGAGTGAATGTGCTGTGGAGAAGTAGATCGATGGAGGAGTACAACCGATACGTGAGGATCGCTGATACGTCTCCAACGTATCTATAATTTTTTATTGCTCCATGCTATACTATCTACTGTTTTGGGAAATATTGGGCTTTATTACCCACTTTTATATTATTTTTGGTACTAACCTATTAACCGGAGGCCCAGCCCAGAATTGCTATTTTTTTTGCCTATTTCAGTGTTTTGAAGAAAAGGAATATCAAACGGAGTCGAAACGGAATGAAATCAACTGGAGAAGTTATTTCTGGAAGGAAAGCTACCGGAAAAGCTTGGAGTGCACGCCAGGAAAGGAGGGAGGCGCCCCCCCTAGGGCACGCCCCCTACCTCGTGGGCCCCCCGGAGGTCCACCGACGTACTTCTTTCACCCATATATACCCATATACCCTAAAAACTTCGAGGAGCAGAATAGATCGGGAGTTCCGCCGCCGCAAGCTTTTGTAGCCACCAAAAACCAATCGGGACCCAGTTCCGGCACCCTGTCGGAGGAGGGATCCCTCACCGGTGGCAATCTTCATCATCCCGGCGCTCTCCATGACGAGGAGGGGTAGTTCACCCTCGGGGCTGAGGGTATGTACCAGTAGCTATGTGTTTGATCTCTCTCTCTCTCTCTCTCTCTCTCTCTCGTGTTCTTGATTTGGCACGATCTTGATGTATCGCGAGCTTTGCTATTATAGTTGGATCATTATGATGTTTCTCCCCCTCTACTCTCTTGTAATGGATTGAGTTTCCCCTTTGAAGTTATCTTATCGGATTGAGTCTTTAAAGATTTGAGAACACTTGATGTATGTATTGCGTGGTGCCAATGGGGTATTCTATTGATCCACTTGATGTATGTTTTGGTGATCAACTTGCGGGTTCCGTGACCTTGGGAATCTATGCATAGGGGTTGGCACACGTTTTCGCCGTGATTCTCTGGTAGAAACTTGGGGGCACTCTTTGAGGTTCTATGTGTTGGTTGAATAGATGAATTGAGATTGTGTGATGCATATCGTATAATCATACCCATGGATACTTGAGGTGACATTGGAGTATCTAGGTGACATTAGGGTTTTGGTTGATTTGTATCTTAAGGTGTTATTCTAGTATGAACTCTAGGGCTGTTTGTGACACTTATAGGAATAGCCCAATGGATTGATTGCAAAGAATAACTTTGATGTGGTTTCGTACCCTACCATAATCTCTTCGTTTGTTCTCCGCTATTAGTGACTTTGGAGTGACTCTTTATTGCATGTTGAGCGATAGTTATATGATCCGATTATGTTATTATTGTTGAGAGAACTTGCACTAGTTAAAGTATGAACCCTTTTCCTTGTTTCCTAGCATTGCAATACCGTTTACGCTCACTTTTACCACTTGTTATCTTGCTGTTTTTATATTTTCAGATTACAAAAACCTATATCTACCATCCATATTGCACTTGTATCACCATCCCTTCGCCGAACTAGTGCACCTATACAATTTACCATTGTATTGGGTGTGTTGGGGACACAGAGACTCTTTGTTATTTGGTTGCAGGGTTGCTTGAGAGAGACCATCTTCATCCTATGCCTCCCACGGATTGCTAAACCTTAGGTCATCCACTTGAGGGAAATTTGCTACTGTGCTACAAACCTCTGCACTTGGAGGCCCAACAACATCTACAAGGAGAAGGTTGCGTAGTAGACATCAAGCTCTTTTCTGGCGCCGTTGCCGGGGAGGCAAGGTAAGCGGCACTCACACCTCGTCAACTAAGCTCTTTTCTGGCGCCGTTGCCGGGGAGGTGAGTGCTTGAAGGTATATCTTTAGATCTTGCAATCGAATCTTTTAGTTTCTTGTTTTATCACTAGTTTAGTCTATAAAAGAAAATTACAAAAAAATGGAATTGAGGGTGCCTCATATGCTTCATCTTTTTAATGTCTTTCGTGAAAATAAGGATTCCGATAATTGTGCTAAATTGCTAGAGGAAGAATGCATTGAAATGTTTGACACTAAATCTTTGAATGATGAACAAGATTGCAATGTTGTTAGTATGAATTCTTTGAATACCCATGATGCTAATGATATGCAAAGCCACAAGCTTGGGGAAGCTACGTTTGATGAAGATGATATTTTTTGTCCCCCAAGTTTTGATGAGAAAATTTATTATGATGAAAGCATGCCTCCTATTTATGATGATTATATTGATGAAAGTGGATTCAGAGAGGTCATGACTTTATTTATTGATGAATCCACTATTTCGGAAGAGGTTCCCCTTGATTATGAGAACAAAGTTGCTATCTATGATAATTATTGTGATCACATGTATGCTATAAATAATAATGATAACCATGAAACTTGTTATCCTGATTTTAATTTTCAATTGGATTATGCCTCACATGATAGTTATTTTGTTGAGTTCGCTCCCACTATTCCGAATGAGAAGAATTTTGCTTATGTGGAGAGTAGTAAAATTTCTATGCAAGTAGATCATGAAAAGAATGCTTTAGGTGCTGGTTATATTGTTGAATTCATTCATGTTGCTACTGAAAATTATTATGAGGGAGGAATATATCCTTGTAGGAATTGCAATAATATCAAGTTTCCTCTCTATGTGCTTAAAGTTTTGAAGGTATGCTTGTTTTGCCTTCCTATGCTAGTTGATTCTTCTTCCCATAAGTTGTTTGCTCACAAAATCCCTAAGCATACAAAGTGGGTTAGACATAAATGTGTTATCTATATGCTTCATGATGCTCTCTTTATGTTTCAATTCTTATCTTTTATGTGAGCATCATTGAAATCATCATGCCTAGCTAGGGGCGTTAAACGATAGCGCTTGTTGGGAGGCAACCCAATTTTATTTTAGTTTCTTGCTTTTTGGTTCTGTTTAGTAATAAATAATTCATATATCCCCTGGTTAGATGTGGTTTTGTGTTTTAATTAGTGTTTGTGCCAAGTAAAACCTCTAGGATAACCTACGGTGATAGTTATTTGATCTTGCTGTAAAAAACAGAAACTTTGTGCGCACAAGATTAGTTTTAATAAATCAGAGGTATGTGCGTTTCAGTTGATTCTTTTTGCAGTAGATCAATAATCAAATTATCTAGGACTTCCTAATTTGGTAGAATTTTTTAGGTTCCATAAGTATACGTTTGATAAAGATTACTACAGACTGTTCTGTTTTTGACAGATTTTGTTTTCTATGTGTTTGCTTATTTTGATGAATCTATGAGTAGTATCGGAGGGTATGAACCATAGAGAAGTTGGAATACAGTAGATATTACACCAATATGGATTTAGAATGAGTTCATTACAGTACCTAAGTGGTGGTTTTATTTTCTTATACTAACGGAGCTTACAAGTTTTCTATTGAGTTTTGTGTTGTGAAGTTTTCAAGTTTTGGGTAAACATTCGATGGACTATGGAATAAGGAGTGGCAAGAGCCTAAGATTGGGGATGCCCAAGGCACCCCAAGGTAATATTCAAGGACAACCAAGAGCCTGAGCTTGGGGATGCCCCGGATGGCATCCCCTCTTTCGTCTTCCTTCATCGGTAACTTTACTTGGAGCTATATTTTTATTCACCACATGATATGTGTTTTGCTTGAAGTGTCATTTTATTTTGTTAGTATTTGCTTGCTGTTATTTAGATTAGTGTTTTGAATTTTTCTTTTCAAAAAAAATGTCAAGGATAGCCTTTACCATGCTTATTTTGCAAGTATACATGTTGCTGTTTGAAAACAGAAAGTTTACCTCTGTTGCAAAAATTCCCTAGAAAAGTCAGAATATGATATAATGTTGAAACCTTTTGCATAATAAGCGCTGATAAATTTACTACAGCGGGAATTTTCATTCATAATTTTTGGAGCTAGGGAAGTATGATGAATCTTGCATTCTTTACAGACTGTACTGTTTTGACAGATTGCTGTTATGTTTGCATTGTTTGCATATGTTTGCTCGTTTAATGATTCTATTTGAGGATAGGAGTATTAAATATGCAGAGACATTTAGTATGCAATGTTGAATAATAATTTTTGTGATTTGCTACAGTAGAGGATGATAAGGTTTTTGCATTGGGTTATACTAACTTATCTCACAAGTTCTTGTTGAGTTTGGTGTGGATGAAGCTTTTGAGATTTGGGGATACCGTGATATGAAAGGAATTAAGGAGACACAAAAGCTCAAGCTTGGGGATGCCCAAGGCACCCCAAGATAATATTTCAAGAAGTCTCAATCATCTAAGCTTGGGGATGCCCCGGTTGGCATCCCACCTTTCTTCCTCAACAATTATCGGTTAGTATCGGTTGAGCCTAAGTTTTTGCTTCTTCACATGAGTTGTGCTATCCTTGCAATGTCATTTTATTTAGCTTTGCTTGCCGTTTGAATAAAATACCAAGATCTGAAATTTTTAAATCGGAGAGAGTCTTCACATGGCAACATAATTATTTAACAACTCATTGATCTTCATTTATATCTTTCGGGGTAGTTTGTCATTTGCTCTAGTGCTTCACTTATATCTTTTTAGAGCACGGTGGTGGAATTTCTTTATAGAAACTATTGATCTATAATGCTTCACTTAGATTATTTTGAGAGTCTTAAATACCATGGTAATTTGCTTAATAATCTTAATATGCTTGGTATTCGAGAATAGTAAAAACTTTCTTATGAGTGTGTTGGATACTAAGAAAAGTTTGATGCTTGATGATCGTTTTGAGACATGGAGGTAATAATATTAGAGTCATGCTAGTTGAGTAGTTGTGAAATTGAGAAATACTTGTGTTGAAGGTTGCAAGTCCCGTAGCATGCACGTATGGTAAACGTTGTGTAACAAATTTGAAACATGAGATATCCCTTGAGTGTCTTCCCTTGTGTGGAGGTCGGGGGCGCGCGATGGTTAACTCCTACCAACCTCCCCCCTAGGAGAATGCGCGTAGTACTTTGGTTTTTGATGACTTGTAGATTTTTGCCATAAGTATGTGAGTTCATTATGGCTAATGTTGAGTCCATGGATTATACGCACTCTCATCCTTCCACCATTGCTAGCCTCTCTAGTACCGTGCAACTTTCGCCGGTGCATTACACCCACTATATACCTTCGTCAAGACAGCCACCATACCTACCTATTATGGCATTTCCATAGCCATTCCGAGATATATTGCCATGCAACTTTCCACCGTTCCGTTCATCATGACACATTCGTCATTGTCATATTGCTTAGCATGATCATGTAGTTGACATAGTATTTGTGGAAAAGCCACCATTCACTATTCTTTCATACATGTCGCTCATGAATCATTGTCCATCCCAGTACACCGCCGTAGGCATGCATATAGAGTCATACTTTGTTCTAGTATCGAGTTGTAATCATTGAGTTGTAAATAAATAGAATGTGATGATCATCATTCTAGAGCATTGTCCCAAGTGAGGAATAAAAAAGAAGACAGAAGGCCCAAAAAAAGAGAAAAAAAGGAAAAAGAATGAGAGAAAAAGAGAGAAGGGACAATGCTACTATCTCTTTTTCCACACTTGTGCTTCAAAGTAGCACCATGTTCTTCATGTTAGAGAGTCTCTTGTTTTGTCACTTTCATATACTAGTGGGAATTTTTCGTTATAGAACTTGGCTTGTATATTCCTACAATGGGCTTCCTCAAATGCCATAGGTCTTCGTGAGCAAGCAAGTTGGATGCACACCCACTTAGTTGCATTTTGTTGAGCTTCCATACATTTATAGCTCTTAGTGCATCCGTTGCATGGCAATCCCTACTCCTCACATTGATATCTATTAATGGGCATCTCCATAGCCCACTGATACGCCTAGTTGATGTGAGACCATCTTCTCCCTTTTTGTATTCTCCACAACCACCGTATTCTATTCCACATATAGTGCTATGTCCATGGCTCACGCTCATATATTGCGTGAAAGTTGAAAGAGTTTGAAAATTCTAAAATATGAAACAATTGCTTGGCTGAAACCGGGGTTGTGCATGATTTGAGTATTTTGTGTGACAAAGATGGAGCATGAATAAACTATCTGATTTTGTAGAGATGAACTTTCTTTGGCCATGTTATTTTGAGAAGACATAATTGCTTAGTTAGTATGCTTGAAGTATTATTATTTTTTATGTCAATATGAACTTTTGTCTTGAATCTTTCTAATATGAATATTCATACCACAATTAAGAAGAATTACATTGAAATTATGCCAAGTAGCATTCCACATCCAAAATTATCTTTTTATCATTTACCTACTCGAGGACGAGCATGAATTAAGCTTAGGGATGTCTGATACGTCTCCTATGTATCTATAATTTTTAATTGCTCCATGCTATATTATCTACTGTTGTGGGCAATATTGGGCTTTTTATCCACTTTTATATTATTTTTGGGACTAACCTATTAACCGGAGGCCTAGCCCAGACTTGTTGTTTTTTACCTATTTCAGTGTTTCGAAGAAAAGGAATATCAAACGGAGTCGAAATGGAATGAAATCAACTAGAGAAGTTATTTTTGGAAGGAAAGCTACCGGAAAAGCTTGGAGTGCACGTCAGGAAAGGAGGGAGGTGGCCACGAGGGTGGGGGGCGGCCCCCCTAGGTCGCGCCCCCTTCCTCGTGGGCCCCCCGGAGGTCCACCGACGTACTTCTTTCACCCATATATACCCTGATACCATAAAAACTTCGAGGAGCAGAATAGATCGGGAATTCCGCCGCCGCAAGCCTCTGGAGACACCAAAAACCAATCGGGACCCTGTTCCGGCACCCTGCCGGAGGGGGGATCCCTCACCGGTGGCCATCTTCATCATCCCGGTGCTCTCCATGACGAGGAGGGAGTAGTTCACCCTTCGGGCTGAGGGTATGTACCAGTAGCTATGTGTTTGATCTCTCTCTCTCTCTCTCTCTCTCTCTCTCTCTCTCTCGTGTTCTTGATTTGGCACGATCTTGATGTATCGCGAGCTTTGCTATTATAGTTGGATCATTATGATGTTTCTCCCCCTCTACTCTCTTGTAATGGATTGAGTTTCCCCTTTGAAGTTATCTTATCGGATTGAGTCTTTAAAGATTTGAGAACACTTGATGTATGTATTGCGTGGGATGCCCGTGGTGACAATGGGGTATTCTATTGATCCACTTGATGTATGTTTTGGTGATCAACTTGCGGGTTACGTGACCTTGGGAATCTATGCATAGGGGTTGGCACACGTTTTTGCCATGATTCTCTGGTAGAAACTTTGGGGAACTCTTTGAGGTTCTATGTGTTGGTTGAATAGATGAATTGAGATTGTGTGATGCATATCGTATAATCATACGCATGGATACTTGAGGTGACATTGGAGTATCTAGGTGACATTAGGGTTTTGGTTGATTTGTATCTTAAGGTGTTATTCTAGTATGAACTCTAGGGCTGTTTGTGACACTTATAGGAATAGCCCAAAGGATTGATTGGAAAGAATAACTTTGAGGTGGTTTCTTACCCTACCATAATCTCTTCGTTTGTTCTCCGCTATTAGTGACTTTGGAGTGACTCTTTGTTGCATGTTGAGGGATAGTTATATGATCCGATTATGTTATTATTGTTGAGAGAACTTGCACTAGTGAAAGTATGAACCCTTTTCCTTGTTTCCTAGCATTGCAATACCGTTTACGCTCAGTTTTACCACTTGTTACCTTGCTGTTTTTATATTTTCAGATTATAAAAACCTATATCTACCATCCATATTGCACTTGTATCACCATCTCTTCGCCGAACTAGTGCACCTACACAATTTACCATTGTATTGGGTGTGTTCGGGACACAAGAAACTCTTTGTTATTTGGTTGCAGGGTTGCTTGAGAGAGACCATCTTCATCCTACGCCTCCCACAGTTTGATAAACCTTAGATCATCCACTTGAGGGAAATTTGCTACTGTGCTACAAACCTCTGCACTTGGAGGCCCAACAACGTCTACAAGGAGAAGGTTGCGTAGTAGACATCAATCGCAGACAGCGACCCTGTGAAGCTAGCTAGGATGTTGGAGATACAGTCTTGGTTTGACAACAAGGACCAACTAGCGGCGACGGTGACATCCATGGCCAAATATCTGCAACAGAGCGAAAAGGCGGCGATACTCCCGGAGGGAGTCGCGCCGGAGTACATAGAGCTGCTCGTCTAGGCCATGGAGCAAACAGATTCACCAAATCCGATCGTGAGGGAGCGGTGGTGGGAGTATCGATTCCAGATGGAGCATCCACCAGAGATTGAAGGATCGAGCATCTACAGGGTGCCGTTTGTGAGGGTGTCCTGCCAGAGCGAGCCGGTGGAGTCTTCGTCGACCGAACCCAACTGCAAGAGGAGAAAAGCAGTTGGCCTGAAGACGCTTCCCTGCCATCGTCTCCCTCGCCGTTCACATTGTCTCACGGGGCGGCTGTCTGCCGCCGAGGAATAGGAGGGGGCTGCCCCCCCAGCCCACTAGTCGGGCAGGTTGTGAATTGTCAGGAGGAGCTTAGGGTTGTCAGTATTTGCAGGTTGTGAATTGTGTTTTATGTTGTGTATTTTGAGAGTACTTTCAGATATGAATGTCTTTTGAATTTAAGATTTGCAGTATTGAGCATATGAAGTATTTTATGAATTCTAGAGATCTATTTTTAGCACTTAAAAATGTAGTTTCATAGGAGTATAAAAGTGCAGACAATGCGATTCTCAGAGAAGAAACTGCAAGTTTCAGTTTCAGATAAGGAACTGCAAGTTCAGTTTCAGATAAGAAACTACAACTTTCAGAGGCAGAGCATTTATATTAACACGGCCTTTTCAAACAGGGTTAACATCATGTTGGAAGTTTTATTGATGGTCGAAAATGGAACTACCAGCCAGTTAACATCATGCTGATCAACATTCATGCATAGCACATCTTCATATGATGCACAGTCAAAATGCCCACACAATGTCGAGTGTGCGAAACACAGAGAAAATGAGGGACGAAGTTTTGGCAAGTGTTGGACGTGGTTTTGGGCTGCCCCGTCTAGGCTTTCATTTTTAACATGCGCAACCCACGACCTTGGATGGGAGGTCCATAGGCCTTTTTGTATTTTCTTAGGGCCGTCATGTATCGACCGGCCTATGGACCTCCCATCCGAGGTTTTATTTTTGGCAGCCCAATTTATGTATTTTTTTGAAGAAAACACAGATGTCTGTTCTATTTTTCTATATAAGAATAGGAACGCCAGGTCCAACATATGTTTCCCTTCTAACTATATTATATATATTTAAATTATTTTATATGTTATTATATATTATTTTTATTGTCATCATATATTAAACAATATCCCACATCTTATTAACTTATAAAAATAATTTCTTAACAAATAAAATCCTGGATTGTTTTGGCATGAAAATCCTAGTGATTGTGTACAAAAGCTTGGTAAGATTTAAGGACCAATTTAATAAGATCACTTATTATTTAAATATATTTATAACAAAATGCTCAGCCCCTTTTTATTTTTTGATAACATTGCTGGCCCAACCCAACACAATAATTAGAATTAGCCCAGCAAAATCGTGTATTTCGAGAAAGTGCAAATGACCTGTAATTTTTAGGAAATTAAATAAATGGGCCGCATGGACGCTACATTATTTGTTCACCCAGCCCAGCTAATGGCCGTAATTCAAAAAAAAGATCAAATTGATTGTAAATTCTACCGCGCAAAAAAAAGACTGTAAATTCTGAAATAATGGGTTGAATATGTGCCACATTTTTGGAGGCTGAAATGTGGGCCAATAGGTCGAAGCCAATGCAAGTCGTTGTCAATTTAGTCAACAAATGATTCTGACATGTTAGCCGTTGGATTTACATCCAACGACCGGCATCCATCTTCAATCTCTCCTCTTCTTCCTCCAGCGCCGCTGGGACCACCTCCCGCCTCCTGCTGCTAGCAGCTCTGCTTAGCACGCTTCGTTATGAAGCGCTACTCCACCGTTGGCTAGGCCATCCCTCCACCCCTCCACACCTCCTGTTCTTCTCCACCGACTACCGAACCACACTGCACTAGAACCAGTTAACCCTCATACACCTCTCCGTCTGCGACTCTACTCCCGCGTCTTCCCATCTCCGGCTCGTTGCTGTCCGGGGCCTCGCCTCGTCCACCACCTTGGATGCGCTCAGTGCGGCATGGTCAACTTGGTCAATGAACGACACCATCGGAAGTAGACTGTGCGTGGAGAGGCTGACAGCTGGGTCCACGGCCGCACACAAGGAAATGCCTCCTTATTACGCACAAAGTAATGATTCCTCCACCTGACATTTGGGACCCATCGAAAGGGCCTCTGTATTTCGCGAAAATAACGTGCCCCCCGCTGACATGTCGGACCCACCAGCTATCTTCACACGCAAGGAAGTGCCTCCTTATTACGCACAAAAAAATTAATACTCCCCCTGCCAGCTGGAACCCAGCATAGTGGGAGGATGACTTGTGGGCCTACCAAGTGGACGAGGACAGCTTTGTCAACTTAGTCAATATGACCGATTCTAGCTCCTGTTACCGTACGATGTTCATCCAATGGCCGTAGTGCTTCTTCAACCTCTGGTCTTCTTGCTCCAGCCGCCCAAACCAGCGCCGGTCGTGCCGCGTGCTCCTGCCTCCTGTGGCCGGCTGTGATGTCGCGAAGGCCTCATCGCCCCCTACTATTCCCACCGCTGGCCAGGCCCCACGGCGACGACAGCCTCACACCGCACCTGAACGAGTGAACCCTCATAATCCACTCCGCGTGGGCATCCACTGCCGCGTCTTCATCGGCTCAGCGTCGTCCCTTGCTAGGCCTCGCCATCGTCCACCGCCCTGGTGCTCACAGCGCGGCGTGGTCAACATGGTCAACGAACGACTTCTATCAGACGTGGACTATACATGGAGAGGCTGACAGCTGGGTCCACGGCCGCAGCAAGGAAGTGCCTCCTTATTACGCGGAAAATAATGATTCCTCCACCTGATAGCAGGGACCCACCGGATGGGGCACCGTATTCCGCGAAAAAAACATTTCCCCCCTGACTGCTGGGACCCACCAGCTACAGCTTCGCACGCAAGGAAGTGCGTCCGGGCAAAAAAAATGATTCGCCCCCCTGACTGCTGGGACCCACCAGCTACATCTTCGCACGCAAGGATGTGCGTCCGGGAAAAAAAACCCAAAACGATTCGCCCCCTGACTGCTGGGACCCACCAGCTACATCTTCGCATGGAAGGAAGTGCCTGACAGTCAGGACCACCTGGTCGAAGCATACGTAGCGTTGTCATTCTGGTCGCGAACGTGTACGTACATATATACTGGTCGATGTAGAGGCGTGCACGTGTCGTAGTAGAGGCGCGTACGTATCGTAGTAGAGGCGCGCACGTAGCATGTACACGTACATACAGCGGCCAGGGTGCAAGAAAGAAAATACGGCCACGTATGTGTACATACGGGCCGGGTCTCGAACGCCTACTCGCGGATACGTACGGCGAGGGCTCATTGACATGGCTGTGTCAGAATGGAGAAACAGCGTCGTCGTCGTGTTCATGGGGAGGCAACGAAATGCGTCGTGTTCATGGGGAGGCAACGGAATGCTTCATGTTCATCGGAAGGAAACGGAACGCGTGGAAGCCAACCGGCTGGGTCGGAACGGAATGTGTGGTTGTGTTCATCGGGAGGGCTTGGACGGAACAGGCAATGGAAACGAGGCCTGGCGTACCGTAGAACGGAGGAAATGGCCTTGTGTTCGACCGGCCACATTAGAAACAGGATCCTGTTCATCGGGAGGGGTCTGGTGTATCGCAAAATGGACGAAACAGACCTCCTATGGTCGAAACGGGGGTCCTGTTGATCGGGAGGGGTGTGGCGTACCGCAAAACGGACGAAACGGACCTCCTACGGTCGAAACGGGGGTCCTATTGATCGGGAGGGTTGTGGCGTACCACAAAACAAACGAAACGGACCTCCTACGGTCGAAACGGGGGTCCTGTTCATCAGGAGGGGTGTGGCATACCGCAAAACGGGACTCCACGGGATACTGTTCATCTCCACCGTCGACCTCCTCCAGCCTCCACAGGCTACCGTCGACCCCCTCCAGCCTCCACGGGCTCCTATTCATCCAGCCTCCACCGAGCGCTACTCCACCGGCTACTGTTCAACCACCCCTCCACCGTCTACTGTTCATCCAGCCCTCCACACCACGGGGTCCTGTTCAACCACCCCTCCACGGGCACCCTCCACCGTCTACTATTCATCCAGCCCTCCACCACACCACTAGGTCCTGTTCATCCAGAGGCAACGCCACCGCTCACTGTTCATCCAAACCCCCCCCCCCCCCCCACAACGCTCACTGTTCATCCCAGAGGCAGCATCGATCAGCTTCAATTAGCAGCAGTAGCGAAGGAATCGCTCGATCGGGTTCAGTTAACAGCCATCGATCGATCGCTCGGGTTCAGTAACGCGTAGCCTGTAGTGCAATCGCTCGGGTTCAGTTAGAGCCCAACGCATCGCTCGGGTTCAGTTAGAGCCAACGCCTCGCACACACGCGCGTACGTGTAAGAGAGAAACGCGCATCGCTTGTCCCTCGACCTCCCA
Source organism: Triticum timopheevii (assembly GCA_963921465.1). NCBI lineage: Eukaryota > Viridiplantae > Streptophyta > Magnoliopsida > Poales > Poaceae > Triticum > Triticum timopheevii. The sequence goes on from OY997267.1 coordinate 739,793,145, forward strand.
CTGTAACCGGGAAATCCCCGAAATTTTCCTCCCCCTCACTTCTACCACAGTTTTTTCCGTCATGGACGACCCAAAGAATGTCATGCAGCTGCGTCTCCGGCCCGCCCAGGACGAAAAGCCCATTTTCTGTCATGATTTTTTGTCATAGAAGTAGGAGCCCACCACATCTATGATGCTACTGGGTTTTGTCACAATTATCGTCATAGAAGTGTCATATGTATGACAGAAAAAAATTCGTTCGGCCCAAAATGTCATGGATGTGTCTTTTTTTTGTTGTGATAACACATGTGCGGGGCAATAAGCCCGGAAAATAGTTGTATTAAGCTTCTTTATAAGAAGCCCCCAGGTATAATGAGCGCGGCTAGCACGTCAAGATTGTGTAGTCAAGACACATTTTAGCCTTGTAAGGCCTTGAAGAAAAAAGGGAAGAAAGAAAGAAATAAAAAGGCAGATAACAAATGTAAAAAATTGACAGAGGTAAGGAGACGAACATAGAGTCCGGCACTAGGCATAGAACCTTCGAAGCCCGGCTGCGTTCCATGGGTTTGGCTTGAGTCGATTATCCGATGCACCCCGTAGACGGTACGCTCCACCGGTCAGAACTTGGTCAATATCGAAGGGACCTTCCTATTTGGGCTTGTGCTTGTTCTTTTTCTTCTCTGAGAGGCTTAGAACGAGTTCGCCAACGTTATAAGTTTTGGCCGGTGAGGCCTCTGCGGCAACATAGCCGGCCACGGGAGGCAGGAGCATGCGGCATGACCGGTGCTGCTTTGGGCGGCTGGATCAAGAAGACTAGAGGTTGAAGAAGCACTACGGCCGTTGGATGGACATCGTACGGTCACTGGAGCTAGAATCGTTCATATTGACTAAGTTGACAAAGCCCTTCGTCCCCGTCAACTTAGTAGACCCACAAGTCAGCCTTCCACCAAGGTGGGTCCCAGCTAGCCGGGGGAGTATTCATTTTTTGTGCATAATAACGAGGCACTTCCGGTGGGTCCGAGCTGACAGCTGGGGGAGCGTTTTTTCGCGAAATACGGTGGCCCGTCCGGTGTGTCCCAACAGTCAGGGGGAAATGATTTTTTTCGCAAAATACTAGTGGACCGTCCGATGGGTCCCTGCTGTCAGGTGGAGGAATAATTATTTTCCGCGTAATAAGGAGGCACTTCCTTGCGGCTGCCGTGGACCTGGCTGTCAGCCTCTCCATGTACAGTACTCTTTTGATGGAAGTCAGTCGTTAACCACATTGACCACGCCACACCGAGAGCATCACGGCGGTGGACGACGGCTAGTCCTAGGAAGGGGAGGACACGGAGCCGGGCAAGACGCGACAGTGCATGCCCACGCGGAGAGGAGTACGAGCGTTCACTGGTTCGGCTGCGGTGTGAGGCTGCCGTTGCCGCATAATAACAGGGGGTGTGGGTGAGTGGAGGGATGGCTTGGCCAGTGGTGGGAGTAGTATACGGGTGGTGAGGCCTCCGCGGTGGCCTAGCCGGCCACGGGAGGCAGGAGCAGGCGGCACGACCGGCGTTGCATTGGACGGCTGGAGCAAGAAGACCAGAGGTTGAAGAAGCACTATGGTCGTTGGATGGACATCGTACGGTCACTGGAGTATTGACTAAATTGACAAAGCCCTCCGTCCCTGTCAACTTAGTAGGCCCACAAGTCAGCCCAACAATATGGTGCGTCCCAGCTAGCAGGGGGTATTCATTTTTTTGGGTGTAATAAGGAGGCACTTCCTTGCGTGCGAAGATATAGCTGGTGGGTCTGACCTATCAGCGGAGGGAACATTTTTTTCACGAAATATAGAGGCCCTTCCTGTGGGTCCTAGCTGTGAGGTGGAGGAATCATTATTTTGCGCGTAATAAGGAGGCATTTCCTTGCGTGCGGCCATGGACCCAGCTGTCATCCTCTCCATGTACAGTCCACTTCCGATGGATGTCGTTCATTGACCATGTTGACCAGGCCGCGCCGAGAGCACCAGGGCGGTGGACGACGGCGAGGCCTTGGAAGGGAACGACACGGAGCCAGGGAATACTCGGCAGTTGTTTCCCACGCGGAGGAGTACGAGGGTTTACTGTATCGTCTGCCGTCGCCGGAGAATAACAACATGTGTGGGTGAGTAGAGGGATGGATAGGCCAGCGATGGGAGTACGGTGGGGCCGTGAGGCCTGCGCGGCAGCATAGCCGGCCGCGGGATGAGGGAGCAGGCAGTCCCCGCCGGTGCTTGTTTGAGTGGCTGGAGCATGAAGAGCAGAGATTGAATAAGTACGACAACCGTTGGATGGACATCCAACAGTCACTACTCTAGTGTGTTGACTAAGTTGACAGGGCGTTGCGTATGTGTCAACCTTTTTTTTATGAAACATACACATCAACCTGTAGTAGGCGCACAAGTCAGCCTCAAATTTGTGGAAAACAACATACAACCCATCTGCCATTATTTCTAATAATATACAACCCATTTTCTAATTCTTAAAAAAAATTGGAGCCCATCTTCTTTTTGTTAGCATTACACCCCATATTGTGGCCATGGTTAAGAAGTATACGAAATTTTGCATATTTCGGTGCGGTCAACTGTTTTTAATCCAGAAATATCGATTCACATTCAAACTATTTTGAAAAATAATTTATAAAAATATAAAATCCAAATGTCCATGCATAAAAATCAATGGAATTTAAGATCTTGTAATGAAAAAAAAATTGAAACTAATTCCTGATTTGATGTGTTTTAAAAATGTACAGCCCATTTCTGGGCAAACCGAATGAAACTCTCCTCGTCTTGAAAGATTTGCAGCCCCGCAGGGCCGATAAAGCAAGTAGGCCTTGTTTGGGTATTTCTTTAAAAAATAGAACTAGGCTAGCCATTTTCAGCAAGAAAAAAAACACAACTGGGGTCATGATGTGGTAAACACAAATAAAACCCTGGTTAGATGGGCCACAGCCCCCGCACCGCCCCGTTGTTACCCTGATCCGTCGCTAAAACTAGTATAAATAACAACTGCTTGTTCCTCAAAAAACAAACTGCGCGACTTGCTGGGTCCCTGGTGTCAGCCGTTCGTAGTGTAATTCTCTTGTTTATTGACTCGTTGACAATGGCGTGAGCCCCAGATATCCAACCATTAGGAGGAACCATATTTTTGGGCTTGTACTATAGAGGCACTTGCTTGCGTACTACCATGACGCTGGTGGGTCCCTACTGTCATCCTCTCCACGTACAGTCATCTCCTTGTTCCTCTCGGTTGTTGACGACGTTGACAATGCAAGAGGGCGGCGCACCGCGCACGGCGAGCGAACGAAGGCCGCAAGGCGGAGGACGATGGCGCGGCCTCAGACGGAACGAACAGGAGCCGTTGAAGATGCGCCGGTCCAGTCGCAGGCGGAGGGGAGTACGAGGGTTGACTGGTTCTGACGCGGGTGCGTGTTGGGGCTGACATCACCGAAGAATAACTAGACGTGTGGGGGAATAAAGGGAGGGACTGGCCAACGTTGGAGGGTACGTACGGTAGGGCGGCGAGGTGCAGCCAGCCATGGGAGGCGGGAGCAGGAGGAGCCGATGGGGTGGTTTGGTTTGGGTGGCTGGAGGAAAGAGGACAAGAGTTAGAAGATACACGACAGATGTTGGATGTCAATCCAATAGCTGGTAGGCAGAATCGTTTGTTGACTGGCTAGTAAGTCGACACCACCTTGGATAGGCTATTTCCTCGCGGGTCCCAAATGTGAGAATCCAAATCTGTCACGGTCATGCAATCTTTCCTATGAAAATTTACAGCCCATTTGATGTGCTAGTTCGAAATAAGTTTGTGGGTGCTGGTGGGGGCTAATCACTTGCCTTCTGTAATGCAGAGTGAGCTCCAGCAGCCGGCGAGAGTGATGTTATTTCCCTTGGTTGGGATTTGTTACAATATTTCACTCTAAATTAAACGAATGGCAAGCCATTTGCCTTGTTTCAAAAAAAATATGACAGTCACAGCCAAGTTGAAAAAGGCAGGAACATCTAACTCCAGCTTACAAACTGTACGAAAGCACGAGGGTTAATTGTTCATCAGGTTTACAAAAGAAACAAGATTGAAAAGGGCAACAACATCTAACTCCAGCACTGTTTTCGACAGTCACAGTCAAATGGATCGGTCAGGTCCATAGAATGAACATCCTGGGTCATAAAATTTACTGGATTATGACCACAATATGTTGTAAATAGAAGCCTGGCACGTTCAGAAGCTGTTTTGCCCACTTGAAACTCCTTTTTTTGCTCTTTGACATACCCATCCGTCAAAACCATGCTGCTGATAAACTTACGCCTGATGGACAATATTAAGCTCGCATTCAGCAGGAAGAATGTGACAAATCTTGTGTTTTCACGGTTGGCTACATATCGTTCTAGTGTTATTCTCTTCAATCGAATCTCATGAGAAGTGAGAAAATCCCGATGCTTACGAATCCACCGATTGGTTATAACTTTCTTACCCCGTCCTGTTGCCTAAATAGACATGAAGATTGAAAACAGTTAAGGTCTAAAAGAAGAGTGTCGAAAGAGCAACAGCTGAACGGTTAATTCTAGTACACTATATGCGGGCTTTCCAACGTGCGTGAAATTATCACCTTTATATACAACTTCTCCAGACACGGAAAGCATTGCAGCAAGCCAATAATCTTGGTCAGATCAAAACTATTCATTTGGATATATAAGATCTTGACAGAATCGAGCACCATTGATAGGCCATCCATGGAGAAACTCTTCATTGAGCATAGAACATAATATTAGTACAAAATGTGTACTCCAAGATGATATATAAATTACGCGCAGAAATTTAAAATGCGGCTTATGGTTACAAGTGTAGATGATAATATAAAGTACCTGAAGAACTGTGGAGCCAAACACCATATTGAAACACCAAGGTCTCAAGTTTAGGCGCAGAGAGGACGGTTATTTGCAATGGTGAATAACTAGAATCAAGGATAAACCTTTGATGTGAAGGGGCATCTTGGATGATGAGCTGCCTTCCGTCAAAACAAATTCCAATTCTTACAAGGTTAGGCGACTTTATTTGGAGACAATCGATTCTAACTGTGAAAACAAGCACCAAGCACTCCAGCGCAAGGCAACTGGAGTGGATGATGTTGTGCAATGAGGCCTCCGATATACGAACCCGCACAAGTGAAAGTTTCTTGAGAAATGGGAGTTGAAGGTTTAGTACCAGATTGTCTGGTAGGTAGCACAGCGCAAAGGTGGCGGTGTGGAGAGAGGACAAAGACCGTGAGATGGACATGGTGCTGAGGGAACAAGTTCATGGCGTTCGGTATGTGGTATGTGATTTCTAGGGGAATAGTAGAACTCAAGCAGCTGTAGTTCTGTGAATTCAGGGGATTTCTGCTAGGCGTCCACCGTGTAGGGAATGGTATGCTTTCTCAGGTAGCATGACGGGATACAGAGGCTTTGAACGGAGCCCTGGTGGGAGGAGATGATGGCTATGGGGATTTCAAAATCATTGGAGAGAGATAGATGACGATAGTTGAGATTAAGGGGCATGGCGCGCCATAGAGGGCGCCACCGAATTGAGAGGACTTGGGTGCGGCAGCAATCCTTCGTGGGGAGAAGCAAGATGATCTCCCCAAGGACGGCGTCCAGGAGATCACTGATGTGGTCCACCCGAGATTCTACGGGTTCCTGGGATCCGGTGTGGGCGGGGTCGCTGCTTCTCCCCGCGCTGCCGGGTGCGGGATCTACAACGGGTGTCGCCGCTGGCGGCAGCCTCATCTTCTTGGCGCTGGGGTCAGCTGACTCCATTTTCCTCGAGGACGTCGCGTCACGCTCACAGACTTGAGGAGTGTGCGAGCGAAGAAGAAGGGGAGCTGGGGGTTTTCTATAGGAGTGAGGAAGAAGGGGAGCTGGGGGTTTTCTGTAGGAGTGAGGAAGGAGGGGAGCTGGGGTTTTCTGTAGGAGTGAGGTGAGGAATTTGGGGGTACGAGTGGAGCAAGCTGACGTGAGGTGGGTGGGAGCGAGGAGGAAGAAGAGCACCTAGGTTTTTTGGGGGGGGGGGGGGCGGTGTGCTGGGTGTGGGTAGCGCCTCTCATTCAGTAAATATATGGGCTTTTGAATTGATTTTACTATTTACTAGTGTGGATGGGCTGTTTTGTCTTTGGCCCAGAGAAATAATTACTTCTAGTATAGTGGAGACACTCTACAGCTACCCAGAAAAACAATTACTACTAGTACAGTGGAGACACTCTACCGCTTCTGGCTCCTCCAAGGTCATTGAAACGTCTCCCTCTACTGGATGCCATTATACTTTTGTTCACCGACATGCGGGCTATGCAGTGCGCGGGCCCAAATGCCATCCACCAAGTTAGAAGGCAGTATGCAGGCAGAGAGTCACCCCGGTCGTAGCGCGGCAGTAACGAGCCATCGTATCACAAAACCCCACCTCCCGCAGTCTAAGTTTGACGGACGAAGCAACCATCATTTCACTCTTCGCTGAATCCCCTTCTCCCTCACCGTCTTCAAGAAAGGCAACACTCGCATTTGCCACTGTTCCTCTCTCCGAACGAAGGGAATGTAAGCGGATCCGTGATGTTGGTATATTTTCGTTCAGAGAAAAAAAAGAACTTTTGCAAAGCAGTAACCGGTCGTCACTCTCTTTTTTGTTTCATTGTCATTGCGATTGTGTTTTCCTTTCAGTGGTCTCCTAGTATTCGTCAGTTTCATGATGTACCAAGGAGAACCAGGCAAAGATATGCCTATATTGGAGCAGACGCGGGAGGCTGATCCCCACGAGAAAGAGAGCTCCAAGAAGATGGAGGCAACCATCGAGCCGACCCCAGATACGCTCACGGCCACTACTGAGATGGTCGACGCCCCGTTTGTGGTTACAGCCCTCGTGGCACTGCAGGAGAAGTTTTCCCCCTTCGAGGATGTGTCCCCCCCCCCCCCCCCCCCGCTGAGCTGCCCAAGGTGATTTCCTTCTTTGTCGATCTCGATTGTGGTTTTTCATCTAAGTATGTGGTGATTTTTTTAGAAAAGGAAGTATGTGGTGATTAATAATGCAAAATTTTATTAGCTTCGATGCCATGCTATACATAATGGTTTAAATAACTTGTGTTTCTTATACTGAAAAGTAATTCAGAATTTCTTTCTGTTTCAATTAGAGCCCTGATGCAGACAAGGATTGTGTGGTTGTACATGTCACTTGCTATGAGGCAGACGACCTGAATATACGTACTGGGAAAACAGAGTTCTTAGGCTATTGGATCCTGGAAGCCATTTGTAGTTATACCAATGAAGAGTTGTATTCCAGCCTCACTGTTGTCAGGCGTGTTGTCCAGGGTGTACTGAAGAATAAGAAGTTCAAAGCTACTCCTTCGTTTGTGAGGCATACTGTTCTTGTCAAGCTTACACAGGAATATGACGTGGCATGCCTCCCCAAACAAGTTTATCAGTGGCAAGGCCACAAGGTTGTCTTCATGAAGGTTCACAGGATTGAGCTGCTGCGGGACGTCCTCGATGATGTTCATGGCAAGGTCCGTCTTGTGCCCAGCCCAAATTAGATCGAGGCATGAAATAGTTGCCCCGGCTAGTATTTAATAGTAGTTTGTATTGTTTCTAATTATCCGAACCTTTCCTATTATCGACCCCTCTGGGGCAAGTACTCTGTTTGAATCCGTCTATGGGATCTGCAGGTACTTTTGTGTGCCCTTGAATCATGTGAGAACCATCGTAATTGTTGCTGAAACAGATGCGTCCTCACTAGTTTTTTCATGAATATGGCATGGTAAGACATAAGTTGTCACGGTTTATCATACGAGCAGTGTGTGTTTTGATGAAATAGAGCACTCATTTCGAGAACCATGCGCCGACGTATATATAAGTACTTGTAAACACTGTTGGTGCTAACCCACTTGTAAGCAGTTGTGCAAAACACGGCACATTGGCTCAGCTTGCTTCAACACTAGGCTATCGACCAGCTAACAATCAACAATCTGTTGCCTGACATATAAGCAACTATGTATCTTGTTACAGTGGTTCATGCAGTTAATTGAGGCCACAATGTAATAAATTCCAAATGTTCACACGCTAGTCCAGCGCTCATGTGGAACACTAACATTAAACTCGTCTTCATAAAAAACTGATTCATAGAACATAACAAACATATACTAGTTCACAGCAAATGACAAAGTTGTGAGAAGGTTTACAAATCAGGAAAAAACAAGCAAGGCTTCTCTGAGAAAAGGGCGTCCCGGCAGGCTTAAATTTCCTGGGGTTCACTCTGGTTTTTTCTTGTTGCCACCATCCAGGGTTAGGTTCTCTCATTCCAGAATAACCAATTATAATTGTGGTCTCAGCTGGAATGTTGAACTGAACCATGCAGTGTACTGACCAGCTAAAATGCTTGTGCATTCCACTAAATTTAAGCACCGCTATTTGCAGAAATAAGTAGACCACAATGCCTCTTGTCCATGCACCTGTCCAAAAAACCACTGTGCAGCCGTGCCAGCTAGTCCTCGGTCCATGGATGAACTGGTAGAAAGTGCACTCTAGACTAGGATGTAGTTGTTTTCGCTCGTCCCTGCACTGCAATCAGGAAGTAAAACATACGAATCAGCTTCTTTTAGATTGCGTTGGTCATTCTACCTTAGTTACTACCAATGGAGGGATACCTTGAAGACGGGAGGTTAGACGACGACAACGAGGGCTAGCCATCTCATTTTGCGCAGTTGTACAAAAACTGAGGTGTGTGCTTTTGATTGCGCGGATAGAAACGATACGGAGACAGACATCCCGAAACGATATGGAGACAGACATCCCTGTTTGCGCAAATATGAAATACAGTTATTTAAATAGTGACAGATATTACTACTTTCCCCCGTTTCCTCTTAGAACCAAGTCCTAGATTCATGCTATAGATTTCCCACTTTCTTCCCTATTTGAACTAGTGCGTGCGTGCGTGCGTGCATGCGTGCGTGTGGGTGTGAGAGAACTAGTGCGTGCGTGCACCGCTTCTCTTCGTGAGAGTACAATATACTATGCCCAAAGAACGTTCGCCACAAGAGTAATAGTATAAGTGTGTGGCGTGTGAGCTAAAATAAAATGTGCCCTCCGTCTTTTGTTTTTTAGAAGTTCTGAGGGTAGGGTGTGAAGAGCACATATGTGCGTGACGTCTACCTGCAGATAGACGGTGGGTGCGACGTGCGAGCCTGCGAGAGGACTTGGGAGAGTCGTGACTCGTGAGGGTGCGTGTGCGTGAGAGATAGGGGGGCACGTATCAATGCAATGCATGTGTCCGTAAATCATTATCCGACAAACGTTCGCCACAAGCCTTTTCCTGATGAACACCGTAAGAACCATTAGATCGGCATCCGACAGTGTCAGTTTTTCCATGTCATTTAACAGAACAGCCACTCCTCCTACACACAAATCTTCCACGTGAGTGTTAGCAACTGCCGTATGCTCCCTCCGTTCTGAAATGCAGTGCATATAGCTTTATTGAAAATTCGAACCTCTAACACTTTTACCAAGTTTTCGTGTACCAAATTGCACATGTAGAATACCATGTATATATCATTTCATTCATCTACGAGAGGTAACTATAAAGATGGGTGGGGAGTCTACAAAGAAAGACCATTGTATCACCTGTAGCAATTTCAAGTATCCTTTAGTGTCAAGGAATATAATAGGAACTCTATATGATATGATTTTTATAGGATTTTTTCCTTTAGAGCCAATTGGTTCATAGGAATAGATTCATATACTCCACATTTCAAAGGAAATAAACATGATATCATTTCTATAGCTTTAGAGCCACTTGGTTCATATGAATGGATTCCTATACTCCCTTAATTCCAAAGGAAAATAAACATTAGCATATATTCAATAGAAAAGTTCCTATGATATGAACCAAATTACATCTCTTTTCTAATCCCTCCTCATAGGAACTGAGATACATGTCATCTCTAGATTCAATAGAAAAGTTCCTATGATGTGAACCAAATGACATCTCTTTTCCAATCCCTACTCATAGGAATTGAGATGCTCCATGTATACATCTTCTATTCCTAAATAGATAGTACAACCCACTAGTAGCTTTTTTCCAAAACATGCAACTATGGCACAAGAACTATATAGTGTGCCAATAACTTTGAAAGATGGTCGCTGGATGAAGCTAACCCGACAGTGCAAAGATAGGCAAATCCGAGCACTACTGGCCGCTTGATATCATCAACATACCACCAGATCTGCCACATGTACAATTTAGAAGACTCCATGGTTGAACTTAAGTATAATGCACAAACCTCAAAACACAAGCACTTCTCCTTTGTTCTAGAATCTTCTGTATCATAATTGATTTTTTTTCTAAATGAATTGCCATTATTTGTTTTTTACTTTATGATTTACAATGCACAACCCCATGAATCTTAACATTTTTATAAAACTAATTGATTTTGAATGAGATGAACTATAAGAACTAAACGAGCATCTACATCATGCATATATGACTCAAATATTTACATGCTATAGTGTGTATTTATTCATAATTTAGTTTTGAAATCTCATGCGTTCAATACATGTGTAGCTTACTAGTTTTGAGTAGGGTAGCAAATTTCACGCGGCCCCGGGTATATCAAAATGCAGGGCCCATGCATCATTTCCTTTCGGTCGAACCTACATCCACAACTTTTTGTACGTACTATATCTCCACTGGTCCCCGAACCCAAAATGCTGCCTCGTTCCCGTAAAACCAACCAGCCCACCCATCTTTAAGGCGTCAACTCGAACCCGTTTACTACGACGTGGCCCCGCAAGCCGTAGTGATCCTACAAACCCTACCGCCGCACTCATCATCGATTTTCTTCAAGAGGACGAGGGAGAAGCCGATTTGTAGTGGAGGCGCTTTCAAAAAAAACGGATCTATAGTGGAGACCCCTACCCTAGGGTGCCCTAGGTAGCTGCCGCATGCATCATTGTTTTCTCTTTTCTTTATGCTCTTGTACCCTAGAGTGAAATGATGGTTGCTTCGTCTGTCCAGCTTAATGCGGGAAAAGGTGGGGCTTTGTGATTTGACCCCTCATCGCTCATTTTCTAATACTGCGGCACTACGACCGGGGTACCTCCAATTCCAACCGCTGCTCTGAACTGTAATTTGGTGCATCGCACGTGGAACAAGGCGGTGGATGAGCCACATGTCGACCAAAGGGGTCCTGTTAAGTGTGTCACCATTTCGTGTGCGGACTGACCCTGCTTGAGTTGCTACGCCAACATGATAGGAGCAACCTACCACTTGGTTTTGCTCCTTGGTGAATCCCGACTATATTAATCTGAAAAGATACGTGCTGAACTACCCTCTCCGTCTCGGTTTTTTTATTTTTAGGTGTCTCGGTTTATAGGGCCTGCACGTAGTTCTAGGTCATCCATATGACTTACTAAATATGAGTTACTATGTCACAAAAATTATATCATTGGATTCCTAAGCGGATGTAGTTGTATTTAAAAGTCGAGGGCGGGGCTTTTCTTGCGCGGTAGGCGGGGCATTTCCACATAGTCAGTTCAACAGAGACGCGAGAAGACGAGGGAGTAGGCTACTGCAAACGTAGGGCTGTGTGATTTGACAACGAGTTACTGCTGGACAGGTGGGCCCCGTGATTTGACTTGCCTTTATCATTTTAACTGCGGCGCTATGACCGGCGTGAGTCCCGATTCCTGACCACCTCCATACAGGTGCCTCTCCCAATGCTCCACCATGTAGTAGAGGCTGGCTCTTGCATGAGAGCCCACTTCTCCACTTTTTCCTTGCCTCTCTTTCCTCCACATATGCAAAAATGCCATGTAAAGCGCACTATTGTACTTACTTTCACTTGCTCCTACAGGTGCTTAACCTTGCCACATAGGCATAAAGTCTGATGTGGCAAGTTAATCAAGAAGAGAGAGACTAGTTTGGTGACCCAAGGAAGAAATGGTGCTAAGTGCGTGTACCTGGGTGAAAAGACAATTTTGAGTCTATAGCTAATTAAATGAAGGAAACTTAGCAACACCATTTCATTGGAAGAGGTCACTCCTTGGCAAATGCAATAAAAACTAGTACTCCTTGTGTCCCATAATATAAGAATCTTTTTGGCACTACACTAGTGTCAAAAACATTCTTATATTATGGGAGGGAGGGAGTATGAAGAAAGAGATAGAGAGGAGTAAAAAAATACAATTATAGCCAACCTTATAGCCAACCTTGTTGTAGTATGAGTCACTAAGTAATGACTATGTATGACATGCCAACATCAGATAGCCTAACGCACCGTGTTAAATCTCCAAGGGCGCAACCGCGTGAGCGACACGACGGTCTTGGTAGGCGCGACCATGATACGGTCTGCTGGCAGCCCTTGGATCTGAGATCAAACGGTCGCATGCTAAGTTGCTGAAAATTTGCAGAATAACCCTCCAGGATAGGATATTCACCCATAGGTCTAGAATCACACCATGCAACCGTTCGATCTCAGATCCAAGGGCTCTCGGAAGCCTTTATCATGGGAGATTCTAAAGCCACTACCCTGCCGTTTGCACGCTGGCAGTTCGCTCCTACTCGTCCCCGCACGTCCTTCAATACTACGGTGGTTCGCTCCTAGTCATCCCGTCCATTCACATTACGGCAGTTCCACTAATCCTAACCCTCCTCCCAAATCCATGGCGTCCCAAATCTCCATGATCAGTGGTGAGTACAAGGTTAGAACCATCACCGGCGATGAGTTCGATGTCATCTACACCCGTTCTTCCGCGACGGTGAAAGGATGCCTTTCTCGCTTCAGACGCATGTTCAAAAACTCAAATGATGAGTGGGTCGCTGGGCTAGATGTTGAGTACACCACAGTCCTGGGACGAGAGAAGGATCTAAAGGACGAAGAGAGGAAGAAGTCCGCCGTGATCCAGGTTTGCGTACATAACGTTTGCTTGGTCTACCACATATGCCATGCCGACGTTGAGTGTCAGGATTTTAAGAACTTCCTCAAAGAAAAAACAGTGAAATTCGTTACTGTAGACTTTAAGAACGACGAAGAAGTCCTGGGTCGGATAGGCCTCATTGTAGGAAACCCCTTCGACCTCCAGAAGAATCGGCTGGTGCCCTCTCGTCAGCCTTCAATGCTGACCCTGGTAGGAGCCATGGTTCATCCTTCGTACCGTAAACTGGAGAAACCTCATTATACGTTTCATCGTCATGCATGGCAGCGGAATGTGCCAGATATAGACCACATCCACTACGCTGCAATGGATGGCTACCTTTGTTTCAATATCTACAAGGGTTGGATGAAGAGCAAAAACCAAGTGTGCGGTTCAAGCAAAGAAGTATCGGCCAAGAGGAAGAGGGACAAGGACGAAGTCGAGGACGTGGACGAGGACTCCGAGTAAGGTGGCAGTGTCGTTGCTCATGGTGGTTCTAAACTTCTGATGCAGTGTCTACTGGATTAGTTGCATAGTTTAATTTCAGGTGTGCTTAGTTTAATTTGAGAGGTGTGTTGTGCTGAGCCCCCATCAGAACTATGTTATGTTTCTTCTCGTTACTTTAACTCTTCAATATGTACATACAACTAGTATTTCTTTGTTAGAATTTAGCACCCCAATTAAGCACGTACTAGCTTTTTTAATGGTACTATATGCATAATTTGGCGACGAGCGCTCTCTATAGGTACCCCCTTTTTTAATTTCAATTTTTGCTCCATGGCGCAATCCATCGATAGTACTACTATACAAAAGTATACATTTTTTAAAAGGCTAGAGTACTATTCATCACATATATAGCCAGTTAAATTCTTAACCTAGAATGACGTGCATGCCATGCAGTAAACCGATACGGAGGAAGTATATTAAAAATGAGGTGATTTTACCGAGCGATCGGCGGGAGAGCATGGCCTGTCATGCGGTCCCACGTGTCATGATGTACCAAGGTGATGCACGTGTCCCTCCTGAGGCAGAAGCAATACTACGTGGTTTGAGATGATGGCGAATTGAAGTGTGAAATAATGGTTGCTTCGTCCGTCTGGGAAGGTGCGACATTGTGATTTGACGTCTCATTGCTCATTACTACTACTGGGCCGGTACGAGTGGGGTGCGTCCCGCCTGCTGTTCTGCACTGTTATTTGGTGCTTGATACTTCAACCCGGTTGCTATATGTCCCACATGTCAGCGACAAGAAGTACAGAACTCATGAAAGGGAGCGTCGACGAAGGAGTATACTATAGAATTCATGAAAGGGAGCGACTTAGTTTTGGAAAAATCTATTTTTACGGAGTACGTACCCACTAGGGTTTATAGGGCTCATCTAAAAACATTCGTTTTTTCGTTTGATAAGTCTCAATTCTACTATACTAGTAGTAGTACCATTACATGTTGGATTTCGAGGTGCTTTAGATCACCCGATGCAAGCAGTGTCAAGAGGAAACTAACCAATGCATCTACAAGTTCATGGAAATTTAGTGGTCATTCATTCATTCGTTCTAATTAATGCCTCAGTAAACATAACTTCTTGAGAAAAACGAGCGTACTAATTACTTGTGCAAACTACGAAATTAATTCGACCACTCACCGTCTACCTTGGTAGGAGAGATTTTGAAATTGAGCCATAAACTGGAAAGGAGGGAGTAGTAACTTTTGTATCGATTACTATTTGTAGCCTTGTATAGATGCAAAATGTATTTTTTATAGTGGCCTTGTATAAGTAAATGGAGGGAGTACTAACCAAATTACGTTGTAGGGACGAGGAGTAAACGGAGGGAGTAGTAAAATTTTCTCCTCGTGCTGCGAGCCACCGCGCGCGTGGGCGGGGGAGCGGGCGTAAAGGCGTACAGTAGTAGTACCACTACTACTACTACTCGTAAGCAAGCTTCACCTCATCCTGCGAGCCACCGCGCCCGTGGGCGGGAGAGACAGTGTACTAAGCAAGCTTCTCCTCGTTCTGCGAGTTGACGGGACACATCAAAAGTACTCCAGTGTATAGAGCCTTGCCTCTAAGGTAGGCCCCACATGGTTTTCCTCTTTTTTTAATTTACCATAACGCATCAAGTCGCAATTTGTTTGTTCACCTGTGGTAGACGATCCTCCCTCCACCAAGTGGACAACCAGTACACGTGCCAAATTACCACGTGGGCTGCCTTTTTCGTACAGAAATGAGCTCCACCGTGTGCCCGCGCGGGTGTGGTTGGGAAAGAGACAAGAGTACGTGCGCCGTGCGTGCATCTCTTCTCTTAGTGCACATCCCCCACCTACGTGGGTGTGTGTGAGAGAGATACAAACCTAGACATAATGCGCCGTCCATCCCCATGCCTCCGCCCAGTCCGACCACCAGTCAACACCACGCCCCACTCCTCCTCACCTTATCTCTCATCTTTCTCCCTCCAGTTTTATATACAAGGTGCCACTATCAAAATTACAATTTGCAAATATACAAGGCCACTAACACTAATCGATGCAATATAAATGGTGCTTGCCTTGTGGTACTAGCAAAGGAGGACATTAATTATCCCTTGCATGCATGCGGGAGTTTGTAAAAAAATGCATCTTGATGTTCCGTGCAATGCACGGGCATCTTGCTAGTCCATGAAAACAACACATGGCAAAATTCCACGGCGAACGAGGGATTTGAATCTGTTGGTAGGGGCTGTTTGGATCTTGCCCAGGGTAGCCAAAATATTGGCGACCCTTTTGTCCACCGGTGCCTTTTCCATCGATGAACGAGGAATGGCTCGGGTGCTCATGCTGTCATGCATCCTCCAGCGCGCACGTTGGAGACGAGCTCACACGAGCTATGTTTTTTTGTCCCACAACACTGCCCGAGCTGCCCGCAGACCGACCGGCGACCCGCAAATTACGCCATCCAACCGTAGCCGCACACATTATGTCAGCAACTCAACCAACCGGATGAAATTCACAAAAACACGTAGACAAACTGATATTTCATATAAACAACGAAGGAAATCATATAAAATACCGGATTTTCATACAAACATGACGGATTTCATTACATTCAAATGAACTACGCGGTGCTAGTTCTGGATAGCACAGGTATATAATACCTGGCCTAAATGGTCGCTCGCCGATCGATTTGTGTTCCTCATGTCCGGCAGCACGATCCCCGGACTGCCGGGAGCCCTGGAGGTATATCCTTCAGCACAAAGGACGGCTCGCTTCCCCACTGCCCAACTGATATCATTGGCTGGTGCCGAAGATGATGGTGGCCGGCACCGGTTCGTGTTCATCACCGGCCACTACTTCCCCATGGCCGGCACCTGCTCGAGTTCATCCTAACATTCCCCTCTTCCGTGGAGCCAATGCAGGGTCGAGGAAGGTCCTTGCAACAAAAGGATCCGGCAAGACACCTGCTGTGTATGCCGGCGTCACCTCCGCGGTGGCCTTCATGGGACCCAAGCGGCGACGGCCTCCCGTGTTCTACTTCTCCTCGATGATGGTGGCGGACGAGGAGGCGCTGGCCACCGACTAGTTGCTCTCCGCGCACCCGGCTTCTATCGCTGCTTGCATGGCGCGGCCGCCGGCATGGGAGTCTCGGCCACAAAAACGGGAGACGCGGTACAAGGCGGCGGCGTGGACGGCAGCAACGACGCCCGTGCACCACTCCTCGTCGAGCTGGCCTGGAGCGGCGAGTTGCTGAACCGCGCGCCGGCTTGGGGCGACAACTGGCTCCGTCGGACGAGGGGAGGTGGATCAGCGAGCTGCATAGCTCGTATCCGGCGGGCTACCCAGCCAGCTTGGAAGCGGAATAACTACTCTTCGTAAGCCATTGTAAGAGTGGACAAAATGGTGGAGGAGATAGGGGAGCGGCGGAGGTGTGTGATTCTTGGCCGTCATTTGGCCTCGTTTAAATAGGAGATTAAATCGACGGCGGACGGGAGGAGATCGGTCGGCGTTGCGTTTAACGCCGGCCGGTCATGAACGGACATGTGTCCAGAGTGGGTTTCTCGGCTTCCACGGGCGGGTTTCATGGAGGCGTTTGAATGCGGCACGGAGGCGTGTTTAGCCGGGCGTGCCACGAGTGGCGCCCTTGACTCTGACCTAGGACACCGCGTCGTTCTTCCACTGACGTGTGGGCTCTTTGGGTGCATGGCCTACATGTCAGTGACCCAACGCAGGCAGCGCACAACAGAGGAATCTTTGGTGGGTCAGGGCAATCAGAAGCGGGCATTTCATAAACCGATGATTGTTCATTGAGTGTGACATCATGTTTTTCATGTAGATAAGCCTACTATATTGATAGCCCGTTTGATACGTTGTGTTTCGTAAATTCCGCTGCAAACATCAATGTTCTTGTTATCACAGAGAAGATTGATTAATACACGTAACAATCCATGTCCTTAACAAATGGTGCATGCACGTATAGGTTGAGTGTGTGTCTTGCGTCGTGTGTTGTGTGCATGCAGGCGTGCAAGGGTAAGTTTCAGTGTTGCATGCATGGGTGCGTACTTGCGTGTGTTCGTGAGTGCATGTGTACGTGTCAGTGTTGCACGCCAGCATGCGTGCGTGTGTACGTGTCAATGTTGCACACCTACATGCGTGCGTGTCTTGCGTGCGTGCATGTGTACGTGCAGGGTGAGGCTACACGTCAGTCGACTGACTTTTTCATCTCTGGTCATTAGATTTTCCAGTCGTTGGATACAAAATCAAGGGTCTCCAGTTTATCATCAAACTCCACCCCCCTGAGCCGCCAGCCACCACCGGCCGAACCGCCAGCCCCTGCCACCCGCGGCCGGCCTGCCCTCCCCGAAACCACTCCCCACCGCCGGTCCGCCGCCACACCGGCCATCCCTCTAGCCCCCCCCGCCGAGCTTTTTCTCCGGGGATCCCCACCCCACCGCCCAATGAACGCCCCCCAACCGCCGGTGACTGCCAACCAGAGGTCTCATGACTTCGAATACCCACCGACCACTAATTTATTACCATTTATGTCCTTCATATACGCGCTGACGAGTGGGCCCTATGGTAATGTGCGCTGCTGAATGTGGACCGTTTGACTCGTCAATTGATCGTGTTATCAACAAATTACGGAGCTGTATGGTGAGCCAGTGACCGTATAATCATGATATGTATTTGTATAACACGGTACAGACGCAAGGGCTCATATATACGCGCAAGCACTCACCGCTATAAGGGCACACACGCGAACCCTACCCCTATGAGCACCTTCGAGAGAGTGGGCCAGCATATATGATCTTGAGATTTTACGAAGTCACCATAGGTGCCTAGTCGAGTGGAACGTCTCCTCCCACTGAACGTACATCGCCAGAAAATACTGAAATTAACACAAGATAAATGCGAGCACCGGGACTTTAACCTTGGTGGGCTTGAGAAACCACTGTCCTCTAACCATCAAACCACATGTTGGTTAGCACGACAAACTATATGTGATGACCGTGATGAGCTTATTCTGAAGTCCAGTGACCATATCGTGCTTTCGCTTCAAATACAATGACCGTAAGTGTCGTCAACAAAATACGAAGCACGCATCAAATGCAAAGTCCATCAGTGTCATCAACAAAATATGGAGACGTATCGTGAGCTAGATACCGTTGTACTATTGTATATGCTTATTTTCTTAGTGGCCGATTGCGTGTGTGGTGTGGTGGGCACATCATTTCTAGTTGTGGTGGGTCAACATGAAGACTCATGGGTCGGTTCCATCCTGCACCACATGTAGGTTGGACCGAGATGTGTTATACGAAGACCCATGTGGAGGACTCGGCGTACAACACGAAGCTACCAGAGTCGCGGAGGACTCTATCCCCATTGGTGATAAGCCGATTATATATGATTTTAACCCTAGGCCCTTAGTATGTTATACAAGCTTGGGGGCTAGTTCGTCGATGGTATACACACATGCACAATGCCTGGTATTTACGTGTACTTTGTACACACCCCTATCACTAATATACAGTACCAGGAGTAGGCTCTTTCTTCAACTGCAAGGGTCCGATCCGAACTAGGGTAAAACTTTGCCTCGTATTACCATCCAGCCTAACAGCCAGGTATATCCTACGGAATGATATGATGAAATCATATCTGCCAACTACTAACAGAGAGGTGTGTCGGGGGGGGGGGGGCAATGTGTGCGAGAGAGGCCTAAAGATAATGTGCGTGCGGGAGACACGTAGGCACATATATGTGCGTATAGAGGGCTGGTAGAGACCGTGCATGTGTATATATGCATGTGAGAGAAATAGTGTTTTCCAACTGAGATTAGTGAAAAGAGTGGTACATAGTAGTTAGAAAGAGAGAGAGAGAGAGAGAGAGAGAGAGAGAGAGAGAGAAACAGAGAGAGCATGTGCGTGAGAAACCCCGACACCCTGAGAGAGATTGTGAGCATGTGTGAAAGAGAAATGCCGATGCATATAAAGTGTGTGCACTATGCGTTAGATAGAGAGATATATAACGCGTTTGTGAGAACGGGGCGAGGCATAATGCATCTACGTGTAAAAGGCGGTTCTACGCATTAAATTAAAATATAAATGGCATTATTATTTTTGGATGAGATCATGAATTTTGCAAATTCTGTATGGACGAAAATCGGTCTATCAGACACCCTTACTCTATTGAATAGTAGCATGTGCATGTGTTTATTTCATATTATCGATCCATAGAGTGAGAGCGGTTTGAAATACAGGCAATGGATGATTTTGCAATTCATATATAAACATTAATTAGTGCACTCCATGTTGTTAGTGTGAAGCACTTTATACATTTGTCACTTGCATGGATACATTCCAAATTGCTAGCTACGAAATAGAATACATGTCGAATTCAACATAAAGGGGGTTTCAAAGATTCGAATTCATAGGAAGTGCATTCATCTATTTGAACCCGAGATAATGGCATTTGTAAATTAGATGTAAAAGGGGGCATCAATCTTTGTTGTGAGTTTGAACATGCTATATATATTCGTATGCATGTCTAGCTTTTTTTTGCAACCAAGGAGATTATATCTGGAACCATGCATGAACTGAGGTAAGTTGCATATTTTTTAATATATACTCGTGTACAATGTATATTCAAATGTACCCCCTCCACTCCAAAAAATCATAGCTTTAGGATTTTCAAGAGTAAAGATTTGTGAAGTTTGACAAATCCTGAAAGTTCAATTCAAGAGAACCGAAAACGTTAATGCTTCTGCTCCCAAATATTGAACGAAGTCCCAAATAGGCCTCTGGTCACCCGAAACCGCGCGAGACTAATGTTTTGGTGGTAGGAAATTACTGTCCTGACTCTGGCCCGTGTAGCCTATTGGCCCGATGTCCAAAGGTCCAAACTGGGGTAGGTTTGTAACTTCACCAAGACGCCAGGCTCAACCGCCTCCGAGAAGCATTCATACGCCGTGGGCGCCTACCCATGCGCTCGGCCGAAATCTATCCCGCCCACATTTGGGACACCTGACATGACTGTCCTACCCCCAACCCGCAATATGTTCGAAATTTTAGATGGGGGCAAAGTTTGTAACTTTCCCCAAATTTCAAACAAGCGCGTCTCAAAGCGAAACACTGTTCCCCCTTAGTTCCCCGCCTCCCTCTGTTTCCCCATTCATACTCCGTGGGCGCGAAAACGCCCTCTCCACCAGCCACGAAACCCTAGCCTCCTCCGTCCTCCACCCCATAGCGGCGAATCCACCCCCGCCCTCCTCCATCACGCCGGAGCCGGTACCCCGACATCATCGTCCAACGCAATCGCAACCGCAACACCCTCAAGGACTTAGCAGCTGAAGCCGAGGCAGAGCTGCCTCAACGACGCCGATGCCGACGTGCGCCGTACCAGAACCACTCCAACCACGCCGTCCTACGCCTCACTGCTACGGCTCCACTGTCGTTCGCCGCCTCGGATATGCTTCCCCGCCACCGACAGATGGCCACCGCACCACACTCAACAACTGAGCCATGGGTTCATCCAAGGCTGCACCGTCCTCCACAACTTCTGGTTTCTGGCGAACAACAAGAAGATCGTCGGAAAAAGCAGAAGGAGGACACAGCACTGCCAGTAGAAAGAGGCACTCCTCTTCCCTTATTCGTGCAAATCTTACGTCTCCGCTCACACCGTATTCATCCCACGAAAGAAACTAGTTGAGCGCTTATTACTGCATCTTCTTCGTGATACTAAATGCACAAGGTTTCCTCCCTTTTACTATTTCACCTTTGCTAGAGGTAAGTAGCCCGCCTGGATTTCAATTCAGGGTCAGTCGAATCACAATTAAAAGAAGCAGCACCCACTTAGGCGCGCGGAGCACCTAGTCCGCCTATTCCCCGGGGAACCGGCGCGTCGGTGTCTATCATAGGGGTTTGGGGCAGAGGAGCTCCTTGCGCCCGATCTGGAGGTAGGCGGGGCTTGAATGGATGGCTGGGGGGTCGGTGCCAAGCACGGCGGTGCGGTGAGGTCGAGGGGAGGGTGCAGGCAGGGGAGGAATACTAGGCCGGTGGTCGCTGGCGTTTCGAGGAAGATCGTCAACACTGACTGGCTGGAGGTAGATGAAGGCGATATGCCCGTTCATTGTACATCGGACGGTGCAGAAAAAATGGACTGGCCTATTTGCTTTCAGTCGACTGTTATTTTCATAGAATCCTGTAGTAATTTAGTGTGCCATGCATGTTTTTGAGCTATCATATGTTTCCCGTCATTTATTTCACACCGACCTACTATCTACTACCTTTACACTGTACTAATTGTGCACACACTTCACCCATACTCACACTATTGTTCTTTTATGCATGGGTATTTCAGACTCTGACGTAGTGTTGATGAATGCAGAAAATAAAAGACAGAAGTCACTCCATAATTCGAAGATAAGCACTAAGCGTTTCAGCGCTCTAATGGGTTCAGTGTCAAGTGTCAGCAGTTGGAGACAGTAAACGTAGCTCCGCAGTTGATGATCTCAGATGCCACACACAACCATCCCAGGTGCTTGCTTTAACTTCGCGCTGTTAAATGTGGTTGCATGTTGCATATGGTGTCTAGCTTGTATTGCTTCCAATTTGGTTAAATTGCATCTGCTTACTTTACACATTATACCTTTGATAATGACATGCCTTCCCGTTTTTGATACATACCACATATTTCTATTAACCATGTCCGTACAACAAACTAATGCTCTTTTGTATCCCTCGTCAATCACTTATGATGAGACAGTCACCCGAGTGGGTTACTGTGAGACGCCCTACTCGTTTAAAGAGTGCAGTGTCATCCTCCCCACATGACTCTCAAGAAACAGCAAGGCTAAAGGAAGATAGTCAACGTAGCTCTCTAGTTGATCACCGCAATTCCCCCACACCACCATCGCAGGTGCTTGCTCTTACTTGGCAGTGTGATATGTGGTTGCATGTTGCACATGGTGTCTACCTTGTAATGCTTCTAATTAGGGTAAATTGCATCTGCTTAGTTAACATATTATACCTATGAATATGACATGCCTTCCTGTTTTTGGTACATATTACGTCTTTCTATTAACCATGTTCTTACATCAAACTACTTTTCTTGTGTATCCCTCGTTAATGCTCCTAATTTTTTAAATTGCATCTCCTTGGCTTACACATTATACATGTGAATATGACACGCATTCCTGTTTTTGGTACATACTACATCTGCCTATCACACCATGTTCTTACATCAAACTACTATTCTTGTGTATCCTGCATCTATCGCTTATGATGAGATAGTCACGCGTGTGGATTAATATGAGATGCAATACTATTATAAAGAATGCAATTTCATCCTCTCCACATGATTCTCAAGAAACAGCAAGCCTAAATGAAGATATTGAACGTAGCTCTGTACCTGAAGACCGCACTTCCCCTACACCACCATCACAACTCTAACTTCGCAGTGTGATATGTGGTTGCATGTTGCATACGGTGTCTAGCTTGTAATGCTTCTAATTAGGGAAATTGCATCTGCTTAGTTTACACACTATACCTGTGAATATGACATGCCTTCCTATTTTTGGTACACACTACATCTATGTGTTAACCTTGTTCTTACATGAAACTACCTCTCTTCTGTATCCTGCATCAATCACTTACAATGAGTCACCTTTATTCGTTGCATATTGCATATTATTTCTAGCCTATTGCCATGTATTGCTTCTAATTTGGTCAAATACATTTGTTAGGGCACCCTTTTAATTTGGCAGAGTGATATTGGTTTCATCTTCCATATGGTTTCTAGCTTGCATCGATTCTAACAAGTTCAAGCACCTTGTGCTTAGTTTACACTTTATACATCATACATGTCAATATGTCACGCCATCCTGTTTTTCATACATATTCCATCCTCCTATCATGCGGCTGCCTTACATGAAAGTAGTGTTCGTCAGTATCATGCATCAATGAGTTCTGAAGAGCAAATTTTATTCCTTTTTCTTGTGGGTTTGACTTGACAAGGCAAAATCAAGAAAGAGGAAGGAAAAGAGTAATGAAGGCGATGATAGTGGTCCTCTGCAGCAACGTAAACGGAGCATCTGTATCGATTCTCCTTGTACTGATAGTGCATTACAAGGTCCAAGTCTCCGCTCCCCTACTCCACCATCCAAGGTGCTTGCTCTAACTTGGCAGTGTGATATCTGGTTGCATGTTGCATATGGTGTCTAGCTCGTATTGCTCCTAATTAGTGTAAACTGCATCTGCTTAGCTTACACATGATACATGTGAATATGACACGCTTTCCTGTTTTTGGTACATACTATATTTGTCTATCACACCATGTTCTTACATGAAACAACTCTACTTGTGTATCCTGCATCAGTCACTTATGATGGGACACCTTTAAGTTGGCAGTGTGATATTGGTTTGCACCTTGAATATGATTTCTAGCATGTATTGCTTCTAGTTTGATGAACGCCACCTATGATGAGACATTTTTAACTAGGCAGAGTGATATTGATTGCA
This sequence comes from Triticum timopheevii, assembly GCA_963921465.1. Taxonomy (NCBI): domain Eukaryota; kingdom Viridiplantae; phylum Streptophyta; class Magnoliopsida; order Poales; family Poaceae; genus Triticum; species Triticum timopheevii. The sequence continues at coordinate 739,817,043 of OY997267.1, forward strand.
CCTTCCATATGGTGTCTTGTAGTGTTTCTAATTTGTTCAAGTGCCTTCTGCTTAGTTACCACATCATAGGTGTGAATATGTCAAGTCGTCCATTATTTCGTACATATTCCATCCTCGTATCATGACTTTGCCTTTCATCAGAGTAGTGTTTGTCAGTATCATGCATGCATGAGTTCTGAAGAGCGAATGATGTTCCTTTTTCTTGTCGGTATGACCTCACAATGCAAAATCAATAAAGCTAAAGGAAATTGGCAAGGCATTGGATGATGGTGGTCCTTCCAAGCAACTGAAACAGAGGTTCTCTACATATTCTTCTCCGCCATCCTCCCAACAAGATTCGCAAGACAACGCAATGCTACGCAGTCAACGTAGCTGTGTAGACGATCAGCACATCTCCCCTACTCCACCATCACAGGTGCTTGCTCTAACTTGGCACTATTATATGTGGTTGCATGTTGCGTATGATGTTTAGCTTGTATTGCTTCTAACTTTGTTGTATTGCATCTGCTTACTTTACTCATAATGCCTGTTAATATGACATGTGTTCCTGTTTCTACATCAGACTACTATTCTTGCATATTCCACATCAGTCACTTATGATAAGGCACCTTTAAGTCGCCACTGTGATATTGGTTGTGTCTTGCATATGATTTCTAGGATGTACTGCTTCTAATTTGTTGAAACACCATACAGTTTAAACTTGGCAGAGTGATATTGGTTGCATCTTTCATATGGTGTCTAGCTTGCAGTGCTTCTAATTTGTTGAAATGCCTTCTGCTAATTTACCACATCATAGGTGTGAATATGTCACACCATCCTATTTTTCATACATATTCCATCCTCGCATCATGTATTTGCCTTTCATCCGAGTAGTGTTCATCGGTATCATGCATGAATGAGTTCTGAAGAGCGAATTTTATTCCTTTTTCTTATCGGTTTGACTTCACAATGCTAAATCATTATAGCTGAAGGAAATTAGTCCGGCAGTGGATGATGGTGGTCCTTCGGAGCAACTCAAATAGGGGGTCTCTACAGATTCTACTCCTCCATCCTCCCAACAAGATTCGTAAGACAACACAAGGCTGGACAGTCAACGTAGCTGTGTAGATGATGAGCACATCTCCCCTACTCCACCATCACAGGTGCTTGCTCTAACTTGACACTATTATATGTGGTTGCATGTTGCGTATGATATCTAGCTTGTATTGCTTCTAACTTGAATTGCATCTTCTTACTTTACACATAATGCCTGTGAATATGATACGTGTTCCTGTTTCTAGAACATACGTGTACATGATGAGCATATCTCCCCTACTCCACCATCACAAGTGCTTGCTCTTACTTGGAACTGTTATACGTGATTGCATTTTCCATATGATGTCTAGTTTGTATTGCTTCTGATCATGTTGAATTGCATCTGCGTAGCTTACAACTTATACCTGCAACGATCACTTACCCATAAGGCACATTTAACTTGGGACTGTGATGTAGGTTGCATCTTGCATTGTCTTCTAGCTTGTACTGCTTCTAATTTCTTGAAATGGCACTTACGACGAGACACTTTTTACCTGATAGAGTGATACTGGTTGCATGTTCATATGGTGCCTAGCTTTCATTTCTTCTAATTTTGTTGAAATGCCTTCCGCTTATAGTTTTTTCATACATATTCCATCCTCCTATCGTTCATGTGAATATGAAATGTTGTCTTTTTTTTGGTATATATTCCATCCTCCTATCCTGCGCTTGCCTTACATCAAAGTAGTGTTCGTTTGTATCAAGCATCAACCACTTATGCAGAGCTAATTTTATTCATCTTCTTGTGGTTTTGACTTCATAAGGAAATATCAGAAAATAGGAAGGAAAAGAGTATGTTAGGGGATGTTGGTGGTCCTCCGCACCGACGCAAACAGAGACTCTCTAGATTTGCCACTTCTACTGCTAATGAAGTTGAAGTCCCAAGTCTACATGATGAGTTCATCTCCCGTACTCAACCATCGCAGGTGCTTGCTCTAAGTTAATAGTGTGATAATTGGTTTCATGTTGCATATGTTGTCTAGCCTGTATTTCTTCTACTTTGATTAAATTGCACCTGCTGAGTTTATACGTTATACATGTGCATATGACATGGCTTTCTGTGTCTAGAATACACTTCATCTATCTATCATACCATGTTCTTACATCAAAGTACTGTTGTTGTATATCCCGCATCAGTCACTCATGATTGGACACTTTTAACATGGCAGTTTGATAGTGGTTGCATCTTGCATTGCTTTCTATGTTGTATTGCTTCTAATTTTTCGAATTGCCACTTATGACAAGACACTTTTAACTTGGCAGAGTAATATTGGTTGCATCTTTCAAATGGTGTCTAGCTTGCCTTACTTCTATTTTCTTGAAAATCCTTCTGCTTAGTTTGCACATCGTAGCTATGAATATGTCATGTCGTCCTGTTTTTCTTACATATTCCATCCTCATACGGTTGTCTTACATCAAAGTATTCCTTGTCTGTATCATGCATCAATGAGTTCTAAAGAGTGATTTTATTCTTTTGTGTTGTGGGTACAGCTTGACATGGCAAAGTCAAAAAAGAGCAAGGAAAATAATATATTAGGGAGTGCTGTTACTCGTCGGGTGAAACGGAAAAGGTTCTACCGTCGAGATTCTGCAGGTACTTATAGTGCAGTAGAATGTCCAAGTCCACCGGCTAAATCTACAAACACAATATCACCTGCTCCACCAGTTGCAGCATCCGCTTCAATTGTACCAGCATCTCAACCAGTTACTCGTTCGTTTGCTCCGGAACTAGCCAGTTTCAAAGCTGCCTTCACACCTAACACTACTTCCGAAGCACTGCTGACACAACATGACTTGGCAAGATTAGATGAACCTCATGAGCATCAACACCAAGACGGTACCTGACCGAGTCAAGTTGCAGTTGCATGCTCCTTTATATGTACTCTCACAGTTTGATGTACACTAACACTTTCCATATTCGTTGTTGAACTAGCACCACGGCGCAAGCGGAAACAGACATCAGGGATAATGCTTGACAGATTAACAAAATCTAAAGGAGGAAGAATTGAGATCCATTTTGAGGCAGGTTTAAAAAGGCCACGTGATGCTACAAAGTCAGCCAAGTTAGTATCAAAGGCAGCCGTTGCCGTTAGGTGTCATGCACGTATCCTCCCAACGTGGATCCAGTACAGGAATGAGAAAGACAATACCCAGTTTAACACCTTCCTTGACCATTTATCCGTAAGTAATGTTATTCATCGCAATTAGTAATATTGTCTTGCTCTGTCCCATACTTTCAAGCTTCCTCCTAATAAGACTCACATTCTTTTTTCAACAGATGAGGTTCAAGTTGGATCCGAAAGATGATGCAACTAAACAAGCATGCAATCATGTTTTTTAGTCTGCTCTGCGACAGTATCGATACCACCTTAGAAAATCTCACTTTGAAGGCAAGGCTAACAATGAAATCGCCCAAACATCTCCAGTGGAATATATTACAGATGAAGACTAGACAGCCCTCATTAAACACTGGTCTGATCCAAAGTATCAGGTAGGCTATATGTATTTGATCAAACAACATATTGAACTTGTATTTATGTATGTGACTTACAAGTGTATCTTCTTCTAGGCTAACTGTTTGAAGAACAAAACCAACCGTTCTAAAGTGAAATTCCAACAGACAACAGGATCTCGTAGCTATATTGCACACTGCGAGGCTCTTGTAAATAGCTGCTACTTCCTTCTTTTTTTGTGCCATATTATCGTATCTATATTGACTTGTTCCAAATACAGAGGAAAGCCAGTGCGGACCAAAAAGAACTTCAACTGAATGCAGTGCAAATCTTCAAGGATTGCCACACCAGCAAGATGAAGGGCATGAGCACACCAGTTCAAGCCGCTGTTGTAAGTCCTTACTCCTCCTGCCTTGAACTGATTAGTACTGTGATGTGTTCATTTAACTACTTGGTTTGCAGCCAATGTCAGTTACTCTGTTCACTTTTATTCACAGTTGTCTTAATGTATCATTTCACCTTACATGGTTTAAAAGAGATGAATGATATTCTTTTGGTCTTGATCTGTAATCTAGTTGTTATATTCACGTGTGCACACAATGATAAAATAGCCTGTTTGTTTTATATATGTTTGCCCATGATATGAATGATGTCATACTATGTTCATCCTACTTTAAACCATGTCTCTTTATCCTTAGATTTCAACGAATGTGAGGAAATAGACAATACAGTAGGCATGCTACATGGACATATGTTCCGAAAGTGATTTTGTTATGTAGTTGGCACTACAATACATGCTAATGTATTACAGTAGTTCACCAAAATAAGTTATTTATAAACGTTTAACCTACTTTGTTTGTTTTTGTCTCATTAGTAACTTATCTGGTAGACTAATCTACAAGTTCAAACTTTCAGGAAGCTATGGAACAAATGATTGAACAACCACAACCACCTGAAGGTGATGAGGCTACTACAGGCACAATGTCACCTCTTGCTGCAGTGCGTCAGTATCTCTCCACTAACAGTGCAAAAAGCACCTTCCTGCGTAATTCTGGGTTGGTTGTCAAGGTAACCTCATCCAAATCGCCTACTGAACAAAATCTTCCTACTAGACAGAGTGATATATCTATGCTCCAGACACAAGTCCAATCCCTAATGGACATTTTTTCGGAAACAAGAATAGTGGTTGAGAAATGTCGTCAAGATATGAATGGTTTTGCAACCAGACTATCAGACATTCGCTTCATTGTTCAAGAGCAATGGCGGAAAAAGGTGGAGATCATGCTGCTCCATCAGATTCTACAGCCTGAAACATTTGCACTCAGGTCAAATGATCTGTGCTTCTATACATCTGATGGTGCTTTTATCTGGAAGGGCTGTAAACTTTATGCCAACAGGCCTTTTGTTGTATGGTTGGAATTTATTTTGTTGTGATATAATATTTATGATGCTGCCTCAGGCTGTAGTAATTACGACGCTATTTTTGTATAGTGTAGGTTTATCTTAGTAATGTATTCGGCCGAAAGCTTCGTAGGATCCCAACATGCCAACATTCGTCGGGCCCATTCCAATTGGGCTAAAAACGATTACGGGCCGAAATTGGCATGTAGCCCACTAAAAATATCTGGGCCTAAATCAGCATAAGCTTTCATATTTTTCTGGTAGGCCTGTGCCCATAGTGGGCCTTTAACAGGCCTAAACATAATTTGGGCCCTCAGTAAAAATAGGCCGTCTACAGGTGTAAATATCTCGAGCCCATAAAAAACATGGGCCTTAAATAGACTGAAAGTGACATTGGGCCCTGATTGTGCCAAATAACCCACTGGACTTAGTAGGCCGAAATGGTGGCCCATTTACGATGCGGATCTTCGACAGGCCGAAATTCGAACGGGCCGTAAATGCACCGACCTAATACACGGGCTTTTAACAGGCCGGAACTTCGGTCGGGCTAGATTATCGTCATTTTTATATGGGCCGTTAATGGGCCTGATATGACGTTGGGCCACATATGGCCGAATATGACCCAAATCCTTCATGGTCGTTTATGGGCCGAAAGTTTTGATGGCCTGTAAATGGGCCCAAATGAAGCCGGACCTTTAACAGGCTGGAAATACACCGGGCCATAATTCGGCCCAATTACTTAGCAAACTGTTAACGGGACAGAAGTGACCATGGGCCGCGTTGATGACAAGTTTAGGACAGGCCGTTGACGGGCCAATTTGACAAAGAATGTTGGGCCTTTAGTTGGGCCGGCCCATTATGGTCTGCAGAATCTTGTTGGCCTTTAGCTGGGCAGCCCATTGTGGTCCGCAAACTCTTGTGGGCCTTTAGTTGGGCCGGCCCATTATGGTCTGCAAAATCGTGTGGGCCTTTAACTAGGCCGGCCCATTATGGTCCGCTAAATTTTGTGCGCCTTTAGCTGGGCCGGCCCATTATGGTCTGCTAAATCTTATGGGCCTTCGGTTGTGCCAGCCCATTTAAACTTTGTGGGCCACTTTTGGGCCGGTCCATGTGTCAACATATCATAGGGACATCTCGACCGTTGGATGAGTGACACCTGGGCCAACGCGGAGCTGACGCGTGGATCCGTCAGCCAATGAGAATTTTACACATGGAAAATTGGCATTGGTCGTGGCTGTTAACGGGTTATCGAATCCAAAATCCGACCCAATAGCTTAATGGTGTTCCGTTACGGTGGATGCCACGATTCGGTCACCCTTGACGAAAGCACTTCTGTGACGTGCGATTTATCATCATGGAAGTGGACACTTCCGTGATGATAATTTTGACAATGTCATGGAACACTTCTACGACAGCACAGGTATAACTATCTTGATTCTGTCATAAATTTGTCATGGATATGCATGCATGACAGAAAACGCGACCTACTGTGACAAACACGTATCATCACGAAAGTGTATTTTTTTGTAGTGTATTCTTCCACATGTACCTTTTTTCACCATTATATGCATCGATATGACTTAAGTTTTGGCCAAGCTGGGTTGCCTGGCTCTTATGTTTATGCCCTACGTTCCCGTTAATTCGGCTAGGGCACAAGGGGAGCACCTCTGCGATTGTTACTGCCGAGTCAGCCGGATGTGTACCTCAGACTGCGTGAAGCCGAAAGCTAGCGTTCTTAAGGGAATACTCGGTCGGTGAACAAAAGACGACCTTTATTTTTTGTACTACATGCCCCCAGATGTTTATATCCTGTGTCTATTGTCGCAGCTCGGACATGCACCTTAGGGCATGCGTACCCAGGGAAAGGAACCCTTAACGGAACTATTCTCCTTTGAAGATGTTTCTTACTATCCATGTAATATAACATAGCTAGTTGGGTACTTGTCTGTTCAAGCACTTATGACCCCTACGCCTGGTTTCCACGCGTAACCCGGTTTGGACATAACTAAGCAGGTATTCGGATACACTCTGGACTGTCGGGTCCAGAGGTCGAAGCGAAAAGGTCTGCCATGACAAATGATTTACAATCCGGCTAGAGACAATATATGTCACTTGAAGTACACAGTCACTTAGACTGACTAAATTATTCTTCTATAACATCCAACAGGCTGTCTAGCCTACAATCCTGTTGGGAATATTTTGCGGCTAATTCTACTTGGTCATACACCAAACTAACGGGGATCTCTTTCCCATCAGACCCCACAGGTCCGACCTCGTCCATGTGGTTCAGGTCAACCTTGGTATATCGCGTCTTCACCATGGCCCAGGGTTCCCTCGCACCTTGTCGGTAGGCTGATATCTTCCATAATCGGAAGCGCCTCCGCGCTCCCTTGAGCTTCTCTACAAGCTCCCCCATGCCTTCTGGCAGGAAGGCGGATGGCCACAAGGCTTGGGCAATGCCCTGCATCACCTGTCGAACTTGTCCGTGCAGTTGTGAGAGCTCTGGCAGAAGATCACCCGCAGACCCGGGCATCTCCTCTGCGGGACGACCCGTCAGCATACCAGCAGACATAACTCTGTTAGCCAGTTTCTTCACCGAACTCTTTAAAAGTTCATTCAAGCACTTACTGAAAATGCCGCGTCGAAGCCTCTTATTCTCCTTTAAGGAGTCAGCAAGCTGGGATCGAACATCTTTTAGTTCCACGCTCAGCTGGATATTGGCGTCTTGGAGATCGTTCTTCTCACGCCTAACCCATGTAAGCACGCGCTCGCCAGCCTTTAGCTATCATTGAGCATGCGGCTCATCCCCTATCACGGCCTCCGAATTCACTCCGGAGTCATCTGCAGAATCTATTGTTAGATCTGCATGCCTACCGCATACTACCTGGTACATGTCATCCTTTGTAAAAGAAATAAGTGTTACCAGATGGGGCCTTCTCGGACTCCTTTACTGCGGCAATTGCGGCCTGAAGCTGGGCTTTGCACTCCTCCAGCTCTTGAGACAACTGGGTATTCTTCTCCGTAAGAACCTATGCAAACAATGATCCTTAAATAAGTTGTGCCAACTTTTTCAAGTCTCAGGGGCTACTGATATACATAATTATTAGATTTTCTTGAGTTAAAAGTGGCGAACGCCTCCTGGGAGAAACAAGCGTCACGGAGTACGGCCCGACGACGCGTGTGATTCATGGCGCTCTCCACTTCGGAATTTGTAGCAGATATCCTATCTGCATCCTCTGTAGGAGGAACATCCGGTGTTGGCCCCATGTTGCGTCCGCCTCTAGGCCCGGCTATGGAGCCTGGCTGGTGGAGGCGTGTGCGGCAACCTCTTCGAATATAGTCCGGCGAGCGTTTTTCCTACTAGGAAACATGGATGTTGTTATATTTCAAGACGATAACCACGGAGCGGGGTTCTGTTTCATACCTCTGTGATAGCGTCTCAGTCCTGACCGCCTTCCTTTTAAACCTACCCGAGGGCCTTCCCTGTAAGACACCATATGTGTGCGGTAGGTGAAGTGCAGAAAAAGGGATCCTTCTCGGATGTTGGGACTTCGGTTTTACTTACATGCGATGCAGGGAGTAGTCTGGGATAATCGGCTATGATGGCCACCATGGCATCATCACAGCTCAATTGATAGAACGTCATGTCAATAAGCTCCACAAATATGATCGGATCCTCTTCGAGTCCGGGGACGAGGGCCCGGTCAGGGTCCTCTAGTTGTGGAGACGGGCTATTGACCTCCGTCACAACTTTTCGTAGTTCCTGCTATGAGATAGCAGGGTAAATATTTACGATGAAGAATGCGGCAAGGTCCGAAGTAAAAGGTAGCAACTCACCCAGCTGGGAGGGTTGTACATGGAGAATCCATCCCGTGGCTTAATGCAGATGAACTCCTCTTCCTCCCTTTGTACAAATCGGACAGTATTTTCACAAGGGCAGCGGCGGAGTCCGGACCTTTACGGCTGATACGTCTCCAACGTATCTATAATTTTTGATTGCTTCATGCTATATTATATTCTGTTTTGGACATTATTGGGCTTTATTATACACTTTTATATTACTTCTGGGACTAACCTATTAACCGGAGGCCCAGCCCAGAATTGTTGTTTTTTGCCTATTTCAGAGTTTCGCAAAAAAGGAATACCAAACGGAGTCCAAACGGAATGAAACCTTCGGGAACATGATTTTCTCAACGAACATGATCCAGAGGACTTGGAGTCCACGTCGAGACATCAACCAGGAGGGCACGAGGTAGGGGGACGCGCCTACCCCCCCGCCCCCCCCAGGCGCGCCCTCCACCCTTGTGGGCCCCCTGTTGCTCCACCGACGTACTTCTTCCTCCTATATATACCTACGTACCCCCAAATGATCAGATACGGAGCCAAAAACCTAATTCCACCGCCGCAACTTTCTGTACCTATGAGATCCCATCTTGGGGCCTGTTCCGGAGCTCCGCCGGAAGGGGCACTGACCATGGAGGACCTCTACATCATCTCCAAGGCCTCCCCGATGAAGTGTGAGTAGTTTACCTCAGACCTTGGGGTCCATAGTTATTAGCTAGATGGCTTCTTCTCTCTTTTTGGATCTTAATACAATGTTCTCCCCCTCTCTTGTGGAGATCTATTCGATGTAATCTTCTTTTGCGGTGTGTTTATCGAGATCCGATGAATTGTGGGTTTATGATCAAGATTATCTGTGAACAATATTTGAGTCAAATCTGAATTCTTTTATGTATGATTGGTTATCTTTGCAAGCCTCTTCGAATTATCCGTTTGGTTTGGCCAACTAGATTGGTATTTCTTGCAATGGGAGAAGTGCTTAGCTTTAGGTTCAATCTTGCGGTGTCCTTTCCCAGTGACAGTATGGGCAGCCAGGCACATATTGTATTGTTGCCATCGATGATAAAAAGATGGGGTTTATATCATATTGCATGAGTTTATCCCTCTACATCATGTCATGTTTCTTAATGCATTACTCTGTTCTTCATGAACTTAATACTCTAGATGCATGCTGGATAGCGGTCGATGTGTGGAGTAATAGTAGTAGATGCAGAATCATTTCGGTCTACTTGTTTCGGACGTGATGCCTATATACATGATCATACCTAGATATTATCATAACTATGCTCAATTCTATCAATTGCTCGACAGTAATTCGTTCACCTATCGCAAATACTTATGCTATCTTGAGAGAAGCCACTAGTGAAACCTATGGCCCCCGGGTCTATTCTCCATCATATTAATCTTCCTACGCTTTGCTATTTACTTTTTCTGTTTACTTTGCTTTATTTACTTTGCATCTTTATCATACAAAAAATACCAAAAATATTATCTATCATCTCTATCAGATCTCACTCTCGTAAGAGACCGTGAAGGGCTTGACAACCCATTTATCACGTTGGTTGCGAGGTTCTTGTTTGTTTGTGTAGGTGCGAGGGACTCGTGCGCGGCCTCCTACTGGATTGATACCTTGGTTCTCAAAACTGAGGGAAATACTTACGCTGCTTTACTGCATCACCCTTTCCTCCTCAAGAACTAGTAGAAAAAAGGGTCAAACGTGAAGCACATTAGTGCCGGTTTGTAAAAAGCCCAGCACTAATGTGATCAATAGTGCCGATTCGAATGGCTATGCATTAGTGCCGGTTCGTAATGAACCTTTAGTACCGGTTCGTGCCACGAACCGGTACTAAAGGGGTGGTGGCAGGCTGGTGTCAGGCCAGGGCCCCACGAGCACCTTTAGTGACGGTTTGTGACACAAACCGGTACTAAATGTCTAACCTATAGTACTAGTTTGTGTCACCAACTGCCATTACAGAGTCTTAACCTATAGTCCCGGTTGAAGACACAAACCGGCACTATAGGGCAATTTTCAAACTCTACCCCTCGTGTATCGCCATTTCAGTTTTGAAAAAATCAAAAGAAAATGATAAAACCTTCAAAAAATAAAATCCTTCGAGAGGTGGTTATATTACTACATCTACACGTTAGGAAAATTTGAAAACTTAAATTTGGACATGTTTTGCAAAAAGTGTAGGGAAAATGTAAAACGGCTATAACTTTTGCATACGATGTCGGAAAAAACGAATAATATATCAAAAATTCAGCACGAAAATCCGCATCCGATTGAGACCGCCTACGGCCTGTTTGCAATTTTTTAGAATCCTCAAATTCCAAAAGGAAAAAAAAGATATGGTCAAATTTAAGTTTTTTTTAAAAAAATTGTTAAATCTGGTCAAACTACTTATTCAAGAAGTATTAATGTTACTACATAATTATTCAAGAATATTAGTGTTACTAAATAATTATTTCAATTTTTTGAATTTTGGTCATATTTAGTCAAACTATGATCAAACTATGGTCAAACTATGGTCAAACTGTGGTCAAACTATGGTGAAACTTATTCAAGAAATATTAGTGTTACTAAATAATTACTGTTTTTTAGAATAATAGTTTCAAACTCAAACAGTGAAATGTGTGACTTCATGCTCAAGCTAAACTCCTGAGGATTAATAGGATTGACATCTTACTATTGTCAGGAAAACAACATGTGCAGACTTGGAAACGCAGGAGAATAGAACCCGAAAGTTAAGCGTGCTCGGGCTGGAGTAGTGAGAGGGATGGGTGACCGGTCGGGGAGTTAGATGATTTGGAATGAGTGATTAGAGACTAAATCACCAAATAATTCAGAAAAATTAAAAACCAAAAAAATAATCAAAAAAATTTCCAAAATTTTCAGAAAAAAATTCAAAAAAAACCTTTAGTACCGGTTGGTAACACAAACCGGGACGGTAATAAAGGTCCCCCATACCAGGGCGCGAGCTCACGACACGTGGTGGCACTTTAGCGCCGGTTTGTGCTGAACCGGTACTAAGGGGGGGGGCTTTAGTGCCCACCATTTAGTGCCGGTTATGGAACCGGCACTACAGGCCCTTACGAACTGGCGCTAAAGCTCCGTTTTCTACTAGTGAAGGGAAAACCAACGCAGTGCTCAAGAGGTAGCAAGGAGGATTTCTGGCGCCATTGCCGGGGAGTCTACGCTCAAGTCAAGCCATACCAAGTACCCATCACAAACTCATCTCCCTCACATGACATTATTTGCCATTTGCCTCTCGTTTTCCTCTCCCACACTTCACCCTTGCCATTTTATTCGCCCTCTCTTTTCCGTTCGTCTTCTTCTCTCTTTTTGCCCCTTGCACCTCTTGCCGTTTTGCCTGAAATTGGGAAATTATTGTCGATACGGACAATAATTATATCATGGAAAATTCTGAAGCTCCTGCTGAAGAACCCCCTACCTTACATACAAAAAAATTCCGAATCGGTAGTGGTAATATTATTGGAAAAGGAGTTATTCAAGATTTCCTTACTTGTGCCGGTGCTTTGCCCTCTATGGGCAGTTCTATCCTTCATAGAACTAGCAGTCTTGCAGATGCTATCGCCATGCTTGTAGTTGAACTTGAAAGACAATTTATGCACATGCACCCTGACATACAAAGGATTTTCCTAGAATTTTCTAATATTGAACATTCTTCTGTTAAGCGTGCCGTTACTATCTTTTTGGCCCATGAGTTCAGATTTATAATAAAAGAGGCCAAAGAAATCTTTGCGCATTATAGGGTGGACGCTGTCCGTCCTCCCATAGAAACTATCCTATTTGATCAAGAGGAAATAATGCGTTTTCAATCTTTAGACTATGTTGCTTTTAATGAGAATCTTAGAAAAAAGGTTCCTACCAATATTCTAGTTGACAGAATTTCTGAACTTAACAATGATCTTGCTATTCGAAATGATGAGCTAGGGTACTCTCTTGAGTATAGGCTCACAAGGTTCTGTCAAAAGAATGCTTATAATGATGAATTGGTTGTGCAGTATGAAGGGCCGAAGGAGGAATCTATACCTCCCAAAATTGATCTTCGGGACTTTTGTCCTATTAAATTTAGCCCTTTTGATTACTTTTGCTTACCTCAAAGAAAACTTGCCGCTGAACATAGAGAATATGAGATGAGCTTCACCGATCTATCTTATTATTATGGCACTACCTAGATCTATCCTTGGTATTATGCCTAGCTAGGGGCGTTAAACGATAGCGGCTTGTTGGGAGGAAACCCAATTTTATTTTAGTTTTTAGCTTTTTTGCTTCTGTTTAGTAATAAATAATGTTTGTCCAGCCTATGGTTAGATTCGTTTTTGTGTTTTAATTAGTGTTTGTGCCAAGTAAAACCGTTAGGATAACCTACGGTAGTAGTTACTTTGATTCTGCTGCAGAAAACAGAAACTTTGTGCGCACGAAATTAGTTTTCATAAATCACAGGAACGTGATTTTTAGTTGATTCTTTTTGATGTAGATCAATAAGTAAATTATCTATAACTTCCTAATTTGGCTGAAGTTTTCACATTCCAGAAGTTTGCGTTAGTTACAGATTGCTACAGACTGTTCTGTTTTTGACAGATTCTATTTTTCGTGTGTTGTTTGCTTATTTTGATGATTCTATGGCTAGTAAAATAGTTTATGAACCATAGGGAAGTTGGAATAGAGTAAGTATAACACCAATATAAATAAAGAATGAGTTCATTACAGTACCTTGAAGTGGTGTTTTGTTTTCTTTCGCTAACGGAGCTTATGAGATTTTCTGTTGAGTTTTGTGTTGTGAAGTTTTCAAGTTTTGGGTGAAAGATTTGATGGATTATGGAACAAGGAGTGGAAAGAGCCAAAGCTTGGGGATGCCCCGGAAGGCATCCCCCCTCTTCCGTCTACTTCCATCGGTAACTTTACTTGGAGCTATATTTTTATTCACCACATGATATGTGTTTTGCTTGGAGCGTCTTGTATGATTTGAGTCTTTGATATTTAGTGTAACACAATCATCCTTGCTATACACACCTTTTCAGAGAGCCATACTTGATTAAAAATTTATTAGAATACTCTATGTGCTTCACTTATATCTTTTGAGCTATGCAGTTTTTGCTCTAGTGCTTCACTTATATCTTTTAGAGCACGATGGTAGATTTGTTTTGTAGAAACTATTGTTCTCTCATGCTTCACTTATATCATTTTGAGAACCTCATAAACAGCATGGTAATTTGTCCTAATCACAAAATTAAAATTCTCTTATGAGTGCGTTGAATACTAAGAAAAGTTGGACGCTTGATGATCGTTTTGAGACATGGAGGTAATAATATTAGAGTCATGCTAGTTGAGTAGTTGTGAAATTGAGAAATACTTGTGTTGAAGGTTTCAAGTCCGGTAGCATGCACGTATGGTAAACATTGTGTAACAAATTTGAAACATGAGATATTCTTTGAGTGTCTTACCTTGTGTGGAGGTCGGGGGTGCGCGGTGGTTAACTTCCACCGACCTCCCCCCTAGGAGCATGCGTGTAGTGCTTGGTTTTGATGACTTGTAGATTTTTGCAATAAGTATGTGAGTTCATTATGACTAATGTTGAGTCCATGGATTATACGCACTCTCATCCTTCCACCACTGCTAGCCTCTCTAGTACCGTGCAACTTTAGCCGGTGCATTACACCCACCATATACCTTCCTCAAAACAGCCACCATACCTACCTATTATGGCATTTCCATAGCCATTCCGAGATATATTGCCATGCAACTTTCCACTGTTCCGTTCATCATGACAATTTCGTCATTGTCATATTGCCTAGCATGATCATGTAGTTGACATAGTATTTGTGGCAAAGCCACCATTCATAATTCTTTCGTACATGTCGCTCATGAATCATTATCCATCCCGGTACACTGCCAGAGGCATGCATATAGAGTCATACTTTGCTCTAGTATCGAGTTGTAAATAAATAGAAGTGTGATGATCATCATTCTAGAGCATTGTCCCAAGTGAGGAATAATAAAAGAAGGGAAGAGAGAAAGGCCATAAAAAAGAGAAGGCCCAAAAAAATTATGAGAGAAAAAGAGAGAAGGGACAATGCTACTATCTCTTTTTCCACACTTGTGCTTCAAAGTAGCACCATGTTCTTCATGTTAAAGAGTCTCTTGTTTTGTCACTTTCATATACTAGTGGGAATTTTTCATTATAGAACTTGGCTTGTATATTCCTACAATGGGCGTCCTCAAATGCCCTATGTCTTCATGAGCAAGCAAGTTGGATGCACACCCACTTAGTTGCATTTTGTTGAGCTTTCATACATTTTATAGCTCTTAGTGCATCTGTTGCATGGCAATCCCTACTCCTCACATTGATATCTATTAATGGGCATCTCCATAGCCCATTGATACGCCTAGTTGATGTGGATCCATCTTCTCCCTTTTTTGTCTTCTCCACAACCACCATATTCTATTCCACATATAGTGCTATGTCCATGGCTCACGCTCATGTATTGCGTGAAAGTTAAAAGGGTTTGAAAATTCTAAAGTATGAAACAATTGCTTGGCTGAAACCGGGGTTGTGCATGATTTAAATATTTAGTGTGATGAAGATAGAGCATAGCCAGACTATATGATTTTGTAGGGATAACTTTCTTTAGCCATGTTATTTTGAGAAGACATGATTTCTTGGTTAAGATGCTTGAAGTATTATTACTTTTGTGTCAATATTAAACTTTTATCTTGAATCTTTAGGATCTGAATATTCATAACACAATTAAGAGAATTACATTAAAAAGCATGCCAAGTAGCACTCTGCATCAAAATTCTGTTTTTATCATTTACCTACTCGAGGACGAGCAGGAATTAAGCTTGGGGATGCTTGATACGTCTCCAACGTATCTATAATTTTTTATTGCTTTATGCTATATTATATTATGTTTTGGACATTATTGGGCTTTATTATACACTTTTATATTACTTTTGGGACTAACCTATTAACCGGAGGCCCAGCCCAGAATTGTTGTTTTTTGCCTATTTCAGAGTTTCGCAGAAAAGGAATACCAAAAGGAGTCCAAACGGAATGAAACATTTGGGAACGTGATTTTCTCAACGAACGTGATCCAGAGGACTTGGAGTCCACGTCGAGACATCAACCAGGAGGGCAAGAGGTAGGGGGCGCGCCTACCCCCCCCCCCCCCCCCCGCTCCCAGGCGTGCCCTCCACGCTCGTGGGCCCCCCTGTTGCTCCACTGACATACTTCTTCCTCCTATATATACCTACGTACCCCCAAACGATCAGATACGGAGCCAAAAACCTAATTCCACCGCCGCAACTTTTTGTACCTACGAGATCCCATCTTGGGGCCTGTTCCGGAGCTCCGCCGGAAGGGGCATTGACAATGGAGGGCCTCTACATCATCTCCAAGGCCTCCCCGATGAAGTGTGAGTAGTTCACCTCAGACCTTGGGGTCCATCGTTATTAGCTAGATGGCTTCTTCTCTCTTTTTGGATCTCAATACAATGTTCTCCCCCTCTCTTGTGGAGATCTATTCGATGTAATCTTCTTTTGCGGTGTGTTTGTCGAGATCCGATGAATTGTAGGTTTATGATCAAGATTATCTATGAACAATATTTGAGTCAAATCTGATGTAATCTTCTTTTATGTATTATTGGTTATCTTTGCAAGTCTCTTTGAATTATCCATTTGGTTTGGCCAACTAGATTTGTAGTTCTTGCAATGGGAGAAGTGCTTAGCTTTGGGTTCAATCTTGGGGTGTCCTTTCCCAGTGACAGTAGGGGCAGCCAGGCACATATTGTATTGTTTCCATCGAGGATAAAAAGATGGGGTTTATATCATATTGCATGAGTTTATCCCTCTACATCATGTCATCTTTCTTAATACATTACTCTGTTCTTCATGAACTTAATACTCTAGATGCATGCTAGATAGCAGTCGATGTGTGGAGTAATAGTAGTAGATGCAGAATCGTTTCGGTCTACTTGTTTCGCGCGTGATGCCTATATACATGATCATACCTAGATATTCTCATAACTATGCTCAATTCTATCAATTGCTCGACAGTAATTCATTTACCCATCGCAAATACTTGGAGTCCACGTCAAGACATCAACCAGGAGGGCACGAGGTAGAGGGACGCGCCTACCCCCCAGGCGCGCCCTCCACCGTCGTGGGCCCCCTGTTGCTCCACCGACGTACTTCTTCCTCCTATATATACCTACGTACCCCCAAACGATCAGATACGGAGCCAGAAACCTAATTCCACCGCCGCAACTTTCTGTACCTACGAGATCCCATCTTGGAGCCTGTTCGGGAGCTCCGCCGGAAGGGGCACTGACCATGGAGGGCCTCTACATCATCTCCAAGGCCTCTCCAATGAAGTGTGAGTAGTTTACCTCAGACCTTCGGGTCCATAGTTATTAGCTAGACGGCTTCTTCTCTCTTTTTGGATCTCAATACAATGTTCTCCCCCTCTCTTGTGGAGATCTATTCGATGTAATCTTCTTTTGCGGTGTGTTTGTCGAGATCCGATGAATTGTGGGTTTATGATCAAGATTATCTATGAACAATATTTGAGTCAAATCTAAATTCTTTTATGTATGATTGGTTATCTTTGCAAGTCTCTTCGAATTATCCGTTTGGTTTGGCCAACTAGATTGGTACGTAGTTCTTGCAATGGGAGAAGTGCTTAGCTTTGGGTTCAATCTTGCGGTGTCCTTTCCCAGTGAAAGTAGGGGTAGCAAGGCACGTATTGTATTGTTGCCATCGAGGATAAAAAGATGGGGTTTATATCATATTGCATGATTTTATCCCTCTACATCAAGTCATCTTTCTTAACACATTACTCTCTTCTTCATGAACTTAATACTCTAGATGCATGCTGGATTGCGGTCGGTGTGTGGAGTAATAGTAGTAGATGCAGAATCGTTTTGGTCTACTTGTTTCGGACGTGATGCCTATATACATGATCATACCTAGATATTATCATAACTATGCTCAATTCTATCAATTGCTCGACAGTAATTCGTTCACCCATCGCAAATACTTATGCTATCTTGAGAGAACCCACTAGTGAAACTTATGGCCCACGGGTCTAATTTCCATCATATTAATCTTCCTACGCTTTGCTATTTACTTTGCCGTTTACTTTTATTTATTTACTTTGCATCTTTATCATACAGAAAATTCCAAAAATATTATCTATCATCTCTATCAGATCTCACTCTCGTAAGAGATCGTGAAGGGCTTGACAACCCCTTTATCGCGTTGGTTGCGAGGTTCTTGTTTGTTTGTGTAGGTGCGAGGGACTCGTGCGTGGCCTCCTATTGGATTGATACCTTGGTTCTCAAAACTGAGGGAAATACTTATGCTGCTTTACTGCATCACCCTTTCCTCTTCAAGAACTAGTAGAAAAAAGGGTCAAACGTGAAGCACATTACACTGCTTTACTGCATCACCCTTTCCTCTTCAAGGGAAAACCAACGCAGTGCTCAAGAGGTAGCAACGGCCACAGTGGGTTGCATCGTCTTCTCCATTGAAGTGCCACATGGGTTTTCCCCGATATTGAAGTGGCTGCACTCCCCGCATTATGCACATTGACATAACCTTGACTATTGTCAGTCCTGATTTGGCCAGTGTTTGTATGCCGCCCATCAGGTAAAGGACCTCTCTGTTATCTTCCTCCTGGGGGCTCCGAGGGCGCCAGCTGCGGCGTTTCTTCAATGGGGCGTTATTAAGCTCAGGGAGGCCCATCCGAACAGGATCCGGAAGGGGGACATCCTCCATATAAAACCACTCCCATGGCCAGTCTTCGGATGTCTTCTTTGGAGTACCGGACGGATATCCAGTCGCGGCAATGCGCCTTATCTCGGCTGTGCCCACTTGATATAACGACCCCTCCTATGTATGGGGTACGAGGCAGAATAGCCTCTTCCATAGCTCGAAATGAGCTTCGCAGCCCAGAAACAACTCGTAAAGGGCGACATAGCCAGCGATGTGTAATATGGAGGCGAGGGTAAAATTATGCAGCTGGAGGCCGTAGAACTCCAGGAGCCAGCGGAGGAACTGATGGATTGGAAATCCGAGTCCCCTCAATAAGTAAGGGAGAAGGCATACCCGCTCCCCCCTGGATGGGTTGGGAAAGCTCTCCGCTTGCTCCCTGCCATTATAAGTGGCTAGTCCAGCTCGGACGGGGACCATATACACAGGAGGGAGAAACCCCTTGGTCTGCAACTCCACTAATTGGCTGTGGGGGATAGAACACTTCTCCCAGTTGCCTGTCTTAGAGCTACGGGAGCGAGAGGAGGAGCTGCGATTATCGACCATGATGGAATGGATTTTTCCGGGCGCGCTTCGATGGATACTCGTGGTGGGCTCCGATGGATACTTCGCAGAAGCCGAGAAGTGCAACATTCATGGGAAGCCGGACACTACTCGACAAGTACTCAGAATTTGAAGAAGAACTCGCCTTGCAATGCCGACGACAATCTGCGCGCCGAACTCATCGTCATTGAAGCCTGGTTCGGGGACTACTGAGGGAGTCCTGGATTAGGGGGTCCTCGGACAGCCAGACTATATCCTCTGGTCAAACTGTTGGACTATGAAGACACAAGATTGAAGACTCCGTCCCATGTCCGGATGGGACTCTCCTTGGCATGGAAGGCAAGCTTGGCAATACGGATGTGTAGATCTCCTCCTTTGTAACCGACTATGTGTAACCCTAGCCCCCTCTGGTGTCTATATAAACCGGAAGGATTAGTCCATAGAACAACAATCATACCATAGGCTAGCTTCTAGGGTTTAGCCTCAACGATCTCGTGGTAGATCAACTCTTGTAATACTCATATCATAAAAATCAATCAAGCAGGAAGTAGGGTATTACCTCCATCGAGAGGGCCTGAACCTGGGTAAACATTGTGTCGCCCGCCTCCTGTTACCATCCACCTTAGACGCACAGTTCGGGACCCCCTACCCGAGATCCGCCGGTTTTGACACCGACAGGCGCCCCCTGCCTAGTCTAATTCGGACTCCCAATAGGGAGGGGGCACGGCTGCCCCTTGTGGGATGCCTCTCCTCTTCCCTATGGCCCATGTAGGCCCAACTTTCCCCCGGGGGGGGGGGGCTCCGGTAACCCTCTAGCACTTCGGTTTTCTCCGAAATCACCCGGAACACTTTCGGTGTCCGAATATAGTCGTCCAATATATCAATCTTTATGTCTCGACCATTTCGAGACTCCTCGTCATGTCCGTCATCACATCTGGGACTCCGAACTACCTTCGGTACATCAAAATACATAAACTCATAATACCGATCGTCACCGGACGTTAAGCGTGCGGACCCTACGGGTTCAAGAACTATGTAGACATGACAGAGACATGTCTCCAGTCAATAACCAATACCGGAACCTGGATTTCATATTGGCTCCCACATATTCTACGAAGATCTTTATTGGTCAAACCGCATAACAACATACGTTGTTCCCTTTGTCATCAGTATGTTAGTTGCCTGAGATTCGATCGTCGGTAACTCAATACCTAGTTCAATCTCATTACCGGCAAGTCTCTTTACTCGTTCCGTAATGCATCATCTCGCAACTAACTCAGTAGTCACATTGCTTGCAAGGCTTATAGTGATGTGCATTACGGAGAAGGCCCAGAGATACCTCTCCGACAATCGGAGTGACATATCCTAATCTCGATCTATGCCAACTCAACAAACACCACCAGAGACACCTGTAGAGAATCTTTATAATCACCCAGTTACGTTGTGATGTTTGGTAGCACATAAAGTGTTCCTCTGGTATTCGGGAGTTGCATCATCTCATAGTCATAGGAACATGTATAAGTCATGAAGAAACCAATAGCAATATACTAAATGATCAAGTGCTAAGCTAACGGAATGGGTCAAGTCAATCACATCATTATCTAATGATGTGATCCCGTTAATCAAATGACAACTCATGTCTATGGCTCGGAAACATAACCATCTTTGATTCAACGAGCTAGTTAAGTAGAGGCATACTAGTGACACTCTGTTTGTCTATGTATTCACACATGTACTAAGTTTCTGGTTAATACAATTCTAGCATGAATAATAAACATTTATCATGATATAAGGAAATATAAATAACAACTTTATTATTGCCTCTAGGGCATATTTCCTTCAGGTGGTCCACTGCATCTCCCACACACTTTCTTCTCTCCGGCAGTGGCGCCTGATTGACAACACGAGGATTACGCCATCGCCATCGTCGAGCCAGCTCCTCTGCCTGAAGAAATCCTCATCTACCGCAACATGGTTAGTGATTTTGTTGTCAATACTCTCGGGCAGGCTGTTCTTGATGCCCAATCTTGGATTCGAGGAGTTGGTCTTTTTCGATTTCGTAGCCCAGTTGTTAGGCAAGCGCTTGTGGATCATCCCCCGTTTGATCTAGGCAATGATAGATTTGTCCGCTTTGTTCCGCATGATGGCTACACAGGGTTTTCATCAGGGTTGGGTTATTATAGTTGGCATACCCCTGGATTACAGGCGCACATAGTATATTGCTGATGCGATTAGCACCTTTGGCCGCTTTCATCACTGGCATCAAGATGATCCAATGTTAGTCCGCACCCTGGCGTATGTTTCCTTCCCGGCACCATCTTTAGTGCCGCGTGATGTTGTGTATCGTGAGTATGCTAATTTTGGAGGAGCAAGGATTTCTTGGACTGCTCCAATTTATATTCTGTCTGCGGATTTCACTACAAAAAAAGACACATCCGTGACATTTTGGGCCGAACGAAAAAAATTTCTGTCATACATATGACACTTCTATGACGGTAATTGTGACAAAACCCAGTATCATCATAGATGTGGTGGGCTCCTACTTCTATGACAAAAAATCATGATAGAAAATGGGCTTTTCGTCCTGGGCGGGCTGGAGACGTAGCTGCATGACATTCTTTGGGCCGTCCATGACGGAAAAAACTGCGGTAGAAGCGAGGGGGAGGAAAATTTCAGGGAGTTCCCGGTTACGGTGGGAGGTCGGGGGCCGAGCGATGCATGTTTCTCTCGTACACGTACGCGCGTGTGTGCGAGGCGTTGGCTCTAACTGAACCCAAGCAAGGCGTTGGGCTCTAACTGAACCCGAGTGATTGCACTGCAGGCTACGCGTTACTGAACCCGAGCGATCGATCGATGGCTGTTAACTGAACCTGATCAAGTGATTCCTTGGCTACTGCTGCTAACTGAAGCCGATCGATGGGATGAACAGTGAGCGTTGCGGGGGGGGGGGGGGGCGTTGGATGAACACTGATTGGTGGCGTTGCCTCTGGATGAACAGGACCCCATGGTGTGGGGGAGGGCTGGATGAACAGTAGACGGTGGAGGGGTGCCCGTGGAGGGGTGGATGAACAGGACCCCGTGGTGTGGAGGGCAGGATGAACAGTAGACGGTGGAGGGGTGGTTGAACAGTAGCCGGTGGAGTAGCGCGCGGTGGAGGCTGGATGAACAGGAGCCCGTGGAGGCTGGAGGTGGTCGACGGTGGATGAACAGTAGCTCGTGGAGGCTGGAGGGGGTCGATGGTGGAGATGAACAGTATCCCGTGGAGTCCCGTTTCGCGGTACGCCACACCCCTCCCGATGAACAGGACCCCTGTTTCGATCGTAGCGCTCCAACACAAGTCCGTTTCCTCCGTTTTGCGGTACGCCACACTCCTCCCGATCAACAGGACCCCCGTTTCGACCATAGGAGGTCTGTTTCCTCCATTTTGCGGTACGCCACACCCCTCCCGATCAACAGGACCCCCGTTTCGACCGTAGGAGGTCCGTTTCCTCCGTTGTGCGGTACGCCAGGCCTCGTTTCCATTGCCTCTTACGTCCAAGCCCTCCCGATGAACATGACCACACATTCCGTTCCGACCCAGCCGCGTTGCCTCTCGATGAACACGACGCATTCCGTTGCCTCCCCATGAACACGTATGTATGCATACGTGGCCATATTTTCTTTCTTGCACCCTGACCGCTGTACGTACGTGTACATGCTACGTGCGCACCTCTACTACGACACGTGCCCACCTCTACATCCACCAGTATATATGTATGTACACGTTCGCGACCAGAATAACAACGCTACGTACGCTTCGACCAGGTTGGTCCCGACTGTCAGGCACTTCCTTGCCTGCGAAGATGTAGCTGGTGGGTCCCAGCAGTCAGGGGGGCGAAATACGGTGGCCTCTCCGGTGGGTCCCTGCTGTCAGGTGGAGGAATAATTATTTTGCACGTAATAAGGAGGCACTTCCTTGCTGCGGCCGTGGATCCAGCTGTCAGCCTCTCCACGTACCGTCCACGTCCGATGGAAGTCGTTCCTTGACCACGTTGACCACCCCGCGCCGAGAGCACCAGGGCGGTGGACGACGACGAGGCCTAGGAATGGGACGACGCGGAGCCGGGGAAGACACTGCAGTGGATGCTCACGCATAGAGGAGTACGAGGGCACTGGTTCGCTGCGGTGTGAGGCTGCCATCGCCGCAGAGTAACAGGGGGTGTGGGTGAGTAGAGGGATGGCCTGGCCAGCGGTGTGAGTAGTAGGGGGCAGTGAGGCCTCCACCGCATTGCAGCCTGCCACGGGAGGCACGAGCACAAGGCATGACCGGCGCTGGTTTGGGCGGCTGGAGCAAGAAGACCAGAGGTTGAAGAAGCACTAAGGCCGTTGGATGGACATCATATAGTCACTGGAGCTAGAATCGTGCATATTGACTAAGTTGACAAAGCCCTCCGTCCCCGTCAACTTAGTAGGCCCACAAGTCAGCCTGCCACTATACAGGGTCCCAGCTAACAGGGGGAGTATTCATTTTTTTTGTGTGTAATAAGGAGGCACTTCCTTGCATGCGAAGATATAGCTGGTGGGTCCGAGCTGTCAGCGGCGGTAACGGGTTTTTCGCGAAATACAGAGGCCCTTTCGGTGGGTCCCAGATGTCAGGTGGAGGAATCATTATTTTACGCGTAATAAGGAGGCATTTCCTTGCATGCAGCCGTGGACCCTGCTGTCGGCCTCTCCACCTAAAGTCCACTTCAGATGCATGTCGGTCGTTGACCACTTTGACTAGGCCGCGCTGAGAGCACCAGGTCGGTGGACGATGGCGAGGACTAGGAAGGGAACGACACGGAGGTAGGAAAGACTCGGTAGTTGTTTCCCACGCGGAGGGGAGTACGACTGTACGAGGGTTTATTGGTTCGTCTGCCGTCGCTGGAGAATAAAAGCAGGTGTGGGTGAGTAGAGGGATGGCTAGGCCAGCGATGGGAGTACAGTGGGGCGGTGAGGCCTGCACGGCAGCAGAGCCGGCCGCGGGAAGGAGGGAGCAGGCAGTTCCGCCGACGCCTGTTTGAGCGGCTGGAGCAGGAAGAGCAGAGATTGAAGAAGCACGACGGTCGTTGGATGGCCATCCAACAGTCACTGCTTGTGCGTCAACCTTATTTTTTAGGAAAGCCTCAAATCTGTGGGAAACAGCATACAACACATCTGCCATTATTTCCAATAATTTACAGCCCATTTGCTAACTATTAAGGTTTTTTTGGAGCCCATATTCTTTTTGTTAGCATTACAGCCCATATTGTGGCCATGGTTAAAAAATTATATGAAATTTTGCATATTTCGGTGCGGTCCGAACTGTTTTTAATCCCGAAATTTCGACTCACATTCTAACTGATTTTAAAAATAAAATCCAACAAATTCTCAACGCATAAAAATTAATGTAATTTCAAATCTCGAAATGAAAAAAAGATAGTTGAAACTAATTGCCGGTTTGATGTGTTTTAAAAATGTACAACCCATTTCTCATTACTGATGGGCCATTTTCTTGGCCAGCCGAATGAAAGATCTCCTCCTCGTCTTGAAAAATTTGCAGCCCAACAGGCCTGACAAAGCGACTTACTTGGCAAATCACAAAAAAAACTGGGTTGTGGCCATGGACCCAGCTGTCAGCCTCTCCACGTCCAGTACTCTTCCGATGGAATGTTGTTGACCACGTTGACCACGCCGCGCCGAGAGCACCAAGGCGGTGGACAACGGCGAGGCCTAGGAAGGGGACGACGCGGAGCCGGGGAAGACGCGGCAGTGGATGCCCACGCAGAGAGGAGTACGAGGGTTCACTGGTTCGACTGCGGTGTGAGGCTGCCGTCACCGCAGGGCCTGGCTAGCAGTGGGAGTAGTAGGGGGCGATGATGCCTCATCGGCAGCACAGCCAGCCACTGGAGGCAGGAGCAGGCGGTCCCCCGGCACTGGTTTGGGCGGCTGGTGCAAGAAGAACAGCGATTGAAGAAGCAGCAGGACCGTTCGATTCAAATCCAATGGTCATTGCTACTAGAATCGTTTGTTGACTAAGTTGACAAGCCCTGCGTACGTGTCAACTTAGTAGGCCCACAGGTAAGCCTCCCAACCGGTGCGCCCCAGATGTCAGTGGGAGGAATCATTTTTTTCGCGTAATAAGGAGGCAGTTGATTGCATGCGGCCAGGCCAGCGGAGGGAGTAGGGTGGGCCGGGGAAGCCTGCGCGGCATCACAGGGGGCCACAAGAGGAGGCGTCAGCCTTTGGATGGACATCCAACACTAACTGCTGCTAGAATCGTGTGTTCACTGATAAAGCCTTGCGTAAACAAGTCAGCCTCGAAATCCGTGGCGTGTACATCCCATTTGCTATTATTTTTATAATTTTTACTCAATTTCTAATTCATATGGAATTTATTGCAGCCTGTTTTCCATTTTTAGAATTGCTGGCCATTTTCTGGTCAGTACCAGGGTAAAAAAATTAACTAAATATGTGGGAAATTTTGAAAATTCACAATTTTTTTCTGGGGAACAAAATATTCTTAATCCAAAAATTAATAGCCATAGTAAAACAAATTTAAAAATAAATTAGTACTATGCCATGTTAAATCCAATGAAATACGTATAAGATATCAGTGAAGAACAAAAACAAAAAAAGAAACTTATATCCCATTTGCTATAAATTTTTTTGGAATTTTGAACCCCTTTTGATATTACATTTAACAGACATTGACCATACTCTTAAGCCAGGCTGGAATGCATCCCTCCTCGTCTTGAAAGATTTGCAGCCCAGTAATTCGGAGAAAACAAATAGGCCTAGCTTGGGTATTCTTCAAAAAGAAATACTGGGCTAGCTATTTTCCTAAAGAACTGGTGCATGAGCATTTAGCTTTATTTATTTATTTATTTACTTATTTATGTTTAGGGGACCATGAGCATGTACCTGGGCCGGATTCATGTGAGAGCCTCCCTTCCAGTTAATTACGGGCTTCTCTATTGGGCCTTCATCAGTGGGCTGCATGTTATCAACAAGTGGAAAATGTGTTCCGAGTTTCAAAAAAATGTGTTCCGTACGATAAATAGTATGCGCTACGTATGGTACGGGGCACTAAAGGATCGAACCGTGCAATGACTTCCAAAACATTGTGTTTGTCGTTCTAACAACACATTTATTCAACCAACAGATGAAATATACTACTGATTGTACATTGAAAACAACAGCAGTAGCAAACAGACGAAATATACTACTGATTGTACATTGGGTCCCAGCTGTCAGTGGAGGAAACATTTTTTTTCAGCTTAATAAGGAGGAACTTTCCTTGCGTGCGACCATGGACCTCGTGGGTCGCAGCCATCAGGCTCTCCACGTAGAGTCCTCTTTCGATGACTCTCGTTTGTTGACCAGGCCGCACCGAACGCAGCAAGGCGGTGGACGACAGCGAGGCCTGGACGGGAACGACCCAGAGATGGGAAAACGCGATAGTGGAGTCGCAGATTGAGAGGAGGGGAAGGGTTATAACTGGTTCTGTTGCAGCGTGGGGCTGTAGTCTGTGGAGAATAACAGGAGGTGTCGAGGGGTGGAGGGATAGCCTGGTCGGCGGTGGGGTAGCGCTTCGCAGCGATGCATGCTAAGCAGAGCCGCTAGCCGCCGGAGGCCGGACCAGGTGGTCCCGGCGACGTTGGAGGAAGAAGACGAGAGATTGAAGGTGCATGTCGGCCGTTGGATATAAATCCAATGGCTGTGGATGACACAATCATTTGTTGACCAAGTTGACAAGGCCCTGCGTAGGCTTCGACATATTGGCCCACATGTCAGCCTGCAAAAATGTGGCATATATTTAACCCATGTTTTCTAGAATGTACAGTCCATTTGTTGGGCTGGGTGAACAAATAATTTCGCGTCAATCAGGCCCATTTATATTTTGTAAGAAATCCCAGCCCATTTGCACTTCCTTGAAATACACGTATTAGGTTGGCTCGTTATATATACATATAAGTTATGTTAGAAGGAGCAATTAATATCAAAGAATAAACCGGAGAGGCACATTATATATATATATATATATATATATATATAATTAAGAAATTAGCGAGTTATTGCTCAAAATAAGAATGAGCGTGTTATTATTAAATTGGTCCTTAAAATCTTCGCAATCACCAGGATTTTCCTTGCGTGTGAGTCAAAAACAACCAGGATTTTCCATGCCTGTGAATCAAAAACAACCAGGATTTTCCTTGCCTGTGAGTCAAAAAGAACCAGGATTTTCCTTGCCAACTTCCGTTAAACATTTACTTTTACAAGTTGGGATGTTTTTATAATGTATATATAAGTCTCTATAAAATATACGATAATAGTAATAATATAAATATATATAATGTGGTTAGAAGGGAAAACATAAATTGGACACGGCATTACTTTTATAAGAGACCTGCGTTTTATACCCCACAGTAGGCATACTAACAACTTCACACACAAATACAACAGAAAAGGTAAACATCCATATCAAACTCAAGTTCACGGGACACATTCATATCTATAGCCAACATTCGCAATCAACAACTCAAAAGATTCATATATACACAAGCTCAGCATATCTATGCATCCAAATGATTGATAGATCACATGACAATCTTCATACATAATTTACAAAAATATTCAGATATACACATGTTCAGTATGTTCATGCATCCAAATGATTGAGATCACAACCAATATGATTGATGGATGAACTTTAATTACATAGGGTACAGACTGGTAAATAGTGTTCAATCGGAGGTACTTCTTGCTAAAATTAGTTCTTGTACGAGTAAACTTCGAGTACATAAGAGGCAGCACAGACGATCTAAACTTTGCTTGTAGGTTTATCCTCAAATAGTGGCGTCGTGCGGAGGGAGGTTTGAGTAACTTGGCCACTACTTTAATCCAACCAGTTTACTGCCTCATCTTGGTCCTGTATCTCGCCAAAATTCTACATTGCATACGAGAAAGGAGGCGGTTGAGAAAATGAACCACCCAAATTTTTTGTGCAGTTCAACTGAAATGGAGCATCCTTGGCGTGCAGACTGATTAAGTGCCAGATGAATATACGTGTCAACCAACTTGCCTGGAATATTTAGTCTCCATGCCATATAGTTCGCTACCATATGTGCCGATAACCAAAAGGCACAAGTTGGGGCCGAAGACTGGACTGTGTTTTTCTGGGCTATGCACCAAGCAATATTTTTGGCGTTCACTCTCGTAGTACCTGTCCATCTGATCATTTTGTGCAGTTCTACTGAAATCACCCGATGTAATGATTTGCCTACGAGGTCAGGCTCCAAATTACTCCTCTATGAAATCAGCAAATAGTATCACAATTCCAAATTACCAATAGATATGACAGGCACAATAATCAGGATAAAGACCAGTACCAACCTGTGTCAGGTAGCATATCAATTACTATTTCCTTTGACTGGAGGCCGAGATAAGCCAAGCGACTGACAGCAAAGGAAGAAAGCATGCGGAGTTTAGCGATTGACAGCAAAGGACGGAAGCTGTCGAGGCAATGAAGCACCCAAAGTTTTTGTACAGTTCCACCAAAATCGAGCATCCCTGTTGGCACATATATTGAGAGAGTGAGATTACTATAATAGTGGGACTAGTTTATGAAACATACACTAACAAATAGAAGCACCCTCATTATCTTAATGGGTAAAGTTAGCAACATAGTAGTCTTGCTTAAAGAGAGGTATTAGTTTATTTGATCAGTGCCAATTAGCTCAACTCAACACTCAAAGCATTGCCATTTATCATGGGTTGCAAAACTTTAACGTGCAAAGATAATGGAGTTTCTCATGACAGTAGCACGATACAAATAGAGATGACATCAAACTAATATGGATGAAGGCGTTACGCCCATACCAACCTGAGAAAATAGCTTATTCATGTAGTGCCATAAGAGATGATAAAGCACTCACTGGAATCACACAATAGTATATATTTTTGTGCACTTCAAATGTATGGTTGAAATCACTCTTGTTTACCAGTGCTGAGTTAAAGCACTGGCTGGGATACAGTTCATTGTATTGTCTTGTATAGTTCCATTTAATGTATGATTGGCACAACATGATCCCTGTTTGCACAAGTAGGAACAAGGTGAAACCTTCATTAGCTTAGTGAGAAAGGATAGGAAGACATTAGCATATTACTCAACCAGTAGCATCAAATTCATGATGGACAATACGCAAAACATTGCCTCATTGAACCAATGGCAATAAATTGACATGCAAAACAATAGCACTATTATGTCATGACACTAATAATATTCCCTCCCTGCTCCACCACATGATTCACCTCCATAGACAAACATACACACGTACATGATTCAGCATAGGGTCCTACTAAAGATTTGTTTAACTCCAACAGGAAAATTAGGCAATAATAAATTAGTGGTACTTAAGTACTCCTAATTAATTAAGTGAGACAGCAGAAGTGGAAGGGCTTCCTGGAGGATCGTCTGACATGTAAGGTAGTCATTGCCGGAGCCCTTGAATGGCCTCGACTGAGGCCTCTAGCTTCAGCAAGATCGGCTTGGCACTGTTCATTCTTCTTCTTCTTCCTCTTCATGCTCTGTTTCTCTTTCTCCTCACCAGTTGGTGAAACCAAGTACATGATTGTCCTTCTAATTCAGAATTGATTTTGTCAGTGAGGGAGTACAAGTGTACTAGTAAAAAACAGCATTATTTTCTCATGGCAGTCCGAAAATAGAGATGAACACATGCATTAAATATCATTCTTACCTAAAGGAAGGTTATGGCGACAATATGGATGATGAAGATTGGAACACAGATCTCCCTTTGTGCAGTTCCACCAAAATGAACCAACTGTTCCATTCTGACATTCTAGTTAAACAGCACAAAAGTCAGTTCTTTTAAGACGAGTTTTGTGCAGTGCACCAAAAGGTCACAACAGCAACCAGGTGAATTGGATATCCCTGTTTGCACAAAAAGGCACAGTGGAAACAGTCAGAGTCTCAAACAATTACAAGCAAAAACATTTCGCTAAACTTGTCATGGCTTATAACAGTGGCATGGCTTCATTTTTACCAGGGACATTACATTAAGAACACCTAAGGCTGCGCTCGGCCAGAGATAATGGTGCGGCCGGCAGGGGGTCTCCTCCCTCGCTGTCGACGACGACCTAAACGCTGCCCCTCCTCCCCTTCACCGCGGAGGGGGATACGTCCGGATCTGTAACCAGTGGTGAGGATAGAAAGCCAGTGTTTTTTGAAGGGAGAAAGACAGTGTTACTACCCCTATCTTGTTTAGATCTGGAGAGGATGAGAGTGCGTGAATAGAGCAACCCTAGCAAGCAAGCACGGAGGCTCCGACCTATATATACGTAGCAAGCAACCCTAGCAAGCAAGCAACCCCTATCTTCATCAACTCGTACAAGACCGGGAAATTTGATTACTACAACGCCCTCTCCCTCGCGGACTGAGCTCTGGTGCCTTAACTGCACCTGCCTTTGGCTGCGTGACAGGAGGGCCAACCACCTGTTGGGCCCACCTGTCATAGACGCAAAGGCAGGAGCAGTAAGTACAAGCTTTCGCTACATGCTATCCCTCCTGCACGAGGTGGATGGACATGCAGCAGTGGATTCGATACTGTAGAAGTAGGAGTAACATCATTGTTCGTCTTCTCGAAGAGGCGAAGAGCCAAGCGCAACCCGAACGTGGCAGTTGCGAACGCTCACGTGGTGCGGTTCCTTGGAGTACTAGCCAGGCTCTTGCATGAGACAAAATTGCTATTGTTTAACAATTAAACTCCATTATCCATTGGTTGATACTCATTCTACATAGGTCCACGCGCTTAGCACCGTTTCTTCCTGGGGTCACCAATGTTTATTTGCTAATTAATAGCATTGCATGCAATGAACTAGCCATTGCAAGTCATTAAAAGCATGCACACCTCTCATCTCTTATTAGTTGATATGTCAAGAAACAAGAAACAAGGTAGAAGTTAATGCACCGCGCCTAAGTGTTTTGGGACTACGTATTTGGTTTTCATAAGATGACTTACACACCTAGATGGAGGGAGTAGTATAGCCCTGTCAACCGGAAAGGAGTATTTTCCTTTCTAGAGATTTTAACAAGTGACTAGACTACACCGTGTGCAGTACTCCCTCCCTTCTGGTTTATAGGGCTCAAATTTCAAATCTCATGAACCAAGGCATTTTGCGATTGGAGAAATGTATCTCGTACTTTACAAAACTACCCTAATTAAACTCATGCATTAATTACATAGTTCTCTCGTTTTCCTCTCCGCCTTGGTCGCGGTGCACAATATTAAGCACTCCTAGTACTATATGACTAGCCGCTCTATCTACATGCGGGACATTTCAAAGCATCCGGGCCCGCGTGCCATCCACCAAATCACAGCGAGGTGCTACAGTCGAGACTCACCTGTGACCCCGGTGTGGCCGTCATGACCCGTCATATCACAAAACGCACACCTTTACCAGCAATGGTAAGGTGGCCTTCAAGTTGGACTGGACGAAGCAACCATCATTTCACTGGAACGCTCGTTCAAGCCCTTCCTTCCCTTTCTTAAAGAAAACCTCACTCCAGGCTACTCACTTCTGCCATATTTCTTCTATACCAACAAAGCAAAGGTGGGCGAATCAGTTATGCTACTATATTTTCATTCCAAGAATCTTCTTTTTGCGAAGCACCAACCGATTCTCACATCCTATTCTTTTCCCGTTTTCATTGCGATTGTGGTTTCCTTTCGATTGCTTTTTGTTTGTCAGTTCATTGATGGATCCTGGAGCACAAGGCAGAGAGTTGCCGGCGGACAACCCACTAGAGACCGCGATCTCCAGGAAGCGAGCACTGACCAACGAGTTGACCATGTTGGCGGGCCAACCCATGGAGATGAAGAACTCCAAGAAACAAGCACTGACCCAAGAGTTGAGGACGTTGGCGGACGAACTCCTCAAAGAAAGTTGGAAGAATAGCAATAGCCCCACCGTGCCTACCCCAGGAACTCTGATTGCCACCTATGTGAGGCTCAAGACTGAGTTTGAGGAGATAGTCGCCGTTGAGAAGCAGTATTCCCCTGGCAAGGTGATGGCCCCCATCGAGGACGAGGAGATGGCCCCTGAAGGGATGAGATCCCCCGGGGAGCTGCACAAGGTAAAAAATAATGGCTTATTACCATAGTTGTGGTTTTTGATTATTTGCAATGTGCTTGCTAATATGTTAGGGTTGTGCGGGTGCCGGTGGACGTCCTTGATGATTCCGATGTCGTGGCCCGTCCTGTTGGCATCACCCCGGAGATCGATTCCGATGCCGCTGTCCATCCTGTGGACATCGCCCCAGAGATCGATTCCGATGTCGCGGTCAGTCCTGTGGACATCGCCCCAGAAATCGATTCCCATGCCGCTGTCCGTGCTGTGGTCATTGCCCGAGAAATCGATGACAAGAAATAGTTGGTCACGCTAATCCTTCAAGGTAGTTTGCATTGCCCTGTGTTTAATTACCAAAACGATGCGTGTTATCAAACCATCTTAGGGCTAGTGCACTGTCTTGTGTGGGCGGATCTTGCTACTTTTGTTTGATAGTGAATCATGCGAACCCTCTCCGAGTTATGGAAACAGATGTATCCTCACCAGCTTTTGAGGTAATATATGGCATGATTAGATGTAAGTTTGAACTGTTTATCATATCAGCAGGGCTTGTTTGATGATTCTTGGTGTTAGTAGGCTAGCTACTGTGCAAGCTATAGTACTTGCAAAACACTCACCGAAGAGAAACGTTGGGGCTGATGAGCTCGTGGTACGCTTATATTTATCCCTCGTCGATCGACCAATAGCCCTAGCTCCTAAAATTGTAGGCTTAGCGATCAATGACCTAGGCGGGCTATTTTGGCCTAGTGGGTTTCAGTGATATGACGTGCAACACAAAATCATAGCTGTGCAGAGACGTACTCCCTCCGTTCCAAAATAGATGACCTAGGCGGGCTAGTTTGCCTAGTGGGTTTTAGTGATATGACGTGGTACAGTGTCGTCTAGTCTTCGCGTGTGGTAGCAGTATTGCGGGTACAGTAAGTTTTCTTGCAGAAGCGGAATTCAACGAAGTCATGATGGTTCCTTCGTCCGAACAACTTACACTGGGAAATGTTGGGCCTGCGATACGACCAGGGTAGACCAGGATAATTTTGTGCATGGCAGGTGGACTAGGATGGTCGACGTCCCACATGTCGGTGAATGAAAGTATTCTTTCTAATATAGAGGACGAGCAATGAGTATTCATTGTTTATTTTTGATGAAAGCTATTGTCTGCACTGTTACGACAGAGGAGTGTGAAACACGGCAGCCCAGTGAACTTGGCATGTGCACCACTCCCTCCTTCCTCATGTAATGCCCAGGTTACAGCTTTTTCTCACTTTCTCTCGATCTATTTCCTCTCAAATGTTTTTTACCTTTCTTTTTTTAAGACACAATTGTTTTTATGCCTTTTTTTAGAATTATTATTTTTACCTAGGAGCACGTGTAGAGATGGGCTCTTGCAGAGCCCACTCCTTGACTTTGTCAATGTCTCTCTCTCCTCCACATAAGGAGTACTACTTGCTATGCATGCATGCGGCGGGCAGCTGGCGTCTTGATGGGCCAGGGCGGTGAGAGCGCGCTCCGGAAGTAGTCCGGACTCTAGCATAATTTTGGTTTTTACAGTATTTCTTTCTCCATTG
Organism: Triticum timopheevii; assembly: GCA_963921465.1. Lineage (NCBI taxonomy): Eukaryota > Viridiplantae > Streptophyta > Magnoliopsida > Poales > Poaceae > Triticum > Triticum timopheevii. The sequence goes on from OY997267.1 coordinate 739,850,858, forward strand.
ACACGTAGGACCGCGTAGATAGATAAAGAACACGAGCTGATGAGGCTCATGCGGACTGTTTGATCGGTCAACCAGACAAATACGGAGCTATACGCTGAGCCAGTGACCATATAATCACCATATCTCGTATACAATGATCAAAGTGAGCTACCAAGACAAGTTCGATGACCGCCAATGCATTTTACTCGGTAATAAATGACTAGGATTGAATGGGAATCCAAATTTGCTTCGTCTTCTGTCCTTGAGCTCTTGACAAACAAATGCACTATACGGTTGTCCGGCCACTCCACCCCAGAGCTTTCACCTTGTTGTTCATGCCACCGCGCCGCACACTAACCGGTAAGGCAGCAATGGCATCCCGCCGCGCTGAGTTCCTCGCTGCCCACGACCGCACACAAAATGGTAGGGAAGCGATGGCATCCCGCCATGCCGAGTTCATCGCCGCTCGCGACCTCACAACTATGTGGGGGGAATTTGAAGATGCCAAGGCCGAATTTGCGGTAGAGCAAGAGGCGGCCAAAGTTGCACAGAGGGAGCGGAAAAGTCAGAAAGCCCTCAAGAAAAGAGAGGCCCGCCGCCGCAAGAAAGAAAAGGACGCATGCCCTGCTGCGGAGAGGTCGGCGGAGATCCAAGCACGATGGGGTGTCGCCGACAAAGCCGGGAAGGAGAACGATGGCGTCTGGCCAGCATGTGAGAAGTAGTAGTACTAGTAGTTAGTTAGTGTGTGTGTGTGTGTCTGAGTACGACCATGTACCAGTACTACTAGTTACTACTGTAGTTTTTAGAGCAAATTACCAGTACATTAGCCTAGACTAAATGGAAAAATTCCTATCCTAAGCATCAAATGGCATCTCTTTCTCTATAGGAATTGAGATGCATGTCATCTCACTTGCTATGATTTTCATATTCCTATCCTATGAATGAAAGGAGGCCTCTGTTGTAGTAACTACTATAGCTAGCAGTACTTCTGGTACAGTAGTTTTCTTCAAGAAGCGGAATTCAACGAAGTCATGATGGTTCCTTCATCCAAGCAACTTCAAAGTGGGAAGTGGGCCTGTGATTTGATGGCTCATTATTCATTGTTACTGCGGCGCGACGACCTGGGTGACTCCCTTGGAGTTCTGCGTGCATGGCAAGTGGACTAGGATGGTCGACATCCCACATGTTGGCAAACAGAGTAGTATTCTTTCCGATATCGAGGTATAGTATCACTGCTGATTGGTTTGCAAAAAAATAGTATCACTGCCGATTTATAATTATTTTTTATTTATGATGAATGCCAGCGTTTCAACTCTTACGACGAAGGGTGCCAAACACGGCACGTGCTGGATGTCCCACACGTCAGCGAAAGGAGTGGGACATGAACAACGTGGTAGAGCCCAGCGTAAAAAAATAGCGTGGTAGAGCATCTCCACTTCTTCCACTTCTGGGTCGGAGACCACACGTAGTAGTACTTAGTGGTATGAATGATACAAAGTGCGACCTGGAGACAAAGACACATTTTCCGCAAAAAAATGGAGACAAAGACACGTCTAGTTGGAAGGTCTCGGAGCATACACGTAAACAAATATAAAAGTTAATATGTGCCTTCAACTAATATAGTAGTAGTAGAGTACTTTGGCACGTACTCCATAACATCACCGTGCATTGCACGTACAACATTTAGTGGAAGTACATAGTAAGAGACAAATGCCGCCCAAGAGTTCCCTTCTCAACCTACTTTTGGGTGTTTGGTAGAGTGTATGGAGGGTGCATGAGTCCACACTAGTTTAGCACAAATACACTAGAAGCATGCATGAAGAGAGCATGCATGAAGAGGGGTGTTGAGTTGAGCATGCCTGAAGAGAGAACAACTATGATGAGACGAGAACGCAACCAAACACACCCTATATGCCACGCATGTTCATACGATTTGTGCCTTTCTACTTCACTTACTGCGCTACATTACTCAGGTTCGTACGTCCACTCCTGGGTACATGTTCATCTGGTAGTTCCAGTCCCACGTGTTCGTCATATAGATGGAACGATCCTTCCATAACACGTGCACCTTGATGCTAGATGTCTCGCGTGTTGGCAAAAGGATGAACAAAGCTCACGTAAAAAAATAGAGTGGAAGAGCATAGATTCTGGACGACCGAGAAGGAGCAAGGAACCTCGTGCTGGAGCGTCTCCACTCATAATATTTAATATTATTCAGCGATATAAAATTAACCAATCATCTCCGCAGTGGACTCGAAGAGTACGAAACACGGCAGCCAAGTGTAGTTACATCATACTAGTACATGGCTAACCCACGCTATCACCATATTTCTTGGCTTCCATGCGACACCTATCTCTAGTAATCCAGCAGCCTGTATTGCTTCTCCCTCCTCATCCCTATCAAAGTGCGGCGGGCTGGTGTTTCTGCCGTCTATTGTGGTCGGTTAACTATCACATGTTAGCGACATGCCAAGAGCATTCTAAAAAAAATTCCTTTCACGTTCCGTTTTCAAAAAGAAAAAAATCCTTTCACTTATGAATTTGCATGTATGCTTTGAGCAACTTGCATGTCCTATACTGCTCCTGTTTGGTACTCTAACTTAGCTAGAGGTTAGACTAACTCATGACTAACCCTGAACTAACTGTAGCCAAAGAGGTGTTTGGGTGACATGGTTAGATTGACAATAAATGCACTTCATGGAGAGAGAAAAGTGATTTTTCACTGGTCCCAATGAGAACTATCTCCAGTTAGCACCTCTTGGGTTGGATAGTTTTTTTTGGTGGGTTCGGTGCAACTTGCTCCAATTTAAACCCTCATGCTTGGATAGTTTAGGGCTATTTGAGCCCCAACTAGCTGAAACTAACTCTAACCCATGGATCCAAACAGGGCCAATGGCCAGTCTCGACGTGGAGCAGTCGCGTGCACTAGGAAGCGGCGCTCTCTCGGCCGTCGCGCCACTTCAAAGCCGGCGCCAGTGAGAGGTCGCCTCCGCTCTGGCCGGGCATTAATGCGCCACTGACGCTCCAAGGCGACGCTGACCATTTCACGCGGGAAGCGCGCGCTGGCAAGGGAGTATAGGTTTTGAACCGTTTCAGGTGTAGTACTGGTAGTTTGCAAAACTACTCAATTATTGCACTCGGTTTCCTAGGAAATTGTGGTAAAGAATGTTACTCCACAGCCCGCTTCCCTTCTCCTTCCTCTTCCACCGCCCACGCACGTCCGCGGGAAGCGACCGGTCAACCCTTATATAGGAGTGCTAGCACTAAAAGATGCATACATGGCCACTAAAATTTCCATATTAAAGCGCCGCTCCGACGAGAGTATGGCGTATGTTGTTACCTTCGGCCGGCCCATGGCTACCGGGAGACGGCGACCAGAGAAGAGGAGGCAGGAGGGGAATGAATGCAGCTACTATTTGGGTTCGCCTTCCGGCTTAAATAAATGCGTAGCATCACGTGTACCCGCGGGTGCACAAATTGTAACATACGTGTCTGCTTAAGTGGGCGTCACGTAACTGGTGTGTGTGAGAGAGAGATTCTAAGAGACAAAGTGCGTGTGTGATACTCTACTCTTCGGACATGTACTCAACCTTTTGCATCGGGATATAAGTATAATGGTATTTACTTTAGCTAGTGATTTACGTGGACATGTTAACGTGGTTGTGTCAAAACAATGTCACTTCCTGCTCATGATTTGCGTTATATAATTACAAGCAAGATTCTTGTGCATTGCATGGAACATCAATATGCATTTTTTTACAGAACACCTATTGTGATTGACCCATGCAGGAGTAATCCCATGTGTAAAAACTAATGATATCTCGAGAATTTTATCGGAAAACTGGTATCTCGAGAATGTCATCGAAAAAATGAAAGATGAGAGATAAGGCGAGGAGGAGTGGAGCATGGTGGTGACTGGTAGTCGGAATGGGCGGAGGCATGGGGATGGACGGCGCCGGCAGGCGGCAGCAGCCACCATGCATGCTAGATTGTTCCAGAGACTTATTCCTTTTTTAATTGCTGAGCAATGAGGTTGCGGGAGATAATGATGTGGAGAGAGGTGCGGGTATCTTTTGTAAAATTATCATAGGTTGCTTTCTATCCTCAGATATAGATCATACGGTCTGTATTACAAGATGGCAGGCAAACCATCGCCACCAACTCGTTTTTTTATAAGGGTACAGGTGATAAGTTTGCTGACTACTAAAGTAAAGTGGAATTTGTCCATGTTATGCAAGTAAATAAAGCTGATTGTTCATCATACGGGTAAGGTTGGATGAAGGGTGGTAGGAACAAATGCTCCGCCTAGAGCATGTGTGTGTGAGATGGAGTCTTAGTGTGTGTGTGGGGTGTGTGTGTGTGTGTGAGAGAGAGAGAGAGAGAGAGATGGAGTCTTAGTTTGTGTGTGTGTGTGGGAGAGGGAGAGAGATGGAGTCTTAGTGTGTGTGTGTGGGGGGGGGGGGGCGGGCGTGCGTGCTTGCGTGTGTGTGTGTTTGTGTGTGTGTGTGTGAGAGAGAGAGAGATGGAGTCTTAGTGTGTGTGTGTGTTGGGGGGCTGCCTGTGTGTGTGTGTGTGTCGCGGGGTCCTCTGTGGCGGATGTAATTTAAGTGTCCATGGCTTTCATCATAGAGAGGTGATGTGTATGGCAGATGCCACCAATGATGGGGTGTGAGAGAGAAAATGCCCGTAGAGAGGGAAGAGAAGGTATGTGCGCGTGAGAGGAGTCGACTTTGAGAGAACGTGTTTGTTCGAGAGACACCGAGGAAGACTACTATATATCGACGGTGCATGTAGGCGGGAATTAAACTAATGGATGGTCTTATTGGTTTTAGGGATATAGGGGAAGAGTGAGAGAGGGGGGGTAGCTAGAAGGAGATTGTTAAGTGTGAGTGTGTGTTTTACCCATCCAGGCAGAAGTTATGTGCACAAAAGAGGAGAACGATTCGATGTGGCGTTAGGATTGAGGGTAATTAACTACGTATGGAGACATAGAGACCTTGAACGTGGATGTGTGAGAGGTATACATGTATACGTGGGATCTGTGTGTGTGTGCGCGCACGCATGATCGAGATAAAAGAAAGAAGACATAAGTCATAAGATCAACGACATGGGAGAGACGGATCGGTATGACAATATGCATGCATGTGAGAATGCATGGAAGAAGTACCGACTATTGAGCATGTGTTTTTGTCTTTAAGAGATAGTGGCGTGGGCTGGAGCATGCATCTATGGCGAGCAGAGGGAGTGAGGCGCAACGATTGTGCAAAAGAGACCAACCTATAAATGCATATGTATGGAGAGACATATATAGTGTGGGTGATAGGAAGCAAGACTCCGTGCGAGAAAGAAATGTTGACGGAGAAACTACAGATAGATACAGAGATGGAGATGCTAGCTAGAGGGACATCTGCTAGTTTGGGTGTTGGAGATGACCGTCGGGTGGTTCAAAGGGTGAAGTTATATATGTGTGTGAGAGGGCACTTGACTGCATGTAGAGAGAAACATATGTAGTGTGCATGATAGGAATCAAGAGTGAGGACGAGAAAGAGGGTTGATGGAGAAACAGATAAATAGAAAGATAAAGATGCTAGCTAGTGTGCGTTAGAGATAGGAGTATAGTGGATCAGAAGGCTGTGTTATGTGTGTGGGTGTGAGAGAGATAGAGAGAGGGTGCGTGTGAGTCACATACAAACAGATATCAGAGAGAAATGAGATCCAGAGAGATGGAGTTTTGTGTCTGCGAGAGATAAAGATATTTCACAACGAGAGTGATAGCTAGAGAGACATACGAGGGAACGCAAGATAACTCCAGGGAGACGATGAACGCGTATAGGTCCACATAGATAGTCCTATATAAGCATGAGTGATAGCTATATGAGAAGAATATCTGGATTAAAGGGGATTCAAATATTTAAACTAGAGATCACAACATCGATAATATCATAACGCAAATTGGTGTATCAAACATGCATATTCATTTGAATTTGGGCACACGTGTAATGTTATATAGTTTATCAATATTGGTGATCCATAGATTCTTCAATTACAAACAATGCATGGTTTATATGCAATTATTGTCTAAACGGGATTACACTATATGTTGCGTGTGTGAAACACATTATACATGTTTGAGAAGTAAAAAAACCCGCATGAAACACACATTAATTGGAGACACTTAGCGAGGAATGCATACATTGGATTTCAACATAAAGTGGTTTCAAATATTTAAAAATCCAAATTGATAGATACAACCTTATGAATCTGAGATCATGCCATTTGTAAACCATATTTTTGTATAAATGGTGTTGTGCTTTTGAAAGTATATATAAAAAATGATGTATATAGAATGTAATTCCAATTGAAAATGGATCCCCCCCGGAAAAAAAAGAATACAAACGGGATTCGAATTGAGTTGGCACGGTAAACGTGCACTCTGCAAAATTTGAACGAAGCGGGGAAAGTCGGAGTAACCACCCGAAACCAAAATCTGCGAGATGGATATCACTACTGCCTATCCCTGCCACACAAAGCCTATATGCTGGATTTCTATAGGTTTCGATAGGGGTCGGTTTGTAATTTCACCCAAACGTGACGTAACCGCCTCTCACCCGGATTCATACATGGTGGGCGCCAAAACACAGTGTGTCCTCGGCCGAAATCGACTCCCTCCCCGATTCATATTCATACACGGTGGGCGCCAAAAACAAACTCTCATCGGCAAATATTCGGTGTATGCGAGATTACCGTCCTATCCCCAACCGACTAGTGTTGCTGTGATGTAGTAGAAATTTGAAACGGGGGCTAAGTTTGTAAATTTCCTCGCATTTGAGACAAGCGCGCCCTGAATACATGGTTCCCGCCTTCCTCTCTACCACCCTTTTCTCCATTCGTACTCCGTGGGCGCCAAAACACCCTCTCCACCCCACCCTCCTCCGTCCGCCGCCGTCCGCCACCCCATCCACCGCCGTCCTCCTCCACCATGCCGGAGCTGATAACCCGACGCCGCCGTCCATTACGAGGGATCGACCTCTCTCATCCACGGCTTCGGACCGGGATCCTTGCATCCCGTCCTCTCGCTTCATCCCCGCCGTCATCCACCTTGCCGGCGCCGTTCCTACGACCGTCTCGTCCACCGTGTCCTGCCGCCACCGTTTACCCTCCTAGATCTGCTTCCACGCCGCCGACAGCCATCGCTACCGCAGCACCGTCAAATTCGCAGCAGATGCATACACGGCGCCGCACCAGAGGCGGTACTCTTTCGTATCTGCTCAACTTATTTATCGCAGCAAGAAAATAGATCGCCACTGCTTTACTCTGATTTCTTGTCTTGGTTGTGAAGTTGCCTTTGTCTGGTTTGCACCTTCAGATCCGCCATGGCACGGTCAACACCATACTTGCAATGCTCATGGTTTTCCCCTTTTATATTCCACACTAGTTAAATCACAGTAGACTAAATTTTAAAATTGGGTTAGTCGATTTTTTAGAGCTCGCCGGAGTTCGCCGGTGCGATCGAAGGAGCTCGGGTGGGGACGGTGGTTTTGGGGGGCGGTGGTGGGGCCTCGTCGAACGAAGAAAACTCGACGTGGGTGGGGGCGAGGGTGGGGGTGGGGTTGGCGGAGGAACACAGGCGGTGGGGCCGGTGGTTTGGCTGGCGGCCCGTGCGGTGTTCTGTATGGGAAGCACAATATGTTCCTTGTCAGGAAGGGGAGCAGGGACATCTGCAGTCAACAGCTGATAGAGCTGGCCTGTACATAATTTCCAGTCAACGGCTTTCAATTACTAGCGGCCATACAACACCGTAATTTCCAGCTAGTTCCACTTTCCCGATTTATATATCCTGGTTATGGTGTACCCCTGTTATGTACACTATGAACTGCCCAGTTGCTGTGTGCTCTTGTTACCATGGTTTGGCAATAAACTCTCTATACAGTATATTATGAACCTATCATCTGCTAGCTATCCTTACTTCTGGAGCCTATTTTTTGTGTGCTTGTGCCAGATTATATAAGTGCACGCACCATACTACAACACACATGAGCTCTCTCATCAGAATCCAGTGATAGCACACAAGTGTTTACAGGGGCGCCCCTATATTAGAATATCATCTGCATTACAAAGATAATCTCACAACTATTTATGTTTTCGTGGTTCTCAGATATCATACGCAATTACAGTCAATATCAGAATCCGCGCATCAGAAGAATATTGTAGAATACTGCAATGACTTAAAAAATTGGCACCAAGGCATTGAGTGCCATTCTGGAAGCAATGAAACTCGTACGCTCCCCACCTGTTGATTCTTGTTCAGAATATCATCCTAATGACTATTCTAACCTCGAGGAGTCAAAGGCAGATGGCCTGTCCTGTTCACCCATCAAGGTGCCTGTTCTAATTTGGCAAGGTTTTATTGATTGCGCGTATCTTGCATATGTTGTCTTGCATTTCTTCTACTTTGTTGCACCGCCATCTGCTTAGTTTACTCATCATATATGTCGAGATTCCATTCCCATCCATTATCAATACATATTCCATCTGTCATCGTACCATGTTTTTCCACTCAAATGCTTACACTAGTGTAGAATATATCCAATGCCAATGTTTTTATCAATTGTTCGCTCCAAATTATCTGATCTGTATGAATGGTTAATTTAGTGTAGAATATATCCAATGCCAATGATTTTTAGCTCTGCATTGTTCTTGTAAGTACATGCTGTCCTTTATTAGTGTACTTATAATGACAGGTAGGTGTTCATGTACCATGACTCTGCAGCTTATTTTCCTTTGCCCTCCATTTTCTACCCATCAGATCTATATTTACTCTTACCATAAGGTTGGTACTGAAGAAGTTTAGCTGTGCATTGCTCTTGGCTATACCTTTTGCCTGTATCGCTGCACTTACATTTATAGCTACTAGGTTATGTAGCATCACTCTTCATATTATCTTAAATATTCTCCATTTTTTCGTATATTATCACATCTATATTTACTCTAAACAAAATGTAGAATAAAGGCAATGCTTTTGAAGAAGATTCTGTGGTAAACTTCTTGAATTGCCCCCCATCAGCATGGACAAGGCTTTTATAGAGCCTGTCTTCACCAATAATGTAAGTTTGTCCATCTCAAGCTTTCAAACTTTGTTATATATATTTGGTTAGGCATGACTACAACAGCTGTTTAATTTTGGTGTTTGCATCAAATTGCTTGTTTAAAGTTTATTATATGTAGTTCATAAACAAAAGTTCGTCTTTTCTCAATTTAAGTTTTCAGTTGTACAACCAAGTTCCTTCTTCATACCATGTAAATTAAACTATACGGAGCAAGTGATCTTCTTTTGCACTACATGTATGCTTTTGTTCTTCATCTGTAATCTAGTGGTGTGGTGAACCTACCCACTATAGCACAATGTCATATTCTGCAATGTCTTAACTATGAACAATGTCATATCATTCTACTATTATTTAAACCATCTCTTTATTTGCCAATCTGAAATGGTATAAATTGACAGCACACTAATCATTGATACTTATTAGTTCTTGATCTGTAATCCAGCGGTTTCATGAAGCTGCCAACTCCTTCACAATGTCATTTCCTGCCATGTCTTGACCTGAACAATACCATATTGTGGTAATGTAAATTTAAACTGTGTCACTTTATTCATCAGTAAGAAATGTGGTGAATTGTCAGCACTGATACTTTTATGTGCAAAACCTGTCATCTGTCTGCTTGTTTATCTTTCAGAGTGAGGAAGATATAAGTGTTGAACAAGCAGTCTCATCATCTTGCTCAGCTGCTTGCGCTGCAGCTCCCCAGCAGGGCTAACCTTTCTTGAACTCTATTTAAGTGTTGTCGGTTTTGTATATTATTTTGTCGGCGTGTTTATTTGCACTGGTGGTGATCTTTGATGCCCAGTGTATGTAATCTGTTGTCTGCTTGTGCTTTATTATCATAGTGGTGAACTTTGATGCCCAGTGGATGTAATATGCTGTAATCTCTTTACTGTATAGTATAGGTTTTTTCTTATTCACAATGCTGTAGTTATTTTACTGTATATATATCCTGTCTTCGCAGTAAACCGGCCAAACCGTAAAATTACGGTACATAATCGGGCCGTCATGCAATCACGATGTAGGTTGGGCCTGAAACGTGCCGATCAGCTCACGGGCCGGCAGCATCCCGAAATTAACCCCGGCCCATGATTGTGCGAATCAAATCACGGGCTTTTAATAGGCCGAAAAATTGTCCCGGTCCTTGTTTGGCCCAATCAGATATCAGCTGTGAGCAGGCCGGATGCAAACCGGGCTGTAGTTAGGCCCAACTATATGACGGGCTTTTAACAGGCTGAAATTAATATAGGGCCGAAATGTTAAATGGGCCCTTAACAGGACAAAACTATATCAGGCCGAATTACTAAGTGGGCCTTTAGCAAGTGGGCCCAAAAGCATAGTGTCCAGTTGACAGGCCGAATCTGATATGGGCCATAATTGAGCCCAAAGCCTCTTAAAGGGCCGAACCTGATCTGGTCCGTAATTTGGCCCAGAACATGGTAGGCCTTTAACGGGCTGGATCTCATATGGGCCACTATTAGGCCTGGAGCAAGGCAGGCCGTTAATGGACCGGATCAAACATGGGCCGGCATTTGGCCCAAAACATGGCAGGCAGTTAATGGGCCGGACTACTAGGGTCCACAAAATCTTGTGGGCCTACAGCTGGGCCGGCCCATTAATGTCGGTGAAATCTCGGGGGCCTTTAGCTGGGCCGGCCCATTATGACCCACAAGAATCTTGTGGGCTTAACCTGGGCCGACCCATTATGGCCCGCAAAATCTTGTGGGCCTTTAGCTGGGCCAACCCATTATGGTCCGCAAAATCTCGTGAGCCTTTAGCTGGGCCGGCCCATTATGGTCCGCAAAATCTTGTGGGCCCTCAGTTGGGCCGGCCCATTTAAACTTGATGGGCCGGTCCATGTGTCAACATATCATAGGCGCGTCTCGCCATTGGATGAGTTGACACATGTCTCCTCTAGCCAATGAGAATTTTACACGTGGAAAATCGGCATTGGTCGGGGCTGTTAACGGGTTATCGGATCCAAAACCCGACCCGATAGCTTAACGGCGTTCCATTACGGTGGATGCCACGTGTCGGTCACCCCTTGACGAAAGCACTTCTATGACGCGCGATTTATTGTCATGGAAGTGGACACTTCCGTGATGATAATTTTGGTAATGTCATGGAACACTTCTACGACAGCACAGGTATGACTATCTTGATTCTGTCATAAATTTGTCATGGATGTACATGCATGACAAAAAAAGCAACCTACTGTGACAAACACGTATCATCATGGAAGTGTATTTTTTTGTAGTGTTTTGCTGATGTTTTGCCAGCCGATGAGGATCCTATGCCGTTCAATGGCAATCCTCGTCCCCTCCTAGGGCACATGCAGTTTCATAATCATAACAGGGTTATGCCTGAGTTTCCTTAGCTCGGTTGGAACTATGTGTCGCCGCCTGCGCATGATCAACCAAATGATGATGGCATACCTCCCAATGATCAGGCTAATGAGCAACACGAGCAAGTTGAAGGAAATTAGTCACGGGAATCAGTTATTCTACATAGTTTTTGATGCATCTGTTAGTAATGATGAACAAATTGCTGATGTGGTGATCTATCAGCCTCCTCTGCATTGGGTAGGTTCTGACTGTCTTCGTCCCAGTTCTTCCTCCTGTCATGCAATGGTAACGAAGCTTTGAGAGGATGATGTTGTTTATGTAGGTTTTAGAGACACCAAAGTTTGTTTTTCTGCCTGCCATGGGACCAATACTGCTTTCCAAGCGATCCTGGGAGATCAGTTTCATTCAACCTGATCTCAAGCTTTCTCTGAAGCCTTTGCTTGACAATTGCAATACCTCTGTTCGTCGCTTCTCACCTGTGAAACGGCCTATGGCCCGAGCACTGTGCTTTGATGACATCTCTGAACCTATAACTTTTTTAGTTTACTGTCGTACCCCAGGTGATCACAAACGGGAACGCAAAGACGCCTCTGGTTGACACTGAAGTATGCCGAAGTGCCCGTCTCAGTGCTCTGAAGGATGGTTATCGCAAGATGTAGAACAAGGCTCCCAACTTGGCCAAGTTGCCACATGCCACAAAGAAACGCAAGACCAAATCTTCCACACAGACTTCTGATAGCCCAGAGGCACCACCACCCAGCTCTATTGGTGATCTACAACATATTGGGGCTCGTTTGCGCATTGCCCCCGGAAGATCACAGTGGAGAACCTTCTAGCTGGTCCATCTCAATCAAGCAGCAACAGGAGTTTTGATGATCAGTGCTCACTTTCAGCATTCAGGTCCATGGCGTGCCTTCCACATCGCTATTTATCTTTACTTATGCTTTGCTATGTTGAACCTTGTGGCTCTTCTTTATGTATCTGGTGTGTGTAGGTCACTACGTGATCTACTTTTGCGGCACCTTCTTTTGGTTTGTAATGAATCAGAACGGTTTTAGGGATTCGAAAGTACTATGTTGGAACGTGCGGGGTCTTAATTCTGAAGCACGTCAGCTTGCAATTAAACAAAAGATCGAGGAAAGTGGTTGCTTTATTATCTGTCTTCAGGAAACTAAATGCATGCATATAGATCAACGGTTTCTTAGAAAGTTTTGTCCTCGACATTTTGATAATTTTGCCTATGTACCGTCGGTTGGTACTTCTGCTGGTATAGTGGTTCTTTGGAATTCTTCTTTCTTTCATGGATGGCTTATTGAGGCAAAACCCTATGGTATTATTGTGGAATTCTGCTCCAAGCACACGTCGGAAGTTTGGTCCTTAGTGACTGTCTATGGCCCTTGCCAGGGTCCAGCCAGGGATGAATTTCTTCAATGTCTCTATAATCTTAATATTAACTTTGATGAAAAATGGCTGCTTCGTGGTGATTTTAACTTCATGAGATCACTTGATAACCGCAATTTACATGGTGGCAATGTTAATGATATTTTTTTGTTTAATGAAATCATTGGTCATCTTGGTCTTGCTGAACTACCAATCAAGGGCCACCAGTACACTTGGTCTAATATGCAAACGAACATATTGCTTGGACAAATTGATTGGTTTTTTACTTCTATTGCTTGGACCACGAATCACCCTAATACCTTGGTCATGCCTCTTGCACGCACTGCATCAGATCATGTGCCATGTGTAGTAACAGTTGCAACCTGCATACCCAAGGCAAAAGTGTTTCGCTTTAAAAATTATTGGGTCAATCTTCCTGGTTTTTTCGAATGTGGTTTTGAAGTATAGAACAAACCAATGAGAAAATCTAATATTGCTTCCACTATTTCGGGCAAGTTTAAAGCTTTACGCTATGCTCTCAAAAGGTGTCATCTAAATCTTTCCAAGGTTAAAGCCCTCATTGCAAATTGTAACAAGGTTGTTTTATATCTGGATGAATTAGGGGAGCTCCGCCCCTTGAGTTGGCCTGAAATCAATTTCAGAGGAGTTGTAAAGCTACACCTTGAGGAGGTTCTTCGTTTGCAGTTCATTTATTGGAAGCAAAGTTGCACGATTAGGTCTATAAAAATTGGTGAAGAGAATACCAAATGTTTTCATGCAATGGCAACAGAGAGGTATAGAAAGAACACAATTTCCTCGATCAGAAATGCCTCTAGAGATGTGATCGCGGATCATCAATAATTGGCGGGAATGTTCTGGGCCGATTTTAAACAGCGCATGGGCCGTGCCAAGGGCATCCAAATGGGCTTTGACTTGGACTCCCTCATCCCTAAAGTTGATGGGCTTGAAGAATTGTCTCGGCCTTTCTTTGATGCTGAGGTGGAGGATTTAATCAAGCACATGCCCATCGATCGTGCTCCTGGTCCAGATGGCTTCACTGGCCTCTTTTGAAGAAATGTTGGCACATTTTGAAAGCTGATTTTATGCAGTTAGTTAAGGATTTTTATGATGGAAATTGTGATTTGGAGTGCCTCAACACTTCCCTAATTACTCTCATTCCCAGGAAGCTAAGCCCTGAGGTAGTTGCTGATTTTAGGCCAATCTCATTGACCAACATGTGCTTGAAATTCTTAACGAAGTTCTTAGCTAATCGTTTGCAGTAGGTGATCCTCCAGTGCATACACAAAAATCAGTATGGATTTCTTTGATGCCGTTCTATTCGAGGTTGCCTTGCATGGTGCTTTGAGTACATACACCAATGTAAAGCTTCCAAGCGGCCCATCATCTTGCTCAAGCTAGATTTCACCAAGGCCTTCGACACAATAAAGCATGACGTTATCCTCAAAATGTCGCAATGTAAGGGTTTTGATGATCGATGGACTGGCTGGGTAAATGGCCTGCTCTCTTCTGGTTCTTCCTCGGTACTACTTATTGGAGTTCCAGGCCAGCATTTTATGTGTCGCACTGGAGTTCGGCAAGGTGATCCGTTATCTCCTCTGCTTTTCGTAATTGCAATTGACCTCCTTCAATCAGTGTGAATGAGATGTGCACTAGAAACATCCTCACAATGCCTATCCCAACAAGTTCCAACGACTATCCGATTGTGCAATACGCAGACGATACTCTCATTGTCTTGCCAGCAGTTAACAGCCAGATCATTGCATTCAAAGAGATGCTTGACACATTTTCTCTATCAACGGGCTTGCACGTTAACTTCAGTAAATCTTCCCTGATACCTATGAACATGTCTGATGAGGAGGGAATAAGAATTGCTGGCTTGATTGGATGTGAAGTTGGTTCTATGCCTTTCACTTACCTTGGTCTTCCGATGGGTACTTCTCGGCCAACTATCTACGACCTAATGCCTCTCGTGGACCGCACCGAGAGACGTTTATCGGCATCTTCATGCTTGTTAAACGAAGGTAGCAGGCTTCAGCTTCTGCAATCCATACTTACATCCATGCCCATATATTTCTTGTGCTCTTTATCTCTACCGCAAGGCATTCTTAAGGAAATTGAGCGGATCATGCGCTAGTGTCTTTGGAGTGGTAACATTGACACCCCACGACAATCATTGGCCGCTTGGGATCTAGTTTGCAGACCCAAGAAGTTTGGAGGTCTTGGGGTCACTCATCTGGGATTTCAAAACGAGGCATTGTTAATGAAGCATTTGTTCAAGTTCTTAAACAAGTTGGATATACCATGGATTTCTCTAATTTGGGATATGTATTATGAATCTTCGGCCCCACAAGCAACCCAGAGTTGTGGATCCTTTTGGTGGCGAGATGCGCTTGGCCTCTGATACGTCTCCAATGTATCTATAATTTTTTATTGGTTCATGCTATATTATATTCTGTTTTGGATGTTTATTGGGATTTATTATACACTTTTATATTATTTTTGGCACTAACCTATTAACCGGAGGCCCAACCCAAATTGTTGTTTTTTGCCCGTTTCAATGTTTCGCGGAAAAAGAATATCAAACGGAGTCCAAACGGAATGAAACCTTCGGGAACGTGATTTTCGGAACGAACGTGATCTAGAGGACTTGGAGTCTACGCAAAGCAATGAACAAGGAAGGCACGAGGTAGGAGGGCGCGCCAACCCCCCTGGGCGCGCCCTCCACCCTCGTGGGCCCCTCATTGCTCTACCTGTCGGGGGTTTGGTGTGACATATGCCAACGGATGGTGTCATGGTGGGGGCGAGTAGAACGTCGCCGGTGCCTGGAAACGGGATAAGGCGAAGACATGCACGCCGGAGAATCTTACCCAGCTTCGGGGCTCTCCGGGGAGATAATACCCCTACTGCTGCTCTACGGGGTCTCCGCATGTTCACTATAGTCAAGGGTTTACACGGTTGCTCCTTGAGCTGTGTATGGTGGTACGAGAGGGCAGGGCTCGCTCTCTCCCTCTATTTGGTGAGGTATAGAACTTCTGGGGTCCAACCCTTTGCATGGGTGCCCTGGGGGGTTTATATAGGCCTACACCCCAGGGGTACAATGGTAATGTGACTGGCGCGGGCCCAGCCGTCAGTGTCTCCGACCTCCGACTTCTTCGCCGGCTGCTGGGGCCCGCCGACTGCTCTGGTACGAAGTCGACCGGCCGCGTCCGCCGCGGACGGCTCTTGCCGACTGCTGATTATAGTAGCCGTGCTCCTGATGATGCAAGCTTGGTCATGGGGTCATGGCAACAGCCCCGCCGCCTGGCGGGCGATCACTATGGCCACTCCCCATCTCTTCTTGATTAATGTCGCATGGGCCCCGGGGGAGGGCTCGGCCGACTACCCCGGGCCGACTCCCGTTGGGTCCGACTGGCGGTGCTCCCGCCGTCTCCCGAGGTCTCGCTGGCTGGTGGGCCCTGCTGCCTCCAGGCCGTACAGACAAGCCATCGTGGGCGCAGGACCAGGTACAGTGGTGCTGATGTCAGGGTCGGCTGGGCAACAGTGCCACGCCGCGGGGAGATCCTCCCAAGTACGGCGCGCTGTAGCCATGTATGCCCTCGGTAAGGGGCGGGGAGTGGGCTTCATTGTAGCCACGCCCCTGCCCCGTCCCCCTTGATGAGGTCACGGTTTGTTGGAGTCGCGGGCCGACTCCCCAAAGCCGGCTTCTCTGGAAGTCGTCCCTAGGCCTCGGCCATGAGCGGGCAGTCAGCCGCCTTGCCATAGACTCCCCAGGAGGCGGCTCTTCGCCCTGGGGTCTTGAGAGGCGCAGCCTGTCCCGATGTCTTGAAAGGTTATGGGCCTCGGGTTGGCCTACCCGTGGCCCATTGCTCCGATAGTAGTCCCCGAAGCTGGTGAGGCGCCGCCGATGATCGGCCGAGAAACCTCAGCACTTTCCCTCTCCGGAGCTCAACACATGGTCTTGATTGACTTCTGCCGGTCCGACTAGAAGGAGTCGGACTTGCCCAACTTGGACTTACACTATTCCGACTTGCTCAGTAGTTGGAACGTCCCGGCGGGATTTCATGTGGCATGCTGGCTAAGCTTCCAGGCCGCTGCCCGTTCCTGGCCTGTCACACGAGGGCACGTGGCCAGGCCGTCCTGCCAGCCCACGCACGCGACGGGACAGGCCCATAGGCGGGGCCCGCCACTACCGCGCCTCGGCGCCCGAGCGGATCCGCTACGGCCCCTACGGGCGGTTGGGATTCCCGTAAAGTTACTGCGTGCAGTAACTTTACGTGGATCGTGGGGGTTGTGGGGCTGCGGGCGCAGTAAATCCCCACATCCGCCCACTCGGCTTCGCATCCCATAGGGCTATAAGTAGGGGGAAGAGGGGGGCACGCGTGCCCCTCCTTCCCACTACCCGTCGCTTCTTCCTCCTCGCAGCTCCTCGCTCTCTTGCTTCCTCCTCTCTTCTTCGCTTCTTCGCTCCGCTGTACGCCCAAGCTCCGGCGGACGCCGCGGTGTTAGCTTCGCGATGAGCTCTTCCTCCGCTACCGCACCTCCCCCAGTGCGCTCTGGCACCTGGGAAGGCTCCGAGGTCCACGAGGACCACATCGAGTTTCTCCGCCGGACCCGTCGGCTTCCCGACGAGGATCGCGTGCAGGTGCGCCTCGCGTCGGAGGGGGAGATTTCCCCCGCCCCGCAGGAGCGCGAGCGGGTCATCTTCCACTCGTACTGCCTGAGTGGGCTGGGGCTGCCAGCGAGCAGCTTCTTCCGGTCATTCATGGAGTTCTACGGACTCTAGCCGCACCACCTCACCCCCAACACGGTGGTGCTGTTGTCCGCCTTCGTGGCTCTGTGTGAAGGCTTCCTCGGAGTCCTCTCCACCCTCGAGCTCTGGGGGGAGTTCTTCTTCTCCAAGCTCGGCACCCAAGCCGCGGGCGTGCCGGCACAGTGCGGCGCCTTCATCGCCGTGCAGAGGACAGGAGCCGACAACCACTTCCCCTCCATCTCGCTGCTGAAGTCGGTGAAGATGTGGCAGCAGTCCTACTTCTACGTCAGGAACGTCGCCATGAGGGGCGACTGGGTCAATCTGCCGGCCTTCGAAGCCGGCCCGCCGGCTGGCAGACTTCCCAACTGGTCGTACCGGGCCAGGTCGCTGATGCCTGCGGGAGCCGGCGCCATCACGCGACTCCGAGTGCTGACACAGTCGGAGGGACTGACTGGTCCAGACCTGCTGGCAGCCTTCATCTCGCGCCGAGTTCACCGACTCCAAGGCCGCCCTCACATGATGTGCCAGATGAGCGGGGGCTGCGACCCGAGTCGGATGTGCATCAAGGACATGCCTCACGAAGAGGTGGCCCTGATGGGGAACTACCTCTCGGACAGCAAGCTCCCAGAGGACTGGCGATTCGGCAAGGAGCCATA
Organism: Triticum timopheevii; assembly: GCA_963921465.1. NCBI lineage: Eukaryota > Viridiplantae > Streptophyta > Magnoliopsida > Poales > Poaceae > Triticum > Triticum timopheevii. The sequence continues at coordinate 739,869,093 of OY997267.1, forward strand.
CTCCCGCGCCAACCCCCCGCCCATGGTGAGTCGCCTTTCTTTTCTTTAGATTGTCCTCTTCTTGCCGAGTCTTGTTCTAATCAGCCTGCTTTTTGGCTAGAATCCCCTTCTTCACCCACCAGCCGGCACCTCGGGGCCGGCCCGTGAGTTCGCCGCCGACCGGGCGGAGAGCGACGTCGACGACCCCGATCTGGGGGCGGCGGCTCTGGAAGATGACGCCGAGGGAGGAGGAGGGACGACAGGCAACTTCAGGCCCTCGGCCACTTTTGTCGATTGGCCTGAAGATGACGCCGAGGAAGGAGTCGCCCCTCGCCATCGGCCAGGAGCCAGCCAGCCGGGCGCGGGCTCTTTTGCCGCGTCGGGCGCTCCAGGTGACGGGAAGAAACGCCGGGCTGCGCCGACTTTGTTCGGCAGCCGGCCGAAGAAGCCCAAGGGCTCCGCTGCGGCGACCCGGCGGGACGAGGCGGCCGCGAAGGCTATCCGCTTCAGTAAGGAAGTGAAGAAGCCGCCGTTGGTCTCTGCGTAAGTATTCTGTCTTCAAAGTTTGTTCTTTCTTCGTGCTTTGTCTGAGTCTCTGCTCGCCCCTCTTTCTTCAGGGCTCCCCTCTCTCTGGAGCGGGTTGCCGCCGCCTCCATCATGGGGTCAGCGGAGACGCCCGCCACCACTCGGCGGATAGACCCCGCTGCCGACCTCCAGGAGGCGACGGAGCGGAATGCGCAGGAGAAGTGCAATGAAGAAGAAGCCCTCCGCCTGGAGAAGGCGGCGGCCGATAGGGCGGAGGCCTCCGCTAAGATGAAATTAGCGGAGGCCAAAGCCGCCGCCACAGGGAAGCAGCAGGCCGAGGAAGCCGCACGCCGCCAGTCGGCCCTGGTGGTTACCCCACTGAACTCTGCGCCGCCGCCTCCAGAGGTCACGGGGCAGACCGGAGAAGCTGGCGGGGAGAACCTCGTCGAGGAGAGGGGCGGCGGCGACCCCTCTACTCCGGGCGCGAACGCTCCGCCGCCGCCTCCGCCGCCGTCTGAAGGCGCGTAGGGCGAGCAGCCGGCAGACCCTCCGGTGCCGCCGACCGAAGAGGAGGCCGTGGCGAGGCTGCTCCTCCAGGTTGGCTCGCCAGCGCGCCGTCGCCTGGAGAAGGCGACTTCGACGCCTCGCCCCCTGGAAGCCGGCACCGCCAGCTCGGCGGCTCCAGACGCCGAAGCAACAAGCGTCGCACCTGTTGGGTGGGTGTGAGGAGGCGGCACAGGGCCGCTGAACCGGGCGCTCCTGTACGTCCAGGCGAATCTCCGCGCTGAGGGCGACGCCCTCCAGAGCTGCACCAAGGAATTCCTAGCGTCGCGGCGGCCGTTCGAGTATGTTTTTTAATTTGAGCCTTGTTTTCTTGTTTTTCTCTGTGGGGGCGCGCCAGCGCACCCACTGGGTGTAGTTCTGGGCACTAATTTTGTCCAATTTGATGAAGTTCTGGGCACTAATTTTGTCTGAAATGCTTGTTGCAGGACTACCACAACCTCCGCGTCACCGCCTTCAACCGTAATGTTGAAGAGTTGGGCAAACGGACCGCCGTCTTGGCGGAGAGCTGGAGTAAGTCCTTCTCCCTTTCCTCTTCTCTGCGGGGGCGCGCTAGCGCACCCGCGGGCTGTAGTCCCCGAGATTCGGGCGGACTGCTGAGCAGTCGGGCCGGATTTCCCCGGCGACGTACTTTACTGACATCTGTTGTATTTTCTTTCTTTCCTTCACGGGCCAACGCTGCTCTTCAACAGCAGCTGAGCGAAGCCAACTCCGCCCTGCTCGCCAAAGGGGAGGAGTGCAGCAAACTCGCCGCGGAGCACGATCTGCTGACCACTCGGTTGGCAAAGCAGAAGGAGATGCTCGCGAAGTCGCAGAGGGAGGCGGAGGAGACGGAAACCGCCCTCCTGGCCGAGTTCGCGAGCGAGCGCTCTTCCTGGTCTGACAAGGAGGCGTTGTTGTCCTCCAGATTCCACGAGATCGAAGACATCGTTGATGGTGAGTCTCTTTGTTTTCGTTCTTCGAGCTGCCGACTTAGATCGTGCCGACTCCTTGTTTTTTACTTGCTCTTTTGTTTCTTCGTGTCTTTTGCAGACTTCTTCCCTGGCCAGTCGCAGGCTGCTATCCAAGCCATCGAGGCCGACCATGCAAGTTGGAGGGCGGAGGGCACGGAGATTGCCGCCGATGCCCCCGAACTCTTGATGAACACATCATGAGCATCGAGGCTTGCCTCTGGCCGGCTCACCGGATGCTGCGCCGGCTTCAGTGCGTCGGCGCCCAGGCGATCTCCGCCCTTTGGCCGGATATGCAGGCTCCGCGGACCCCTAGTCTGACGGCCAACTGGCTGGAGGTCGCGGCTGGTCGCCTCGAAGCCTGGAAGGGCTCTTTGGCCCAGGCTGGAGCGCGCCTGGCCTTGGAGTGCGTCAAGGCGTGGTACCCAAGGCTAGATCTAGACCGGTTGGCCACGCTTCGGTCGGAGGCCCAGCCGGAGCTGGCGGCTATGGAAGACGCCCTCGTTAAGCGTGCTGTGGCGATCGCCGAGTACACCGACACAAGCTTCTTCGTCCCCGAGCGGTCTGAAGATGGTGAGGAGGTCCCGCCGGAGTGGTTTGGGATGAACCCAGACTACGGCGAAGACTCTGCGGAGGTGATCGGCTCCAGCGTCGAGGAGGAGGATGAGGCGGAGGATGAGGGCGAGGCGGAGGCACCAGAAGACGGAGTAGACGGCCAGCCTCAGCCCGACCGCGCCTCCAGCAACGAGCCGCGTGTGACCGATCCGACTGCTGCCGGCGGCGATCAAGCCGAGACTAGCCGGCCGACCGCCCCGACGACTGGCGCTGGCGCCTCCTCCGACCCCCCGAATCCGTCTGCCGCCTCCTAAGCTGCCGCTGTGTCTTTTGTTTTATCTACTTTAGTAGTCTTTTTGAAGAACTTGTTAATTCGCACAATTCCACCCGCGGGGTGTATTTTGAACCTCTGCTTGACAATTCGGCCAAGGGCTTATGTTATGTAAATTTATATATCTATCCTTTCTTGCTCATTGTTCTTTTGGCTGTTTTCCTTTGCCGCTTTCCCCCAGTTGCCTGCCTTGCCAATCGGACAGCCGCTCTATAGACTGTTGCTGGATCAAGTGCTAGGCTACTTTGGGAAAGCAAGTACTTAGCCGATTTCAAGATTCTTTGAGCAAGTTGGATAAAAAACGACAATCCGACTGTCCGCGAGTCAGTTTTGCGAGAAAGGCTTGGGAGCAGTCTTGAGTTATGTTTTATGCTTTGGGTCCTTAGGCATTTTTCATGTGAATGCCCGTTCTACCTTACTGCTGCACACCGTTCAGTCGCTCTGCGAGCTGCAGCTTCTGGCAGGAGATGGCTTAGGCGTTTACACACTACTTGTCCGACTGCAGGAAGCATTTCATAGTGCAAGGCGGCAAGTTCCTGGGCCGACTTGTCGATCCCGGTGCCAAGCGACATGATAAAGAGTAACATACTTGTAGGCATAATTTTTATCATACAGACAAAAGAGGGTAGTCCCCAAGCTCGTCTCGGGGGGCCTGAAGTCTTGGTACTTTAATACAAAAGGTAGCGTGGTACATACTGCATCAACTGTAAAATCTTCGGAGGAGATTTGCATTCCATGGCCGCTCTGTCTCCTTGCCGGAGTCGTCCCTCTTGCATGCTCGGGGCTTCTGAGCGTCGATCAGGTAGTAGGAGTCATTGCCTAGTACTTTGTTGATGATGAAAGGGCCCTCCCAAGGCGGCGACAGCTTGTGCTGGCCGGCTGTTCGCTGGATCAGCCGGAGCACAAGGTCGCCTTCTTGGAAAGATCTTGGCCTGACCTTCCTGTTGTGGTATCGGCGCAGGCTCTACTGGTAGATGCTGGACCGGCTGAGTGCCAGCAGCCGGCCCTCTTCCAGCAGATCAACGCCGTCTTGTCGTGCTTCTTCTGCTTCCTCCTCGGTGTACATGGTGACTCATGGGGAGTCGAACTCTATATCCGTTGGGATGATGGCTTCGGCACCGTAGATGAGGAAGAAGGGCATGAAGCCGGTTGACTTGTTTGGAGTCGTGCGCAGACTCCAGAGGACGGCTGGCAGCTCGTTGAGCCAGCAGCCAGTCGAGCGCTCCAGAGGATCGATCAACCGAGGCTTGACGCCGGACAAGATGAGGCCGTTTGCTCGCTCCACCTGGCCGTTTGACTGCAGGTGGGCGACGGACGCTAGGTCCAGTCGGATGCCCTATGTTGCGCAGAAACGGTCCATTGCGCCTTTGGCAAAATTTGTGTCGTTGTCGGTGATGATGCTGTGTGGTATGCCGTACCGAATTGTGATATCGGTGACGAAGGTCACGGTAGTCGGACCGTTCAGTTTCTTAATTGGCTTTACTTCCACCCACTTGGTGAACTTGTCCACTGCGACAAGTAGGTGAGTTAAACCACCTCGTGCTGTTTTGAATGGTCCCACCATGTCTAGACCCCAAACTACGAAAGGCCAAGCAATGGGGATGGTCTTGAGCGCGGTAGCCGGCTGGTGTGGCTTGGAGCTGAACTTCTGGCACCCTTTGAATTTTTGGACCAACTCCTTGGCCTCTTACAAGGCAGTCGGCCAAAAGAAACCGTGCCGAAAAGCTTTGGCGACGAGTGCTCTTGAAGCCGCATGGTGGCCACATTCGCCTTGATGGATGTCTTTGAGGATCGCCTGGCCTTGCTCTAGCTCTACGCAGCGCTGGTAGACACCAGTGACGCTGCGCCTGACCAGCTCTCTGTTGATTATGGTATAGGCTGCTGCCCGGTGTTGTACTTGCCGAGCTAAGGTCTCATCAGTTGGTAGCTGTTTGTTCACCAGAAATTTGAGGATGGGCTGGGCCCACGAGGGTGCTGCTATTTTGTCGATTATCAGAACTGCGACTTGGATGAGGGCGGCTGGGCTGGGAGGTGGCGGGCTGGAGTCAACAGCCGCTTGTTGGGCTGATGAAGTCCCCAGGCCGACTGGCTCGGTCCTTGGGCTGAGTTCTGGAATCTTCGAGTCCGCCACCGCAGTCCCCGGGCCGGGCTCGACTGTGGTAGCTTTGGAGTCGCCCACCAAAGTCCCCGTTCCGACTGCCGGAGCTCTGGAGTCGGATCCGCCGTCTTCGGGAGGAGCCAGCACGAAGATGGAGTCTGATTCTGGTGAAGGCTTGACAGACGGCTTGAGAAGGCATTGAAGGGCGACGCAAGATGGTATTGCTTGGCGGGTAGAGCCGATTCGTGCCAAGGCGTCTGCTTGGTCGTTGTCGTTTCTTGGCACATGGAGGAACTCGCACCCTTTGAAATACCCACTTAGTTGTTGCACAAGGAAATGGTAGCTCGCCATGTTTGCATCTTTTGCGTCCCAATCGCCAGACGACTGCTGGACCACTAAGTCCGAGTCGCCATAACACAAGATCCGGCAGATGCCAAGTTCTTTGGCAAGCCGGAGCCCGTGAATGAGCGCCTCGTACTCGGAGAGGTGAGCTTGTCGCATATTTGTTTGGATTTGGATTTGCAGTGCATACTCGTACTCGGAGAGGTGAGCCATGTACGCGGATGCCAGGTTCTTTGGCAAGTTGTTTGGATTTGTAGTGCATATTTGAGCTTGTCGCCTTTGGGAGAGGTGACGACGATGCCAGCTCCCAAGCCGGTGCGCATCTTCGAGCCGTCGAAGTGCATCCGCCAATGGGTGGAGTCAGGTGCTGGAGGGAGGTACTGGGTCTCGGCCCAGTCGACGAGGAAGTCGGCCAGTGCTTGTGACTTGATAGCGGTGCGGGGCTGGTAGTAGATGGTGTAAGGAGCCAGCTCTATGGCCCACTTGGCCACTCGACCAGAGGCATCTCAGCTATCGATGATCTCGGCAAGTGGAGCCGTGCAGACCACCGTGATTGCATGTTCTTGAAAGTAAGGCTTCAATTTCTTGGCGGCAAAATGCACGCCATAGCACATCTTCTGGTAGTGGGGGTAGTTCTGCTTGGAGGTCAACGGTACCTCGCTCAGGTAATAAACCGGTCTTTGGACAGGCAGCGCCTTGCCTTCCTCCTTGCGCTCCACTACGATGACTGTGCTGACTACTCGGCTGGCGGCGGTGATGTACAGGAGCATAGGTTCCTTGGGAGTCGGAGCCGCCAGGACGGGTGGAGTAGTCAGCATCTTCTTCAACTGGTGGAAAGCTTCGTCCGCCTTGTGGTTCCACTCGAAAAAAGTGGTCTTCTTCATGAGTTGGTATAAGGGGAGAGCTTTCTCGCCCGGCCGACTGACGAATCGGCTGATGGACGCTAGGCAGCCGGTGAACTTCTGCACATCCAGCAGTCGGCTAGGTACCTCCATTTTCTTGATGGCCTTGATTTTTACTGGGTTGCATTCTATGCCGCGTGCAGAGACCAGGAAACCTAGCAGCTGGCCGGCTGGTACTCTGAAGACACACTTCTCGTGGTTGAGCTTGATCTGTAACCGTCACAGGTTCTAAATGGTCTCCTTGATGTCTTCCAGCAATGTTCCTCGATTTTCCGTCTTCACCACCACTTCGTCCATGTAAACGTGGGCGTTCCTGCCGAGCTGTTTGAGGAGGCACTTCTGCATGCAACGCTGAAAGGTGGCACCGGCATTCCTCAAGACGAACGTCATGGTGAGGTAGCAGAATGCTCCAAACGGCGTGATGAAGGCGGTCTTCAGTCTGTCAGCTGGGCTCAGCTTGATCTGGTGATATCCTGAGTACGCATCCAAGAAACTCAACAGCTCGCATCCGGCCGTGGAGTCTGTCACCTGATCAATTCTTGGTAGAGCAAACGGGTCCTTGGGGCAGGCCTTGTTGAGGCTCATGTTGTCAATACACATTCGCCATTGCTTGTTCTTCTTTAGCACCAGGACCGGATTTGCCAGCCACTCCGGGAAGAAAACTCCATAATGAAGCCAGCTGCTAGGAGTCGGGCTATCTCTTCTCCAACAACTCTTCTCTTCTCTTCTGATAAGGGGCGGACCGGACGTGTAACTTGTGCTCGGCGAATTCCGTCGGCACACCTGGCATGTCTTTGGGAGACCATGCGAAGATGTCCCGATTCTCACGGAGGAAATCGACGAGCTCGCCTTCCTATTTGCTGTCGAGGTTTGCACCTACGATAGCGTACCTCTCTGGGTGCTCCGGATCCAAGGGTATCTTCTTTGTTTCTTTGGCCTGCTTGAATGAACCTTCGGCTTCTGACTCCTGTGGGTTGGGCGATATATCCGGCTGCTTGCCGGCCATCACCACAGCTCGCTCAAGGAGTCGCTTCTCGGCCGCAATCACCAGGGACTCGGCTAGCCGACCGCTCTCGGCCGCGCAGGCGGACGATTTCCGGTAGTCGCCGGCCACAGTCAGAATGGAACTGGGCATCTTCATCTTGAGTTAGGCGTAGTGGGGGACCGCCATGAACCTAGCCAAGGCGGGCCGGCCAAGCAACGCATGGTATGGGCTCTCAAGGTCCACCACCTCAAACCAAACAGACTCTCTTCGGAAGTGATCTTTGTCCCCAAAGAGGACGTCAATCAGGATCTTGCCGATTGGTGAACAGGAAAGCCCAGGAACAATGCCGTGGAACACGGTCCGGCTGTTCTGAAGTTGTCTCTGCTTGATTCCTAACTTCTCCATGGTGTCCTTGTACAGGATGTTGATGTTGTTGCCCCCATCTGTCAGGACTAGCGAGAAACGCACGGCCCATTTATCCGAGGCAAAGGTGGCGTCCAGGACCAAGGCGTAGGAGCCCGGACTCGGCATCACTTCTGGGTGGTCAGCCCTGCTCCAGCTGATGGGCCTCTCTGACCAGTGCATGAACTCTGGCGTCTCTGAGGCTACTGCGTTCACCTCCTGTCGCTGCAGCCGCCTGCTGCATCGATCATCAGCCACACTGGTGAACACCACGTAGGCTCCGTGTTCTTCAGGGTACTCGTCTTGTACTGCGCCGACTGGCCTGACTGCCTCCTGCTGGGGCGGAGGCGGAGGTAGCTGCCCAGCAGGCGGGGGTGGCAGGAGGCCGTCTCCTTTGGCGATCCTGGTGAGCCAGTGGCACTTCCGGGTGGTGTGATTCGATCGCTTCGCGCCGCTGTGGAACTTGCAAGGTCCATCCAAGGTATGCTCATAGGAGAAGGCCGGCAACCAGTTCGGCTTGCCGCTTTTCTGTCGCTTGTGCGGAGGCTGCTCTTCTGGCTGCTGGGCTTCGAGGGTCACGTCCTGTCGGCTGCTGGAAGCTGGCTGCGGGGCCTTGCGCTTGTGGTCGCCCTGCTGTTGTCGCCGGCCGGCGTCTGCTGCCAGAGTTCTTGGAGCCTGAGGAGCTACTTTGCCAGTTGTGTCGATTTGAATTTCCGTCTTCATGGAGGAGTCGGCCGTAGCATACTTGTATGTAATGATCAGCAGCTCGTCGAGGGATCCTGGCTCATCACAGAGGAGCTTGTGCTTGAGGAGGGTGCCTTCTCGGCACCCGGCTGTGAAATACTCGATGGCCTGCACTTCATGCACGCCCTCGCAGGAGTTCCGGAGCTCAGCCCAACGCGTGAGGTAGTCGCGAGTCGACTCATCAGGACCTTGCACGCACAAGGAGAGTTGACGAGGCTTGGGAGGAAGCTTGTACGTGCTGGTGAAGTTGCGGACGAATGCTTCGGTGAAGTTGACCCAGCTGTTGATGCTGCGGGGCTTCAGGCTGTTCAACCACGTCCTGGTCGTGCCCTGGAGCATGAGCGGAACGTACTTTACGGGGACACGCTTGTTGCCGTTCGCTATGCTGACAGCCGTGGAGTAGTCAACTAGCCAGTCTTCCGGCTTCATGGAGCCAGTATACTTGGGCGTGTCTCCTGGGAGCGTGAACCCTCTGGGAAAGGGCTCGTCCCGAATGCAGGCCCGAAACAAGGCGGACCCAGCTCGTCTTCTTCTTCCAGCGCCAGGGATCGGTGAAGTCAGTCGATCCGGTGGTGGGCGTCATTCTCCCCAACTCCCTCTCGGCGGCCGAGGCGGTCACCGAGAGTCGGATGGTCAACAGGCGGCGGGGAAACTCGCCTCTCCTTGCGGGGAGGGGGAGGTGGACAGTCGTCCCATCGTTCCACTGCTCTTGGGCGGGCGTCTCGGTCGCGCTCTATGGTAATCCGAGTCCGACTATGGCAGACAGCCGGCTCCTTGTCCTTTCTTCCTCGGGCACCGCCAGTCGACGTCCGAGACGTCGCGCATTGATCTCGGTGCGGGTCGTTGTTTGGCCGCTGCGACGCCTCCGTGTGGCAGCCGGCCTCGTTCTGCGCGGCAGCGGCGTCGAGGAGCCGCTGGACTCGCTCCATCATGAGGCGGCGCTCTTCGCCCTCGAAATTGTCCAGCTCTTCCGCAGCTGCCTAGGCGGCTCGGATGTTCTCCGCTGGCGTGGCATACATGGGGCGGCTAGCCCCGAACAGGCTGGCGATGGCTACGCCGCGCTGCTGAACTACGCCAAGGCGGCTGGTCCCTGCCGGAATCGGCGAGCCGCCAACAGCGTGATCCATCTCCCGCTGGTAAGCTTCTGACAAGCGTCTCATGCTGCCTAGCTTCTTCGCGCCTTCAACAAGCTGAAGGCGACGCGCTTCTAACGTCTCTACGTCAGCATCTTCCGGGATGGGCGCAACTAGGTCTTGCAGCGCCGCGCCGAGTGAGTCGGGCGCCCTTCCACCAGGGAACTCGTCATGACTGACGACCAGCACCTCAGTGACGGTACTCCTGTCGCTCCCGCGTGAGGGAGAGGTTCGTCGTAGACCACCACATTGGAGGGGAACGCGTCGACCGACGCGGTGTCGGAGTCGACCAGCATCGGGTCGGTGGAGCCTACGGACTCCAAGTCTACGGCAGGCTCGCCGGAAACGTGGAGTTGATCGAGCAGGCCCGCGAGGAGGTTTTCGGGGCCGCCTACGCCTGCATCAGATGCAGGTTCGTCGGAGAGGCGAAACTTGCTGACAAGTTCTGCTAAGGAGCTGGCTGCGCAGGCGATCTCCATGCTGCGCAGTGCGTCGACGCAAGCTGCGTCTGGCGTGCCTGGCTGGCTGCGCTCGCCAGGGAGGAAAAGGGTTCCCGTCTAGAATAGATCTCTGGACGGCACTACACCAGGCCCCACGGTGGGCGCCAAATGTCGGGGGTTTGGTGCAACATATGCCAACGGATGGCTTATCATGGTGGGGGCGAGTAGAACGTCGCCGGTGCCTGGAAACGGGATGAGGCGAAGACATGCACGCCGACGAATCTTACCCAGCTTCGGGGCTCTCCGGGGAGATAATACCCCTACTGCTCCTCTGCGGGGTCTCCGCATGTTCACTATAGTCAAGGGTTTACACGGTTGCTCCTTGAGCTGTGTATGGTGGTAGGAGAGGGTAGGGCTCGCCCTCTCCCTCTATCTGGTGAGGTATATAACTTCTGGGGTCCAACCCTTTGCATGGGTGCCCTGGGGGGTTTATATAGGCCTACCCCCTAGGGGTACAATGGTAATGTGATTGGGCGTGGGCCCAACCGTCAGTGTCTCCGACCTTCGACTTCTCCGCCGGCTGCTGGGGCCCGCCGACTGATGGGCCCCGCTGACTGGTCTGGTACGGAGCCGACAGGCCGCGTCCGCCGCGGGCGGGTCTTGCCGGCTGCTGATTACTGTAGCCGTGCTCCTGATGATGCAAGCTTGGTCATGGGGTCATGGCAACAGCCCCGCCGCCTGGCGGGCGATCACTGTGGCCACTCCCCATCTCTTCTTGATTAATGGCGCGTGGGCCCCGAGGGAGGGCTCGGCCGACTCCCCCGGGCCGACTCCCGTTGGGTCCGACTGGCGGTGCTCCCGCCGTCTCCCAAGGTCTTGCTGGCTGGTGGGCCCTGCTGCCTCCAGGCCGTACAGGCAAGCCGTCGTGGGCGCAGGACCCGGTATAGTGGTGCTGATGTGAGGGCCGGCTGGGCAACAGTGCCACGCCGCGGGGAGATCCTCCCAAGTACGGCGCGCTGTAGCCATGCCTGCCCTCGGTAAGGGGTGGGGAGTGGGCTTCATTGTGGCCATGCCCCTGCCCCGTCCCCCTTGATGAGGTAACGGTTTGTTGGAGTCGCCGGCCGACTCCCCAAAGCCGGCTTCTCTAGAAGTCGTCCCTGGGACTCGGCCGTGAGCGGGCAGTCGGCCGCCTTGCCATAGACTCCCCAGGAGGCGGCTCTTCGCCCTGGGGTCTTGAGGGGCGCAGCCTGTCCTGATGTCTTGAAAGGTTATGGGCCTCGGGTTGGCCTACCCGTGGCCCATTGCTCCGACACTACCGACGTACTTCTTCCTCCTATATATACCCATGTACCCGGAAAACATCAGGGACAGAGCCAAAACCCTATTTCCACCACTGCAACCTTCTCACCCATGAGGTCCCATCTCGGGTCCTTTTCCGGCACTCCGCCGGATGGGGCATTGATCACAGAGGGCTTCTACATCAACACCATAGCCTCTCCGATGAAGTGTGAGTACTTTACCTCAGACCTTCGGGTCCATAGTTATTATCTAGATGGCTTCTTCTCTCTTTTTGGATCTCAATATAAAGTTCTCCCCCTCTCTTTTGGAGATCTATTCGATGCAATCTTCTTTTGCAGTGCGTTTGTCGAGATCTGATGAATTGTGGGTTTATGATCAAGATTATCTATGAACAATATTTGAATATCCTCTGAATTCTTTTATGTATGATTGGTTATCTTTGCAAGTCTCTTCGAATTATCAGTTTGGTTTGGCCTACTAGATTGATCTTTCTTGCAATGGGAGAAGTGCTTAGCTTTGGGTTCAATCTTGCGGTGTCCTTTCCCAGTGACAGTAGGGGCAGCAAGGCACGTATTGTATTGTTGCCATTGAGGATAAAAAGATGGGGTTTATATCATATTGCATGAGTTTATCCCTCTACATCATGTCATCTTGCCTAATGCGTTACTCTGTTCTTATGAACTTAATACTCTAGATGCATGCTGGATAGCGGTCGATGTGTGGAGTAATAGTAGTAGATGCAGAATCATTTCGGTCTACTTGCCATGGACGTGATGCCTATATACATGATCATACCTAGATATTCTCATAACTATGATCAATTCTATCTTGAGAGAAGCCACTAGTGAAACCTATGGCCCCCGGGTCTATTCTCCATCATATTAATCTTCCAACACTTTGTTATTTCTATTTCCGTTTACTTTACTTTGCATCTTTATCATAAAAATACCAAAAATATTATCTTATCATCTCTATCAGATCTCACTCTCGTAAGTGACCGAGAAGGGATTGACAACCCCTTTATCGCGTTGGTTGCGAGGTTCTTGTTTGTTTGTGTAGGTGCGTGGGACTCGCTCGTGGACTCCTATTGGATTGATACCTTGGTTCTCAAAACTGAGGGAAATACTTACGCTACTTTGCTGCATCACCCTTTCCTCTTCAAGGGAAAATCAACGCAATGCTCAAGAGGTTGCAAGAAGGATTTCTGGCGCCGTTGCTGGGGAGTCTACTCACAAGTCAAGCCATACCAAGTACCCATCACAAACTCATCTCCCTCGCATTACATTATTTGCCATTTGCCTCTCGTTTTCCTCTCCCCCACTTCACCCTTGCCGTTTTATTCGCCCTCTCTTCCGTTCGCCTCTTTTTCGCTTGCTTCTTGTTTGCTCATGTGTTGGATTGCTTGTTTGTCACGATGGCTCAAGATAATACTAAATTGTGTGACTTTACCAATACCAACAACAATGATTTTCTTAGCACTCTGATTGCTCCTCTTAATAATGCTGAATCTTGTGAGATTAATGCTGCTTTGTTGAATCTTGTTATGAAAGATCAATTCCCATCTAAATAGCTTTGTTGATTTGTGTGATATGCAAAAGAAGAGGGACGTTGATATTGATATTTTTAAATTTAAGATATTCCCTTTTTCTCTTAGAGATCGTGCTAAAGTTTGGTTTTCGTCTTTGCCTAAAAATAGTATTGATTCTTGGAATAAGTGCAAAGATGCTTTTATCTCTAAGTATTTTCCTCCCGCTAAGATCATCTCTCTTAGAAACGATATTATGAATTTTAAGCAACTTGATCATGACCATGTTGCACAAGCTTGGGAGATGATGAAATTAATGATACGTAATTGCCCTACTCATGGTTCGAATCTTTGGATGATTATACAAAACTTTTATGCCAGATTGAATTTTGCTTCTAGAAATCTTTTAGATTCGGCCATGGGAGGCACTTTTATGGAAATCACTTTAGGTGAAGCTACTAAACTCCTAGATAATATTAAGGTTAATTATTCTCAATGGCACACCGAAAGATCTACTAGTAAAAAAGTGCATGCGATAGAAGAAATTAATGTTTTGAGTGGAAAGATGGATGACCTTATGATATTATTTGCTACTAAGAGTGTTTCTTCTGATCCTAATGATATGCCTTTGTCTACTTTGATTGAGAATAATAATGAATCTATGGATGTGAATTTTGTTGGTAAGAATAATTTTGGTAACAATGCGTATAGAGGAAGCTTTAATCCTACGCTGTTCCCTAGTAATTCCTCTAATAATTATGGTAATTCCTACAACAATTCTTATGGAAATTTTAATAAGTTGCCCTTTGAATTTGAGAAAGTGTTAAGGAGTTTATGAATTCGCAAAAGAATTTCAATGCTTTGCTTGAAGAAAAATTGCTTAAGGTTGATGAATTGGCTAGGAACGTTGATATAATTTCTCTTGATGTTGATTCTTTGAAACTTAGATCTATTCCACCCAAGCATGATATCAATGAGTCTCTCAAAGCCATGAGAATTTCCATTGATGAGTGCAAAGAAAGAACCGCTAGTATGCATGCTAAGAAAGATTGCTTTATGAAAGTGTGTTCTTCTAATTTCTATGAGAATAAGGGTGAAGGTCTAAAAGTTATTGATATGTCCCCTATTAAATCTTTGTTTTGCAATATGAATCTTGATAATGATGGGACTGGAGATGAGTCACCTTTACCTAGAAGGCAATCCAAAAATTCGGAGTTTTTAGATCTTGATGCAAAATTTGGTAAAAGTGAGATTGAAGAAGTTAAAACTTTAGTTATCAATGACCCCACTATTTTGGATTTCAAAGAATTTAATTATGATAATTGCTCTTTAATAGATTGTATTTCCTTGTTGCAATCCGTGCTAAATTCTCCGCATGCTTATAGTCAAAATAAGGCTTTTACTAAACATACCATTGATGTTTTGATGCAATCTTACAAAGAAAAACATGAGTTGGAAGTTTCTATCCCTAGAAAACTTTATGATGAGTGGGAACCTACTATTAAAATTAAAATTAAAGATCATGAGTGTTATGCTTTGTGTGATTTGGGTGCTAGTGTTTCCACGAATCCGAAAACTTGATGATTGCTCTTTAAATTTGCACCTTGCGGATTCCACTATCAAAAAACCTATGGGAAGAATTAATGATGTTCTTATTGTTGCAAATAGGAATTATGTGCCCGTGGATTTTATCGTTCTTGATATAGATTGCAATCCTTCATGTCCTATTATTCTTGATAGACCTTTCCTTAGAAGGATTGGTGCAATTATTGATATGAAGGAAGGAAATATTAGATTCCAATTTCCGTTAAGGAAAGGCATGGAACACTTTCCTAGAAAGAAAATAAAGTTACCCTATGAATCTATTATGAGAGCCACTTATGGTTTGCCTACCAAAGATGGCAACACTTAGATCTATCCTTGCTTTTACGCCTAGCTAGGGGCGTTAAATGATAGCGCTTGTTGGGAGGCAACCCAATTTTATTTTAGTTTTTTGCTTTTTGCTTCTGTTTAGGAATAAATATTTGATCTAGCCTCTGTTTAGATTCGTTTTTATGATTTAATTAGTGTTTGTGCCAAGTAAAACCGTTAGGATAACCTACGGTGATAGTTATTTGATTCTGCTGCAGAAAACAGAAAATTTGCGCGCACGAGATTAGTTTTTATAAATCACAGGAACGTGTTTTTCAGTTCATTATTTTTTCTGTAGATCAATAAACAAATTATCTAGAACTTCCTAATTTGGTGGAATTTTTTCCGTTCCAGAAGTTTGCGTTAGTTAAAGATTACTACAGACTGTTCTGTTTTTGACAGATTCTGTTTTTCCTGTGTTGTTTGCTTATTTTGATGAATATATGGCTAGTAAAATAGTTTATAAACCATAGGGAAGTTGGAATACAGTAAGTTTAATGCCAATATAAATAAATAATGAGTTCATTACATTACCTTGAAGTGGTGTTTTCTTTTCTTTCGCTAACGGAGCTTATGAGATTTTTTGTTATGTTTTGTGTTGTGAAGTTTTCAAGTTTTGGGTAGAGATTTGATGGATTATGGAACAAGTAGTGGAAAAATCCTAAGCTTGGTGATGCCCATGGGACCCCAAGATAATCTAAGGACACCAAAAAGCCAAAGCTTGGGGATGCCCTGGAAGGCATCCCCTCTTTCGTCTTCGTCCATCGGTAACTTTACTTCGAGCTATATTTTTATTCACCACATGATATGTGTTTTTCTTGGAGCGACTTGTATGATTTGAGTCTTTGCTTTTTAGTTTACCACAATCATCCTTGCTTTACACACCTTTTGAGTGAGACACACATGATTCGGAATTTATTAGAATACTCTATGTGCTTCGCTTATATCTTTTGAGCTATATAGTTTTGCTGTAGTGCTTCACTTATATCTTTTAGAGCACGGTGGTGGATTTGTTTTATAGAAACTATTGTTCTCTCATGCTTCACTTATATTATTTTGAGAGTGCTACAAAAAAGCATGGTAATTTGCTTTAAATGTGAAATTAATCCTAATATGCTAGCCATTCAAGATTAGTACAAACTTTCTTATGAGTGTGTTGAATACAAAGAGAAGTTTGATGCTTGATGATTGTTTTGAGATATTAATATTAGAGTCATGCTAGTTGAGAAATTATGAATTTGAGAAATACTTGTGTTGAAGTTTGTTATTCTCGTAGCATGCACGTATGGTGAACCGTAATGTGATGAAGTTGGAGCATGATATATTTATTGATTGTCTTCCTTATGTGTGGAGGTCGGGATCGCGCGATGGTTAACTCCTACCAACCCTTCCCCTAGGAGCATGCGTGTAGTACTTTCTTTTGATGACTTGTAGATTTTTGCAATAAGTATGTGAGTTCTTTATGAACAATGTTGAGTTCATGGATTATACGCACTCTCACCCTTCCACCATTGCTAGCCTCTCTAGTACCGCGCAACTTTCGCCGATGCATTACACCCACCATATACCTTCCTCAGAACAGCCACCATATCTACCTATTATGGCATTTCCATAGCCATTCCGAGATATATTGCCATGCAACTTTCCACCGTTCCGTTTATTATGACACGCTCCATCATTGTCATATTTCTTAGCATGATCATGTAGTTGACATAGTATTCGTGGCAAAGCAACCATTCATAATTCTTTCATACATGTCACTCATGATTCATTGCACATCCCGGTACACTGCCGGAGGCATACACATAGAGTCATATTTTGTTCTAAGTATTGAGTTCTAATTCTTGAGTTGTAAGTAATAAAAGTGTGATGTTCATTATTATTAGAGCATTGTCCCATGTGAGGAAAGGATGATGGAAACTATGATTCCCCCACAAGTCGGGATGAGATTCCGGACTAAATAAAAAAAGAGGCCAAAGAAAAGAAGGAGAAAAGGCCCAAGAAAAAAAGAAAAAAATGAGAGAAAAAGAGAGAAGGGACAATGTTACTATCCTTTTACCACACTTGTGCTTCAAGGTAGCACCAAGATCTTCATGATAGAGAGTCTCTGAGGGAGTCCTGGATTAGGGGGTGTCCGGATAGCCGGACTATACCTTCAGCCGGACTCCTAGACTATGAAGATACAAGATTGAAGACTTCGTCCCGTGTCCGGAAGGGACTTTCCTTGGCGTGGAAGGAAAGCTTGGCGATACGGATATGTAGATCTCGTACCATTGTAACCGACTCTGTGTAACCCTAGCCCCCTCCGGTGTCTATATAAACCGGAGGGTTTAGTCCGTAGGACCAAGAACAACAATCATACCATAGGCTAGCTTCTAGGGTTTAGCCTCCTTGATCTCGTGGTAGATCTACTCTTGTACTACCCATATCATCAATATTAATCAAGCATGAGTAGGGTTTTACCTCCATCGAGAGGGCCTGAACCTGGGTAAAAACATCGTGTCCCTTGTCTCCCGTTACCATCCGCTAAGACGCACAGTTCGGGACCCCCTACCCGAGATCCGCCGGTTTTGACACCAACATTGGTGCTTTCAATGAGAGTTCCTCTGGGTCATCACTTTTGGGCCCGATGGATCCTCCTATCATCAACAACGACGGTGTCCAGGGTGAGACTTTCCTCCTCAGACAGATCTTCGTATCCGGCGGCTTCGCACTGCTGGTCAATTCACTTGACCATCTGGAGCAGATCGAAAGCTACACCCATGGCCACCAGGTCAGATTTGGAAGCTTAAACTACACGGTGAACGACCACGGAGACTTGATCTTCGATGGATCTATGCCACAACCAAGCGTGCCGCGCTTTCACGATGGGCATGACCTAGCTCTGCCACCGAACAGTGCCCTGGAGGCCGCACCTGTGTCCGCTCCGACCCTTAGTTCGGAGCCGACCACACCGATCGAGGATTGGTGGTTAGACACCACCTCGGGGGCCGCAAACTCTATGGCGATTAAGCCGAACACCAGCCTGCTCCTCTGTGATGCCCGTGACTCCAAGGTGCCGGACTCCTCTCCGGACTCCGAGCCTTCCGCGCCCCTACCAATCAAATCCGGGTGGGCGCCGACCATGGAATCCACCGCCGTGGATATCTTTCAGCACTCGCCCTTCGGCGACATTCTGAATTTACTCAGGTCTCTCTCTTTGTCAGGAGAGTGCTGGCCGGACTACGACCGACAGGATTGGAATGCGGACTACGAAGAAATTCGAAGCCCACCCACCACCCACTTCATAGCCACTATCGATAATTTAAATGACGTACTTGACTTTGACTCCAAAGACATCGACGGTCTGGACGACGATGCAGGAGACGAACATGAACCAACGCCTATAGGGCACTGGACAGCCACCTCATCTCATGAGGTGTACATGGTGGAGACACCTAAAGGAAGCGACGACGAGGAACACAGGGATGCAACGAGGGATTGTTCTTTCGAAAAGCAATCAAAGTAGCGACGTAAACGCCACTCCAAGCCCCGCCTTGACAAAGACAGCAGCCACACAGACCCAGCCATAGAGCAGGATGAGCCGGCGGACGACGAACATGCCCTCGAGCAAACATCCGACTAGGGCAACCTGGATAAACAAACTGAACAACCCGTCCCTGGCGAAAACAGCATTCTGGACGACCTTACACCGGACAGGCTCATGGAGCAAAAGAACCTAGACCAAAAGCTCGTTGCCACTGCACGTAGCCTGAAAAAGCAGAAGCGGAAGCTCAAAACTACGGAAGATGCACTCAGAATCAGATGGAGCAAAGTACTCAACACCGCAGACAAATACGGTGGCAGTCGCCACACCAAAAGCTATCCAAAGAGAAAGCTACTGCCTGAATTTGACGAGGAGGCCATAAAGCCCCCGCAATAAAAAAAATATGAAAGCCACCCGGTCGGATAGACGACCCCATGGCCAGCATAGAGCGGCAAGCGGCGCCGCATACAAGCCGGCATGCGACCCACTCAAGGAATTGCATCAAAAAGATGGCCCAGCTAGATCTATCTATGGGCCAAGAAAGCAAGCTCTTGTAAGCTGTACAACACAACCAATATCCGAACATCACGCCACACCCAAATACAGAGGTGCCGCACACCCCCTATGTTTCACCGATGAGGTTCTGGAACATGAATTTCCAACGGGATTCAAGCCCGTAAACATAGAGGCGTATGACGGAACAACAGACCCTGGAGTCTGGATTGAGGATTATATCCTCCACATACACAAGGCAAGAGGAGATGACCTCCACGCCATAAAATACTTACCCCTCAAGCTTAAAGGGCCAGCTCGGCATTGGCTCAAAAGCCTTCCCGAAAACACCATTGGAAGTTGGGAAGAGCTCGAGGACGCTTTCCGGGAAAATTTTCAAGGGACCTATATCTGCCCTCCGGATGCAGATGATTTAAGTCACATAACTCAATAGCCCGGAGAGTCAGCCCGGAAATTCTGGAACAGATTCCTTACTAAAAAGAATCAGATAGTCAACTGTCCGGACATCGAAGCCCTAGCAGCTTTTAAACATAACGGTCGAGATGAATGGCTCGCCAGACACCTCGGCCAAGAAAAGCCACGAACAATGGCCGCATTAACAAGCCTCATGACCCGCTTTTACGCAGGAGAGGACAGCTGGCTGGCAAGATGCAGCACCAGCGACCCAAGTACATCCGAAGTTAGAGATGGAAACAGAAAACCCCGACAAAACAAGGACCAGCGCCGGACTAAAGGAAGCAGACCAGATAGCACGGCAGTCAATGCCGGATTCAAAAGCTCTCGGCAGGAGCAGAAAAAGCCGCCCCTCAAGGATAACAGGGACGAGCTATCCAACTTAAACAAAATCTTGGACCAGATATGTCAAATACACAGTACTCCCGGGAAACCATACCCACAGAGATTGTTGGGTCTTCAAGCAATCCGGAAAACTCAATGCCGAGCACAAGGGGCTCGACACACCAAGTGAAGACGATGACGAAGCCCAAAAGCAGAGCACCAGGAAACAAAAGAATTTTCCACAAGAAGTCAAAACAGTAAATTTACTTCACCTGACAAAACAAGCGGCGCCAATAGAGATAGGCCCATACGGCCTATCCTAAAGGAGTCTCGCCAGTGGTTGTTAAAACCGATCACCTTCGACCATCAGGATTACTCTAGAAGTATCCGGTATGCAGGTTGGGCTGCTTTGGTATTAGATCCAATAATTAGCGGACTCCACTTCACAAATTTCCTGATGGATGGCGGCAGTGGCCTAAACCTGTTATATCAGGACACAATCCTCCGCATGGGGATAGACCCAACAAAAATTCGCAAAGGCAACACTTCCTTTCAAGGAGTAACGCCAGGCCCAGTGGCCCACTACATGGGCTCTCTCCGGTTAGAAGTTATGTTCGGCTCCCCCGACAACTTCTGTCGCGAAAGGCCAACCTTCCATATTGCCCCATTTTCAAGCAGCTATCAAGCACTACTGGGACGCGAAGCTTTCGCCCGCTTTAACGCAATTCCGCATTATGCATCGCTTACGCTCAAGATGCCCGGTCAACGAGGCATCATCTCATTATAGGGAAAGCATTGAGTGCGCCTCCCGCACGGAAGATTGTGCGGCTGCCTTGACAGCCCCACAATAAAATGGCTTCACCAGCCAAAACATCTAAACAGGTCATTAAGACCACGGACACGGCTAGACGAGTCCGGCATAAAAATATCATTGATATTGGCTTAATAGCTGTACACCCCTGTACTAGGGGCTCCGCACACAAGAGACAATAAAGCTCAATTTTACCCATTTCAGTTTACACTTTGTCTATTTAGTATAACTTCTATTCGGCACGACCATTCTTCAACTAAGTTCCTCTCTTTTTACAGATGAACACCGTGCTGCGCCCGTCCGGGATACGGCACAATGGAGACACAGGCGCAGACGTGCAGCAAGGACCCGTTCCTAGGATTCTTTTCAGATTAAGACCCTGTGTAAACCTTTTTTACTGTCTCTTATTGATACACATCCCCTGGTTTTTTGGTATAACCAAGGAGGAGGCTGGCGTCTTGGCATGTGGCCACGTTAGACTTTTGCGCGTACCCGGACACTAGGGGCTTATAACTAAGGGCGTTGTCCCGCCCACCCTCATAAAGACCGAATACCTTAGGGAGTGTTCGGCGTCACGAGTTTAGCCCTATATGCATCAGCTCTGAATCATGTCTTTGGTCAAAGTTGGGTTGCCCGGCTCCTGTGTTTTGCTGCCTTACGTTCCGCTCTATCAGCTAAGGCGGCACCAGGAGAACTACTACGATTGTGCCCCAGTTCGGCCAGGCGAGCACCTCAGTAGAGAAAGCCAAAAACTGACTGTCATGATATAGCGTGAGACTAGTCAACCACTCGACGACTTACCGGAATCTATAGGATTCCTCCGCATTAACGAAGGGCTGTTTCCCAGCCAGGCACATACGCGCCCCAAATTCAGGCGAGCGCAGTTGCCACCAGGGGCTATCTAAGTAGCCTCTCTGTCAAGCTCCTATGGCTAAGTGAAAGTGATAAAGCATTATAGTCCGATTGCCTAGTTCGCTGCGCTACCACCTCCTTTGTAGGACCAAGACGTTGGATCAAGTGTGAAAATGCTCCTTCTGCGAACACCCCTCCATTATCTACGTGGGGGCTGAAGCTGACGACTGCCATCTTTCAGATTATATATACATATATCATAAACGGCCGCACAAGAGGTGTTACAATACATGCAGGCACAAGTATAAAAAGTTTCTACAATTTATCAAAATATCATTTTACAATAACATATGCTATTCGAACATAGCATCCTTCGAGCACTGCATCTCTATTACACGAGTGCCTTGCAGAACTTCCTGAAAATAGTGCTCGGCAGGTACTCGGCTTCCGTCCGAATCTCGGGATGCAACAGCGGTGGTCTCCATCTCCGCCCAGTATGTCTTGACACGGGCAAGAGCCATCCGTGCACCCTCTATGCACGCTGACCTCTTCATCGCATTAATATGTGGCACCGCCCCAAGGAACTGCTTCAGCAAGTTGAAATAACTTTTCGGCTCTGGTCTCTCCGGCCACAGATGACTCATGACACACTTCATGGCGAGTCCGGACAACCTATTCAGCTCGGCCCATTCGGCCAGACGATCGGCTACTGATAGTGGACGCTCTAGATTGTGGAACTACGACCAGAAGAGTTTTTCCACTTCACGATCTTCTTGATCCCGAAAGTGTTCGGTCGCATCAGCAACGCTTGTCGCCAAATCCAGATAGGTGTCCGCGGTACTCCACAACCGGTCTAATGGAGCATGTTTAGGATCACAAAACTTCCTCCGCAGCATAAAGGGCTTTCCAGCCGTGATCTCTCCGGCCTGACGTAGCTCCTCCTACATAGCCCTCATCGCAAAGCGGGCATCCTTGGCATCTGCAACGGCCTTCTCTAGGTCCGTTTGTTTTGCCCGGTCTTCTTTTTCAAGAAGCTTGCAACGGTCAGCAGCGCTCTTCAGCTTCAAGGCCATCTCGGCCATTTCCTTCTTGCTTTGGCAGTGAGCAGCCTGTTCGGCTTTCAGCTCTTCAATTGCCTTTCCGGCAGCCGCATCACTTTTTCTGGCTTGCTCCTTGGCTCGGGCAAGTTCCGCCCGAAGATTCTCCATGGCAGCGGCACCATCTGCGTTGAGCATACACATTGTAAGATACTGGCATAAAGCTCCTCTTACCAGGTGCCGCCAGAGGAATTACATACCTTGTGCCTCGTCAAGCCGCTTGTTGACAAGCGTAATGTCCGCATCTGCCACGTCAAGCTACCGCTTTAGCTCGGCAAATTCATCAGTTCGGCTAGACACCGGACACTTCGCCACCTACATATGAAGGCGGCACTTTAGACTTGGGATTATGATCCTCTACGCGCCGTCACTTTTGACAACGCACAGAGTCTCAGGGGCTACTATCTACACAGGGCGCATCTTATTTATGCGCAACTGTCTTAAATGGCGTATTATTTCGCGTACCTCAAAACCTGTCAGTAAACTTCTGACGGCCTCGTGCAATCCGCTTTCCGCAGACGAAATCCTTTCAATCACCGTGCCCATCAATGCACGATGCTCCTCTGAGATAGATGCTCACCCTAGCAGATCATTTAGCTCCACCGACCGCACATCGGACAGTGCCGGACTCGTCCTATGGCCTTTTTGGAAGGCCGAACACGGAGAACCTTGGGGGGCATATGGCTACCTTTCGGCCCTGCCGGATTCGGAGAAACCCTCCGCGACGATACCTCAGGGTCGCCCGCCTCGCTAGGCAGTACGGCAGGGGGAGGCGTTCCGCTCTCCATCATCTCCGGAAGAAGGTCCCCCAAAGACGAGCTCTGCTGAGAAGGGCTGAGGTCCGAACTACAAGGTAAATTTTCGGTTACTTTCCTCAAATATAGAGCAAGGATTTCTCTTAGTCTTAAAAAGAAAACCTCTCTCTACTTATGGCTCGGTGGAGGGCTGATCCCCTTGAGGGCATAATTCGGCTGAGGTATCCCCCGGCGCAGGACCCTCTGACGAGGATTTCTTCCCCCACTTTGAGACCATGGTCTCTGGGTCTTCAGAGGCGGTCCTCTTCTTCCCTTGAGGAGAGGAATTTTCGATTCCTCCCCTCCGAACAGCCTCCTTCGAGGAGGCCGTAGTTTCCTTGTCCCCTCCCTTGCTTTCCTTCAAAGGCACAATCTTCAACATCCTAACTAGCACGGGATCCGGCGTGGTCTCGGGGAGGGGAGCCGGACACCTGATCATCTTTGCTTTCACTATCCACTCCTATTTAAAGGACAGCTCTTTCAGGGGCAAGTTTATTACAAATATATGGATAGAGAGTCCGGGCACAAGGCTACTTACTTGAGTATCCGTGCGATTGTAGCTCAGACCTGCGTCCTCGGTCAAGTCCGGACACATTGCGTGTGATCCGAAGAATAATGCGTACATCTCCACGGGCGTCGCGCCCATAAAATGTTGGAGAACCCGCGGTCCCTCCGGATTGAATTCCCACAAGCGAAGGGAGCGACGTTTGCCAGGCAGGGCTCCTTGAATCAGCATGACCTGCGTCACTTTGACCAGGCTGAAGTCTCTTTCTAAGAGATCCCTGATGCGGCCCTGCAACAAGGGCACGTCCTTGGATGGCCCCCAGTCTAGGCCTTTATTGACCCATGACGCTAGCTGTGGTGGGGGACCCGAGCGAAAGGCAGGTGGTGCCACCCACTTGGTGCCCCTAGGAGCGGTGATATAGAACCGCTCTCGTTGCCATAAGCCGAGCTCCTCTTGAAAAGAGCCCTCGGGCCATGGAGCATCAGCATTTTTTCTTATAATAGCACCTCCGCACTCCGCGTGCCGTCCCTCGATCATCTTTGGTTCTACTTTGAAGGTCCTGAGCCATAGTCCGAAGTGGGGAGTAATGCGGAGGAAGGCTTCACACATGACGATGAATGAGGAAATATGGAGGATGGACTCCGGAGCTAAGTCATGAAATTCCAGCCCATAATAGAACATGAGCCCCCTCACGAAGGGATCCGTCAGGAAGCCTAGCCCCCGAAGGAAGTGAGACATGAACACCACACTCTCACCAGGCTCAGGAGTGGGAATGACCTGCCCTTGAGCGGGCAGCCTATGCGAAATTTTGCCGGTCAGAAACCTGGCCTCTCTCAACTTTAGCACGTCCTCCTCCGTGACGGAGGAGGACACCCATCGGCCTTGAAGGTCGGAACCGGACATTGTCAAAGATCCAAAGCGCCTGAAATCTAGAGCCTTGGGTATTGGAACTCGAGGCGAAGGGTGAACTCGTTTGAGATTGAAAGAAAGGAGTAAGGCCTTGGTCTCTTTATAAAAGGTTGAATACCAAGGGCCCTCCCAGTGACCGTTTGGGACTCGCCTTTGATCGAGAAGACATACCAACGGGCACGACTGGGTTACCCACGTCCGTATTGATGAGGATCCCGTAAATAAAGGGAACATGATCTCTGTTTTGAAAGGACGTGCCAAGGAAACCGCCTCGCTAAACGTGCTGAGGCAGGACAATAAAAACGATTCGAATAAAGGCTTAGTCTTGGTGTGATGTCACGCTACGGAATACGTTAGCAAATGGGATTTGTGTAAATATTATTATCTCTATGGCAATATGTGGAAACTTATTTTGCAGAGCCGGACACTGTCCTTGTGTTCGAAATCTTCTACAAAGTACTTGGAGGAGGAACCCGCCTTGCAATGTCGAAGACAATCTGCGCACCGGACTCGTCATCATTGAAGCCTGGTTCAGGGGCTACTGAGGGAGTCCTAGATTAGGGGGTGTCCGGATAGCCGGACTATACCTTCAGCCGGACTCCTGTACTATGAAGATACAAGATTGAAGACTTCGTCCCGTGTCCGAAAGGGACTTTCCTTGGCGTGGAAGGCAAGCTTGGTGATACGGATATGTAGATCTCCTACCATTGTAACTGACTCTGTGTAACCCTAGCCCCCTCAAATGTCTATATAAACCGGAGGGTTTATTCCGTGGGACCAAGAACAACAATCATACCATAGGCTAGCTTCTAGGGTTTAGCCTCCTTGATCTCGTGGTAGATCTACTCTTGTACTACCCATATCATCAATATTAATCAAGCAGGAGTAGGGTTGTACCTGCATCGAGAGGGCCCGAACCTGGGTAAAAACATCGTGTCCCTTGTCTCCTGTTACCATCCGCCTAGACACACAGTTCCGGACCCCCTACCCAAGATCCGCCGGTTTTGACACCGACAGTCTCCTGTGATATCAATTTCATTTACTAGTGGGAATTTTTCATTATAGAACTTGGCTTGTATATACCAATGATGGGCTTCCTCAAAATTGCCCTAGGTCTTCGTGAGCAAGTAAGTTGGTTGCACACCCACTTAGTTTCTTTTGTTGAGCGTTCATACACTTATAGCTCTAGTGCATCCATTGCATGGCAATCCCTACTCACTCACATTGATATCTATTCATGGGCATCTCCATAGCCCATTCATACGCCTAGTTGATGTGAGACTATCTTCTCCTTTTTGTCTTCTCCACAACCACCATATTCTATTCCACATATAGTGCTATGTCCATGGCTCACACTCATGTATTGCATGAAAGTTGAAAAAGTTTGAAAATTCTAAAGTATGAAACAATTGCTTGGCTGAAACCGGGGTTGTGCATTAGTTAAATATTTTGTGTGATGAAGATAGAGCATAGCCAGACTATATGATTTTGTAGGGATAACTTTCTGTTTTTATCATTTACCTACTCGAGGACGAGCAGGAATTAAGCTTGGGGATGCTTGATATGTCTCCAACGTATCTATAATTTTTGATTGTTCCATGCTATATTATATTCTGTTTTGGATGTTTATTGGGCTTTATTACACACTTTTATATTATTTTTGGGACTAACCTATTAACCGGAGGCCCAGCCCAAATTGTTGTTTTTTGCTCGTTTCAGTGTTTCGCAGAAAAAGAATATCAAACGGAGTCCAAACGGACTGAAACCTTCGGGAACGTGATTTTCAGAACGAACGTGATCCAAGGACTTGGAGTCTACGCAAAGCAACGAACAAGGAAGGAACAAGGTAGGGGGCGCGCCTACCCCCCTGGGTGCGCCCTCCACCCTCGTGGGCCCCTCGTTGCTCTACCGACATACTTGTTCCTTTTATATATGCCCATGTACCCGGAAAACATCAGGGACAGAGCCAAAACCCTATTTCCACCGCTGCAACCTTCTTTACCCGTGAGATCCCATCTTGGGTCCTTTTTCGGCGCTCCGCCGGAGCGGGCATTTATCACAGAGGGCTTCTACATCAACACCATAGCCTCTCCGATGAAGTGTGAGTAGTTTACCTCAGACCTTCGGGTCCATAGTTATTAGCTAGATGGTTTCTTCTCTCTTTTTGGATCTCAATACAAAGTTCTCCCCCTCTCTTGTGGAGATCTATTCGATGTAATCTTCTTTTGCGGTGTGTTTGTTGAGACTGATGGATTGTGGGTTTATGATAAAGATTATCTATGAACAATATTGGAATCTCCTCTGAATTATTTTATGTATGATTGGTTATCTTTGCAATTCTCTTCGAATTATCAGTTTGGTTTGGCCTACTAGATTGATCTTTCTTGCAAGGGGAGACGTGCTTAGCTTTGGGTTCAATCTTGCGGTGTCCTTTCCCAGTGACAGTAGGGGCAGCAAGGCACGTATTGTACTATTGCCATCGAGGATAAAAAGATGGGGTTTATATCATATTGCATGAGTTTATCCCTCTACATCATGTCATCTTGCCTAATGTGTTACTCTGTTTTTATGAACTTAATACTCTAGATGCATGCTGGATAGCGGTCGATGTGTGGAGTAATAGTAGTAGATGCAGAATCGTTTCGGTCTACTTGTCGCGGACGTGATGCCTATATACATGAGCATACCTAGATATTCTCATAACTATGCTCAATTCTATCAATTGCTCGACAGTAATTTGTCTACCCATCACAATACTTATGCTATCTTGAGAGAAGCCACTACTGAAACCTATGGCCCCCGGGTCTATTCTCCATCATATTAATCTTCTAACACTTTGCTATTTCTATTTCTGTTTACTTTACTTTTGTAAGTGCATCTAGTGCCCCTTAGTGATTTTGGTGTATTGAAGACTTATAGGTTAAGGATCTAATGTGTTTATGAGTGTACACAGGTCTATAAGTCTATGAGGAATTTGATATTTACAGAGAAAGTCGACCCCTAAAAATGAAGTTCTTCGACTGAAGACTTTGATATTCTGAAGACTTTCTGTAGACTTTGAAAGTGAAGAAATTGGTGTAACCTTGAAGACTTGGTATTCATTCGAGGAACATGAAGAGTGAAGACTTTTGTTTTCGTAGTTTCATTTTCTCTTTCTTGAGTCATAGGAAACACCGTACTGTTAAAGGGGGTTGAGGAAATACTAAGGAAAAATTTCCATGTGATGCCCAACTCAAATCCTACACCTACCAATCCCTTCGAGTGAAGCCATTGGAAATCTCATACAGTTCACTCAAGTTCTTTAGTGACAGACACGCAGTTCTTCTGGTCACTGAGGACTTTGTTCTGACTGAGGAGTTAGGAATTTGCCAGTGCAGATTGCCTACACAGTGAGCAACATGATAGCCCTGAGGAACTTGTACCTCAAATTTCCAACTGTTGTTGTGCTACGCGCCAGCTGTTCCAAAATATCTTATCCATCCAACGGTCATATCATTGAAGGGCATTTATGTCTTATCATGTCGGGCTGCTCCCTGGGCTATAAATAGCCGCCCCCTACAACCACTAGCTGGTTGGCTGCTCCGCAAGAAACTAACACTTGTCATTTGAGAGCATCCCATCCTCCGAGGACTTTGAGCGAAAATCATCAAGTTAGGAAAATCCAAACCCAAACCCAAACACCTACAAACCCAAAGTGATTGAGCATCACTGAAGAGATTGACCCTGAGTGGATCCGACGCTTGTTACCTTTGAAGACTGTGCTTCTTCCAGACGGTTAGGCATCATGGTCTAGAGTATCCAAGAGGAATTGTGGATCGCCGAGTAACCGAGTTTGTGAAGGTTCGGAAGTCACCTGAAGACTTACCACGAGTGATTGGGTGAGGACTGTGTGTCCTTAGCTCAAGGAGAATATGGTGAGGACTGTGTGTCCGGGACTGTGTGTCTTCAGGTTTAAATATCTAGCCGCTCCAACCAGATGTACAACTGAGACAGCAGTTGGAACTGGTCTACCAAATCATTGTCTTCACTAAGCCAACTGGTTATATTCCCTCAACACTGTCATTTCCTCATTACTGTGTTCTGTGTTTGTTCATATCTGTGTTTAAAGACTTTGACTAAAGACTTTCTCAATTTCCTCAGTTCAATTTCTTCAGTCTGTTTGTCTTCAACTTATGTTATCCTGTGTTTACGCTTTATGTACTCTGTATTTGTCTTCATTTCATCATGATGACCATGCATGTATTCTGCTATGTTTACTTCTGAGTATTTATTCCGCCGCAAGTAGTTCTTTGCTAAGGAATTTCCTCACTAGCAAATTCCTTAGTGAAGAATTTCATAAAAATCGCCTATTCACCCCCCTCTACTCGATATAACGCACTTTCAATTGGTATCAGAGCAAGGTACTCCCTTGTTCTGTGTGATTTTGGTTTAACCGCCTGGAGTTTAAGTTATGTCGACCACAGGTATGATCAAGGTCTCTACTGGGTGTCCTACCTTTGATGGGACGAACTACCCCTACTGGAAGAACAAGATGCGCATGCATCTTGAGGCAATTGATAACGATCTCTGGTACGTTGTGGAAAATGGTGTTCCCTCCATCTCACCCTCACTGAATGCTACCGATGTGAAGAGATTCAAGCAACTCAATTCGCAAGCAAAGAATATCATATGTGGCCATCTGAGCAAAGGATAGTATGGAAGAGTGAGTGCTTTGGAGACTGCCAAGATTATCTGGGATAGGCTGTCCAAAGTGAATGAAGGAGTCTCAACTTGGCGTGATTCTTGAGTTGATGTTCTTCGCAATCTCTTCAACCGCTTCAAAAGACTCGACAACGAAAATGTTTAGCAAACCTTCGATCGCCTCACTGACATCTCAAATGAGCTTCAAGCACTTGGTGCCACTGACATCACAGACCATGAGGTGGTGAAGAAATTGCTGAGATCGCTTGATTCCTCATTTGATACTTTCGCACTGATGATACAAGAGTGTGCTGATTACAAGTCACTTGACCCCGCTGATATCCTCGAGAGGCTAAATACTCATGAGTTCCAGCTTGCTGAAAAGAGAGATCTCTATGGTTCGAGCTATGGCAGATTAGGTGCACTAAAGGCCAAGGCAGTATCTGAGTCCGAAGATGAAGACTCTGGTAGCAGCCTTGGTGACCCTGAAGAACTGAGTCATGATCTAGCACTGCTCGTGAAGAAATTCCAGAGGTTCTCAAGACGTGGTCGCTTTGGAAGACCCTCAAGGAGCAATGATTCCTCATCCAGTGACTACAAGAAGAGGCTGTGTCACAAGTGCAAGAAACCTGGACATTACATTCAAGATTGTCCACAGTGGGAAAAGGAATCAAAGAAGAAGAAATACAAGGATTACAGTTCTGATGATGCGAAGAAAAAGAAGAAGTCCTCAAAATCTTCATCATCAAAATCCTCAAAGTCTTCATCTCACAAGAAGAGCAGCTCCAAAAAGGCTCGAGCATTCATTGGCAGGGAAATGGACTCTGGAGCTGAATCTGAGGAACAAGAGGAAGAGGAGGCTTCTGAGGACTCTGAATCTGGTGTGGTGAGCCTAGCCCTCGCTACTGCATTCGTCAGCAAGTCTATCTTCAACTCTGAAGAAAACGACCACACCAACAAGGCTGATGAAGGCAACGATGACTACGCTCCCACCTATTGCTTCACGGAAAAGGGTGCCAAGGTACCTAGATATACCTCCTCTGAGTCTAGTGAAGATGAATCTGATGAAAATCTTAAGCCTAGCTACTCTAAACTTGCTAAGATTGCTGTGAAACAACAAAAGGCTTTTGAAAAGGTTCAAAACATGCTAGACAAAAGTGATGATATGTTGGGTGAAGAAATGGATCGCACTAAAGCCTTGACTGAAAATCTTCAGAGACTTCAGACTAGGTTTGACAACCTTCAAGGTCATCATAACACTCTCTTGTCTGATCATGAGAAGCTTTCTTATGAATTTCTTCAAAGAAAGCAAGAGAGAAGCTAAGAGTGAGTTATGAAGATCTTCAGAAGGAGCGCGATTCATTACTTGCTCAAAAAATCGGCGCTGCTCAGGAAGAATTTATTCCTCCATGTTTGAAATGCATTGAACGAGAATCTGCTAATTGTTCACCTGAATGTTCAAATGCTTCTAATGTTACAAATTCTTCACCTGCCTCTGCTATCACTAATTCCTCATCTGAGGACATTGCATGTATCACTGACGATCTAGGGCTGAAGGAATTATACATGACAGGCATGTACAAAAGCCTCAAAGGGCATCAGACTCTTTGTGATGTGCTTAAAAAGCAGATCCTCAACAATAACCCTAGGAAAGAGGGTATTGCATTTGAGAGGAAACTCAATGCTGATGGTACATATTGGAAGCCTGAGCAGTACCCCAAAACCTCATGGGTTGCTGCAAAGGGACCTCCAGTTGATCCATCTAATTTATTTGGCTATACATGTGAATCTTCTCATTCTTCTGATGAGTCATTTGACTCCAACTATAAACTGTTCAAAAATCAGAATGGTGAAGTATTTGCTAGATATGTTGGCACTAACTGCAGGAACGGTTCCCCTATGAAGAAAATCTGGGTTCCCAAAAGGTGCCTTGAAAGTCTTCAGGTGAATGTCCTCATGACACCACCTGTGAAGAATAGGAACCCCAGATCGAATTCTTCATATGGACCAAATTCTTCATATGGATCCAAGTCCTCATACGGACCAAATTCCTCACGTGGATCAAATTCCTCAAAAGGATCAAAGTCCTCATATGAACATTATTGTGCTAACAACTCTGTTTCGCAGGGACGAGCCAAGGGCTATGAATATGAGCATTATTCTTCTAATCATTATGTTCATAAGTCCTCGAATAATTTCTCTGCTTATTCATATGCTTACCCAAACCCCTCTTATGTGAAACGAAATGGTTTGGCCTCTATGCCACCATTCTCATATTGTCGGGTGGTAGGTGCGACATATGCCAATGGGTGGCTTATCATTGTGGGAGCCAGTAAGACATTGCCGGTACCTGGAAACGGGATAAGGCGAAGACATGCACGCCGGCGGATCTTACCCAGCTTCGGGGCTCTCCGTGGAGATAACACCCCTACTGCTGCTCTGCGGGGTCTCCGCATGTTCACTAGATGAATCAAGTAGCTACACAACGCTCCTTGAGCTGTCTGGTGGGAGGAGGAAGAAGGGCACGGCTAGCCTGCTTCTGCTCCTTGTGTGGTGTCTAGAACTAGCAGGGGTTCGGACCATTTGCATGGGTGCCCCGGGGCGTTTACATAGGCCTACCCCCCGGGGGTACAATGGTAATCCGACTGGGTGCGAGGCCCAGCTGTCTGTGACTGCCGCTCGCCGGCTTCTGCGCCGGCTGCTGGGGCCCGCCGACTAGTGGGTCCCGCCGGCTGCCGGCCCCTTGGTCGACAGGCAGGCCCCACTGTCCAGGTCTTGCTCAGCGGCTAGTTATTGTGGCTCCATCTTGATGATGTGGGCTTCGTCATGGTAGGCGCGGCTACAGTGCCGCCGCCCGTCGGGCGATCGCTGTAGCCTCACCGCGTCTTGTTTCCTTAATGGGGCGTCTTCTTCGAGGGAGGTGGCAAGCCCACTGCGGGGAGCCGGCTCCGTCTTGGGCCGACTGGTTGGAGGCGTGGTCGCCTTCGGGCATCTCTCTGCTCAAAGTGGGCCACCATCTGTGGGCCACGCTGGCGGCCCGTCGTGGGTGACACCAAAGTCAACATGGCAACAGTGTTGCGCCGGACGGGTCATGCCTACTCCGTATGGTGCACTGTGCCAGGCGTGCTCTGGGATTCGGGGGTGGCAGGCTTCACTGTAGCCACGCCCCGTCGCACCACCGTTAGGTGGGTGCAAACATTGAGGGTACGGTCTCGACCGCTTTATGGGAGCCGGCTTCTTGGAGTCGGCCTTCTCACGAGGGATAAAGTCGGACCGCCTTCCGAAAGCCGGCCTGGGTGGCAGACAGCAAGGGGAAGGCGGCCCCATGTCTTGGATTCTTGAGAGCCGGGCGGGCTCGTAATTTTTTCAGAAGGGCCAGGGGAAGCCGGCTAGGATACCCATGGCTATTTACTCCGACAGTAGTCCCCGAAGCTGATCGAGCTCCGAGGCGAGCAGGGGAACGAGAAGCTTGGTTAGCTTCCCATCCTGAAGAGCCGGCTTTGCAGGCGTATGCCGACTTCAGAGAGCCCCGCGTCTTGTAGGCGGGAGGAAGGGGGACCTGCGTGCTGACCACGGGCCCTCCCGCGGCCACGTGGCGGCGAGATCCCGCGAGCGCACGCGCGCGACGGGACGCAGGCGCAGGCCTGGGCCCGCCACTCGTGAGCCTTGGTCCGGGCATGGATCTTCCGTGGCCCACAGGGGCCGCTCGCCTTCCCGAGGCAGTTTTGTTTCGCCATTAAGGCTCAATGATCGCGGGACGTGGG
Source organism: Triticum timopheevii (assembly GCA_963921465.1). NCBI lineage: Eukaryota > Viridiplantae > Streptophyta > Magnoliopsida > Poales > Poaceae > Triticum > Triticum timopheevii. The sequence continues at coordinate 739,902,003 of OY997267.1, forward strand.
GAGTGGGCACGATCGATCCCCACGCTTCACCACGCCGCACCTCCTCGGCTCCGCCACGTGAGCCTATAAGTAGGGGGAGGAGGGAGAGCGACAGAGGTTCGCACACTCTCTCTCGCTCCGCCCCTCCTAATCCTCGTTTCTTCCTCTTGTTGCCGCCGCAGCCTCCCATCTTAGCGCCGCCTGGCGCCGGAGACGGAGATCTCGCCGGCGCCGGAGGAGGGTGAGCGGGTCGTCTTCCGCTCGCACTGCCTGCGCGGCTTCGGCCTTCCGGCGAGCGGATTTCTGCGCTCCTTCCTCGAGTTCTACAACCTCCAGCCGCATCACCTCACACCCAATGCAGTGATGCTGCCGTCGGCCTTCGTCTCCCTCTGCGAAGGCTTCTTGGGGCTGCTCCCCATGTTGGAGCTCTGGGGAGAGTTCTTCCAGAGCAAACTCGGCACCATCGTCGCCGGCGTGCCCGCACACTGCGAGGCCTTCATCGCCATGAGGAGGGAGAGCGAGAACAATCCGTTCCCGTCCATCCCCCTAATCCAGTCGGTGAAGGTTTGGCAAAAATCGTACTTCTACGTTAGGAACGTCGCCGAGCAAGGAGACTACATCAACCTGCCAGCTTACGTAGCCGGCCCGCCGGCTGGGAGGCAGCCCTCGTGGGGTTTCCGGTCCCGGTCACTGTCTCTGGACGGGAACGCCGCCGTCTCCCGGCTTCGGGTGATGATCCAGTCGGAAGGCCTGCGCGGGGCCGACTTGGTGGCCGCCTTCGTGGAGCGCCGGATTCTTCCTCTCCAAAGTCGGCCCCATATGATGTGTCAGATGAGCGGTCGCTTCGACCCAAGCCGGCTGAGCACATGGGAAATGCCCCGCGCGGAGGTGGCGCTCATGGTTAATTACATCGCCAACTGCAAGCTCACCGGGGACTGGCAATACGGCAAGGCGTCGCATTCTCGCGCCAATCCTCCGCCCGTGGTAAGCATCTCTCTGTATCTTCTTTTTGTTGTCAGCCGGCTTCGTGACGGACGGCTTCTAATCAGTCGGTTCTTTTGAGCAGAACCCTCTTCTTCCGCCGCCGGCCGGGGCGGCAGGGATTGAACGCCAGTATGCCCCCGACCGCACGGTGGACAACGTTGACGTCCCGGACTTGGGGGCGGCCGCCATGGAAGACGCCATCGTGGGGGACAACGCCGAGCCCGGAGGCTCAAGGTTCACCGCGAGCTTCGAGGACTGGCCGGACAATGCTGAAGCCGAAGTCGCCCCGCGTCGCCAGCCGACAGCCGACTATCAGGGCGCGGGCTCGTCCATCGCACCGGCCGCCGGCGGCGCGCAGAAGCGCCGGGCCGCTTCAGCCCTCTTCGGCAGTCGGCCGAAGAAGTCCAAGCCCTCCACCGTGGCGACAAAACGAGACGAGGCGGCCGCGAAGGCGGCCCGCTTCTGCAAGGCGGTGAAGCAGCCTCAGGCGGTTTTAGCGTAAGTCGCCGTTTCCCTGGTCGCATGCCCTTCATCATTCTCTTTCTCTTCGAATATTCTTCTTAACTTTTTCTCGCTTGCTGGACAGGGCGCTGCTTTCCCTTGAGCGGGGTCCAGGCGGCTCCGTCGTGGGGCCGGCTGGAGCGTCTTCGAGCTCCCGCCGCGTGGACCCCCACGCCGATCTCAGTGAGGCCACAGAACGGAACGCCCACGAAGCGCGGGAGGAGCGCGAGGCGGAGGAGAAGGCGGCCACCCAAGCGGCGAGGGAGCAGGCCGACGAGGCAGCCAAGGCCCAAACGGAGGCGACTACCGTGGAGACGGAGGCGGAAAGCTCGCGCAACCAGCCTCCGCTGCTCGCCATTCCTCTCTGAGCCGTAGCCCCCGACACCCCATTGCCCTTGGCGGAGGAGATCGTCCAAGACCCGCCGCTGATGGAGAGGGGGGAGGACCCCGTGGCCTTCGCGAGGAGAGCGCCGCCAGCAGCACGAACCGGAGCGGGCCAAGGCGGCCAATCGTCAGTGGCGCCAGAGGGGCCGACCGGAGGTGAGCCGGATAACAGAGCCGGCCTCGAGGTGCAGCCGGCGACGAGCCGGCGCGCAGGGGGAGGCGCCGCCCCACCGGAGTTGCGCCGAGTCGCGGGCGCAGGCCAGTCGGCGGAAGATCTGGAGGCGGCCAGCACTGCCACGTCCGAGTGGACTCCCAGCCGGGGGACTGGCGAGCTGAATGTGGCTGCTCAAGGGGTCCGGAGCCGGCTGCAAGCTCAGGCCGCCCTACTGCAACAGTTCACCCAGGAGTTCTTGTCGACACGAGCCACCATCCGGGTGAGTCCTTCGTTCTTGGCTTCTTTGCTTTCTTAATTTCTTCCGTGGGGGCGCGTCAGCGCACCCACTAGGTGTAGTCCCCGAGATTCGGGCAGACTGCTACGCAGTTGGGTCGGATCTTTCTCGACGGCTACCTTACTTTGCTTTTTTCTGAACTTTCAGGAATATCACAACCTTCGTGCTGCCGCCTTCAACTCCCAGGCTCGGGAGTTGAGCCGCAGGACCGACGAACTGGCCGACAGCCGAAGTAAGTGCTTGATCTTGTCTGTCTCCTGTGGGGGCGCGTCAGCGCAACCACTGGGTGTAGTCCCTGAGATTCGGGCCGACTGCTGAGCAGTCGGGTCAGATCTTCCTTGACGACTCTTTCCTTATTGGTTTTTCTTTTTCTCTGTCTTCAGGGGCCAACGCCGACTTGAGGAAGGAGCTCGGCGAAGCGAAGGCCGCCCTTCACACCAAGGAGGCCGAGTACGCTGCCTTGGTCCAGGAACGGGATCGCCTAGCCAAGAAGCTGGCCGACCAAGAGGAGGGCTACAAGGTGGCCCTGCAGGCGGCGCAGGATAGCGAAGCCGCCTTGAAGGCGGAGTATGAGACCGAGGTGGCGAGCTGGTCTAAGAACCGGTGAGCCCTGGATGAAGGCTTCGGCCGGATCGATGATTTGATCAATGGTAAGCCACCTTCCTCGGCCCTCCCCTGCCCCTTGCCACCTGGGTTTTTGGCTTATCTTGAGCTGCTACTTGTTTTTTGGCGCAGACTACTTCCCCGGCTATTCCGCCTTGGCCGCCCAAAGCATTGTGGCCCATCGCGAGGCGCGCCGTCAGGCGGGGGCCAACATTGCGCCAGATGCGAACCGAACGCTTGAGGAGCAGCTCTTGGCTGTCCAGGCGCGGTTGCAGCCGGCTCATCGGATGCTTCGCCGGCTCCATCGCGCCGGGGTGCAAGTGTTGGCCACCCTCTGGCCCGGCGAGACGATCCCCCGCACCCCAAGCCGAACTGCCGACTGGCTAGAGGTCGCAGTCGGTCGCTTTGAGGCTTGGAAGGCGTCGCCGGCCCGCTTCGGAGCTGGGCGGGCATTGGAGTTCGTTCGGGCTTGGTACCCAGGGCTGAGCCTGGACCAGCTACGCACTTGGCGGATGGAGGCCGATGCAGAGCTGGAGGAGGTGAGGCCGGCTATCGCCCAGCGAGCTTCGACGATCGCCGAGTGCACCAACATCAGCGTTTTCGCACCCGAAATTGATGATGACGGTGTTGCTCGGCCGGAGGAGTGGTTCGGGCTGAACCCGGCGATGGGCGAGGACTCGGCGGAGGAGATTGCCTCCAGCAACGAGGGCGAGGATGACGAAGAGGAGGACAGCAAAGACGTCGAGCCGGCTGGTGGAACAACCGGCCGACCTTAGGCCGACCGTGCCTCCAGCAACGAGGCGCGTGGAAGCGCGCCCTCTGCGGGAGGCAGTGACCAAGCCGAAGTTCGTCAGCCGGCTGCTCCTTCAGCAGGCACGACCGTCTCCGCCAACCAGTCCGGCTCGTCGGCCGCTCCGCCAGCTTGACCTGCTGTCTTTATCTTTCCTGCTTGTTGTCTTTTGAACAATCTTTGTTAAGTTTTCGCAGTTCCACCCACTGGGGGTGTATCCAAACTATGTTGAATGCTGGCCTCTCGGAGGTCTTTTTATGTAAATATTATTATGTGCATGTTTGGTTTCCATTCGCGTATGCTTTTTATCCGTAGGCTTTTTCCTTTGCCGCCTTCCCTCTTTGGGGAGGCAAGTACTTGAGCTTTCTTGGATTGAAGTGAAGTGAATGGAAACCGGTCGGCCGGCTACTCTGGTGGCCATTCGGCGGTGGGAGGAAAACCGGCTTTTGTTATGTTAGTCCATTAGTCCCTAGCCATTTTTCGTGTGGGCGCCCGTTCCTGCCTTTAACTCTTGCCAGCCGGACAGCCGGTTCTTCGAACTGCGACTTTTGGCAAGAGAAGGCTTGGGAGCCGGCACACTACTTGTCTGACTGCGGGTAGGATTCCTAACATAACTCCAGTCGACCAGTCCCCAAGCCGACTAGTCGAACTCGGTGCCGGACGGAACAAGTAAATGAAATGACAAGGTCATAAGCTACTTTTCATTCATAAATAAGGGATGGCAGTCCCCGAGCCCTCCTCGGGGGGCCTATTGTCTTGTACTTAATACAAAAGTTAGCGTGATACATACTGCCTTTCAACTGTAAAATCTTCGAAGGAGGTTGGCGTTAGATGGTCGTTCCGACTCCTTGCCGGAGTCGTCTCTCTTGCGTGCTTTTGGCTTCTGTGCATCGATCAGGTAGTAGGAGTCGTTGCCTAGAGCTCGGCTGATGACGAAGGGGCCTTCCCAAGGGGCTGAGAGCTTGTGCTGGCCGGCTGTTCGCTGGAACAGCCGGAGCACAAGATCGCCCTCTTGGAAAGATCTTGGCCTGACCTTCCGGCTGTGGTAGCGGCGCAAACCCTGCAAGTAGATGGCAGACCGGCTGAGGGCTAACAGCCAGCTTTCTTCCAGCAGGTCGACGCCGTCTTCTCGTGCTTCCTTGGCCTTCTTTTCCGTGTACATGGTTACTCGAGGCGAGTCGAACTCGATGTCAGTTGGGATGACCGCCTCGGCACCACATACAAGGAAGAAAGGGGTGAAGCCGGTTGACTTGTTTGGTGTAGTGCGCAGGCTCCAGAGGACAGCCGGCAGCTCATCGAGCCAACAGCCGGCTGAGCGCTCCAGAGGTACGACTAGTCGAGGCTTGATACCGGAGAGGATGAGGCCGTTGGCTCGCTCGACCTGGCCGTTTGACTGCGGGTGGGCGACGGATGCTAAGTCCAACCGGATACCTTGGTCTGCGCAGAAACGTGCCAAGGCTCCTTTGGCAAAATTCGTGCCATTGTCGGTGATGATGCTGTGCGGCACGCTGTACCGAGTTGTTATGTCTGCGATGAACGTCACGGCAGTCGGCCCATTCAGCTTCTTGATCGGCTTTGCCTCAATCCACTTGGTGAATTTGTCCACGGCGACGAGCAAATGCGTCATGCCGCCACACGCCGTCTTGAATGGGCCCACCATGTCCAGTCCCCAAACGGCGAAGGGCCAAGTGAGGGGAATGGTTTTGAGTGACGAAGCCGGCATGTGTTGCTTGGAGCTGAAGAGTTGGCATCCCTTGCAATGTTTGACTAATTCTTTGGCGTCATCCAAAGCAGTCGGCCTGAAGAAACCATGGCGGAAGGCTTTGGCGACAAGTGATCTTGAGGCCGCATGGTGGCCGCATTCTCCTTGGTGAATATCTCTGAGGATTGCAATGCCTTTCTCTTGCTCGATGCACCGTTGGAGGACTCTAGTGACACTGCGCTTGACGAGCTCTCTCTTGACGATTGTGTATGCTCCGGCTCGACGTTGGACTTGTCTTGCTTCTATTTCGTGAGCCGGTAGGTCTTGGTTTACTAGGAAGTTCAGGATGGACTGAGCCCATGATGGAGCCGCGACTTCTTCTACTGCCAATGTGGCTACTGCCATCAGGGTGGGCGGGCTGGGTGGTGAAATGCTGGAGCCGGCCGCCGGCTGTTGTGCTGGTGCAGTCCCCGGGTCGGCTACCGCAGTCCCCGAGCCGGGTGTGGCAGTCCCCGAGCCGGTTGCCGAAGTCCCCGAGCCGGCTGCGGGAGTCTTGGGGTCGCCTGCTTGGTTCTTCGAGCTGGACCCTGCCGCATCGGGGTCAGGCGGCACGAAGATGGAGTCGGACTCTGGAGACGGCTTGATGGACGGTTTGAGGAGGCGTTGTAGAGCGACGCCGGTTGGAATTGCTTGCCGAGTAGAGCCTATTCGAGACAGAGCATCGGCTGGCTCGTTATCGGCTCGAGGTACGTGGAGGAACTCGCATCCTTCAAAGTATCTGCTGAGTTGTTGGACCAGGAAGCGGTAGCTCGCCATATTTGCGTCCTTGGCGTCCCAGTCACCGGATGATTGCTGGACCACCAGGTCCGAGTCGCCATAACATAGGATCTGGCGAATGCCAAGTTCTTTGGCAAGCCGGAGCCCGTGTATGAGCGCCTCGTACTCGGCCACGTTGTTGGAGGTGGCAAAGTGGATCTGCAGCGTGTATCTGAGCTTGTCGCCTTTGGGAGAGGTAAGGACGACGCCGGCTCCCAAGCCCGTGCGCATCTTGGACCCGTCGAAGTGCATGCGCCAATGGGTGGAGTCGGGAGCCGGCGGCAGGTACTGGGTCTCGGCCCAGTCGACGAGGAAGTCGCCAGTGCTTGGGACTTGATGGCGGTGCGGGGCTGGTAGAAGATCGTGTAGGGGGCCAGCTCGATGGCCCATTTCGCCACCCGGCCGGATGCGTCCCGGCTGCCTATGATCTCGGCCAGCGGGGCGATGCATACGACCGTGACGGGATGCTCTTGAAAGTAGGGCTTCAACTTCTTGGCGGTGAAGTACACGCCGTAACACTACTTCTGGTAGTGCGGGTAGTTCTGCTTTGAGGCGAACATCACCTCGCTCAAATAATACACCGGCCTCTGGACCGGCTGGGCTCGGCCTTCTTCTGGGCGTTGGACTACGATGACGGTGCTGACCACTCGGCTGGTTGCGGCGATGTAGAGGAGCATGGGCTCTTTCTCAGTCGGCGCCGCCAGAACAGGCGGCGTGGCCAGCATCTTCTTCAGCTCGTGAAAAGCTTGGTCGGCCTGGTCGTTCCACTCGAAGTGAGTGCTCTTCTTCATGAGGCGGTAGAGGGGGAGAGCTTTCTCTCCGAGCCGGCTGATGAAGCGGTTCAAGGAGGCCAAGCACCCGGTGAACTTCTGAATGTCTCGGAGCTTGGTGGGGATCGCCATTCTCTCGATGGCCTTGATCTTCACCGGGTTGCATTCGATGCCGCGTTCGGAGACCAGGAAGCCTAGGAGCTGGCCGGCTGGCACTCCGAACACGCATTTCTCGGGGTTGAGCTTGATTTGGAACCGGCGTAAGTTCTTAAACGTTTCCTTGAGGTCTCCCAGCAAGGTGTCGCGCTTCTCCATCTTCACCACGATGTCGTCCACGTAAACGTGAGCGTTTATGCCGAGTTGCTTGAGGTGGTACTTCTGCATGTAACACTGAAAAGTGGCACCAGCATTTCTCAAGCCGAACGTCATAGTCAGGTAGCAGAAGGCTCCAAATGGCGTGATGAAGGCGGTCTTCAGGCGGTCGTCCGGATCCAGCTTTATCTGGTGATATCCGGAGTAAGCATCCAAGAAACTCAACAGCTCGCATCCGGCTGTGGAGTCTATCACTTGGTCAATCCTTGGCAGGGCAAAGGGATCTTTGGGGTAGGCCTTGTTGAGACTTGTGTTGTCTATGCACATGTGCCACTTGTTGTTCTTCTTCAGCATGAGGACTGGGTTGGCGAGCCACTCTGGAAAGAAAACTTCCATAATGAAGCCGGCTGCCAAAAGCCGGGCTATCTCCTCCCCTACAATTCTACATTTCTCCTCCGACAATCGGCGAAGGGGTTGCTTGACTGGCTTTGCGTCTTCTCGAACGTGTAGTTTGTGCTTGGCGAAATTCCTCGGAACACCCGGCATGTCCTTGGGAGACCATGCGAAGATGTCCCGATTCTCACAGAGGAAATCGGCGAGCTCGCCTTCCTATTTTCTGTTCAGGTTTGCCCCGATGACGGCAAACCTCTCTGGATGCTTGGGGTCAAGAGGTATCTTCTTCGTCTCCTTGGCCGGCTGGAAAGATCCTTCAGCATCATGCTCCTTGGGGCCGGGGGACACGGCCGACTGTTTGCCGGCTATGGCCACGACTCGGTCCAACATCATCTTTTCCTCGGCAATTACAAGGGACTTGGCCAGCCGGCTACTGGCAGCCGCGCACTTAGAGGACTTCTTGTAATCGCCGACTATGGTGATGACGCCTTTGGTGCTTGGTATCTTCATCTTGAGGTATGCATAGTGGGGAACTGCCATGAATTTGGCCAAGGCAGGTCGGCCAAGCAATGCATGGTAAGGGCTCTCCAGGTCGACCACTTCAAACAAGATCGCTTCGGCGGAAGTGCTCCTTGTCCCCAAAAAGTACATCGATCTTGATCTTGCCAATGGGGGCGCAGGACAGGCCGGGTACGATGCCATGAAACACTGTCCGAGTAGGCACGAGCTGCTTCGTCTTGACGTTTATCTTCTCCAGGGTGTCACGGTACAGGATGCTGATGCTGCTCCCGCCGTCTATCAACACACGGGAGAAGCGGGTGGCGCGTCTGTCTGTTGCAAGGGTGGCTTCCAGGACCAAAGCATAAGAGCCGGGAGACGGCATCACCTCTGGATGGTCGGCCCGACTCCAGCTGATGGGCTTTTCTGACCAATGCATGTGTCCGGCGGGGTTGGCAGCGACCACGCTGACTTCCTGGTGCTGTCGGCGCTTGCTGCGCCGGTCTTCGGGCTGGCTTGTAAAGACGATGTAGGTTGCTTGCTTGTCGGGGAATTCGTCATGCACGGCTCCGACTGTGGGCTGAGCGGCCGGAGGTGGCGGGGCCGGAGGCGGCGGGCCGGCAGACGGAGGCGGCACGAGCCCCTCGCCCTTAGAGATTCGGGTGAGCCAATGGCACTTCCGGTTTGTGTGGTTGGACGGCTTCGCACTGCTGTCGAACTTGCACGGGGCGTCGAGAGTTTGCTCGTAGGAGAAAGCCGGCTGCCAAGCCGGCCTGCCGCCCTTGGGCTTCTTGGGCGCTGGTCGCTCTTCAGGCAGCGCGTCTTCGACTGTGGCCACCTGCCGACTGGCGGGAGGTGGCGCGAGGCCCTTGCGCTTGTGGTCGTTTGAGTGGGGGTGTCGGCCGGAATCTCCAGCCGGCGTCTTGGGCGCCGGGTTGAGTACCTTTCCGGACGCGTCTACCCGAAGCTCGGTCTTCATCGAGGAGTCGGCGGTGGCGTACTTGTCCGCTATGTCCAGAAGCTCGTCGAGGGTAGTCGGCTCGTTGCAGAGGAGCTTGTGCTTGAGGAGGGTGCCTTCTCGGCATCCGCTTGTGAAGTATTCTATGGCTTGCACCTCGTGCACCCCTTTGCGAGAGTTGCGGAGCTTGGCCCAACGCGTGAGGTAGTCGCGAGTGGACTCGGTGGGGCCTTGTATGCACAAGGAGAGCTGTCTAGGCTTGGGAGCCCGCTTGTAGGTGCTGGTGAAGTTGCGGATGAAAGCTTCAGTGAAATCTAGCCAGCTGTTGATGCTGAGAGGCATGAGGCTGTTGAGCCAAGTTCGCGCCGTGCCTTGCAGCATGAGGGGCACATACTTTACGACAACGCGCCGGTTGCCGTTGGCTATGCTGACCGCCGTGGAGTAGTCGATTAGCCAATCTTCTGGCTTCACGGAGCCGTTGTACTTGGGCGTGTCTCTTGGGAGCGTGTCTCTTGACATCGTCTTCTTCTTCCAACGCCAGGGATCGCGCCAGGCGGTCGATCCAATGGCGGGCGTCGTTCTCGCCGACTCCTTCGCGGCGACCCAGTCGGCCGCTGAGAGTCGGGTGCGCCACTGGCGGCGGGGTGGGATATCTCTCTCCACGGGGTCGAGGCGGAGGCGGGTTGCTCCACCATTCCATGGCTCGGGGATGGCCGTCCGCGTCTCGCTCGATGGAGATTCGGGTCCGGCTACGGCTGGTAGCCGGCTCTTTCTCGCGCCGCGCGCGGGTGTTGCTCGTAGCCGGCGACCGGGACGTCGCGCCGTGATCTCGGCGCGGGGAAAGCTTCCCGCACGGGCGTCTGCTTCGTGCCGCTGCGTGGCTGCGTCGATCAGTTGTTGGATGCGCCGGGTCATGTGGGGGAGGTCTTCGGCCTCCAAGCCGTCCAACTCGTCCAGGGCCGCTTGGGCGGCACGCAAGTTCTCGAGCGGAGTGGCATAGACCAGGCGGTCGACTCCCAGCGCGTCGGCGATGACGGCGCCGCGTTGCTTGACACGGCCGGCCCGGCTCGGCCCGCCTGGGGCCGGCGTGCCGAAGGCGGCGCGGTCAGCTTCGCGCTGGTAGGCCTCAGTGAGGCGTCTTACGGAAGCCAGCCTCCGGCCCTCTGCGAGGAGGGCGAGGCGGCATGCCTCCAGTGCTTCATTGCCGGCATCAGCCGGGAGGGGGGTGGACAAGTCATGGGCCGCCGCGTGCGGGGCGTCGTGGGCGCTCTCGCCGGCCGGGCCACCGTGGCCGACAACCATCACTTCGGTAGTGACAGTATCGCAGCCGTCGGCTCGAGGGAGCGGGTCGTTGTAGATCGTGACGTTGGTGGGGAAGGTGTCGTGGGAGGCCGAGTCGGAGTCGACAGGCATCGGGTCAGTGGAGCCAACCGACTCCAGATCCGCAGCGAGCTCGCTGGAGACATGGAGCTGACCGAGAAGGTTGGCGAGTTGGTCGGTGCCCGCATCGAAGGCAATCTCGTCGGAGATGAAGGTCTCGTCGGGGAGATCGGCGAGGCTGCTGGCCGCGCGGATGCTACTGACGCCTTGCAGCACGTCGTGGCAAGCGCCATCGGGCGTACCGGGCTGGCTACGCTCGCGGGGGTGCACCTGGCCCCAGAACAGGTCTCCGGACGACGGTGCACCTGGCCCCACGGTGGGTGCCAAATGTCGGGTGGTAGGTGCGACATATGCCAATAGGTGGCTTATCATTGTGGGAGCCAGTAAGACATCGCCGGTGCCTGGAAATGGGATAAGGCAAAGACATGCATGCCGGCGGATCTTACCCAGCTTCGGGGCTCTCCGTGGAAATAACACCCCTACTGGTGCTCTGCGGGGTCTCCGCATGTTCACTAGATGAATCAAGTAGCTACACAACGCTCCTTGAGCTGTCTGGTGGGAGGAGGAAGAAGGGCATGGCTAGCCTGCTTCTGCTCCTTGTGTGGTGTCTAGAACTAGCAGGGGTTCGAACCATTTGTATGGGTGCCCCGGGGGGTTTATATAGGCCTACCCCCCAGGGGTACAATGGTAATCCGACTGGGCACGGGGCCCAGCCGTCTGTGACTGCGCTCGCCGGCTTCTACGCCGGTTGCTGGGGCCCGCCGACTAGTGGGTCCCGCCGGCTGCCGGCCCCTTGGTCGACAGGCAGGCCCCACTATCGAGGGCCTGGTCGGTGGCTAGTTACTGTGGCTCCATCTTGATGATGTGGGCGTTGTCATGGTAGGCGCGGCTACAGTGCCGCCGCCCGTCGGGCGATCGCTGTAGCCTCACCGTGTCTTGTTTCCTTAATGGGGTGTCTTCTTCGAGGGAGGTGGCAAGCCGACTGCGGGGAGCCAGCTCCGTCTTGGGCCGACTGGTTGGAGGCGTGGCCGCCTTCGAGCATCTCTCTGCTCAAAGGGGGCCACCATCTGTGGGCCACGCTGGCGGCCCATCGTGGGTGACACCAAAGTCAACATGGCAACAGTGCTGCGTCGGACGGGTCATGCCTACTCCGTACGGCGCACTGTGCCAGGCGTGCTCCGGGATTCAGGGGTGGCAGGCTTCACTGTAGCCACGCCCCGTCGCACCGCCGTTAGGTGGGTGCAAACTTTGAGGGTACGGTCTCGACCGCTTTATGGGAGCCGGCTTCTTGGATTGGGCCTTCTCATGGACGGCTTCTTGGAGTCGGCCTTCTCATGAGGGCTAAAGTCGGACCGCCTTCCGAAAGCCGGCCTGGGTGGCAGCTAGCATGGGGAAGGCGGCCCCATGTCTTGGATTCTTGAGAGCCGGGCGGGCTCGTAATTTTTTCAGAAGGGCCAGGGGAAGCCGGCTAGGCTACCCATGGCTATTTACTCCGACACATATGGAGCTCGCAGAGTGATGAACTCTTTGCCACCCCTTTAGATGTGGGTGGTGAAGAAAAGGAACTAATCTCTTCTGTAGGGTCAGGTCTCCAGACGTGCTCAAACGTCTGAAGAATTTGCTGGGGACCTGACATAATGCCTGAAAGGACGCAGGCTAATCATGAAGAAATGAATTTTCATTTCTCACGTCCTCACACTGCTTTATTTGTCTTATTGCTTGATGAAATTGATCTGATGAATTGTGATATCATATTCTTCACTGCTGAAGTATATGAGGTTCATAAGTTGCACTAATTCATCTGCAGGATGATCAACCCAAAGCCACTGAGTGGGTCCTCGATAGTGGATGTACAAATCACATGACTGGTGACAAGAATCTATTGATGGATGCTCCCTTATCGTCATCACATCTGAAGCATATCATCTTCGCTGACAAAAGCAAAAGTCAGGTATTGGGTCTAGGTAAGGTTGCTATCACAAAGGATCGACACATGGACAAAGTCATGCTTGTTGAGTCCTTAGGATACAACCTTATGTCTGTCTCAATGCTTTGTGATCTTGATATGGTTGTTGTCTTTGGCAAGTATCGTTGTGTTGTAATTATGGAAGCTGACAAATCCAAAGTCTTCGAAGGCCTTAGGAGAGGAGACTTGTATATTGTTGATTTCTCTGCAGATTCACAACCAGCCGTGTGCCTACGTGCAAAAGCTTCAGAAGGATGGCTATGGCATCGACGACTTGGTCATGCAGGCATGCGGAATTTGCACACACTTGCGAAGAAGAAGCATGTCATTGGCATTGAGAATGTCAAATTCCTTCAGGATCACTTATGCGGTGCCTGTGAAGCTGGAAAGATGACCAAGGCCAAGCATCCAGCGAAGACCATCATGACCACTACTCGTCCATTTGAATTGCTTCACATGGATCTCTTCGGTCCTAATCACTATTCCTCTATTTCAAATGAAGCATCTCAATATGGCTTTGTCATTGTTGATGATTACTCTCGTTACACATGGGTACACCTTGTCTCTTACAAACATGAAGTGCAGGAAGTATTCAAATGATTTTCCTCGAGGGCTTCAACCAACTTTGGTGTGAAGATCAAGCACATCAGAAGTGACAATGGCACCGAGTTCAAGAATTCAGGTCTCGATGATTATCTTGATGAACTTGGTATTACTCATAAATTATCTGCTCCTTATACTCCTCAACAAAATGGCGTCGTGGAGCGCAAGAACAGGACTCTTGCTGAGATGGCTCGCACTATGCTCGATGAGTACAAAACCCGTCGTCGTTTCTAGGTTGATGAAATTGATACTGCGTGCCACATCATCAACAGAGTATATCTTCACAAATTCTTCAAGAAGACTTCCTATGAACTCCTCACTGACAAGAAACCCAATGTGAGTTATTTCAAAGTCTTCGGTGCTAAATGCTGGATTAGAGATCCTCATCACAACTCTAAATTTGCACCGAAAGCACATGAAGGTTTTATGCTTGGTTACGGAAAGGACTCGCACATCTACAGAGTCTTCAACAATATTCTTCACAAGATTGTTGAAACTGTAGATGTGCGGTTCGATGAAACTAATGGCTCGCAAAGAGAGCACCTACCTTCTGTGTTAGATGAACCAGCACCTGAGGATTCTATCAAGCACAAGGCTACTGAAGATGTCATTCCTACTGAAGAATCTGCTGAAGAATTCATTCCAGAACATGAAGAATGTCGAGCTGATGCACCTGAAGAAAATGCTGAGGAAATTGATACTGAAGAAAATGCTGATCAAATTCCTCAACGACAACCAGCTCATCCTCGCGTTGCAAAAGAAGTGCAAGTGGAGAAGATCATCGATGACATTAGAGCACCAGGTCCTCTCACACGCTCAAAAGCTTCACATCTATCTAACTTTTGTGATCACTTTGCTTTTGTCTCTATCACAGAGCCCACTAAGGTAGATGAAGCATTTCTGGAACCTGAGTGGATTTAGGCCATGCAAGAAGAATTACATCAGTTCAAGCTCAACAATGTCTAGGAACTAGTCAATCGTCCAGATCCTCGCAAGCATAATATCATTGGGACAAAGTGGATCTACCGCAACAAGCAAGATGAAAACGGTGTTGTGGTGAGGAATAAGGCACGTTTAGTAGCTCAAGGCTACACACAGGTTGAAGGAATTGATTTCGATGAAACCTTTGCACTAGTTGCTAGACTTGAGGCTATTCGCATATTACTTGCTTATGCTAACTATCATGATATCATCTTATATCAAATGGATGTGAAAAGTGCATTCCTCAATGGTAAGCTTGAGGAAGAAGTATATGTTGCTCAACCCCCAGGTTTTGAAGATCCAAAACATCCTGACAAAGTCTTCAGACTCAATAAGGCCCTCTATGGCCTCAAGCAGGCCCCACGGGCGTGGTATGATACTTTGAAGGAATTCTTTATGAAGAAAGGCTTCACACCCGGTTCACTTGATCCCACTCTCTTTACTAAATCTTATGATGGTGAACTGTTTGTGTGCCAAATATATGTTGATGATATCATCTTTGGCTGTACTGACCAACGTTATAGTGATGAATTTGCCTATATGATGAGTGAAGAATATCAAATGTCTATGATGGGAGAGTTGAAATTCTTCTTAGGTCTTCAAATTTGTCAATAGCGCAATGGCATATTCATATCTCAGGAGAAATACCTCAAGGATGTCCTGAACAAATTCGGCATGCAAGATTGCAAAGGCATCAAAATTCCTATGCCCACAAATGGTCAACTATGCAGTGATGAAAATGGTATTGACTTCGATCATAAGGTATAACGCTCCGCGATTGGCTCTTTATTGTACTTATGTGCATCTAGGCTAGATATAATGCTTAGTGTTTGCATGTGTGCCCGATTTCAAGCTGCACCGAAGGAATCACACCATAAGGCTGTGAAGCATATTCTTCGATATCTAGCTCACACACCAACAGTAGGATTATGGTATCCCAAGGGCTCAGATTTTGATCTCATTGGATATTCTAACTCTGACTATGCTGGTGATCGTGTGGATCGCAAGTCAACATATGGTACTTGTCATTTCCACGGACGATCCTTGGTCTGTTGGTCCTCGAAGAAACAGAACTGCGTATCACTGTCTACTGCTGAAGCTGAGTACATTGCTGCTGGTTCTTTCTGTGCTCAACTGCTATGGATGAAGCAAACACTCAAGGACTATGGCGTCAACGTGAAGAATGTGCCTCTCCTCTGTGACAATGAGAGTGCCATCAAGATAGCTCATAACCCAGTTCAGTACTCGAAGACAAAGCACATTAAGATTCGTCATCATTTTCTTCGTGATCATGTGTTGAAGGGCGACATTTCTATTGAGCATGTGAAGACTGAAGAACAGCTAGCCGATATGTTCACAAAGCCCTTGGATGAGAAGAGATTTAGCAAGTTGCGGTGTGAGCTAAATATCCTAGAGTCTTCGAATGTACTTTGAAAAGGCACTCATCCTAACACTTATGCAAAATTGATGACTTAGATGTGCAACACAAGAAGAAACGTTTTTCTTCAATCAATGAAGAATAACACTCCAAGTGTGAAGAAATTAATGAAGAATTTGATTTTCAAAACCCTACGACAATTGTACGCGGTGTCTGAAATCATCATTCTTATACGGTGGGTCATGCCACCACAAAAGTTGAAAATCTTCAATTTGAGTTTTTCCTCAGTTTTTGAAATTCCTCAGTTGTTCAAATTCTTCAACTTTGCAAAATCTTCACCTGTTCCATCGTTTTTCTTCATTTTCTATATATATATATATATATATATATATATGAGTTTATGTCCTCTACAGCATTCACTTATAGCTATTTCTCCAAGTTCGTTTTTCTGATAAGTGAATGTGATCGGACCCTTCCCCCTCTATGCTATACTCAATCCAATCTATTCACAAATTCTTCATGTGCGTTCTATTTGAAACTAGTTCAAAATCTTCACTGTGTCCTTGTCAGCTGAAGAAATTGCGAACGGAACGTTAAAACTAATCTTATCCAAATTTTCGGTTTTGCCACTCAAACCATTCCGCATCCCACGATGCATTTATCTATTCACCCACGATCTTACACGATCTCCACCTCTCAGTACGTGGGTGACACATGTCGTGCGAAGGAGAAGGGTCAGGGGCATGTTCGTCCCAAATCTTCGGGCGAACAGTTTTTCACTGCCACTATAAATACCCCCTCACCCCTTCCTCACTTCCTTTACTCCGCTCGATCTCTCTCTCCCACTCGAGCTTCCCAAACCCTAGCGCCGCCGCTACTCCATCTTCGCCGGTGAGGAAGATCTTCACTACCTCGACCTCGTCGCCGATGTACTCGCGCCGACCGTGGAAATCTTCACCTCCGCCGCCGCCGTAGACGTCTTCCTCCGCCGAGTTAGGGCGTGGAAGATCTACACCGACGAACTTCACTGTTTCACCTCTCTGTTCATTATGTTCTTCATTAAGGGTAATTAAAAGTTACTTTTACTGCCCTCTTTGATTCGAAATTTCTCTACAAAATATTCAAAGGTGTTTATTCTTCAAATCTTCACACACAAAACACCTCACAAATCTTCTGTTCTTGATTCATTTCTCTAAGCATCATTTTTCTTCAAGATTCCTCAATTGTGTGGATCCTCGATCTATACAACTCTGGAACCTAAGACAAAGCACACTTAGTGAAATTCTTCAAGACGCATCTGGTCAAATTCCTCTAACTTGTTCTTTTTGAAAAACCTTCTGAGAACGCATATGACCTCTCCAAATTCCTCGCAACTATATTCTGTTCACATGTACTCATGTCCGCTGCTGAATCACTAGGTTCTCATCAACTTAACTCATTTGCTGCGTTTCTCGAAGAAAAACTGCATACTTCTTCAGAGAATTCGATTGTTCAAATTCCTCAGCTGAAGAATATGGCAGATGGTAAGAAGCCACAGAAAGGAGGAAAGGAACCTGAGGTCATGACTGCTTTTGAGATCCTTGAGGATATTTATAAAGAGTACTGCACACCTGATGAAGCAAAGTTTGGCAAAGAAAACAAAAATCAACGCAAGGTGCGCATTCAGAGGATTGAACGTAGATGGGCACGTGAATGAAGGGAGTACAGATACGTTACTCCAAAGTACATGAAGAAATTCGCTCTCAACCCTCCATGCGCAAGAGCCCCATTGGCACCTGGCCAAGTGGCTGATCCCACTAGCGTCAAACGCGGTGAGAACTTTCCGGAAGAATCGGCCAGATGCCAAGCTAAGCTGGCTAGACAAGCCAGAGAAGCAGTGAGGAAATTCAACGAAGATTCTGCTGCTGCTGCCACTGAGGCCTCTGTCAAGCCGAGAAAATCAATGGCAAAGAAGCCTGCTCGTAAGCCAAGTGCTTCACCAACAGTGCCCTCACGGCCAAGTTCCTCAGCTGCGCCCTCATGGCCAGGAACTTCAAAATCTTCAAAACCAGTTCCTCAAGCTGCTCCTGCTCCTCCGAAATCCTCAGCACCTCCTCCAAAGTCCTCAGCTGTTCCGACTAAGTCCTCAGCACCTGTGCATCTGGCCTTGTGCCAAAGGACTATAGGAATCTCTATTGCCTCTGGTGTCTCAGCAAGTTCCTCAGCTGCGCCAAATTCTTCATCTAGCCCCACTCTGCTGAAGACCAAGACAACTGCTGGATGAGGTCCTCGGCCAAGCCCCAAGAAGAAGCAGGTCCCCTTCCAAGAGCCACCTGAAGATGATGAGGCTGATGATGATGAACTTGCAGAAATCATCAGAGACCGGCAAGAAAGGGCCGCTAGAGCCAAAGGCACACCTGTGCCACTGCTTTTGGATTCAAGGGCAATCCTCGATTATATTGATCTCTGGCATAAGGACCCAAATACGCCTATGCCTGACTTCAAGTTGACACCTGGTCAAAATCACATGCTGACTCACTTCATCCAAGAGGAGAAATGGAAGTATGACCAGGCCAGGCAGATCAAGAAGGCCCAGTACAAGAAAGAGAAGTTTCTGAAGGCCAATGTGGTCAAAATGACGACTGATGAACTCAATAAGATTCAGTCTGAAATCAAAACCCTCAGCGACAAATTCAATTCATACTATGCTGATTGGAAAGGAGCCAAAGTCAGGTTTGTGAAACTGATTGAGAAGTTCACCAATGTTGCAGCCCCATCGCAGCAAGAAGTTCCTCAAGCTGAAGCTTCTGCTCAGCCCGCTGAAGAACATGCCAGCAGCGCTGATGACTTTCAGGCTGCCGAAGAAAATGCTAGTTCCAGGGCTGATGACTCCATTCCAGCCGCTGAAGAAATTGCCAGGGCATCCTCTAGTGGTGCGCCTGAAGAAACTGAAGAAATCAGGGCAACTGCATCAGTTGCGCCTGAGGAAATTCAAACAGATTCCATAGCTCCTCCCACACCTACGCCAACTCCAATCCTTCCATCTGCATCAGATGTGAAGAAGACCAAGGCTTCAAAGAGAGCTGGAGTAAAGAAGAGGAAAGCATCAAGTGCCTCAGAATCTTTAGCTCCAAAGAAGATGAAGCCTATGACCAGCTCTTTTGAAACTCCTATCGATGTTGTTCCGATTTCTGCCATGCCATCAAAGGACCTTGTTCCTTTTGATGAAGAATATGAGATCCCAAGCGGAACTGATGAAGAAACTCAATCTGTTACTTCGTCAGAGCAGATTGATAAGGAAATTGAAGTGGACACGATCCCTTCAACCCAAGTGGTATCATCACCAATGCCTCAATTTACTGCTGAAGAGGCTGGTGTTGAAGAAATCGATGATGAAGATGTGGAGATCGGAAGCACAACGCCAGTGATGAATGATGACTTTTGGGAAAGTCAACATCCTCATTCCCCACTCTTCACCCCACTACAACAAATTCCTCACTCCCCTGCACCAACAGTTCAATTGGGCTCTGAAGAAACTCATCCCACCTCATCTGTCCGTGAAGACATTCCAGCCACTAGTGCTGAAGAAACTGTTACTGCTGACAATGTGACTGCACCTGAGGAGTAACCAGAAATTCCTCAGCCAGATGAACCTGAGATTGCGATTCCTGAGGTAGTGATGCAACTCACTGACACTCCTCTGCCCAAGCCAAAGGATCCATTCTCGCGCAAGCAAAAGTTCAAGGCTGAAGACTTCTTTGGCGAGCACGTATTCTTCATAGATTACAACCCATATGACTCTACTCGCATAAGGCAGAGGCATTTCTGGACTGCTAGTCAAGCCAACTTCTATTCCTCAGTGCTGTTCAACAAAGACAAAGTCTTCGACCATGCACATATTCCTCATGTAGACATGGAATCTCTGCCGTGCTTCGAGCCAGTCCTCAGTGTTCTTCACGATGCTGGGCTGTTAAACTTCTGTACTGATATCTGTGATTGGAATGAAGAACTCATTCTTCAGTTCTATGCAACGCTGCAAATCACAGGAGATTCTGAAGATGTGAATTCATGGGTGCTGGACTAGATGATAGAGAACACTCATCACAAGGCACCAGCATCTAAATTGCTTCGTGCCCTACCACTCAGTCCTCCCCTTGAAGATGCACATTGTGTCTACAATGAAACTGAGCTTTCAAATCACTACATGCAAGTTTTAATGAAGCCTTTGAAGCCAGGGCAGGCCCCTCGAACCAATTTCCTCGTCAAGGAATTGTTGTATGTGCCTCGGACTGTGTATCGCATTCTGTCGAAGACAATGAGTCCTATCAAAGGCCACAACTCAAATGATGAAGAAGTCGTTGGCATCATGAAGAATATGCTTTTCAACATCATTCCTGGCGTTCCTGTCAACTTCCATGATTTCTTCATGAGGACTCTGGCCAATATTGCAATGTCACCATTTGAGCTGAAACCTTATGCGCCATGGATTATGAGATTCCTCAGGACAAGGTCTTCACTCAACTACAAAGCTGACACTCTGAACCACTGCAGCTACTTGCCTCCAATTGAAGTCCTCAAAAGGACATTTTCCTCAGCTGAAGAAAAGGGCAAGGCAACTGCTGTGATAGATGAAGGCATTCGTCCATTGGATGGTCAATTTCGCAAGGCTACATCCTATTCCACCAATGATGACTCTGCCACACATCACTCTGCCGCCAACAACAATGCCAAGCAAAATCCTCAAGCCACAGCACCCAGGGTGATGAATGATCATGAGTTACTCCTCAGTCTTCATTAGAAGGTTGATCGCAATCATAAATGGGTCAAGCGTCAGTTCGGTTCAATTCTTCACAACATGACTTCAACACACAATGAATTGAAGAAAAACCACCACTACCTCCATGAAACCCTCAACCGCACCTGGGTTGTTCTGTCTCAAGTTTACAGCGCTCAAGATCTGAAGAAAATGGGTCTCAAAGAAGAGTTTGACTGGTCTGCACCTCCTCCGAAGAAATACAAGAAGGTCAAGGTTCCTTCTTTGGTGGCCAGCTCCTATTCTTCATTGCATGACACTGATGAAAATGAAGACTTGGACGACACTGCGGCAGGCCCTACTTCAACAACCGACACCGACAACGCTGGCGCTCCTTCATCAACTTGATTATCTTCAGGGGCGTTAGTCCTTAGTTTCGATCCTTTTGGTCATTCGATGACAAAGGGGGAGAAATCTGAGTTAGTCTTCAAGCGGGTCTATTATATGGGTGTGTTTTTTTTTGCTAAGTTACAACTCTCGTTCTTCCGAAACTTTTATTGGATCGAGTTGTAAACTTAAACCCGATGGTGGTTTGATACTTTTGCTACGTTATTCTGCATGCTTATTCCTCGTTAATATTATCGCACGCATGCTGAAATACGTCAGTCACCATTTTTCATCATGCATTTCAAATTCTTCATATTATATATCAAATGCGTGAATGAATTACAAGATATAGGGGGAGATCTCCATGATTCAGCTCTTCAAGTGTGCATTGCTTCAAAAGCAATTTCCTCACTATGCACATCTTCAAGGGGAGTTCTTCTATATCTTGCAATCAAATTCCTCAATATTAGTTTTTACACTTCATATATTTATCCCCATTGAAAACTTAACCAATATTGTCATCAATCACCAAAAAGGGGGAGATTGTAAGTGCATCTAGTGCCCCTTAGTGATTTTGGTGTATTAAAGACTTATAGGTTAAGGATCTAATGTGTTTATGAGTGTACATAGGTCTATAAGTCTATGAGGAATTTGATATTTACAGAGAAAGTCGACCTCTAAAAATGAAGTTCTTCGACTGATTACTTTGATATTCTGAAGACTTTCTGAAGACTTTGAAAGTGAAGAAATTGGTGTAACCTTGAAGACTTGGTATTCATTCGAGGAACATGAAGCATGAAGACTTTTGTTTTTGTAGTTTCATTTTCTCTTTCTTGAGTCATAGGAAACACCGTACTATTAAAGGGGGTCGGGGAAATACTAAGGAAAAATTTCCATGTGATGCTCAACTCAAATCCTACACCTACCAATCCCTTCGAGTGAAGCCATTAGAAATCTCATACAGTTCAGTCAAGTTCTTCAGTGATAGAGACGCAGTTCTTCTGGTCACTAAGGACTTTGTTCTGACTGAGGAGTTAGGAATTCGGCAGTGCGGATTGCCTACACAGTGAGGAACATGATAGCCCTGAGGAACTTGTACCTCAAATTTCCGACCGTTGCTGTGCTACCGCCAGCTGTTCCAAAATATCTTATCCATCCAACGGTCATATCATTGAAGGGCATTTATGTCTTATCATGTTGGGCTGCTCCCTAGGCTATAAATAGCCGCCCCCTGCAACCACTAGCTGGTTGGCTGCTCCGCGAGAAACTGACACTTGTCATTTGAGAGCATCCCATCCTCCGAGGACTTTGAGCGAAAATCATCAAGTGAGGAAAACCCATACCCAAACCCAAACACCTACAAACCCAAAGTGATTGAGCATCACTGAAGAGATTGACCCTGAGTGGATCCGACGCTTGTTACCTTTGAAGACTGTGCTTCTTCCAGATGGTTAGGCGTCATGGTCTAGAGCAACCAAGAGGAATTGTGGATCGCCGAGTGACCGAGTTTGTGAAGGTTCGGAAGTCACCTGAAGACTTACCACGAGTGATTAGGCGAGGACTGTGTGTCCTTAGCTCAAGGAGAATACGGTGAGGACTGTGTGTCCGGGACTGTGTGTCCTCAGGTTTAAATACCTAGCCGCTCCAACCAGATGAACAACTGAGACAACAGTTGGAACTGGTCTACCAAATCATTGTCTTCACCAAGCCAACTGGTTCTATTTCCTCAACACTTTCATTTCCTCATTACTGTGTTCTTTGTTTGTTCATATCTGTGTTTGAAGACTTTGACTGAAGACTTTCTCAATTTCCTCAGTTCAATTTCTTCAGTCTGTTTGCCTTCATCTTGTGCTATACTGTGTTTACGCTTTCTGTACTCTGTATTTGTCTTCATTTCATCATGATGACCATGCATGTATTCTGCTATGTTTACTTCTGAGTAATTATTCCGCTGCAAGTAGTTCTTCCCTAAGGAATTTCCTCACTAGCAAATTCCTCAGTGAAGAATTTCATAAAAAATCGCATATTCACCCCCCCTCTAGTCGATATAACGCACTTTCAACTTTTCATCTTTATCATAAAAATACCAAAAATATTATCTTATCATCTCTATCAGATCTCACTCTCGTATGTGACCGGGAAGGGATTGACAACCCCTTTATCGCGTTGGTTGCGAGGTTCTTGTTTGTTTGTGTAGGTGCGTGGGACTCGCACGTGGACTCCTACTGGATTGATACCTTGGTTCTCAAAAATGAGGGAAATACTTACGCTACTTTATTGCATCACCCTTTCCTCTTCAAGGGAAAACCAACGCAGTGCTCAAGAGGTAGCAGTCTCTATGATAAATTCTGTCAACTAGCTGTTCCACAGGTGCATGCAGGTGACATTGTGGTCTTCTGGTTGGATAAATGGAAAATTGATAACAGAGCTGTCTCGTAGAAGGAAAGATTCCCACGTATTCATTCTTTTCTCATTGATGACTTGATCACGGTTAGGGATTTCTTTGATCTGTCGATAGAGACTGATAATCTCCACCTTCCTATGTCAGGTGAGGCCTATTAAGAGTTTCACCAGCTTCAACCTTTGTTAGCTCTAATCAACCTTGATCCTGAGGGTAAGGACAGCTGGAAATGGCCATCAAAGTCTGGAGACTTTCAATCAAGGATCTATTATGAGTTTAAATTTTGTCATCTGGTGGTTGATCCTATATTTAAGTGGATCTGGAAATGCTCATGCACTCTCAAGATCAAAGTTTTTGGATGGCCCCTCCTGATGGATCGGTTGAATACCAGGGACATGATGCAACATAGGCATTGGAATGTGCACGATGACACTTGTGTTTTGTGTCACATGTCTAACCATGAGGATCGTGTGCATATTTTCTTTACTTGCAATTTTAGTGAGCGTGTATGGAATTACCTTCGTATCTCTTGGATCTCACACCCAAACCAGACTACTTACATGATGGCATCGGCTGGCAGGAGGGACTTTGGTTTCCCATTCTTCTCTGAAGTGGTTTTTACTGCCACATGGAATATTTGGACTCAGAGGAATGGCAAGATTTTCAGAAATGGAACACCTAGCTTCAGAGCTTGGAGGAGAAACTTATTTCCCTGTTAGCACATAGGATTAGATGTAAATATAGAGATAGTCTTCTCTCTTGGATAGCTTCCCTCCCAATTCCCATAGGTCTTTTGGTAAGTACTCTTTTCCTCTTTCCCATGTATATTGTACAATATTTTGTATTGAGTTTTAATAAAGAGTTGTGGGGCTGTTGCCTTGCAGTACATAGTCAAAAAAATTATATATTATTTTTTGGGACTAACCTATTAACTTAGTGCCTAGTGCCAGTTACTGTTTTTTGCTTGTTTTTTGGTTTCACGGAATATCAGTACCAAACGAAGTCCAAATGCCACAAAACTTTTTGGAGATTTTTGTCTGCACAAAAGAAACACTAGAAGCTTCGGGAGAAGACCAGATGATGAAGCATGGGCCCACGAGGGACCAGGGCGTGCCCAGGGGGTAGGCGCGCCCTAGTGGCTTGTGGGGCCCATGAGGCTCTGTTTGACCTAATGATACGTCTCCAACGTATCTATAATTTTTGATTGTTCCATGCTATATTATATCCTGTTTTGGATGTTTATTGGGCTTTGTTATACACTTTTATATTATTTTTGGGACTAACCTATTAACCGGAGGCCCAGCCCAGAATTACCGTTTTTTGCCTATTTTAGAGTTTCGTAGAAAAAGAATATCAAACGGAGTCCAAGCGGAATGAAACATTCGGGGACGTGATTTTTGGAACGAACGTGATCCAGAGGACTTGGACTCTACGCAAAGCAACGAACGAGGAAGGCACGAGTTAGGGGGTGCGCCTACCCCCCTAGGCGCGCCCTCCACCCTCGTGGGCCCCATGTTGCTCCACCGACGTATTCTTCCTCCTATATATACCCATGTACCCGGAAAAAATCAGATACGGAGCCAAAACCCTATTTCCACCACCGCAACTTTCTGTACCCGTGAGATCCCATCTTGGGGCCTTTTCCGGAGCTCCGCCAGAGGGGGCATCGATCACGGAGGTCCTCTACATCATCTCCAAGGCCTCTCCGATGAAGTGTGAGTAGTTTACCTCAGACCTTCGGGTCCATAGTTATTAGCTAGATGGCTTATTCTCTCTTTTTGGATCTCAATACAATGTTCTCCCCCTCTCTTGTGGAGATCTATTCGATGTAATCTTCTTTTCCGGTGTGTTTGTTGAGACCGATGAATTGTGGGTTTATGATCAAGATTATCCATGAACAATATTTGATTCTCATATGAATTCTTTCATGTATGATTGGTTATCTTTCCAAGTCTCTTCGAATTATCGGTTTGGTTTGGCCTACTAGATTGATATTTCTTGCAATGGGAGAAGTGCTTAGCTTTGGGTTCAATCTTGCGGTGTCCTTTCCCAGTGACAGTAGGGGCAGCAAGGCACGTATTGTATTATTGCCATCAAGGATAAAAGATGGGGTTTATATCATATTGCATGAGTTTATCCCTCTACATCATGTCATCTTTCTTAATGCGTTACTCTGTTCTTCATGAACTTAATACTCTAGATGCATGCTGGATAGTGGTCGATGTGTGGAGTAATAGTAGTAGATGCAGGCAGGAGTCGGTGTACTTGTCTCGGACGTGATGCCTATATACATGATCATACCTAGATATTCTCATAACTATGCTCAATTCTATCAATTGCTCAATAGTAATTTGTTCACCCACCGTAATACTTATGCTCTCGAGAGAAGCAACTAGTGAAACCTATGGCCCTCGGGTCTATTTTCCATCATATTAATCTTCCAACACTTAGCTATTCTTATTGCCTTTTATTTTACTTTGCATCTTTATCATAAAAATACCAAAAATATTATCTTATCATCTCTATCAAATCTCACTCTTGTAAGTGACCGAGAAGGGATTGACAGTTTGTGTAGGTGCGAGGGACTTGTGCGTGGCCTCCTACTGGATTGATACCTTGGTTCTCAAAACTGAGGGAAATACTTACGCTGCTTTACTGCATCACCCTTTCCTCTACAAGGGAAAACCAACGCAGTGCTCAAGAGGTAGCACCTAACTCCACCTCTATAAATTCTCTAAAATCGTGAAATCAATAGAGGAGTCTAGGAAATACTTTTTCTGCCGCCGCAAGTTCCAGAACCACGAGATCCCATCTGGAGGCCTTTTTCGGCACTCTGCCAGAGGGGGATTCGATCATGGAGGGGCTCTATATCATCCTTGTTGCCCCTCCGATGATGCCTGAGTAGTTTACCATGGACCTATGGGTCCATAGTTAGTAGCTAGATGGTTTCTTCTCTCTATTTGATCTTCAATACAATGTTCTCCTCATTGTTCTTGGAGGTCTATTTGATGTAATAACTTTTTGCGGTGTGTTTGCTGGGATCCGATGAATTGTGAGTTTATGATCAAATCTATCCATGAATATTAATTGAGTTTTTCTGAACTCTTTTATGATTACTATAGCCTCGTATTTCTTCTCCAATTTATTACTTTGGTTTGGCCAACTAGATTGATTTATCTTGCCATGGGAAGATGTGCTTTGTAATGGGTTCGATCTAGCGGTGCTTAATCTCAGTGGCAGAAGGGGGCATGACACGCATGTATCGTTGCTATTAATGGTGAAAAGATGGTGTTTTATTCATACGTGAGTTTATCTTGTCTACATCATGTCATCTTGCCTCAGGTGTTACTCCATTTTTCCATGAAATTAATACACTAGATGCATGCTGGATAGCGGTTGATGTGTGGAGTAATAGTAGTAGATACGAAATCATTTTGGTTTACTTGTCTCGGACATGATGTCTATATATGATCACTGCCTTGGATATTATCATAATTATTTGCTTTTTCTACCAATTGCCCAACAGTCCCACCGTATGCTATTTTCAAGAGAAAAGTCTCTAGTGAAAACTATGCCCCCCGGGTCTATATTTTATCATATATTAAAATCAAAAATACCTTGATGTAATTTTATTTTTATTTTTGTTTGATCTATCTATCAAAAACAATACAATTTAATCTTGCTTATAACCATAAAGGGATTGACAACCCCTTGTTCGTGTTGGATTGCAAGTATTTGTTGTTTGTGTGCATGTGCTCTTAACGACTCATTGCTTGGTTCTCCTACTTGATTAATAACCTTGGTTTCATAACTAAGGGAAATATTTATCTTTACTATACTGCATCATCCTCTCCTCTTCAAGGAAATACCAACGCAGCTCACAAGTAGCAATGCATGGATCCTTAAGGAGTGCATCCGCCTTTGGCGGATGTTGCCGACAGTTGCTCAGAGAGGGGAGCGGTGACGGCTACTCCTGGCCTCCACAAATGAGGGTTACTACGGGAGGGGAGGGGAGAGCGAGAAGGGACAAGAACAGGTAAACCTAACACAATAAAGGAGGGAATGGGCAGAAAATTTACATCACAAAATTCTCTCCCTCTATTCAATTAATTGGCCCGACAACCAATTAATCTGCTAGACCAGTTAATGCGATGGATAAGGTGTTATCGCATCTGTGACCTACGAATTCAGGATTAACTGCCCAATTACCTTAAATATCAGTCGATTTTTTAAATAGTGGTAGTTTTTATTTCACTTGAAAGCAATAAACAATAGTATAACATAGGGTTTTATCTCCAAGGAGAGCACGAACCTGGGTAAAAACCCGTGGCCATGTTACCATCGTATCAAGACCCATAGTCCGGGACCCACTACCCGAGATTTGCTATATTTGAATCCATAATTGATGGTCCGTACGGGTCCCTCTAAGAAGTCGTGGTGATTCGATGGGGATCACGATCAGCAAGTGGGTTGATGCCGGCATGACCTTCATACCTGGCCAAACCTTCGTCTTTGGCAACATCGCCCTCCTCGCCGACTCGGTTGGCAATCTTGTTCAAGTCAAAATCACTGCCCCAGGCCAAATCACTAGATTTGTCATTCTAAAGTATATCGCAAACTCACGTGGAGGTCCCCATAAATTAGGTGTCAAACAGGAGCAGAGTATCTGAGAGAATCAAATGTGCAAGATATAGAAAAATTGATGGCTATTGGAGCAGCAAGAAGCTTTCCAGGTATGCTCGGTTCAATCGATTGCAAGAATTGTCAAATGGAAGAACTGCCCCAAAGATATGCGCGATATGCACTAGTGTAGGAAGATATATAAAGAAGGTATTAATTAAGATTGCATCCAAAATCAAATTTCAAAAATAATTAACAAGCAAGATTATAGCTGTCGGTGTCAAAACCGGCGGATCTCGAGTAGGGGGTCCCGAACTGTGCGTCTAGGCGGATGGTAACAGGAGACAAGGGACACGATGTTTTTACCCAGGTTCGGGCCCTCTCGATGGAGGTAAAACCCTACTCCTGCTTGATTAACATTGATGATATGGGTAGTACAAGAGTAGATCTACCACGAGAACAGAGAGGCTAAACCCTAGAATCTAGCCTATAGACTAAAACCCTCCGATTTATATAGACACCGGAGAGGTCTAGGGTTACACAGAGTCGGTTACAATGGTAGGAGATCTACATATCCGTATCGCCAAGCTTGCCTTCCACGCCAAGGAAAGTCCCATCCGGACACGGGACGAAGTCTTCAATCTTGTATCTTCATAGTCCAAGAGTCCGACCAAAGGTATAGTCCGGCTCTCCGGACACCCCCTAATTCCGGACTCCCTCTGTAGCCCCTGAACCAGGCTTCAATGACGACGAGTCCGGCGCGTAGATTGTCTTCGGCATTGCAAGGCGGGTTGCTCCTCCGAATACTTCATAGAAGATTGTGAACACAAGGATAGTGTCCGGCTCTGCAAAATATCTTCCACATATTGCCATAGATAGAATAGTATTTACACAAATCTAATCTGCTGACGTATTCCATAGCGTGACATCACACCACGGCCAAGCCTTTATTCTGTCCCACCTCAGTGCGTTTATCGAGGCGGTTTCCTCGGCATGTCTTATCAAAGCAGAGATCGTGTCCCCTTATTCCGGGATTCTCATCAATACGGGCGTGGGTAACCCAACCGTGCCATTGATTATGGCGCTTGGGGGATAAGCGAGTTTTACCAGGCTGGTGGGGACGCATAGTTTCGTCCGCCCATATAAGGGGATAAGGATCCACCTTTTCACCCACGCCTTCTTCCTCCTTTGCTCATCCGTCTCCGCGCACTCGAGCTCCAACGCCCAAGTCCGCATTCCCCACCTCAACCTTCTCCAGCCATGTCCTTAGCGGGAGGCAAGTGGATGGTTTCCTCCGTTATGGAGGGACACATCAAGAAGCTGAGGAAGGCCGGATACCTGTCCAATGACATCGCGCACCAGCTCCCCGACAAGGGGCATCTCATCCCCACCCCTAGGCCCCATGAGAGGGTGGTGTTCGTCCCCCATTTCCTTCACGGACTGGGCTTCCCTCTCCACCCATTTGTCCGGGGGCTCATGTTCTACTACGGCCTGGATTTCCATGATCTGGCCCCAAAATTCATCCTCAACATCTCGGCGTTTATCGTCGTGTGCGAGGCCTTCCTCTGCATCCAACCCCACTTCCGCTTATGGCTTAAGACCTTCAATGTCAAGCCGAAGGTAGTGCGCGGCAACCAGGCGGAGTGCGGAGGCACCATGGGGTGCAAGATGCCCAACGTCCTATGGATCGAGGGCTCCTTCGTGGAGACCCTAAAGGGGTGGCAATCGGGATGGTTCTACATCACCGAGCCGCGTGACCCTAAATGGGTCGCAACCCCCGAGTTTCGATCCGGACCCCCTACGCGGTTCACCTCCTGGAAAGAGACGGGCCTATCGTGGGGTAAAAAAGGAGAGCTATCCGGACTCCAAACATGCGTCCAAAGCCTGGTGGACAAGAAGCTCAAGCTTGTCAATGTAGTCCAGGTTATGCTCATCCGCCGGATCCTCCCGTGTCAACAACGGGCTTTCAGCTTGTGGGAGTTCGACCTGGCGCAGCACCGAGCTCTGAGGAGGCTCTTCGACACAACGAACAAAGATGCCTGGAAGGCGCTATTCAAGGGCGTCGAGGCTCCCGCATCCGCTACCGAGGATCGCGGATTCAGCACGCAGCATCCAGCCAGCGCGGTAAGCTGTTTTTACCTCTTACAGGATGTTTGTCTTTCATAGTTTGACTCTATGCGGGATCTAAGCCCCCATGCCTTTGATAGGACTGGCAGTGGATAGCCGAACAGGTCAACTGTCCGGCTCCTTAGCCCGAAGATCCAGCGGACGCTCGCTTAGCGAAGTTGCTGGTCCCGGCACCGTACGAGGTGCCGGAGAAGAAGGACAAGAAGAAGGCCACGGGAATTTAGAAGAGTTCCCGGTGCCCGATGGAGTCGGACTCATCATCCGATGACTCCGAGGCGCACTCCTCCCACGAAGATGAGGAGGAGGAAAAAGAGGCCTCTCCCCCTCCAGCAGGGGGAGGAAAGAAAAGGAAGGCCGCCCCAACTGGGGAGGCCGAGGGGTCCAAGAAGGGAAGGACCCTTCCTCCGGACTGCTCCACCAACGCCGCCGACGACCAAGAGGAGTGGTCGCTCAGGGCCAAGCCCCTGGCGAAGTCATAAGTATTCTGACACCAGAGTGACTCATAGTGTTTCTTCATTAGACAACTTCTCCTTACGCCGAATAAAATTATGCAGTCTGCCCAAAGCCCAACTCGACACATCATCGAGCGGCTCCCTGGATCCGTCGGATGTGAACAGCACTTCACTCCCAACCGCCTCCTCCCCTCATCCTACGGACAATGCCGAGGTGGTGTACCAAAAGGCTCCAAACCAGGAGGAGGTGGTCCTGGAGGCGCCGCAGGCGACCTCCCGGACTCCAGGCGCAAAGGGGACAAGACCCCCAAGGGATCCAAGTCCGGAGGCACCGGACAATTTGCTGGAGGTGCTTAACGGCGCCTCCATCGACGAGGAGCACCGCACTATTATGAGTGCGGTGATCCAGAAGGTTCAGTCCGCCAAGAGCGGGCTGACCGAAGCCTGTGCCAGGCTGCTAATAGGCTTTTAGGTATGTGAAAAATATGTAAAAATGTTACCGCATAGACAGTAGCCCCTGATGCTCTATTTGGCGTTCGGAAAGAAAAGCCGAATAGAGGATCTAATAAAATTCGCAGGAGTCTAACATAATTGAGTCAATATGCGTATGCAGACTTCGCTGCTGGCCTCCACCGCACTGACTACGGAGGTGGACACGCTGAAGCAGAACCTCAAGCGGTCCGAGAATGAGCTCGGCCTTGCCAAGAAGCATCTCAAGGAGAAGGAAGATAAGTAATACCTTTTGTAAGTATATAAAAAAGATGTGGTTGCAAAAAATGATAGGATCAACGTGCTATTACAGGGGCCACGATCGAGGTGGCGACCCTAAAGAAAGCGTTGTCCGAGGCCGAACACAAAGCGGCCGCGGAGCGCACAGAGCGAGAGAAGCAGGAGGCGCGGGTGGAGGAGGTGCAGAAAGAGCTCCAGGCTCTCGTGAAAAAACATGAGAGTTTGGAGCTTGACTCAAAGACGCGAGCGTCCGAGCTCATGGCAGCCCTTGACAGCGCCAAGTCTGCTAAGGCCGAAGCCCAAAAAGCGCTCCAGGAAATTGAGGCGATGGAGAAGATAGCGGCGGGTAAGGCATTCATTATGAAAAGCAAGCACGTGAAAGTGAATTACTTGTTACTTACCCGAGTCCGGAGCTCTCCAGGAGCGTTTGCAGATCTGCCCCGCAGTGTATCCGATGCCGCCGCCTACTACCGGGCCGAGGAAGGGAGCTCGACGGAGAAGGTGTTCTGGTCTCAGTATGCTGAGGCCGGACACCCGGTGCCCTTGAGCGACCAGCTGAAGCAACTGGTCGAGCTCCATATGGTGGCCGAACAGGCCATGAAGGGTCTCATAGTCCGGCTGTGGCCCGGGGAGGTGAAAGTGCAACTATCCCTAGGTGGTTTCGGTAATTCATAACAACATATAGCTCATTGAGCTAATGCTATTCCAAGATGATTATTTCAGGAAAGCTCAATGAATGGCATGGCATGGATGTGAAAGTGGAACCCTCAAAATGCTAAGGACAAAGGATTGGCTCAAGCTAAAAAGCTCAAGACTCTTCATTTTATATTTTAGTGATCCAAGATCGCATTGAGTCTTTAGGAAAAGCCAATACTATTAAGGAGGGATGATGTGTTGCTTAATGAGCCTCTTGCTTCATGTGCTTAGTGATATGCTCCAAAACCCTCAACTACTTTCCCATATCCACATATGACCTAAACCCTAAGCCAAACTCGGTCCTACCAATTCTTCCTATCCGGCGCCACCGAGTTTCACTTGTCAATAGCCACTGCCAAACCCTAGCAATTCGGTTCTACCGATAAGGATCTCGGTCTCACCGAGATGGGGTTGCAAACTCTCTGTTTCCCTTTCGTAACTTTTCGGTCTTACCAAAAGAGCGAATTGGTCCCACCGAGATTGCAATGTAAACTCAGTGTTTCCCCTTTGTAACTTTTCGGTCTCACCGAGTTCCACTCGGTCTCACCGAAAGAGCAAATCGGTCCCACCGAGTTTGCCTGACCAACTCTCTGGTTAGCTAATTACCAAATTCGGTCTCACCGAGTTTGTGTAATCGGTCTCACCGAGATTACGTTATGCCCAAACCCTAACCATATCGGTCCTACCGAGTTGCATGTCAGTCCCACCGAAAATCACTAACGGTCACTAGGTTTACATTTTCGGTCCGACCAAGTTCATAGATTCGGTCCCACCGAGATTGGAAAACTGTTTAACGGTTGGATTTTGTGTGGAGGCTATATATACCCCTCCACGTTCTTCTCATTCGAGGGGAGAGCAATCAGAACACACACACCATTCCAACTCATATGTTCTGAGAGAGAACCACCTACTCATGTGTTGAGACCAAGACATTCCATTCCTACCATATGAATCTTGATCTCTAGCCTTCCCAAGTTGCTTTCCACTCAAATCTTCTTTCCACCAAATCCAAATCCTATGAGAGAGAGTTGAGTGTTGGGGAGAATATCATTTGAAGCACAAGAGCAAGGAGTTCAATCCCTACACACCATTTGTTACTTCTTGGAGAGTGGTGTCTCCTAGATTGGCTAGGTGTCACTTGGGAGCCTCCGACAAGATTGTGGAGTTGAACCAAGGAGTTTGTAAGGGCAAGGAGATCGCCTACTTCGTGAAGATCTACCGCTAGTGAGGCAAGTCCTGTGTGGGCGATGGCCGTGGTGGGATAGACAAGGTTGCTTCTCCGTGGACCCTTCGTGGGTGGTTGCTTCTTCGTGGACCCTTCGTGGGTGGAGCCCTGTGTGGACCCGCGCAACCGTTACCCTTGGGTGGAGCCCTGTGTGGACTCGCGCAACCATTACCCTTCGTGGGTTGAAGTCTCCATCAACGTGGATGTAGGATAGCACCACCTATTCTTGCAAGTTGCATGCTTTACTTTCCGCTGCCAATATACTCTTTGCATGCTTGCTTGAATTGTGTGATGATTGCTTGACTTGTCCCAAAATAGCTAAAATCTGCCAAGAACTAAAATTGGGAAAAGGTTAAGTTTTTATTTGGTCAAGTAGTCTAATCACCCACCTCTAGACATACTTTCGATCCTACAAGTGGTATCAGAGCTTTGGTCTCCATTTGCTTGATCTCCATAGCTTTTGGTGGTCATAGCCTTGGTTTCACAACCTAGGAGAGTATGGCGTCTAGCGAGGGAAATTATCACCGTAGAGGTCCTTACTTTGATGGTACTAATTTTGCTAGTTGGAAGCATAAAATGAAAATGCATATTCTTGGACATAACCCCACCGTTTGGGCTATTGTGTGTGTTGGTTTGCAAGGTGACTTCTTTGATGGGAGAGAACCGAACCGTGAAGCTACCGCGGATGAGTTGAAGATGTTGCAATACAATGCTCAAGCTTGTGATATTCTCTTCAACGGATTGTGCCCCGAAGAATTCAACAAAATCAGCCGCCTTGAGAATGCAAAGGAAATTTGGGACACTTTGATTGATATGCACGAAGGTACCGACTCTGTCAAGGAATCCAAGTTGGATGTGCTTCAAAGCCAACTTGACAAGTTCAAGATGAAGGATGGTGAAGGTGTCGCCGAAATGTACTCTAGGCTTGCTCTCATCACAAATGAGATTGCCGGCTTAGGAAGTGAAGAGATGACCGATAGAGTCATCATCAAGAAGATTCTAAGAGCCTTGGATGGAAAATATGATACCGTGTGCACATTGATCCAAATGATGCCCAATTACAAAGATCTCAAGCCAACGGAGATGATTGGAAGAATTGTTGCTCATGAGATGTCACTTAAGGATAAAGAGGAACTTCACAACAAATCAAGTGGTGCCTATAAAGCCTCATGTGAAGCCCCTACATCATCAAGTGAGAAACAAGACTTCAATGAAGAATTGAGCTTAATGGTGAAGAACTTCAACAAGTTCTACAAGAGTAGAAGCAAATATAGAAGCTCCAAGTCAAGGTCCTACAATGACACAAGATGTTCTAGTCGAGAGCGAAACTGCTACAATTGTGGAAGACCCGGACACTATTCCAATGAGTGTACGGCTCCTTACAAGAGAAGAGAAGATTCTCCAAAAAGA
Organism: Triticum timopheevii; assembly: GCA_963921465.1. Taxonomy (NCBI): domain Eukaryota; kingdom Viridiplantae; phylum Streptophyta; class Magnoliopsida; order Poales; family Poaceae; genus Triticum; species Triticum timopheevii. Next base: position 739,936,229 of record OY997267.1, read on the forward strand.
AGAAGCAAAGGATCACCACCAAGAGAGAGAAGGAGTAGAGATGATCGTTATGAACGAAGATACTCACGGAGAAGCAAGGATTCAGAAAGGAAGGAAAAATCATCAAGGAGCTACACAAGACGAAGACATCAAGCTCATGTTGGTGAATGGGTATCCGGCTCCGACTCCGACAGCCACTCCGAGAGAAGTTATCACTCCGACTCCGAAGATACTCAAGATGAAGGTGTTGCCGGTCTAGCACTTGTGTCAACCAACTCCTACGACATATTTGACTCACCAAATGAAGGAATTGGAAGATGCTTCATGGCCAAAGGTCCTGAGGTAACACACCCCGAGTATGTTGATTTCAATAGTGATGAAGATGACTTGTTAGGTGATGATTTGCTTGTTGACAACTCTAGTTATGACTACTATGATGAAATGTCAATTAAACATGCTAATCAAGATAAAATGAATGACAATGATAAGGAGAAAATTGAGGCCCTAACTAAAGAACTAAACACTCTTAAGTTAGCTCATGAAACCATCTTCGAAGATCATCGAGAACTTTTAAGAGCTCATGAGAAATTACGCTTTGAAAAGCTCAATCTTGAGCAAGAGCATCAGTTCTTAAAAGCAATCAATGATGATCTCCGCAAGAAAAGTTCTTCTTACATTGCCAAGTGTTTACTCTTATCCACTTACATGCCTCAAGTCAAGTCTAACAAGAAAGATTCTTCCTCTAGTAGTAACAATGATCATGCTAAATCCAATATTGTTACTTCTAGTAGCTCTCTTGATTCCACTAATGATTCTCTTAGCCAAGTTACACTTGAGCAAGAAAATAATTTATTGAAGGGAATTATAGAGAAAGGAGTGTACAAAAGCCTTGCCGGGAGTAAGCAATTCGAGGAAATTGTGCGCAAGCAAGGAATGCACCGGAAGAATCAAGGTGTTGGTTTTGAACGAAAGTTCAATGCCAATGGAGTTGAGTGGGAAGAAGATCAATACCCCAAGACAAAGTTTGTCCCTCAACAAGAGAAGTATGATGCTTCTTTCAAGGGGACACAAGCTCAAGATGATCTTCCACCACAAGACTACGAGCAAAAAGGCAAGGACAAGCTTCAAGAGGAAATTGATGCATTTGAAGAAGCTCCTAAGACCTTAGTCAAGTGGATTCCCAAGACTACTTCAAGTTCCACTTCATCAAGTACGACTACAACTCCAAGGATTCCAATCAAGATTATGTGGATCCAAAAGAAGAAGAACTAGAGAGTTCTTGAGGGTGACTCCGCCAACATACTTCACTCTTATCATTTTGGCAAGAACAAGTGCAATCAACTTCCACATCTTTCACTAGTTCAAGGAGTCACAAACCCTCTTGTTGGTAAGACAAGGGACAAGGTAACCTAAAAGTTTTCATGGACATCATCTTTTGTGTGCATCACTCTATGTCTATGGATATCCTTGTTTGTTCCTTATGGGACTAACCCATGCAGGTATTGAAAGTGCAATTCACTCAAATGGATAGCTCCAAGAGATCTACATCAACATTGAGCATCCACATCTTCAATATCTACATGAAGTCATCATCGACAAAACCCAAGGTTAGTTCATCCCTCTTAGGGGGGATATCACATCTAGGGGGAGCTTTACTCTAAGACCTGAGCTAAAGCAACTCTAAAGATGTGAACAAAACAATGCTTTATGTAAAAGTGGTAACCCCACTTGAGCTTAAACGATGAGTATGACCTATGATCAAGTGTTCTCATTTGACTCCTAAGTCAATATACTTATATATAGATGACCTAGTCATCGCAAATTTCTTGATAGATGCTAGAATTGGTTGTGCATGCCTTGTCACATATTTCATTTGCCATCTTATTGTGTGAGCATGTCGGTTGCATATTTTACTCATTCGAGGACATCCACTTGTTGTTTTGATTGTTTGGTTTTATCTTCTTTTTGCCAAGTGGATTGACAAGAATGCCTAAGAACCTCCTCTAGCTATCTATGATGTTCTCATCTCAAAATCTATTCATGCTGCACCACAAAATTTGATCAAGTCAGATTTGAACCACTCTGTGTGAGGAGCGCTCGGAGTCCCCGATTCGTCATAGACTTAAACTTCCAAAACCTCTTTATGATTCTCGGTCTGACCGATACTCCACCTTCGGTCCTACCGAGATCATTAAGTTAATCTAGGTTTTCAATCTCGGTGCAACCGATTTGAACATTTCGGTCACACCGAGTTTCAGTAACTGCTTGCAGTTATGAATCTCGGTGCCACCGAGTTATTCCACTCGGTCACACCGACAGGGTCGGGCTATATATAGTCACGGGCAAAATTTTGGAAATTTCTGCGAACCCCTTCGCCCGCGCGATAGCCTGCTCTGCCCTCGTGGTCTCCGGATCGTCTTCTCGCCGCCAGCAGCCTCCAGTCGCTGGTCTCCGTCGCCGTCAACGGGAATTCTGCCCCGCCGTTGCCGCCGTAGCAAGTCCCCGCCGAACTAGGGTATGGACTTGATCTTTGTGCTATTCCTCAATCTGATTCCTAGTACATTGTGATCATATTGATTCTAGCCACGATTGAAACACTCCTATCCAGTCAAAACGCTCATAGATTAGGTTGGATTCGAAAATTCTAGGTTTAGGTTTCCGCCGAAACTATCTCGGACCCACCGAATTGAAAAACTCGGTCCCACCGATTTGGCTTATGCCATTGCACAAGTGAGACTCGGTCTGACCGAGAATTACTTATCGGTGTGACCGATTTTTGAACTCAGTGAAACCCTAGCAGTCTCGGTGCCACCGAACTGTGACTCGGTCCTACCAAGTTCACTAGTTAAGGTTCTAAAAATGCTTCGGTATCACCGAGTTTGAAAATCGGTAGATCCGAGATGATTTCAGTGGGAAACTAAAACTAAGTTTTTGGATCATTCTTTTGCAAAAATCTCTGCATTTTGTGATGCTCATCCTTTCTACCTCATCTATAATCTATTCACAGGGTCAGGAGTCAGTTTGCAGCATGTCTGATCAAAGTGATAGCCAAAATATGTCAGAGCAGCAAGTGGTGATGAGTGAGGGCACTAGTCCCTCCAGTCATCTTATGAAGGCAGCAGGAGCACTCCTAGCAATTTGCCAAAGGCTGCCATGAGACAAAGGAAGAAGAGGACTTCAGATTCCGAAGATGAGGACTATGTGGAAGAGGAAGAGGCCACTTCCAAGAGAGTTGAGCCAGCTCAAGGCACTAAGCCAGGTCTGAAAATCAAAAGGCCAGCACGCAGGCAGCCAATGTCAAAGGCCAGAATGTCAACTGAGAAGCCCATAGAGCCAATTACAGCTGAGTGCAAGAAAAGGAAGGAAATGGTGAAGAAGACTGTGGCTAGAGTGCTTGGCAAAGCTTCCATCATGGAAGAAGAAGAGGAAGAAGAAGTAGCTGCACCAGCGCCCAAGGCACCCAAGGTAATGGGAGATGCCATAAAATCAGGAGGAGCTGCTTCCAAGGCCAAGTCAGCTCCAAAGCCAAAGCCTAAGAGAAATACAAGGAGCATTCCTGCAGCTAAGAAGAACAAGGCCCCAGTGCCTGAAACTGTTGCTGAAGAAGAGGAAGAGAATGTCCTGAGAAAGCTAAAGCCCAAGATCCCAGACCACAACAATGCTCATCCTGTGGCTGAGGACATGAAGCTCAGGAGAGATTCAGGGCTGAGGAAATGGAGAGAAGCAGACCCATATGCTTCAAGGAGAAGGACAGCAGTGGACTACAGATTTCATACCAAGGAGCAGCAAGATTTCTATGAGACTGTGCTGCTAGATAAGAAGCCCATTGTATGTGATATGAGATGGGTCGACTGGGAATATATCAAGGAAAATGAGGAGCACTATCCTGGAGCGCAAGACAGCTTCATAGCTTGTGGACTAGCTGACTTTGTTGGGCAGAAGCTCACAAAGTGGAACGAGGAACTGATCATGCAATTCTACTCCACGGCACACTTTTATCTAGATGGGACGATCACATGGATGTCTGAGGGTACAAGGTACCAATCCACAGTTGCGGAGTGGGCACAGATCATTAATTCCCCAGAGGAGCAAGATGATGACTTGGATATCTATGCCAAGAAGAAAATGGACCACAACTCAATGTCAAATATGTACAAGGAGATCCCAAATGAAGCACTTGATACCTTCAAGTTTGGCTCAGTACATTACCTTCTGTCAGGGCTCCCGACGATCAATTGGATACTAAGGCACACCTTACTGCCCAAGTCTGGATATCACAAGATGATCAGAGGCCATGCTATCAACTTGCTACATGTGTTTGATGTGCCTCAGAAGTTCAAGGTGATGAGCCTCATAGTGGAAACAATCAAGAGGACTGCAGCAGACCAGAAGAGGAGCTGCGGATATGCCCCTCAGATTCAGGAGCTCATCAACTCCAAGATGGGCACGGGCATATATTTATTGGACAAGGAACATTTACCCATCCGTCCAGATTTTGAGAACAATGAAGTTGTGATGACTAAGAACGAGCCATCGTCTGCACAAGCTTACGAAAAGAAGGAGAAGGCGAGGAAGGAGAAAGCTGCCAAGATGCCAACTCAAGAGGAGGCATCTGAGTATTTCTTGAAGACCAAACAAGAGCAGCTTGGTTACTTGATTGCATCCACGCTGAGGATTGAGCAAAGTCTGGCCACACTCACTCAAAATCAGCAGAGCCTAGAGAGAATCATGGAACAGAAGTTCTATGACTTGGATGTCAAAGTAACGAAAGTTCAGTCTGCAGTGGAGCAGCTCCAGGAGGACATGCAGGAGTGGAGAGGCAGGACTACTACTCATGCCTTCGCCAGAGTGCCAAGAGGCCCGAGGTCCTCTGCCGTGCCAGTTGCTGACACAAGAGCCACCACCTCAACACCAGCCACAGCCTCAGTTCCACCAGCTCCAGCATCTACTTCAGCTCCAACTCCAGCGACTACTTCAGCATCTACCGAAGCCTTCGTCCTTGGAGTGATCCGGACTCCATCACCACCTGAAGATCAAGACTGAGCGTCGATCTAGTGCTATGCATTTTCTAGGAACTTTTTGGTAACTTGTTGCCAAAGGGGGAGAAGATGTATAGATCATAGGCTTCGAGAGAGAGAGAGTGTTGCTTTTCTCTCTTGCTTTATTTGGTGGTTTTTCGAACTTGTTTGCTTTTGAGTGCTTGAGATACTACGTCATTGCTTATGAGACATTGATGATCATGTGTTTGATCATAAGCTACACTTAATGCTTGCTTAATGCTATTATCTTATCTATCTTATGTGATCATTCATTATTCTTGGTGATGAGTGCATGTATTTCATTCTTATCATTTTAAGCGCTCCACCAAGATGTATGTGACATGGAAGAGTAACCCATGACTCTAACTCCTTGTGCATTTGCAGTCCAAAGCAAATTTTAAATATGCACAAATTTAGGGGGAGCTCTTACTTATCACATACTTCTCAAAGCGACGATATATTTCATGCTAATCATCATTTGTCGAAGCTTTGATCTATATGTTGTCATCAATTACCAAAAAGGGGGAGATTGAAAGTGCAACTATCCCTAGGTGGTTTTGGTAATTCATAACAACATATAGCTCATTGAGCTAATGCTATTCCAAGATGATTATTTCAGGAAAGCTCAATGATTGGCATGGCATGGATGTGAAAGTGGAACCCTCAAAATGCTAAGGACAAAGGATTGGCTCAAGCTCAAAAGCTCAAGAATCTTCATTTTATATTTTAGTGATCCAAGATCACATTGAGTCTTTAGGAAAAGCCAATACTATTAAATAGGGATGAGGTGTTTCTTAATGAGCCTCTTGCTTCATGTGCTTAGTGATATGCTCCAAAACCCTCAACTACTTTCCCATATCCACATATGACCTAAACCCTAAGCCAAACTCGGCCCTACCGATTCTTCCTATCCGGCGCCACCGAGTTTCACTTGTCATTAGCCACTGCCAAACCCTAGCAATTCGGTTCTACCGATAAGGATCTCGGTCTCACCGAGATGGGGTTGCAAACTCTCTGTTTCCCTTTCGTAACTTTTCGGTCTTACCGAAAGAGCGAATCGGTCCCACCGAGATTGCAATGTAAACTCAGTGTTTCCCCTTCGTAACTTTTCGGTCTCACCGAGTTCCACTCAGTCTCACCGAAAGAGCAAATCGGTCCCACCGAGTTTGCCTGACCAACTCTCTGGTTAGCTAATTACCAAATTCGGTCTCACCGAGTTTGTGTAATCGGTCTCACCGAGATTACGTTATGCCCAAACCCTAACCATATCGGTCCTACCGAGTTGCATGTCAGTCCCACCGAAAAGCACTAACGGTCACTAGGTTTACATTTTCGGTCCGACCAAGTTCATAGATTCGGTCCCACCGAGATTGGAAAACTGTGTAACGGTTGGATTTTGTGTGGAGGCTATATATACCCCTCCACCTTCTTCTCATTCGAGGGGAGAGCAATCAGAACACACACACCATTCCAACTCATATGTTCTGAGAGAGAACCACCTACTCATGTGTTGAGACCAAGACATTCCATTCCTACCATATGAATCTTGATCTCTAGCCTTCCCAAGTTGCTTTCCACTCAAATCTTCTTTCCACCAAATCTAAATCCTATGAGAGAGAGTTGAGTGTTGGGGAGACTATCATTTCAAGCACAAGAGCTAGGAGTTCATTACCTACACACCATTTGTTACTTCTTGGAGAGTGGTGTCTCCTAGATTGGCTAGGTGTCACTTGGGAGCCTCCGACAAGATTGTGGAGTTGAACCAAGGAGTTTGTAAGGGCAAGGAGATCGCCTACTTCGTGAAGATCTACCGCTAGTGAGGCAAGTCATGTGTGCGCGATGGCCATGGTGGGATAGACAAGGTTGCTTCTCCGTGGACCCTTCGTGGGTGGTTGCTTCTTCGTGGACCCTTCGTGGGTGGAGCCCTGTGTGGACCCGCGCAACCGTTACCCTTGGGTGGAGCCCTGTGTGGACTCGCGCAACCATTACCCTTCGTGGGTTGAAGTCTCCATCAACGTGGATGTAGGATAGCACCACCTATCCGAACCACGGGGAAAACATTCGTGTCTCCAATTGCGTTTGAATTCTCCAAACCCTTCCCTTTACATTCTTGCAAGTTGCATGCTTTACTTTCCGCTGCCAATATACTCTTTGCATGCTTGCTTGAATTGTGTGATGATTGCTTGACTTGTCCCAAAATAGCTAAAATCTGCCAAGAACTAAAATTGGGAAAAGGTTAAGTTTTTATTTGGTCAAGTAGTCTAATCACACCCCTCTAGACATACTTTCGAGCCTACAGGAGGCCATGCCTGGGAGCTACTTCGGGCTGGTGAGGCGGCTAGTGGATGCCTGTCCATGGCTTGAGGACATCAAGCACTCCGTATGCATCGAGGGTGCCCGTAGGGCCCTTGCCCGTGCTAAAGTGCACTGGGGCAAGATGGACGCTGAGAAGCTTGTGATGAACGGACCACCGCTGGGCAAGGAGCATCGCAAGCCCGAGATGTATTATGAGGGCGTCCTGAAGGGTGCCCGCCTTATGGCGGATGAATGTTCCAAGGATGTAATCTTTGAGTGAACTCGCGTTTTGTGATCTTGTATGCTGAAAACTTGTTCATAAGCGCTAAGCAACGCTTTTGAATTTAAAATATTACCTTCTGTGCGGCCGTTTATTAAATTTGAGAGATGGCGAGTCGTCGGCTTCTGCCCCCATGCCACGAGGGCTGGGGTGTTCGGGCTAAATTTGAGCGCTCTTTTTCCCATTCTTGGGTCCTTCGAGGGAGGCGCTCAACACAACGAACAAGGCAATCGGACTATAATGCTTGAACACTCTCACTTAGCCATAGAATTCTATAATTTTAAATTTCGGCGAAGCCCCTAGTATTTGGATGACCGAGTTCGGGGCGCTATCCACGCCTAGGCCGGACAAAGACGACTCCTCTCTCTAAGCGGTATAAGTCTTTAGGGACTCGAAAACCTCTCGAACAGCGACCACCTCTCGCCCTATCATGACGGTTAGTTTTAGCTTTCTCCACTGAGGTGCTTAGCCCAGCTCAACCGGGGCACAATCGCAGTGTTTCTCCCAGCGCTACCTTAGCCGATATAGCGGAACGTAAGGTACCAAAACATGGGAGCCGGGCAAACCCAACTATTGACCCAAGACATGATTCGGAGCCGATGCATATAATGCTATAAGTTCGGGGTGCCGCACTTGTGAAAGTGTTCGGACTTCTCACACCATATTTTGGGGTACTTAAGCCCCTGGTGTATTTGGTCGTACCAAAGTGTACGGGTGCAACATGTCATTAATGAACATATATACGTAAAAAGGAGAATGCAATAATAGACAAAAGCTATGCATTGTTTATTTGAAAAGGCTGCAGTAAAAGCAGAATGATACAAATAGTGCAATAAGCAAAAGATGGGACTATTTGACATGTCCTTTCCAGGGGCGAGCTGCGGAATGGTATGCGAAACAGGTATACTGCTCGTTATAGAGACCACCTAGCAGTTCCGTAGTGCGGCGTAGCTTTCTGCTTCCCTGGCGGTTGTATCGTTTGTGCGGCAATTGTACTGCCGGACAGCCCCTAGCAGAGAATGGAGTCCTGAAAGTAAGAGAAAATGAAGAAATCGACAGCCCCTAGTGTGGTTTAAGCCGTGTTTCGGGCATGCCGTGATGGTGCCCCTCCCCCTGTGCCCATGGTATTTCCAGAGCGTAGTTATGTACGCATAGCACTAGTTTTGCAATTTCGCGAGGGCTGGGGTTGGGGCCGCACTGCTACGCTTGCTTGGAACGTGCCAGGCGGTCTTGTTGTAGGTTACTCCGGGCGCGCTTGACGGTGTCCGTACGTTTAATAGCCGGACTGGAGAATTGCCTTGAGAGGCTGCTTTGTACTTCCGCTGCAAGAGCCGCCGTATGCTCCTCCGTTCGGAGAGAGCGTTCGGTGTTTCCATTGACCGTAATGACTCCTCGAGGGCCTGGCATCTTGAGCTTGAGGTATGCGTAGTGCGGCACCACATTGAACTTGGCAAATGCGGTTCGCCCGAGCAGTGCGTGATAGCCACTGCGGAACGGGACTATGTCGATGATTAACTCCTCGCTTCGGAAATTATCCGGAGATCCGAAGACCACTTCAAGTGTAACTGAGCCTGTACTGTTGGCCTCTACACCTGGTATGATGCCTTTAAAGGTCGTTTTAGTGGGTTTAATCCTTGAGGGATCTATTCCCATTTTCCGCATTGTATCCTGATAAAGCAGGTTCAGGCTGTTGCCGCCGTCCATAAGGACTCTAGTGAGGTGAAATCCGTCAATAATTGGGTCTAGAACCAATGTAGCGAATCCGCCATGACGGATGCTAGTGGGGTGGTCCCATCGATCAAAAGTGATCGGGCAGGAGGACCATGGGCTGAACTTTGGGGCGACTACCTCCATCGCGTATACGTCCCTTAGCGCACGCTTCCGCTCCCTCTTGGGGATGTGGGTTGCGTATATCATGTTCACCGTCCGCACTTGTGGGGGGGAAGCCCTTCTGTCCACTACTGTTCGGCGGCCGGGGCTCCTCCTCGTCGTCGCTATGTAGCCCCTTGTCTCTATTTTCGACATGTAACTTGTCGGCCTGCTTGAACACCCAACAATCCCTGTTGGTGTGATTGGCTGGCTTTTCGGGGGTGCCATGTATCTGGCACGAGCGATCGAGTATTCGGTCCAAACTGGACAGGCCCGGAGTATTTCTTTTAAATGGCTTTTTCCGTTGACCGGGTTTAGAGCCTCTGAATCCGGCATTAGCTGCCGTATCCTCAGTATTCTCGTCGTTAATGTGGCGCTTGTGCTTGTTGCGACGCGACCTGCCATTGCTGTCCTTGGTATCCGAATTACCAGGGCTCTTGGTCATGTTATTGCTACGAGCTAGCCAGCTGTCTTCTCCCGCGCAAAAGCGGGTCATAAGTGTCGTGAGGGCTGCCATAGATTTTGGCTTTTCCTGTCCTAGGTGCCGGGCAAGCCACTCTTCACGGATGTTATGCTTGAAGGCCGCTAGGGCCTCTGCGTCCGGACAGTCGACGATTTGATTTTTCTTGGTTAGGAACCGTGTCCAGAATTGTCTGGCAGATTCGTCTGGCTGCTGGATTATGTGGCTTAGGTCATCAACATCTGGTGGTCGCACATAGGTGCCCTGGAAATTGTCGAGGAATGCGGCTTCCAGGTGCTCCCAACAACCAATTGATTCTGCTGGCAAGCTGGTCCTTTAAGCTTGAGTGGGAGGTATTTGATGGCGTGTAGATCATCACCACGGGCCATGTGGATATGAAGGATATAATCCTCGATCCATACCGCCGGATCTGTTGTGCCATCGTATGACTCAATATTTACGGGTTTGAAACCCTCTGGGATTTTATGATCCATTACTTCATCTGTGAAGCATAGCGGGTGTGCGGCACCTCTGTACTGGGCTATATCATGATGTAGCTCCAATGAGCTTTGTCTGCTGTGTTCGGCCCGGCCGGATTTATTGTATCCGGCGTGACGATTATCGTCTCGTGTCGTGGGGCGCCCGCGCGATCTGTAGATTGATCTTCTTTGCCTTGCCTTGTCCTCCAATATATCTTGCAGGTCTGGCGCATTTCCCCGTGCCTTGGTATTTTTTGAGCGGTGTCGGGGTGCGGCTTGAGTGGAGGGCCGAGAGGCCTCTCTATCGCGGCCACGAGGTGGCCGGTCGGCCGCATCATGCGTTGGTGATTTGGGTGCTTCCTCCTCTAATCGGGGTAGCAACCTGCACTTTGGGTAGCTTTTGGAGGGGCGTTCGAGTTCGTACTCCTCGGCCGCGAGGACTTCGTCCATCTGTCGGCTAGCAAATCTTGATCAGCTCTAAGCTGTTGCTGTTTTTTCTTAAGGCTACTTGTCGTGGCCATAAGCCTGGGCTTAAAGCGCTCTTGTTCGACGGGATCCTCTGGCACGACAAATTCGTCATCGCCGAGGCTTGCCTCGTCTTCGGAGGGGGCATGTAATTGTCATCCTCTTCCTCCTTATCTGCCGCCCTCTTGGGGGGGGGGGCTGGCTTCTTCATCCTCCTGCGCTGAATCTTGCTGGAGGGAGTTGTCTTCGGCACTGTCCGGGGTGTTATTATCTCCTGTGCCGGTACCACTGTTTTTGCTTTGGCGGGACTTAGAGAGGCGCCGCTGACGCCGGCGCTTAGGCTTCTTGCAGGGGTCATCCCCCGTTGTTCCGTCGCCATCGCCTTCTTTGGGTGTATCCACCATATATATGTCGTATGACGAGGTGGCTTTCCAGTGCCCTATAGGCGCTGGTTCCTGTTCGTCTCCTACATCGTCGTCCATACCGTTGATGTCTTCGGAGTCGAAGTCCAGCATGTCGGTTAAATCATCGATAGTGGCTACGAAGTGGGTGGTGGGTGGGCATCGAATTTCTTGGTCGTCCGCATCCCAATCCCGCCGGTCATAATCCGGCCAGGACTCTCCTGATAAAGAGAGAGACCTTAGTGAATTCATGATGTCACCAAAGGGCGAGTGCTGAAAGATATCCGCGGCGGTGAATTCCATGATCGGTGCCCAATCGGATTCGATTGGCAAGGGCGCGGAGGGTTCGGAGTCCGGAGAAGAGACCGGCACCCTGGAGTCAAGTGTTTCGCAGGGGATAAGGCTGGTGTTCGGCTCGATCGCTGTTGAGATTGCATCCCCCGGAACAGGGTCTATCCACCCGTCCTCGATCAGCGCAGTCGGCTCCGAGCTAAGGGTCGGAGCGGATGCGGGTGCGGCCTCCAGGGCACTGTCCGGCGGTAGAGCCAAATCATGCCCATCGTGACAGCGCGGCGCGCCCGGATGTGGCTCGAATCCGTTGAAGATCAAGTCTCCACGGATGTCCGCCGTGTAGTTCGAACTTCCAATTCTGACCTGATGGCCAGGGGCGTAGCTTTCGATCTGCTCCAGATGGCCAAGCGAATTGGCCCGCAGTGCAAAGCCGCCGAATACGAAGATCTGTCCGGGGAGAAAAGTCAAACCCTGGACCGCGTCGTTGTTGATGATCGAAGGAGCCATCAAGCCTAAAGATGACGACACAGAGGAACTCTCAATGAAAGCACCAATGTCAGTGTCAAAACCGGCGGATCTCGGGTAGGGGGTCCCGAACTGTACGTCTAGGCGGATGGTAACAGGAGACAAGGGACACAATGTTTTTACCCAGGTTCGGGCCCTCTCGATGGAGGTAAAACCCTACTCCTGCTTGATTAATATTGATGATATGGGTAGTACAAGAATAGATCTGCCACGAGATCAGAGAGGCTAAACCCTAGAAGCTAGCCTAAGGTGTGATTGTTGTTTTGGTCCTACGGACTAAAACCCTCCGGTTTATATAGACACCGGAGAGGGCTAGGGTTACACAGAGTCGGTTACAATGGTAGGAGATCTACATATCTGTATCGCAAGCTTGCATTCCACGCCAAGGAAAGTCCCATCCGGACACAGGACGAAGTCTTCATTCTTGTATCTTCATAGTCCAAGAGTCCGGCCAAAGGTATAGTTCGGCTATCCGGACACCCCCTAATCCAGGACTCCCTCAATAGCATATTTGAAGTCTACACATTTTTAAGAGAAAATTTCATATATAATATGTTAGATATTGATTTAGGATTTAAAATATATGAATATTCTAAAAAGTATTTGAATATGCTCGATAAAAAAATTAAACAAAAAACTGCACAAACCTGGGATCATTCGTGGAAGGCTCGTGCCCTTGCCATTGGGCTGATCAATTATGTTTGGTTGGCCATATCACACCTGATCGGTGTTCAAAAAATCAATCCAATTTTCCTTGGACACTGCTAAGCCACAATCGCATGCTACCTACTGCAACCAATGGCCTCTATTGATCAGCATGCCGCCATGAATATGCACGTGGGCCCTGTACACACCGCCCATCACATTCTGGGAATTGGTTTCGCCCGAAGCAAGTGCACGTGGACTCTTCATCCCATGACTAAAACGGTATGTTCTTGTCTTGCTCAATCCCACTGGCTCCATCCGAAAGTCCTTGAAACCTGGATATTTTAGGAGGACGTGGGGTATGGGGATTAGTTATAGATGGCTTGATTAGTGGCTTGTTGCATTAAACATTTGGACATTTTAGTCCCTTTCTAGTAGATAGACGGTTGTTCTTATTTGGATCTGCCTCCTCTCGTATTTTTATAGGGGTAGTAGATAGTAGACACTGCTACATATATTCTTTTTATCGCTGGTAATGGAAATATCTTTGGAAATTCATATTTTCTTAATCTCTTGTGTGTTGCTGTTAGGCCATCTGATCGGTGGATGATGTCTGTTGACATCATCCAATTCCTTCTCTTGCAGCCTATGACTGTATTTGTTCCACGGAAGTGCTGTTCTTCAGCTCCTGGGTGATTATGCGTCTGGGATGAACAGTATTTTTTTAAAAAACTTCGGCTACGGAGTCGTGTGATTTTGGTTCTGGGTCAGTTAAGGTTTTATTTTAGCTGACCCAGAACCAAAGTTAAGGTTCTATTTTAGCTACCCGCAAAAAAAAGGTTCTATTTTAGAAGATGGAACACGTGTCCCGCTCTCATCCGGCCAACAGTGCCCAAAAAACTTGCCGTAGCGGTTAAGGTTTTTATTACAGATGGCGTAACGATTAAGCTTTTTTTTTCAAGATGCCGTAGCGATTAAGCTTTTTTCAGATGCCGTAGAGGCTAAGTCTACTCCCATCAAATCCGTGGAGGCTAAGCTGATCCCGGCCATCACATCTCATATAGGAGTACGAGCGTCTGCCCACCCACGGAAACTAGAGTCCGATCCGAACAATCCAATCTGCCACCGATCCACACGACGATGGACGCAGCCAGCGACGGCATGCGCTTGCCCTACGACGTGCTCCTCGACATCCTCCGCCGCCTGCCAGGGCGCGACGTTTGTGCATCCCAGTGCGTGTGCCGCGCGTGGCGCGACATCATCAACGATGATCATTGGCTCTCCCTTGAGCGCCACTTCCCTCGGCGCGCCTTTCCCGGACTCTTCGTCAACAAGACCGGGTGCCGCTCCGATACGTCCTTCTTCGCACCGCAGGCCACCCGCGGCGCGTCTGGCTTCCGGGGACCCGTCTACCCGCACCGGGTGATAGTATTCCAATCCTGCAACGGCCTCCTCCTCCTCGAGGAGTGGGACTATTATGTGCTCAACCCGGCGACGGCACGGTATGCCCGTTTGCCGCGGCCGTCGAAGCCGTGGTGCAGCTATGGCGTATCCTTGGCTTTCGACCCTGCCGTGTCGCTGCACTACCATGTTTTCCTCTTTTCGAAGGGTGGTCTGCTCAAGGAGCCATTAATGGCCACTAGCACGCAAGGTCAGGTTCCGCCATTCGGGGAAGCACACGCGGAGGAGTTCAAGGAGCCCAAGAAAAATGGGTTGTCAATGTTAATGTACTCGTCATGCACAGGGCGGTGGGAGGACCGAGAGTTCACGCCTGGACTTTGTGCGCCGGGGCACCTCTACGACATGGTTGACAGAACACCTGAGAGGTACGAGGGTCCATTTCATTCATCTAATTACTGGCGTGGGTCTCTCTACATACATTGCCACAACAGCGTCCTCATGATTCTACGCCCCTCAAAGGAAACTTATGATATGCTCCAGCTTCCCGGAGAACCCTGCGGTCCAAAAAGCTTGTACTCGCTTCCCGGAAATTCGGTCTTAGCAAGCTATGAGAGAGGGGTACATTATGTGGTGACTAACAATTCAGAGCTTCGAGTATGGATGCTAACCGAATTGACCAATGGACAACTAGGTTGGGCATTGGCACACGACGCCGGCCTCAACCTGCATGGCCATATGATTCGTACTCTTAAAATACAACCCAATATGATATGGAGGATTGTTGGAAGCAATGGTGGACCAGTCAGCCTGTCCGACGATGATGCAGAGGACGATTGGGCCACACCACATGACTCTGAATATCCATGGGACTCTGATGAGGACAACTTCATCGACATGGTTGGGGGCGCCGACCATCATGAGTCGGTAGAACAGGATGCCTACTGCAGTATCATGGGATTCCATCCATACAAGAATGCACTCATCCTCGATCTTAACGGTGCGGTGGTAGTGTACCATCTCGACACGTCGAGGATGCAGTATCTAGGAGACGCGGACGAGCTTGATAAAGACAATTCGCAAGCAGCTTGTTGTGTCGAGGATTCGTTCATTTACCGCCCTTGCTATAAGGACATGCTGCCAACAGGGAAATTATCCATGCCTCCTTAAAATGATATACGATCTAGCTATACATAGCGCTTGAGATGCTCCTTGCCTTTATAGGCTTATCTACATGGCTATGTGCGTCCTTCCCTGAGGAAGGAGTTCTATTTATGTCGTTTAGAACAGAAAAAAATGTTTGGTTGCTTTTAGTTAGTCGAATTGAGTCAGTTCTGCTGTAGGTTGATTAATTCAGATGTGTATGTGCGGCTAAATGTATCTAGGTTACTTGTTATAGACATTCATGCAAATTAGTTTGAGAGGACAAAATCTTTTTTGGGAACAGATTGGGACATAATCATGCAACTATATTTTGGTTCTAGTAGGAAAAGCAGTAGGCACTCCTCTCTGTACAGGACAATGATAGCATTTTAGCACTCAATGATGAACAGACTCGAAAGGCCTAAAACGTTCAGCAAAGAACATGGTTAAAGATGCAGTTGGTTTGGGCACTTTATGAGCTTACAGGATCAAAGTAGAAAAATGATCTTTGAATTGACATTAAGAATTCAATAAATCATCATATACGAATAAGGGCATCATATATATACCAGTTAATGCCCAATCCAAGGGTTTCTCCTAGAGACTTCTAATTTCGAAGCTTATCTTTTGGACCTGCCATGTGAGTCATCATTTTCCAAGATATCCAATGATTTGGTGAGAATAGAACTCAATTGTAGTTGAAACTGGTACTGAGTATCTATGTGCATATTTAGTAAAACAGAATATCAAGTAATCTATACAGCCAAGGATGAGCATCACGTAACCGGCGGCGTACTTGCGGAGGTACACATTGGAGGAGACGGCGACGAGGTTGGGTCGTGGTAGTGGTGGGTGACGGGGTTGGATGCATGAGAGGCGCAACGGGCGGGCGGACGGCGCCGACCGTTGACAGTGGCCACTACTCCAGATCGGCCTCCATGGTTCGTATCATGGATCTGGATGAGGTAGGAGAGGTAGGACTGAACGATATATATCTCGCATGCGTTGGATGCATATCCGACGGTCATAAGTCAAGGATGGCCGACACACCATCATCACCAACTTCTTAGTGATGATGCATATCCGACGGTCATAGGAGTAAAGATTAAATGTGTGAACTCATCTTGTTTTTACTAGAGGTCACCAACCACCCAAGGAGACGAGGAGCCCTGCCTCTACGTCGTCATAGTCGTCCCTCTCCTTGTTGCTGCCCTCTTCACTCTCACTCCAGATCAATTTCCCCTCGTAGGTAAATGAAATGAAATAGTTGCTGCCCTCTTCACTCTCACTCCAGATCGATTTCCCCTCGTAGGTAAATGAAATGAAATAGTTGCTGCCCTCTTGACTCTCACTCTAGATCAATTTCCCCTCGTAGGTAAATGAAATGAAATAGTTGCTGCCCTCTTGACTCTCATTCCAGATCGATTTCCCCTCGTAGGTAAATGAAATGAAATAGTTGCTGCCCTCTTCACTCTCACTCTAGATCAATTTCCCCTCGTAGGTAAATGAAATGAAATAGTTGCTGCCCTCTTCACTCTCACTCCAGATCGATTTCCCCTCGTAGGTAAATGAAATGAAATAGTTGCTGCCCTCTTCACTCTCACTCCAGATCAATTTCCCCTCGTAGGTAAATGAAATGAAATAGTTGCTGCCCTCTTCACTCTCACTCCAGATCAATTTCCCCTCGTAGGTAAATGAAATGAAATAGTTGCTGCCCTCTTGACTCTCATTCCAGATCGATTTCCCCTCGTAGGTAAATGAAATGAAATAGTTGCTGCCCTCTTCACTCTCACTCTAGATCAATTTCCCCTCGTAGGTAAATGAAATGAAATAGTTGCTGCCCTCTTCACTCTCACTCCAGATCGATTTCCCCTCGTAGGTAAATGAAATGAAATAGTTGCTGCCCTCTTCACTCTCACTCCAGATCAATTTCCCCTCGTAGGTAAATGAAATGAAATAGTTGCTGCCCTCTTCACTCTCACTCCAGATCAATTTCCCCTCGTAGGTAAATGAAATGAAATAGTTGCTGCCCTCTTCACTCTCACTCCAGATCTATTTCCCCTCGTAGGTAAATTAAATGAAATAGTTGCTGCCCTCTTCACTCTCACTCCAGATCAATTTCCCCTCATAGGTACATGAAATGAAATAGTTGCTGCCCTCTTCACTCTCACTCCAGATCAATTTCCCCTCGTAGGTAAATGAAATGAAATAGTTGCTGCCCTCTTCACTCTCACTCCAGATCAATTTCCCCTCGTAGGTAAATGAAATGAAATAGTTGCTACCCTCTTCACTCTCACTCTAGATCAATTTCCCCTCGTAGGTAAATGAAATGAAATAGTTGATGCCCTCTTCACTCTCAGCCAGATCAATTTCCCCTCGTAGGTAAATGAAATGAAATAGTTGCTGCCCTCTTCACTCTCGCTCCAGATCAATTTCCCCTCGTAGGTAAATGAAATGAAATAGTTGCTTCCACTCTGCCTAGTAAGTTGAATTTTTTTGTTCATGTACTCCTGGAGGTCTGGAATTTTTTTTTCGATTAGAGGGGCCCCATGGCCCCCATTTTCATTACGAAAATGGAGTCACAACATACAAAGCAAGTTCCATACAAACTTAACATTTTCAATGCCTAACATCTGCATCAGGAAACACTACTCATACATCTAGAGGCACTTCAACCGCACCTACAGAATGCTACAACAGAAGAACGCTCCAAAGCATCATCGCTACAAATGTTGCCTAATATTTTGCATCAGGGAAATAAACTCCTACACCTGAGATACCAAAATCTGCACCTACAAGGTTCTATATCAAAAGAACAAGAGAGATAATCGTAAATGCTGCATCTATCAACACTTGATCAACAGAGCCTCCGTACAGCTGGGCCCCACTCGGGGCTGGGCTGCTGGCGCGACGGGGATCGGGGGACAAGGGGGGAAGGAAGATTCGGGGGGAGACTGACCTGACCTGCCTTTCCTTGGATGGATGAGATCTGCGTGCGTGCGTCGAGGAACAAGGGGGGACGGAAGGAAGGAAGGCAGGCAGGCGAGTGTTTGTTTGGTGTGCGGTGCGACGCGGACCACCTACCCCTCCTCTCCTCTCCTCTCCTCTCCTCTTGCTTGGGTTAACTTAAATAGCCTCTGTTGCCTTCCGACCACTCTTGCTCTCTCTTGCAGGGGTTGGGGAGCCTCAGCACCACGTCACCCTGAAAACGCCTCCTCTACACAGTCGTGCCATGAATGAAACTCAAAAAATCATGCTAAATAATTAAAATCGGCACATCTAAATCAAGACCTCCCTGATAACCACCCAACATTCCGTCCAGGGACATCCCAGACCCAACCTATCGTTTGCCATGGTCGAGCAATTCAATTTGCCATTATCGACGAAATTAAGCAAATTCTGATTAATGGCAGACTATGGACAAAAAAATGTGTCATGGCAATTTTTGTATTTATGTCCTATAGCTAATGGCAAATTCAGAAAAAAAAAGCACATTGATGATTTTTTTTAATAATGCCATGAGCATAGTTCATTCACATGGCGAGCACAAATCTCTGTTTCATGGCAAACCATCTCTAAAACAATGCCATTGCTGGGAGGTTATATTTTGCATGCAAAAAATTCAAATGACATGGGCTTAAAATTAAATTGCCATGGTGCTGGGGAACGTAGTAATTTCAAAAATATTCCTACGCACACGCAAGATCATGGTGATGCATAGCAACGAGCGGGAGAGTGTTGTCCACGTACCCTCGTAAACCGAAAGCGGAAGCGTTATGACAACGCGGTTGATGTAGTCGTACGTCTTCACGATCGACCGATCCTCAGTACCAAACATACGGCACCTCCGTGTTCTTCACACATTCATCTCGGAAACGTCCCGCGAACTCACGATCCAGTAGAGCTTCGCTGGGGAGTTTCGTCAGCACGATGGCGTGATGACGGTGATGATGATGCTACCGATGCAGGGCTTCGCCTAAGCACCACTACGATATTACCGAGATGGATTATGGTGGAGGGGGGCACTGCACACGGCTAAGAGATCAATGATCAATTGTTGTGCCCCCCCCCCCCCCCCGCGTATATAAAGGAGTAGAGGAGGGGGAGGGCCGGCCCTCTCTAGGGCGCGCCATAGGGGAGTCCTACTCCCATCGGGAGTAGGATTCCCCCCTTCCAAGTTGGACTAGGAGAGGGAAAGGAAGGGGAGGAGGGAGGAAGGAAAGGAGGGGCCGGTCCCCCTCCCAATTCGGATTGGGCTTGGGGGGGGGGGCGCCCCGGGAACGTATCTGGTGCACCAAGGCAATCGGTGCTACCGGTGCACCAGACCACGTTGCACGTTAAAAAATATTCAAAAAAATATGAAAAAAAATTAGTGTATCGATACAACATCAACGTATCTTGTCACAAAACTTCAAATCAAAAATCAAAACAATGGTGAAGATACAAAAATGACAAATTTGACGTCAATGTGCTAATGGGCCAAAACTGAACACAACTTGTGTTATGTACTATTCAGTTTCAAATTTGTTATTTTTGTATCTCGAGCAATGTTTCGAATATTGATCTAAATTTTTGTGACAACATATATTCTTGTTGTGTCAATGCACTAAATATTTAACATTTTTGAATGTGCAACGGACAACCGGTGCACCGGTAGCACCAATTGCCTTGGTGCACCAGATACATCCCCGGGCGCCCCCTCCTTTGATCCTCTCCTCTCTTTTCCACTAAGGCCCAATAAGGCCCATATACCTCCCGAGGGGTTCCGGTAACCTCCCGGTGCTTCGGTATATTCCCGATCTCACTCGAAACCATTCCGATGTCCAAATATAGTCGTTCAATATATCGATCTTTATGTCTCGACCATTTCGAGACGCCTCGTCATGTATGTGATCATATCCGGGACTCCGAATTACCTTCAGTACATCAAAACACATAAACTCATAATACCGATCGTCACCGAATGTTAAGCGTGCAGACATGACCGAGACACGTCTCCGGTCAATAACCAGTAGCGGAACCTGGATGCTCATATTGGTTCCTACATATTCTACGAAGATCTTTATTGGTCAAACCGCATAACAGTATACATTGTTCCGTTTGTCATCGGTATGTTACTTGCCTGAGATTCGATCGTCGGTATCTCAATACCTAGCTCAATCTCGTTACCGGCAAGTCTCTTTACTCGTTCCGTAGTGCATCATCCCGCAACTAACTCATTAGTCACATTGCTTGCAAGGCTTATAGTGATGTGCATTACCGAGAGGGCCCAGAGATACCTCTCCGACAATCGGAGTGACAAATCCTATTCTCGATCTATGCCAACTCAATGAACACCATCGGAGACACCTATAGAGCACCTTTATAATCACCTAGTTATGTTGTGACGTTTGGTAGCACACAAAGTGTTCCTCCGGTATTCGGAAGTTGCATAATCTCATAGTCATAGGAACATGTATAAGTCATGGAGAAAGCAATAGCAGTAAACTAAACGCTCAAGTGCTAAGCTAACAAAATGGGTCAAGTCAATCACATCATTCTCCTAATGATGTGATCCCGTTAATCAAATGATAACTCATGTCTATGGCTAGGAAATTCAACCATCTTCGATCAACGAGCTAGTCAAATAGAGGCATACTAGTGACACTATGTTTGTCTATGTATTTACACATGTATTATATTTTCGGTTAATACAATTCTAGCATGAATAATAAACATTTATCATGATACGAGGAAATAAATAATAACTTTATTATTGCCTCTAGGGCATATTTCCTTCAGTCTCCCACTTGCACTAGAGTCGATAATCTAGATCACATAGTAATGATTCTAACACCCATGGAGTCTTGGTGCTGATCATGTTTTGCTCATGGAAGAGGCTTAGTCAATGGGTCTGCAACATTCAGATCCGTATGTATCTTGCAAATCTCTATGTCTCCCACCTGGACTTGATCCCGGATGGAATTGAAGCATCTCTTGATGTGCTTGGTTCTCTTGTGAAATCTGGATTCCTTTGCCAAGGCAATTGCACCAGTATTGTCACAAAAGATTTTCATTGGAACCGATGCACTAGGTATGACACCTAGATTGGATATGAACTCCTTCATCCAGACTCCTTCATTTGCTTCTTCCGAAGCAGCTATGTACTCCGCTTCACACGTAGATCCCTCCACGACGCTTTGTTTAGAACTGCACCAACTGACAGCTCCACCGTTCAATATAAACACGTATCCGGTTTGCGATTTAGAATCGTCTGGATCAGTGTCAAAGCTTGCATCGACGTAACCATTTACGACGAGCTCTTTGTCACCTCCATAAACGAGAAACATATCCTTACTCCTTTTCAGGTATTTCAGGATGTTCTTGACAGCTGTCCAGTGATCCACTCCTGGATTACTTTGGTATCTCCCTGCTAAACTAATAGCAAGGCACACATCAGGTCTGGTACACGACATTGGCATACATGATAGAGCCTATGGCTGAAGCATAGGGAACACTTTTCATTTTCTCTCTATATTCTACAGTGGTCGGGCATTGAGTCTGACTCAACTTCACACCTTGTAACACAGGCGAGAACCCTTTCTTTGCTTGATCCATTTTGAACCTTTTCAAAACTTTATCAAGGTATGTGCTTTATGAACGTCCAATTAAGCGTCTTGATATATCTCTATAGATCTTGATGCCCAATATATAAGCAGCTTCACCGAGGTCTTTCATTGAAAAACTCTTCAAGTATCCTTTTATGCTATCCAGAAATTCTATATAATTTCCAATCAACAATATGTCATCCACATATAATATTAGAAATGCTACAGAGCTCCCACTCACTTTCTTGTAAATATAGGCTTCTCCAAAAGTCTATATAAAACATATGCTTTGATCACACTATCAAAACGTTTATTCCAACTCCGAGAGGCTTGCACTAGTCCATAAATGGATTGCTGGAGCTTGCATACTTTGTTAGCACCCTTTGGATTGACAAAACCTTCTGGTTGCATCATATATAACTCTTCTTCTAGAAATCCATTCAGGAATGCAGTTTTGACATCCATTTGCCAAATTTCATAATCATAAAATGCGGCAATTGCTAACATGATTCGGACAGACTTAAGCATCGCTACTGGTGAGAAAGTCTCATCGTAGTCAACCCCTTGAACTTGTCGAAAACCTTTCGCAACAAGTCGAGCTTTGTAGACAGTAACATTACCATCAGCGTCAGTCTTCTTCTTGAAGATCCATTTATTCTCTATGGCTTGCCGATCATCGGGCAAGTCAACCATAGTTCACACTTTGTTCTCATACATGGATCCCATCTCAGATTTCATGGCCTCAAGCCATTTTGCGGAATCTGGGCTCACCATCGCTTCTCCATAGTTCGTAGGTTCGCCATGGTCAAGTAACATGACTTCCAGAATAGGATTACCGTACCACTCTGGTGCGGATCTTACTCTGGTTGACCTACGAGGTTCGGTAGTAACTTGATCTGAAGTTTCATGATCAATATCATTAGCTTCCTCACTAATTGGTGTAGATGTCACATGAACCGGTTTCTGTGATGAACTACTTTCCAATAAGGGGGCAGGTACAGTTACCTCATCAAGTTCTTCTTTCCTCCCACTCACTTCTTTCGAGAGAAACTCCTTCTCTAGAAAGGATCCATTCTTAGCAACAAATGTCTTGTCTTCGGATCTGTGATAGAAGGTGTACCCAACAGTTTCCTTTGGGTATCCTATGAAGACACATTTCTCCGATTTGGGTTCAAGCTTATCAGGTTGAAGCTTTTTCACATAAGCATCGCAGCCCCAAACTTTAAGAAACGACAACTTTGGTTTCTTGCCAAACCACAGTTCATAAGGCATCGTCTCAATGGATTTCGATGGTGCCCTATTTAACGTGAATGCAGCTGTCTCTAAAGCATAACCCCAAAACAATAGCGGTAAATCAGTAAGAGACATCATTGATCGCACCATATCCAGTGAAGTAAGATTAGAACTTTCGGACACACCATTATGTTGTGGTGTTCCGGGTGGAGTGAGTTGCGAAACTATTCCGCATTGTTTCAAAGGAAGAACTCAAATATTCTCCTCCACGATCAGATTGTAGAAACTTTATTTTCTTGTTACGATGATTTTCCACTTCACACTGAAATTCTTTGAACTTTTCAAATGTTCCAGACTTATGTTTCATTAAGTAGATATACCCATATTTGCTCAAATCATCTGTGAAGGTGAGAAAATAACGATACCCGCCGCGAGCCTCAATATTCATCGGACCACATACATCAGTATGTATGCTTTCCTACAAATCTGTTGCTCGCTCCATTGTTCCGGAGATGGCGTTTTAGTCATCTTGCCCATGAGGCATGGTTCGCAAGTACCAAGTGATTCATAATCAAGTGATTCCAAAAGTCCATCAGTATGGAGTTTCTTCAGGCGCTTTACACCAATGTGACCCAAACGGCGGTGCCACAAATAATTTGCACTATCATTATCAACTTTGCATCTTTTGGCTTCAACATTATGAATATGTGTACCACTACTATCGAGATTCATCAAAAATAGACCACTCTTCAAGGGTGCATGACCATAAAAGATATTACTCATATAAATAGAACAACCATTATTCTTAGATTTAAATGAATAACCGCCTCGCATCAAACAAGATCCAGATATAATGTTCATGCTCAACGCTGGCACCAAATAACAATTATTCAGGTCTAAAACTAATCCCGAAGGTAGATGTAGAGGTAGCGGGCCGACAGCGATCACATCGACTTTGGAACCATTTCCCACGCGCATCGTCACCTCGTCCTTAGCCAATCTTCGCTTAATCCATAATCCTTGTTTCGAGTTGCAAAATTAGCAACAGAACCAGTATCAAATACCCAGGTGCTACTGCGAGCTTTAGTAAGGTACATATCAATAACATGTATATCACATATACCTTTGTTCACCTTTCCATCCTTCTTATCTGCCAAATACTTGGGGCAGTTCCGCTTCCAGTGATCAGTCTGTTTGCAGTAGAAGCACTCAGTCTTAGGCTTAGGTCCATACTTGGGTTTCTTCTCCTGAGCAGCAACTTGTTTATCGTTCTTCTTGAAATTGGTGGTCTTGTTGACCATCAACACTTGATGCTCCTTCTTGATTTCTACCTACGCAACTTTTAGCATCGCGAAGAGCTCGGGAATTGTCTTATCCATCCCTTGCATATTATAGTTCATCACAAAGCTCTTGTAGCTTGGTGGCAGTGATTGAAGAATTCTGTCAATGACACTATCATCCGGAAGATTAAATCCCCGTTGAATTAAGTGATTATTATACCCAGACATTTTGAGTATATGTTCACTGACAGAACTATTCTCCTCCATCTTACAGTTGTAGAACTTATTGGAGACTTCATATCTCTCAATCCGGGCATTTGCTTGAAATATTAACTTCAACTCCTGGAACATCTCATATGCTCCATGACGTTCAAAACATCGTTGAAGTCCCGGTTCTAAGCCGTAAAGCATGGCACACTGAACTATCGAGTAGTCATCAGCTTTACTCTGCCAGACGTTCTTAACTGTTGGGGAACATAGTAATTTAAAAAAATTCCTACGCACACACAGGATCATGGTGATGCATAGCAACGAGAGGGGAGAGTGTGTCCATGTACCCTCGTAGACCGGAAGCGGAAGCGTTAGCACAACGCGGTTGATGTAGTCGTACGTCTTCACGATCCAACCGTTCCAAGTACCGAACGTACGGCACCTCCGAGTACAGCACACGTTCAGCTCGATGACATCTCGCGAACTCTGATCCAGCAGAGCTTCACGGGAGAGTTCGGTCGGCACGACAGCATGATGACGGTAATGATGCTGCTAGCGACGCAGGGCTTCGCCTAAGCACCACTACGATATGACCGAGGTGGAATATGGTGGAGGGGGGCACCGCACGTGGCTAAGAGATCAAGGGATCAATTGTTGTGTCTATGGGGTGCCCCCTCCTCCGTATATAAAGGAGCATGCAGAGGAGGGGCGGCCAAGGAGGAGGAGGCGCGCCCAAGGGGGGCAATCCTACTCCAAGTAGGATTCCCCCCTCTTTCCTAGTCCTAGTAGGAGATGGGAAGGAAGGGGAGGAGAAGAAGAAGGAAAGGGGGGGCGCCCCCCTAGTCCAATTTGGTTTGGGCTAGGGGGGGCCACGCGCCCCTAGCTGGCCGCCTCTCCTCTTCATCCACTTGGGCCCTTAAGGCCCAATAACGCCCCCCGGGGGAGGGGGGGTCCGGTAACTACCCGGTACTCCGGTAAATGTCTGAAACCTCCCGAAACACTTCCAGTGTCCGAACATAGTCATCCAATATATCGATCTTTACGTCCCGACCATTTCCAGATTCCCCGTCATGTCCGTGATCATATCCGGGACTCCGAACTATCTTCGGTACATCAAAACACAAAAACTCATTATACCAATCATCACCAAACTTTAAGCGTGCGGACCCTACGGGTTCGATAACTATGTAGACATGACCGAGACACGTCTCCGGTCAATAACCAATAGCGGAACCTAGATGCTCATATTGGATCCCACATATTCTACAAAGATCTTTAACGGTCAAACCGCATAACAGCATACGTTGTTCACTTTATCATCGGTACGTTACTTGGCCGAGATTCGATCGTCGGTATCTCAATACCTAGTTCAATCTCGTTACCGGCAAGTGTCTTTACTCGTTATGTAATGCATCATCCCGCAACTAACTCATTAGTCACATTGCTTGCAAGGCTTATAGTGATGTGCATTACCGAGAGGGCCAAGCGATACCTCTCCGACAATCTGAGTGACAAATCCAAATCTCGAAATACGCCATGTCAACAAGTACCTTCGGAGACACCTGTAGAGCACCTTTATAATCACCCAGTTATGTTGTGACGTTTGGTAGCACACAAAGTGTTCCTCCGGTAAACGGGAGTTGCATAATCTCATAGTCATAGGAACATGTATAAGTCATGAAGAAAGCAATAGCAACATACTAAACGATCAAGTGCTAAGCGAACGAAATGTGTCCAGTCAATCGCATCATTCTCCTAATGATGTGATCCCGTTAATCAAATGACAACTCATGTCTTTGGTTAGGAAACTCAACCATCTTTGATCAACGAGCTAGTCAAGTAGACGCATACTTGTGACACTATGTTTGTCTATATATTCACACACGTATTATGTTTCCGGTTAATACAATTCTAGCATGGATGATGAACATTTATCATGATATGAGGAAATAAATAATAACTTTATTATTGCCTCTAGGGCATATTTCCTTCATTAACGTTTTCAGCAGCATCTGCAGCAGGCCTGGCACCCAGCGGTGCTTCGAGGACGTAATTCTTCTGTGCAGCAATGAGGATAATCCTCAAGTTACGGACCCAGTACGTGTAATTGCTACCATCATCTTTCAATTTGCTTTCTAAAGGAACGCATTAAAATTCAACGGAACAACAACACGGGCCATCTATCTACAACAACATAGACAAGCAAAATACTATCAGGTACTAAGTTCATGATAAATTTAAGTTCAATTAATCATATTACTTCAGAACTCCCACTTAGATAGACATCTCTCTTGTCATCTAAGTGATCACGTGATCCAAATCAACTAAACCATAACCGATCATCACATGAAATGGAGTAGTTTTCAATGGTGAACATCACTATGTTGATCATATCTACTATATTATTCACGCTCGACCTTTCCGTCTCAGTGTTTCGAGGCCATATCTGCATATGCTAGGCTCGTCAAGTTTAACCCAAGTATTTCTGCGTGTGCAAAACTGGATTGCACCCGTTGTATGTGAACGTAGAGCTTATCACACCCGATCATCACATGGTGTCTCGGTAGGACGAACTTTGGCAACGGTGCATACTCAGGGAGAACACTTGTACCTTGAAATTTAGTGAGAGATCATCTTATAATGCTACCGTCAATCAAAGCAGAATAAGATGCATAAAAGATAAACATCACATGCAATCAATATAAGTGATATGATATGGCCATCATCATCTTGTGCCTTTGATCTCCATCTCCAAAGCACCGTCATGATCACCATCGTCACCGGCACGACACCTTGATCTCCATCGTAGCATCGTTGTCGTCTCGCCAACTATTGTTTCTACGACTATTGCTACCTCTTAGTGATAAAGTAAAAACAATTACAGGGCGATTGCATTGCATACAATAAAACGACAACCATATGGCCCCTGCCAGTTGCCGATAACTCCGTTACAAAACATGATCATCTCATACAATAAAATTTAGCATCATGTCTTGACCATATCACATCACAGCATGCGCTGCAAAAACAAGTTAGACGTCCTCTACTTTGTTGTTGCAAGTTTTACGTGGCTGCTACGGGCTGAGCAAGAACCATTCTTACCTATGCATCAAAACCACAACTATATTTCGTCAAGTTAGTGATGTTTTAACCTTCACAAGGACCGGGCGTAGCCACACTCGATTCAACTAAAGTTGGAGAAACTGACACCCGCCAGCCACCTGTGCGCAAAGCACGTCGGTAGAACCAGTCTCGCGTAAGCGTACACGTAATGTTTTTCCGAGCCGCTGTTGGGCCGTTGTCTTCCTCTTGAAGATCCATGGTTTGCAGGTTCGTTATGGTCTAGTAACATGACTTCCAGAATAGGATTACCGTACCACTTTGGTGCGGATCTTTCTTTGGTTGACCTACGAGGTTTGGTAGTAACTTGATCTGAAGTTTCATGATCATCATCATTAACTTCCTCAGTAATTCGTGTAGGCATCACTGGAACCAATTTCAGTGATGAGCTACTTTCCAATTCGAGAGTAGGTACAATTACCTCATCAAGTTCTACTTTCCTCCCACTCACTTCTTTCGAGAGAAACTCCTTCTCTAGAAAGGATTCATTCTCAGCAATGAATATCTTGCCTTCGGATCTGTGATAGAAGGTGTACCCAACAGTTTCTTTTGGGTATCCTATGAAGATTTACTTCTCCGATTTGGGTTCGAGCTTATGATGTTGAAACTTTTCACATAAGCATCGCAGTCCCAAACTTTAAGAAACGGCAGCTTAAGTTTCTCGCCAAACCACAGTTTCATACGGGGTCATCTCCACGGAATTAGATGGTGCCCTATTTAACATGAATGTAGCTGTCTCTAATGCATACCCCAAAATGATAGTGGTAGATCGGTCAGAGACATCATAGATCACACCATATCTAATAAAGTACGGTTACGACGTTCGGACACACCATTACACTGTGGTGTTCCAGATGGCGTGAGTAGTGAAACTATTTCACATTGTTTTAACTGTAGGCCAAACTTGTTAACTCAAATATTTTACCTCTGTGATCATATCGTATAAACTTTTATTTTCTTGTTACGATGATTCTCCACTTTACTCTGAAATTCTTTGAACTTTTCAAATGTTTCAGACTTGTGTTTCATCAAGTAGATAAACCATATCTGCTCAAATCATCTGTGAAGGTCGGAAAATAACGATACCCTCCGCGAGCCTCAACACTCATCGGACCGCATACATCAGTATGTATTATTTCCAATAAGTCAGTTGCTCACTCCACTGTTTCGGAGAACAGAGTTTTAGTCATCTTGCCCAAAATGCACGGTTCACAAGCATCAAATGATTCATAACCAAGTGATTCCAAAAGTCCATCTTTATGGAGTTTCTTCATGCGCTTTACACCGATATGACCCAAACGGCAGTGCCAGAAATAAGTTGCACTATCATTATCAACTTTGCATCTTTTGGCATCAATATTATGAATATGTGTATCACAACGATCGAGACCCAACAAACTATTTTCATTGGGTGTATGACCATCGAAGGTTTTATTCATGTAAATAGAACAACAATTATTCTCTAATTTTAAATGAATAACCGTATTGCAATAAACATGATCAAATCATATTCATGCTCAACGCAAACGCCAAATAACATTTATTTAGTTTTAACACTAATCCCGAAAGTATAGGGAGTGTGCGATGATGATCATATCAATCTTGGAATCACTTCCAACACACATCGTCACTTCACCCTCAACTAGTCTCTGTTTATTCTGTAACTACTGTTTCGAGTAACTATTTTTTAGCAACCGAACAAGTATCAAATACCCAGGGGCTACTATAAACACTAGTAAGGTACACATCAATAACCTGTATATCAAATATACCCTTGTTCACTTTGCCATCCTTCTTATCCACCAAATATTCAGGGCTTTTCCGCTTCCAGTGACAATTACCTTTTGCAGTAGAAGCACTCAGTTTCAGGCTTTAGTCTAGCTTTGGGCTTCTTCATGGAAGTGACAACTTGCTTGCCATTCGACATGAAGTTCCCTTTCTTTCCCTTTGCCCTTTTCTTGAAACTAGTGGTCTTGTTAATCATCAACACTTGATGCTCTATCTTGATTTCTACCTTCATCGATTTCATCATCATGAAAAGCTCGGGAATCATTTTCGTCATCCCTTGCATACTATAGTTCATCACGAAGTTCTACTAACTTGGTGATGGTGACTAGAGAATTCTGCCAATCACTGTCTTATCTGGAAGATTAACTCCCACTTGATTCAAGCGATTGTAGTACCCAGACAATCTAAGCACATGCTCACAGCTTGAGCTATTCTCCTCCATATTTTAGCTATAGATCTTGTTGGAGACTTCATATCTCTCAACTCGGGTATTTGCTTGAAATATTAACTTCAACTCCTAGAACATTTCATATGGTCCATGACGTTCAAAACGTCTTTGAGGTCCTGATTCTAGGCCATTAAGGATGGTGCACTATACTATCAAGTAGTTATCATACTGAGCCAGCCAAACATTCATAACGTCTGCATCTGCTCCTACAATAGGTCTGTCACCTAGCGGTGCATCAAGGACATAATTCTTCTGTGCAGCAATGAGGATAAACCTCAGATCACGGACCCACTCTGCATCATTGCTACTATCAGCTTTCAACTTAGTTTTCTCTAGGAACACATATAAAACATAGGGAAGCAACAACGCGAGCTATTGATCTACAACATTATTTGCAAAATACTATCTGGACTAAGTTCATGATAAATTAAAGTTCAATTAATCATATTACTTAAGAACTCCCACTTAGATAGACATCCCTCTAATTATCTAAGTGATCACGTGATCCAAATTAACTAAACCATGTCCGATCATCACGTGAGATGGAGTAGTTTTCAATGGTGAACATCACTATGTTGATCATATCTACTATATGATTCACGCTCGACCTTTTGGTCTTAGTGTTCCGAGGCCATATCTGCATATGCTAGGCTCGTCAAGTTTAACCCGAGTATTCTACGTGTGCAAAACTGGCTTGCACCCATTGTAGATGAGCGTAGAGCTTATCACACCCGATCATCACGTGGTGTCTCGGCACGACGAACTTGGGCAACGGTGCATACTCAGGGAGAACACTTTTATCTTGAAATTTAGTGAGATATCATCTTATAATGCTACCATCAATCAAAGCAAAATAAGATGCATAAAGGATAAACATCACATGCAATCAATATAAGTTATATGATATGGCCATCATCATCTTGTGCTTGTGATCTCCATCTCCGAAGCACTGTCATGATCACCGTCGTCACCGGCGCGACACCTTGATCTCCATTGTAGCATCATTGTCATCTCGCCAACTATTGCTTCTACGACTATTGCTACCGCTTAGTGATAAAGTAAAGCAATTACAGGGCGATTGCATTGCATATAATAAAGCGACAACCATATGGCTCCTGCTAGTTGCTGATAACTCGGTTACAAAACATGATCATCTGATATAATAAAATATAGCATCATGCCTTGGCCATATCACATCACAACATGCCCTGCAAAAACAAGTTAGACGTCCTCTACTTTGTTGTTGCAAGTTTTACGTGGCTGCTACGGGCTGAGCAAGAACCGTTCTTACCTACGCATCAAAACCACAACGATAGTTCGTCCAGTTAGTGCTGTTTTAACCTTCTCAAGGACCGGGCGTAGTCACACTCGGTTCAACTAAAGTTGGAGAAACTGACACCCGCCAGCCACCTGTGTGCAAAGCACGTCGGTAGAACCAGTCTCGCGTAAGCGTACACGTAATGTCTGTCCGGGCCGTTGTTGGGCCGTTGTTTTCCTCTTGAAGATCCATGGTTTGCAGGTTCGTTATGGTCTAGTAACATGACTTCCAGAATAGGATTACCGTACCACTTTGGTGCGGATCTTTCTCTGGTTGACCTACGAGGTTTGGTAGTAACTTGATCTGAAGTTTCATGATCATCATCATTAACTTCCTCAGTAATTCGTGTAGGCATCACTGGAACCAATTTCAGTGATGAGCTACTTTCCAATTTGAGAGTAGGTACAATTACCTCATCAAGTTCTACTTTCCTCCCACTCACTTCTTTCGAGAGAAACTCCTTCTCTAGAAAGGATTCATTCTCAGCAATGAATATCTTGCCTTCGGATCTGTGATAGAAGGTGTACCCAACAGTTTCTTTTGGGTATCCTATGAAGATTTACTTCTCCGATTTGGGTTCGAGCTTATGATGTTGAAACTTTTTCACATAAGCATCGCAGTCCCAAACTTTAAGAAACGACAGCTTAGGTTTCTCGCCAAACCACAGTTTCATACGGTGTCATCTCCATGGATTTAGATGGTGCCCTATTTAACGTGAATGTAGCTGTATCTAATGCATAACCCCAAAATGATAGTGGTAGATCGGTAAGAGACATCATAGATCGCATCATATCTAATAAAGTTCGGTTACGATGTTCGGATACACCATTACACTGTGGTGTTCCAGATGGCGTGAGTAGTGAAACTATTTCACATTGTTTTAACTGAAGGCCAAACTCGTTAACTCAAATATTTTACCTCTGTGATCATATCGTATAAACTTTTATTTTCTTGTTACGATGATTCTCCACTTTACTCTGAAATTCTTTGAACTTTTCAAATGTTTCAGACCTGTGTTTCATAAAGTAGATACCCATATCTGCTCAAATCATCTGTGAAGGTCAGAAAATAACGATACCCTCCACGAGCCTCAACACTCATCGGACCGCATACATCAGTATGTATTATTTCCAATAAGTTAGTTGCTTGCTCCATTGTTCCGGAGAACAGAGTTTTAGTCATCTTGCCCAAAATGCACGGTTCGCAAGCATCAAATGATTCATAACCAAGTGATTCCAAAAGTCCATCTTTATGGAGTTTCTTCATGCGCTTTACACCGATATGATCCAAATGGCAGTACCACAAATAAGTTGCACTATCATTATCAACTTTGCATCTTTTGGTATCAATATTATGAATATGTGTATCACGACGATCGAGATCCAACAAACTATTTTCATTGGGTGTATGACCATCGAAGGTTTTATTCATGTAAACAGAACAACAATTATTCTCTAATTTCAAATGAATAATTGTATTGCAATAAACATGATCAAATCATATTCATGCTCAACGCAAATGCCAAATAACATTTATTTAGTTTTAACACAAATCCCGAAAGTATAGGGAGTGTGCGATGATGATCATATCAATCTTGGAATCACTTCCAACACACATCGTCACTTCCCCCTCAACTAGTCTCTGTTTATTCTGTAACTACTGTTTTGAGTAACTATTTTTTAGCAACCGAACAAGTATCAAATACCCAGGGGCTACTATAAACACTAGTAAGGTACACATCAATAACCTGTATATCAAATATACCCTTGTTCACATTGCCATCCTTCTTATCCACCAAATATTCAGGGCATTTCCGCTTCTAGTGACCATTCACTTTTGCAGTAGAAGCACTCAGTTTCAGGCTTTAGTCTAGCTTTGGGCTTCCTCATGGAAGTGACAACTTTCTTTCCATTCTACATGAAGTTCCCTTTCTTTCTCTTTGCCCTTTTCTTGAAACTAGTGGTCTTGTTAATCATCAACACTTGATGCTCTATCTTGATTTCTACCTTCATCGATTTCATCATCATGAAAAGCTCGGGAATCATTTTCGTCATCCCTTGCATACTATAGTTCATCACGAAGTTCTACTAACTTGGTGATGGTGACTAGAAAATTCTGCCAATCACTGTCTTATCTGGAAGATTAACTCCCACTTCATTCAAGTGATTGTAGTACCCAAACAATCTGAGCACATGCTCACAGCTTGAGCTATTCTCCTCCATCTTTTAGCTATAGAACTTGTTGGAGACTTCATATCTCTCAACTCGGGTATTTGCTTGAAATATTAACTTCAACTCCTAGAACATTTCATATGGTCCATGACGTTCAAAATGTCTTTGAGGTCCTGATTCTAGGCCGTTAAGGATGGTGCACTAAACTATCAAGTAGTCATCGTATTGAGCCAGCCAAACATTCATAACGTCTGCATCTGCTCCTGCAATAGGTCTGTCACCTAGCGGTGCATCAAGGACATAATTCTTCTATGCAGCAATGAGGATAAACCTCAGATCATGGACCCACTCCGCATCATTGCTACTATCATCTTTCAACTTAGTGTTCTCTGGGAACACATAAAACATAGGGAAGCAACAACGCGAGCTATTGATCTACAACATTATTTGCAAAATACTATCAGGACTAAGTTCATGATAAATTAAAGTTCAATTAATCATATTACTTAAGAACTCCCACTTAGATAGACATCCCTCTAATTATCTAAGTGATCACGTGATCCAAATCAACTAAACCATGTCCGATCATCACGTGAGATGGAGTAGTTTTCAATGGTGAACATCACTATGTTGATCATATCTACTCTATGATTCACGCTCGACCTTTTGGTCTTGGTGTTCCAAGGCCATATCTGCATATGCTAGGCTCGTCAAGTTTAACCCGAGTATTCTACGTGTGCAAAACTGGCTTGCACCCGTTGTAGATGAACGTAGAGCTTATTACACCCGATCATCACGTGGTGTCTCGGCACGACGAACTTGGGCAACGGTGCATACTCAGGGAGAACACTTTTATCTTGAAATTTAGTGAGATATCATCTTATAATGCTACCGTCAATCAAAGCAAAATAAGATGCATAAAGGATAAACATCACATGCAATTAATATAAGTGATATGATATGGCCATCATCATCTTGTGCTTGTGATCTCCATCTCCGAAGCACCGTCATGATCACCATCGTCACCGGCGCGACACCTTGATCTCCATCGTAGCATCATTGTCATCTCGCCAACTATTGCTTCTACGAGTATCGCTACCGCTTAGTGATAAAGTAAAGCAATTACAGGGCGATTGCATTGCATACAATAAAGCGACAACCATATGGCTCCTGCCAGTTGCCGATAACTCGGTTACAAAACATGATCATCTCATACAATAAAATATAGCATCATGCCTTGACCATATAACATCACAACATGCCCTGCAAAAACAAGTTAGATGTCCTCTACTTTGTTGTTGCAAGTTTTACGTGGCTGCTTCGGGCTAAGCAAGAACCGTTCTTTCCTACGCATCCAAACCACAACGATAGTTTGTCAAGTTAGTGTTGTTTTAACCTTTTCAAGGATCGGGCGTAGTCACACTCGGTTCGACTAAAGTTGCAGAAACTGACACGCGCCAGCCACCTGTGTGCAAAGCACGTCGGTAGAACCAGTCTCGCGTAAGCATACGCGTAATATCGGTCTGGGCCGCTTCTTCCAACAATACCGCTGAGCCAAAGTATGACATGCTGGTAAGCAGTATGACTTGTATCGCCCACAACTCACTTGTGTTCTACTCGTGCATATAATATATACGCATAAACTTGGCTCGGATGCCACTGTTGGGGAATGTAGTAATTTTAAAAATTTCCTACGCACATGCAAGATCATGGTGATGCATAGCAACGAGAGGGAAGAGTGTTGTCTACATACCCTTGTAGACCGTAAGCGGAAGCATTATGACAACGCGGTTGATGTAGTCGTACGTCTTCACGAACCGACCGATCCAAGTACCGAACACACGTCACCTCCAAGTTCTGCACACATTCAGCTCGGCGACGTCCCACGAACTCATGATCCAGCAGAGCTTCGTGGAAGAGTTCCATCAACACGACGGTGTGATGACGGTGTTGATGATGAGGCCGACGCAGGGCTTCGCCTAAGCACCGCTACGATATGACCCAGGTGGATTATGGTGGAGGGGGGCACCGCACACGGCTAAGAGAGATCAATTATCAACTTGTGTGTCTATGCGTGCCCCCTGGCCACGTATATAAAGGAGTGGATGAAGGGGAGAGGGCCGGCCCCTATGGCGCGCCCTGGAGGAGTCCTACTCCCACCGGGAGTAGGATTCCCCCCTTCCAAGTAGTACGAGTAGGAGACAAGGAAAGGGAAGAGAGAAGGGAAGGAAGGAAGGGGCGCAGCCCCTCCCCGTTGTCCAATTTGGACTAGGCCTTGGGGGGATGCGTGGCTTGCCCTACTCTCTTTCCCCTAAAGCCCAATAAGGCCCATATACTCCCCGGCGAATTCCCGCAACTCTCCGGTACCCCGATAAATACCCGAATCACTCGGAACCTTTCCGATGTCCGAATATAGTCGTCGAATATATCAATCTTTTCGTCTCGACCATTTCGAGACTCCTCGTCATGTTCCCGATCTCATCCTGGATTCCGAACTACCTTTGGTACATCAAAACACATAAACTCATAATACTGATCGTCACCAAACATTAAGCGTGCGGACCCTACGGGTTCGAGAATTATGTAGACATGACCGAGACACGTCTTCGGTCAATAACCAATAGCGGAACCTGGATGCTCATATTGGATTCCACATATTCTACGAAGATCTTTATCGGTCAAACCGCATAACAACATACGTTGTTCCCTTTGTCATCGGTACGTTACTTGGCCGAGATTCGATCGTCGGTATCTCAATACCTAGTTCAATCTCGTTACCGGCAAGTCTCTTTACTTGTTATGTAATGCATCATCCCGCAAATAACTCATTAGTCACATTGCTTGCAAGGCTTATAGTGATGTGCATTACCGAGAGGGCCAAGACATACCTCTCCGACAATCGGAGTGACAAATCCTAATCTCGAGATACGCCATGTCAACAAGTACCTTCGGAGACACCTGTAGAGCACCTTTATAATCACCCAGTTACGTTGTGACATTTGGTAGCACACGAAGTGTTCCTCCGGTAAACGGGAGTTGCATAATCTCATAGTCATAGGAACATGTATAAGTCATGAAGAAAGCAATAGCAACATACTAAACGATCAAGTGCTAAGCGAACGGAATGTGTCCAGTCAATCGCATCATTCTCCTAATGATGTGATCCCGTTAATCAAATGACAACTCATGTCTATGGTTAGGATACTCAACCATCTTTGATCAACGAGCTAGTCAAGTAGAGGCATACTTCGGACACTATGTTTGTCTATATATTCACACATGTATTATGTTTTCGGTTAATACAATTCTAGCATGGGTAATGAACATTTATCATGATATGAGGAAATAAATAATAACTTTATTATTGCTTCTAGGGCATATTTCCTTCATTAACGTCTTCAGTAGCATCTGCAGCAGGCCCGGCACCCAGCGGTGCTTCCAGGACGTAATTCTTCTGTGCAGCAATGAGGATAATCCTCAAGTTACGGACCCACTATGTGTAATTACTACCATCATCTTTCAATTTGCTTTCTAAAGGAACGCATTAAAATTCAACGGAACACCAGCACGGGCCATCTATCTACAACAACATAGACAAGCAAAATACTATCAGGTACTAAGTTCATGATAAATTTAAGTTCAATTAATCATATTACTTAAGAACTCCCACTTAGATAGACATATCTCTTATCATCTAAGTGATCACGTGATCCAAATCAACTAAACCATAACCGATCATCACATGAAATGGAGTAGTTTTCAATAATGAACATCACTATGTTGATCATATCTACTATATGATTCACGCTCGACCTTTCCGTCTCAGTGTCTCGAGGCCATATCTGCATATGCTAGGCTCGTCAAGTTTAACCCGAGTATTTCTGCGTGTGCAAAACTGGACTGCACCCGTTGTATGTGAACATAGAGCTTATCACACCCGATCATCACGTGGTGTCTCGGTAAGATGAACTTTGGCAATGGTGCATACTCAGGGAGAACACTTGTACCTTGAAATTAAGTGAGAGATCATCTTATAATGCTACCGTCAATCAAAGCAGAATAAGATGCATAAAAGATAAACATCACATGCAATCAATATAAGTGATATGATATGGCCATTATCATCTTGTGCCTTTGATCTCCATCTCCAAAGCACCGTCATGATCACCATCGTCACCGGCGTGACACCTTGATCTCCATCGTAGCATCGTTGTCGTCTCGCCAACTATTGTTTCTATGACTATCGCTACCGCTTAGTGATAAAGTAAAAACAATTACAGGGCGATTGCATTGCAATCAATAAAGCGACAACAATATGGCTCCTGCCAGTTGCCGATAACTCCGTTACAAAACATGACCATCTCATACAATAAAATTTAGCATCATGTCTTGACCATATCACATCACAGCATGCGCTGCAAAAACAAGTTAGACGTCCTCTACTTTGTTGTTGCAAGTTTTACGTGGCTGCTACGGGCTGAGCAAGAACCATTCTTACCTATGCATCAAAACCACAACGATATTTCGTCAAGTTAGTGATGTTTTAACCTTCCCAAGGATCGGGCATAGCCACATTCAGTTCAACTAAAGTTGGAGAACCTAACACCCGCCAGCCACCTGTGCGCAAAGGACGTCGGTAGAACCAGTCTCGCGTAAGCGTACACGTAATGTCTGTCCGGGCCATTGTAGGGCCGTTGTTTTCCTCTTGAAGATCCATGGTTCGCAGGTTCGTTATGGTCTAGTAACATGACTTCCAGAATAGGATTACCGTACCACTTTGTTGCGGATCTTTCTCTGGTTGACCTACGAGGTTTGGTAGTAACTTGATCTGAAGTTTCATGATCATCATCATTAACTTCCTCAGTAATTCGTGTAGGCATCACTGGAACCAATTTCAGTGATGAGCTACTTTCCAATTCGAGAGTAGGTACAATTACCTCATCAAGTTCTACTTTCCTCCCACTCACTTCTTTCGAGAGAAACTCCTTCTCTAGAAAGGATTCATTCTCAGCAATGAATATCTTGCCTTCGGATCTGTGATAGAAGGTGTACCCAACAGTTTCTTTTGGGTATCCTATGAAGATTTACTTCTCCGATTTGGGTTCGAGCTTATGATGTTGAAACTTTTTCACATAAGCATCGCAGTCCCAAACTTTAAGAAACGACAGCTTAGGTTTCTCGCCAAACCACAGTTTCATACGGTGTCATCTCCATGGATTTAGATGGTGCCCTATTTAACGTGAATGTAGCTGTATCTAATGCATAACCCCAAAATGATAGTGGTAGATCGGTAAGAGACATCATAGATCGCATCATATCTAATAAAGTTCGGTTACAATGTTCGGATACACCATTACACTGTGGTGTTCCAGATGGCGTGAGTAGTGAAACTATTTCACATTGTTTTAACTGAAGGCCAAACTCGTTAACTCAAATATTTTACCTCTGTGATCATATCGTATAAACTTTTATTTTCTTGTTACGATGATTCTCCACTTTACTCTGAAATTCTTTGAACTTTTCAAATGTTTCAGACCTGTGTTTCATAAAGTAGATACCCATATCTGCTCAAATCATCTGTGAAGGTCAGAAAATAACGATACCCTCCGCGAGCCTCAACACTCATCGGACCGCATACATCAGTATGTATTATTTCCAATAAGTTAGTTGCTTGCTCCATTGTTCCGGAGAACAGAGTTTTAGTCATCTTGCCCAAAATGCACGGTTCGCAAGCATCAAATGATTCATAACCAAGTGATTCCAAAAGTCCATCTTTATGGAGTTTCTTCATGCGCTTTACACCGATATGATCCAAATGGCAGTACCACAAATAAGTTGCACTATCATTATCAACTTTGCATCTTTTGGTATCAATATTATGAATATGTGTATCACGACGATCGAGATCCAACAAACTATTTTCATTGGGTGTATGACCATCGAAGGTTTTATTCATGTAAACAGAACAACAATTATTCTCTAATTTTAAATGAATAATCGTATTGCAATAAACATGATCAAATCATATTCATGCTCAACGCAAATGCCAAATAACATTTATTTAGTTTTAACACAAATCCCGAAAGTATAGGGAGTGTGCGATGATGATCATATCAATCTTGGAATCACTTCCAACACACATCGTCACTTCCCCCTCAACTAGTCTCTGTTTATTCTGTAACTACTGTTTTGAGTAACTATTTTTTAGCAACCGAACAAGTATCAAATACCCAGGGGCTACTATAAACACTAGTAAGGTACACATCAATAACCTGTATATCAAATATACCCTTGTTCACTTTGCCATCCTTCTTATCCACCAAATATTCAGGGCATTTCCGCTTCTAGTGACCATTTACTTTTGCAGTAGAAGCACTCAGTTTCAGGCTTTAGTCTAGCTTTGGGCTTCCTCATGGAAGTGACAACTTGCTTTCCATTCTACATGAAGTTCCCTTTCTTTCTCTTTGCGCTTTTCTTGAAACTAGTGGTCTTGTTAATCATCAACACTTGATGCTCTATCATGATTTCTACCTTCATCGATTTCATCATCGTGAAAAGCTCGGGAATCATTTTCGTCATCCCTTGCATACTATAGTTCATCACGAAGTTCTACTAACTTGGTGATGGTGACTAGAGAATTCTGCCAATCACTGTCTTATCTGGAAGATTAACTCCCACTTCATTCAAGCGACTGTAGTACCCAAACAATCTGAGCACATGCTCACAGCTTGAGCTATTCTCCTCCATCTTTTAGCTATAGAACTTGTTGGAGACTTCATATCTCTCAACTCGGGTATTTGCTTGAAATATTAACTTCAACTCCTAGAACATTTCATATGGTCCATGACGTTCAAAATGTCTTTGAGGTCCTGATTCTAGGCCGTTAAGGATGGTGCACTAAACTATCAAGTAGTCATCGTATTGAGCCAGCCAAACATTCATAACGTCTGCATCTGCTCCTGCAATAGGTCTGTCACCTAGCGGTGCATCAAGGACATAATTCTTCTATGCAGCAATGAGGATAAACCTCAGATCATGGACCCACTCCGCATCATTGC
The DNA here is from genome assembly GCA_963921465.1 of Triticum timopheevii. Taxonomy (NCBI): domain Eukaryota; kingdom Viridiplantae; phylum Streptophyta; class Magnoliopsida; order Poales; family Poaceae; genus Triticum; species Triticum timopheevii. The sequence continues at coordinate 739,976,711 of OY997267.1, forward strand.
TACTATCATCTTTCAACTTAGTGTTCTCTGGGAACACATAAAACATAGGGAAGCAACAACGCGAGCTATTGATCTACAACATTATTTGCAAAATACTATCAGGACTAAGTTCATGATAAATTAAAGTTCAATTAATCATATTACTTAAGAACTCCCACTTAGATAGACATCCCTCTAATTATCTAAGTGATCACGTGATCCAAATCAACTAAACCATGTCCGATCATCACGTGAGATGGAGTAGTTTTCAATGGTGAACATCACTATGTTGATCATATCTACTCTATGATTCACGCTCGACCTTTTGGTCTTGGTGTTCCAAGGCCATATCTGCATATGCTAGGCTCGTCAAGTTTAACCCGAGTATTCTACGTGTGCAAAACTGGCTTGCACCCGTTGTAGATGAACGTAGAGCTTATTACACCCGATCATCACGTGGTGTCTCGGCACGACGAACTTGGGCAACGGTGCATACTCAGGGAGAACACTTTTATCTTGAAATTTAGTGAGATATCATCTTATAATGCTACCGTCAATCAAAGCAAAATAAGATGCATAAAGGATAAACATCACATGCAATTAATATAAGTGGTATGATATGGCCATCATCATCTTGTGCTTGTGATCTCCATCTCCGAAGCACCGTCATGATCACCATCGTCACCGGCGCGACACCTTGATCTCCATCGTAGCATCATTGTCATCTCGCCAACTATTGCTTCTACGAGTATCGCTACCGCTTAGTGATAAAGTAAAGCAATTACAGGGCGATTGCATTGCATACAATAAAGCGACAACCATATGGCTCCTGCCAGTTGCCGATAACTCGGTTACAAAACATGATCATCTCATACAATAAAATATAGCATCATGCCTTGACCATATAACATCACAACATGCCCTGCAAAAACAAGTTAGATGTCCTCTACTTTGTTGTTGCAAGTTTTACGTGGCTGCTTCGGGCTAAGCAAGAACCGTTCTTTCCTACGCATCCAAACCACAACGATAGTTTGTCAAGTTAGTGTTGTTTTAACCTTTTCAAGGATCGGGCGTAGTCACACTCGGTTCGACTAAAGTTGCAGAAACTGACACGCGCCAGGCACCTGTGTGCAAAGCACGTCGGTAGAACCAGTCTCGCGTAAGCATACACGTAATGTCGGTCTGGGCCGCTTCTTCCAACAATACCGCTGAGCCAAAGTATGACATGATGGTAAGCAGTATGACTTGTATCGCCCACAACTCACTTGTGTTCTACTCGTGCATATAATATATACGCATAAACTTGGCTCGGATGCCACTGTTGGGGAATGTAGTAATTTTAAAAATTTCCTACGCACATGCAATATCATGGTGATGCATAGCAACGAGAGGGAAGAGTGTTGTCTACATACCCTTGTAGACCGTAAGCGGAAGCATTATGACAACGCGGTTGATGTAGTCGTACGTCTTCACGAACCGACCGATCCAAGTACCGAACACACGGCACCTCCAAGTTCTGCACACATTCAGCTCGGCGACGTCCCACGAACTCATGATCCAGCAGAGCTTCGTGGAAGAGTTCCATCAACACGACGGTGTGATGACGGTGTTGATGATGAGGCCGACGCAGGGCTTCGCCTAAGCACCGCTACGATATGACCCAGGTGGATTATGGTGGAGGGGGGCATCGCACACGGCTAAGAGAGATCAATGATCAACTTGTGTGTCTATGCATGCCCCCTGGCCACGTATATAAAGGAGTGGATGAAGGGGAGAGGGCCGGCCCCTATGGCGCACCCTGGAGGAGTCCTACTCCCACCGGGAGTAGGATTCCCCCCTTCCAAGTAGTACGAGTAGGAGACAAGGAAAGGGAAGAGAGAAGGGAAGGAAGGAAGGGGCGCAGCCCCTCCCCGTTGTCCAATTTGGACTAGGCCTTGGGGGGATGCGTGGCTTGCCCTACTCTCTTTCCCCTAAAGCCCAATAAGGCCCATATACTCCCCGGCGAATTCCCGCAACTCTCCGGTACCCCGATAAATACCCGAATCACTCGGAACCTTTCCGATCTCCGAATATAGTCGTCGAATATATCAATCTTTTCGTCTCGACCATTTCGAGACTCCTCGTCATGTTCCCGATCTCATCCTGGATTCTGAACTACCTTCGGTACATCAAAACACATAAACTCATAATACCGATCGTCACCGAACATTAAGCGTGCGGACCCTACGGGTTCGAGAACTATGTAGACATGACCGAGACACGTCTCCGGTCAATAACCAATAGCGGAACCTGGATGCTCATATTGGCTCCCACATATTCTACGAAGATCTTTATCGGTCAAACCGCATAACAACATACGTTGTTCCCTTTGTCATCGGTATGTTACTTGCCCGAGATTCGATCATCGGTATCTCAATAGCTAGTTCAATCTCGTTACCGGCAAGTCTCTTTACTCGTTCCGTAATGCATCATCCCGCAACTAACTCATTAGTCACATTGCTTGCAAGGCTTATAGTGATGTGCATTACCGAGAGGGTCCGAAGATACCTCTCCGACAATCGGAGTGACAAATCCTAATTTCGATCTATGCCAACCCAACAAGTACCATCAGAGACACCTGTAGAGCACCTTTATAATCACCTGGTTACGTTGTGACATTTGGTAGCACACAAAGTGTTCCTCTGGTAATCGGGAGTTGCATAATCTCATAGTCATAGGAACATGTAAAACTCATGAAGAAAGCAATAGCAGTAAACTAAAACGATTAAGTGCTAAGCTAACGGAATGGGTCTTGTCCATCACATCATTCTCCTAATGATGTGATCCCATTCATCAAATGACAACACATGTTTATGCCTAGGAAACATAACCATCTTTGATGAACAAGCTAGTCAAGTAGAGGAATACTAGGGACACATTGTTTTGTCTATGTATTCACACATGTATCAAATCTCCGGTTAATACAATTCTAGCATGAATAACAAACATTTATCATGAAATAAGGAAATAAATGATAAATTTATTACTGCCTCTAGGGCATATTTCCTTCAACCGCTTCATCCAACAATACCGCCGAACCAAAGTTTGACATGTTGGTAAGCAGTATGAATTGTATCACCCACAACTCACTTGTGTTCTACTCGTGCATATAACATCTACGCATAAACCTGGCTCTGATACCACTGTTGGGAACGTAGTAATTTCAAAAATATTCCTACGCACACGCAAGATCATGGTAATGCATAGCAACGAGCGGGAGAGTGTTGTCCATGTACCCTCGTAGACCGAAAGCGGAAGCGTTATGACAACGCGGTTGATGTATTCGTACGTCTTCACAATCGACCGATCCTCAGTACCGAACGTACGGCACCTCTGTATTCTACACACGTTCAGCTCGGAGACGTCCCGCGAACTCACGATCCAGTACAGCTTCACCGGGGAGTTTCATCAGCACGACGACGTGATGACGGTGACGATGATGCTACCGACATAGGGCTTCGCCTAAGCACCGCTACGATATTACCGAGGTGGATTATGGTTGAGGGGGGTACCGCACACGGCTAAGAGATCAATGATCAATTGTTGTGTCTATGGGGTGCCCCCTCCCCCGTATATAAAGGAGTAGAGGAGGGGGAGGGCCGGCCCTCTCTAGGGCACGCCATAGGGGAGTCCTTCTCCCACCGGGAGTAGGATTCCCCCCTTCCAAGTTGGAGTAGGAGAAGGAAAGGAAGGGAAGGAGGAAGGAAAGAAAGGGGGGGCCCTCCCAATTCGGATTGGGCTTGGGGGGGGGGGGCGTCCCCTCCTTTTCTCCTCTCCTCTCTTTTCCACTAAGGCCAAATAAGGCCCATATACCTGCCGGGGGGTTCCGTAACCTCCAAGTGCTCCAGTATATTCCCGATCTCATGCGGAACCATTCCAATGTCCAAATATAGTCGTCCAATATATCGATCTTTATGTCTCGACCATTTCGAGACTCCTCGTAATGTCCGTGATCATATCCGGGACTCCAAACTACCTTCGGTATGTCAACACACATAAACTCATAATACCGATCGTCACCAAACGTTAAGCATGCGGACCCTACAGGTTCGAGAACTATGTAGACATGACCGAGACACGTCTCCGGTCTATAACCAATAGCAGAACCTGGATGCTCATATTGGTTCCTACATATTCTACAATGATCTCTATCGGTCAAACCGCATAATGGTATACGTTGTTCTCTTTGTCATTGGTATGTTACATGCCCGAGATTCGATCATCGATATCTCAATACCTAGCTCAATCTCGTTACCGACAAGTCTCTTTACTCATTTCGTAGTGCATCATCCCGTAACAAACTCATAAGTCACATTGCTTGCAAGGCTTATAGTGATGTGCATTACCGAGAGGGCCCAGAGATACCTCTCCGACAATTGGAATGACAAATCCTATTCACGATCTATGCCAACTCAACGAACACCATCGGAGACACCTGTAGAGCACCTTTATAATCACCCGGTTACGTTGTGACATTTGGTAGCACACAAAGTGTTCCTCCGGTATTCAGAAGTTGCATAATCTCATAGTCATAGGAACATGTATAAGTCATGGAGAAAGCAATAGTAGTAAACTAAGCGATCAAGTGCTAAGCTAACGAAATGGGCCATGTCAATCACATCATTCTCCTAATGATGTGATCCCATTAATCAAATGACAACTCATGTCTATGGCTAGGAAACTCAACCATCTTTGATCAACGAGCTAGTCAAGTAGAGGCATACTAGTGACACTATGTTTTTCTATGTATTCACACATGTATTATGTTTCCGGTTAATACAATTCTAGCATGAATAATAAACATTTATCATGACATGAGGAAATAAATAATAACTTTAGTATTGCCTCTAGGGCATATTTCCTTCACATGGGAATAAGGTTGAAAAGATTTGTTGAGGGCCATGGGTAAATGTTGACATGGCTTCAAATTCAGTATGGCACGACTGGAAGTTTAATTTGCTAGCTATACCTTAAATTTGCCATTGGGCTATGAAAAATAAAATGCAATAGGTCTAAAGTGGAAGTTGTCATGGGTTGTGAGCCTATGAGTAAATTTCGCCATGGTTTAGGAGTAACTTTTGCCATGGCTGTACCGTTAAATTGCCGTGGACTGTAAAATAAAATTTTCATGATCCATAAAGTAAGTTTGACATGGTTGAGAAAATGAAAAAAACATACAAAATGATTCTTTCACTAGTGTAGAATCGGGCAATAGAACCGGTTTGTAAGGCCCTTTAGTGTCGGTTCCATAACCGGCACTAAAGTGTGGGCAATAAAGGCCTCCCCCTTTAGTACCGGTTCAGCATGAACCGGTGCTAAAGGGCAACCACGTGGCACGAGCCAGCTCCGCGGGCTAGGAGCCCTTTAGTACCGGTTGGTAACACCAACCGGTACTACAAGGTTTGGGGGGGGGGTTGGTTTTATGATTTCTTTTTCATTTAATTTTGTGTTTTCCATTTAATTCTTTTTCATTTGCTAGTATTTTATGATACTACACATTGTAAACTTTATGCATATATATATATATATATAGAATTTCTAGTAGAACCAATCATATATATATCATCAAATGTCTCACAAACCACCATATTAATTCACACATACACACATGTATAGCTATATAGAATTTCTCCTACATGTTGCCTTCGGAGCCAGTGGCATTAGCCTAATTGGTGCCTTCGGAGCACGATGACAATTGGAAGTGGTTCATGGGGGCGGTAGCGGGTAATGGTATTCTCCCTTCGGATCTATGACCTGGTCGAGCAAAAATCCCGCTATTTCCTCTTGAAGTGCTTGTACGCCCTCCGTTTCTAGGAGCTTGTCCCGCACCTCTGTGAACTGTTAAGAAGGAGATCAATATGCATGTTTATTAGTTGTGTGACTAGATATCGATAATGGTGTAAAAATTGTGAATAGTGTTCTGACAAACGTACCCATTATTGTCTTTGAGATCTACTCCTTTCGGACGCCATCATGTGAATGTTCTCGCAAACGCAGTATGCACATAGATCAGTCCCCTACGCCTGCTTTAGGGCCTTTACGAGAATTGAATTTGATCAGATAATAATTAATCAAGCATGATAATTAAAGAGATGGCAGCTAGCTAGCTAGCTAGCGAGTACTACTTAATTACTTACCTTGGGTCGAAACCATTTTAGCTTTTGTTTCCATTCGCCTTTAGTGACGCTGATGAACCTTGCCCAAGCCCTGCCCGCCGACAAAGAAAATGAATAAAGGGGTTATTAAATAGTTCATATCATGAAATGACGAACTAAATAGGCCGAGATATATAGTTAATAATGATTGAAATTACCTGTTGACTATCCCAAACAAGATGTTATAGCCAGTATTTGCTTTGAGTAGCGAGTCCAGTATTTCAACTGTTCCGGCGTCAACTTTAATGATACACAAGATCCAGTGAAATCTGCATGCACACACATTTCCATGTCTTAATTAAGCGGGCATATGTAAGCAAAAACATGTAGCTAGCTAGTAGGCAAAAACAGAGAATTTTTAGTACAACACAGTGTGACTCACTGGAAGTTGTAAGGAAGCAGTATATCTTCATTGTATGGATCTATTTTCCATGATATGGATCTATTTTCCATTGAGGCGCTTCAAGAACTCTAGCATGTTGTCCTCTGCATGCTTTTCATGATATGGATCTATTTTCCATGTGTATTGATTAACGGTGTTTGGGTCAATGAACCCAATGCCATAGCGTCCACCTTTTTTCATTTCATACATCTTCATGCTGCATAATACCATAGAAAAGAATATAGTGAGGATAATTACAGGTAATGATTGATCAAAAGGATCACTACAGCTAGCTTGAGACTTAAATTACAGAAAGAAATCACTTATAGACATTAGCAACTGACGATAGATTTGTCGAGTCCGTCTTGATTGTATAACTGAAACAGTTCATTATACTCAACGGCCACAGCTTTCTGATGGTAGTAATGATCCTTCTTGACTTCCACCATGAGGGACTCTCGATTGGAACTCTTGGTAATGTCCATGTACCATTGATGCAATTCATACATTCTCGTTGAGAGCTTCTTGACCTCGTCTGGCTTGACCAAAGGTTCGCCCCGGACAAATTTCCGTTTTATTTACTCCTCTGTAAGCACAGGCATTGGCTCGATCTAGAGGAGTTGTCCAACAGTGATGTTGAGAATTTCAGCCTGCGTTATATGCTCCTTGGTTATTACCACATTGCCCACCTCGGGAACGTAAACTGTTTGCCCACAATAATATTGGGCACGCATACTGTCATGTGTTGATGGCACAACAAGCGAGGGGATCGATTGCGCCGCCTGTTCTCCCAGCTGGGGAACGGTTTTCCCGCATTTTTGACAGCTGCTTGTTGTTTGCTCGAGCTCGAGCTCGCCTCCTTATGTAGACGTGCTCGATTTAACTTCCTGATGTGGCGCTCATAGTATGTGTCAACAGGCTTGGGAGCTGGTGGTTGAGCCATACGAATGAAGTGGTCAATCTTTTCCGCAAGCACTTTCTCCCTTGGCGGCGGTGGCGGTTTCGGTCCAAAATGGGCGTCCACTTCTGCCCGCACTATGGCATTGGTTTGCTCCTCGGTCCTGTCGTAAGCCCTCTGAGGAAGAGGAGTAGTGAGGCTTGGACCATATTTATATCGCTTGCCTCCGCCTGTACTTCCTGTACTACCTCGACTCGTACCGCTACGCACCATAGCTGCGGGGTGTCTCTTCTGCGATTGCTGAGGCGGCGGAGACGGCTGACGGGGCTGAGTTGGACGAGGAGGAGTGGCCTGAAGCTGTGCCGGACTTAGAGGAGGAGTGGCCTGAAGTTGTGCTGGACTTGGAGGAGGAGTGGACGTCTGACGCTGTGTCGGACTTGGAGGAGGAGTGGCCTGACGCTTTGCCGGACTTGGAGGAGGAGGAGTGGCCTGACGCGTTGGTGGACTTGCAGGAGCGGGAGTCTGCTGACTCGGTGGCGGACTTCGACGAGGAGTGTCCAGACGCGTTGGTGGACTTGCAGGAGCGGGAGTCTGCTGACTCGGTGGCGGACATCGACGAGGAGTCGGCTGACGCGGTGTCAGTGGCCTTCGAAAGATGATGCAATCCTTTCTCCATAGGATGATACGATGTTTGGCCTCTCCGAGTGTGTGCTCGTTGTCGCCTCCAGGAATGTCAAGCTCTAGCCCCGAATATTGGTCCACCACCTCATCAACCAAGACACGAGCATAGCCTGCTGGAATCGGGTTGCAATGGAACACTACAAGAAATATGTCAACTTATGACCTTCTGTCAGTGACCCTCGAAGAATTGGTCATAAATTTATGACCATTTTAGACCAATTGGTCAAAAGCTGTTCAGGGGGCTCCAAACCCTAAACCATTGCGACCATTTTGGTCAGAAAGGTCGTAATTTCCTTACACGAAATGGTCACAAAGCAAACAGTGCTACTCCGCTGCCTTATTTCTAGTTGTTAATGACCAATATAGATGGTCATAGCCTTGTAGATTGTGGTGGGTTGTGATGACTAGGCGCCATCTCATCAGTTTTGCCTATGTGTCATGTCCATGTGGCAGTTTTTGCCCTAGGTTGTGAAGCAACCTATATTTCTATCATTCCCAAAATTCCCAAAAAATCTCATAAATTCTTTGGGGCATATCTTCATCAAATATGTAAAAATCCTTCCTTGCCTAGTTCAAAACTAATTCAACAATATTCATTTTCCTATTCTGTTCACAACAACACTTTATGAAGGAAGTGCTATTTTTATATTCTTTATTGCCCTCGGAATTTTTGGGCACTCTTTCCTATCCAAATCATTACCGCATGACAAAATTCAGCTCCATTTGCCTAGCAAATCTTCCTTAGCAAATTTCCAAAGTGTTTGTCCACCTAGAAGCATTGTGAAGGAAGTACCTTTTTTATATCTATAAATGACATGAAATTTATACAGTTTCTTCATATGCCCAAATTATCACCCTCCTCCAAATTGTAGCTCAGTCAAATCATCTATGTGAGCCCAGGTTCAATTTATATTTTATGGCCAAATTGGCACATTGCAAAGCAAGTGTTATATAGACCCCTCCTATTACCCTCAAACTTTTTGGACACTCTTCCATACCCAAATCATTGCCACATGATAATATTCAGCTCAATTTTCCTAGTAACTCTTTCTCAGGAAATTTCCAAAGTTTCTACCTCGAGAGAAGCTTTGTGAAGTAAGTACTAGCTAGGCTTACCCAAATGATCTGAAAATTTACCAGCGCATGACCATACCTATGTAACTTACCTACACCAATTTTTAGCTTATTTCATTCACCCAATCTCTCTCACTAGTTTTTCCAAGTTTTTGTCCATAGAAGAGCATTGTGAAGGAAGTACTACTTTGGCATGTCAAAATGATATCAATTTTCTACAATGCTTTCCTATTCCCAAATAACCATCCTCCACCAAATTTCAGCTCAATCCATTCATTATTTTGAGCCCAGCTTCAACATTCATATTTTTGTCCAGTGAGGTACTTTGCAAAGCAAGTACCACCTAGGCTCCTCCTTTTGAGGTGAAAATTTGTGAATACATTCTCCTTAGTAGATGATCATCCTCGGCCAAAACTCACGCCCATTGGCCATGTGCATTTCCCGTACCGCAAATCAAACACTTGGCTTCTTATTCATGTTTGAGCATCGATCGGTCTCCTCGTGAGAATCTTATGTTGTGATTTTCTTCCTAGCACCTACCTGGGGAGTGCCCAACCCACTAGACATGCCTAGGCCGCACATAACACATGGCAACGCCACGGTCACGCGGTGACCACGCGGCGGGCATGCGACCTTACGCGCTCTAGAGTTGGGGCCCTCGGCCACCGTCCAAACCTCGATGTCTCGCCATCAAACCTTGTATTTCTGATTAAATAGATACTTATTTACCTAGAAATTATTTTTGGAAAAAATAAAGAGCAAACTATGAGGCAGATGCAGTTCAAATTTGACCCGCTTCCAACTGAATCAACGGGAATTTGTCTTTTTCACCAGAGGTGGATCAAAAATTTTGACACCCAACCATTTTGTCAATTGTGCATTAAATATGGCCTAGTATTTTATAAAATTGATTAGGTCCAATTTTGCAACAAATATATGGTAGGTCCTTCACAAAAAAACTCCTTTCAGGCACTCAGAAAATGGAAATGGTTTTTTCGTCCAAAGAAAATGAAAACTTCCTTAGGCAACATTGTTTGCCATTCCAATATGCACCCTTGTGCACAATATGGGATCATTTGAACAAACTATGCCATGAATGTGGCCATAAGATTGATCATTTGGCTTGAAAGCCATGAATCTTCACACTTGATAGCTCATTTCTAAGAACACTTTTTTAAAATAATTACCGTATTACAAGTTTATTATTCTCCTGGAAACTTGGTCACATATAATGACACAATGCGAAGGTTTTCCAATTTTTTGATTTTTTTTTGAATTTTTTATGCCCGTTTCAAAATGCGGTCAAAATGGCGGGCTTGACCGTTCCTAGCTAGTGGTTGAATCTTGGAAAACTTTTGATGTTTCTCTGATTAAATAGATACTTATGTACCTAGAAATGATTTTTGGAAAAAATAAGTAGCAAACTATGAGGCAGCTGCAGTTCAAATTTGACTCGCTTCCAGCTGAATCGGCGGGAATTTGTCTTTTTCACCAGAGGTGGATCAAAACTTTTGGCACCCAACCATTTTGTCAATTGTGCATTAAATATGGTCTAGTATTTTATAAAAATGATTTGGTACAATTTTGCAACAAATATATGGTGGGTCCTTAACAAAAAAACCTCATTTCGGGCACTCGAAAAATTGTTTGGAATTTGAAGATGCACCCTTGTGCACAATATGAGATCATTTTAACAAACTATGCCATGAATGTGACCATAAGATTGATCATTTGGCTTGGGAGCCATTGATCTCCACACGTGATAGCTCGTTTCTGAGAACACTTTTTTAAAATAATCGCCGTATTACAAGTTTGTTATTTTTTCTGGGAACTTGGCCACATACTATGACACAATGCGAAGGTTTCCCAATTTTTTGATTTTTTTTAATTTTTTATGCCCGTTTCAAAATGCGGTCAAAACGGCGGGAATGACCGTTCCTAGCTAGTGGTTGAGTCTTGGAATTTTTTTGGTGTTTCTCTTATTAAATAGATACTTATGTACCTATAAATGATTTCTGGAAAAAATAAATAATAAACTATGAGGCACCCGCAGTTCAAATTTGACCCACTTCCAGTTGAATCGGCGGAAATTTGTCTTTTTCACGAGAGGTGGATCAAAACTTTTTACACCCAACCATTTTGTCAATTGTGCATTAAATATGTCCTAGTATTTTATAAAAATGATTTGGTCCAATTTTGCAACAATTATTTTGGAGGTCCTTCACAAAAAAACCTCCTTTTGGGCACTCGAAAAATGGAAAATGGTTTTTTCGTCCAAAGAAAATGAAAACTTCCTTAGGCAACATTGTTTGCCATTCCAATATGCACCCTTGTGCACAATATGAGATCATTTGAACAAACTATGCCATGAATGTGGCCATAAGATTGATCATTTGGCTTGGAAGCCATTGATCTCCACACGTGATAGCTCGTTTCTGATAACACTTTTTTGAAATAATTGCCGTATTACAAGTTTGTTATTTTTCCTGGGAACTTGGCCACATATAATGACACAATGCGAAGGTTTCCCAATTTTTTGATTTTTTTTGAATTTTTTATGCCCGTTTCAAAATGCGGTCAAAACGGCGGGAATGACCGTTCCTAGCTAGTGGTTGAATCTTGGAATTTTTTTGGTGTTTCTCTGATTAAATAGATACTTATGTACCTAGAAATGATTATTGGAAAAAATAAATAGCAAAGTACAAGGCAGCTACAGTTCAAATTTGACCCGCTTCCACCTGAATTGGCGGAAATTTGTCTTTTTTACGAGAGGTGGATCAAAACTTTTTACACCCAGCCATTTGGTCAATTGTGCATTAAATATGGCCTAGTATTTTATAAAAATGATTTGTTCCAATTTTGCAACAATTATTTGGTAGGTTCTTCACAAAAAAAACCATTTTTGCCACAAGAAAAATGATTAAAAATATATAGAAAGATAAAAAAATGCATGGAAATCGGTGATCATCCATAAAATGGGGTCTCACTTGAGTGAAAATTTTGGTTGTGGCATTTTGCAAATATTTTGATAGTTGCTTCACAAAATTCCCCTAGTTTTAGTACTAACAAACTATTTTAAATCACAAAATTTCTGAACCAATCAGGGCTCTTCTCACGGATCACCCCACTATAGTCGATCTGAACCGTCCGCATCCGAAGGATCCAACGTCTATCATTCACCTCTCAGGTCATAGCGACCCAACCCAAACCCTAGCAGCAACCCAATCCCCCTCTCCCCCTCTCCCGCCGCCGCCTGTCTCTCCCCCTCTCCCCGATCCAGATCTCTCCGCCGCCGCCCAAACCCAATCCCCAACCCAATCTCCTGAGTGCGGTGCCGCGCCCCTGCTTTGCCCTCTGCATCGCACGCATCACCCGCCACCATGGCCTCCTACGTCGCCGAATCAGGGTGCCACCACCGTGCGGGCCCCGACCCTGCACCCCACGGTGGCCGGAGACGATGGCGGGGAAGGGCTCGGTCCCCTGACGAATCCTCCGCCCTCCATGCCCGCACGTCTCGACCCCATCGACCCAACGCCCAGGCCCAGCACGCGCTGCCGCCATGGACTCCACCACGGGGACGGATCTAGGGAAGATCGTGAGCGTGTTCTACCAGGCTGAGGACGGGGAGCACAGCCGCCGCCTCCTCGCACTGCTCGCCACCTCCCTCACCGTGCTCGACGCCATGCAAGGTCCGCCTCTCTCTCCTCCTCCTAGTCTCTCTCTGTTGCTTGGTTTGATTTTGCTGATGCGGTTTCCTTCCTCCCCTCCCTAATGCATGCGCGCAGGTGCACAGCCAAGTAGGAGACCACGACGACGACGACGACGATGACGCGGCTGTGCGGTCGGTGCCCTCTGAAGCCGCTCGCCCGGGCCGTGCCGTGCCGGAGGAGGGGTCCAGATCCTGGCCTCACCAAGATCAATCGTCGCTAGAACTCGGGGGACAAGATGGACGTGCCTTTGCTGGTTCCCGAGCTCCCTCCTCTCAATTCTTCCTTGTGCTACTCAGGGCCGCTCAGTCCGACTCTGCAGACGTAGGTGAGCCACTACCTTCCCCTCCTTTGTTTTCTCCAGTGCTCTTTCTGTCCATGTCCGGCCATCGAGCCTTGTTCTTTGTGTTATGTCAAGCTTCTGTTCGACAGAATGCCTGCAAGCTGCTGCTAATCACTTGCACTTGCTAGCTGCTGCTAGTGGTCTCATGTTCCTGAAAACTAACAAGAGTGGTCTTACTGAAAACTGACAATCTCAAGTCCAAATTTGATTGGGTGCTCTACCAGCCATTGTTCCTCTTTCGGGTCTAGTATAGACACTACAAACCTGCTATTTCTTCAGTACTACTAACGTAATAGCAGCTCTCCCTTGAAAAAATGTTCAGAGCAGAAGCATTCCTGGAGCGAAAACTTGAATAGCTTTTCGTGTCTGGATCAGTAAGCATAATCATGGGCTTATATTCGTGTGTAGCTTGATCAGTTATCAAATTGTGTACATTCTCACATGTGAAGCATGTACCATTTGCTAGTACTACGTAGTTGCTAGCGATGGCTAGCCTGTGTCTGGTCTTTTTGACTGGATCACATCAATATGCTCCGGTCCAATGCGCCCAGCTATAGCCTCATTTTTAAATACGTTATTTTTATTTTCCAGCATTTGTTTTTTAGCTACTGCGGCATTTCTTGAAATGATTTTTATTCTAAGCATTTTTGTCATACTCAATAAGCTAGTTCCTGAAACAAATTTGTTAATGAAATGTTTTTGTAGCATGCTATAGTTAATTAGTTGGCAAGTCTGATGTCCATTCGCCTGATTCCGTCGCCTGATTCCAGACGCCTCCTTTATTTTTTGTAGGTCTGGCAGCACCGCCGCGTCGACGAAGAAGGTGGTGACCGCGGCGGCGAGCGGCGCGAGTTGGTGGCTGCCGGACTCGACGGCACGGCTCATATATGTGCTTTCGACTAATCCAGCTTTTGGTCTAGCTGGGCATTACTTTCGGTTAATTAGCTTTCGGCTCATATATGTGCTCTCTATGATACTGATGGTTCCCTAGCTAATAATATGATGATTTAATCCCCTAAGCATTGATGCATCCCATATCACCATGGCTGTTGTTTGCTGTCAAGATTTGCTTAGCCTGAATACATGGTTATGTTTTTGTGTACTGCTATCCTGTTGTCTCTGTTGGATGGACAGCATCCCAGTACAAGTACTTGCTAGGTTTTACCTGTTCATGCAAATCTTGTTGTGTGTTGCAAGTCGTTTTAGTACTACCTAATTAAGTCATCTACTGTCATGTGCCTGCGCAATGTTTCCTCCTTATATCACCTTTAATCCAAGGCAAAATCTGGACCAACGAGTAACTATTGCACTAATGGGTGATTAGTACGCTGACAGAGATATTTGGAAATAGGAATTATAAAGCGCATACTATTCAGAGCAGAACGGTAATTTCCTTAATGAAGTAGGTGACTGTAATTTCTATAATAACCACACAGGCTACTTTAGTTAATGTTTCCACTTTTCTTTGATGAAATGGTTTAGTTTTGATTAATAACTCATTGGATTTCAAATATGGTAGTAAGAAGTTGCAAGAGCGCTATGTGGCGTTTGCACAAATTCCTTGATTTTCTAGCATAGCAGGTGCTGGGATTTGTCAAACAAGAGCTTAGTTTCCATAGAAGTATACTCAGTTATATGAGATACTTGGTTGGCATAGTAAACCAAACCATGTTACTGATAATTTTTTTGTTCTTTCTCAGGACTGCTCCCGTGTGGTGGCCTCCTTGAGACTTGGCACTTAGCAGCATAATCTAATTAACTATACTAATTTTTTTGTTCTTCCAGAATCTTGGCACTTTGCTTGTCTATGGATCATCTTCCACTTGAGAGCTGGAAAGAGGTCATTATTCCGTTGCTGCCTCATCACTTACCTCCAGTTCTGAATTTGTGTGATAAATGCTTTTGAATTCCAATGACAAGTGCTATTGAAAATTTCATGTTCTTGTTCCTTTAATACGCATGTTCATGAATAATCGCTTCAGTTATTTGTTCTTCTGAAAACTTCAGTATGCAAGTACCTATTCCTGGTACAGCAAGTATCAGTTCTTGAGCATTTGCACAGTTTTCATTATTTGTTCTTCTGAAAATTTGCTCTAGTGTGAATCATAGTAGTATGCACTAGCAGCAATCTGTCAATGTTTGATTCAAGCTTACTCTCATTATAATGTATTGTGTAGTTGTTGTTTCAAACTGTTTTGCTACAAGTACCATAATTTGCATTGAAGATATTGTATTCTGTTGCTGTATCATTGTTTAATAAAACCATAGCATGATGCTCACATGAGATATCCACATGTTTCTGTGCTGTTTCTTTCCAGCATGATGCTCTTGTTATAATGTATTATGTTGCTGTTTTGCTACAAGCTGTGTGTTGATTTGATAACAGGAGTTTCCTTGTCCTGGTCCTATACTGCATTTTGACTCCTATGTTTCTGTGCGCGTGTGTTTAATTGATGTTGTTTCAACTTTGAACTGCTTCTGCATATGGCCTATACTGCAATTGAGATTTAAATTTGTGGTTGTTCCTCT
Source organism: Triticum timopheevii (assembly GCA_963921465.1). Taxonomy (NCBI): domain Eukaryota; kingdom Viridiplantae; phylum Streptophyta; class Magnoliopsida; order Poales; family Poaceae; genus Triticum; species Triticum timopheevii. The sequence continues at coordinate 739,992,498 of OY997267.1, forward strand.
TTTACAGATGCTCAAGTGTAAAGTGTGAAGCAAGTGTGAAGCCGTGAAGTGTGAAGCCGTCAAGTTCTACTTAGTGAAGAGTAGCATATTGTTAGCATATATGTGTTGTAAAGATTGTAATAGATTTATTTAGTGGTATATTTGATGAAATTTATGTGTTCTTTTTTATTATGTATGTGATCTAAAAACTTGTGAAATGGAAACTTGACCAATGGGTCCACTTATGAAAATAATCTGTCAAATTTGTACATTTCTGATATGTGGGACCAATTTGAGAGATGATCATGACAAGTGGGACCCATCTGACTAGTGGGACCAACTTGAATATATAATGGCTGAAAATAGAAAAGCAATAAATAATAAAAGGCCACGGGCCAACAATAAAAAAGGCTACAACGTTGGGCTTGGCCCATGAAGCCGACCAGAATTAATAAGGAAAAAAAATCCTAAAAGGCTGAATTAATGGGCTCGGCCCATGTAGAAAACCGAATTGGACCGGGCTGAATCTTGTGCCACATCAGCTTGCCATGCTGGATGCCTACGTGGCCTGGGGAGGTTGCTAGTGACCAAAACGCCATAGTAGACATATTTTGGTCATAAACGTCTACGACCTTCTCATAGAGAAGGTCGCTATAGTCAGTTTACGACCGCCAGCTTTTGACCTTCTGTTTTTGGTCACAAAAAGGTCGTAATTGGAAATTTGTGACCTTTCAGTGACCAATAGTCAAGGTCACAAGTTGACATATTTCTTGTAGTGGAAGGTTGTCTCGGGGGGATTTGTAAAAGCAACGGCGTCCGCCACCTTCATGGATATACTCTTCATTTTGAAGTGTAGCTCGCAGTTAGTGTTCTCCATGATGTCATCCATGGGGTATCTATCCAGCATTGCGTCGCCCGGGGCGGAACCCACACTGCTTCTCGGCATGGATGGGGCGGTGCTATCCAATGCTGGATCATCTGGTATCTGCTGCAGCTGCTGAGACCCCCTTTGCTGGCTAAGTGAGTCAATCTGCTCCTACTGCCGCTGGAATTTGACTGCCAAGTCCGCGTGCTTTGATTCAAGGCCTTGAAGGCGTTCATAGTCCAGCTTCCTCTACTCCTCCTCCATCTTCCTCTTCTTCTCCTCCGCAATCTTCCTTCTCGCACGGGTTCTATAGTCGGCGTTCTAGTCTAAAAACCCCTCATACCACGGAATAGTGCCCTTGCCTCGTGTTCTTCCCGGGTGTTCAGGATTTCCCAGGGCACGCGTAAGCTTGTCGTTCTCTCTATTGGGCTGGAACACCCCCGATCGAGCCTCTTCTAGTGCAACAAGTAGGTTATCGTCGGCTACGTTCGCACATGCCTTTGTCGAAACTTTGCCTGTCTTCAGGTCCAACTCCCCCCCCCCCCCCCCCCGTGCGCATAGAACCAAGTCCTGCACCTGGGCGGCCAGCTCCTAGTAACCGGAGTGACACCTGCATCCTCCATCTCTTTCTCAGACTTATCCCACTTAGGCATTGCCACCGCGTAGCCACCTGGCCCCAGCTTATGGAACTTATCCTTTTTTCAGCATTCTTCTTGTTTATTCTCGACCGTTCCTTAGCTAATTCCGAATCCTTTAATTTCACGAAATCGTCCCAATGAGCACTTTGCTTCTCTAGTGTTCCCTCGAATACTGGAGTCTTCCTTCCTCCCTTGACGTACTTGTCCCATTGATGATTCTTGTGGTTGATGAATGCAACCGCCATCTTCCTAAGAGCAGCGTCCTTGACTTTCTGCACATCTGCTTCTGTGAAATGATCTGGTAGGGTGAAATGTTCCATGAGAGTATCCCAAAGCAGACCTTTTTGTCTGTCATCGACAAAAGTAAGATTTGGACGTGGCTTTGCTGGCTCTCTCCATTCTTGAAGGGAGATCGGGAGTTGGTCCTTCACAAGAACTCCACACTGACGAACGAAGTTGTCCGCAATCTTCTTAGGCGCTAATGGTTCGCCATTAGGTCTGATGGCCTCGATATTGTACTTTACGCCCTCCTTCAACTTTTTGTTCGGGCCTCGTTTCGTCCTGTTGCCTGAAGATTTGCTCGATCCGGATGGCTGAAAGAAGAAAGATCGATTCGTTAATATATCTTCAAGTCATTTAAAACTTGTGATGATCACCAGATGCCTGCTTATATAAATATATATACCTCGCCGGTCTTTGATGTTTCAAGATCAACATTTTCTTCGTCATCATCATAATCATAGTTCATGACTTCATCAATTCGGTCGTCGCGATCGAATGTCATATCACCCTCCCCGGTGTTGTTTAGAAATTCGGATCCGTCATAATCTTCTTCATTCTGATCATCATCTGGCCCGCGAGGATGGCATGTCATATCGAACGGGGCCTGTTCTCCCTCTCTGCAGGTATTGTCCGCCATAGCTTTTATTTAACTAATCCAAAAGAAATATAAAACAATTTAGTATTCAAATTACATCGTCTCGAATAATAGATATAATCTCGAATACATCGTCTCGAATAATACATATATTCTCAAATACATCGTGTCAAATAATATATAATCTCGAATACATCGTCTCGAGTATTATATATCGAATACATCACTGGCTAGGTAGCTAATAAAGATCGAATACTACAGAAGAATCTAGGACACTCACGGTTCCTGTGGCGCGGGCGGTGGACACCCAAAGAGAAGGAACCCTCACTGGATCATAGCTGAAGTGAGATCCCTGAAGAAACTGCCAGGTATTGGAGAACCTGCCGCCCTCTAACGCAACCATGTAGCGATGGATGTGCTCGTCCTCCTCCCTGACATGGCGACGTACCACCTCCGGCGGGGCCGGCTCCCTCCGCACCGAAACTGGCCCACACAAACGCCACCAAACGAGATCAGGGTCGACGACGGGACCCGGGGCTGGGTTCCTCATCAAGCGGCGCGCCCCTCCAGGCAGCACCTCCCAGTGCCATCCCGGCGGAGCCCAGTCCCGGACATGGGTCATCCGGACGTCATCGCGGACGGGTCGACGGCGAGGATGCGGGCCGGGCATCGGTGAGAACAAATACTAGCTATATGCCCGCAAAAAGTAACATTTTTTTAATGATTGGATTTTGATAACTAAAATTTCTAACATTTCTATATAACTAACATTACTATAACATTTCTAACAATGCTATATAACTAACATTTCTATAACATTTCTAATATTTCTATAACTAAAAAACAGAAAAAATTTATAACATTTCTATATATATAACTAACATTTGTATAACATTTCTAATATTTTTATAACTAAAAAAAGAAAATTTTCTTACTTTTTTATGACTATTTCTATAACTAAAAAACAGAAAAATTTCTAACAATTCTAACTTTTTTATAACTATTTCTATAACTAAAAAACTGAAAAATTTCTAACAGTTCTAACATTTCTATAACATTTCTAACAATGCTATATAACTAACTATTTCTATAACTAAAAAAAGAAAAATTTCTAACATTTTTATAACTATTTCTATAACTAAAAACCTAAAAAAATGTATGTGTGTGTGTGCTCACCAGCAAGGCGAGAGGCGACGGGGGGCGGCCACGGGGACGGCGGCGGGCACGGCGACGACGGGGATGGCGACGACGGGGACAGGGACGGGGCGGCGACGACGGGGACGGGGACGTATGGGCCGGGGCGGCGACGACGGGGACGGGGCGGCGACGACGGGGACGGGGATGGGCCGGGACGGGGCGGCGGTGATGACGGGGCCGACGGGGACGGGGACGGGCCGGGACGGGGCGGCGGTGATGACGGGGCCGACGGGGACAGGGACGACGGGGACGGGGCGGCGACGGGGGCGGTGACGGGAGGGATATGGAGACGGGGGCGGTGGGCGACGGGGCAGAGGAGAAGAAGCAGATGAGAAACTGAAATTTTTGAAGTGTTTCTTATATAGGATGGACCTTTAGTACCGGTTGGAGCCACCAACCGGTACTAAAGGCCTGTTTTGGCCAGGCCAAGCGGCGGGAAGCGCACCCCCTTTAGTACCGGTTGGTGGCTCCAACCGGTACTAAAGGCTCCCCTTTAGTACCGGTTGGTGCCACGACCCGGTACTAAAGGGGGTGCGCTGGCGCAGGTGCGGTGCGGCAAACTTAGTCCCACCTCGCTAGCCGAGGGGCGTCCGCACTGGTTTATAACCCCCGTGCGGTAGCTCTCTCGAGCTCCTCTCCAAAGCAGGCCTACAGGGCCTACAAGTTCTGTGCTGCCCTGTGGGCCTAATGGGCCTTTGCGGGCCTGCATCCTGGCCCAACAACAGGTTGAGTTACTAGTCGTATGCAGGCCGCTCTGGCCCAGTAGGCGGGCTTTCTATTTTTATTTTTTTGCTTTATTTATTTTTGAGTTGTTTTTTTGTGTATTTAGAGTTTCTTTGTGAATATTTTTGCTTTAGGTACAAAAAATTACAAACTTTCTGTTAGTGCCCATAGTTTTCAAATTTGAATAGTTTAAATTTTGAATTATTTGAAATTAGTGTGAATCACTAGTTTGTGAATAACTTAACTTTAAAAATCAGTAAAGGCATGAAAGATTTTGTTTGCACATAAAATTTCTTCGCGTTTCAAATGCCAAAACACATAACTACCCTAACTATCACAGAGATTCCCTCCTGGGTGTGAAACACAGAAGAAAGTGATGATAGTGAAGCCGATCACATCCCAGATCTTTGGGTGTGAAGCTTTTTCTTCGCGTGTGTCCCTTTGCGCCATAACCATGGAAAATCTTCATCATTTAACGGGATGCTCGGGTCAATATTCACTGTGAATGGAGCAATTTCATCAAACTTTTCATAATCTTCTGACATGTCTGTCTTGTCATCCACTCCCATGATGTTTCTCTTCCCAAAAAGAACTATGTGCCGCTTTGGCTCATCGTACGATGCATTCGCTTCCTTATCTTTTCTTTTTCTTGGCTTGGTAGATATGTCCTTCACATAGAAAACCTGTGCCACATCATTGGCTAGGACGAATGGTTCGTCTGCATACGCAAGATTGTTGAGATCCACTGTTGTCATTCCGTACTGCGAGTCTTCCTTTACCCCGCCTCGTGTCTATTGGCCCATTTGCACCGAAACAAAGGGACCTTCAAACCACGTCGATAGTCAAGTTACCATATGTCCTGTATATAACCATAATATGTTTCCTTTCCCGTCTTGGTTTCTGCATCAAAGCGGACACCACTGTTTTGGTTGGTGCTCTTCTTATCTTGGGCGATCGTGTAAAATGTATTACCATTTATCTCGTACCCTTTGAAATTCATTATATTCGAAGATGGTAACTGGGACAGCAAGTACAAGTCATCTTCAATAGAGGTGTCATGCATGGTACGTGTCTGCAACCAGCTGGCGAAACTCCTGGTTTGTTCACGTGTAATCCAGTCATCAGACCGCTCCGGGTGTTTGGAGCGTAGCAAATTCTTGTGTTCATCCATATACGGAGCCACCAAGGCGGAATTATGTAGAACTGTGTAGTGTGCTTCAGTGAGAGAATGTCCGTCCATACATATTATTTGTTCCCCTCCGAGCGTGCCTTTTCCATCCAGTCTGCCCTTATGCCGCGATTCAGGAACACCAATCGGCTTAAGGTCAGGAATAAAGTCAATACAAAACTCAATGACCTCCTCATTTTCATGACCCTTGGAGATGCTTCCTTCTGGCCTAGCATGGTTATGAACATATTTCTTTAAGACTCCCATGAACCTCTCAAAGAGGAACATATTGTGTAGAAATACAGGACCCAAAACGTTAATCTCTTCGCATAGGTGAACTAGGACGTGCGTCATGATGTTGAAGAAGGATGGTGGGAACACCAACTCGAAACTGAAAAGACATTGCACCAAATCATTCTCTAACCTTGATATGATTTCTGGATCGATTACCTTCTGAGAGATTGCATAGAGAAATGCACATAGCTTCACAATGGCTAATCGAACGTTTTTCGGTAGAAGCCCCCTCAATGCAACCGGAAGCAGTTACGTCATAATCACGTGGCAGTCATGAGACTTTAGGTTCTGGAACTTTTTCTCTGCCATGTTTATTATTCCGTTTATATTCGACGAGAAGCCAGACTGTACCTTAATACTGAGCAGGCATTCAAAGAAGATTTCATTCTCTTCTTTGGTAAGAGCGTAGTTTGCATGACCCTGATGTATGCCGTCTTTTCCGTGCATACGTTGCTGGTCCTCCTGTGCCTCAGGTGTATCTTTTGTCTTCCAATACATGCCCAAGAAGCCAAGCAGGATCACACAAAGATTCTTCGTCACGTGCATCACGTCGATTGCGGAGCGGACCTCTAGGTCTTTCCAATAGGGCAGGTCCCAAAATATAGATTTCTTCTTCCACATGGGTGCACGTCCGTCAGCGTCATTCGGAATAGGTTGTCAACCAGGACCCTTTCCAAAGACCACCTTCAAATCCTTGACCATATCATGTACATCAACACCAGTACGGTGGCGAGGCTTCGTCCGGTGATACGCCTCACCTTTGAAATGCTTGCCTTTCTTTCTTACGGGATGCCTGCTCGGAAGAAATCGACGATGTCCCAGGTACACATTCTTCTTACAATTAGCCAAATATATACTGTCGGTATCGTCCAAATAGTGCGTGCATGCGAGGTATCCCTTGTTTGTCTGTCCTGAAAGGTTACTGAGAGCAGAACAATCATTGATGGTCACGAACAGCAATGCCTTTAGGTCAAATTCTTCCCCCATGTGCTCATCCCACACACGTACACCTGTTCCATTCCACAGTTGTAAGAGTTCTTCAACTAATGGCCTTAGGTACACATCAATGTCGTTGCTGGGTTGCTTAGGGCCCTGGATGAGCACTAGCATCATAATGAACTTTCGCTTCATGCACAATCAAGGAGGAAGGTTATACAAACATAGAGTCACAGGCCAGGTGCTATGGTTGCTGCTCTTCTCCCCAAAAGGATTAATGCCATCTGCGCTTAGACCAAACCATACGCTCCTTGCGTCATCTGCAAACTCCTTCCCGTACTTTCTTTCGATTTTTATCCACTACGACCCGTCAGCGGGTACTCTCAACTTTCCGTCTTTCTTACGGTCTTCTTTGTGCCATCACATCGCCTTGGCATGCTCTTTGTTTTGGAACAAACGTTTCAACCGTGGTATTATAGGAGCATACCACATCACCTTGGCAGGAATCTTCTTCCTGGGGCGCTTGCCCTCGACATCACCAGGGTCATCGCGGCTAATCTTATAGCGCAATGCACCGCATACCGGGCAAGCGTTCAAATCCTTGTACTCACCGCGGTAGAGGATGCAATCATTAGGGCATGCATGTATCTTCTGCACCTCTAACCCTAGAGGGCAAACAGCCTTCTTTGCTTCATACGTACTCTCGGGCAATTCGTTGTCCTTTCGAAGCATATCCTTTATCATTACCAGCAACTTTCCAAATCCCTTGTCAGATACACCATTCTCTGCCTTCCATTGCAGCAATTCCAATGTGGTGCCCAGCTTTTTCTTGTCACCTACGCAATTCGGGTACAACAATTTTTTGTGATCCACTAACATGCGCTGCAACTTCTTCTTCTCCAAATCACTTGCGCAGTTTCTCTTTGCATCGGCAATGGCCCGACCTAGATCATCAACGGGCTCATCTGATGCCTCTTCTTCAGCTTCTTCCCGCACTGCCGGCTCAGTTTCTTCCCGCATTACCGGCTCAGCTTCTTCCCCCATTGTTGTATCATCGTATTCAGGGAACCCATGGCCAGGATAGCTGTCGTCGTCCTCTTCTTCTTCATTGTCTTCCATCATAACCTCTCTTTCTCCGTGCTTGGTCCAAACATTATAGTGGGGCGCGAAACCGGACTTAAACAAGTGGACGTGAATGATTCTTGACTTAGAGTAATTTTGACCATTCTTACAGATAGCACATGGACAAGGCATAAAACCATCCGCCCGCTTGTTTGCCTCAGCCGCACGAAGAAAAGTTTGCACGCCATTAATGAACTCGGGAGAGCATCGGTCATCATACATCCATTGCCGGCTCATCTTCAATACACAGCACCAAAAACACCAACTTAATACAAGTTCATACATAAAGTTCATACAACACTTAAATGCAACAAACAAATAACTCTCTAGCTAAAGCATTTAAATGCAACAACAAATGCGATCAAGATCGCAACTAAGGTAACAATTGATCCAACAGCATAATGATACCAAGCCTCACTATCGATGGCATATTTTCTAATCTTTCTAATCTTCAAGCACATTTTCTCCATCTTGATCTTGTGATCATCGACGACATCGTCAACATGCAACTCCAATTCCATCTTCTCCCCCTCAATTCTTTTCAATTTTTCTTTCTAGTACTCGTTTTCTCTTTCAACTAAATTTAACCTCTCGACAATAGGGTCGGTTGGAATTTCCGGTTCACATACCTCCTAGAAAAAATATCTATGTCAACTTGATGGGCATAATTTGTCATAAACACGAAATGCAACTAGTTTTAAAAGAGAATATATATACCACATCCGAATCATAACAAGGACGAGGGCCAACGGGGACGGATATCAAAACCATGGCACTATGTATAACAAACAACGTACGGGTAAGATAATTATACGAGTAACTGTATATCCAAATCACACAAACATCAATTTTTATATAAAATTTCATGAACAAGAGGCTCACCACAAGGTGGTGTCGGCGACGGGACGGTGCGGGCGATCGACAGTGGTTACGGCGGAGATTTTGAAAGCACTAAGTAAACCACACCTACATATGCAAACTAAGTGTTATTTTTGACCTCAAATTGCATATAAATCAAATACTAGCACATATAATTCCTCCCAAATTACTAAACTCACAAATTAAACACTATATAAAGCATTGCAAGAGCTAATCTAGCAATGAGAGATGAAAGGACAAAGTTGCTAACCTTTGTGATCATTTGAATCGATGGGGACCTTCAAATCTTGACAAATTTTGGGCAAAATGTGTGATGAGCTCGAGAGGAAGAGGGGAAGAACAAGGAGGGAGGGGAAAGGGGAAAGAACAGAGCGAGCTCGGTGGGTGGATGAAAGGTTTATGTAGGACGACCTTTAGTACCGGTTTGTGACACGAACCGGTACTAAAGGTGCTGGAGGGGCCCCAGACTGACAACATCCTGCCACCACTTTCATTAGTACCGGTTCGTGGCACGAACCGGTGCTAAAGGTTCGCCACGCACCGGTACTAATGAGAGCGGCCCGGCTAGCCGTTGGAACCGGCACTAATGTACACATTAGTGCCGGCTCAAATTCAAACCGGCACTAATTTGCTTCACGTTTGACCCTTTTTCTACTAGTGTTTAGTAAAATTTCTGTCGCACTTGAAGTAGTGTTACCATGACACAAGGGAAATAATTTACTCTTGCTGATTCCAGCGATCTCATCATGTCCACCGCATGGACGACTGTACGGGGGAGCATGCCTACAGAACCCCACCCTTTGGGATCCTTCACTGGGAAACCAACCCTAGGCGTAGCTGCAGATCTTGAAGGCATACAGAGATTTTCTCACATCAAAATTCAAACCGGCACTAATGTGCTTCACGTTTGACCCTTTTTCTACTAGTGTTTAGTAAAATTTCTGTCGCACTTAAAGTAGTGTTATCATGACACAAGGGAAATAATTTACTCTTGCTGATTCCAGCGATCTCATCATGTCCATCGCATGGATGACTGTACGGGGGAGCATGCCTACAGAACCCCACCCTTTGGGATCCTTCACTGGGAAACCAACCCTAGGCGTAGCTGTAGATCTTGAAGGCATAGAGAGATTTTCTCACATCCTCGATGAGTTGTGCCTTGTTGACAGTTTCGCCACTGCTGTCATCACCATGGAAGATCTTGAAAGCAGCCACCTCTCTTCCTTCAACCCGCTGAGGAACCTGGAATCCAAGGATGCCTCAATGGTAGGAGCAACCATAGAGAGCTCAGCTGGCTGCTAAACTGTCCACTTTAAAAGATCGTGGATGTCGCCTAGAGGGGGAGGGGTGAATAGGCGCTTTAAAATAATTACGGTTTAGACTTGAACAAATGCGGAATAAACCTAGCGGTTAATTTGTCAAGCACAAAACCTACATCAACTAGGCTCACCTATGTGCACCAATACTCGTATAGCGAGGTGCTATACAAACGGTTTTTAACCCCTTTCCGCGACGGTATTTGTGACCAATATACACTGATACAGCGAGGAGTGTCGTGTTAAAGTTAAAAAAGAAAAGAGATCATTTGACCCGCTTTATACATTGATTGATTTCCTAGGGATTTAATGTGCAAAAATCAAATTTGGGCTACATGTGCACCAAAATGGATTGCAAATCATATGTGTGTCCCTCAGTGCATGTTTCCCCATGAAAGAAATTTCAAAACATTGAGAAAATTGATTTTTAAAATTCACTAAATCCAAAACTTAGTTAAAATTCATGAAACTTATCGTGGTGTCATATATGGACACCGGTAGACTGTGATATTGTATTCTTGCATCAAATTTGAGACAAGTTTTGATACAACCTACTTACAAACAGGAGATTGTTAATAACAGGCAACCAATATCTCATACGGGATATTTATTCGGACCGTGTGCGTTAGACCGTCCCATGATTCAGTTAAGCAGTAAAGTGGCAGAATGAATCATCAAAAAACAAAAAATATATACCTGCCACGCGCCCCGTGTGGCGGGCGAGCAGGCGAGAGTTGACGAGACGCATGCGAGCAGTCCGGCGCACAGGCAGACCAGGAGGCGTGCGTGCAGGCGTGTGAATTGAAGGGAGGCATTTTCGCTATGCATTGTCACTGGGAGGCGTGCGAATAGCTGTGTGAAATGATGGTATAGGAATGCCAGAAGTCCTCCGCGCAGGCTCACTGATGACCCAAAAGTATAGGGGATCTATCATAGTCCTTTTGATAAGTAAGAGTGTCGAACCCAACGAGGAGCAGAAGGAAATGATAAGCGGTTTTCAGCAAGGTATTCTCTGCAAGTACAGAAATAAGTGGTGACAGATAGTTTTGTGATAAGATAAATTGTAACGAGCAACAGGTAACAAAAGTTAATAATATTCAGCAAGGTGGCCCAACCTTTTTGTAGCAAAGGACAAGCCTGGACAAACTCTTATATAAGGAAAAGCGCTTCCGAGGACACATGGGAATATCGTCAAGCCAGTTTTCATCATGCTCATATGATTCGTGTTCGGTACTTTGATAATTTGATATGTGGGTAGACCGGTGCTTGGGTGCTGTTCTTACTTGAACAAGCATCCCACTTATGATTAACCTCTATTGCAAGCATCCGCAACTACAACAAAAGTATTAAGGTAAGCCTAACCATAGCATGAAACATATGGATCCAAATCAACCCCTTACGAAGCAACGCATAAACTAGGGTTTAAGCTTCTGTCACTCTGGCAACCCATCATCTACTTATTACTTCCCAATGCCTTCCTCTAGGCCCAAATAATGGTGAAGTGTTATGTAGTCGACGTTCACATAACACCACTAGAGGCTAGACAACATACATCTCATCAAAATATCGAACGAATACCAAATTCACATGACTACTAATAGGAAGACTTCTCCCTTGTCCTCAGGAAGAAACATAACTACTAACAAAGCATATTCATGTTCATAATCAGAGGGGTAATAATATGCATAAAGGATCTGAACATATGATCTTCCACAAAATAAACCAACTAGCATCAACTACAAGGAGTAATCATCACTACTAGCAACTTACTAGTACCAATCCCGGACTTGGATACAAGAATTGGATACAAGAGATGAACTAGGGTTTGGAGATGAGATGGTGCTGGTGAAGATGTTGATGGAGATTGCCCTCTCCCGATGAGAGGAGCGTTGGTGATGACGATGGAGATGATTTCCCCCTCCCGAATGGAAGTGTTCCCGGCAGAACAGCTCTGCTGGAGCCCTAGATTGGTTCCGCTAAGGTTCCGCCTCATGGCGGCGGAGTCTCGTCCCGAAAGGTTGCTTCTTATTTTTTTCTCGACGAAAGACTTCATATAGCAGAAGATGGTCATTGGAGAGCCACCAGGGGGCCCCCGAGGTAGGGGGCGCGCCCTAGGGTGGGCGCCCCCCACCCTCGTGGACAGGGTGTGGGGCCCCTGGCCTTCATCTTTGGCGGGGATTTTATTATTATTTATTGTAAGATATTCTGTGGAGTTTCAGGACTTTTGGAGTTGTGCAGAATAGGTCTCTAATATTTGCTCCTTTTCTAGCCTAGAATTCCAGATGCCGGCATTCTCCCTCCTTATGTAAACCTTGTAAAATAAGAGAGAATAGCCATAAGTATTGTGACATAATGTGAAGTAACAGCCCATAATGCAATAAATATCGATATAAAAGCATGATGCAAAATGGACGTATCAACTCCCCCAAGCTTAGACCTCGCTTGTCCTCAAGCGAAAAGCCGATAACAATAAATATGTCCTCATGTTTAGAGTTAGAGGCGTCGATAAAAATAAAATATGGACATGAAGGCATCATGATTATTCTCATAACAACAACATATATAGATTTTGTCATATGATTACTTATGTTCAAGTGATGATCCATTCACAATGCAAAAGTATGAATCAGAAACCTTATTGAAAATCAACAAACTATAACCTCATTCATTGAAGCAATTCCAATTTATCATAACATCGGAAAGAGTCTATGTCAGAGCTAAAAAGCAAGTCCACATACTCAACTATCATCTAGTCCTTCATAAATGCTAACACTCACGCAATACTTGTGGTTATGGAGTTTTAATCGGACACAGAGAAAGATAGGGGCTTATAGTTTTGCCCCACAACCTTTTACCTCAAGGGTAATGTCAACAATAATAACTCATGCTCCCCTACATCCAATTAGATATATATATATATATCATGTTCTTTCCAACATGCTGGGCTTTCCATAGGATAAAATGAAAAGGAAAGGTGAAGATCACCATGACTCTTGTATAAGGTAGAAGATAATAATAAAAGATAGGCCCTTCGCAGAGGGAAGCAGAGGTTGCCATGCGCTTTTATGGTTGGATGCACAAAATCTCAATGCAAAAGAATTTCACTTTATATTGCCCCTTGTGATATGAACCTTTATTATGCAGTCCGTTGCTTTTATTACTTCCACATCACAAGATCGTATAAAGCTTATTTCTCCCACACCAATCAATCATACATATTTACAGCAATTTTTATTACTTTGCACCGATGACAACTTACTTGAAGGATCTTACTCAATACATAGGTAGATATAGTGGACTCACATGGCAAAACCGGTTTAAGGGTATTTGGAAGAACAAGTAGTATCTCTACTTGGTGCTGAGAATTTTGCTAGCATGAGGGGCAAAGGCAAGCTCAACATGTTAGAGGATCCATGACAACATACTTTATCTCAGATATAAGAAAACATAACCCATTACGTTGTCTTCCTTGTCCAACATCAACTCTTTAGCATGTCATATTTTAATGAGTGCTCCCAATCATAAAAGATGTCAATGTTAATATATCTATATGTGAAACCTCTCTTTCCTTATTACTTCCTATTAATTGCGACGATGACCAAAGCTATGTCTGCTAACTCCCAACAACTTTTAATCATCATACTCTTTCTATGTGAAGCCATTACTCTTGATAAGATCAATATGAACTCTTTGTTTCTTTTTATTCTTTTTCTTCTTTTCTTTTATTCACCCAAGATCATGGCAAAATAATCAAGCCCTTGACTCAACACTAATCTTTATTATATATAGCTCATGGACTCGATTACATAGAGAGATCAAAAATCAAAACTCAAAACTAGATCATGCCATAAACTTTATTCTACTAGATCAAGATACCACTAATAGGGTTGAACTAAGAAAAATGGTAAAGGTAGGAGTTGTGATTGCTATACGATACCAGGGCACCTCCCCCAAGCTTGGAAATTGCCAAGGGGAGTGCCCATACCCATGTGATTATGTCTCCTTTGTTGGCGAAGAAGGTGGTGGTGATGGATAATCGCACATAGAGCGTAAGAGGTCCTCCAGCTTGCGGATAATGCCCTTGAGTGTGACAATGTGCTCCTTCAACAAAATATTTTCATGTGTGAGATACTTGTTCTTTATATGAGCTAACTCGATCATCTTGAAAGCTTCGATCTCAGTTGGGGTAAGAAGATTGTGATCAAGTTGAAGGATGTCTTCTGCTGCCGGAGCTTGGTTCTCCGTGGCCTTCTTGATCCCTTCATCCTTATTGATCTCCATGGGCTCTTCCCTCTTCAGCTCTATCTTCATTAGCCAAGCATCTTTGTCACCATTGTCGGAGGAGGGGGACGACATGATGCCTGGCCTTGACAACCCTGACAGAAAACAGCTCGAAACAAGAACAGAGGAGATTTGTGTGATACGGGAGTCAAAACCTTCGGAAGAATATATAATGAATTTTTACCGACCAAAATATGTATCGTGCAAGAAAACGGAGTCCGGAAGGCACACGAGGTGCTCACGAGGTAGGGGGCGCGCCCAGGGGGTAGGGCGCGCCCACCACCCTCGTGGGGCCCTGGTGTCCTTCCCGGACTGCTACTTTTTCTAAATATTCCAAAACGGATAAATATTGCCTTAAAAATTGTTTTGGAGTCGGTTCACTTACCGTACCACATACCTATTCCTTTTCGGAGTCTGAAACGGTCTGGAAAGTGTCTCTTATGTATTCCTCCGGGGTTACGGTCTCAATAATATTGGTTTCAACATTTATGGGATTACCTGAGATATAATGTTTAATTATTTGACCGTTTACCACCTTCGGATTTGTGCCTTCGAAGTTGTTGATCTTTATGGCACCGGAACGATAGACCTCCTCGATAACATAGGGGCCTTCCCATTTAGAGAGAAGTTTTCCTGCAAAAAATCTTAAACGAGAGTTGTATAGCAATACATAATCACCTACATTAAACTCACGCTTTTGTATCCTTTTGTCATCCCATCTTTTAACTTTTTCTTTAAACAACTTGGCATTTTCATAAGCTTGGGTTCTCCATTCATCAAGTGAGCTAATATCAAATAACCTCTTCTCATCGGCAAGTTCGAAATTGTAGTTGAGCTCTTTAATGGCCCAATATGCCTTATGTTCTAGTTCGAGAGGTAAGTGACATGCTTTTCCATAAACCATTTTATACGGAGACATACCCATAGGATTTTTATATGCAGTTCTATAGGCCCATAATGCATCATCAAGTTTCTTGGACCAATTCTTTCTAGACCTATTAACAGTCTTTGCAAAATTAATTTGAGCTCTCTATTACTCAATTCTACTTGGCCACTAGACTGTGGGTGATAAGGAGATGCAATTCTATGATTAACATCATACTTAGCAAGCATTTTACGGAAAGCACCATGAATAAAGTGTGAACCACCATCAGTCATTAAATATCTAGGGACTCCAAACCTCGGAAAAATAACTTCCTTAAGCATCTTAATAGAGGTGTTATGATCAGCACTACTAGTTGGAATAGCTTCTACCCACTTAGTAACGTAATCAACAGCATCTAAAATATGTGTATATCCATTAGAGGCAGGAAAAGGTCCCATATAATCAAAGCCCCAAACATCGAATGGTTCAATAACGAGTGAATAATTCATAGGCATTTCTTGACGTCTACTAATATTACCAATTCTTTGACATTCATCACAGGACAATACAAACTTACGAGCATCCTTGAAGAGAGTAGGCCAATAGAAACCGGATTGCAATACCTTATGTGCAGTTCTATCTCCAGTGTGGAGTCCTCCATAAGCTTCGGAGTGGCACTTGCGTAGGATCTGTTCCTGTTCATGCTCAAGTACACAACGTCTAATAACACCATCTACTCCTTCCTTATAAAGATGTGGGTCATCCCAAAAGTAATGCCTTAAATCATAGAAGAACTTTTTCTTTTGTTGGTATGTGAAATTAGGTGGTATGAATTTAGCAACAATGTAATTAGCATAATCAGCATACCATGGAGTACTATGAGAAGTACTTATAACATTTAATTGTTCATCAGGAAAGCTATTATCAATAGGTAGTGGGTCATCAAGAACATTTTCTAACCTAGACAAGTTGTCTGCAACGGGGTTCTCAGCTCCCTTTCTATCAACGATATGCAAATCAAATTCTTGTAGGAGGTGAACCCATCTAATAAGTCTAGGTTTAGCATCTTTCTTTTCCATAAGGTATTTAATAGCAGCATGATCAGTGTGAATAGTTACTTTATAATGAACAATATAACGTCTGAACTTATCACAAGCAAATACAACTGCTAAAAGTTTTTTTTTCAGTAGTAGCATAATTTCTTTGAGCATTGTCTAGAGTCTTACTAGCATAATGGATAACATTTAATTTCTTATCAACTCTTTTCCCTAGAACAGCACCTACAGCATAATCACTCGCATCACACATAATTTCAAAGGGTAAATTCCAATCAGGTGGCTGAACAACAGCTGCAGAGACTAATGCTTTCTTAATTATTTCAAATGCTTCTACATAATCATCATCAAAGACAAATGGTATATCTTTTTGTAATAAATTAGGTAGAGGCCGATAAATTTTTGAGAAGTCCTTGATGAACGTCCTATAAAATCCGACGTGACCAAGGAAACTTCGTATACCTTTAATGTCCTCGGGACAGAGCATCTTTTCAATAGCATCAACCTTGGCTTTATCAACTTCAATACCTCTTTCAGAAACTTTATGCCCCAAGACAATACCTTCATTAACCATAAAGTGGCACTTTTCCCAATTCAAGACAAGATTAGTTTCTTCACATCTCTGCAAAACTCGATCAAGATTGCTCAAGCAATCATCAAAAGACGAACCATAGACGGAAAAGTCGTCCATGAAAACCTCACAAATCTTTTCACAGAAGTCAGAGAATATAGCCATCATGCATCTTCAAAAGGTAGCAGGTGCATTACATAAACCAAAAGGCATACATCTATAAGCAAAAGTACCAAAAGGGCATGTAAAAGTAGTCTTTGATTGATCTTTAGCCGACACAGGTATTTGAGAGAAACCAGAATAACCATCTAGAAAGCAGTCATGTGTATGTTTGCATAATCTTTCTAGCATTTGATCAATAAAAGGTAAGGGGTAATGATCTTTCTTAGTAGCCTTATTTAATTTGCGGAAATCAATTACCATCCTATAACCTGTGGTAATTCTTTTTGGGATCAATTCATCTTTATCATTAGGAACAACAGTAATACCTCCCTTCTTAGGGACACAATGGATAGGACTTACCCACTGACTATCAGCAACGGGATAAATTATACCTGCCTCCAGAAGCTTTAGTATTTCTTTTCTTACCACTTCTTTCATTTTAGGATTCAAACATTGTTGAGGATCACGAACTGGTTTGGCATCTGCTTCCAAATTTATTTTATGTTGACAGAGAGTGGGACTAATGCCCTTAAGATCATCAAGAGTATATCCAATAGCAGCACGGTGCTTCTTCAGAGTTTTCAATAATCTCTCTTCTTCATGCTCTGAAAGGTTAGCACTAATAATAGCAGGATATATCTTCTTTTCATCAAGATAAGCATACTTAAGATTATTAGGCAATGGTTTAAGCTCAAACACGGGATCACCATTAGGTGGAGGGGGATCCCCTAGGATTTCAATAGGCAAATTGTGTTTTAGAATAGGTTCCTGGTTAAAGAATACTTCATCTATTTCCCTTCTTTCATTCATGAACATATCATTTTCATGGTCTAACAAATAATGTTCTAAAGGATCACTAGGAGGTACAACAATAGAAGCAAGACCAATAATTTCATCCTTACTAGGCAATTCTTCTTCATGATGTTGTTTACTAAATTTAGAGAAATTAAACTCATGAATCATATCATCCAAGCCAATAGTAACAACATTCTTTTTGCAGTCTATCCTAGCATTAATAGTGTTCAAGAAGGGTCTACCAAATATAATGGGACAAAAGCTATCTTGTGGGGAACCAAGAACAAGAAAATCAACAGGATATTTAGTTTTCCCACACAAGACTTCAACATCTCTAACAATCCCCATTGGTGAAATAGTATCTCTATTGGCAAGCTTAATTGTGACATCAATTTCTTCTAACTCAATTGGTGCAATATCATGCATAATTTCTTTCTATAAGTCAATGGGTATTGCACTAGAACAAGCACCCATATCACATAAGCCATGATAACAATGATCTCCTATTTTAACAGAAATAACAGGCACACCTACCACAGGTCTATGTTTATCTTTAGCACAAGGTTTAGCAATTCTAGCAGTTTCACCGCAAAATTGAATAACATGCCCATCAATATTATCAAACAAGAGATCTTTAACAATAGCAATATTAGGTTCTACTTTAACTTGCTCAGGAGGTGTATAAGTTCTAATATTGCTTTTACGAACCACAGTTGAAGCTTTAGCACAATCCTTTATTCTAACAGGGAAAGGTGGTTTCTCAACATAAGAAGTAGGAACAATAGGATCATTATAAGTGACAGCCTTTTCTTCAACTTTAATAGGTGCAGCTACTTTTACTTCTCTGGGAGGATGATATTTAAACCACTTCTCCTTAGGGAGATCAACATAAGTAGCAAAATATTCACAGAAAAAAGCTACTATCTCAGAGTCAAGTCCATATTTAGTGCTAAACTTACGGAAAATATCGGTATCCATAAAAGATTTAACACAATCAAACTTAGGTGTCATACCTGACTCCTTACCTTCGTCGAGGTCCCAATCTTCAGAGTTGCGTTTAATTCTATCCAATAAATCTCATTTAAATTCAATAGTCTTCATCATAAAAGAGCCAGCACAAGAAGTATCGAGCATGGTTTGATTATTATGAGAAAGCCGAGCATAAAAACTTTGAATAATTATTTCTCTCGAGAGCTCATGATTGGGGCATGAATATAACATTGATTTAAGCCTCCCCCAAGCTTGAGCGATGCTTTCTTCTTCGCGAGGCCAAAAATTATATATAGAATTGCGATCATGATGAACAAGATGCATAGGATAGTACTTTTGATGAAATTCCCATTTCAATCTTCTATAGTTCCATGATCTCGTATCATCACATAGCCTATACCATGTCAATGCGTCCCCCTTCAAAGATAAAGGGAATACCTTCCTCTTAGCAACATCATCGGGCATACCTGCAAGCTTAAATAATCCACAAACTTCATCCACATATATTAAGTGCTCATCAGGATGCTTTGTTCATCTCTTGTAAAAGGATTATCTAGAAGTTTTTCTATCATACCCGAAGGAAATTCAAAAGAAGTTTCATTTTCAATAGGTTCAGTAGGTTGAGGAGCAACTATTTGCTTTACTGGACGGGGTGAAGATACCCCAAACAAGCCCCTCAGAGGATTACTTTCCATAGTAACAAGTGACAGTAAATTTCAGCACACTATATAAATTTTTCCTTACCAAATTCCACCTACCAAAGGCGCTTCACTCCCCGGCAACGGCGCCAAAAAAGAGTCTTGATGACCCACAAGTATAGGAGATCTATCGTAGTCCTTTCGATAAGTAAGAGTGTCGAACCCAGCGAGGAGCAGAAGGAAATGATAAGCGGTTTTCAGCAAGGTATTCTCTGCAAGTACTGAAATAAGTGGTGACAGATAGTTTTGTGATAAGATAAATTGTAACGAGCCACAGGTAACAAAAGTAAATAAAGTGCAGCAAGGAGGCCCAATCCTTTTTGTAGCAAAGGACAAGCCTGGACAAACTCTTATATAAGGAAAAGCGCTCCCGAGTACACATGGGAATATCGTTAAGCTAGTTTTCATCACGCTCATATGATTCGCGTTCAGTACTTTGATAATTTGATATGTGGGTGGACCGGTGGTTGGGTGCTGCTCTTACTTGAACAAGCATCCCACTTATGATTAATCTCTATTGCAAGCATCCGCAACTATAACAAAAGTATTAAGGTAAACCTAACCATAGCATGAAACATATGGATCCAAATCAGCCCCTTACGAAGCAACACATAAACTAGGGTTTAAGCTTCTGTCACTCTAGCAACCCATCATCTACTTATTACTTCCCAATGCCTTCCTCTAGGCGCGAATAATGGTGAAGTGTTATGTAGTCGACGTTCAAATAACACCACTAGAGGCTAGACAACATACATCTCATAAAAATATCGAACGAATACCAAATTCACATGACTACTAATATCAAGACTTCTCCCTTGTCCTCAGGAACAAACGTAACTACTCATAAAGCATATTCATGTTCATAATCAGAGGGGTAATAATATGCATAAAGGATCTGAACATATGATCTTCCACCAAATAAACCAACTAGCATCAACTACAAGGAGTAATCAACACTACTAGCAACCTACTAGTACCAATCCCGGACTTGGAGACAAGAATTGGATACAAGAGATGAACTAGGGTTTGGAGATGAGATGGTGCTGGTGAAGATGTTGATGGAGATTGCCCTCTCCCGATGAGAGGAGCGTTGGTGATGACGATGGCGATGATTTCCCCCTCCCGGAGGGAAGGGTTCCCGGCAAAACAGCTCTGCCGAAGCCCTAGATTGGTTCCGCCTCATGGCGGCGGAGTCTCGTCCCGAAAGGTTGCTTCTTTTTTTTTCTCGACGAAAGACTTCATATAGCAGAAGATGGTCATCATAGAGCCACCAGGGGGCCCACGAGGTAGGGGGCGCGCCCTAGGGGGGTTGCGCCCCCACCCTCGTGGACAGGGTGTGTGCCCCTTGGCCTTCATCTTTGGCGAGGAGTTTTTATTATTTATTGTAAGATATTTCGTGGAGTTTCAGGACTTTTGGAGTTGTGCAGAATAGGTCTCTAATATTTGCTCATTTTCCAACCCAGAATTTCAACTGCCGGCATTCTCCCTCCTTATGTAAACCTTGTAAAATAAGAGAGAATAGCCATAAGTATTGTGACATAATGTGAAGTAACAACCCACAATGCAATAAATATCGATATAAAAGCATGATGCAAAATGGACGTATCACTCACCGGGAAGCGAGACAACCTTTGACCGCCGCCCGCCTCGCTCCCACTGGTTCGTATTAATGGCGCACCCGAGCGGCTGCACCCCCCATCCTCGCCACACACACAATTCTCTCTCTCCGTCCGCATCCTCGACACTGCTCTCCTCAAAGCCGCCAGTGTATGAGGATGTCGCCGAAGCGCCCCATCGGAGGGAGTGGCGACACCTTGGCTGCTGAAGCACCGGAGCACGACGTGAATATGGAGATAGAGGTTTTCGTCTCCAAAAAACATATGGGTCAACTTTTATAGTAGTAGAAAAATATGTGATTCGGTAATTAAGTAAGAAAAAAATGTTATTCTTGTTGTGTTAGGAAAGTTGTGGTTGTTGTTCAATAGTAAATGTTTTAGTGCGCGTGATTAGTGATTTGTTATTGAGGAATACTCTATTTTGTTTTGGAAGGTTATCGAGAAAGATTTTTTGTCTGTCTTTTAGAAGGTGATCTTACATATATCATTTGATTTCTGAATTATTAATTATATATTATTTATGTGATAGAATAAAATCTGGACATGCCAAATCGAGCACGAAAAAAATGAAATGAGGGGAACTGATTCGGTTTTTAGTAGGAGGATGAGAAAACATAGTGAAAGTGTGGTGGTGGGAGGTGAGGCGAAATTAACCGTTGCGAAAAAATGAAACCGTGGATAATGGCCTACCAAATCCCCTTTTAGGAGTAGCGATTTTATTTTTTAACATCGGAGCTGCTAAAAATCAGTCGACTGAGACTTCGTGAAGTCTCAGTCGACTGGTGAGCCGTTCGATCTATGTGTTGCTTGCAGATTCGCGCTGGGGCGCTTTGTGCCTTTTTTGGCCTGTCTAAGGCGCGCTGGGGCGCGGACTGGCCCGTTTCTTTTTTTCCGTTGAAGCGCAGCCGAGCGTGAGCGTTTTAGCTTTTTTCTGGGCTGGGCTTCTTTGTTTGTTTGTTCTATCTTGTTTTTTCTGGGGCCACTCTTTGTTTACTTCTGTTATAGAGAGGGAAGGGGAAGCGGCCATCGTGGTAATTATGCAGTCATTTCGTCTCTATCCATTGCCCTTTCTTCTTCTGTCTCTATTCTTCTCTGTCAAATCAGAAGATCTCTGCAACGGAACAAAAGTAATCGATGTGCTCCTCTACGGCCAGCGAGAGTATGGGGGACGCTGCTGATGGAGTAAGTACTGCACCTTTTTTTATCTTGTTTGTTGGCGAGATGCAGTAGATCTGAGGGGATTTTGGGTTCCATTTTTCGTTTTTGGATCAAGTCCAGATTAATAGCTTGAAGCATAGAATCACTCCCCTTTTTTTATTCAAGCAATGGTATCTAGTGTGTCTTTTTTTGTATGTGTTGAGGATTATTACTGAACCCAAACCCCCTTATATCTATTACTGAACCCAAACCCAAACCACCTCAAATCAGTAGCTTGTTCGTGAAATTAGTAGTATGACTGAGGATTTTTTTTTGTTTGTGGAATGGAGTGGCTCAGTCTCTCGTTTTGTTTTATTTTATATTTTACCGAAACCCTATTTATTCACTGGAAACAAGAGAAATAATTATTGAATCTATCACTAGGGAGTGGGCATGTTTATATTGTTTTTTCAGATTTTTTTATGTAACCCTATTTAATCAGTAGCATATTTTTTGAAATCTTTTCTCCGTAAACAATAGAAGATTTATTACTGAATCTATCACTAGGAGTGGACATGTTTATTTGTTTGTCAGATTTTGGCTGAAACTCTATTAATTAGCAGCATGTTCAAATCTCTCCCTTTTTCCCGGAATCTAAGAGAATGATTTCTGGAACTAAGTTTCTTGCAGTAGCATGTTTTTTCAGTTTTCTTTTTTGGTGAAACCCTATAAATTGGTACCATGTTCATTTTCTTTTTTGTATGGAATCAACATAATGATTACTGAATGCATCACTAGCAGTGGTATTTTTTAGTATGGTCTTTTGATAGATTCATCTTTTTATCTCTGCAACCCAATGTAAATATATTTTTTGCTCACGAGCCGTCGAGGGCAATCATAAATCATCATTATCTCGAAATCCTTTTTTCGGAAACATTCGAGTTCATCGCTAAAATCATTAGCTGGATATGAATGTCTCTCACTAGAACAAATTTATGTTTTTGTCG
Organism: Triticum timopheevii; assembly: GCA_963921465.1. Taxonomy (NCBI): domain Eukaryota; kingdom Viridiplantae; phylum Streptophyta; class Magnoliopsida; order Poales; family Poaceae; genus Triticum; species Triticum timopheevii. The sequence goes on from OY997267.1 coordinate 740,015,669, forward strand.
CCTTTTTTGTGTGCACAGGAAACGGTTTGCAGAGTTTGTCTGAGCCCTTGTTTCCGCGATAGTAGGGGAAGTGGCATCAACATGTATGTCTAGAAGGAGTTGAAAAACTGGAGGGGTAACTCCACAGCCTCTGTTTCTTTTTTATTATATTTTTTTCATTTCCTGACCGTTGTTTATTTTTTAGTTTGTACTCATCATCACAGAATATATTGTTGAAGGTTGACCTTTTTCTTTTTTTTCTCCCTGAGTTTTGAAGCAGAGAGGGAGCCCTCAGCTAACTAGTTGTTTTACATTGAAATCATTGATTTTTTATGCATCGTGTTAAGCTTTTGCTGCGTGGTTAGAGAGGAGGAAGACACTTACTGTCATAATAGGGATTTTATAAGTCTAAAAATAGGGATCATTAGTGTTTGTAGCTTGGTTTACTTTTCCAGAAACCATGGCCATGATTTAACTAGCAGCAAGTCTTTTTGTTAGTGTTTTTGTAGCTTGGCTTACTTCTAGAAACCATGGTTGGCAAAATTCATGGGTAACTTTTGCTAGATATGTTTGGTTTTTTGTAACTATGTTTTTGCATTGATATGGATGGTTCACGTCTTAGAGTTCATCGTAGCTCTTTTTTAGCCATTTTTGTGACATGTAGAATGTAGAATGTCGATTTTTGCCGAATTCATGGGTTGATGTTAATGTTCAACCCATGTAGGATTGATGTTCAATCCAACAGTAGTTAAGAGAATTGGATAGCACTTTTCAACATGGTTGTAACTACGCCTTTTTTTGTTTCGTCGAACGGCAACATTTTTGGTCATGGATGCAACTGAGTATTTTCGTTTTGTTGGAGGGGGCGGCGGGGATGGGACAGTTCCATGTCCAAATGTAGTCATGCAATTGCAACCGTCACCCCCGCCTGCAACTGCAAGTCTTCCAACATGGGTGCAACTAGGCTTAGTTTTGTCGGAGGGGCGACGGGAACTGAGAGAGGGGGCCAGTTGCATGTCAAAATGTAGTCATGCAACTGCAACCGTTACCCCCTCCTGCAATTTACCAGTCATCCAACATGGTCGCAAATGGGACTTCTGTTTTCTCGGTGGGGGCGGTGGGAATGGAGAGAGGTGGCCGGTCGCATGTCCAACTGTAATCGTGCAACTGGAACCATCACCCCCTCCTGCAACTGCATGCCTTTCCAACATGGTCGCAACCGGGCTTTGTTTTGTTTGACGGGTGACGGGAATGGGGAGGGGACAGCTGCATGTTCAACTATAGTTATGCAACTGCATGTCTTCTAACTTGGTCGCAACTGTGGGGTTTTGTTTTGTCGGAGGGACGGACGGACGAGGAGAGGGCCAGTTGCATGTCTCACACTAGGCACGCAACTACATTCCTTCTAACCTGGTTGCAACTGGGGGCCTTTGTTTTGTCGGAGGGGGCGGCGGGAAGAGAGAGAGGGGCTAGTTGCATGTCCAACTATAGTCACGCAACTGCATGTCTTATAACATGGTTGCAATTTGGGAGCTTTGTTTTGTCGAAAGGGGCGGGGGAAGAGAGAGAGAGAGAGAGAGAGAGAGAGAGAGAGGGGGGGGGGGGGGAAGAGAGAGAGAGAGACCAGTTGCATGTCCCACACTAGTCATGCAATTGCATGTGTTATAACTTGGTTGCAACTGCAAGTGGCTTTGTTTTGTCGGAGGGAGCGATGGGGAGAGAGGGGGCCAGTTGCATACCCAACTGTACATATGCAACTGCATGTCTTCTAACATGGTTGCAACTGGGCTTTTGTTTTGTCGAAGGGACGAGGAGGGCCAGTTGCATGTCTATCACTAGGCACACAACTGCATGTCTTCTAACTTGGTTGCAACTGGGGCCTTTGTTTTGTCAGAGGGGCGGCGGCAAGAGAGAGGGGGGAGTAGTTGCATGACTTCTAACTTGGTTGCAACTGAGCTTTTGCTTTGTCAAAAGGACCGGCGAGAAGGGAGGGTAGTTGCATGTCCAACTATAGTTACGTAACTGCATGTCTTCTAACTTGGATGCAATTAGGCATATTGGAGGGACCAACCGAGGAGAGGGGCCAGTCGCATGCCCAACTATAGTTATTTAACTTCATGTCTTCCAACATAGTTACAACTGGGAGCCCTTTGTTTTGTCGGTGGGGCGGCGGGAAGAGAGAGGGGCGCCAGTTGCATGTCCAACTATAGTCATGCAACAACATGGCTTCCAACATGGTCGCAACTGCTTGTCTTTCTAACCTGCTTGCAACTTGGCCTTTTGTTTTGTCAGAGGGACCGACGAGGGGAGGGGCCAATTGCATGTCCCACACTAGGCACACAGCTGCATGTTTTACAACATAGTTTCCAACTGGGGCGATGGGAAGAGAGAGGGGCAGTTGCATGTTTACTTATAGTCACGCAATTGCATGTCTTCCAAAATGGTTGCAATTGGGGTTTTGTTTTGTTGGGGAGGGGGGCGGCAAGGAGATGGGGCCAGTCGCATACCCAACCGTAGTTATGCAACTACTTGTCTTCCAACGTGGTTGCAACTAGGGCTTTGTTTTGTCAGAGGGGCGGTGGGGAGAGAGGGGGGCCAGTTGCATGTCCTACACTAGTCATGCAATTGCATGTCTTTCTAACTTGGTTTCAACTGTAAGTGGCTTTGTTTTGTCGGAGGGGGCGGTAGGGAGAAGAGGGGCCAGTTGCACACCCGATTGTAGCTATGCAATTGCATGTCTTCCAACATGGTTGCAACTGGGCTTTTGTTTTGTCTGAGGGATTGACGAGGCGAGGGGAAAGTTGCATATCCCACACTAGGCAAACTAGTCGTGCAAATATCACCCCTCGCCTCTGCGCTCCTCTACCGCTGCTCCACATCACACGAGCACCATAAGAATCTCATTTTTTTGTCATGTTCGCAAACACAAATCAAGCACCCGATTCACAACTAGCTTTGTCATTTTGGTCGGAGCACGGCAGGGGGAGAGGGCAGTTTACAAGATATTTTTTCCTTTTTGTCATTTTTAAAAATCATATACAAAGTACAAACTTATTTTTTTTCCTTTTTGCATTAAAAGATTTGTTTTCCCAAGGAATCTGAACTAAAAACCAATTGTTTTCTATATTTAATTTTCTGGTTCGACCTTGTACTTATATGACCGCAAAATTAAGAGAACGAGTTGAATAGCCGACATCGAATGGAGCTAGGCGGCTGGGATCTGAGTGATATCTTCTGTGGGGGATTTGGGGGCATGTTCATTGTCTTCATGCTTGAGCTCGAGGTAATTTTGTTTCCCTTGGGGCATGTGCCATGTTGTAGCCCATAGGCTATCTTCAAGGACCCATTCAGGAAGGGGAAAAATCATTGTAAGTGACCATTCCTCATGTAGTACTAGCCGTGCAAGTGATCTGCACCTGTAGTATCTTCTCACTGTAGTTGATCTATCTAGCTCTTCTGGTCAACTATGACAGAATAACGACTAACATTAAGAGGGGAAATCAACTTAACTATCTCTGATGCAGAATTTGAATGATTTTGGGGCAGTATTTCCTAGCTGCTACTACTTCTATTTCTGACGCAAATTCTATCCCAGTCAAGGACCACTCATGGTTGTGATTTTTTTATAGATATATTTGGTTATTAGATTGTATGATCTACCTAAATGGTACAGTACAGTTGAGAGGAATCCTTAATACCAATCAAGATCATCTTTACTAAATTTGAACCACTTGCAGTTCATGTGCGATTTGCTACACCCTAGCTGAAATCATGTTTGTATGTGTTTTTTGTCAGAGCCATGTTGTTTTCTCTCATAGTTTTTTTTGCTTTGCTGAAAATGGGCCTGCTGAAATGCATGGAGTATGGGTTTGAAATTAGTGAAATGTGATCGATGTGTTGTTATTGATGTAACTGGGGCAGTTGGATTGATGAATCTTTGAGTGTAGCCTGTTTGCATGCATGCCTCCACTCCACTCCACTCCGCAGTTTCAGCTTAAGTAGCGCTCATGCATAATGGTGCATGTGAATTCAGTTTTCTAAAACTACATATGTACTGCTTGGTACTATATTTTGGGACGGAGGGAGTATCTCAGTAATAATATTTTTTTCTCTTTGTCTAGAGTTAGCACTAGCATCTCTTTTGCTTGTCCCCTGGACTGGAGTGTCCAGCTCACTTGTCTTAGTAGTTCACTACAACTCTAGCTCACTCCAAGTTACGGGACGTCTCAGGTCAGTTGCGACGTCGACAACTAGTTGTTCCGTTGAAAATGGGCCTACTGAAATGCACGGAGTATGGTCTCATTTTGTTTTCATACCACAGACGCTGACAAACGTCGTGGACGCGAGCCCAAATCGAGTAGCAGATCCTCCATTCTTTTGTTGGCTAGGGTTCCTGATTCAGGCGTGAATCACGTTTTTGCGGGAGTTATTGCTGCAGATTACAGAATTTGTGTGCCTTTTTCATTTGTTTTTGACATTTTCTCCATTTGTTTCCACTATACATCTCAAAGTCAACTAAAAAGGCACTTATAGTATCTCTTGATCAGCAGCCATCAACAACTGTGTGCAGCTCATGTTACCACTTCCAAGGAAGTTCATTTCCTACATTTTTTACTTTTTGTATGTTAGACTTTGATAACAGTTTAAGTTTCTTTCTTTCTCTATCTTTTCACAGTGACAAGAGTGTGCAACAGAGCAGCAGATTATTCATGAAAGCATAGAACTTAAAGAGGGCACAAGCAATCTTTTTTGTCATGAAAGCACATACATGCGGTGCAAATGCACTTGAAGATGGTTGCAATGCCAGATTCATCCCAGCTTGTTGTTGCTGCACATGCTGGACACCAAGGTATGGTTGCCACACAAGCAAGTCATGTTTATGTCAGTTTCTCTGTCATTTAACTTTTCTGCACCTTTTTCCTTTTTTTGTCATCCACAAGGATATGTAATTACAATCTAAGAGAATTTTTGTTTTTGATTTTTATCTTACATGAACTGGGGTCCCCAAACTATGCGGAGCTGGAGCACGACTGTTCGGAAATATTTGTGGCAAAATATTCTCTAGCTGCTACACAAAATGCAGAAAACAGTATGTGACAATCCATGACATATATTTTACTCCCTCCTTCCATCTATATAGGGCCTAATGCGTTTTTTAAGACCGCCTTTGACTATTGACAAGATTAATAATACATGACATGCATAATGTGAAAATTACATCATTGAAAGCTCCTTTCACATACAAATTTGACGATGTGCTTTGTGTAAGTTGCATGTCATATATTATTGCTCTAATATTTGGTCAAAGTTAGCTTCGAAAAACGCATTAGGCCCTATATAGATGGAAGGAGGGAGTATTTTTATTTCTTGTCTCATACAAACAACCATTTTCATCAGTTTATCATATTCAAAAAGTCAAGAACAGAAAGAGTCAACTTTCTCTGTCTAGAACAAGTGTTCAACTTTGCAAAGTATATTGTTTTGGTCAAACAAGTGCATTCAAGATATACATTCCTCCTCCACACCCCCTCCCCCAAGTGTAAGTCTGGAATCCAAAGAACAGATCAGAACTTTCAGCCATGTGTTTTTTATTCAGTTTTCTTCTTTTTTTTTCTGGAGATTTTGCAGCAGTTTGCCTGAACATATGAAAAGAAGCATCAGCATGAAATTTAGTATGTTTTTGTAATCAACTACCGAGACCCATGCTTCCAGTCAACTATTATTTTTTCATTTTTTCAGACAGATTGAACAACATGCTGAGACATATGAAGTTTCTCCCATGAAGTTTTCTCAGAGACAAACCTGTGTGCCCATCAGAAAACTGCCATACTTCTTCAAGATTGCTAGGGGAAAACAAAGAGAGAAGTAAGAAGGAATCACAAGGCTTTTGTTGTGTGTTTGCTGCGTCCATGACAGGAGGGAAGTAAAACGGGCCAAACAAACAGCAAAAACAAAAAAAAAACAAACAAAGCCCACACCTCAAGTCCATCACGGGATAATTAAAACCCAACTGGGAGGGAGGTAAAACAGGCCTAATATGTTTAGGGTGACGTCAGCCGACTGAGACAAGTCTCGGTCGAGACATAGACAGACCCTTTTAACATAGAAGAGGAAACATAGAGGAAGGTGAAAAATGATGTCAACATAATAGGACGCTCGAAGCGCCCCGGGCCGCGGACGGACAAATGGACAGTTGCCATTCCTTCGCAAGTCTGGGCCAGGCGGGACGGCAGGCAGCCACTGTTGATGTCCCCGCTGCTCAATTTCTGGCGCTGAACTCTGGCTCTAGCGCTGACCAAGAGATGAGGACGACGATTGGCATCGAAGGAATATCCCAATTTGATTCCTTGGGCGTCGGCGCGCCTCATAAGTCAAGGGCCGAGAAGGATATCGAGCCGCAAGACATAGTTCAAGATGGGCTACAGCTCTTGGATGTGAGCCCAGCCGAGCCCGGCCTTCGCCCGCTGTCGGATCCGGGCCTGGATCATCAGCTAGACGGGCTGAGCCAGCCCGTGGCTCCTCAGCAAGACGGGCCGAGCCAGCCCATGGCTCTGGAGGCTCCATGTGATGCTGATGCGCAGGCCGACATCGACCGCATTGCCTCTTTCCTAGACTCCATCCGCGCCCCTGCCTCCTCCGCTTGCCCGCCGCTGCTGGGATTGGCCCCGCCGTCGCCCTCCGCCCCTCCCATCCTCGCGCCGCCTCCCTTGATGGATCTCCCGCAGCAAGTCCCAACTCCTCCTGCGCCCGCTCCCGGTCCGCAAAGGAGCAGCGGGCGGCTGGCGACCAAACCCTCTAGTGGTCTGAGCTCCATGGACAAGGCCCGCCTTGTTCTTATGAAGAAGGAGGGGATTCTCGTCGGCGATGGGCCGCCCTTTCCCAGTGCGCTCCAGAAGTACAAGGACCTGTACAAGGAAGAGCTCCCCCAACGCTTCATCGACGCCGTAACCACGCTGATGGAAGCGACTGCAAGTGGAAAGACCAAGGACCCCAAGAGCAAAGCGTCGACGGCCAGGATGGTGGCTGAAGGGCAGGCTATGGCAGTTTGAGCTCGGTCTGCGAACCAAGTGTCTCCAGTTTTTCTATGTTTAGTTTGTTTCTTCCCTGTTCTTCTCTGGAGTTAGTGCGGCTGTTCGTCAGTTCGAAGGGTGTTGTCCCTCTGAACTTGAGTCTGCCTCTGCAATGTGTTGTCAAATTGATGTTTATTGTCAGATTGATAGGTTCCGTTAAGCTGACTGTTGCTAGTCAAGCATGGCTGCTTAGGATTGTTTGTTCGCGGCATGGAATACTGGTTGTGATGTTGCTGTTGTGCTCCCTTTGGCCTCTGGTTTGGGCTATTGTTTCTCAAAGAGTCACCAGTTGTTTATGGATATAAAGCTGCTGAATTGGAATGTCAGGGGGCTGCATAATCCTGCGAAGAGAAGATCTGTGGCAAAGCTGATTCCGGAGCTGAGCTGTAACATTGTCTGTCTGCAGGAGACGAAATTGGAACACTTTGACAAGATGATCGTCTCTGAAGTTGTGGGGTCAAGATTCTCTGATAGCTTCATTTTCAAGCCTGCGTGTGGTTCCAAAGGGGGCATTTTAATTGCTTGCTCCGGTGATTTTTCCATCGATAGGTTGTCATCAGCCCCAGACGAGTTCTCGCTCATGGCCACGATCTCTGACAAGTCGAATAATGCTTCTTGGACCATCACCGGGGTGTATGGACCACAGATGATTGATGACAAGCGTCGATTCCTGGCTGAGTTGACTGCCCTGAAACCTTTGGTTATGAAAGAGTGGCTGCTGTTGAGAGATTTCAATCTTATTAGCAAGGCCGAGGATAAAAACAATTCCAATATTAACCTGGGAATGATGGCTCAGTTCAGAAGCACCATTTGGCCTGCTGGAGCTGAGGGATCTGCCTCTCACTGGAAAGAAATTCACTTGGTCTAATGAGCGTGCCGGCACAACGTTGACCAGAATTGATCGCGTGCTTATTTCTAATGAGTAGGAACTCAGTCATCCTCACTATTTGCTCGCACCGGCATCCTCGGCTGTTTCAGATCACACTCCCCTGCTATTGGCGAAGATGGATGTCAAGGTTTTCAAGGGCTTCAGATTTGAGGCATACTGGCTCAAGATGCAAGGTCTTGATGATGTGGTCGCTCGAAGCTGGAACAAGACTCTGAGATCGTGTGACTCCGTCAAGAGACTGCATACAAAGCTTGCACGCGCGGCTAAAGCCCTCAGGGCTTGGGACAAGAGCATAAGGGCAGCTTCCAACCTGGCATTCAATGTTGCAAATGAGGTCATTTTTCAGCTCGACCTTGCAATGGAAAGCCGCGAGCTCTCCGAACCTGAATGGACGCTCCGTAGATTTCTCAAGGCCAAGCTGTTAGGAATTGCGGCTATGGAGAGGATCCTATGGCGCCAACGGTCCAGATTAAACACAATCAAGGCTAGCGATGCTAGTTCAAAGCTTTTTCATCTTAGGGCGAACGGAAGAAGAAGGAAAAATCATATTCCTACGCTTAGAGGACCACAAGGGGATGTGTCTGATCACAAGCAGAAAGAGGAACTTCTTCTGGATCACTTCAAGAGCCTGTTGGGTACACCGATGCATGAGAGAAGAGTGTTAAACTGGGACATGTTGCGGCTGCCCTCGGCTAACCTGCAAAGTTTGGATGCGCAATTCGCCGAGGATGAGATAAAAGCTGCAGTCTTTGATCTGCACGACGAAAAGGCTCCCGGGCCGGATGGCTTTATTGGCAGATTCTTCAAGCGCTTCTGGGCACTAATAAAGGAGGATTTGGTAGCTGCGATTCAGCAATTATATCACCTAAGAGGAGACAACTGCAAACTGCTCAATTCTGCTCACATTGTGTTGTTGCCAAAGGTTTCAACTTCCATGCATGCCTTGGATTTCAGGCCCGTCAGTTTACTGCACAGTTTTGCCAAGATTTTCTGCAAAATCCTTGCAAATCGGTTGGGCCCGGAGCTTCAACGCCTCATCTCCTGCACCCAGAGTGCTTTCATTCGCGGGAGATCTATCCAGGACAACTTCCTCTATGTTCAGAATACCATAAAAGATGCTCACAAGAGGAATATCCCGCTGATGTTTCTGAAGCTCGATTTCGCGAAAGCTTTTGACTCTGTTAGCTGGCCATATCTGCTTGATGTTATGAAGGCTTATGGGTTTGGACAGCGCTGGAGGGACATCATTTGTCTGTTGTTAACTTCCTCATCCTCTCGTGTGCTCCTGAATGGCCTGCCCGGACCAGCTTTTGCCCATAAAAAAGGTTTTCGTCAAAGGGACCCTCTTTCTCCGATGCTATTCATTCTGGCTATGGATCCACTCATGAGAATCCTGGAAGAAGCAACAAATCAAGGCATTCTGGACCCAATCCCCCGGAACGCGGCTAGATTGAGGGCCAGTCTCTATGCTGACGACGCCGCTATTTTTGCCACTCCTGACAGCCGACAGATCGAGACCATTATCAGAATTCTGGAGGTCTTCGGCAGTGTCTCAGGCCTTGTAATCAACCCCACCAAGTGTGTGCTCTACCCTATTCAGTGCCAGCATCTTGATGTCAACATCCTGTCAGCCAGCTTTGGGGGATCTGTGGGATCTTTCCCTTGCAAGTACTTGGGGCTGCCCCTCTCATTGAGAAATTTGAGGAGAATCGATCTCCAACCGCTCCTGGACAAGGGTACAAGCAAACTAGCTGTTTGGAAAGGAAGGCTCATGAATAGAACGGGCCGACTTGACCTGATCAACTCGGTCCTCACTGCCACCATCACCTATTTCCTCACGTCTTTCTCCCCCAGCAGATGGTTCACTACCAAATTTGATAAGCTAAGGAGAAATTTCCTATGGAACACCGATGAGGAGGCGCATGGGGGAAAATGTCTGGTTAACTGGAAGAGAATATGTGCACCTTTAAGCGTGGGTGGCCTGGGCATCAAGGATATCGATGCTTTTGGCCGGGCTCTTCGGCTTCGATGGCCTTGGTATGAATGGGATAGCTCGGACAGGCCATGGAAAGGGACCCCGGTGCCTTGCAATCAACCTGACCTTAATCTTTTTGCGGCATGCACTTCGATTTCTCTGGGAGATGGCCGTTTAGTGAAATTCTGGAGTCATAGATGGTTAGAGGGCCAAGCTCCAAAAGATTGGGCTCCTGATCTTTTTCGAATGGCAAGGTCCAAAGGGCTCACTGTCAGTCAGGCTCTTGATGGAGACGCATGGATGAGAGGACTGCAGAATATCAACTCTGCTGGGCTGATGAACTCTTTTATTAGCCTCTGGATGAAATTACAGGATGTGTCCTTGCTCTCTAGACCTGACACAATCTCTTGGAAGCTAACGGCTAGCGGACAATACACGGCAAAATCGGCTTACCAAATTCAGTTCTTGACGCGTATCCCACAACCATACCTGCAGCAGGTCTGGAAGATTACAGCTGAAAAGAAAGTAAAGTTCTTCATCTGGACCCTCCTTCAGAATAGACTTTGGACCGGTGATCGACTACAAGCGACAAACTGGGATCACAATGACTTGTGTGCTGGTTGCGATCAAGTGCTGGAATCCGCACATCACTTGATTCTTGACTGCCCTTTTGCCAAAGAAATTTGGTTCCAGACCAGCTCCTTCTTCCCGCTTGCATCCCAGGCTGCTCGGCACGCTTCATCTATCTCAGCTTGGTGGAACAGAGTGACAAAGTTAAAGAAAAAAGGACGCCAAGTGGACGAATGCACGGTGGCAGTTTACATCGCTTGGAATATTTGGCTCGAGAGAAACAGAAGGATCTTTAAGGATTCAGCGCAACCGTCAACGGATGTCCTTTTTAGAGCTAGAGATGACATTAGCCTCCTTTCGGAGGCATGGGAGGAGTAGGTCATTTTGAGTAGTGGGGCTGTTTAGCAGCCCACTCTAATGTTACTCTCTGCTTCCCCCCTCATCCTGTTTCTATTGCTTAGAAACTTTGTACAGTTTTCCCCCTCCTATAATGAAATAGGCAGAGCTCCTGCCAGTTCCGGTCAAAGAAAAACAGGACGCTCGAGAAGCTCTCCTTGGGCGCCGACGCTTCTCCGCCGCCGTTCCTGCTCGACATCGACACCTTCAGTGGCCGCCGCCGCCCCCATCCTGCTCGACATCGACACCTTCAGTGGTCGCGGGTGAGTGCGTGAGTGGGTGGCGGAGTCGCATTGCTCCCTCCGTTGTCCCCATGCTGGCGCTGCCGTCGTCGATTCAAATGTGTGGCGATTCCGTGGCACTCATCAAGTCAACGTGCTTCCGCCGCTCGTACGCGTTCGGTAATCTCATCTCACTCATCATCCTCGTAAATCACACACACACCCACCCCCGCCCGCTGCCTGTTCGACGGAATGTCAGAGACGGCTGTGGTGGGCGGCGAGGATCGCATCAGCGCACTCCCCTTGACATCTAGCTGCGCGTCCTGTCCCGCTTGCCGGCGGACGAGGCCGTGCGCGCCAGCTTGCTCTCACGCGAGTGGTTTGGCCTCTGGAGGAAACTGCCCAGCCTGCGCCTCGTCCATTCAAGGGTTTTCAAGAGCTCTGACCCCAAGCGTTTCAACAAGTTCGTGAACCATCTGCTCCTCCTCCGCGGTCACCTACCCCTCGAAAAGTGCGTGATGTGGGCCTACAGTGACGCCGATGAGGTTGACCCGTACCCATACGCCAATTTGTGGATACAGTACGCTCTGATATGCAAAGTTCGGATGCTCGATGTGGTCGTCGACAGAGATATCCATGACTTAAAGCTCACTGTGTCTCTCGCATCCGAGCACCTAACGACCCTAAATCTTTACTGAGGTGACCCTAAATCTAAACATGGTTCGTTGCAATGTTCAAGTGCACAGGATCTTCTCCGAATCGCTAAAGCGGCTGCGCGCCACCGATTGTACCTTTGCTGGTTGTGGTGCTTCCCGCACTTGGATCTATGCACCAAGTCTTGTTTCACTGTACGTTAGAGCATCTCCAACAGCCGCGCTAAACAAGCGCCTCGCCACAAATTTGGCCATTTAGCGCGCGCGCAACCCGACGGGTGGCTCCAGCGGGCGCGCAATAACCGCGCGCGCGGTATAAGGAGTTGGGCGCGCGGTCGGAATCGCTATCTCGCGCGGTGTATTTGGGGCGCCCGCTTTCGCGCGCGGAACACTCGAGCGCTTGCGCCGCACTCTCTCCTCTCCGCGTCCTACGCCCCGCGCACGCCGGCGCCGGGGAACTGCACCCATGGACGCACGCGTCGGCACCCCGCTCACCCCATCCTATAGCCGCGACCCCTCCACCGCCGCCGCCGCCGCCGCAAACCCTAGCGCGGGGGGCGTTGGCCTCGCCTCCGCCGGAGCTCCTCCGACCATCGGTCTCGCGCGCGGCCTCTTCATGCCGCCGCGGATGACCTCCGCGGCGGGTGGTGACGCGCCGGCACCGGCCCGAGCCGCCGCCCCCTCCTCGAAGCTCCCAAATGCGGCGCGACCAAAGAAGGGCAAGACATCGGCGAAGAAGAACAAGGCGGCGGACGGCTCCGGCACCTCGAAGGCGAGGAGGAAGAAGCTTGCAGGGCGTGCGACGGGCGCGGCGGCTACCGAAGCGCCGGCGAGCTCACTCGTTGAGCCGGCGGCCGACGCGCACAACATGTTCGACGAAATGCCCCCAAGGTAGAAATTATTTCCAACTTTTCTTTTCTAGTTATTTTTCAATGCATTCATCACATAGATAGCTTATTTGCATTGTTCAAAAAACTTTGTAGTCTCAATGATGATGCATACATGTCAACTATGGGTGTTAGCTCCAACAATTCGCATTGGTCTCAAACCAATGACATGCATTTCGAAGACCATGAGTTTGAGGTCGACGAGGAGGGTGAGGGCATTGTCAACGCGCCGAAATGAAGAGCGGGCAATTACACCAACGTCAATGACATCTTACTATGCAATACTTGGTTGCAAGTGTCGAGGGATCCATCCGTTGGAGGTGATCAAAGTAGAGATGCTTATTGGGGGCGGATGAAAGAACATGTTCATCATACTTGTTGACCGCTCCGAGAGATCACTTCGGTCCCGATGGTCGACAATCAACTCGGATTGTCAAAGGTGGGCGGCCTGTCAAAAGGCGGTTGACAAGTTGAACCCAAGTGGCACAAATGAGGACGATAGAGTAAGTGGCATTTCATACATGTTCATCATACTTGTTGTTGGTGTTCGAAGTGCTAACTTGCTTTGTTTTCATGTAGTACAACATTGCACAAAATTTGTTCAAAGAAGAGGAGAGGAAAACCAAAAAGGGGAAGATCAAGAAAGGAAGGGTCTTTACCTTGCCTCATTGCTATAACGTGTTGAAGGATGATGAGAAATGGAAGAAGCGTGAAGATTTGGATGATTTGCATTTGAGCAACAAACGCAAGCAAACAATTGAGTTGGATGATGATGAGGAGGAGGATGATGATGCATCAAGTGATGACGGCAAGAGAAGCCCCACACCCGACTCGGTTTCATATTCGAAGCCAAAACGACCGGATGGGTGCAAGAAAGACAAAACAGAAAAGAAGAAGAGGAAAGGAGATGATGAGCTCAAAAATGCTATGGAAGCTATTGTGAAGGCAAGAAAAGAAGCCAACGAGGTGAGGAAAATGGCAAGGAACCAAGATGCCGCGGCCGAGGAGAGGAGGTTGGCGGCCGAGGAGAGGAGGGTGGCGGCCGAGGAGAGGAAGGTGGCTTTGGAGGAGAGGAAGGTGAGCAATGAGGAGCGAACAAGATTGTTGGAATGGGAGAAGCACTTGTTCTTATTGGACACATCTGACCTCAATGAGGCACAAAAGGAGTTTGTCAATCTTTCCCGTGAAGAAGTCTTGATCTAAAAAAGAGCCATGATTCGTGCAATGGGTGGTGGTGGCCTCGGCGCCATGGGTGGCGGTGGCCTTGGCACCATGGGTTGCGGTAGCCTTGGCGCCATGGGTGGCATGGGTGGCTTCGGAGGTACCGTGGGCAGTTTAGGTGCCATGGGAGGCATGGGTGGCTTTGGAGCACCCCCGACGCTATGGCCGCCATGGGAGGCATGAGTTTTGCTTCTCTCATGGGAGGCATGGGTGCACCTCCGGCCGCCATGGGCGGAATGTCTTTCGATGTGCCTCCTCACACACATTCCCATGAAGACGCCGTTGAAGATCTTGCCAACACCGTCGGAGCTTCACGTGGTGCGGTGCGCGATGAGGAGAGGGAGGAAGATTCATCTTTGGGGGCGGAAGAATCGTCTTCCGAAGATGAGGACGAAGACGAGGACGAGGATTGATGTGTCTTTCGTTTGTGTCTTGACCTTGATTTGCATTTTGAACTTGGTTGGATGAACTTGTGGGCATGAACTTTTATTCATCAACTTGTTTGTGTGAAATTTTATATGTCATGTTCATTGCATTTTGAATGTTTCAAAATCATTTTGTGTCCAAAATGCCATATATGCAATGCCCTGGCGAGTCGCGTGCGCTGCATTTTTTGCGCGCTGCTGGAGAGGCGCGCGCCCTGCATTTTAGCGCGGCTGTTGGAGCCAGCGCTGGTGGCCATGCAAAACCAGGCGAACGGCGCGTGGCAAACTAGTTTTTAGCGCGCGGCGCGAAGTGCGACTGTTGGAGATGCTCTTAGTGATTTCATTTTGGCTACTCCTGTGCTTGAAAGCATGCCATTGCTACAATCAGCATTCCTTAGGCTTAGTGACAGTTGTGGTGACACTTGTGGTGTTACCGATCCCGGCGTACAGAATTGTGGTAATCAAAGCTGTGAAGGTTGTCATGGTTATCCTGCTGGTGAGTACCAGAGTGTGCTTCTCAATGGCTTGTCAGATGCTATCCATCTGGAGTTGATAGCTGGTTCTAAAGTGGTAAGCATAGAGTTACCACCATCCATCTCAACTCTTATCTTTGTTTGCTAGCAAGCGGTTCTCTTACAATATCACTACCCATTTCATAGATGTGCATAAACACTTACTTAAACAAGTTTCTTATTCTCAGTACCATGCTGTAGTGGTGGTTATGATGTATTATTCTTACTATTTGGTTAATAATATTGGATCTTTAGACCTGCAATTCAGAAAATCAACATTGTTCTCTAGATGCAGAGGGACTGAAACATACATAATGAGGTATGAACAATTCTCTTATTCTAAGTTGAACCAGCACTTGGAGCCACTAAACTATTATACTTTGTTTGATAACTCCCTTGTTCTATCATTTTGTTGATTTCTGCCCTCACACTATTTGTTTATGTACAAGTGGGTCCTTCGATTGCTAAAATTAATAATGTATGTGCTTGCTTGGACAAATTCGAATTGAGTCAGGGCACTAGATGTACTTTTCCCTTTCCCTAATTATTTCTGAAGCTAAAATATCTCACCAAAGTTTCTATTAACTTCAGTTATTTCATCATATAACCTCAACTTGGAACGAAATTTGTGACTTTTCTTCTTTATGCAATATGTCCAGTTTATCTACAGAAGGGATTTAGCATGCTGCCCCATATTTGCCAAATTAAAAACTCTGTTACTCAACGAGTGGTGTGCAGCTATTGACCTGCGTGCATTAGTTTGCATTCTCCAGCACTCGCCTATTCTTGAGAAGCTGACACTTCGGCTTCATAGGGATAAGGTATTTGTTCTATATATGTAATGCCACTGTATTGTTGAATGTTGTTATGACCGGCTTGGTCTATTTTAGGAAGAGGCCCACCGGGCATTAGTATTAGGGGCTTGGCCCACAAGTTCTCTTAGGCAAGTTATCTTAGGAAAGTTATCTTAGACTAAAGTTATAAATACTCATGTAAGACATCGTTTTGAGGCAAGCAATAAAGACTATTATTATCTTTTGTTGCCCGGCTCCTAGACGAGCCGGAAACCCTAGCCGCCGCAGCCAAGCCGCCGCCGCCCTCAACCCTAGCCGCGACGGCGCCCTGCCGCCGCGCGCCTGTTCCTCGCCGCGCCCACTCCCTCCTTGCCCCTACAACCTACGCAGTAGAGCCGGTAGAAACCCTAGTCCTACCAATTTGGTATCCAGAGACACCAGGACGATCATGTCCCAATCTCCATCACCGCCACCGCTACCATCCACCTCCACCCCACTCTCGCTGCCACCGACCACTTCCACCGCGATGGCGGAGACCGCATCCGGCACCACCATCACCACCGCATCCGGCACCACCATCACCACCGCGCCCATCACCATCACGGCGGACCCGCCTCCGCTCCTCTCGCCCGAGGAGGTGTCGGGCACCCTGCGGGAGCTTGTCCAGGCAGTCAGGGGTATTACCCTCTACCTCGCCGGGAACCAGCCCCCGCCACCGAGCGCCGGCACCACCGCCTACGGGCCGCCGCCGCTACAGTGGCCCGCCCCGGCCTTCCAGGCGCCCTACGGAGGGGCCTCCCAGCCGCCGCTGCTGTTGCCGCACTACTCGGCTGCGGGACAGCCGTGGCCAGCATGGCCGGCCTCCACCGCGCCGTTGGGGGGCCTGCCCCAGCAGCTTCTTCTGGCGCCACCGTCGGCCCCCACGCCGCAGGCGCCAGTGCAGCAGCTCCACCAGGCGCCGCCGCCATCGACAGTACCACCACCCGCGCCTAGGGCTACGGGTCGGCCCCTGCACCAGGTGCAGTTTCCACCGTCACCATCGCCGATCCCCGCTTGGGCGACCGGCTCGTCTCCGGACCCGGTCTACTCCACGGCGCCGGAACACCCGATGCCCTCCCTGCGGTTTGATCACCCCTCCAGCTCGGCGAACTACTCCCCGGCGCTTCCCGACCCAGCATACGCGCCGGCGGCGACTGCGGCCGTCCCCGGGCACGGCGGGCCGACACCCCCTCGCTTCGCCAAGCTGGACTTCGCCACCTACGAGGGCACGGAGGACCCCCTCAACTGGCTCAACCAGTGCGAGCAGTTCTTTCGAGGGCAGCGGACGCTCGCTTCGGATCGTACCTGGCTCGCGTCCTATCATCTTCGAGGCGCAGCGCAGACCTGGTACTACGCCCTCGAGCAGGACGAAGGCGGCATGCCATCTTGGGAGCGCTTCCGGGAGCTCTATCTCCTCCGTTTTGGGCCTCTTATCCGCGGGAGCCGACTGGCGGCCCTCGGCCGTTTACCATTCATATCTACGGTGCAGGACTACGCCGACCGCCTCTAGGCCCTGGCGTGCCACGCACCGGGCATCTCCGCGACCCAGCGCGCCGAGCTCTTTGTGGGCGGTCTGCCGGACCATATCCGTGTGGACGTCGAGCTCCGGGATCCCCCCGACCTCCAGACGGCCATGTACTACGCCCGGGCCTTCGAGCAGCGGGCCCAGGCACTGCAGCAGCCCATCGGACGGAGCGGCCGCCAGCCCAGTCGGCCAGCACCGACTCCCTCAGCCCCGGGTCGGCCTCTCCCAGCCGCGACGGCCACACCCCCGGCCGCCACACGGCCCTTCCGCCGGCTGTCACCGGCCGAGCAGCAGGAGCGTTGCCGTCAGGGTCTCTGCTTCAACTGCGATGAGCCCTATACGCCGACCCATGTCTGCCCCCGCCTCTTTTATTTAGAGACGGTCGACTACACCGAGGAGGACGACTCGCCCGACCCGTTACATCCGCCTGCGGCGCCCGAGGACGCGGCCGCGGATTCCGCAGCGACGGCGTGCGTCGTCTCCCTTCACGCCCTGGCCGGCATCTGGGGCGAGCGGACCATGTTGCTGCCCGTGACGATCCATGGCGAGCGAGTGGTGGCCCTGCTGGATACGGGCTCCACACACAAATTTCTGCCTGAGTCGACCATGCGTCGGCTAGCCCTCCCGACGACAGGCGGGGAGCGCCTGCGGATCACAGTGGCGAACGGCGATCGCCTCTGGTGCCATGGGCTAGCCCGTGACGTTCCCATCTCGATAAATGGCGAACACTTTTCCATCACCTGTGCAGGGATCGATCTGGGCTCCTTCGACTTCATCCTCGGGGTGGACTTTCTCCGGACCCTCGACCCCATCCTGTGGGATTTCGACGCGCTCACGATGACATTCTGGCGGCAGGGCCGCCGCATCCGGTGGGAGGGCATTGGGGGCGCCGCACCTGCCGTGCCACACCTCCAGCTGGCTGCTGCGTCCTCGCAGGCCGAACACCCCCTGCTGGATTCTCTTCTGTAGCAGCACAGCGACCTCTTCGATGATCCGCGGGGTCTTCCGCCTGCCCGGGTGTACGACCATCATATTCACCTTGTACCAGGCTCCACTCCGGTGGCGGTGCGGCCCTACCGCTACCCCCAGCTGCAGAAGGATGAGTTGGAGCGCTAGTGTGCCCTGATGCTCGCCGCAGGGATCATCCGGATCTCCACGTCGCCCTTCACGGCGCCGGTGCTTCTCGTCCGTAAGTCAGACGGCACATGGCGCTTCTGCATCGACTACCGCGCCCTTAACGCACTCACGCTCAAGGACATGTTCCCTATACCGGTGGTCGACGAGCTCTTGGATGAGCTCCATGGGGCACGCTTCTTCACGAAGCTCGATCTCCGGTCGGGCTATCATCAGGTGCGCATGCATCCGGACGACATCGCCAAGACGGCGTTTCGCACCCACCATGGCCACTTCGAGTTCTTGGTGATGCCTTTCGGCCTCGCCAACGCCCCGGCGACGTTCCAGGCCCTGATGAACGACGTCCTTTGACCCTACTTGTGGCGGTTTGTGCTTGTTTTCATTGATGACATTCTTATGTACAGCGCCACCTGGGCCGAACATCTCCAGCACGTCGCCATCGTCTTCAACGAGCTTCGGGCGCACCACCTCCACCTTAAGCGCTCGAAGTGCTCGTTCGGGACGCCTACTGTCGCCTACCTCGGCCATGTCATCTCGGCCGACGGGGTGGCTATGGACGCCGCTAAGGTGGCGGCCGTCTCCGCCTGGCCGACGCCTCACTCTCCGCGGGTTCCTCGGACTCGCCGGCTACTACCAGAAATTTATCCGGGAGTTCGGACTCATCGCGGCGCCCCTCACGCGGTTGCTTCGCCGCGACGCCTTCGCCTGGGACGATGAGGTGACGACGGCGTTCGAGGCCCTCAAGGGGGCCCTCACGACGGGCCTCGTCCTACAGATGCCCAACTTCGACCGCCCATTCGTGGTGGACTCTGACGCCTCGGGCGCCGGGTTCGGCGCCGTACTTCATCAAGGCGATGGGCCCCTCGCTTTCTTCAGCCGGCCTTTCGCTCCGCGCCATCTTAAGTTGGCAGCTTACGAGCGGGAGCTCATTGGCCTCGTCCAGGCCGTGCGTCGATCGTTCCGCAGCACCAGTCGACATTCGCATGAACCACTACAGCCTGAAGTTCTTGCTGGATCAACGGCTGTCGACCGTTCCGCAGCACCAGTGGATCATCAAACTCTTCGGCTTCGACTTCTCCGTCGAGTATCGGCCGGGTCGTCTTAACACCGTGGCCGACGCGCTGTCCCGTCGCGATTCCGACCTCGCGCCACCCGCCGACGCTTCCGCCGGGATGGCCCTGTGCATCCGCTCCGGGCCATCGTTCGGTCTCTTCACCGACATTTGACGCGCCACTGCGACGGCAGATGACGCCGCACTTCTTCAGCGGCAGCTCGCGGCCGGCGACTTGGAGGAGCCCTGGTGCTTCTCTGACGGACTGCTCCTCCATGGGCGCCGGATCTTTGTTCCGGCGCATGATGATCTCCATCACCAGGCGTTGTAGCTCGCCCACTCGGCGGGCCATGAGGTTGTGCAGAAAACCCTCCATCGTCTTCGTGCCGACTTCTACATCCCTGGCGATCGTGCCCTGGTCCGCGACTGGGTTCGGTCTTGTCAGACTTGCCAGCGCAACAAGACAGAGACCCTGAGGCCGGCGGGGCTCCTTCAGTCCTTGGAGGTGCCGTCTCAGGTTTGGGTAGATATCTCCTTGGACTTCATCGAGGGCCTCCCCAAGGTGGGGGGCAAGTCAGTCATCCTCACAGTGGTCGATCGCTTCTCTAAGTACGCCCACTTCATCGCGCTGGGCCATCCGTACACGGCGGCGTCCGTGGCCCAGGCCTTCTTCGACGGCATAGTCCGTCTACACGGGTTCCCGACGTCGATCGTCAGTGATCGGGACCCAGTCTTCACGGGCCATGTCTGGCGCGACCTCTTCAGGATGGCGGGTGTCCAGCTCCGCCTGAGTACGGCGTTCCATCCTCAGACGGACGGTCAGTCTGAGGTGGTTAACAAGGTCATTGCCATGTATTTGCGTTGTGTGACAGGTGATCGGCCTCACGCTTGGGTGGACTGGCTCTCTTGGGCGGAGTACTGCTACAACACTTCTTATCACTCCGCCCTGCGCGCGACGCCATTTGAGGTGGTCTATGGTCGACCACCCCCTCCTATACTTCCGGTCGACCCGGAGACGGCTCGGACGGCGGTTGCGGGTGACCTTATCCGCACCCGTGATGAGATGCTGGCTGAGTCCGTCAGCGTCTCCTTCAGGCCCAGCAGACGGCCAAGCACTACTACGACGATCATCATCGTGAGGCGGCGTTTGCAGTGGGTGACTGGGCGTGGCTGCGTCTTCTCCACCGCTCTACACAATCACTGGACCCGCGCGCAAAGCGCAAGCTTGGCCCTCGCTACGCCGTGCCCTTCCCTGTCGTGGAGTGCATTGGGAAGGTGGCCTATCTTCTTCAGCTTCCAGCCCGCGCCCGCATCCACGACGTGTTCCATGTGGGGCTGCTCAAGCCTTTCCATGGCGAGCCACCGGCGGCTCCTCCGGCGCTTCCTCCAACCGCCGATGGTCGCATTCTTCCAGAGCCAGCAAAGGTGTTGCAGGCTCAGCTCCGTCGTGGCGTCTGGTTCGTCCTAATTCAGTGGGCGGGCCTTCCGGAGGAGGAGGCTACTTGGGAGCAGCGTGAGGATTTCCGTCAACACTATCCATACTTTCAGCTCGAGGACGAGCTGTTTGCGCGGGCGGGGAGAGATGTTATGACCGGCTTGGTCTATTCTAGGAAGAGGCCCACCGGGCATTAGTATTAGGGGCTTGGCCCACAAGTTATCTTAGGCAAGTTATCTTAGGAAAGTTATCTTAGGCTAAAGTTATAAATACTCATGTAAGACATCGTTTTGAGGCAAGCAATAAACACTATTATTATCTTTTGTTGCCCGGCTCCTAGAGGAGCCGGAAACCCTAGCCGCCGCAGCCAAGCCGCCGCCGCCCTCAACCCTAGCCGCGACGGCGCCCTGCCGCCGGCGCGCCCGTTCCTCGCCGCGCCCACTCCCTCCTTGCCCCTACAACCTACGCAGTAGAGCCGGTAGGAACCCTAGTCCTACCAAATGTATCATGTATATTCTATTGATCTCAGTAAAATATTTTGTATCCTGTAGCAGCACCACTTCAATGCTGTACGGGCCGAAGGAAACCATGATCCGACAGAATCATTTACATGTGCTCACCTTAAGACAGTTATCATTGAATGCCCTCGCAATTGGAATAAAGAGATCAATGAGAGGGCTTGGGAAATTTCAAAGATCTTAAGTACATGCGGCATACGCCCTGAACAGATTACCTTCAAGCGCACACGATCAAAAGATTGCCATGAGTTCACTGTTGTGATACTTATTTTTTTATTTCTGCAGTCTTCCTACTTGTTGTTATAATGAAATGAAAGAAGCACATATAAGATGTCTTCTGTAGATTTACACATCAATTAGATTGTATCACCCCCTTTACAAATCTGTATCGGGAACATAACGTACTTTAGCTATTGAACTGCAAGCGGACCGTTTTCAGAATGCCTATTAAAGTTCACCTAAAGTAGTTACTCTGTAATTGTGGTAACATTACAATTGCTTCCACACATCATCATGGCACCAATAATGCTGTACTCGTCCATGCCAAAATCTGTGTGGGTATGATTTTCTTCTCCTTTACTGATTAATTTCTGATGAAGACAGTATGTTGTCATCTTCAAACCAGTTTATCTCCGCTCTTTTACTCCACTTGCTAGTTTCATATTTTCAAGAATCTCCTGTTGGTGTGCTTTTTTGTTATATATTTTACTTTATGTAAACTCGTAACCATTTTGCTCACATGGCTGTTTTCAAATGTTGCCCTCAGAAGTTTATTTACTCTGATGGTTAATCAAAACCTATGGCTTAACCTCTTGTTAAAACCCGATCCCTTGCAAGAGCAAAGCAGAACAACAGGCGATGAATTTGCATCCATGTTATTTCTTCTACTTAAAATAATGCTAACTGAACAGTCTGACCTTCCTGTCTGTATTTATGTCAGGGCGTATCAGAACTAAAAACTTATAGTTCGTTCTCATGTTTGTGCAGTCTTCAGCTGGGAGAGGTCATTACGCACCATATATTCGTCCGCTCATTATGATTCCTACCCTTACATCCATGATGACAACTAAGATCAATGCATGTTCGCTCCATATGATCTTGTTCAAGGCATCTCTGTAATGCTGGCTGTTATCGCTCAGTCTGTGTTATCTCGACTCTTTGGGTCTGTTGTTAAGCTGGAAATATGTCCTTGTTGATTGATCATCTGGTACAACAGTGGCGAGTCCAGTAGGGGGGCTTCAACAGGCTCTAGCCTACCCTCCAAAAATACAATTTCTTTTTTTACTACTACACTTGGTGAAGAGAAGGGGGGAGCGCATTAGAAGTCACACGCGGACGGATTGCAACTTCTCGTATATATAGAGATATAGTCATGGTGAAGAAAATGGGGGAGGGCACCGGATCGATGAGGTGATGCAATCAACACCGTGGATGGATGGCTCGCTCGCTGGTGGCTTTCTCACCAGCATCAACTCTTGAGACCTCGGGAAGGGTTACTTGGGAGGAAGTGCAGCCAATCATGAAACGTGTTATAACTGCCTGCATTTAATGCTGCCGTATTTTAAGGGAGTGATGGATACCTTCAGCAAAAATCTCTAATAGTTGGTCCGCGGCCTTCTGAGCTTCTAGTCAAAAAAACGTTAGTTTAAACTATCCTTCTCTTTAATTCTTAGCTTCTTCTAGTGAAAACGGTTTTCGCTCGCATGTCATTCGGGTGCCAATTTGTTTGTTTGCGATTCATTCATTCATATAGTAACTAATAATTTTTCTAGGAATGTCTCGTCTTTCTTTGTAAATACTGAAGTGTTCAAGCCTACTCATGTTCATGGGCAACCCCTTTTCTCTTATTTCACCAATTGATTGAAAGACAATTACTATATCTGTATGCTAGCTAGCTTTTATTGCACAAGAAATATCTATTTATTTCACAAGAATAACAACAGGTCCTGGTTCATTCATCCATGCACCTCCAAATCAACAAAGAATCATGCTCTTGGGAATTCTGAAATTTTATATTATACCAATGCAATACATATATTCGTCTGTTCCACAACAAAAAACAAACACATGATGAAACTATCTTCACTTATGAAAAGAAAAATAAAATAAAATAATTAACTATGCCGATGAATTCATCCATCCATCATGGTACTTCTCTTCAGCAACTGAATTGATGGAGATGATGACTGTGCTCATCAACAAAACCAAGTGAGTGTTGGTTGCTACTAGCTCATCAGCCAATGGAGGCCGACACCGTCCTTCCTCCAGGTGGTCAAGGAGGTTCATGATCCACCGAGGCAATCCGCAACAGCTACAGCACGTTTCCTGGTTGCTTTCGCCCAGGTTTTGCACGCCGATCGCACTGCCTTGAGATTCACGGCAATTGTTCCCATCGCACCGGAGGTGCTGTTCCAGGCATCCGCGACCACTCCAGGGAAGCCTCATCTTTATGCAGCCTGTTCATACTTCTTGCAAGATCACCAACATAAGGACCACATGAGCATATTGTACTGTGCAAACATACATAGGGACACAATCTCTCTGCCTATAGACCATATAGGTGAAATGGCAAAAAGTAAAACATGATACTAACTAAAATTGTTAAAAGAAATAGCAAACACAGAGAAACTTGACACGGCCAATCTCTAAGCCTAAGCAGTAGCAATTCTCATGATACCCGGTAACCCAAAACTCATGACAAGCTCAAATTTACACCATCCATTCGTCTTCTCGCCCTCCGCAAGATTATTATTTAGAAAGCGGTGGAGAGAAATTTGGAAAAGGATAACCTAATAAGATGGAAGTACTTTTGCAAAAAAAAAGATGGAAGTAAATTATCAGTTGGTAACTTGTACGGTTTCTAGCTCATCTAAACCATATATTTTATGTAGTGATATATAATTCCATACCAAATAATAGCCATGAATTCACAATTTTCGCGAACATACATGAGCTCGACATTTGCACACAGCTGAAAATATATCTTTACAAGCCTACAGTCATGCATGGTGAAGGGCATAGAAGCACCACAAAATCCAGAACTGCATAATCCATGCATTGTATCAAGCATATTTCATCGTGTGCTTAGCTAACAATTAGATAGTAGTGAGCATCAAATTGCAAGGAAGAGAACATGTGAGAGAAATACCTGAGCGCTATAGTAGAATTCAAGAGATAGAGATGAACGTGTGACTGGTAAACAACATGGTAGATGAATAGACATAGCATCTGCTTTATCAACCAAACTAAGCTCAAAAAGAATGATACCATGATCACAGCAAGTAAACAACATGGACAAAACCATCCTCGTCCTACAATCTAATTGACCTACAACTAGAGATATCCCTACCATCCAAGAACGGGAGCAAGCAAGCAAACATGGACAATAGGGGCAACATCATCTAATACCCCTAATCTAGCTAACTTCATAGAGAAGCGAACCTAATAAGAAAAAGATCTAGATTGACATGGATAAGACAATCTGATCCAAAGTGAAATAGTGACATCACAGAAATGCCTCAGATGTAAATTACTCATAATTTAGTGTCTCCTCATCTGCATCGACTATGCATCTGAGTTGACTGTTGTGATACTTATTTTTTTATTTTTGCAGTCTTCGTACTTGTTGTTATAATGAAATGAAAGCAGCACATATAAGTTCTCTTCTGTAGATTTAGACATCAATTAGATTGTATCACCCCTTTACAAATCTGTATCTGGAACTTAACGTACTTTAGCTATTGAACTGCAAGCGGACCGATTTCAGAATGCCTGTTAAAGTTCACCTAAAGTAGTTACTCTGTAATTGTTGCAACATTACAATTGCTTCCACACATCATCATGGCACCAATAACGCTGTACTCGTCCGTGCCAAAATCTGTGTGGGTATGATTTTCTTCTCCTTTACTGATTAATTTCTGATGAAGACAGTATGTTGTCATCTTCAAACCAGTTTATCTCCGCTCTTTTACTCCACTTGCTGGTTTCATATTTTCAAGAATCTCCTGTTGGTGTGCTTTTTTGGTTTTTTACTTTATGTAAACCTGTAACCATTTTTCTCACATGCACTGGCGGAGCGTAGTGGAGGCGAAACTGGGCCCTGGCCCCCCCTTGCGAAATGGCAAAAGAAAAATTACTAGGTATATGCAGTATTTTAGCCCAGATGATAAAGCCCACCAGCAGGCTTGGAGCACGATCGAGCAGCGTTCTCCCCTGTTTTGGCTGTTCGCATGTCACGCATCTAGCTCCAGCCAGCCTCCGTAGCCAATTTCCCCAAGCCTCCGCTACTACAGGACTCGACCACGACGACTTGCCGTTTTCGCTCTACGACCATGAACTCCTCCGTCCGTCCGACTCAGGGCCGGTGCTGAGCCCGGGGCCTACTAAAACTTTGGGCCTACTAATAATCGAAATAATATGTGGATTGCGTATAACTATACGATCATGCATGTCTCGGCACATAATTCATGCATAAATTTCTAAAATAATGTTTTGGAACGTTCGATCCTAAAACGCACGAAGACGAAAATAAGAAGTACGTAATATAGATACCATGACTTTTTTTAACTATGCAAGAGTTTAAAGCTCTTGAATTTGCAATGATTTGAGTGACTATAGATGTAATTGCATAAGACAGTCTTTAAGAGCTCTAAACTCAAAACTATTGTAAATAAATGTGTAGCAAAAATACCGCAAAAAATCATGTGAAAAATATCTCATTCAATCTAAGAATCTTTCAGCACTAAAATTCTACCATTTACTAAAAAGTAAAAGTAGCTTCCTCATTGTTCCAATTAATTAGTTTTAACAGAAGTGATATAATTTGTAAGTATGATTACGAGCATGTATACCTCACAAATGGCTGATTTTCATAACAATAATATGATACATCTTGGATTCACATCGGTTGATCGGTAATTCGACGCTTGGCCATGACGTGATGTGGAGTGAACCGGGGTCTGGCAGGAGGCGCTCGGCCATGCGGCCTGGCCGTGCATGCGCGTGTGCGTCTGGCAGCGCCTGGAGAATGGTGTCTCGCGATCGCGAGTGGAGTTCGTCGGCGTCCACGCGTGGGCAGTCGCAATTTTCGCAATCGAAGCTCTGATTCCTTTTTTTTTTGGAGGGAAATCGAAGCTCTGATTCTGGTGGATAGTGGAATTAGGGATAACTAGCTATCTACTCCCTCCGTTTCCAAATGTAAGTATTTCTAGATATTCCAACAAGTGACTACATACGGAGCAAAATGAGTGAATCTATACTCTAAAATGTGTCTACATACATCCGTATGTTCTGGTCCATTTGAAATGTCTAAAAAGACTTATATTTAGAAATGGAGGGAGTATTTTTTAGGATAGTAGCAATCTTGTTAGGAGAAAACATGATTGTGGCGATCTTGTTGTTGGAGAAAATCCTGGCGATTGAAAGAAAACAAGGCAGGCCCCATGTATTAGGCTATCTACGTGACTGTTTTCCTATTGAGAGCAGGATGCGGGCTGCTTGCTGGACCTGAGATTTTTTTTCACGATCTGTACATTGGGCTAGTGCGTACCTGGCCAGAGGAGGGGCCCCTGGGATGGTGTTGGGGGCCCGGGGCGGCCGCCCCTTCCGCCCCCCCCCCCCCCCCCCCCCCTCAGGCCCGGTCCGACTTCCTCCGATCCTCTTCAATCAATCAATCCCCTTCGTCTTGGTTTGAGTGTTGGAGCTGCACGCCACCGATGCCAGCAAGCCGTGCACCATCGTCGGATGGCGGATGAGCCGGAACTTAATCCTCTTGCGGGCTTGCGGCTCCTCGTCAATTGAAATCAAACGCCCATGCCTGCTGGTTTAGTTTAGTGCTTCATGCTTGCCTAATTGCCTTGCTTGCTTGGTTATCGGCTGGTTGATTGCAGAACGTGTATGTCATATTTTTCAATTACACAGATGATAATCGAGAATTTAGGCGTCATGGTAATTTATTCATTTGGATGTCCACTCCATTAAATGCTACAGAATTTTATACTAGTACACTATAAGTAGGAAGAGTAGAATAACATATCTCTAGCTATTGGTCCTGTTTAGTTGTATTTTGGACATGAAGGTGTGGTCTTTTTTTTCAACCACCAAAAGTGTGAAAATGTTATATATGGTGTACTTGTGTGAGCAAGATACATATATTATGATGAGGCCACATAATTATCTCTTGCATATGTTCTATGATTGACTTAATGGTTTTTCATGCATATTTTTCGGCTTTTTTTTGCAAGAGAAATTTCCAGTCTATTTATCAATCATGGCAGTATAGAGAACACAAGAGTTACATGGAGTTGGCCCCCTCTTGTGCTTTCGCCATGCTCCGCGACTGCTCACATGGCTGTGTTCATACGCTGCCCTCAGAAGTCTATTTACTCTGATGGTTAATCAAAACCTATGGCTTAACCTCTTGTTAAAACTCGATCCCTTGCTAGAGCAAAGCAAAACAACAGACGCTGAATTTGCATCCATGTTATTTCTTCTACTTAAAAAAAATGCTAACTGAACAGTCTGACATTCCTGTCTGTATTTATGTCAGGGCGTATCAGAACTAAACTTACAGTTCGTTCTCATGTTTGTGCAGTCTTCAGCTGGGAGAGGTCATTACACACCATATATTCGTCCGCTCATGATGATTCCTACCCTTACATCCATCATGACAACTAAGATTAATGCATGTTCGCTTGAGATGATCTTGGTATGTTGTTTAGCTCGAAATATGTCCTTGTTGATTGATTGTCTGGTACAACCAAGTGAGACGGTTTACGAGTTGTGCTTATGACGTTGCGAAGTCATTGCTACATAGTAGTATATTCTTGTAACCGGTAATGGAAATATTTTTGGGCATTCATATTTTCTTAATCCCTTGTGTGTTGCTGTTAGGCCATCTGATTAATCCAAAGTAGGAGTATATTCCTTTTGCTGCAGCCTATGACTATGTTTGTTCCATGGAAGTGCTGTTCTTCAGCTCTCAGGTGATTATGCATCTGTGATAAACAGTAAAAAAAATTGAAAAAAGGAAAAACATTAAAAAAATCTGGTGACAAACATTCAATATTTACCAACATGCAAAGATTTGTGACACTGGAAGCGGAATCTGGGTCAGTTAAGTTTGTCATGACTTAAAACAGACACGACATTGCCCCCCCAAGAAAAAAACAAACTGCCGTAGCGGGGTTAATTTTTTTAAGATGCCGTGGAGGCTAAGTCTCTTTCCCATCAAATCCGTAGAGGACAAGTCTCTTTCCCCATCACATCGCGTATTTTAGGTTTCCTTGCGCGCGTGCGTCTGCCCGCGGAAACAATTGAATCTGCCACCGATCCACACCACGATGGACGCAGACGGCGACGGCATGCGCTTGCCCTACGAGGTGCTCCTTGACATCCTCCGCCGCCTGCCGGGGCGCGACGTTTCCGTGTCCCAGTGCGTGTGCCGTGCGTGGCGTGACATCGTAAATGACGACCACTGGCTCTCCCTTGAGCGCTTCTTCCCCCGGCGCGCCTTCCCCGGCCTCTTCGTCAACAAGACTGGGTGCTGCTCCAATACATCCTTCTTTGCGCCGCCAGCTACGCGTGGCACGCCTGGCTTCAGGGGCCCCGTCTACCCGCACCAGGCGACAGTATACCAGTCCTGCAATGGCCCTCTCCTCCTTGAAGAGGGGGACGATTACGTGCTCAACCCGGCGACATCGCGGTATATTCGTCTACCGCGGCCGTCGACGCCGTTTTGCTGGTATGGCATATCCCTGGCTTTCGACCCTGCCGTATCGTTCCACTACCATGTGTTGCGCTTTCCGAAGGGTGGCTTGCTTAAGGAGCCATTATCAGCCACTAGAACGCATGGCGAGGTTCCGCCGCTCGAGGAAGCACAAGCAGATGAGTTCGAGGAACCCATGAAAAAAGTGTTGCCAATGTTAATGTACTCGTCATGCACAGGGCAGTGGGAGGACCGAGAATTCACGCCTGGACTTTGTGCATCGGGGCACCTCTACGACATGGTTGGCAGAACGCCTGAGAGCTACGAGGGTGCATTTCATTCATCTAATTACTGGCATGGGTCTGTCTACATGCATTGCCACAACAGCGTCCTCGTGATTCTATGCCCCTCGAAGGGAACTTATGATATGGTCCAGCTTCCTGGAGAACCCTGCGGTCCAAAAAGCTGGTACTCACTTCCCAAAAATTCTGTCTTAGCAAGCTATGAGAGAGGGGTACATTATGTGGTGACTAACAATTCACAGCTTCGAGTATGGATGCTAATGGAATTTTCCAATGGACAACTAGGTTGGGCATTGGCACACGACGCCAGCCTCAACCTGCATGGCCATATGATTCGTACTCTTAAAATACAACCCAAGATGATATGGAGGATTGTTGGAAGCAATGGTGGACCAGTCAGCTTGTCCGACCATGACACAATGGACGATTGGGCCACACCACATGACTCTGAATATTCATGGGACTCTGATGAGGACAACTACATCGACATGGTTGGAGGCGCCGACCACCATGAGTCGGTAGAATAGGGTGCCTACTGCAGTATCATGGGATTCCATCCGCACAAGAATGCACTCATCCATGCTCTTAGCGGCGCGGTGGTAGTGTACCATCTCGACACGTCGAGGATGCAGTATCTAGGAGACGCAGACGAGCTTGATAAAGACAACTCGCAACACGCGTGTTGTGTCGAGGATTCGTTCATTTACCGACCTTGCTATAAGGACATGCTACCAACTGGGAAATTATCGATGCCGCCACAAAATGATATACGATCCAATTCTACATAGCGCTTGAGACGCTCCTTGCTGTTAGGCTTACTTACATGCGTCCTTCCCTGGTGAAGGAGTTCTATGTAACTAGTAGTAGAAGTGGAAAATTGCTTGATTACTTTTAGTTAGTCGGACTGAGTCAGTTTTGCTATTGGTTGATTGTTTTACATATGTATCCGCCGCTAATTCTATGCACCTTATTTGTTACAGACATCCATGCACCCCCACCACTGGTTGATCTCCCCATGTTGGTTTCTGAAGTTTTGATATTTTTCTTGAGACAACATGAGTCAGATGGCACATTTTCTTACAAATGTTGACAAATTTTCTACTATCGTGCAATTTTTACACTGTCTAACAAATTTTGCTATCGATTGAGATCGCCACACAATCATTATATTTTTTTTCACCGACAAATAATTTCACCGAAGCCACGAAAATCATGGAGCACTAAGATACAACCACCCCCATTGTGAAAATGTAAAGTGGTATTTTAAAAAAAAAAAGTAAAGTGGTATTATTCTCAAATTATACTGAGGACAAACTTGAAGTTAATCGTCAGGCGTGGCATCATACATGGCTACACAGCTAATTGGGCCTAGGTGGTATGGCCCACTTGTGGCCATGATGGGCATCTGAGGATATCTCATGTTGCCCGTATAGTCCTGGATTTATTTCTGGCTATGAGCTTTTAGTGGGAGAAGACATTCCCGTCGACGACGAGGCGCCTACAATGACTTCGTAAATCTCAAGATGATATGCCGCCTGAGTATCTCGAAGGTGCTCATAAGAGTAGGGTGTGTGTGTGTGCGCATTCATAGGGGTGAGTGTATGCGCGTATGTATGAGCGTTTATGTCTGTATTATGTTAAGAAAAAAAGATCATGCATTGTTATCTTTTGCGTTTCTTTCTGCTTGTAGTTGTAAGACTTTGAGTTTTTCTTTTGCGGGGAAGACATTGTGTTTTTTTAATGTAAAATAGAGATCAGAGAGTCGAGCTCTCTTTATCAATAACTAGCGGGTCCACCAGCGCATTTGCGCGGCTAGATGTTTATTATTTTTATTTATATATTTTGCACAACCATTGTTTTGGCATTTGAGCATCTCTTTCTCTATGTGATGACACCCTACATAGTATACCATTCCAAGTTTATTTGTTAGGTCCCAGTAAAAATTGTTCGACAATGGGCCATAGATTATGTTATGGTAAGTAATGTGATATTTAAATAAACATATTTATAGCAAGTGATTTAATTTTTGTCACGATGAATGCATTGACGGTTACCTTCAGGTATTTACACTATTTAAATATGTCTACACTGTTCTTACACTTTTTTTGCTCTATGTCCTTTACCCATGAAGCTATGATACTCGTAGAGTGGCATGTCTCATCAATAATTGTCACTATGAAATAGTAGTTGTAGTCTCATGTCACTTGATTTTCTTCTGCTTGACTAATTTTTTGCCTTCAATAAATGCAGTAAACCTGATTTTAGGATTTTACTTTGTTTGATTCCCCAAACCCCAACTATTACATTATTGTATTAGGTGTGACTATGTTTCTCCAAGCCCTAACTATTAAATAATGCACGTCATGAAAAATTACAATCCTTGAAGGCACTGATAGCTAGTTGGAGCTCGCTTGTAGTCCAGGCTTTTTGATTGATAGATATCGTACTATGTATTCCCTTTCTATGTCATTGGTTCTACAAAACCTATAATTTCATGCACAAATTTATTGTTCCATTATGTGGAAGCTGCCTATAATTATTATGTGTGATCTAAGGATGAGAGTGTACAATTAAAACAAAGCCTTAACTGTGATGTTTTTCCACCTTAATGAGCACTCGCTGGCCTTCTTGCTTTTTGCCATATGATTTCGTTTTGCCATATCAGTCCAGGACTCCAGGTTACCGTTTTCTCATGGCATATTCAAGATTATACGTGTCTGAGCTATTAAGGGGAGGATAATGTTCTATTTCCTGCGCAGTTACTGTCCTACTTTGTCGCAAACATATAACTTTACCTAATTAAGGTTCTCCATGTCGAAGCTATTAAGGGGAGGATAATGTTCTTCGCTAAATTCAGAGAAGAGTTGATAGTACCAAATGAACTGCTTGCGAGTGTACACATTCAGGCTTCAAGCACATGTATATTTACATAAAAATAAAAATAAAATTAGTTATACCTGAAACAATGAAAAATTAATGTCGTAGAAAAGAACAATCTTGTAATCATGAAAAATAATTTTTGAAATTTCAAGCAAATCTTATCAAATTTTAATGATGAATTAAACGGACATGCAAGACAAGTGTTAATGACTAAAAACATCAGAATTTTTGTCATTTGATAATATATTATTTTTACATGGTAGCTCGTCAACTTGTTCGACATTTTTCTCACTGTGAAGACTTAGAAGAAAGGTTAATCCCGTCCAACGCGGCGTGTGGTGCAGCAATATTACGGAATCATTATTCCATCTCATGATGCCTCGGCTTGGCTCCAGTTTAAGTAGTCGAGCCCGCAATCCGATCGAAGCCGGCTGCTCTGCCGGCGTCGGCGTCACAGAAGATGCTTTTCACGTGGGAAGCACTTTCCACCTTCCATCTCCATGAGGGCACTCCTTATTGGTACCCTGCTACTCCTCCAGCTCCACAGCGTAAATGTCGACGCATAGAATGCCACACCAACTGCCGTTCATTGACGGCCAGTAAGCTCTCTCTAGAACAATTGCACCAAGGACGGCCCCTCCTTGTTTACCCGTCGCATCCTGCACCGCCCTTGTTCCAATCCTCGTCTTCCTTTTAACACGCTGCTCTCGCCCAAACGATGCTTCTCAGCTTGTGTTTGTCCAAGCAATTGTTGTTCCAGCCGGTGGTGCTGTGGCGGGCCTGAAGGAGCTTCTCAGCTTCCTGCTCAAGGGCGGCGATGACAAAGAGTTTGTCCTAGTTTTGCCAGCCTCGAATGGCGCGGAAGACTGGTGCGTGCGGGCGTTGATGCAGAAGGAGCCCACGGTAAGGCCGTCAACTTCGAGCAGAAATTATCGTGTCCATGTTAGCCGTCGACAGTGTGTTGTCGCCGGCGTCAGCGTTGCCAGCCTCTCCGTCACTCTCGCATGAGGTCTTGCGTTGCCGGCCTCTGGAGTTTCGTGTTGTCCTTTCCTACCTCAAGCCCGCTTGCAGTGGCGCTCACGTCGGCAGCTCCACGGGCTCCGATGGGGTCGCAGGCGTACGTACGATGCCGAGTTGGAGCTGGGCCGAGACACTTATGGTTATTTTGCTTAGGGCAACTCCAACGGGCTGATCCAAACAGACGACGCATCTGTCAGTTTTTTATCCGTTTGGGTCAGTCGCCTGTCCGGCGTCCGCGCCGTTTTGCATTTGGGTCGGCAGTGCGCCCAACGCACCGACCCATTTCATGTCCGCGGCCATAGATCATACCAGCGGCCGGCACCATGCGAACGCCGGCATACATTGCCAGCTTCAAAAAATATCACGACACAGTTCATGCTGGCGCACTTGCCAGCGGCCGGCACACATGTCAGCACACAAAATGGGGTGGGACATGAGTCCGACCACGCCATCGCGACCCCGTGGTCATGCCAGCACACAAGCCGGCATACAAAAAGGAAGGCACTCGCGGCCACGAGATCACTCGTCGGTGAACTTGAGCACGTCGGCCTGCATCTTCTCGAACCACGGCCTCTTCCTTGGCGACACGGTGTTGGGATCCACCTTCATGATCTCCACCCCGGTCACCATGCTCGCGAGAGCCACTTCTTTCGCCTTGGTCTTGGCGTTGGCGGCCTCGATCTCTAGCATATTGGCTTGCTTCGCCGCCCCCATCTCAAGCATCCTGGCTTGCTTCGCTGCCTCCATCTCAAGCATCTTGGCTTGCTTCTCCGCTTCCATATCAAGCCTCCTCCTTTGGATCTCCATGAAGGCGTTCATTTGCTCTTCTCCCTTGAGTCCTTCTTGTTCATCATGCCCTCCACGCTTGCGATCAATGTGTTCGATACTGCATCCCGCTTGCCCTCCTTCTTGGAGTTGGTCTTCCCCCGCAGCCATGCCGGCTCGCCGTCCCCAACCTCCTCCACGGCTTGCTTCCCCCCACGCGACTTGAGGGCGGCATATTGCGCATTGAACTTCTCCTCGTCCTTGATGACCCTAAAGCAATGGGAGAGGTTGAAGCACTTGCCATTGTGTTGGACCTTTAATGCCTCCAAAGCTTGAAATGCCTACAAATGTTTCCATGCAAGCACATTGGCAAAATGGTATGCAAATGAACATGCAAGCATGAACTTGATGACACAAAAGAGGGCGGCTTGCTAGCATAGCATGTCTTGCATGCCGATGCCGCTCACGGGGCGGGCCTTGACTGTTGGGGAATGCAGTAATTTCAAAAAAATTCCTACGATCACGCAAGATCTATCTAGGAGATGCATAGCAACGAGAGAGGAGAGGGTGTCCACGTACCCTTGTACACCGAAAGCAAGCGTTTTATCAACGCGGTTGATGTAGTCATACGTCCTTGCAATCCGACCGATCCTAGCACCGAACGTACGGCACCTCCATGTTCAGCACATGTTCAGCTCAATGACGTCCCTCGTACTATTGATCCAGTTGAGGCCGAGGGAGAGTTTCGCCAGCACGGCGGCCTGGCGACGGTGATGATGAAGTTACCGGCGCAGGGCTTCGCCTAAGCACTACGACGATATGACTGAGGTGTTAACTGTGGAGGGGGGCGCAGCACACAGCTAGGAACAATTGATGTGTGTTCTAGGGGTACCCTCCCCACGTATATAAAGGGGGGAGAGGGAGGGAGGCAGCCTAGGGCGTGCCCAAGTAGGAGGCCCCTAGTCCAATTCGGCCCCCCTTACCATATTTGGACAAGGGGAAAGGAAGGAGGGGGAGGAGAAGGAAGTAGGAGTCCTTTTTTTTTGATAAAGAACATTGCATATTTTGGCTTCAATATTATGAATATGTGTATCACAACGATTGAGATTTAATAAACCATTTACACTGAGTGTATGACCATAGAAGGTTTTATTCATGTAAATAGAACAACAATTATTCTTTGACTTAAATGAATAAACGTATTGCAATAAATATGATTCAATCATATTCATGCTCAACGCAAACACCAAATAACTTTTATTTCAGGTTCAACACTAATCCCGAAGGTAAAGGGAGTGTGCGATGGCGATCTTATCAACCTTGGAATCACTTCCAACACACATCATCACCTCGCCCTTAACTAGTCTCTGTTTATTTTGGAACTCTTGTTTGGAGTTACTACTTTTAGCAACTAAACCAGTATCAAATACCGAGGGGTTGCTATAAACACTAGTAAAGTACACATCAATAACATGTATATCCAATATACCTTTTTTCACTTTGCCATCCTTCTTATCCGCCAAGTATTTGTGGCAGTTCTGCTTCCAGTGACCATTTCCTTTGCAGTAGAAGCACTCAGTTTCAGGTTTGGGTCTAGCTTTGGGCTTCTTCATGGGAGTGGCAACTTGCTTGCCATTCTTCTTGAAGTTGTCTTTATTTTCCTTGCCCTTTTATTTGAAACTAGTGGTCTTGTCAACAATCAACACTTGCAAGTTTTGCGTGGCTGCTACGGGCTTAGCAAGAACCGTTCTTACCTATGCATCAAAACCACAACAATTTTTCGTCAAGTGTGCTGTTTTAACCTTCAGCAAGGACCGGGCATAGTCACACTCGATTCAACTAAAGTGAGAGAAACAAACACCCACTAGCCACCTGTGTGTGAAGAACGCCGGTAGAACCAGTCTCATGAACGCAGTCATGTAATGTCGGTCTGGGCCGCTTCATCCAACAATACCGCCGAATCAAAGTATGACATGCTGGTAAGCAGTATGACTATTATCACCCACAACTCTTTGTGTTCTACTCGTGCATATAACATCTACGCATAGACCTGGCTCGGATGGCACTG
The DNA here is from genome assembly GCA_963921465.1 of Triticum timopheevii. Taxonomy (NCBI): domain Eukaryota; kingdom Viridiplantae; phylum Streptophyta; class Magnoliopsida; order Poales; family Poaceae; genus Triticum; species Triticum timopheevii. The sequence continues at coordinate 740,051,703 of OY997267.1, forward strand.
TTGGGGAACGCAGTAATTTCAAAAATATTCCTACGATCACGCAAGATCTATCTAGGAGATGCATAGCAACGAGAGGGGAGAGTGTGTCCATGTACCCTCGTAGATCGAAAGCGGAAGCGTTTTATCAACGCGGTTGATGTAGTCGTACGTCTTCACGACCCGACAGATCCTAGCACCGAACGTACGGCACCTTCGTGTTCAGCACACGTTCAGCTCAATGACGTCCCTCGTATTCTTGATCTAGTTGGGGCCGAGGGAGAGTTTCGTCAGCATGACGGCGTGGCGACGGTGATGATGAACTTACTGGCGCAGGGTTTCGCCTAAGCATTACGACGATATGACCAAGGTGTTAACTGTGGAGGGGGCGCCGCACACGGCTAGGAACAATTGATGTGTGTTCTAGGGGTGCCCTCCCCACGTATATAAAGGAGGGAGAGGAAGGGAGGCAGCCTAGGGCATGCCCAAGTAGGAGGAATCCTACTTGGGCCCCTAGTCCAATTCGGCCCCCCCTTACCATATTTGGACAAGGGGGAAAGGAAGGAGGGGGGAGGGGAAGGAAGTAGGAGTCCTACTTCATACTTTCCTTTTCCTCCTCTCCTTTCCCTTTCTCCCCACGTGGCTGGCCCTATAGGGGCGCATCAGCCCCTTGTGGGCTGGTGTGTTCCCTTACTTGGCCCATAAAGCCCATATCTTTGCCGGGGGTTGCCCGGAACCCCTTCCGGTGACCCGGTATCACCCGGAATAGTTCCGGTATCCGAATATAGCCTTCCAATATATGAATCTTTACCTCTTGACCATTTCGAGACTCCTCATCATGTTCGTGATCTCATCCAGCACTCTGAACAAACTTCGGTCATCGAATCACATAACTCATAATACAAATCGTCATCGAACGTTAAGCGTGCGGACCCTACGGGTTTGAGAACTATGTAGACATGACCGAGACACATCTCCAGTCAATAACCAATAGCGGAACCTGGATGCTCATATTGTATTCTACGAAGATCTTTATCGGTCAAACCGCATAACAACATACGTTATTCCCTTTGTCATCGGTATGTTACTTGCCCGAGATTCGATCGTCGGTATCCTCATACCTAGTTCAATCCCGTTACCGGCAAGTCTCGTTACTCGTTCCGTAATGCATCGTCCGGCAACTAACTCATTAGTCACATTGCTTGCAAGGCTTATAGTGACATGCATTACCGAGAGGGCCCAGAGATACCTCTCCGATACACGGAGTTACAAATCCTAATCTCTATCTATGCCAACCCAATAAACACCTTCGGAGACACCTGTAGAGCATCTTTATAATCACCAAGTTACGTTGTGACGTTTGATAGCACATAAGGTGTTCCTCCGGTATTCGGGAGTTGCATAATCTCATAGTTAGAGGAACATGTGTAAGTCATGAAGAAAGCAATAGCAATAAAACTTAACGATCATAATGCTAAGCTAACAGATGTGTCTTGTCCATCACATCATTCTCCTAATGATGTGACCCCGTTCATCAAATAACTGAAGGAAATATGCCCTAGAGGCAATAATAAAGTTATTATTTATTTCCGTATTTCATGATAAACATTTATTATTCATGCTAGAATTGTATTAACAGGAAACATAATACATGTGTGAATACATAGACAAACAGAGTGTCACTAGTATGCCTCTACTTGACTAGCTCGTTAATCAAAGATTGTTATGTTTCCTAACCATGGACAAAGAGTTGTTATTTGATTAATGAGATCACATCATTAGGAGAATGATGTGATTGACTTGACCCATTCCATTAGCTTAGCACTCGATCGTTTAGTATGTTGCTATTGCTTTCTTCATGACTTATACATGTTCGTATGACTATGAGATTATGTAACTCCCGTTTACCGGAGGAACACTTTGTGTTCTACCAAACGTCACAACGTAACTGGGTGATTATAAAGGTTCTCTACAGGTGTCTCCGAAGGTACTTGTTGAGTTGGCGTATTTCGAGATTAGGATTTGTCACTTCGACTGTCGGAGAGGTATCTCTGGGCCCTCTCGGTAATGCACATCACTTAAGCCTTGCAAGCATTGCAACTAGTAAGTTAGTTGCGAGATGATGTATTACGGAACAAGTAAAAATACTTGCCGGTAACGAGATTGAACTAGGTATTGAGATACCAACAATCGAATCTCGGGCAAGTAACATGCCGATGACAAAGGGAACAACGTATGTTGTTATGCGGTCTGACCGATAAAGATCTTCGTAGAATATGTAGGAGCCAATATGGGCATCCAGGTCCCGCTATTGGTTATTGACAAGAGAGGTGTCTCGGTCATGTCTACATAGTTCTCGAACCCGTAGGGTCCGCACGCTTAACGTTCGTTGACGATATAGTACTATGAGTTATGTATGTTGGTGACCGAATGTTGTTCGGAGTCCCGGATGAGGTCACGGACATGACGAGGAGCTCCAGAATGGTCCGGAGGTAAAGATTCATATATTGGATGATATGGTTAGGCCAAGGGGTCAGGCCCACAGGGCTATAAGTCGGTGCAAAAGGAGTATTTCGGAGGCCAGGGGGCCAAACGCCGGAGACCCTGGCGTCTGGCCCTGGGCCAGACGCCGAGGCCCATGGTGTCTGGGCCAAACATCAAGGATTGTGGCGTTTGGTCCTGGAGTCCGAGTGGGACTCTTGCCTTTCGGGAAAAACCGACTTTGAGGAGGCTTTTGCTTCAACTTTCGACCCCAGGGCTCAACATATAAATAGAGGGGCATGGCTAGCACAAAAGACACATCAAGAAACACCAAGCCGTGTGCCGGCAATCCCGGCAATCCTTCGTCATATTTTTCGTAGTGCTTAGGCGAAGCCCTGCGAAGATTGTTCTTCACCAACACCGTCACCATGCCGTCGTGCTGCCGGAACTCATCTACTACTTCGCCCCTCTTGCTGGATCGAGAAGGCGAGGACGTCACCGAGCCGAACGTGTGCAGAACTCGGAGGTGCCGTGCTTTCGGTACTTGGATCGGTCGGATCGTGAAGACCTACGACTACATCAACCGCGTTGATATAACGCTTCCACTTACGGTCTACGAGGGTACATAGACAACACTCTCCCCTCTTGTTGCTATGCATCACCATGATCTTGCGTGTGCGTAGGATTTTTTTTTTTGAAATTACTACGTTCCCCAACAATAACAACACATGTCTATGGTTAGGAAACATAACTATCTTTGATAAATGAGCTAGTCAAGTAGAGGCATACTAGGGACACTTATGTTTTTTCTATGTATTCACACATGTACTAAGTTTCCAGTTAATACAATTCTAGCATGAATAATAAACATTTATCATGATATAAGGAAATATAAATAACAACTTTATTATTGCCTCTAGGGCATATTTCCTTCATTGACGCTCTTAAGAGTGGCACAAAACTTGTTGCACTTTTGTTGGATCACCCTCCATCGCCTCGAAATGGACACTCACCCCCGCGTGCTCACAATTTGGTAAGGCAGGAACTTCTTGCGCTCATGAAACTCCCGGTGCACACGAATCCAAAAAGTTGAATGCTTTTGTTCGGCGCCGGTCTTGGGGTCTTGTCCAATGTCTCGCCAACACTTGCAAAGAAGCTTGTCCTCGGCCGCCGTGTATGCCTTTGTCCGCTTGCTCTTGCGCTTCGGCTTCGGCCCGACGGCTTGGTTGGCGAGCTCATCCTCAAACAAAGGTTCCACTTTGATGTCGCACTCGTCCTCTTCCTCTTGCCCGTAGTCGTCCAGAAATTCGTGGTCAAGTGGGAAGCCGTCCAGGTCCATGCCGACCTGATCATGCATGAAGGCCGCCTGATCGGGATCATAGCCAGCGGCCGACGTGAACGCCCCGCGGCCGTCCTGGCTTTGTGTCTCGTCGGGATCATAGCCAGTGGCCGGTGCACCGCCCTAGAAGATGCGGTTCTGCATGTAGTCCTCGTCGCCTGCGGCCGGCATTCCACCAAACAGGTTGTGGGCGTCCGGTAGCATGCCGGCCGGCATCTGCCGCGCGCGTTTCCTCGCGCCTCTGGATGACGAGCCACCGACCACCGGTATGGCGTTGAGGTCGATGGCTGCGGGCGCAGGCGTGGAAGGCGCCACGACGCTCACGTCGGGCGATCACTCCCCGGAGAGGCGGGAGGCATGCAGATACATGTGGAATCCGGGTATTGGGGTGCAAGCCGACGCGCGGGGCGAGTCGGGCAGCACCATCCGAGCGAACGCCGATGAGCCAGTGCTGGCCGCAGCGACGGCGGCGTTGACGAGGCCGTGTTGGCTAGGGTTTAACCCAAGCATATAGAGCGCCTCCCTCGTTGCCGCCGCGACGCGGGCGTTGGTGACCTCTTGCTGCCACGGCGTGCCTCCGGTACTTCCTCTTGGCCGACTCTCTTGCCCGATGTTCGGGCGTCAGTGCCTTCTTTGGCTTGGGCGCGACGGTGGTCTTGCGCAGGGCACGAGGCTTGCCTTGCCGGAGGGGGCGATCGGCATGCCGGACGAGGCGAGGGAGGCGAGGCCGGCGGCGGCGTCGAGGTCGAGGTCGTCGTCCATGGCGGGTGTGGGGCGGGAGCGCGCGTGGGCAGGAGGGTTTTGGGGGAAATGTGGGAAAATGGTGGTGGCTACCGCCGACCGGCGGGCCCGGGGAGAGGAGTAGGCGCGCGCGTCTGGCTCGTGTCCGCGCCGATGCAAATCCGGCTTAAAAATGAGCCGGGAATGGGTCGCCATGCGGACACCAAGCGGACGTGCGTCCGTTTTAGTCGGCGCGTTGGGACGTTTTTTATGTCCGCACCGATCCAAACGGACGCCAGCGGACGAAATGGGTCGTCCCATTGAAGTTGCTCTTACTTCTCCTTCTATTCTCCCCTGACCTACATCTGCACGTCTCCCTTATAATATCTTTACTTGTACATGATTACAATGGAGATTCTTCCATCCTTTTATTCTATTCTATTCTATCGTATGCAATAAGAATACATGCATACGTACGTATTTAGTTTCTTTAATCACAACCATTCTTTTTAACTATTTTTTACTACATAATCTGAGCCGTTCTTTTTATGTCGTTTTAAATATATAATAGATAGATAGACAGACAGATAGATGGATGGATAATAATTAATTATTCCTAGCCTGTTTTTCCGGCGCGCTCTCTGGGCCAGGTTGGGCCACCCTGAAAACCCATTTAACGAAGGGCGATGATAGGCGCCGGCACCCCGGCCGAAAGTTTTGGCCGGTCGCGTCCCATCCGCCAGATGCAGTCAGTCAGGTCTTTCCGATCTGGCATCTCAATCCCCGAACTGTGTTTCTTTATCTAGTCAACGCTTCCAGGAAAAACACCCCATCCTCGTAGCTAATCCTCCACCTCCAGCAGATGTCCGTGTGCTCCCCGGCGAGCTCCCCGCTCCCCTCACCGGGTTGCTCGCTGCTCCCCCTCGCCGGTTTGCTGGCCCTCGAAGCTCACCGCCGATGCTCGCTGTCGTCAAATCGCAACAAAAACAGTTGACCACTAGCAACTTTTCCCCATCTTCCCTGCATTCATTGTTGCCCCCACGTAGGTTCATGGTCGCCGATTCATGGTCGCCGATTCATGGTCGCCGGCCACAAAAACCATTCCCCCTCGCAGGTCCTGCCGACCCTATCGCAACATTAATGGTGGCACGGCGCCACTCCCAGCCAAAGGCAGTGGTAGCAAAAAATTGGGCCGGTTCCAGCAAAACGAAAAGACGGTGGTAGCAAAAATGTGTTTGTTCCAGCACAAACCCCACACGATTGTAGCAGATATGGATGCTAGTTCGAGCAAAACACAAAGCCAGTGGTAGCAAAAAAATGCCTGGTTCCAGCAAAATCCAAAGATGGTGGTAGCAAAAAATTCTCTCGTTCCAGCAAAAAAACATGATAGTGGTAGCAAAAGAGGATGCTAGTTCCAGCAAAAAACAAAGGCGATAGTAGCAAAAGAAATTGGATTAGTTCCCTTGGAAGAATTATTGTCATCCCGCCGTCGTTGCAGCTTTTGTGATGCCGGTTGTAGCTTCTGGACAACCGGTTGCAGCTTTTCTATGGCAGAAAAAATCTCGCTGCGCACCCCAACATCGTCCGTGGCCGCAGGCGATGCTGTGGCCCGCAGCAATTCTGTGACCCGGTTGTAGCACGAGCGGATGCGGGTTCTAGCAAAAATCTTGCAGGGTAGCCGTCGCCGGGGAAAGAAGTGGAGGTGGGCGGTAGTCATAGCCACTACCTGGCAGAAGGTGTGTGTGCGGCAGCCATGGCGGGCCGCGGCACCGTAGGGCGCAAAGCGGGTAAGAGAAGGGAAGGGGGAGTGTAGAACCGCAAGTTGGGAGAGAGTGTAGAACCGCAAGTAGGGAGAGGTGGGCACCAGCCATGGCCACCACATGGCAGAAGGGAAAGGGAGCTAGCGCTTCCATGGCGGAGAAGGAGATGAATTCGGTGGGAAAAAGAAACATAGGAAGGGGACGACAGATAGTGTGAGTGGATGGATAAGGAAGGAGAAAAAGATGGGGCGGTGCACAGGTCCTATAGAATACGTGCGACGTGGGAGGAGCAGGGAGCGTTATATGTGTCTCGTGTGACCGGCTGAAGATTCGACCGGCGCCCCGAACACAAGTGTTTACCTTTAACGAACGTTGTTTGAGAGAGGGATATAGGTTCGCTCCATCGAACACTCTTAGCGAAAGCTTCGTCTTCGTTCTGCACGTAGTTTCCTGTATTTGTATTGAGGGTGGTACGTAAATTGTTTTAGCACGTCACACACGTGTAAGCTACTTAAACTTGATGTATGTAGATTGTTTTAGCCGGCGAGGTGTGGTCGGAGACTGGAGACCGCGTCAGAAGTCCAGGAAAACGACGGCACGGCCGGAGTCTTGATAAAACTTGATGTATGTACTACTCACCACGCAACCCAAACACGCTTGCAAACTCTATTATACTAGTAGTACACCCGTGCGTTGCTAGGGGCTACAATGCATACAAATAAATCACACAAATGGTCATATCCAAGGTCAAATCTTATTCCTCATACATCCGAGCATGTTAGGACATTAAGCAAGCTCCATAAAATTTTCAGTTAGCATGGCAACTGAAGTGAGTCTATTGATTAAATTACATAGTTCATTGTTAAATGCTAAACACAGATTTAGAAGAGTTTCCAATGCTCATCTGTCAAATATGCTACTGTATACTTAGAGCATCTCCAGCCGCACCCCCCCCCCCTCCCCCCCCCCCTCCCCCCCCCCCCCCCCCCCCCCCCAGGAGCCTTTTTTCTGTGCCGGCGATGCAAAAAGGGCAAAAAATGGCCCAGCCGTGCTATATTCTTCAATCACATCAGAATACTAAAATTGACCATATATCGTTTTCAAGAGAACAAGAATGATCGATCAAACAATTGGTCTAATTCAAAAGTTTGTGTCCTTCATTCTCATAATCGTCAGTCTTCTTAACCAACTTCTTCTTGCAATACAACATCTTTCTCCCAGCCCTCAACCCCATCCATCTTCATTCATAACACCATTTTTTAACCCTCTTTTCAAAATCAATCAGGTGAATATTTGACAGCAGTAATTTGATCTCCCTCCTTATTGATTAGTAGACATAATATAACATTAAATCTTTCCATGTGCAGTTGTTGGCAACCTCTGTCATTTAGTGAAGAGGTGGTAGCTGTGGTGTCAGCAAAAAAAATTAAAAATAATAATGCATTGATGTATTGCAAGTTTCTTGAGACCAATATAATAGCTTTGAAGATTTCCTACACCAATCCCGGCCTCATGGCATTCCAGACAGCCTATGTAGATGAAGCAAGTGCAACCATATCTTGTAAAAGAAAGATATATCAGCTTCACAAAGGTACTCCTGAAAATATCTCAATTAAAAATACACATCTCTCTATGGTTCCACCTTCATCATAATGTTACCGTCATATAGAAGAAAGATATATATTGCAAATATCATCCATATGTCAGTCAAAGGCTGAACAATTACTATTATGAAATACAAAAATATTAGACGTGATGGAAGATGGTTTCAAAAACACCAACGACACGCACTCGTATTTTAAAGTCTTCATACTATAGAGTTATCTCCCTGCAAGTTATGTGTGCTAAATAATCACAACACTTGGATAGCACCTACACATGGGATTATATATTCAATTCACATAATCAGTTCTTCTGCTTCTATAAATTAAGAATTGCATAAAAAAAGTACGTGTCTATCTAGTAGTACTCCCTCCGTCCAAAAAAGCTTGTCCCTCAAATGGATGTATCTAGCACCAAGTTAGTGCTAGATACATCCATTTAAGGGACAAGCTTGGGACAAGCTTTTTCAGACAGAGGAAGTATAAGATAAGGATTTGAATTGTTGATGCAAGGCCAGTGGAGCCGTGCATGGTCCACTTGCAAAGTGCTTTCGAGCATGGACGTCGTGCACATAGTGCAAAGCTGGCTGAAGGAGTCAATAGATTGGATCCCGGCAAGACTGCACATACTTAACCTTGGCTGCCCCTACCTTGATTGATTCCCATGCTGGCAAGGTTGCACACATAGAGGAAGACTCGATGGATTCTTGCCGGCTAGAAACGAACAAAAGCAAGCACGCAGGTGATGCCTATTTCTTTGCAACAGATGCGTGTCGCCTGACGCAATGGGGGAAAACAATATGTATATAGTGATTTTACCTCAATAGATATTTTGGTAGCTCCACTCCATTAGTATGAAATTTGTGATGTTGAACACCTGAATAAAAAAGGAAAATAATGATCTCAGTGGCAATTGTGTCAGCTGTTGAATAGGTACGACATTTATTTCAGGATTACAACTGTTCTCTCCCATTGAACAATGGCTTGAATTCTTTCAAGAGAGAACCATACAGTAAAAAGCTTCAGAACACAATGTACTCTGAATCAGGTCATATTCAGGCCATATACATCGAGCTTATACTACCAAAAAATATCAGCTAGAAATCTAGCAAGTATCTTCAAGGATCAAGAACATGAAAGAGGAATAATGACGAAAGAATATTGAATCAAGATTTTTTTTACAATGTCATGAACCTGGTGCCAACGGCGTACTCGCAACGGCCGATGAGCCTTTGGCCACTGCCTACACTGCGCTCGCGCACGCCGCTTCGCTGCTGCCGCAAGCACCGGCCACACTCCCCGCCGCAAGCAGCCGAAATGATGGAACTCCATGCCATCATAAGCCATTCCAGATGTTGAATTAAGGCTAGTACGACATCCCATATTTAAGGATTGCACCCGGAAGATTGCACTCAACACCCAGTTGAAACCAAGATTAATAATACAGATACAAAGAAAACAAAGATAAGCAGGAATAGGATGTTGATGGCCTGCTCATCTTGGTCCCTCTAGACCCAAAAAGTTCGTTACCTTTGTAGAAAAAAGATTTTTTGGTTCCCCTGGTATCTAGCACCAGCGACAATTTCCTATTGTGGCGACACCCCGACATGGCCCTACTTAAGCTCCTTCTCGTTCTTGCTTTGGTTCCGGTCCGGCAAACCATACCATATTCCAAATATTTTTACACTGTAGCATCCTAAAAGTTCTCATGTCTTCCAGTACATTATCTTTTGTAGAATCATCATATATAGCTCTTAGTCTATGTCCTCCCAACCTAATGCAAAATGAACAAAATCAGATATCTATACATCAGTACACAACTTAGCATATACTCCCGCCGTCCCATAATATAAGAACATTTTTTAAGCTATATCATGGGAGGGAGTAGTAGACAGAGTACTGTTTCAAATAATGGTCCCTAAGAGTAAGGTTAACGTTCCCAACCAGACTTGTGAGCATCTTCGAGCAACATACAAGCCACGGGAGTCTAATTGGATATCACAAGTGTCAAATCAATAGCTGAGCATAGCATCTCTACATGGACTAATAAAAACCAAAATAAATTTTAACATACCGCCGGTCCTACAACAGTGGTTGATAGTGAATTTGGTAGACACCCATAAATGACAGTTTAGCAGTGTCTCCGACTCTCTATACATTTTGAGTCCCATGTTTTCAGCATTTGATATCTCCTTGGATACTATGAAATTTATGCTTCACAGGAGGATCTGCACAAAATAAATGAAAAACACTTAAGATTCTCATCCTTGTAAGAAGAGGTAATTCTATCGAGAACTTACTAAGGGCATTCAATCAATTCAATTCATGAAAAGTTGTGTCCGTTGGAGCTTGTTATGCCAACTGAACCATGTTGACCGACCCCAACAAGCATATGCACTCACGTTCTCTACTCACATAACAGAGTTATGTCTGATTCTCCCGTTTGTTGTACTCCCTCCGTTTCTAAATATAAGCTATTTTAGATAATTCAATAGGGACTATATATGGATGTATATAGACATTTTTATTGTGTAGATTCACTCATTTTGCTTCGTATGTGGTCCATATTAAAATATTTAAAAGGTCTTATATTTAGGAACGGAGGGAGTAATTCTTTATCCCCGTTAGAAATTGATGGCCAAGGATCAAATGAGAAATGAATAGAACCTTGAAGAACAACATCAAATAGACCTTACTCATTCTCAGGTAATTAAAACCAAGGGAGGGTTCCTGTAGGATAACTATATTCACCTTCCAGTCTTTGCATCCATCACAGCCCCAAAATTGATTGACATAACCAGCCAGAGAACGCACCTGCCCTGCTGCCCAAAAAGGAGGAATGCCAGACAGCAGAATGTAGAGTATAACTCCAGCACTCCATATGCAATTATCAGCTCCATATATCCGCTTCAGCACCTCCGGAGCCACATAATAGGCACTCCCAGGAATATCCCTGAACTTCTCATCTGCATTTCCATTATATCCCATTTAATCTTAAGCACTGCATGAGCTTAGTTGCCAGAATTTAATTCAGGTAGCACTACATATACAATTGTAAATTGTAGAGACAACATGAACTAAGGGGAATAGTTGAGGTTTCTTCCCTTGTCCCTTCTCAAATAGTATGTTCAGTTAACCAATTAATTACTCACCGGCTTGAAGGAGACGGAGAGGCTGAAATCAGTGGGCTTGAAAAAACACATACGTGTACAGTTGTCCAACAAGTTGACTGAAACATGCATCACAATACATCGTCAATGGTTTTCTCCTTGCTTCATCTTAACCAACACGCAGCGCAATACATCATCAATGAAATGAGATTTCAGCTCTCCAAGAACGCTACTTAATGAGTTTAAGAGGTTTTGGCCCAGCATTGACTGAAACTGTTTCCGAGAAATTAGACCTACACCGAGATTGAACAATATAAAGAGTATTCTCTGGAGTAAATACTGGCTCTAAAAATTGTCTAAACGAAATCGGCGCGTCAGAGCCCTGAGATAAACAGACCCAATAAAAAACTCCATACATTAACAATTGTATGATCTAGCTGGGTGCATAAATAGGTTTTAAAGAAACTCACAGGAACAATCTTGGAGAGCGTAAGTAGATATTCAGTCAAATTAAAAGGCGAAGTCAGAGCAGGGAACAGTTGATCCGAAAGACATGCCGTTCCAATGCACAAACATCCATATGCGTGTTCAGGAAGAAGAAAAGCACAAAGATGACATCTCCTATAGCTAGCTAATGTACTATGGTAAAGATCGTACATACTTTGGGCGAGCGAGCATTGCATAAAAGAACAAACACCTTAAACTATAGAGGGCATGGACAACAAAGAACACCTAGTCACAGAGGCGACACTCACCAGCAAGCAAGCAGCGCACGCACAACGCAACCGTCTTAACCCCTTTACTCACTTCATCGTGTAGTTGAACTGCTTACACCCCAGGCACTGCACCTCGTCGTCCCTAAGGTGCTCAACGGCCAGCTAGACGAAGGTATTCTTTGAGGTCGCACCGGATGCAGCAGAACACTGGTATACTAAGCATCGGCTAGCTCGGAGGTGTGCCCTGCATGCACCACCCAATCATGAGGTTACCAGGGTGTCAGATCACAAACTATTAGTTAGTTTTGCAATGCACTGGAAAAGACCATATATTACAAAATAAGCTCATCTCACTGCGGCAATATCGCTAACAGTTCAGAAATATTACAAAATAACACAATAGCACATGCAGTAGCAGTAGCAAGCAACATTCCCTGCACTCTTCCATCTAGTGACCATCCTCTCCCTGCTACCTCAACCACCACCACCACCCCCACACCAAAAGCTCATCTGTACACTGGATCCATGTGATCTCTCAGTTCTCTCTGCTCTCTTACGCAGAAAACACAACAACAAGCAAGCCTCTCTAGCCTCCCCCAATCCAACTAAATCAGAGGGGAAATCTCTATTACCTGGTGGCTAGTGGCTTGTACCTGATGGATCCATAACTGGGTGGATGGATCTCCGGCTCGCGGTAGTATGTGTGTTTTCAAACTCGCGTGAAGAAGAAACGTGTACCTGTATGAGAGGTCGAGAGCTTTACAGCAGGAACACGCCATGGAGCCTGTCTCCTCTGCATCCTTCATTCAACTCGTACTTTGAAGAAGACAGGCACCCCTCGCACATGTCGGCGGCGGCGGCAACGAAGAGGCGCTGATGGTGGAGGCAGTGGCCCATCCCGGCCGGAGATCTCGCCCGCCGCCTGATGGACGTCCTCCGTGCCGAAGAGCCGGTCGATGCGGGAGCATGAGGCCGAAGTAGGCCGTGAAGCGGGCGACAGCGTGGGAGAAGAGATTGTTGAGCGCGAGGGAGACGGCGAGCTCGTCCCCGCCCTCCTCCGCCAGAGAGAGCTCGCCGGCGACGGGGCTCCGCCGCCGCTGCTATGCTCAGGAGCGGGAGCGGCGCCCCGGCGCGCACATCGTGGAGAGCCTGGCCAGCGGCGGCGGCGGATCGACTCGTATCTCGGCGGCGGCTCGTCTTGGATCTCGGCGGCGGCTCGTATTGGGGGCTGGGGCGTCTTTGAGAGATCGTAGGATAGAATACATAGATCGAGGGGACCTTCGCTGGCTGTTTTTTTGCTACGTGCGGGGAAGGGACGAGAAAACCGTCGAAAAAAAACCAGCAAAAAAAAATCGGACGAAAATGGTGGGACGAAAATAAAACCCGGAACGCGACCTACCAACTGAGACATTAGGAGTAGAGATAATCAAGGCTGCACACCAACCAATCAATACGATCGAATCAAAAAGAGAAGAAAATGAATAATACGCTCCTCCAACATGGGCCTGGCGTCGTCGGTTATGCAGTGCTTCGGCCTCACGCGGAAGATCCTCCAGGACCTCCACATCGAGGCGGCCAGCCTTCCTGACCCGGACAACTGCGCCCGCTGCAGCGCCGACGTGCGCCACCACCATGGCCCTTGGATCGCCCTCTCGGGCGGCTTCGTCATCGACCCCTACAGCGGCCACGCCCGCCACCTCCCCGACAACTCCAAGACCGTCGGATCCACCAACGACTGGCTCGCCCTCGGCCTTGGCCAGAAGTACTGCACCGCCAACAAAGACGGCGACAACCCGGAGGAGGGGCGGTCGGAACACCACGTCGTGCACAACTATGTCTTGCACAATCCTTTCTCAAATAGGTCATTGCCGCTGACTGAGCTCGATGCTGTCGTCGTGGAGGATAGGTCTCTCATCCGCAAGTTCCTCATGCGCTCCACGGTCGACGACTTCATCACCGTCATCACCAACAACAGGAAGCATCCGATCATTGTGTTCCAACGAGGGAAAGGCGTGTGGTCGCCCGAGCCATGGGAAACTCCATATATCTACATTATCGATATCGCGTTTCTTGGAGATAAACTATATGGCATAACCATGGCTGAGGACCTCATCCCCCTTGACCTCACATTGGACGGAGAAGGAAGGCCAAGGGTTACAATGGGAACACGTGTCATCAAGCAACCGCACAACCATGATTATGATGATACCACTTTTGAGAAGGAGGGCGACGATGATGACGATGACCAAAATCAAGACGAGGAAGACGAAAAGACGACAACGATGCAGAGGATGATGAAGAAGAAGAAGACAATGACTTGACCCATATCAATTGCTCTCTTGAATTTGATCAAGATGGTGAACCTGATGATATCCCCATAATTAGCCGGCACCTCGTCGAGTCATGTGGGAAGCTACTCATGGTAACACATCGTCGGTACTTCCATCCTGACCTCGATGCAGGACCTACATGGGTCACTGTCCAGGTGGATGTATTTGAAGCAGACTTTAACACGCACGCTTGGGTGCCACTGACGGAAGGGCTAGGTGGTGGTCGAGCACTCTTTCTTAGCATGAAGTTCTCTAAGTCTGTCCCAGCACCTTGTGGAGAGGTGGAGGAAGATGCAATTTATTTTATGGACACGGGCAATGTGTTCAACATGAAGTACGGTACTTCTAACCCGTCAAAGTTTTGTGAGTATCCAGGAACAACATGGCTCTTCCCTTCTGAGTTGATACTTTGATATGCAAAAAGGTTATGACACAAAGTTGGAACCTAAGATTAGATGTCGGAAACATTATGTCATCATGAATTTCCTCTCATAATGTATTATGAAAAAGATTGTTTTTAGGTATACGTAATCTTTATTTATTGTTTGTCTGATTATAATCCTCTTTCTTCTCTTATCTGGTTGCTCATCTCGGCAATATAATTTTGCATATGTAAGTATAGATGTGCGGAGCAGCACATAGCAAACCGTCATGCGGTAGCAGCAATCCAAAGGAATTGTTGGTGGTACGTAGATTAGTTTTGCCTTGAGGCTTGAAGATACCACTGACTTTCGACGGTGGTTTAATTGGTTGGCAATGTCACACCTGATCGGAGCTCACTAAATAAATCCAACTTTTCTTTGTCGTAGCAGCTCAGTTGGCGTCACACCCTTACAAAACAATAGGCCATTTGATCGACAGATGATGCCGGTTTGTCATCATTGAAACAATATGCTGTTATATTACCAGATGAGATGCTTGTTTTCCCATTGATATATCATATAAGTATACATCATATTCATAGCGCCCTCCTTATAAATAAAATCTGGTACTTCTAGCCTGTCAAAGTTTCGTGAGTATTCTGGAACAACGGGCTCTTCCCTCCAGAGTTGGTGCTTTAATATGAGCGGCTAGCTAGCGCGATCACAATGCTGCCGGACGCGGCGGCCAAGGGGGTGAAGCTCGAGCAGTACGCGAGCGGCAGCGCGCTGCTGCTGAGCCTCGACCTCCTCCATGTGCGTGTCCGTCTTCCAGGGTGGGACGGTCGGAGCTCGAGGTGGGACAGAGGCGGGTGATGCTCAACCGGCTGCGACAGAGGCGGTTCCAATCATCATCTTGAAGGGGGATCTTCCAAAGTCACGCCAGCCCATACTCCACGCCAGGGCGAAAAGCACTAGCGGATGGATAGGACATCTTCCCACAATAGACCACCACACCGACTGTCAGGGGACGTCCATGACACGGTGCGGATTTGACAACAGTCACACCATACATGTGCAAACTAGCAACCTACATCCGCCATGACACCGGGACCTCTGCCCCAACATCATGCGCTTGAGCGGTTTACATTTTCTAGAACATGACAAATTTTAATATGTAGCATGGCTAATATACCTGTGTAGCCATGGAAAGTTTTAATTTATTTCCATGGAAAAATTACTCTACCTTTGCCATGAAAAAATTACTTTATTTTCACATACACTACAATTTTTACACGCATCCCTCATGAAAAATGTACATTTATGTAGCATGGCAACTTTACTTCTATTTTGCCACGTCAAAAATACTTTGTATCCATTGCATTTTTTTTGCCTTTTTCGATTGTTCATTGGAATTTTTTACTTCCGTACACTATGGCACATTTACTTCTAAAAAACGTGTTAAAAATGCCATATATTTTCAATCTACATTTCTTGCCGCCATGTTCAGATGCAAATTGCCTTGATCTTACCACATGATACATGTGGTAAGAAATCCAAACAATTAAAAAAAATTGCCTTGATCTTTTTCTTTTTTGTGCCATTTGAATTAAAAAGGATCCTTTTTCCATTTGGTTTTTTTGGTAATATACAGCTTTTCATTCTCTATGTATCACAAACAGTTTTAATTTTGGACCATTGCAAAGAAAAAATCATAGCATGGCAAAATCTGGCTTTATTAGTCACAGCCAGAAGTGGGTTTTTTAGTCACACTAAAATTGGGTTAAACTGGGCTTTATTTTTTCTTTTATATTTTCGCTCCTGGGCTCTTGGTCACGTAGAGGTTGGCGAACAGCAGAACAGGGCGCACTTCCCCTTTCCACTTTCACTCCAGTCGTGACTTGTAATAATCGATCTGGGTCATCCCCTCTCGTTAGGGTTTTCTCCTCTTGGCGGCGTCCTTATCGCCGTTGAGTTGTCGCTTCTTCCTTCCCACTGTTCTGTACCAGGGGTTCAACTCGGACTGTTTCTCCGGGACGTGTTTGAGTTTCCCTACCTATGACGGATCGGGTGCGGCCCCCCACCTCTTATTACCCGGTTCTCTGTTGTAGATTGGGTTAGGGTTTTGACTGATGGCTGCGGATACTAGAGGCGGATCGGCTTCGACCGGCGGGTCTTCTTCTGCACCAGAGCTCGAGAGTTTGATGGCGGAACTTGGACTCCAAGAGGACGATATGGATGACATGGTGGTGGACGAAGTACATGTTCCCAAGGACACGGCAAGATGGCTGGCAGTGGCGCGGGTTCACATTGACAAACCCTACAGCCAGGGACATGAAGATCAGCTTGGAAACATGACGTCCCTGGAACACATCTATGGAAACATGAGAGCACGGGTTCACCAAAGAGGACGGAGGAATAATCAATAGGAAACATGATCATGTTCTTCAGAAACATGAGAGCGGCCTGGAATCTGGCGCAGCCTACTAATTTCAAGCCGCTTGAAGCTAATCTATACACCCTACAGTTCCATTGCCTGGGTGATTGGGAAAGAGTTATGCAGGAGGGTCCATGGAATTTCAGAGGTAATGCAGTAATCCTCACTCCTTATGATGGTGTTACTCAGCCTTCCATGGTCAAGTTGGATACTTTGGATATTTGGATTCAGATTCATGATGTCCCGAGTCTGTTTGCGCATCTGGTGCCTACTTTGGCTTCGAAAGTGGGCGAGGTCCTGTATACCGAACCTGCTTCATATGATTTCATGGGCAATTTTTACAGTGTTTGGGTTAAAATTAATGTCAACAAGCCATTGAAGAACGCAGTGTCTCTTGTCAGGGAGGGGAAGAAGCAAATATACAGGGTGAAATATGAGAGACTGCCTGATTGGTGCGCAGTTTGTGGACACTTGGGCCACGTGTTTAAAGAACATGGCAATGGGATTCATCCAAAGTCAGCACTAGTTTTCAAAGACATGAGAGCATCATGGACAATGCGTCCTGCTAGTCAGAACTCTGGTGGGAGCCGAGGGCGCCGTGGAGGCACAAGCGGGGGCCAAGGTAGAGGAAACCGAAAAGAAGGTAGAGATACAGGGATGGCCGTTTTGATGAGGATAAGGACACAGGTCCCTCTGCTATACACATAGATGATCCCAGCAGGAAAAGGGCTCAAAGGACAGAGCTTGGTCTCGACAGAAGCAAGGGACCTGAAGATCAGACAACTATACCCAAGGGCAACGAACTGGCAATAGTCCCGTCCGGGGGTGATGTGGTCAGCCCTCCACCAACAAGAGACCTGAAACGCACAAAGATGGGAGGAAGTGAGAATGACAGACATGGTAGCATGGTGAAAAATATGGCGAGCTCCTTCAAGGGGTGCCGCCCAGCCCAATAAGTATACTATGCTGGAACTGTCGCGGGGCAGGCAACGCCGCGACGGTCAATGAACTTCGCGAACTCGCGAAGAAATTTGCCCCTTCTCTCCTGTGCATTGTTGAGGCATAGATAGATGGAGCGAGGGTCAAATCTTTAGCTGGTACTTTAGGTTTCGCTAAAGCTTATGCAATTGATAGTCAAGGTAGAAGTGGTGGAATATGGCTTTTTGGAATGATGAAATAATAGTTGAAGTCTTGGGATACTCATGTTATCACTTGGATGTTTCTGTTGAGGAGCATGGGCAAGATATCTGGCGTCTGAGTGTGCTTATGGCGAGGCACAAACCCATCTAAGACACCAAACTTGGACGGTTTTGAAGAATATTAGCACTTTGAGCTCTCTCCCTTGGTTATGTATTGGCGATTTTAACGAAGTTCTACGTCTGAATGAACATGTGGGAATAGGTCAGCGAAGCAATGCACAAATTGAGGCTTTTAGAGAGGCGACAGACGTTTGCATGCTGATGGACATCGGCTATAAGGGCAGGTCCTGGACCTTTGAGAAGAAAGTGATAGGGGGCACTTACACCAGATGCAGGCTTGACAGGGCGCTAGCTAACCCCCAATGGATGACACGGTTTCCTCTTGCATCTCTTGAACACCATGATGCGGCCACATCGGACCATGGCCCGATTTTTCTTGATGTGAGGCGAGCTCAAGAAGTAAAACACCGGACCTTCCGGTATGAGTCCATGTGGGAGAGGCATGATGGTTTTGGGGATGTTGTTAACGATGAATGGTTTGCTGATGGGCCGTGTGGAATTTTTCAGGAGCTGCGGGATAAACTGGCAGGAGTCTCGAGAGGTTTTACTAAGTGGAGTAAACAGGCTTTCGGAAGCGTTTGCCGAGAGATTAAAGGGCTCAAAAAGAGGATAGACGAGTTGAGAGGTGATCCGCTGCGCCTAGGCCCATCGCATCTTGAGTTGAAAATTAACGAGAGGCTTGTCGAGCTCTATCATCATGAGGAACTTATGTGGAGGCAGCGTGCACGCACGGAATGGCTATCATCTAGGGATAAAAACACGAATTTTTTTCATCTTCGGGCTAGTCTACGTAGAAAGAAAAATATGATTAAAGCTCTTGAGAACTCCATTGGTGTGTTGGTAGATAATCAGGAAGAACTAAGGGCTATGAAAAATGCTTTCTATCGAGACCTATACACATCTGAGGGTGTATAGGGTCTAGACGAGGTCCTTGCTCATGTTCCTTGTAAAGTTACAGCCGCCATGAACGCAATTTTATGTGTCCCTTACACTAAGGAGGAGGTTAAGAACGCTTTGTTTCAAATGTTTCCCACTAAAGCGCCAGGACTGGATGGGTTCCCGGCCCAGTTTTATCAGCGGCACTGGGAGGTGTGTGGGGATGATGTGACCAACATTGTGCTCAGGATTGTAAGAGGGGAGGAGAGTCCAGAATGCATAAACGACAGAGTCCTTTTCACGATACCAAATGTTACTAACCCTACTTTGCTCTCACAGTTCAGACCCATCAGTTTATGTAATGTCCTCTACAAGATAGGTTCGAAGGTGATAGCAAACAGATTAAACTAAATACTCCCAGATATTATCTCCAGGGAACAATCTGCTTTTGTCGCCGGAAGGTTGATTACGGATAATATATTTTGTACCTATGAATGTCTACACTTTATGAAGCGAAACAAGTCAAAGAACAATAGTTTTTGTGCTCTTAAGTTGGATATGATGAAATCCTATGATAGGCTGGAGTGGGACTATCTTAGGGCCATTATGAGCAAGTTGGGATTCGCCCAAGTATGGATTGATACAGTTATGGCTATGGTATCATCTATTTCTTTTTCAGTGCTCTTTAATGGTGAGAAGCTTGAAAATTTTCATCCATCCAGAGGAATCCGGCAGGGAGATCCTATCTCCCCTTACCTTTTCTTGATTGCAGCAGAGGGCCTTTCATGCCTTCTGAAATCCAGTTCTCGGTCATCATTGTTGGAAGGTATTAAGGTGGCTCCCGTGGCTCCGCCGGTGAATCACCTTTTATTTGCTGATGACAGCCTGTTGCTTTTCAAGGCTAGTGTGGAGGGTGCCGAAGAGGTTTCAAACCTACTGGACAAGTACTGTATGGCATCGGGGAAGAAAATTAACAATGCAAAATCATCTATCTTCTTCAGCAAAGGGTGCCCACAGGTAGTAAGAAAAGGGGTGAAAACCAAATTACAAGTGCAGAATGAATCGCTCAGTGATCGATATCTGGGGATGCCAACCGAGGTTGGCCATTCTAAAAATGGGACCTTTAAGTACCTAAGGGACAGAGTATGGGAGAAGGTGAAAGGCTGGATGAGAAAACTTTTGTCTGCTACTGGAAAGGAAATTCTGATAAAGTCAGTAGCTCAGGCTATCCCTGTTTTTTCAATGTCATGCTTTAGGCTCCCGAGAGGTTTATGTGAAAGTGTTTCAACCATCATACGTCAGTTCTAGTGGGGAAGTAAGAGCGGGAGAAGGAAACCCACTTGGGTTGCATGGGACGTCATGACCAGACCGAAGCATATGGGAGGCCTTGGATTCAGGGATCTAGAGCTCTTTAATCTTGCCCTCTTGGCAAGACAATCATGGAGGCTATTGAGAGAACCAGATTCGTTAAGTGCTTGCATCCTGAAAGCAGCCTATTTCCCGAACTGTTCACTTCTTGATGCGGAATTGGGAAACCATCCATCACAAATATGGAGAGCCATCATGGATGAGAGAGACATTATGGCGCAGGGAATTGTAAGGAGGATAGGAGATGGTGAAACTACCAGCATCTGGGAACATAATTGGATCCCGCGAGCGAGCTACAAAAGACCAATCACCTCTTTAGTACAGGACCCTCCACAAAGAGTATCTGAGTTGATTGAGCAGTCTACGACGACATGGAAGGAGGGAGTTGTTCGATCGGTATTCACACCTTTTTACGCTGAAGCAATCCTCAAAATACCACTTTGCACAAGAAGGATCGATGACTTTTGGGCCTGGTATGAGGAGCCATGAGGTTTCTTCACAGTTGGCTCGACATATCGGATGTTAGTCCGCACAAAGTATAACAGAGAGGGCTGGCTGGAAGGACGGGAGAGTTCATCGCATGTGGAGGCAGAGAGCGAGGAGTGGAAATCACTTTGGAAAGTTCAAGTCCCTTAAAAAATCCAGGTATTCGTTTGGCGTCTGGTGAGACATTCCATACCCTTCGGTGAAGTACTCCAGCGTCGGAATATGGCCACCACTTCCTCATGCAATCTACGTGGAGCTCATGATACATGGAGACATACATTATTAAATTGTCCGGTGTCTCGAAGCACCTGGGCGTTATCTTCAGAGGACATCCTATATCAAATGAGCATCCACCAGGAAGAGAATGCAAAGGAGTGGATATTCGCTATGAACAAAGCTTTATCATCCGAGGAATTTGTGACGTTGGTTGTTACGTTATGGGCCATCTGGAGCGCACAGAG
Organism: Triticum timopheevii; assembly: GCA_963921465.1. Lineage (NCBI taxonomy): Eukaryota > Viridiplantae > Streptophyta > Magnoliopsida > Poales > Poaceae > Triticum > Triticum timopheevii. The sequence continues at coordinate 740,072,982 of OY997267.1, forward strand.
GAAGGCCATACATGAGGATATCTTCAAAAGCCCCCATGCAATACATGGGCATATAACTTCTTATTTGGTGGAATTACAGGCTCTATCAAATAAAGCTGGCGAGGGAAGGAGGCTGCAGCAGCAGCAACGACGGACGGGATGGATTGCACCTCCTGATGATCATGCTAAGCTGAATGTTGATGCTGCTGTCATTAAGGGATGAGGATGAGTGGTCGGAGCAGTATGCCGAAGTAAACAGGGTACTTTTCTTGGAGCCTCGGCGATAGTGTTTAACAACATTGACGATCCGGCAATACTGGAGGCTCTGGCTATTCGGGAGGGACTGGCTCTGGCAGAAGATTTGAATCTACATCAACTACAGCTTGCTTCTGACTGTGAAGGAGTGGTACGGGACGTGAGACGTGGAACTGCTGCTGAATTTGGGGCGACCATCAATGAAATACAATTAAATTTACTGTCTTTCATTTCTTGTAATATAGTCCACGAAGGTAGGAGCTCAAATGTTGAGGCTCACAATCTAGCGAAGCATGCGTTAAGGTTAGGGCTTGGCCGTCATGTTTGGTTGCGCCAACCCGATGGTATTCATTTCATCCCTGTAAACATTATGGTGGTTTGAATAAAGTTTCGCGAGATTGTCTCAAAAAAAAAGCAGAACAGGGCGCCCCACTCCTCCCCAGCCCGCTCGAGAAGCTCTCTACCGGCGCCGACACCTCTCCACCGCCGTATCCTGCTCGACAGCGACACCTTTAGCCGCCGCGGGTGAATCCGTGAGTGAATGGCGGAGTCGCCTTCCTCCCTCCGTTGTCCCCGTGCATCTCCCGGTGTGGGCTGCCACTGCCGATGGCCAGATCTCCTCACCATCGTCGATTCCAAGGTGAGGTGATTCCGTGACACTCCTCAAGTCGACCGGTTTCCCCCTAGTCTGCCTCCGGTTGTCTCATCTCACTCATCATCTCCTCAACATCCATCCGTGGAAGTTATAAACATTGTTGAACTAGTAGAATGCCCGTGCGTTGCCACGGGCTCTTGAAATATTTTAATGGAGTTATACAAAGATAATCCATGTTAAATTTCACACATAGATGGTTACCGTAGTAGCAAGGTCGCTCCGTTTGATCTGAGCACCAAGTGAATCCAATACTTGAATCTCTTGTTTTTTGGCATTGACGACTGCTAGATACCATTGGTACTCAGGAATGTTAATCGGAATGAATAACTGGTGTAAATATCGTACAAGAGTAGTCACACTTAGATATAAATAATAATAAATCATTATACACATGGATTAATTAAAACAATACATTATTATATGCATGGATAATGAGACGAAATAAACAATATCTTGTTGTACATAAGTACTAAAATATTGTAAGATATGATGATATTTTGATGAGTCTGCGTCTTTTTCTCCGTCTTCTTTTACCTGACCAGATACAAACGTGCTAATAATATGTATCTTTTCACCCTCCCTGTCTCGTAGATAAATCATTTATCACCTGTAATTCCATATTTAGAATTTATTTATGTTATTAGATATTATATGGTTTATATTACTAAGTACAAAGTTTATGCAATTGGCCTTACACCATCATGCAAAAACATATAATATTAAGGCATTCCAAATCGTCATTTGATAATAAGACTTCTCCAATGTCCACAAGCTTGGTTTTCTTGGGGGCCACATGATTGATTCGATGATTGTAATATTTCTAGGGGTACAAACATAGTCCGTCGGCATGATACAAAAAACGAGCCAAATCAATATAAAAAATAAGCCAAATTAGTTGAATACAAAAGGCAATATGGCGAAGGAAAATTGATAGTACCATTAAAAAAATACTTTGTGTGATAACATTTAAATTGGCGTCCTTTTTCTTTTTACGAGATATATCACCGCTTCCACACCATTATGTTGTAAAAAACTCGGTGAATTTTGGCCCCTTCCAGCGATGTCGCTCCGAAACCCTTGTCGATGGACTCCTTTGAGCGTCTCCAAAATCCATATCTATGTCTCCTGTATTCTGAAAAAATAATAATAAAACTATGCATCTTTTTGTATTATTTTTGCAACATATATATATAAAAGAATTAGCTATATGCACCCTTCTTGTGATGTTTCAGTCTGGTCCGTCGTTACATCATCCAAATCCATCACGTTTTGTTATCTCTGATGAACAAAGGGGAACACATAAAATATAAATGCTATTTTATACTGCATTACATAAGCATCGTAAAATATATACTCGCTCTGTTCCTAAATATATGTCTTTCTAGAGATTCTAATGCAGACCAAATACGAAGCAAAATGAGTGAATGTACACTCTAAAATATATCTATATACATGCGTATGTAGTCTTTATTTTTAACAAGATCTAGTTTTAGGAACTGAGGGAGTAGTAAAAACAAAAGTGAGACTAACACATTTTTCTATTTGCAAAAAGAATAATTTTCTTTTTCACCCACCCAACCTAATCCCACCCACTCTCTCCCACTCACACCCACTCACTCTGTCCCCACCGCAGCACCGGCCTCCTCTTCTCCGATGCGACGACGGCGCCTGCATGGCTGCATCTCCGCTGCTAGCTCTGGCTTTTGGGCTGACCTCCGCATCTTCAAACCCCACCTCTCCCCGCCCACTCTCTCCCCCTCACATCCGCTCACTCTCTCCCCGTCCTCTTCCCGCCGTGTCGCCGGCCTCCCCCTCTCCCCCACGACGGCGGCGGCCGCATCTCCGCCACTAGCTCTGTGTTGGAAATATGCCCTAGAGGCAATAATAAAAGCATTATTATTATATTTCTTTGTTCATGATAATTGTCTTTATTCATGCTATAATTGTATTATCCGGAAATCGTAATACATGTGTGAATAATAGACACCAACATGTCCCTAGTAAGCCTCTAGTTGACTAGCTCGTTGATCAACAGATAGTCATGGTTTCCTAACTATGGACATTGGATGTCATTGATAACGAGATCACATCATTAGGAGAATGATGTGATGGACAAGACCCAATCCTAAACATAGCATGAGATCGTATAGTTCGTTTGCTAGAGTTTTCCAATGTCAAGTATCTTTTCCTTAGACCATGAGATCGTGTAACTCCCGGATACCGTAGGAGTGCTTTGGGTATACCAAACGTCACAATGTAACTGGGTGACTATAAAGGTATACTACGGGTATCTCCGAAAGTGTCTGTTGGGTTGACATGTATCAAGACTGGGATTTGTCACTCCGCATGACGGAGAGGTATCACTGGGCCCACTCGGTAATGCATCATCATAATGAGCTCAGAGTGATCAAGTGTCTTGTCACGGGATCATGCATTACGGTACGAGTAAAGTGACTTGCCGGTAATGAGGTTGAACGAGGTATTGGGATACCGACGATTGGATCTCGGGCAAGTAACATACCGATTGACAAAGGGAATTGTATACGGGGTTGCTTGAATCCTCGACATCGTGGTTCATCCGATGAGATCATCGTGGAGCATGTGGGAGCCAACATGGGTATCTAGATCCCGCTGTTGGTTATTGACCGGAGAGCGATCTCGGTCATGTCTACATGTCTCCCGAACCCGTAGGGTCTACACACTTAAGGTTCGGTAACGCTAGGGTTGTAGGGATATGTATATGCAGTAATCCGAATGTTGTTCGGAGTCCCGGATGAGATCCTGGACGTCACGAGGAGTTCCGGAATGCTCCGGAGGTAAAGATTTATATATGGGAAGTCCTATTTCGGGCATCGGGACAAGTTTCGGGGTTATCGGTATTGTACCGGGACCACCGGAAGGGTCCCGGGGGTCCACCGGGTGGGGCTACCTATCCCGGGGGGCCACATGGGCTGTAGGGGGTGCGCCTTGGCCTACATGGGCCAAGGGCACCAGCCCCAAGAGGCCCATGCGCCTAGGGTTTCAAGGGAGGAAGAGTCCTAGGAGGGGAAGGCACCTCCTAGGTGCCTTGGGGAGGAGGGATTCCTCCCCCTTGGCCGCACCCCCCTAGGAGATTGGATCTCCTAGGGCCGGCGCCCCCCCCCCCCCCCCCCCTTGGCCCTCCTATATATAGTGGGGGAAGGAGGGCTTTCATCCCACGCCTTTGGTTGCCTCCTTCTCCCTCTCCAACACCTCCTCGTCCTCCATAGCGCTTGGCGAAGCCCTGCCGGAGTACTGCAACTCCATCAACACCACGCCGTCGTGCTGTTGCTGGTGCCATCTCCCTCAACCTCTCCTCTCCCCTTGCTGGATCAAGAAGGAGGAGACGTGGCTGTTCCGTACGTGTGTTGAACGCGGAGGTGCCGTCCGTTCGGTGCTAGGATCTCCGGTGATTTGGATCACGTCGTGTTCGACTACATCATCCCCGTTCTTTGAACGCTTCCGCTCGTTGCTAGATGAACTCATAGATGGATCTAATCACTCGTTGCTAGATGAACTCATAGATGGATCTTGGTGAAACCGTAGGAAATTTTTTGTTTTCTGCAACGTTCCCCAACACTCTGGCCTTTGGGCCGACCTCCACGTCTTGAAACCCCAATCCCTTCCAGTTTGAGCCAGCCCCGATCTCATCCCTGCCGCCTCCATCTTCGCTATAGACAGCCCCACCCTCATCCACTCCAGTCTCGTACGCGATGTGATGCTCCATCCATTGGTACGCGGCGGCGGTGGTTCGGTCCTGGAGGCGTCTCAGTATCGTCAGGCCCGACGCGGAGCAGGCGTTCAAGATCGAACTCTCCGACACGGAGGTAAGCGCCGTGATATCCGTGATTTGGGGAGAAGTGGTCCAGGTGCGGTCTGGCTCGAATTGGTGTGGTTTCGAGAAATGCATGCCATTGCTGTGGGCTTGGAGGAGTAATGTTTCTGTTTCTGCAGATATGCGGACCGAGTGGCTGTGCGTGAGGGCAAGATGGAGGCTAAAGGCTGGCGTGGAGGAGGTACTCTTCAGTTGCTTCGTTGGTGTTTATTTAAGTTTTGTGCTTCTGTTAGATGTAGCCGAGTTGAAAATGTGCCGTGCTCACTTCGCCCAATTTAATTTTCTGTTTAAGGATTAGTTACTGAAGGGTAGATGCTATGTACAAATGCTCGAGTAGTGAGTAGGCAAAAAATGAAATTACTACTTCTGCATGATGGCACGGATAGGGCAGTTTGCATTGCACTCTGTATTTTGGGACACAGTATTTTTTGGCAAGTTTTATACTAATAGTGACTTGATCAGTAGTAGATGAAATTGCCGTATGATCTAAGCATGCCTCTTCTAAATGTACTTTAATATGGTGCTCCAAATTTTTAAGAAATAGCAACAAATCTCGACACCTTTTGCAACGGATTGTGGTGCTAGCTATCATGGAACAGAGCCTAATAAAACTATGAATACTCTGTCTTGACTTGGTGTAAAGATGAATCCCCTGCCGTGTAACATTTCTCTGTTAATCTCTCCCTCATGTTTTCTGTTGGTTTAGTTAAAAAATTGACCGCGATAGTATTTTTTTAAATGCTGCAGAAAAACTTCAATATGATAGATACCACAGTAACTTAAACAACAGTATTTTTTTAAGCCAAACACTTGAAAGTATGTAGTACTATGGCTTTTTCCAGAAACCACAAAACACATGTTAGAGCTTGTATTCTCTTGCAATATTTTGAAACCATTAGTAATCAGTCAGACTATGAAAATTATAGGCTAATTCGATGAACAGTTTGGCACCTCCTGAGTATAGTAGTGTGTAAGGTTGTGGCAAAGCTTGCAGTCTGAAGTCTCTGCAATTTTTATTTTGAAAGTGAGTAAGCTTAGGAGTGTCTCGTCATGTTTCACAGCTAACTATAGTAGCTACGTGTGTTTCCTGATTACATATTATGATATTCTCATAACTATGCCCATTATCCTGATTAATGTGTGCTTCTTCTCAGATAATTGATGCTGTTGTTGCTGCACGTATTTTAAATGCAACACTCGTTGTTCCCAAATTGGACCAAACCTCCTTCTGGAAAGCAGCAGATTTTTTCAAGCACCTGTAATTTCTTATCCTAGTCTTCTAGGTCTGCTTATGTTTTTAAGAAGACTGAAACGTGTTTCTTGTGTTTATACTATTTCTCCGCACTCTGCAGTGACTTTGCTGAAATTTTTAACGCCGACTGGTTCATCTCATTTCTATCAAAGGATGTAAGGATTGTGAATGGGCTTCTAAAGATAGGAGGTAAACTGTGGGCTCCTATTCCTGAAAAACTTCAAAATTACTTTGCTTCCAAACGCACAGAAGCTTTCTGTGAAGTAGAGTTTCTCTGTTGGCTTTTGAACCATTAGCTATTGCCATGGATGTTTACTGTACACCTTTTTTTCAGCATCACTACGATTTCCAGCGACTACTTGCAATGTTCCATGTAGGGTTAAGTATTAATATCTGGTACAGATTAAGGGGAGTTCCACCACCTTTATTCTGAGATACAAGTTTTTTTTAACTGAAATTAATTTGTAATGGGATGGAAGGCAGTTAATATTGCTACTAAATATTTAACGGTTTGCTACTAAATATTGAACCGTCCAGCCTAAGGCAGTGAAGCCACCGCCCTTAACGGTTTGCCCATCTGTACCATTAATCCAGTGGGATATACTCTGGTTGCTTTTCCCATCCGTACCATCAATTATCGAAGAACCAATGGCCACATTTCATTGTTGATTAACAGTGACTAACTTAACTTGAGATGAAAATAACCAATTGGTGTAACTGGAGTTCTAATACCAAAGATAGTCTCGGTCATGATCAAGCAACCAGAGTTATTCTGCATAAGGGAAATAAATAAATAGTAAAATAATAATAACATTGACTGTGCATGCCTTGGGGCCGCATCATAAATATTTATATAATGTAGAACACTCCAGTGGATTCTAGTTTTACAACAACGGAGTGACCCAGGCAGTGTGCATTATTTGTACAAGAAAACAAAGCCGAGTTTAGATGTTGTAGATGATTGATTACAAAACAACAAAAGAATAATATACATAAGCAAACCAACAAAACGGAAAATAATGTCACATACAGCAAAACTTGGCAACTTGCAAAGTCTCAAATTTGAGGCAATATTATTAAATCACGCCTTGTGGTATAAACATAATAAAGTTCAATTTCTAACATTGAAATATAGAGATCTGTACAAGAACATCGAAAGCACCAAATTATCTGTAGCATAAGAGTAAATCCTCTATCATATCTAAGAGCGGACTTTAGCCTGTAAGGACTTCCTTATAGACGATGTTCTTCATCGGGGTCTGTAAGGACAAGACAGGTCTTTTTCGCTTCTTAGATTTACCGCTTTGCTTCTTGGCATTCTCCTTCTCCTTCTCCTTCTCAATGAGGATCTTTATATTTTTCTTCGCGGTGGCTCGAGACAATGCGACATAGAGTTGACCATGAGAGAACACCGGATTAGGTAGGTACATGCCAACAATCGGAATCGTCTATCCTTGAGCCTTGTTAATCGTCATAGCAAAGCTAAGCCTTACAGGAAATTGCTTCCTCTTGAACTTGAATGGAAACATGTCGTAGTCAGACGGGCATAAGGGTATTCGAGGAAGGAATACCCTCCTACCCGCGTGTTGTCCAATCACTATTTCTGCGTCGATGGCGTTCCTCTCAAAACCTCGCACCACAAGCCTCGTCCCGTTACACAGACCATTAGCTGGATCAATGTTCCTCAGAAGTATGACAGGGCAGTTGAGCTTCAGTTTGAGTGCATGCGGAGGCAGACCGTTGGAAGTCAATCCATTTAGGAACTCGGGAGCATAGTAGCCATACGGGTCGTCTTCTGCACTGTCAAAGCTATGGTAGATTACTTCTTCTCCCCGAAAACGCTCTACCATGCGTATGTTTATCTTGCCGACGTTGTCGTTCATGGTGGAGAGGATTGCGCGTGAAGTCATGTAATTCGGATTGGACATGTTCTCATCTAGTCTTGGGAACACATGGTCAATCAGCTTCTCCAGGTCGTCACCCTCGCCTGTAGACGGCACACAAATATCTACAGGGAGTCGTATGTTTCCTTGATCGTCAACTTCCTCGGTGCCATTGCCTACCCTTAGCAAGTAATCCCCAAACCAGGTGTCATTATGAGCCCTCATGTTGGTGATGAGCCTTAGCTGGCGCATACCCTTCCAGAGGTGTGAACTTCGGAGGGTTGCATCGATTATCTGACCCCGGGACCCCCTCCTGATGACCGGAAGCACTTGTCTGAAGTCCCCGCCAAACACAACAGTTTTTCCTCCAAAGGGTCGGTCCCGTCTTCCCATGATGTCACGCATGTTGTTGTCCAATGCCTCGACCGCCTGTCGCTTAGTAATGGTGGCCTCATCCCATAGTATCAATGAGGCCATCCTCAGTAGCTTGGCGGTACAACTCTGCTTCGTGAAGGTGCATGAGGCGCCATCGTCGCAGCTCAACAGGATCTTGAACCTCGAGTGGGCAGTCCTGCCTCCAGGCATGATAGAAGCGGCGACGCCTGACGTCGCGGTAGCGATAGCGATGCTTCCCTCGCTTCGAACCTTGGCGAGCAGCACCCTGTATAGGAAGGTCTTCCCTGTACCTCCCGGGCCATCAACAAAGAAGACACCCCCATCACCGTGTTCAACAGAAGCTAGTATCGCATCATATGCAGCCCTCTACTCTGAGTTTAGCGACGAAGCCAATTTAGTGTCGTTGATGTCAAAATCGACGTTGGATTCGTCGATCACTTCTCTGGCCTCGCCCTCGGTTGGCTCGAACGCTTCGTCAATGCATGGAAGAGCGAAATCAGCTATGTCTTTGCCCATGGACTGCAACATACCCCTAATGTCAAGCAACACCATCTGTTCCACCTCAATCGAGCACGTGTGTGATCGCCGATAGTCATCAGACATAGGCTCGAAGTGCCTATCCCATAATCCACGCACGTCGCCTGGCTCACAGTGCACCAAAATTGTTGCAAAGAGCCTCCTGAGCGAACATGGCAGCGCCCACTGCTCTGCCTCGGTAAGGCAGTCGTTGAGCGTGTTATCTGCCTCGATTAGTCCCAACCTTTCGGCAGCCTCTCTAAACCTCCCGCATAGCCTACCGTCCACGGTGAGCAGGTCCTCATAGGATGTCTTGCCAGCAACATGGTTTAGCAGCACACGCAGATAGTATCGCTCCCCCTCTGCAGGATTGGCAGACACAATTCGACCTATCTGATAACGCTCCACCCGCTCTTTCCAATACTTCTTACCCTTCTGCCATGTGAACCTTCTAGGAAAATCCTTGTACAATATATTCCTAGCCCACGGGTGGTTTTGGTTAGCTTTGAAATACTCTGTCAACATGGATTTGGAAGCATTCTTAGAGGCGACTACGTCGGTCAAGTGAGCTTGCTCATTGAATGCCACCCTGTGCATATTCGGGAGATGAAGAGGCAACTGTAGGATAGGCGGGTCATTGGCACACAAGGGGAAGCCAAATATCCTCCACATCGCCTCTGGAGGAGTAACCCACCTCGCGTCTACGTATCTTTTGATCTCATCAATATTACCATCGGCGTCGGGCTGGTCGATGCTGAAAGAAGCCCTATCATGGCCCTTGTATATGTACTTGTAAATGTATTTGACGGCCTTTATGCTAGAGCAAACCTCAACGTTGATGTGGCAATTGAACATCTGCAGAAGGTAAGGGTTATACGGCACAACCCATCTGTTGTCCAACATTTTACTCCGGACCTTAGCCTACCGACCATTATCTCGACGACGATAAACTGGGTATGAGTCCTTGCCCTGTGCTGTGTTTTCATTGAATGGCCGCGGGTATCTGCACTTGCACTCGTTCTGTTGCATGCACACATTTTTTGGGTTGAGAGCACCGCATGGTCCGTGCATCATATGTTTCACCACCAAGGCGGGGAGTTTAGGATACTTCTGCTTGTCTGGGAGCTCGATAGAAATGAGCCGGTCGTACTGCTCTAGAACGACAAGCTTATAGGAAGAATCCATGATCAACAAAAAGTGTGCATGGGGGAGGCCCCCCTTCTGGAACTCGACTACGTATACATGTGCGACAACAACACCCAGGATATTCTTCTTGAACAACATCTCTTTCATAGCCTCTAGCTTGCCATGGAACACACGAGCCACAAGATCAGGTCAGTCTTGCGCTGTCTGGCCAGGAAACAACTCATTCATTATCTCTCCCCAGTTAGGGTTGCAGATCATGGTCAAGAAGATGTCAGGCTTACCGTAGGTATGGACAATTGCCATGGCATCCATATGCCTCCGCTTCATGTCGCGGTCGCCACCTGGGTACGTTCCAGGGAGCACTATCCTTACTCCAACAGCGCTTGCCCGGGTCTCCCCGGATGTAATTGCATCAACAACTTCTTTATACAGGTCAGCACGGATCTTTGTCTGGTTCTTCCTGTACCATTTCAACCTACAACTCTCAATCTTGATGTACATGTCCACCCCCATTGCTGGAGCAATCGTGCTCCACAGAGTATGGGATTGAATATCCCAGGTCATGTCTGGAGCATGTAACAGTAGTAGTCTCTCACCGAGACGCATAACCTGCTATTCCCCTCTGCAAATGGATGAGTAACGCGGACATTAAGATTCATATGAGAAGTATACAATTCATCTAAATGACAGAATACGCATAAGGCTTACCTGCATCGCCATCATCATCATCATCACACCTACCTCTTGGTTGTCGCACAACCGGCCAATGGACATCACGTTTAGGAAGTTTCGGGTGCCAACCAAGCTCCCCCCTTGGGTAGAAGAGTGGGTAAGAGAGCGGGTCATACGAGCCAGTCGTCACATGTATACTATGCCTTTGGTTGTCATTCCCGCAAAGTGTAATCCTACGGTCGAACCTCTTCGCTAGGTCAGTGCCCTCCACCCAAATTGCAGCGACCTCAGATGACAGAGGTCTATTATACTTCCGTTGGTCTAGTCTCTGGTCAGTGTTGAGGTCTATCCTGTAATCGTCGAGGTTGTCCTTGTGCGCACCCAAACTCCTAAACTGCTGGGAGTACAGGTTTTCCCTGAGTATGTCCACTAACTTTCTGACGACATCCTGGTCTAATTGCTCGGTGGCAGCCTTGCGATGGGTTAGGCCTGGGTCGTCGTCGTAGAAGTACAACTGTAGATGCTCTGGACGTGATGTTGGCCCGAAGGAATGAACGTTGTGGTAGATGGTGCCGTGCGCCCGGAACGTGTACACCCCAGACTTCATGTTTGTGTAGCTTCCATCAAGGCTGACGCCGAGGGTTGTGAAGGAGAAGTGGCCGTTGAAGAACCGTATGTTCTCCCGAAAATGCCTTGAGTCCGCATCCATGCTAGACCAAAGCCTCATTAGCTCCGGGATGGGCTCCGGTTGCTTCAGCTGGATCTGCCCACTGCGACAGCAGAATCCCGGGGCCTCGGACACAAACTTCTTGGCCTTGTAGTGATCGCAATTTGCGGCGTGCTTCAGTATGTGTGTGTGGTCTGGGAAGTTTGAGTAGACATAGTCCAATGGATCATGGTCGACATAGGTATTGTGACTTGAGTCTTCCAATTCATCGTGCTCCATGTCATCAGCATCTGAGCCTGTAAACAATGGCTTATAATTAGTGTGATATTCCCAACGGGTGGATATTGCTCAAGTGGGTGTACATACCTTCACCAGCAAACAGGTAATACTCATCGTCAAAGAGGCTGTCAGGGTTGACATCCTCATTCATGAGACGACTAAGGTAAGCGTCCATGTCATCTGCTCAGGTGCGAAACCAATAAATGAGGGTTCAGTCTCAAGGGACGCAAGGAGAGTAAGGATGGGAGTGTTACCTTCACTTCTGATCGTGTACTCCGGCGTGCTAGATGAGGTCGAGTTACCGTGTGCTTCAACTATGATAGGTTGTCCGATCTCGGTCATTTCCGGTTTGGAGATGGAACCGACGGTCTGGGTCTTCACCCTACCTGCAAACCTTTCATTACAGCGATCTAGTAGAGCATTCCTCTCACCACGTGGTACATGCGTACATGTTTTTTGCTTGCCAATATTCTCCCGACGCTTCTTCACCGCCATACTGCCCTTGCAAGCTCGCTCTCTCGTCCTACGCCGAGCTCTGGACTCATGACTCTGCTCGTCCACTCCATTATCCGCTATTGTTACCGGATCACTGGTTTGCTGGTCGGCACTTTGTAGGTGCTCATTGATTTCATTGATGTCGCCATCTATAGCACCATCACCGAAGGTTCTGCTTAGGTATGCACCTACAACATTATCGAATCATTGTAAATATCTGATGAATGATTACATGATGAAACATGATGGTTTATAGGATAACTACCATCGGTTTCGGTGTTGCGAATGTATGTGGGGACAACATTGACGGTAGGAGCATGTTCTATTTGTTCACTGTATTGTTGCGCGAGGGTTGAAAGCGTGAGAGTCGGACAATGTGCATGAGGGTTGGACAATGTGCTACTTAGATCTGGACGTGGCATTGCGATCGATTTAGCACACGGGGTGTTTTTCTTTGCAGCATACTTTGCCTTTCTCTTTGCACTTTACTCCCCCCTCTCATCCGAAGTCATGGTTTTAGGGTGTTGCATGCGCCATTCTCGCAGCTTCTGATTTTTTTCTTGAAGATCGATCGTTCCGTCACCCACTTTTTTCCGATAACTTGCTCGCCTCCGCGCGTTTCTCTGCTCAATTTGCTCGTTTGTTAAGACACCAGATGTGAGTGTAGTGGAAGGAGGCAATACTACATCATCATGTGACAATGATGTATTGCTCGACCTAGTTGGGTTGGCTGGTAATACAGCAATGTGAAAACATAATCAGAACTTCATTGGTCAATAAGAATGAAGCTAGTAGAATATCAACAAATATCAATATCGACAATACGAAGTTTGTTTCATCTGTTGTTTTATTTTTGAAGGTTGGACAAAGATTCAAATGGTTGAGTTGAATGAAAAATATATTAACCATATATTCTGAAACAGAGCGGGTATGTAATATAATTGCAGTGCTGAAACAGAAAACATTCTAACCTGATACCATAAGGGCAGGCAGATTTTCGTGTAGACGCTTGACGGCGGCCTCATCTTTTTTTCTTTCGATAAGTAGCTCGCCTCCGAGCTTTTATCTCTTCCCTTTTATCGTCAAGGTCCACAGGGGATGTTTTATACCCATTAGTGATATCACTGAGAGCGGGCCTATGAACATTTTGCACATCTGCTTGTATATTGAAGGTGGTACACTCGTCATTTATCTTCCGATAATAATCTTATAGTTTGCAACAAAGGGCCTATATATATCATCGTACTGCTGAAACATACTATATTCATACCTGATATCGCAAGGGCAGGCAGATTTTCATGTAGATGCTTGACGGTGGCGTCCTCTTTTTTCTTCCGATAAGTAGCTCGCCTCCGAGCTTTTAGCTGCTCCTTTTTTTCGTCAAGGTCCACAGAGGTTGGTTGATACCCATTAGTAATATCATCGAGAGGGGCCCGGAGAACATTTTGCACAACTGCTTCCCGTACAATGGTAACCTCACCATCTTTCTTCCGATAAGCTGCCCGCCTCCGCGTGTTTATTATCTCCCTCTTTTCCTCGTTATGTTGCATGCTAGCTAGTTAATTGTCATTGAAGGAGCAACATGTGAGACTTGTCGAACCAAAAAAGCATGATGTATTAATTGTTTACCGTATTGATTAAAAACAAACATTCATACCAGACATTGTAAGGGAAGTTTGAATGTCACCATGGAGCTTGAACGCATCATCCTCTTTTTTCTTCCGATAAGCAGCTCGTCTCCTGGCATTTATCTGCTCCCTTTTTTCGTCAGACAATTTACCTTTCATAGTTTGTTTGGCGACATTCACTCCAGATGTTGTAGTCATGTAATCGGATGTTGCATCGGACACGGGTAAAACTTGTAAGGCATCACGTATTGACGCACTCATCCCCACATGTCTTCCTCCATGTATATGAGACGCATCTTCAGCTACTGGAACAACACAAAAGCCATAAACTGGGTTAATACCCCTGTAAGCATGATATACGGTTTACATAGAAATGCCGCCGTCAGTTAATACCGTTTGAACTTTGTGCTACATCTGTGGCACAAACTTGTGTGAGACAACTGGGAGGCACAAATGAAGGTTCATTACATTTTGCGGGGCTGTCTGCTTGATGTAAAAATAACAGTTATTGGACAGAACGAGTCAGTGTAGTGCTAACTAAAGAGCGTCAATTAAGCATTTTATGTTTAATACTCACCTGTAATCAGATGGGAAGGTCGTTCAACATTTGTGCTATCACCATCAGTCGGTTGGGGAAGAACCGGTTGTTCGGTTTGTTCAAGTATCCTCCGTTCTGAAGGATGTTCGTAAAACCGTGGGTATAATTGATCACATTAAAAGCATAAAATTATAATTATTATATCCGCACAAACTCATACCTGGACTACTTGGGTAAATCTCATCAACATTTGCCCCCTCCATCTGATCTGCAATGACTTCATTACTCATCAGCAAAGCAGCGCGGGATAGTGCTTGACATATACAGCAAGATTTATAGACGAATTTATACCTAGAGGTACATCTGACAAAGTCGTTTGTTCCGCTGCTTTGCTTTGTGGATTCCCCATATGTACTTATGAATTGACAGCAAAAAATAGAGATTTACTGATGGTTTAATGCAGGTTGCTATTCATCAGATCGTGCCAAAGTACTTCAAGATGGCTACTGGTTTGTGATCTGATTTTTTGAATGGACTTTCCTATATATGATATTGCAAATAGGTAAGTACAGATTGCCAATGGTTGCTGAAGAGCACAAACACTTGATGTGTGTATAGTACGCACACTTATTGAAATTTCAGTACTTCATATATAGACTTGTTGGTTGTCACCATTTTCAGTAGGGATTTTGCTTAGTTACTTCATATAGACTTCATATAATTTAACTGTTTGCATTCAGTACTTCATATACACTTCATATGAAATTTCAGTACTTCACATAGACTTCATATAACTTACCTGTCTGCATACAATTTTCTGGTCAGACTGAGTTTCCTATCGAAGTATACTAAGCGCATCTGATGTTCACACCTGATTTTGCTTAGGTACTTGCATGAATTACTTACCTGTTTGCATTTAGTTTTCTGGGAAACCAGATTTTCCTCTTGAAGTATAATAAGCACACCTGATTTTCCTCTTGAAGTATACATTCAGTTTTCTAGGTAACCTGAATTACATCTCCTGTCCTTTTCCAGCACAAGAGATCTACCCCAGCACCGCTTCCCCATCTCTGATGGTTCCAGCACCGCTTCCCCATCTCTGGTGGTTCCTTTGGCTTCCTCCATGGCTGCTGAGAAGATGGGTCACCAATTTGCACCACTGTACCTCATGGCCAATTTGCACCAGCATTAACGAGGTCGCAGCCGAGGCCGTCCGTCGTCGTGCCAGGCTCAATTTGGAGGACACCAAGGGTCGTATACCTATTGATCTTCTCTCTTGCCCTGTATCACAGGCTAATGGGTATTCTCCCAATTCACGTAGCATGCCTCTCTTCTGTTTCGTACGACAGCTAATTTGTCTATAATTCTTTAGGATGCGCTTACAAATCCTCCTTACCTTTTCCCATTTTAGTTGCAACGGAAGTCTTCAGCTGGGGAAGTGGATCAAACTATCAACTGGGAACTGGCAATGCCCACATATTAGATACTGCATGACTGCTTATCTCTGAATATCCGGATGTCCAAGACGACCAACATTGTGCCAAGCTAAAGTTTATGGCGTCCTGAGATGTAATCCATCAGGAGCCGTTTTGATCGACTAAAGTTTATTACGTCCAGGTCATGACACAAACACATGTGTAGACCCGCCTTGTTTTGATCGTCTAAAGTTTACTACGTCCAGGTCCCGGATGAGACCTAGGCAGCATACCTGAGATTGAAAGCGCACTGCCCTCGGAGGGCGGCGACGGCGTCTCCTGGAGTTCGGCGGCGGCGGCGATCCCGAACGTCGGCGGCGACAGGGGATCAAACCGCCCCGCCTTGGAGACGCGGCGGCAAACCGCCCCGACCTGGAGACGCGGATCAAACCGCCCCGCCCTGGAGACGCGGCGGCGGCGTCTCCCCTCGGACGGCGGCTTAGGTACGAATCGAAGTTCGTCCGTGGTCGGCCGCAAGGGTCGGCGGCAGGGAGATCATAGACGGGGCGGCGGCGAAGGACGTCGTACGTACTGGAGGGACTTCGATGTCTCGTAGGGACGGGAATCGTGAGGGTTTTTTTGGTGCGTTTGCGGGGGGAGGGGGGCAGTGGAGACGAAAAAAAACCAATGAAAAAAAACGGTTGAAAATGGTGGGACAAAAATAAACCGTATTATTCAACCAACTCGTCCATTAGGAATAGAGATAATTACCAACATGCAAAAATTCATGCAAAACAGACACGACACTAGTGTCCGGTCTCTCATGCCCTCATGCGGCCGACAATGCCCCATAGAAGAAGAAAACAGCCGTAGCGGTTAAGTTTTTTAAGATGCCGGAGAGATTAAGCCTTTTTTTAATTAGATGCCCTAGAGGCTAAGTCTCTTTCCAATCAAATCCGTGGAGGCTAAGTTGGCCCCAGATATCACATCGCATATTTCAGGTTTCCAGGTTTCCATCAGATCGCATATACTACCAGGTTTCCTTGTGCGCGTGCGTGCAGCTTCGATCCACCGATCCACACGGCGATGGACGCAGACGGCGACGGCATGCGCTTGCCCTAGGACGTGCTCCTCGACATCCTCCGCCGCCTGCCGGGGCGTGAGGTTTCCGCGTCCTAGTGCGTGTGCCGCGCATGGCGCGACATCGTCAATGACGACCACTGGCTCTCCCTTGAGCGCTACTTCCCTCGGCGCGCCTTCCCTGGCCTCTTCGTCAACAAGACCGGGTGCCGCTCCAATACATCATTCTTTGCGCCGCCAGCCATGCACAGCGCGCCTGGCTTTCGGGCCCCATCTACCCGCACCAGGCGATAGTATACCAGTCCTGCAATGGCCTCCTCCTCCTCAAGGAGTGGAATGGCTACTACGACGTGCTCAACCTGGCGACAGCGCGATATACTCGTCTACCGCCGCCATCGATGCCGTGGTGCAGGTATGGCGTATCCCTAGCTTTCGACCCTGCCGTGTCGTTCCACTACCATGTGTTCCGCTTTCCGAAGGGAGGCTTGCTCAAGGAGCCATTATTAGCATCTAGAATGCAAGGCGAGGTTCCGCCGCTCGAGGAAGCACAAGCAGAGGAGTTCGAGGAGACCACGAAAAAAGTGTTGTCAATGTTAATGTACTCGTCATACACAGGGCAGTGGGAGGACCAAGAATTCACGCCTGGACTTTGTGCGCCGCGGCACCTCTACGACATGGTTGGTAGAACGCCTGAGAGCTACAGGCAGGGGCGAACCCACGTTATAGGTTGTGGGGGCAGCTGCCCCCACTCGTTTTTTTCATCCGCGTATGCATAGTCCTCCAAATACGTGGGTGCCCCCACTAGGCCGAATACTTTGCCCCCGCTTGCCACAATTTCTTTTGTATTTTCAGAAGCCCACGTACTCTAAACTATGAAGTAGCAGCCCATTATTTGCTGTAGCATGTAGCCCGCAGCCTGCGTTTCCATCGTTTCCTGGCTTACTCGATCGCAGTGGCCTTGCGGCTCGGTGCCTCGCTCCAGATCTCAGCGTATACAAACGCACCTGACGCACGCACAAGCCCTAATCTCTGCCCTGAAGCGATCATGCAGCCGCCGGCTCACGGCGATGTTGCCCCTACAGGCAATTGCAGCCTTGCCGTCATCCGTCCCTCTCGGCCTTGCACAGCAAGATGCCACAAAACAGCCCCGTTTATTCTGCAACTCCGTAATTCTACATGACAGCAAGGTATGCCATATAAGTCATCTAGGGTTTTTTTTTTGTTTGCAACTTTTTTGTTTGTTTGCAAATTCTATTATAGAAACCATGTTCGTCTCATCTATTTATGTGTATATTTTACCGATTTGGATGATCAGATCAGTTCAGCTGCTCAAGCAATTCGGTTATGACATATAGATTTAAGTTTGCAACTTTCTACCTCGAATAAAATTGACATATAGATTTGAGTTTGCAACTTTCTACTTTGGATTATCTATTATACTACTCCCTTTGTAATAAACAAATATAAGACGTTTTAGACACTTGTTTACAAAGAAGTATATTTGAATCCTAGCACACTTCAACCGGAGCCCCAACTCCCCATTTTTAGTTTATTGGGAGTTTGGGACGTTTCCTTTGCCTTATTATTCCATGAATATGAGTATATGACCATACATTCTTACTCATCGTTTCACTTTCACTTGTAAGAAGAATATTAAAATTTTCGATGCAGACCCTATGCCACTCCCTCCCCAGAGCAACTGCCCAAATTCAGTATTCCTCCCCCCTCCTCCGTGCACTCTTTCTTCTTGTCACCGGCAACCCCCTCCGGCGATGGCGAGCCTTTGTTTCCTTCGCCCAGGGGGCTGCTCGCTCGCGATTTGGTGGTAGTGTTTTGGTATACCGGCATCGACTTTGTTCTTTTTTGCTCTTCTTACTTTCTCTTTTGGTTTTCGGCCTAGTTTCTCTTTTAATAGAACGGGCCACTTTGTATTTTTCCTTTTCCCTGTCTATATGAAATGGCAGGAGCACCCTCCTTGCATCATCAAAAAAAAATTCTCTTGCCCCCGCTCATATTTTTTCCTGGGTCCGCCCCTGGCTACAGGGGTCTATTTCATTCATCTAATTACTGGCGTGGGTCTGTCTACATGCATTGCCAAAATAGCGTCCTCGTGATCCTACGCCCCTCGAAGGTAACTTATGACATGGTCCAGCTTCCAGGGGGAACCCTGCGGTCCAAAAAGCTGGTGGTCGCTGCCCAAAAATTCGGTCTTAGCAAGCTATGAGAGAGGGGTACATTATGTGGCGACTAAGAATTCACAGCTAAAAGTATGGATGCTATCTGAACTGGCCGATGGACAACTAGGTTGGACATTATCACATGACTCCAGCGTCGACCTGCATGTCCACATGATTCGCACTCTTAAAATACAGCCGAAGGTGACATGGATGATTGTTGGAAGCAGTGGTGGACCAGTCAGCTTGACCGACAATGATGCGCAGGACGACTGGGCCACACCGTCTTACTCTGAGCATTCCTGGGACTCGGATGAGGATAACTTCATCGACATGGTTGGAGGCGCCGACCACCATGAGTTGGTAGAACGGGGTCCTTACTGCAGTATCATGGGATTCCATCCACACAAGAATGCACTCATCCTCGTTCTTAGCGGAGCGGTGGTAGTGTACCATCTCGACACGTCGAGGTTGCAGTATCTAGGAGACGCAGAGGAGCTCGATAAACACCACATGCAACAAGCTTGCTGTGTCGAGCATTCATTCATTTACCAACCTTGCTATAAGGACATGCTACCAACAGGGAAATTATCGATGCCGCCACAAAATGATATACGATCCAATTGTACATAGCGATTGAGACGCTCCTTGCTCTTAGGCATACCTACATGGCTGTACGTCCTTCCTTTGTGAAGGAGTTCTATTTACTAGTAGTAGAAGAGGAGACTTGCTTGATTACTTTTAGTAGGTCGGATCGAGTCAGTTTTGCTATTGGCTGATTATTTTACATATGTATGCGCCGCTAATTGTATACACGTTATTTGTCAGAGACATCCCTGCACCCCCACCACTGGTTGATCTCCCCATGTTGGTTTCTGAAGTTTTGATAAATTTCTTGAGACAACATCGAGTCGGATGGCACATTTTCTTACAAATGTTGACAAATTTTCTCGTGCAATTTTTACACTGCCTAACAATTTTTGCTATCGATTGAGATCGCCACACAATCATTATATTTTTTTTCACCGACAAATAATTTCGCTGAAGCCACGAAAGTCATGGAGCACTAAGATACAACCACCCCATTGTGAAAATGTAAACTGGTACTTTTGCAAAAAGAACGTAAAGTGGTATTATTATCAAATTATACCGAGGACGAACTTGAAGTTAATCATCAGGCTTGGCATCATGCATGGCTACGTAGTTAATTGGGCCTGGGTGGTATAGCCCACTTGTGGCCATGATGGGCATATGAGGATATCTCATGTTGCCCGTATAGTCCTGGATTTATTTCAGTATTTTCGGCGATGAGCTTTTTGTGGGAGAAGATGTTCCCATCGAGACGAGGCGCCTACGATAACTTCGTAAATCTCAAAATGATATGTCGGCTCAGTCTCTCGAAGGTGCTAATAGGGGTAGTGTCGTGGTTTTGTCACGGCAGATGTCCTAGAGAAAGGACTTAGTCGTGGAGCCATCGTGATGGGTTAGCTTGAAGGGGTTAAAGCGGACACAAGGACGCAAGAGAGTTTATACTAGTTCGGCCCCTTCGATGAAGGTAAAAGCCTACGTCTAGTTGTGATGGAATTGATGGGGTTTCGATGACCAGGGAGCAAACAAGCTTCGCCTATGTCTCGAGTTGTTGTCTCTTCTCCTTGAACCGCCGCCGTGTCGTCCCCTTATATACACGGGTGACGCCCGTCAGTTCACAGAGTCCCAATACCGGCTCATAGATGTGTCCGGTTTGGTCTCTACTTATTCCTAACTTACAATACAAGTTAAATACTAACGCCGGTTTACGGCTACAGGCCTTGAACCGGCTATGGGACTTGAGCCCTCATCTGCCTTCTTGGGCTTTAACATATTTAACTACTGACGAAGTTAACCCGGCCCAGATAGGCCGGTTTACGCCCAGTAGTGGTATCCCCAACATTAGGCTCCAGATTGATTTGAACATGTTCATATCAATCCTTTGGCAAAAATCTTCATCTTCAATATCTTCTTGTAGTTTGTTGAACCGCCATGACGTCATCTTCTCTGTTCGTTGTAAACCGGCGTGACGTCACCTGTTATAAAGGACCTTAGTAGGTCTGCGACAATTAAGGCGACATCTTCATTTCCAGACCCACGGTCCCTTGATTTTTCGCGCCTAACTCCTGTCCCTTGCCTTATAAATAGGACCGAAGGGTCATTTCTTTTCCCCCTCCGTGCCCTTCTGCTTCGTCTTCCTCGCGTCGCCCAGCTTCGGAGCTCCACCGCCACCGTCAACCTCTGCATCAACCTTGGCCGCTGCATCAACCTGGGCGCACCAGAGCACCGCGGCAACCTTCCGCATCTTTCTCATCTCCAGTAAGTTTTCTGTTCTTTTCAACACATATCTGCTCTATGATTTCATGTTCTTCTAGTGTTCATCGCCTGTTTCATGTTCATACGATAGCTCCTAGATGCATCTGTGAATCCTGGCTCTGCGTAGCGGTAGGTTTTAGCATCCGCCTTCAGTTTCATGCCTCAAGTCCATGGATCTATATGTATCTCTGCCTATTGATTCAGTACTGTTCTTTTTTGAACCTTGAATATTTTCTTTCTTTTCTGAACATGCTTCAGATCCGTCGCTGTAGAGAAGTCTTGTGAAATCTGTTTCTGTAAACTTACTCATCTGCTTCAATGTTTAGACCAGGCGGTTTAACTTTGTAGAAAAAATTGCCAAACCGGTGTACCATTAGTCCCCTTGTTGAACCGCCAGATGTTGTTGTTTCATAAAACTCCGATTTAGATAGATCTGTCTCCGGTTTAACATTGCACATACCAATGTACCGCAATCAATGCATTTTTGAACCGGGATCATCTACCTTGTAGATTTCATCATGGCCAAGCAAGTATATGAGTGCAACTAGGTTCCTTCTCGCGTCACAGAGGCTCAACTGGACGATTTAGTCCTGATCGGCGCCTTAGGCAGCAAAGATACCATCCATTGGAGGGCTCCTGGCAAAGAATGACCTCCCACACCTCAAGAAGGAGAGGTCATCATTTTCGTAGATCACTTAGCCTGGGGCTTTAAGCCGCCCGGTTCTAAATTTTACCGGGACGTTTTAGCCGATTTTCAACTCCACCCACAAGACACTGGTCCCAACTCTGTTACCAACATGTGTCACTTCCAAGTGCTCTGTGAGGCGTTCTTTCAAGAGGAGCCTATAGTGGAGTTGTTCAGAGATTGTTTCCATCTAAACCGCCGTACTGAGTTTTCTGATGGTTCCAATACGGAATTGGGTGGTGTGGCGATTCAGAAAAGGAAAGAGGTCACATACCCTCATGCCAAACTGCATAGCCACCCCAATGAGTGGAATCAAACATGGTTCTATTGCAAAGACACCTCCCCTGCTGGTGAAAATCCTTTGCCTGGTTTTCGTCCGGAGTGGCTTAGCAATACACACCCCTTTCCGCAAAGGTTGACTGCCAAAGGGAGAAGCAAATACGCTCCTCAACTGTCCAAGCTCAGAGCCTTTATGGCCAACGGTTTAACAGGGGTTGATCTCGCTCGCTGTTGGATATCATGGAGCATACTACCCCTTAGTCAGCGCTCCGGTTTGATGTGCGAGTATACTGGCAGTGTTGATGACCCACTTCGACATGCCAACATCCAGCTCACCGATGAAGAAATCACAGAGGCTGTGAATAAGATGCTGAATGAACCGGATCACATCTGTTCTAAAACCGGCCTGCTTCCCTTCTGTGCCACCAACAAACTGTTGGGTTTCGTAGTAATTTCAAAAAATTTCCTACGCACACGCAAGATCATGGTGATGCATAGCAACGAGAGGGGGAGTATGATCTACATACCTAGTAGATCGACAACGGAAGCGTTTGGTTGATGTAGTCGTACGTCTTCACGATCCGACCGATCAAGCACCGAAACTACGGCACCTCCGAGTTCTAGCACACGTTCAGCTCGACGATGATCCCCGGACTCCGATCCAGCAAAGTGTTAGGGAAGAGTTCCGTCAGCACGACGGCGTGGTGACAATCTTGATGCACTACAGCAGCAGGGCTTCGCCTAAACTCCGCTACAGTATTGTCGAGGACTATGGTGGCTGGGGGCGCCGCACACGGCTAAGGAAAAGATCACGTGGATCAACTTGTGTGTTCTAGGGTGCCTCTGCCTCAGTATATAAAGGACCAAAGGGGGGAAGGCTGGCCGGCCACATAGGGTGCGCCAGGAGAGTCCTACTCACTCTGGGAGTAGGATTCCCCCCCCCCCCAATCCTAGTTGGAATAGGATTCGCGGAGGGGGAAAAGAGAGAGGGGGGGCCGGCCACCTCTCCTTGTCCTAATAGGACTAGGGGAGGGGGGAGGCGCACGGCCCATCTTGGGCTGCCCCTTCTCTTTTCCACTAAAGCCCACTAAGGCCCATATAGCTCCCGGGGGGTTCCGGTAACCTCCCGGTACTCCGGTAAAATCCCGATTTCACCCGGAACACTTCCGATATCCAAACATAGGCTTCCAATATATCAATCTTTATGTCTTGACCATTTCGAGACTCCTCGTCATGTCCGTGATCACATCCGGGACTCCGAACAACCTTCGGTACATCAAAATGCATAAACTCATAATATAACCGTCATCGTAACCTTAAGCAAGCGGACCCTACGGGTTCGAGAACAATGTAGACATGACCGAGACACGTCTTCGGTCAATAACCAATAGCGGGACCTGGATGCCCATATTGGCTCCTACATATTCTACGAAGATCTTTATCGGTCAGACCGCATAACAACATACGTCGTTCCCTTTGTCATCGGTATGTTACTTGCCCGAGATTCGATCGCCGGTATTCCAAATACCTAGTTCAATCTCGTTACCGGCAAGTCTCTTTACTCGTTCTGTAATACATCATCCCGCAACTAACTTACTAGTTGCAATGCTTGCAAGGCTTAAGTGATGTGCATTACCGAGAGGGCCCAGAGATACCTCTCCGACAATCGAAGTGACAAATCCTAATCTCGAAATACGCCAACCCAACATGTACCTTTGGAGACACCTGTAGTACTCCTTTATAATCACCCAGTTATGTTGTGACGATTGGTAGTACCCAAAGTGTTCCTCCGGCAAACGGGAGTTGCATAATCTCATAGTTATAGGAACATGTATAAGTCATGAAGAAAGCAATAGCAACATACTAAACGATCGGGTGCTAAGCTAATGGAATGGGTCATGTCAATTAGATCATTCACTTAATGATGTGGTCCCGTTAATCAAATAACAACCCATTGTTCATGGTTAGGAAACATAACCATCTTTGATTAACGAGCTAGTCAAGTAGAGGCATACTAGTGACACTTTGTTTGTCTATGTATTCACACATGTATTATGTTTCCGGTTAATACAATTCTAGCATGAATAATAAACATTTATCATGATATAAGGAAATAAATAATAACTGTATTATTGCCTCTAGGGCATATTTCCTTCAGTCTCCCACTTGCACTAGAGTCAATAATCTAGATTACACAGTAATGATTCTCACACCCATGGAGCCTTGGTGCTGCTCATGTTTTGCTTGTTGGAAATGTGCCCTAGAGGCAATAATAAAAGCATTATTATTATATTTCTTTGTTCATGATAATTGTCTTTATTCATGCTATAATTGTATTATCCGGAAATCGTAATACATGTGTGAATAACAGACACCAACATGTCCCTAGTGAGCCTCTAGTTGACTAGCTCGTTGATCAATAGATAATCATGGTTTCCTGGCTATGGACATTGGATGTCATTGATAACGGGATCACATCATTAGGATAATGATGTGATGGACAAGACCCAATCCTAAGCATAGCGTGAGATCGTGTAGTTCGTTTGCTAGAGCTTTTCTAATGTCAAGTATCTTTTCCTTTGACCATGAGATCGTGTAACTCCCGGATACCGTAGGAGTGCTTTGGGTGTATCAAACGTCACAACGTAACTGGGTGACTATAAAGGTGCATTACAGGTATCTCTGAAAGTGTCTGTTGGGTTGACACGGATCGAGACTGGGATTTGTCACTCCGTATGACGGAGAGGTATCACTGGGCCCACTCGGTTATGCATCATCATAATGAGCTCAAAGTGACCAAGTGTCTGGTCACGGGATCATGCATTACGGTACGAGTAAAGTGACTTGCCGGTAACGAGATTGAACGAGGTATTGGGATACCGATGATCGAATCTTGGGCAAGTAACATATCGATTGACAAAGGGAATTGCATACGGGGTTGATTAAATCCTCGACATCATGGTTCATCCGATGAGATCATCATGGAGCATGTGGGAGCCAACATGGGTATCCAGATCCCGCTGTTGGTTATTGACCGGAGAGCGATCTCGGTCATGTCTACATGTCTCCCGAACCCGTAGGGTCTACACACTTAAGGTTCGGTTATGCTAGGGTTGTAGGGATATGTATATGCAGTAACCCGAATGTTTTTCGGAGTCCCGGATGAGATCCCGGACGTCACGAGGAGTTCCGGAATGGTCTGGAAGTAAAGATTTATATATGGGAAGTCCTGTTTCGGGCATCGGGACAAGTTTCGGGGTTATCGGTATTATACCGGGACCACCGGAAGGGTCCCGGGGGTCCACCGGGTGGGTCCACCTGTCCCGGGGGCCCACATGGGCTGTAGGGGGTGCACCTTGGCCTACATGGGCCAAGGGAACCAGCCCCAAGAGGCCGATGCGCCAAGAGAAGGAAAAAAGGGGAGAGTCCTAAAGGGGGAAGGCACCTCCGAGGTGCCTTGGGGAGGATGGACTCCTCCCCCCCCCCTTGGCCGCACCCTTCCTTGGAGGAAGGGGCAAGGGCTGCGCCTCCCCCTCTCCCTTGGCCCTATATATAGTGGGGAAAAGGAGGAGCAAATCGACCTAAGGCCTTTGGTTGCCTCCTTCTCCCTCTCCGACACCTCCTCCTCCTCCATAGCGCTTAGCGAAGCTCTGCCGGAGTACTGCAGCTCCATCAACACCACGCCGTCGTGCTGCTTCTGGTGCCATCTCCCTCAACCTCTCCTCTCCCCTTGCTGGATTAAGAAGGAGGAGACGTGGCTATTCCGTACGTGTGTTGAACGCGGAGGTGCCGTCCGTTCGGTGCTAGGATCTCCGGTGATTCGGATCACGTTGTGTTCGACTACATCATCCCCGTTCTTTGAACGCTTCTGCTCGCGATCTACAAGGTACGTAGATGCATCTAATCACTCGTTGCTAGATGAACTCATAGATGGATCTTGGTGAAACCGTAGGAAAATTTTTGTTTTCTGCAACGTTCCCCAACAGTGGCATCATGAGCTAGGTCTATGCGTAGTTCTTCTTGCACGAGTAGAACACAATTTGTTGTGGGCGTAGATGTTGTCAACTCTCTTGCCGTTACTAGTCTTATCTTGCTTCAACGGTATTGTGGGATGAAGCGGCCCGGACCAACCTTACACGTACGCTTACGTGAGACCGGTTCCACCGACTAACATGCACAAGTTGCATAAGGTGGCTGGCGGGTGTCTGTCTCTCCTACTTTAGTTGGAGCGGATTCGATGAAAAGGGTCCTTATGAAGGGTAAATAGAAGTTGACAAATCACGTTGTGGCTTTCACGTAGGTAAGAAAACGTTCTTGCTAGAACCCTACTTCAGCCACATAAAACATGCAACAACAATTAGAGGACGTCTAACTTGTTTTTGCAGCAAGTGCTTTGTGATATGATATGGCCAAAGTTGTGATGAATGATGAATGATCTATATTTCATGTATGAGATGTTCATGCTATTGTAATAGGAATCACGACTTGCATGTCGATGAGTATGACAACCGGCAGGAGCCATAGGAGTTGTCTTTATTTTTTGTATGACCTGCGTGTCATTGAAGAACGCCATGTAAACTACTTTACTTTATTACTAAACACGTTAGTCATAGAAGTAGAAGTAGTCGTTGGCGTTGCAACTTCATGAAGACACGATGATGGAGATCATGATGATGGAGATCATGGTGTCATGCCGGTGACAAGATGATCATGGAGCCCCGAAGATGAAGATCAAAGGAGCTATATGATATTGGCCATATCATGTCACTACTTTATATAATTGCATGTGATGTTTATTATGTTTTATGCATCTTGTTTACTTAGGACGACGGTAGTAAATAAGATGATCCCTTACAAAAATTTCAAGAAGTGTTCTCCCCTAACTGTGCACCGTTGCTACAGTTCGTCGCTTCTAAGCACCACGTGATGATCGGGTGTGATGGATTCTTACGTTCACATACAACGGGTGTAAGACAGTTTTACACAGCGAAAACACTTAGGGTTAACTTGATGAGCCTAGCATGTACAGACGTGGCCTCGGAACACGGAGACCGAAAGGTCGAACACGAGTCGTATGGAAGATACGATCAACATGAGAATGTTCACCGACGATGACTAGTCCGTCTCACGTGATGATCGGACACGGCCTAGTCGACTCGGATCGTGTAACACTTAGATGACCAAAGGGATGTCAAATCTGAGTGGGAGTTCATTATAATTTGATTAGATGAACTTAATTATCATGAACTTAGTCTAAATATTTTACAATATGTCTTGTAGATCAAATGGCCAACGTAGTCCTCAACTTCAACGCGTTCCTAGAGAAAACTAAGCTGAAAGACGATGACAGCAACTATACGGACTGGGTCCGGAACCTGAGGATCATCCTCATAGCTGCCAAGAAAGATTATGTCCTACAAGCACCGCTAGGTGATGCACCTGTTCTCCCTGCAGAACAAGACGTTATGAACGCTTGGCAGGCACGTTCCAATGACTACTCCCTCGTTCAGTGCGGCATGCTTTACAGCCTAGAGCCGGGGCTCCAAAAGCGTTTTGAGAGACATGGAGCATATGAGATGTTCGAAGAGCTGAAAATGGTTTTCCAAGCTCATGCCCGGGTCGAGAGATATGAAGTCTCCGACAAATTCTTCAGCTGTAAGATGGAGGAAAATAGCTCTGTCAGTGAGCACATACTCACTATGTCTGGGTTACATAACCGCTTGACTCAGCTGGGAGTTAATATCCCGGATGATGCGGTCATTGACAGAATCCTCCAGTCGCTTCCACCGAGCTACAAGAGCTTTGTGATGAACTTCAATATGCAGGGGATGGAGAAGACCATTCCTGAAGTATTTGCTATGCTGAAATCAGCAGAGGTAGAAGTCAAGAAGGAACATCAAGTGTTGATGGTCAATAAAACCACTAAGTTCAAGAAGGGCAAGGGTAAAAAGAACTTCAAGAAGGACGGCAAGGTAGTTGCCGCGCCCAGCAAGCAAGCTGCCGAGAAGAAGCCAAAGAATGGACCCAAGCCCGAGACTGAGTGCTCTTATTGCAAGGAAAGTGGTCACTGGAAGCGGAACTTCCCCAAATACTTAGCGGACAAGAAGGCCGGCAAAACCAAAGGTATATTTGATATACATGTAATTGATGTGTACCTTACCAGTAATCGTAGTGACTCCTGGGTATTTGATACCGGTGCCGTTGCTCATATTTGTAACACACAGCAGGAGCTGCGGTATAAATGGAGACTGGCGAAGGACGAGGTGACGATGCGCGTCGGGAATGGTTCCAAGGTCGATGTGATCGCCGTCGGCACGCTACCTCTACATTTACCTACGGGATTAGTTTTGAACCTCAATAATTGTTATTTTGTGCCAAGTTTGAGCATGAACATTGTATCAGGGTATCGTTTAATTCGAGATGGCTACTCATTTAAATCCGAGAATAATGGTTGTTCTATTTATATGAGAGATATGTTTTATGGTCATGCTCCGATGGTGAATGGTTTATTCTTTATGAATCTCGAGCGTAATGCTACACATATTCATAGTGTAAGTACCAAAAGATGTAAGATTGATAGTGATAGTCCCACATACTTGTGGCACTGCCGCCTTGGTCACATAGGTGTCAAACGCATGAAGAAGCTCCATGCTGATGGACTTTTAGAGTCTCTTGATTACGAATCATTTGACACGTGCGAACCATGCCTCATGGGTAAAATGACCAAGACTCCGTTCTCAGGAAAAATGGAGCGAGCAACCAACTTATTGGAAATCATACATACTGATGTGTGCGGTCCAATGAGTGTTGAGGCTCGCGGTGGCTATCGTTATGTTCTCACCCTCAATGATGACTTGATTAGATATGGGTATGTCTACTTAATGAAACACAAGTCTGAGACCTTTGAAAAGTTCAAGGAATTTCAGAGTGAAGTTGAGAATCAACATGACAGGAAAATCAAGTTTCTACGATCAGATCGTGGAGGAGAATACTTGAGTCACGAGTTTGGTACACACTTAAGAAAATGTGGAATAGTTTCACAACTCACGCCGCGTGGAACACCTCAGCGTAATGGTGTGTTCGAACGTCGTAATCGCACTCTATTAGATATGGTGCGATCTATGATGCCTCTTGCCGATTTACCACTATCTTTTTGGGGCTATGCTTTAGAGACTGCCGCATTCACTTTAAATAGGGCACCGTCGAAATCCGTTGAGACGACACCGTATGAATTGTGGTTTGGGTAGAAACCTAAGCTGTCGTTTCTAAAAGTTTGGGGATGCGATGCTTATGTCAGGAAACTTCAACCTGAAAAGCTCGAACCCAAATCGGAAAAATGCGTCTTCATAGGATACCCTAAAGAAACTGTTGGGTATATCTTCTACCTCAGATCCGAAGGCAAGATCTTTGTTGCCAAGAATGGGTCCTTTCTGGAGAAAGAGTTTCTCTCGAAAGAAGTAAGTGGGAGGAAAGTAGAGCTTGATGAAGTATTACCTCTTGAAACGGAAAATGGTGCAACTCAAGAAAATGTTCCTGAGGTGCCTGCACCGACTAGAGAGGAAGTTAATGATGATGATCAAGATACTTCTGATCAAGCTCCTACTGAAATTCAAAGGACCACAAGGACACGTTCCGCACCAGAGTGGTACGGCAACCCTGTCTTGGAAATCATGTTGTTAGACAACAGTGAACCTTCGAACTATGAAGAAGCGATGGCGGGCCCGGATTCTGACAAATGGCTAGAAGCCATGAAATCCGAGATAGGATCCATGTATGAAAACGAAGTATGGACTTTGACTGACTTGCCCGTAGAACGGCGAGCCATAGAAAATAAATGGATCTTTAAGAAGAAGACAGACGCGGATGGTAATGTGACGATCTATAAAGCTCGGCTTGTCGCTAAGGGTTATCGACAAGTTCAAGGGGTTGACTACGATGAGACTTTCTCACCGGTAGCGAAGCTAAAGTCCGTCCGAATCATGTTAGCAATTGCCTCATTTTATGATTATGAAATTTGGCAAATGGACGTCAAAACGGCATTCCTTAATGGTTTCCTTAAGGAAGAATTGTATATGATGCAGCCGGAAGGTTTTGTCGATCCTAAGAATGCTGACAAGGTGTGCAAGCTCCAACGCTCGATTTATGGGCTGGTGCAAGCATCTCGGAGTTGGAACATTCGTTTTGATGAGATGATCAAAGCGTTTGGGTTCTCACAGACTTATGGAGAAGCCTGTGTTTACAAGAAAGTGAGTGGGAGCTCTATAGCATTTCTCATACTATATGTAGATGACATACTTTTGATGGGAAATGATATAGAACTTTTGGACAACATTAAGGCCTACTTGAATAAGAGTTTTTCAATGAAGGACCTTGGAGAAGCTGCTTATATATTAGGCATCAAGATCTATAGGGATAGATCGAGACGCCTCATAGGTCTTTCACAAAGCACATATCTTGATAAGATTTTGAAGAAGTTCAAAATGGATTAGTCCAAGAAAGGGTTCTTGCCTGTTTTGCAAGGTGTGAAATTGAGCTCAGCTCAATGTCCGACCACGGCAGAAGATATAGAAGAGATGAGTGTCATCCCCTATGCCTCAGCCATAGGTTCTATTATGTATGCCATGCTGCGTACCAGACCTGATGTAAACCTTGCCGTAAGTTTGGAAGGAAGGTATCAAAGTAATCCCGGCAAGGAACACTGGACAGCGGTCAAGAATATCCTGAAGTACCTGAAAAGGACTAAGGAAATGTTTCTTGTTTATGGAGGTGACGAAGAGCTCGTCGTAAAGGGCTACGTCGACGCTAGCTTCGACACAGATCCGGATGACTCTAAGTCACAAACCGGATACGCGTATATTTTGAATGGTGGGGCAGTAAGCTGGTGCAGTTGCAAGCAGAGCGTCGTGGCGGGATCTACATGTGAAGCGGAGTACATGGCAGCCTCGGAGGCAGCACATGAAGCAATTTGGGTGAAGGAGTTCATCACTGACCTAGGAGTCATACCCAATGCGTCGGGGCCGATCAAGCTCTTCTGTGACAACACTGGAGCTATTGCTCTTGCTAAGGAGCCCAGGTTTCACAAGAAGACAAGGCACATCAAGCGTCGCTTCAACTCCATTCGTGAAAATGTTCAAGATGGAGACATAGAGATTTGTAAAGTACATACGGACCTGAATGTAGCGGATCCATTGACTAAACCTCTCCCTAGAGCAAAACATGATCAACACCAGAATTCCATGGGTGTTCGATTCATCACAATGTAACTAGATTATTGACTCTAGTGCAAGTGGGAGACTGTTGGAAATATGCCCTAGAGGCAATAATAAAAGCATTATTATTATATTTCTTTGTTCATGATAATTGTCTTTATTCATGCTATAATTGTATTATTCGGAAATCATAATACATGTGTGAATAACAGACACCAACATGTCCCTAGTGAGCCTCTAGTTGACTAGCTCATTGATCAATAGATAGTCATGGTTTCCTGGCTATGGACATTGGATGTCATTGATAACGGGATCACATCATTAGGATAATGATGTGATGGACAAGACCCAATCCTAAGCATAGCATGAGATCGTGTAGTTCGTTTGCTAGAGCTTTTCTAATGTCAAGTATCTTTTCCTTTGACCATGAGATCGTGTAACTCCTGGATACCGTAGGAGTGCTTTGGGTGTATCAAACGTCACAACGTAACTGGGTGACTATAAAGGTGCATTACAGGTATCTCCGAAAGTGTCTGTTGGGTTGACACGGATCGAGACTGGGATTTGTCACTCCGTATGACGGAGAGGTATCACTGGGCCCACTCGGTAATGCATCATCATAATGAGCTCAAAGTGACCAAGTGTCTGGTCACGGGATCATGCATTACGGTACGAGTAAAGTGACTTGCCGGTAACGAGATTAAATGACGTATTGGGATACCGACGATCGAATCTCGGGCAAGTAACATAACGATTGACAAAGGGAATTGCATACGGGGTTGATTAAATCCTCGACATCGTGGTTCATCCGATGAGATCATCGTGGAGCATGTGGGAGCCAACATGGGTATCTAGATCCCGCTGTTGGTTATTGACCGGAGAGCGATCTTGGTCATGTCTACATGTCTCCCGAACCCGTAGGGTCTACACACTTAAGGTTCGGTTACGCTAGGGTTGTAGGGATATGTATATGCAGTAACCCGAATGTTGTTTGGATTCCCGGATGAGATCCCGGATGTCACGAGGAGTTCCGGAATGGTCCGGAGGTAAAGATTTATATATGGGAAGTCCTGTTTCAGGCATCGGGACAAGTTTCGGGGTTATCGGTATTATACCGGGACCACCGGAAGGGTCCCGGGGGTCCACCGGGTGGTTCCACCTGTCCCGGGGGGCCACATGGGCTGTAGAGGGGTGCACCTTGGCCTACATGGGCCAAGGGCACCAGCCCCAAGAGGCCCATGCGCCAAGAGAAGGAAAAAAGGGGAGAGTCCTAAAGGGGGAAGGCACCTCCGAGGTGCCTTGGGGAGGATGGACTCCTCCCCCCCCCCCCTTGGCTGCACCCTTCCTTGGAGGAAGGGGCAAGGGCTGCGCCTCCCCCTCTCCCTTGGCCCTATATATAGTGGGGAAAAGGAGGAGCAAATCGAACTAAGGCCTTTGGTTGCCTCCTTCTCCCTCTCCGACACCTCCTCCTCCTCCATAGCGCTTAGCGAAGCTCTGCCGGAGTACTGCAGCTCCATCAACACCACGCCGTCGTGCTGCTGCTGGTGCCATCTCCCTCAACCTCTCCTCTCCCCTTGCTGGATCAAGAAGGAGGAGACGTGGCTGTTCCGTACGTGTGTTGAACGCGGAGGTGCCGTCCGTTCGGTGCTAGGATCTCCGGTGATTCGGATCACATTGTGTTCGACTACATCATCCCCGTTCTTTGAACGCTTCCGCTCGCGATCTACAAGGTATGTAGATGCATCTAATCACTCGTTGCTAGATGAACTCATAGATGGATCTTGGTGAAACCGTAGGAAAATTTTTGTTTTCTGCAACATTCCCCAACATTGCTCGTGGAAGAGGTTTAGTCAACGGGTCTGCAACATTCAGATCCGTATGTATCTTGCAAATCTCTATGTCTCCCACCTGGACTAGATCCCGGATGGATTTGAAGCATCTCTTGATGTGCTTGGTTCTCTTGTGAAATCTGGATTCCTTTGCCAAGGAAATTGCACCAGTATTGTCACAAAAGATTTTCATTGGACCCGATGCACTAGGTATGACACCTAGATCGGATATGAACTCCTTCATCCAGACTCCTTCATTTGCTGCTTCCGAAGCAGCTATGTACTCTGCTTCACATGTAGATCCCGCTACAATGCTTTGTTTAGAACCGCACCAACTTACAGCTCCACCATTCAATGTAAACACGTATCCGGTTTGCGATTTAGAATCGTCCGGACCAGTGTCAAAGCTTGCATCAACGTAACCTTTTACGATGAGCTCTTTGTCACCTCCATATACGAGAAACATATCCTTAGTCCTTTTCAGGTATTTCAGGATGTTCTTGACCACTGTCCAGTGATCCACTCCTGGATTACTTTGGTACCTCCCTGCTAGACTTATAGCAAGGCACACATCAGGTCTGGTACACAGCATTGCATACATGATAGATCCTATGGTTGATGCATAGGGAACATCTTTCATATTCTCTCTATCTTCTGCAGTGGTCGGGCATTGAGTCTTACTCAACTTCACACCTTGTAACACAGGCAAGAACCCTTTCTTTGCTTGATCCATTTTGAACTTCTTAAAACTTTGGTCAAGGTATGTGGTTTGTGAAAGTCCAATTAAGCGTTTTGATCTATCTCTATAGATCTTAATGCCTAATATGTAAGCAGCTTCACCGAGGTCTTTCATTGAAAAACTCTTATTCAAGTATCCCTTTATGCTATCCAGAAATTCTACATCATTTCCAATTAGTAATATGTCATCCACATATAATATCAGAAATGCTATAGAGCTCCCACTCACTTTCTTGTAAATACAGGCTTCTCCAAAAGTCTGTATAAAACCAAATGCTTTGATCACACTATCAAAACGTTTATTCCAACTCCGAGAGGCTTGCACCAGTCCATAAATGGATCGTTGGAGCTTGCACACTTTGTTAGCTCCCTTTGGATTGACAAAACCTTCTGGTTGCATCATATACAACTCTTCTTCCAGAAATCCATTCAGGAATGCAGTTTTGACATCCATCTGCCAAATTTCATAATCATAAAATGCGGCAATTGCTAACATGATTTAGACAGACTTAAGCATCGCTACGGGTGAGAAGGTCTCATCGTAGTCAATCCCTTGAACTTGCCGAAAACCTTTTGCGACAAGTCGAGCTTTGTAGACAGTAATATTACCGTCAGCATCAGTCTTCTTCTTGAAGATCCATTTATTCTCAATTGCTTGCCGATCATCGGGCAAGTCAACCAAAGTCCATACATTGTTTTCATACATGGATCCCATCTCATATTTCATGGCTTCAAGCCACTTTGCGGAATCTGGGCTCACCATTGCTTCTTCATAGTTCGTAGGTTCATCATGATCTAGCATCATGACTTCCAGAACGGGATTACCGTACCACTCTGGCGCGGATCTTACTCTGGTTGATCTACGAGGTTCAGTAGTATCTTGTTCTGAAGTTTCATGATCATTATCATTAACTTCCTCACTAACTGGTGTAGGTACAGTTAACTTCCTCACTAACTGTGATGTACTACTTTCCAATAAGGGAGTAGGTACAGTTACCTCGTCAAGTTCTACTTTCCTCTACTCACTTCTTTCGAGAGAAACTCCTTCTCTAGAAACTTTCCGAATTTAGCAACAAAAGTCTTGCCTTCAGATCTGTGATAGAAGGTGTATCCAATAGTCTCCTTTGGATATCCTATGAAGACACATTTCTCCGATTTGGGTTCGAGCTTATCAGGTTGAAGTTTTTTCACATAAGCATCGCAGCCCCAAACTTTCAGAAACGACAACTTTGGTTTCTTGCCAAACCACAGTTCATAAGGCATCGTCTCAACGGATTTTGATGGTGCCCTATTTAACGTGAATGCGGCCGTCTCTAGAGCGTATCCCCAAAACGATAGCGGTAAATCAGTAAGAGACATCATAGATCGCACCATATCTAGTAAAGTACGATTACGACGTTCGAACACACCATTACGCTGTGGTGTTCCGGGACGCGTGAGTTGCGAAACTATTCCACAATTTTTCAAATGTACACCAAACTCGTAACTCAAATATTCTCCTCCACGATCAGATCGTAGAGACTTTATTTTCTTGTTACGATGATTTTCAACTTCACTCTGAAATTCCTTGAAC
The DNA here is from genome assembly GCA_963921465.1 of Triticum timopheevii. Lineage (NCBI taxonomy): Eukaryota > Viridiplantae > Streptophyta > Magnoliopsida > Poales > Poaceae > Triticum > Triticum timopheevii. Next base: position 740,108,521 of record OY997267.1, read on the forward strand.
TTTTCAAATGTTTCAGACTTATGTTTCATTAAGTAGATATACCCATATCTGCTTAAATCATCTGTGAAGGTGAGAAAATAACGATATCCGCCACGAGCCTCAATATTCATCGGACCACATACATCTGTATGTATGATTTCCAACAAATCTGTTGCTCTCTCCATAGTACCGGAGAACGGTGTTTTAGTCATCTTGCCTATGAGGCACGGTTCGCAAGTACCAAGTGATTCATAATCAAGTGGTTCCAAAAGTCCATCAGTATGGAGTTTCTTCATGCGCTTTACACCGATATGACCTAAACGGCAGTGCCACAAATAAGTTGCACTATCATTATCAACTCTACATCTTTTGGTTTCAACATTATGAATATGTGTATTACTACTATCGAGATTTAACAAGAATAGACCACTCTTCAAGGGTGCATGACCATAAAAGATATTACTCATATAAATAGAACAACCATTATTCTCCGATTTAAATGAATAACAGTCTCGCATCAAACAAGATCCAGATATAATGTTCATGCTCAACGCTGGCACCAAATAACAATTATTCAGGTCTAATATTAATCCCGAAGGTAGATGTAGAGGTAGCATTCCGACTGCGATCACATTGACTTTGGAACCGTTTCCCACGCGCATCGTCACCTCGTCCTTAGCCAATCTTCGCTTAATCTGTAGTCCCAGTTTCGAGTTGCAAATATTAGCAACCGAACCAGTATCAAATACCCAGGTGCTACTGCGAGCATTAGTAAGGTACACATCAATAACATGTATATCACATATACCTTTGTTCACCTTGCCATCCTTCTTATCCGCCAAATACTTGGGGCAGTTCCGCTTCAAGTGACCAGTCTACTTGCAATAGAAGCACTCAGTTTCAGGCTTAGGTCGAGGTTTCGGTTTCTTCTCTTGAGTAGCAACTTGCTTGCCGTTCTTTTTGAAGTTCCCCTTTTTCTTCCCTTTGCCCTTTTTCTTGAAACTAGTGGTCTTGTTGACCATCAACACTTGATGCTCCTTCTTGATTTCTACTTCTGCAGCTTTCAGCATCGCGAAGAGCTCGGGAAAAGTCTTATTCATCCCTTGCATATTATAGTTCATCACGAAGCTCTTGTAGCTTGGTGGCAGTGATTGGAGAATTCTGTCAATGACGCAGTCATCCGGAAGATTAACTCCCAACTGAATCAAGTGATTATTTTACCCAGACATTTTGAGTATATGCTCACTGACAGAACTGTTCTCCTCCATCTTGCAGCTATAGAACTTATTGGAGACTTCGTATCTCTCAATCCGGGCATTTGCTTGAAATATTAACTTCAACTCCTGGAACATCTCATATGCTCCATGACGTTCAAAACGTCGTTGAAGTCCCGATTCTAAGCCGTAAAGCATGGCACACTGAACTATCGAGTAGTCATCAGCTTTGCTCTGCCAGACGTTCATAACATCCGGCGTTGCTCCTGCAGCAGGCCTGGCACCCAGCGGTGCTTCCAGGACGTAATTCTTCTGTGCAGCAATGAGGATAATCCTCAAGTTTCGGACCCAGTCCATGTAATTGCTACCATCATCTTTCAACTTTGCTTTCTCAAGGAACGCATTAAAATTCAACGGAACAACATCACGAGCCATCTATCTACAATCAACATAAACAAGCAAGATACTATCAGGGACTAAGTTCATGATAAATTTAAGTTCAGTTAATCATATTACTTAAGAACTCCCACTTAGATAGACATCCCTCTAATCCTCTAAGTGATCACGTGATCCAAATCAACTAAACCATGTCCGATCATCACGTGAGATGGAGTAGTTTCATTGGTGAACATTGCTATGTTGATCATATCTACTATATGATTCATGCTCGACCTTTTGGTCTCCGTGTTCCGAGGCCATATCTGTATAACCTGAGTATTCCGCGTGTGCAACTGTCTTGCACCCGTTGTATTTGAACGTAGAACCTATCACACCCGATCATCACGTGGTGTCTCAGCACGAAGAACTTCCGCAACGGTGCATACTCAGGGAGAACACTTCTTGATAATTTAGTGAGAGATCATCTTATAATGCTACCGTCAATCACAGGAAGATAAGATGCATAAAAGATAAACATCACATGCAATCAATATAAGTGATATGATATGGCCATCATCATCTTGTGCTTGTGATCTCCATCTCCGAAGCACCGTCGTGATAACCATCGTCATCGGCGTGACACCTTGATCTCCATCGTAGCATCGTTGTCGTCTCGCCAAGTTTGTGCTTCCACGACTATCACTACCATTTAGTGATAAAGTAAAGCATTACATCGCGATTGCATTGCATACAATAAAGCGACAACCATATGGCTCCTGCCGGTTGTCGATAACTCGGTTACAAAACATGATCATCTCATACAACAAAATTTAGCATCATGTCTTGACCATATCACATCACAACATGCCCTGCAAAAACAAGTTAGACGTCCTCTATTTTGTTGTTGCAAGTTTTACGTGGCTGCTACGGGCTTAAGTAAGAACCAATCTCACCTACACATCAAAACCACAACGATAGTTTGTCAATTTGACTCCGTTTTAACCTTCGCAAGGACCGGGCGTAGCCACACTCGGTTCAACTAAAGTTGAAGAGACTGTCGCCCGCAAGCCACCTATGTGCAAAGCACGTCAGGAGAACCGGTCTCACATAAGCGTACACGTAATGTCGGTCCGGGTCGTCTCGTCCAACAATACCGCCGAACCAAAGTATGGCATGCTGGTAGGCAGTATGACTTATATCGCCCACAACTCACTTGTGTTCTACTCATGCATATAACATCAACATATAAAACCTGGCTCGGATGCCACTGTTGGGTTTCGTAGTAATTTCAAAAAATTTCCTACGCACACGCAAGATCATGGTGATGCATAGCAACGAGAGGGGGAGTATGATCTACATACCTAGTAGATCGACAACGGGCGCGTTTGGTTGATGTAGTCGTACGTCTTCACAATCCGACCGATCAAGCACCGAAACTACGGCACCTTCGAGTTCTAGCACACGTTCAGCTCGATGACGATCCCAGGACTCCGATCCAGCAAAGTGTCGGGGAAGAGTTCCGTCAGCACGACGGCGTGGTGACAATCTTGATGCACTACAGCAGCAGGGCTTCGCCTAAACTCCGCTACAGTATTGTCGAGGACTATGGTGGCTGGGGGCGCCGCAAACGGCTAAGGAAAAGATCACGTGGATCAACTTGTGTGTTCTAGGGTGCCTCTGCCTCAGTATATAAAGGACCAAAGGGGGGAAGGCTGGCCGGCCACATAGGGTGCGCCAGGAGAGTCCTACTCCCTCTGGGAGTAGGATTCCCCCCCCCCCCCAATCCTAGTTGGAATAGGATTCGCGGAGGGGGAAAAGAGAGAGGGGGGGCCGGCCACCTCTCCTTGTCCTAATAGGACTAGGGGAGGGGGGAGGCGTGCGGCCCATCTTGGGCTGCCCCTTCTCTTTTCCACTAAAGCCCACTAAGGCCCATATAGCTCCCGGGGGTTCCGGTAACCTCCCGGTACTCCGGTAAAATCCCGATTTCACCCGGAACACTTCCGATATCCAAACATAGGCTTCCAATATATCAATCTTTATGTCTCGACCATTTCGAGACTCCTCGTCATGTCCGTGATCACATCCGGGACTTCGAACAACCTTCGGTACATCAAAATGCATAAACTCATAATATAACTGTCATCGTAACCTTAAGCGTGCGGACCCTACAGGTTCGAGAACAATGTAGACATGACCGAGACACGTCTCCGGTCAATAACCAATAGCGGGACCTGGATGCCCATATTGGCTCCTACATATTCTACGAAGATCTTTATCAGTCAGACCGCATAACAACATACATCGTTCGCTTTGTCATCGGTATGTTACTTGCCCGAGATTCGATCGTCGGTATTCCAAATACCTAGTTCAATCTCGTTACCGGCAAGTCTCTTTACTCGTTCTGTAATACATCATCCCGCAACTAATTTATTAGTTGCAATGCTTGCAAAGCTTAAGTGATGTGCATTACCGAGAGGGCCCAGAGATACCTCTCCGACAATCAGGGTGACAAATCCTAATCTCGAAATACGCCAACCCAACATGTACCTTTGGAGACACCTGTAGTACTCCTTTATAATCACCCAGTTACGTTGTGACGTTTGGTAGTACCCAAAGTGTTCCTTTTTGCAAACGGGAGTTGCATAATCTCATAGTTATAGGAACATGTATAAGTCATGAAGAAAGCAATAGCAACATACTAAACGATCGGGTGCTAAGCTAATGGAATGGGTCATGTCAATCAGATCATTCACTTAATGATGTGATCCCGTTAATCAAATAACAACCCATTGTTCATGGTTAGGAAACATAACCATCTTTGATTAACGAGCTAGTCAAGTAGAGGCATACTAGTGACACTTTGTTTGTCTATGTATTCACACATGTATTATGTTTCCGGTTAATACAATTCTAGCATGAATAATAAACATTTATCATGATATAAGGAAATAAATAATAACTTTATTATTGCCTCTAGGGCATATTTCCTTCACAAACCGCCAGTTGTAAGAGTTTGATTTTTCTTTTTGTTGAATCTATTATTGATATATCTGGTCATTGTTTAATATCAGTGTCTGTGTAACCAGGGCAATGATCCATTTTGGAGCAAAAAACTGCCGCAGGAGAAACCAGAAAAACAAGACAACCGAAAAGAGCAACCCGGCAAAAGACTAAAGCTGTGAAGAAGACTGCCCACAGGAAAAGAACCACTGCATCCTCTAATCCGGACCTTGAGGTAGGGCTTGACTCACTTGGCTTATTTTTCATGCGTCTTATTGATGATGATATTTGTCAGGATGATGCCGAAGCCAGCCATGCTGATGCTGCAGAGGTAATTATTCTCTCTTCCGATTCAGAACCTTTGCCTTCACTAAAAATCCGTCAGGCAAACCGGAAAGTTAAATTTTCTCATCCTCTTGCTTATTTGGATCCCAAATTTCTTATGAAGACCCAATAGCACGAAGCTCGTCGCACAACCCGACACAGCGGCCAGGTAGTTACCTCCGCCGGTTTACCGAACAGTCCGGTTCGGAAACGCCGTTCAGAGGTCTCTAATTTGCTTGTCAGTGCTTGTCCTAAAGCGGGCTGCTTTCGTCAACCTCTTAATCCATCTGACTCCGATTACCAGGTTACTTCCCACTCATCCTCTGGCGAGTCATCGGCTACTCAGCTGCCACCGCTCAACACGGTGCTTGTGTAAGCTATACTTATCATAATATTTGCAGTACATCACCTTGGAACATATGTTGTATTTGATTTTGTTATTCCTTTCAGGGCCAAGCCTAGGCAAAGCAAGAAGGCTCGCCTGGACAAAGCGGCCGAAGAGGATGCCGTCCTTGAACCGGGCAAAACACCAGATCTTGAAGCGGCTATTCCTGAGGATATACCCAATGATCCATCGCAGCAAGACGACGATCTTATTGCTGAAGAGAGACCTATTGATACCTCAAGTCCTGTCAATCAGCCCACAAGCTCCATCCGGATTGAGAAATCCACCGGTCCGACAAAGCCTACTAACAAGCCAACAGCCCTGGTGCAAGCCGGCGATGCCAAGGATGATGAGATTTTCATTACTGGCATTGGCCATACAGAGCCAAGCAATCCTGTCGCTTTGTCCAAACATACTGCCAAGGAAGAATTTGCTGCCTTTGGCAAAGGCAAGTGGAATGCTGATCTGGCGACTTGCGCTGCTTTGAACGCCCAAGATATCCATTCCGGCTACCTGAACCGGCTGTATACCAGTCGTGACTATGAAGCCGGTCTGGTTAACATGATGAAAGATAAATATGAGGTAACTTCCATATGCTCTTTCCTGCTTGTATATTTCAATTCTTGTTGACGCTCCTAGCCCCCGAGGGCCGGTTTGTAATCTTCTTTCAAACCGGGACTTACTAATATAAATCTTAATGCTTTGAAATTCACTGATGTAGTCCCCAAGGGCCGGTTCAACTTAGCGTAGTTAAACCGGGACTTTAAGTAATTGAGATCGCTGCATCAGGATATATACGAGCAAATAGCCATTAGCCCCCAAGTGCCAAGTTGAATACTTGTATTGATCTTGGGACTTTGTCAGCAATTGAAAGATGAAGATCGAATATGCATTAGCCCCCATGTGCCAAGTGCATAACTTGTTATGTGGTTGGTACTTCAATCCTTGTACCGTTTAGCTGAATCATATAACTGTCTGCATGCAGACTGAGCTGAGGACGAAAGAAAGCCAAGTCGCCGATCTCCAAGAAAATCTGAAATCCCAACAAGCTGAAACCTCCAAACCTCCAAAGCATTAGCCCCCATGGAACCGCCTAAGGAGAGCTTCGAGAAGAAGCGGGCGAATTGGGCCACTAAAAAATCCGCTTTAATCAAACGAGCAGAAGATGCCGAGGCTGCACTAAAACCGGTGGTGGATGAACTGACTAGCATAAAGCGGCACGTGCATGCCATGACCACTGCTATCTTTGGTAAGCCGGTTTGACTTCTAAATTGATTCTGCCGTCTTACAGAACTACAGGTTTGTTAACCCTTGGTGATATTTCAGGGACACGCATTGGTCACTTGGGGTCAGATGTGCGGAAGAAACTGAAAGCCGCCTACACATTGATCGAACAACTGTACACTGGTGCACAACGAATCATTTGTACAGCATCCCACAACAAGCCGACGCCCACTTTGATTCAGGACACTCTGATGAAACTGTCGGTGATTCCTGCCCGGGTTGAAGAGCTGAAGAAATCTGCTGCTCGAACCGGTGCGATCAATGCTTTAATCCGGGCAAAAGCTTGGGTGCCGGATTTTGACCCTGTTGAAGCGGCTCAGGGCTATCCCAGCTTGAAAGAAAACGGGTCAGAGTTTAGTGAAGCGGATCTGCGAGCAATAAACCGGGAGGTGCGTCCGCTAGCTTGTCAATTGGCTGAAGAAGCAGACTTGTCTCATTATCAAGCCCAATATGACAATCAAAACAAGCGAATAGCTGCACCCATTCATGAAGCGGAAAATCTTATCCCTCCAATCCGTAAGCATACTTACGCTCCGGATATTGACCCATCGTTGCTGATCCATGATGAAGCTGTCTTTCAAGCATTAATGGGAATCGACTGGACAACTGTTAATTTCCAGCCGCTGGGTAGAGAAACTGAAGCTGAAGCGGCGCGGGATGATCCACAACCATCAGGCCAGGCTGGTGACAAAGCTTGAATCGGAAGACGGTTTAAAACTGCTTCTCCCTTGCGAAAAACAATGATCTTATTGTGGGCACCATGTTGCCCTGTAATAGGCTAGCTGATACTTTTGATATGCCTTCGTGCATAATTACTGCAACTTGCTCTTCCTTTGGGTGATGAATTTTCCAAAGTACTTTCTGTAATAAAAAATCTTAAAGTGCCACCGCGGTTGTACAGTCAGCCGGAATATGATGTTTCCATACATGAAATCAAAACATCCAAATTTTTTAAGTATATGACCAAATTTTAGAGATACATAATACCTGCCATCGTTGAGCGTGAAGTTGCCTTGGCCAATCTTGACGTGGAGTTTTATAAACCCACACTGTTGGAGGAGATAGCAGCTCCTGTATATATATGTGAAGGAAATATGCCCTAGAGGCAATAATAAAGTTATTATTTATTTCCTTATATCATGATAAATGTTTATTATTCATGCTAGAATTGTATTAACCGGAAACATAATACTTGTGTGGATACATAGACAAACAAAGTGTCACTAGTATGCCTCTACTTGACTAGCTCGTTAATCGAAGATGGTTATGTTTCCTAACCATAAACAAAAGAGTTGTTATTTGATTAACATGATCACATCATTAGGAGAATGATGTGATTGACATGACCCATTCCATTAGCTTAGCACCCGATCGTTTAGTCTGTTGCTATTGCTTTCTTCATGACTTATACATATTCCTATGACTATGAGATTATGCAACTCCCGTTTGCCGGAGGAACAATTTGTGTGCTACCAAACGTCACAACGTAACTGGGTGATTATAAAGGAGTTCTATAGGTGTCTCCAAAGGTACATGTTGGGTTGGCGTATTTCAAGATTAGGATTTGTCACTCCGATTGTCGGAGAGGTATCTCTGGGCCCTCTCGGTAATGCACATCACATAAGCCTTGCAAGCATTGCAACTAATGAGTTAGTTGTGAGATGATGTATTACGGAACAAGTAAAGAGACTTGCCGGTAACGAGATTGAACTAGGTATTAAGATACCGACGATCGAATCTCGGGCAAGTAACATACCGATGACAAATGGAACAACGTATGTTGTTATGCGGTCTGACCGATAAAGATATTCGTAGAATATGTGGGAGCCAATATGAGCATCCAGGTTCCGCTATTGGTTATTGACTGGAGACGTGTCTCGGTCATGTCTACATTGTTCTCGAACCCGTAGGGTCCGCACGCTTAAGGTTTCGATGGCAGTTATATTATGAGTTTATGAGTTTTGATGTACCGAAGTTAGTTCGGAGACCCGGATGTGATCACGGACATAACGAGGAGTCTCGAAATGGTCGAGACATAAAGATTGATATATTGGACGGCTATATTCGGACAGCGGAAGTGTTCCGGGGAAGTTTCGGATAAAACCAGAGCACCGGGGGGTTACCGGAGCCCCCGGGGGGGTTAATGGGCCTCATGGGCCTAAAGTGGAGAAGAGGAGGGGCTGCCAGGGCAGGCCTTGCGCCCCCTCTCCCCCTAGTCCGAATTGGACAAGGAGGGAGGGGCTGTCGTGGTTCTAACTCTGACAGTGATGTAGGAGGGTATGTATGGAGAGGCTAGATCTCAGCTATTGGGAACTTGTAAACACACCAAGATGTACGAGTTCAGGCCCTTCGCGGAGGAAGTAACAGCCCTATGTCTCGGTGCCCGGAGGCGGTCGACTGGATTACTGGTGTGTGAATAACAAGGGTGCGAACCCTTCATACTGAGGAGGGGGGTGGCTTATATAGGGTTCGCCGGCCCTCTCCTGCCCTCAGTGATGCAGGGTTTAAGGTACATTTAAGGTTGGGCGTTACTGGTAACGCCCCTAATAAAGCGCTATAATGACCATAAAGACTACTTAATAGCCGACCGTTTGCCTGCGGAGTGACTTTAGGTCTTCTGGCAGTCGAGTGGTTGGCTTCATGGTCGAGTGATAGCTTCTTTGTTGAGTGTATTGAATCCGTCGAGTGGGACACCTCCAAGTCAATTGAAAAGGTGACTTCTTCTAGGGACGTCCTTGGGTAGGGCTCTTAGGACGGGTCCGTGTCCCTACCCTAGGTACGTAGCTTCATCATTAGCCCCCGAATGGATCGAGGTTAGAGTGGGGAAAGAGTTGGAGATCTTCCCGACTGGTTCTTTGGGCTACATGAGTGCCTCGTTTTGGGTCAATCGTCACGGATGACGTTGCCAACCTTTTTTAGTTGCCTTGATCCATTCCAGGCCTTCCGTCGAGTGAATTTATTCGCTTGTGACATACTGAGCGCCGGCGCGATCGGGGTCTTCTGTTTTGGCATGTTGTTCTGTGGCCCGCGGATGTCGCGGGATTCGGATTTTGGGAAGCGCGCGGGACGGGAGCGGCCGTAGTAATCGGAAGCGATCAAGCGGAAGCTCCTCGATTCCCGTGTCGCCTTTTTCGCCACATACTGCGTGCGCGTCTGCTGCGGGATTTGACTGGATAGCCTGGGCCTACCAGTCAGCCACTCGGAAGCGGTCCCTTATAAATCGCCGGCTCGGGGTTTCCAAGCCGTGCGCTCTACTTTCCTCCTTTCTTCTGCCTCTCTCCCTTCGCAAGTCCTTCCGCCACCTCCGTTTCCGCCCCAGCGCAGCAGGCCCGTGCGAGACTTCGCCGGCGACAATGACGAAGAGCAAGACCTCCGCTCTGGAGCGCGCAAAGAAGGCGGCGGCGGCGGGGAAAGGGAAGAGGTCAGCTCGGGGCGGATCTTCCTCTAGGACCGCCCTGCCCAAAGGTTGGATCCAGGGCGACTGGATGCCGTCGGTGCTCCGGCAAGAGGATCTCGACGACATGGTCGAGGGGGGAGTCATTCCCCACCAAGCCGCACGTCTTCCGGGGGGAGAAATCGAACCTCAACCCCGCGACGGTGAGTGCGTGCTCCTAGCCACCCACATCGACCTAGGGTTTTCTCTGCCGCCCCATCCTTTTTTCCGGAGCTTCTTGAACTTTTTCGGAGCACAGCTCCACCACTTTACTCCCAACTCCATTGTATACCTTGCCGCTTTCATTTCCATGTGTGAGGCTTTCTTGGGTTGCCGCCCCCATTGGGGACTTTTCAAGCACATCTTCACCTACCGTTCTCAGTCGGTCAAGAAGGCCAAGTCGAGTGACGAGAGGACGCAGGTGATCCAGTTGTGCGGGGGCTTGGCGATACAGACGAGGGGGAAGAGCTCTTTTCCATCCATTACTTTCCCGGAGTCTGTCCGTGGTTGGCAGTCGACCTGGTTCTACTGTCAGGACCAAGTGACCCCAGGGCAGTCGACTGGTCTTCCTCCCTTCTCCCTCGACCGGGCTGAAAAACCCGCTTCTCTGAAGCTGACGCCGGAGGAAAGGGCCCAATTCAAAGTGTTGGCCGGTCGAGTGGTCGAGCTTGTCCGTGAGGGTGTGACTGGGATGGACCTGCTGGAGGTCTTCCTCCAGAGGCGCATCCAACCGCTCCAGGCCCGTGACCACCCGATGTGGTTGTATTCTGGTCTTGATGACACCACTCGGATCCACCTGGAGGAGGTTACCGACGAGATGCTGGAGGGGTGGCTGTCGAGCATCACGGGGAACAAAGACAACCCCCGAGGAGCCAGGAGGGTAACTCCACTCGACAGCTCGTACGAAGTGGACCAGGTATGTCTTGTTCTCTGCATTCCGACTGAAAATGCTCCCGACTGAAATCTTGTTTTCTGCATTGGTCTTCTTTGAGTTGGTTGATTGACTTTTGCCTTGTCTATTGTTTTCCAGGCAACCACCAAGATGTACTCGACTCCCAACGGGGCTCAGGGGTCAACTGAGGAAGGGGAGGCGAGCGGAGGTGAGAGCGGGGACGACCAAGGCGAGTGGGAGTCCGACGGTGAAGGAGAGGGAGACGACAATGTCGACTCCAGCGAAGAGGAGGAGGAGGAGGTCGAACCTCCTCGCCCAGAGGGGCGGTCCAAGCACACACACGACCCAGCGCGGGAACGTGGCAAGGCGACTGCCTCTGTTGGGCAGTCGTCGAAACGCCCTCGGACCTCTTCTCCTACGCCAACTAGGAAGGTTCCCAAGCACCCATGCACGACGCTGTCCAAGCCGCCCAAGGCTCTGCCCAAGATGAAGATAGCTGTCCCTACCATTTCCAGGTAATAATAAAACTTGCTTTCCTTTGTCGACTGTGGACGGATCCTTGGTCGATCCATTGAGCCAACCGACTGACTTTCGGGGCTTGCAGTGCTGCTACTTCTGAGGTCTCTGCCAAGGACGACGACCAAGAGATGGAGGATGCTGTTACCTCCAACCCTGGTATGATTACTGACGTTCTGTATTGAGTCGACTGATCATTTATTGCAACCCTGGTCCACTGAACTTCTCCTTTGTAGCCCCTCCTCATGTTATCGACCTCCCGGATGACGACGACGACGGTCCGTTGAGAGTGAGGAGGCACAATGTGGCATCGGCTGACAAGACCCCCCAATCCGCTCCGGTGTCCGAGGCCGTGGCTCGGGATGGTGGTGACATCACTCGGGCTTCTCTGACCTTCGCCGTTCCTCTGGCGAGTGCGCGGCCCTCGGCGTCGACTGCGGATCCACCTTCGCTTTTTGCTGCGTACCCCGCCCTTGAGGACCAAGCGGCTGCTGCGAAGGAGGCTATACGCCAGGCAGGGATCATGATGGCTCGGGAGGCTAGCCAAGCAGCCTATGACGCGAGTTCGGCTCTTCAGAGCAACGTCCAGGTCAGTCGACTCAACACTTAGTCTGTTATGATATGCTGTTTGAAGAGTCTCTTTTCCGAAGATCTTTTGTATCTGCATCTGTACACCCACTGGGTGTGTCTTCCAATTCTTGGACGAGTGGGGGCACGCTAAGTGCAGCCACTGGGTGTAGTCCCCGAGACTACGGTGGACTGCTGGCAGTCGACTGTAGTCTTTACATTGTGTTGCTGTAGCTGTATTTCTTCACTCGGTTTGGTCGGGCCAGGTCGAGTGGAACTGTATCCGGTCGACTGCGGGCAGTTGACTTTTTCTCTCTTTTTTTTGGTCAAACCAGTGGGGGCACGCTGAGTGCACCCACTGGGTGTAGTCCCCGAGACTACTGTCGAATGTTTTTGATTCGGCTGTAGTCTTGGAAACGTAATCATTGTCTCTTGGTTGCTTGGAAGCAACTTGTCTTGGACGTCTGTCGACTGATTTTTCTTTTTACAGAAATCTTGCGAACTTGTAGCTCGCTATACTGAGTTGGAGAATCAACAGATCCAACTCAACCTTAACTTGGAACTTGCTCAGGAGAATCTGAAGAAGGCGCAAGAAGAAGCAAAAGGTATGGCTGGTGAGGTTCTCCTTTCTTAACGGGTGGCTTTTCTTTCTTGTCCATTCTTGATGTTGGTTCCACTCGACGCGCCGCAGAGAAACTGGAGGAAGCTCTGAAGAAGAAGGACCAAGACCTTGCAGAGGCACAGAAGGAGGCCTCGAGCAAAACGAAGCTCACGGAAGAGAAACTGGCTTCGGTCGGAGCTCTTGAACAGGAGAACTCCAGACTGAAGACTGCTCTCGAGGTAGCTAATCGAGATGCCAGTCGACTGAAGAAGGAGAAGATGGCTCTGCACGACAAGGCGGGCGAGCTGGCAGGGAAGGCAAAAGATCTGGAGGCTTATCTCGGAGGGCTCGCCAAGAAGCTGTTCGTCATGCTCGAAGGTAATTATTCCAACCTGACTGTCTTATAGTTGCCGGGCCCGCATACGACCACTATCTTATTCTTGAATCGTGTTTGCAGAATTCTGCCAGAACTTTGAAGAGGAGACCAGTCGAGTGGAGCCAAGCTTGGACCCTGTTAACTCTCTTGTGAAGGACGAGGCTGCAATGAACGTGCTCCGTCTGGAGTCTCGTACTGCCAGCGTCGTTGACTATCTGGCTCGGCTGAAAGTTGCGATGTCGCGGATCGACACATCACTCTGGCCTGGGACGACACTTCAGAATGACCTCGAGTCTCTGATGGCTCGACTTAAATCCCAGGTCGAGTGGCGGAATGGAAGAAATCTTCCGCTAGATGTGGTGCTGATGTTGCTCTGTCTCTGGTCCGCGTCCATTGCAAGGAGGCGCGAGAAGAAAAGCTGGCGGCCATCCAAGTTGCCAATACCAAGAAGCACAGCTTTCAAGACTTCATGGAGACTTTCATCGCTGCTGCCACCCGTATTGCCGACGGGATCGACTTGGATGAGTTCGTCGCCCCTTCCAGTCCTCCTCTTGAGGAGTGAAAAACTTTAAATTTACCTCGGAATGCCGAGTGGATTTGTAAGTGTTAAACTCTGCCGAGCCGAGGGCTCGAGTACTTTGAGGTCGGGGATCTTTTAGGCTTTATCTGATCTTGATTTCTCGTTTGGATATCTTCATGGTTTGATTCGTCGAGTGGAACTTGATCTTCACTCGGAATGACCTTCGTCGAGTGGAACTTGATCTTCACTCGGAATGACCTTGTATTTGTTAGCAGTCGACTCGCGGATTGGGTTGAGTCTTGTACTTAGGCGAGCACTGGGCTGTAGCTAAGCCTCCGAGTGATAGGTTTGCTCTCCACTCGGAAGGATTTTTAAACACTTAGGCGAGCACTGGGCTGCAGCTAAGCCCCCGAGTGGGAGGTTTGCTCTCCACTCGGTAGGATTTTTAAACACTTAGGCGAGCGCTGGGCTGCAGCTAAGTCCCCGAGTGGGAGGTTTGCTCTCCACTCGGTAGGATTTTTGAACACTTTGGCGAGCGCTGGGCTGCAGCTAAGCCCCCGAGTGGGAGGTTTGCTCTCCACTCGGTAGGATTTTTAAACACTTAGGCGAGCGCTGGGCTGCAGCTAAGCCCCCGAGTGGGAGGTTTGCTCTCCACTCGGTAGGTTTTTAAACACTTAGGCGAGCACTGGGCTGCAGCTAAGCCCCCGAGTGGGAGGTTTGCTCTCTACTCGGTAGGATTTTTAAACACTTAGGCGAGCACTGGGCTGCAGCTAAGCCCCCGAGTGGGAGGTTTGCTCTCCACTCGGTAGGATTTTTTAAACACTTAGGCGAGCACTGGGCTGCAACTAAGCCCCTGAGTGGGAGGTTTGCTCTCCACTCGGTAGGATTTTTTCAAACTTAGGCGAGCGCCGGACTGCAGCTAAGTCTCTAAGTGAGAGAACTTAGGCGAGTGCTGGACTGCAGCTAAGCCCTCGAGTGGGAGGATCGCTCTCCACTCGGTAGGATTTTTTCAAACTTAGGCGAGTGCCTGACTGCAGCTAAGTCTCTAAGTGAGAGAACTTAGGCGAGTGATGGACTGTAGCTAAGCCCCCGAGTGGGAGGATCGCTCTCCACTCGGTAGGATTTTTTCAAACTTAGGCGAGTGCCGGACTGCAGCTAAGTCTCTAAGTGAGAGAACTTAGGCGAGTGCTGGACTGCAGCTAAGCCCCCGAGTGGGAGGACCGCTCTCCACTCGGTAGGATTTTTTCAAACTTAGGCGAGTGCCGGACTGCAGCTAAGTCTCTAAGTGAGAGAACTTAGGCGAGTGCTGGACTGCAGCTAAGCCCCCGAGTGGGAGGATCGCTCTCCACTCGGTAGGACTTTTTTCAAACTTAGGCGAGTGCCGGACTGCAGCTAAGTCTCTAAGTGAGAGAACTTAGGCGAGTGCTGGACTGCAGCTAAGCCCCCGAGTGGGAGGATCGCTCTCCACTTGGTAGGATTTTTCGAGCTTAGGCGAAACGGATTCGCAGCTAAGTCACCCACTGGGGGATTTCGTAAGCAAACAGAAGTGACAGCAATTATTGGAACACTCTTGTCTTTGATAAAAATAAACTGCCGAAATTTTTCTTATTACATCTCGTCCAAGGGAGAGTTCAAGTGTAAAAGGGGCGAAGTAGTTCCGCATTCCAAGCTCGTGGCTTGTTGATCTGGCGATCAACATTGTAGAGGTGATATGCTCCATTGTGGAGGACTCTGGTGATGATGAAGGGGCCTTCCCAAGTAGGAGCAAGCTTGTGTGGTTTCTGTTGATCCACTCAGAGGACCAAATCTCCTTCTTGGAAGGCTCGACTCTTCACATTCCGGGTGTGGAATCGACGCAAGTCTTGCTGATAAATGGTCGATCTGATCATGGCCATCTCCCTGTCTTCTTCTAGGAGGTCGACTGCGTCTTGCCGGGCCTGTTCTGCTTCATCGACGGTGTAAAGCTCGACTCGGGGCGCGTTGTGAAGAAGATCACTTGGCAGGACTGCTTCGGCTCCATAAACCAGAAAGAATGGAGTTCTTCCAGTCAACCGGTTCGGGGTGGTCCTCAATCCCCACAGAACCGACGGAAGCTCGTCGACCCAAGCGCCTGCGGCGTGCTTGAGATCACGCATCAGTCGAGGCTTTAGTCCTTTGAGAATCAGACCGTTTGCTCTTTCAGCTTGTCCATTCGACTGCGGATGGGCGACCGATGCGTAGTCGACTCGAGTGCCTTGAGAGGCGCAAAAAGCTCTGAACTTGTCCGAATCGAAGTTTGACCCATTGTCAGTGATGATGCTATGCGGGACTCCATATCTGAATGTTAGCCCTCTGACGAAACTGATAGCAGTGCAAGCATCAAGAATCTTGATAGGTTTGGCTTCAATTCATTTGGTAAACTTGTCGACTGCCACAAGCACATGCGTGAATCCGCTTCTGCCTGTTCTTAGTGGACCGACCATGTCCAGTCCCCAGACAGCAAAGGGCCAGACGAGTGGAATGGTCTTCAGGGTTGATGCGGGCTTGTGTGACATGTTGGAGTAGAACTGGCAACCTCCACACTTGTCGACTAACTCTTTTGCCATCTCATTTGCTCTTGGCCAGTAAAATCCTGCTCGGTATGCTTTAGCCACAATGGTCCGAGAGGACACATGGTGGCCACAGGTCCCCGAGTGGATATCATTAAGGATCATCTGACCCTCTTCTGGTGTTATGCATTTCTGACCAATTCCAGTCGCGCTTTCCCTATACAACTGTCCCTTTATGACTGTGAAGGCCTTGGATCGGCGGACGATCTGTCGAGCCTCTTCCTCGTCCTCCGGGAGTTCTTTCCTCAAGATATACGCGATGTACGGTATCGTCCAGTCGGGAGTGATTGCCAAGACTTCCATGATTAGGTCGACCACAGCAGGAACTTCGACTTCAGTCGGATCTGTGGCACTTTTCGGTTGTGGGGCTTCTTCTATGGAAGGATCCTCCTGGACTGACCGCGAGCGGATGTGCTCTAAAAACACATTGCTGGGAATGGCTTCTCTCTTGGAGCCTATCTTCGCCAGATCATCAGCTGCTTGATTTTTCAGTCGGGGGATGTGATGAAGCTCTAACCCCTCAAATTTCTTTTCTAGCTTTCTCACTTCATTGCAATAACCAGTCATAGACGGACTTCTGACGTCCCACTCCTTCATCACCTGATTAACCACCAAATCTGAGTTGCCATAGACCATGAGGCGACGGACGCCGAGTGAGATGGCCATGCGCAACCCGTACAAAAGTGCTTCATATTCTGCTTCATTATTGGAGGAATCAAAGTGAATCTGGAGAACATATCTGAGCTTATCTCCTCGAGGGGAGACTAGAACTACCCCAGCACCAGAACCATTCAGCATCTTAGATCCATCGAAGAACATGGTCCAGTGCTCCGAGTGAACTTGAGTCGGAAGTTGCTGTTCAACCCACTCGGCGATGAAATCTGTGATTGCTTGGGACTTGATAGCCTTATTTGCTTCAAACTTGATATCTAAGGGAAGGAGTTCAATCGCCCACTTGGCCACTCGACCAGTTGCATCTCTGTTATGCAGAATCTCTGACAGTGGGGAGTCGCTAACGACTGTAATGGAGTGGTCAGAGAAGTAATGTGCAACCTTCTTTGTGGTCATGTAAATACCATATACAAGCTTCTGATAGTGAGGGTATCTTTGTTTTGAAGGGGTCAAAACCTCAGACAGATAATAGACTGGGTGCTTAACTCTGAAGGCTTTTCCTTCTTCCTCCCGCTCGACCGTAAGTACTGTACTGACAACTTGTCCTGTGGCTGCAATGTAAAGCAGCAGAGGCTCTTTGCTGATTGGGGCAGCAAGCACCGGCTGGGTGGAGAGCAGAGCTTTGAGCTCTGCAAATGCTGTGTCAGCTTCTGGAGTCCACTCGAACTTGTCAGACTTCTTCATCAGTCGGTAAAGAGGCAACGCCTTTTCACCGAGATGAGAAATGAATCGACTTAGAGCGGCCAAGCAGCCTGTAAGCTTTTGGACATCGTGCACGCGTACAGGACGCTTCATCCGGAGTACGGTGCCAACTTTTTCAGGATTGGCATCGATCCCCCGTTCGGAAACGAGAAAACCGAGTAACTTTCCACCTGGAACTCCGAACGTGCATTTTGATGGATTGAGCTTGATATCATACCTCCTGAGGTTGGCAAAGGTTTCAGCAAGGTCAGCCTGCAGGTCGGAACCTTTCCGTGACTTGACCACAATATCGTCCATGTATGCCTCCACATTCCGACTGATTTGAGTGAGTAGACACTTCTGAATCATTCTCATGAACGTGGCTCCGACGTTCTTGAGGCCGAACGGCATGGTGACGTAACAGAAGCATCCGAATGGAGTGATGAAAGCTGTTTTGATCTCGTCGGGTCCATACAGACGGATCTGATGGTACCTGGAATAGGCATCTAGAAAAGACAATCTCTCGCACCCCGCAGTCGAGTCAACTATTTGGTCGATGCGAGGGAGGGGAAAATGATCTTTCGGGCAGGCCCGATTGATGTGTTTGAAATCAATGCACATGTGAAGTGACTTGTCCTTCTTGGGGACCATGACAACATTGGCGAGCCACTCGGAGTGGTAAATCTCTCGGATGAACTCCGCTGCTAAGAGCCGAGCCACCTCCTCGCCAATAGCTTTCCTCTTCTGGACGGCGGACCGTCGAAGATGTTCTTTCACGGGCTTGAACTTCGGGTCGACCCATAGACGGTGCTCAGCCAGCCCCATGGGAACTCCAGGCATGTCAGAAGGCTTCCATGCGAAGACGTCCCAGTTCTCACGGAGGAACTGGATGAGCTCTTCTTCCTATTTGGAGTCGAGCGTCGTCGAGATGTGAGTCGGAGCAGCGTCGGGGTCGGTCGGGTGAATGTGAGCTGTCTTAGTTTCCCTGGACGACTGAAAAGCAGATTCTGAAGCAGGCTTCTTGGCCCATAGCAATTCACTCGGGTCAGCAGTCTTCTGGTACTCTTGCAGCTCAACAACTGCCATATGAGCGTCAGCAATCTTTGATCCTTTCTGAAAACACTCCTCAGCTTTGCTCCTATTGCCGATGACGGTGATCACACCTCTGGGGCCGGGCATCTTCAACTTGAGATACACGTAGCATGGTCGAGCCATGAAGCGTGCATAAGCTGGCCGGCCCAGGATAGCATGGTAAGCACTTTGGAAGTCCACAACCTCAAATGTCAATTTCTCCTTGCGGTAATTCTTTGAATCACCGAAAACCATGTCGAGAGCAATCTGGCCGAGTGACTCGGCTTTCTTTCCAGGAATGACTCCATGGAAGCTCATGTTGCTGGCGCAGAGCCTGGACATCGGAATGCCCATCCCTTTCAATGTTTCAGCATACAATATGTTCAGGCCACTACCACCATCCATCAGGGCTTTGGTCAGTCGAGTGCCTTCGACAATTGGGTCGACCACCAAAGCTTGCCTCCTAGGGGTGGCAATGTGCGTGGGGTGATCGGACTGGTCGAATGTGATGGCAGTCTGAGACCACTTCAGATAACTGGGTGTCGCCGGAGCAACCATATTCACCTCACGGTTAATGACTTTCAGTCGACTTTTGCTTTCAACATCAGCAAAAATCATCAGGGTGGAATTGATTTGGGGGTATCCATCATCACTGTCTTCCTTGTCCTCGACTCTGTCCGACTCTTTTTCCTTATCCTTGGGCTGTTTGCCCTGAAACTGTTGGATCAGGAGCCGACACTGTCGAGTGGTATGCTTTGGGTAAATAAAATTACCCTCTTCATCTTTCTTGGTGTGGATGTGACATGGCAGATCCAAAACATCGTTTCCATCCTGATCCTTGACTTTCTTGGGCTTCCAGGTGCCCTTGGGTTTTCCCATGAAGTTTCCCTGGGCTACGGCCAGGGCCTCCCCAGGAGCGGCTGGCTCGGCCTTCCGCTTCTGTTTTCGACTAGAGTTTCCTCCGGTTTCTTGGGCGACTGCCTTGTGCTTGCCACTCCGGAGTCGGTCCTCGTCTTCACCATTAGCATACTTGGTGGCAATCTCCATCATCCGATTCAGAGACATCTCTCCAGTTCGACCGAACTTTAGATTCAACTCTCTGTATTTAACGCCTTCCTTGAAGGCACAAACTGCTTGATGGTCTCGCACATTCTCAACCGAGTGATGCAGTGTGATCCACCTCTGGATGTATTCCCTCAGAGTTTCATTCGGCTTCTGCACGCAAGACCGCAACTCTGTAAGGCCTGCAGGTCATTTGCATGTTCCTTCAAAGGTTGTGACAAACACTCGGGAGAGGTCCTCCCAATTGTAAATGCTGCTGGGTGCCAACTGATTTAGCCACGCTCTGGCTGAGCCCTCTAACATGAGAGGCAAATGCTTCATGGCCACCTCATCATTGCCACCGCCAATCTGTACAGCCACTCGGTAATCTTTGAGCCAAGTGTCAGGCTTAGACTCACCGGTGAACTTGCTGATTCCAGTCGCCAGCCTGAAATTGGGAGGAATCACTGCGGCTCTGATGGCTCGACTGAAACACTCTGGCCCTGAAACACGTATTCTGCTGCTGGCGGGCGCATCTCTGTTCTGGCCTTCTCGATGAGCCCTGTTCCTGTCAACCAAGCCTTGCACGAGGACAGATCTCGCGTCAAAGCCTGGGTCCCTGGGGTCGACTGGAATCCTCTGCCCAATGCTATGGGGGCGCCTGTCATCTCGATGTCAAGGCGCATATGACCCACTCCTCGGGGGAGGGGTTGGCACTCGACGTCGATCATCACGATCGGATCGGTGATCATACTGCTCATTCCTCCTATACTGATCATGCCGGTCACCACGTCCGTCACGCCTCGGGGGCGACCGCGGGCTATGAGCCGACTGTACTGTATCTGTTGCAACGGATCGACTGTGGATCCTGTTCCGCGACTGAGAAACGGCGGAATTCTGGTTTCCCGCCGCCCGGAGCAACACTCTAATCTGCAACAAGCCCCTGCCAGCCTCCGACTGGGAGGGCTGAATTGATTCTGCTATACGGGCCGCAGCGGCCAAATTCTGAACTGGGGTTCGATATACCTGCGTCGGCGGGAAGAGCTGGCGCCGACTAGACTCAGGAGCCCGCTGACGCGCTCGCTCGTCGAGTGCTCGCTGGAGATTCTCCAGTCGAGTGCGCTCGGCCAAATTAGCCAAGCGCGCATCCTCCAAGGCCCGGGCCTCGGGGGACTCTCCGACGATAGGGGTGCGGAGGGCGTCCGTGTTCCGGCGGCGAAGCTCCTCTCGCTGTGATGACGTGAGAGGTTCGGGGAGATACTCATCGTGGGGATGCGACGGGTCGCCCCCACCCGCGCCTCCATCAGCGCGAGGGAAACCGGGAGGACTGTGCGTTCCATCGACCGCCAGAATCTCAGCCGCTGGGTCGCTGCTGTCGCACTCAGATGCGGTCTCCGCGGAGCCAGTCGACAGGTCGAACAGGCTGCAGAGGGATCCGTCGGGCTCGATTGCCGCGACTTGCGGGGCGGCCGATTGGCGAGCCACGGCATGCCTCACCCACCTCTGCAGTCTCGATCGACCGGAGCGCTTGCGCCGGTGGGAGACAGAGCGGGGAGACGATACGGGGGCCGACCGATACTGGGTCGACGGCTGCCGCAGGAGGACGCCATGAACGCATGCGCGGAAATGCGTCGCACCGCAGACGGGGAGCGCGTCGATGTCGAGTGGCGCCTCCTGAAGCCAGGCGGAGTCGTCGGCGATGAACGTGAGCGCGCCGAGACGGATCTCGCGGCCCTCCACCAAAACTCCGCGCGAAACCATGATCAAAGGGATCGGAAAAATCGCAACTTCTCCAATTAGGCGCTAAGATTCCTGCCCCACGGTGGGCGCCAACTGTCATGGTTCTAACTCTGACAGTGATGTAGGGGGGTATGTATGGAGAGGCTAGATCTTAGCTATTGGGAAGTTGTAAACACACCAAGATGTACGAGTTCAGGCCCTTCGTGGAGGAAGTAATAGCCCTACGTCTCGGTGCCCGGAGGTGGTCGACTGGATTACTGGTGTGTGAATAACAAGGGTGCGAACCCTTCATACTGAGGAGGGGGTGGCTTATATAGGGTTCGCCGGCCCTCTCCTGCCCTCAGTGATGCAGGGTTTAAGGTATATTTAAGGTTGGGCGTTACTGGTAACGCCCCTAATAAAGCGCTATAATGACCATAAAGACAACTTAATAGCCGACCGTTTGCCTGCGGAGTGACTTTAGGTCTTCTGGCTGTCGAGTGGTTGGCTTCATGGTCGAGTGATAGCTTCTTTGTCGAGTGTATTGAATCTGTCGAGTGGGACACCTCCAAGTCGATTGAAAAGGTGACTTCTTCTAGGGACGTCCTTGGGTAGGGCTCTTAGGACGGGTCCATGTACCTACCCTAGGTACGTAGCTCCATCAGGGGCGGCGCCCCCCCTTTTTCCTTCTCTCCTTCCCCCTCTCCTACTTGGACAAGGAAAGGGAGGGGAGTCCTACTCCCGGTAGGAGTAGGACTCCTCCTGCGCGCCTCCTACTAGGGTCGGCCGCACCCCCCCTTGGATCCTTTATATACGGAGGCAAGGGGCACCCCTAGACACAAGTTGATCCACGTGATCATATTCTTAGCCGTGTGCGGTGCCCCCTTCCACCATAGTCCTCGATAATATTGTAGTGGTGCTTAGGCGAAGCCCTGCGACGGTAGTACATCAAGATTGTCACCACGCCGTCGTGCTGACGGAACTCTTCCCTGACACTTTGCTGGATCGGAGTACGGGGATCGTCATCGAGTTGAACATGTGCTAGAACTCGGAGGTGCCATAGTTTCGGTGCTTGATCGGTCGGGCCGTGGAGACGTACGACTACTTCAACCAAGTTAACGCTTTCGTTGTCGATCTACAAGGGTACGTAGATCACACTCTCCCCCTCTCGTTGCTATGCATCATCATGATCTTGCGTGTGCGTAGGAATTTTTTTGAAATTACTACGAAACCCAACAGTGGCATCCGAGCCTAGGTTTTATATGTTGATGTTATATGCACGAGTAGAACACAAGTGAGTTGTGGGCGATATAAGTCATACTGCTTACTAGCATGTCATACTTTGGTTCGGCGGTATTGTTGGATGAAGCGTCCCAGACCGACATTACGCGTACGCTTACGCGAGACCGGTTCTCCCGACGTGCTTTGCACATAGGTGGCTTGCGGGTGACAGTTTCTCCAACTTTAGTTGAACAGAGTGTGGCTACGCGCGGTCCTTGCGAAGGTTAAAACAGCACCAACTTGACAAACTATCGTTGTGGTTTTGATGCGTAGGTAAGATTGGTTTGCATTGAGCATGAATATGATTTGATCATGTATATTGTAATATGGTTATTCATTTAAGTAAGAGAATAAATTGTTGTTCTGTTTACATGAATAAAACCTTATATGGTTACACACCCAATGAAAATAGTTCGTTGGATCTCGATCGTAGTGATACACATAATCATAATATTGAAACCAAAAGATGCAAAGTTAATAATGATAGTGCAACTTATTTGTGGCACTGGCGTTTAGGTCATATTGGTGTAAAGCGCATGAAGAAACTCCATGCTAATGGGTTTTTGGAATCACTTGATTATGAATCAGTTGATGCTTGTGAACCATGCCTCATGGGCAAGATGACTAAAAACGCCGTTCTCCGGAACTATGGAGCGAGCAACTGACTTATTGGAAATAATACATACCGATGTATGAGATCCGATGAGTGTTAAGGCTCGCGGTGGGTATCATTATTTTCTGACCTTCACAGATGATTTGAGCAGATATGGGTATATCTACTTAATGAAACACAAGTCTGAAACATTTGAAAATTTCAAAGAATTTCAGAGTGAAGTAGAAAATCATCGTAACAAGAAAATAAAAGTTTCTACGATATGATGGCAGAGGTAAAATATTTGAGTTACGAGTTTGGCCTTCAGTTAAAACAATGTGAAATAGTTTTACTACTCACGCCACCTGGAACACCACAACATAATGGTGTGTCCGAACATCATAACCGTACTTTATTAGATATGGTGCGATCTATGATGTCTCTTATCGATCTACCACTATCGTTTTGGGGTTATGCATTAAAGACAGTTGCATTCACGTTTAAAAGGGCACCATCTAAGTCCGTTGAGACGACACAATCTGAACTGTGCTTTGGCAAGAAACCAAAGTTGTCATTTCTTAAAGTTTGGTATTGTGATGCTTATATGAAAAAGTTTCATCCTGATAAGCTCAAACCCAAATCGGAGAAATATATCTTCATAGGATACTGTTGGGTACACCTTCTATCAAAAATCCGAAGGCAAGACTTTGTTGCTAAATTTGGAGTTTTTCTAGAGAAGGAGTTTCTCTCGAAAGAAGTGAGTGGGAGGAAAGTAGAACTTGATGAGGTAACTGTACCTGCTCCCTTATTGGAAAGTAGTTCATCACAGAAATCTGTTCCTGTGACTACTACACCAATTAGTGAGGAAGCTAATGATGATGATCATGTAACTTCAGATCAAGTTACTACCGAATCTCGTAGGTAAACCAGAGTGAGATCCGCACCAGAGTGGTACGGTAATCCTGTTCTGGAAGTCATGTTACTAGACCATGACGAACTTGCGAACTATGAGGAAGCGATGATGAGCCCAGATTCCGCGAAATGGTTTGAGGCCATAAAATTTGAGATATGATCCATGTATGAGAACAAAGTATGGACTTTGATGGATTTGCCCGATGATCGGCAAGCCATAGAAAATAAATGGATCTTCAAGAGGAAGAGGGACGCTGATAGTAGTGTTACTATCTACAAAGCTAGAATTGTCGCAAAAGGTTTTCGACAAGTTCAAGGTGTTGACTACGATGAGATTTTCTCACTCGTATATATGCTTAAGTCTGTCCGAATCATGTTAGCAATTGCCGCATTTTATGAAATCTGGCAAATGGATAAACAAAACTGCATTCCTTAATGGATTTCTTAAAGAAGAGTTGTATATGATGCAACCAGAAGGTTTTGTCAATCCTAAAGGTGTTAACAAAATATGCAAGCTCCAATGATCCATCTATGGACTGGTGCAAGCATCTCGGAGTTGGAATATACGCTTTGATAAGTTGATCAAAGCATATAGTTTTATACAGACTTACGGTGAAGCCTGTATTTACAAGAAAGTGAGTGGGAGCACTACAACATTTCTGATAAGTATATGTGAACAACATATTGTTGATCGGAAATAATGTATAATTTTCTGGAAAGCATAAAGGAATATTTGAAAGGAGTTTTTCAAAGAAAGAGCTTGGTAAAGCTGCTTACATATTGAGCATCAAGATCTATAGAGATAGATCAATACGCTTGATAAGTTTTTTCAATGAGTACATACCATGACAAGATTTTGAAGTAGTTCAAAATGGAACAGTCAAAGAAAGAGTTCTTGCCTGTGTTGCAAGGTGTGAAATTGAGTAAGACTCAAAGCCCGACCACGGCAGAAGATAGAAATAGAATGAAAGTCATTCCCTATGCCTCAGCCATAGGTTCTATAAAGTATGTCATGTTGTGTACCAGATCTATTGTATACCCTACACTGTGTTAAGCAAGGGAGTACAATAGTGATCTAAGAGTAGATCACTGGACAGCGGTCAAAATTATCCTTAGTGGAATAAGTAAATATTTCTCAATTATGGAGCTGACAAAAAGGTTCGTCGTAAAAAGTTACGTTGATGCAAGTTTTTACACAGATCTGGATGACTCTAAGTCTCGATCTAGGTACATATTGAAAGTGGGAGCAATAAGCTAGAGTAGCTCCGTGCAGAGCATTGTTGACATAGAAATTCGCAAAAAAATTACGGATCTGAATGTGACAGACTCGTTGACTAAAATTATCTCACAAGCAAAACATGATCACACCTTAGTACTCTTTGGGTGTTAATCACATAGCGATGTGAACTACATTACTGACTCTAGTAACCCTTTGGGTGTTGATCACATATCGATGTGAACTATGAGTGTTAATCACATGGTGATGTGAACTATTGCTGTTAAATCACATGGCGATGTGAACTAGATTATTGACTCTAGTGCAAGTGGGAGACTGAAGGAAATATGCCCTAGAGGCAATAATAAAGTTATTATTTATTTCCTTATATCATGATAAATGTTTATTATTCATGCTAGAATTGTATTAACCGGAAACATAATACTTGTGTGAATACATAGACAAACAAAGAGTCACTAGTATGCCTCTACTTGACTAGCTCGTTAATCAAAGATGGTTATGTTTCCTAACCATAAACAAAAGAGTTGTTATTTGATTAACGGGATCACATCATTAGGAGAATGATGTGATTGACATGACCCATTCCATTAGCTTAGCACCCGATCGTTTAGTATGTTGCTATTGCTTTCTTCATGACTTATACATGTTCCTATGCCTATGAGATTATGCAACTCCCGTTTGCCGGAGGAACACTTTGTGTGCTACCAAACGTCACAACGTAACTGGGTGATTATAAAGGAGCTCTACAGGTGTCTCCAAAGGTACATGTTGGGTTGGCGTATTTCGAGATTAGGTTTTGTCACTCCAATTGTCGGAGATGTATCTCTGGGCCCTCTCGGTAATGCACATCACATAAGCCTTGCAAGCATTGCAACTAATGAGTTAGTTGTGAGATGATGTATTACGGAACGAGTAAAGAGACTTGCCGGTAACAAGATTGAACTAGGAATTAAGATACCGACGATCGAATCTCGGGCAAGTAACATACCGATGACAAAGGGAACAACGTATGTTGTTATGTGGTCCGACCGATAAAGATCTTCGTAGAATATGTGGGAGCCAATATGAGCATCCAGGTTCCGCTATTGGTTATTGACTGGAGACGTGGCTCGGTCATGTCTACATTGTTCTCGAACCCGTAGGGTCCGCACGCTTAAGGTTTCGATGACAGTTATATTATGAGTTTATGAGTTTTGATGTACTGAAGTTAGTTCGGAGTCCCAGATGTGATCACGGACATAACGAGGAGTCTCGAAATGGTCAAGACATAAAGATTGATATATTGGAAGGCTATATTCGGACACCGGAAGTGTTCTGGGGAAGTTTCGGATAAAACCGAAGCACCGGGGGGTTACTGGAACCCCCCGGGGGGTTAATGGGCCTCATGGGCCTAAAGTGGAGGAGAGGAGGGGCTGCCAGGGCAGGCCACGCGCCCCCTCTCCCCCTAGTCCGAATTGGACAAGGAGGGAGGGGCGGCGCCCCCCCTTTTTCCTTCTCTCCTTCCCCCTCTCCTACTTGGACAAGGAAAGGGAGGGGAGTCCTACTCTCGGTAGGAGTAGGACTCCTCCTGCGCGCCTCCTACTAGGGCCGGCCGCACCCCCCCCCCTTGGATCCTTTATATACGGAGGCAAGGGGCACCCCTAGACATAAGTTGATCCACGTGATCATATTCTTAGTCGTGTGCGGTGCCCCCTTCCACCATAGTCCTCGATAATATTGTAGCGGTGCTTAGGCGAAGCCCTACGATGGTAGTACATCAAGATCGTCACCACGCCGTCGTGCTGACGGAACTCTTCCCCGACACTTTGCTGGATCGGAGTCCAGGGATCGTCATCGAGCTGAACGTGTGCTAGAACTCGGAGGTGCCGTAGTTTCGGTGCATGATCGGTCAGGCCGTGGAGACATACGACTACATCAACCAAGTTAACGCTTCCGTTGTCGATCTACAAGGGTACGTAGATCACACTCTCCCCCTCTCGTTGCTATGCATCACCATGATCTTGCGTGTGCGTAGGAAATTTTTTGAAATTACTACGAAACCCAACAATATGATGGCGGTTTACCATGTAAACCGTGCCGGGTTATAATAAACACCGTGTTACTCCGTAATAGGATGTTAACAAATATCAAACTGAGGAAATAGTCTCCGGATTAAAATGGACCGTGTACCATCAATAGACAGTGTGAACCGGTTTAAAATTTTGTCGGTTTAAAAAACGCAATAAAAAGAAAGAAATATCTTTCAAAGAAAAAGTGTAAAGCAAAGGCAATGACAAAACCGTTTGCAAAAAGAGGCTTATTTGAGCTGATCAGATGGCGTTACCATGGTCAAACATGACCAAGCTCCCGATAGGTGTAGCTATGGTTCAAGTCAGCCAGGTACCCAAATGAAACCGTGGCATTTATGCCGATAAAGTGGCATGGCAATGGTTCGGGTTCGACCAAGCCCCCAAGTGATTCTGTGGCCTTAGGCCGATCAAGAGGCATGACTGGTTCAGACGTGACCAAGTCCCCAAGTGATCTGGTGGCTCTCGCCTATCAAGAGGTATTGCATTGGTTCGGACACGACCAAGCCCCCAAGTGATATAACATGATGCTTTTGAAAAGCTAACTCAAGGGGTAAACCGGAGGCCGCTTTAGAACAACTCCGTGTAACCACACATGATGTAAAAGAACAGATACCCCGCTTTAGCTGAGGTTCCGGTTTATTATATTTAATCATAATATATACATCGTCGTAATATGTACATAAGTAGAGCCAATGGCTCAGGTATAGTAAGGCCGAAGATGAGCTATGTTCCACGGCCTGTTGGTCTCCTCCTCTGATGTACGTGAGTCTTTATGCTCTCGAATATTGATCAGATAGTATGACCCGTTGTGTAGATTCTTGCTGACCACAAAAGGTCCCTCCCAAGGTGGGGATAGCTTATGCATATCAGTCTGGTCTTGGATGAGCCGAAGCACCAAATCTCCCTCTTGAAAGGTTCTAGTTTTAACTCGGCGACTGTGATAACGACGAAGATCCTGTTGGTAAATCGCTGAGCGAGCAGCTGCTATGTGACGCTCTTCATCCAACCGGTCCAAAGCATCTTGCCGTGTTGTCTCGTTGTCCGCTTCAACATAAGCCGTCACACGAGGTGAATCATGACAGATATCACTGGGAAGAACCGCCTCCGCTCCATAGACCATGAAGAATGGTGTGTATCCTGTTGATCTGTTGGGTGTGGTATTGATGCTCCATAACACAGATGGTAATTCTTCAACCCAACAACCCGGTGTTCTCTGCAAAGGAACCATAAGCCGGGGCTTGATGCCTCTCAAAATCTCTTGATTAGCCCTTTCTGCTTGACCATTGGACTGTGGGTGTGCCACTGATGAAACGTCAAGCCGGATGTGCTCCCGTTCGCAGAACTCCTTCATGGCACCCTTGGACAAATTGGTACCATTATCTATGATGATACTGTGTGGAAAACCAAACCGGAAAATCACTTTTTTGATAAAATGAACCGCCGTGGCCGCATCACACTTGCTAACCGGTTCTGCCTCCACCCACTTTGTGAACTTGTCAACCGCCACCAGGAGGTGGGTCTTCTTATCTTTGGACCTTTTGAAAGGCCCAACCATATCCAGCCCCCAAGTCGCAAACGGCCAAGTAATTGGAATCATTCTCAATTCTTCAGCCGGCACATGAGCACGTCTTGAAAACTTTTGGCAACCGTCACATCTTCTGACCAGATCTTCCGCATCAGCATGAGCAGTTAACCAATAGAAGCCATGGCGAAACGCTTTAGCTACCAAAGATTTTGAACCAGCGTGGTGACCACAATCTCCTTCGTGGATCTCACGCAAAATTTCACAGCCTTTTTCAGGAGACACACAGCGTTGAAACGCCCCTGATATACTGCAATGATGCAACTCGCCATTGACAATAGTCATGGACTTGGACCGCCGGACTATCTGTCGGGCCAGAATCTCATCCTCTGGTAACTCGCCCCGGTTCATGTACGCCAGGTAAGGAAGCGTCCAATCCGGAATGACATGAAGAGCTGCCACCAATTGAGCCTCCGGATCAGGAATAGCCAAATCCGCTTCACCAGGGAGCTTGACCGACAGGTTGTGCAGCACATCCAGAAAAACGTTGGGCGGGACCGGTTTGCGCTGAGAGCCCAGCCGGCTTAAAACGTCCGCCGCTTCATTCTTCCATCGGTCCACGTGGTCCACCTGATAGCCTTTAAAGTGACCTGCAACAATATCCACCTCACGACGATATGCTGCCATGAGTGGGTCCTTGGAGTCCCAAGTGCCAGACACTTGTTGAGCCACAAGGTCCGAGTCACTGAAGCACTTAACTCGACTTAGATTCATCTCCTTAGCCATCCGGAGACCATGGAGCAAGGCTTCATACTCAGCTCCATTGTTAGTACAAGGGAACATTAAGCGGAGAACGTAACAAAAGTTATCACCTCGTGGGGAAGTTAATACGACTCCAGCCCCGAGCCTTCCAATTGCCTGGATCCGTCAAAATGGATGGTCCAATATGTGTGATCCGGCTTTTCATCAGGTGCTTGCAGTTCCGTCCAAACATTGATGAAATCAATAAGTGCTTGAGACTTAACCGCCGTCCGAGGCACATACTTCAATCCGTGAGGCCCAAGCTCTATAGCCCACTTGGCAATCCGGCCAGTCGCTTCCCGGTTCTGGATGATATCCCCCAAAGGAGCAGAACTGACCACCGTAATTGGGTGCCCTTGGAAGTATTGCTTAAGCTTCCGGCTTGCCATAAAAACTCCGTACACCAGCTTCTGCCAATGCGGATACCTTTGCTTGGACTCAATGAGTACATCGCTGATATAATAGACCAGACGTTGAACCGGATGCTCCTTACCTGCCTCCTTTCGCTCCACCACAATAGCCATGCTGACCGCACGAGCATTAGCAGCAACATATAGCAGTAACGGCTCCTTGTCAATGGGAGCGGCGAGCACAGGCGGATTGGCCAATTGCCACTTTAAGTCCTCAAATGCTTCATCAGCAGCAGAACTCCACACGAACTAATCCGTCTTCTTCAACATCTGGTACAAAGGGATTGCCTTCTCACCAAGGCGGCTGATAAACCGGCTTAACATGGCAATCCGGCCTGCCAGGCGTTGAACATCATTGATACACTTCGGTTTAGCCAGGGAGGTGATGGCTGTGATCTTCTCCAGATTAGCCTCAATTCCCCTGTTGGACACCAGAAAACCCAATAACTTGCCCGCCGGTACACCAAAGACACACTTGTCCGGATTAAGCATCATCTTGTATGTCCTTAGGTTATCAAAGGTTTCCTTGAAATCGTCAACCAGAGTCTCCTTCTCCCTGGACTTAACCACGATATCATCCACGTAAGCATGCACATTACGGCCAATCTGCTTGTGAAGACAATTTTATACACACCGTTGATAAGTTTCCTGGGCACTTTTGAGCCCAAAGGGCATAGACACATAGCAGAAGGCTCCAAAGAGAGTTATGAATGCCGTCTTCTCCTGGTCCTTAACTGCCATTTTGATCTAATGATAGCCAGAATATGCATCCAAAAAACTTAAACGCTCACAACCCGCCGTAGCATCAATGATTTGATCAATACGGGGGAGGGCAAAAGGATCTGCTGGACAAGCCTTGTTAAGATCTATGTAATCCACACACATGCGCCAGGTGCCGTTTTTCTTAAGGACTAGCACCGGATTGGCAAGCCACTCAGGGTGAAAAACATCAACAATAAAACCAGCTGCTAAGAGCCTGGCTACCTCTTCTCCAATCGCCTTGCGTCTTTCTTCATTAAACCGGCGGAGGAACTGTTTCACCGGTTTGTATTTAGGATCCACATTAAGGGTGTGCTCAGCGAGTTGCCTCGGTACACCTGGCATGTCAGAGGGCTTCCATGCAAAAATGTCCCGATTCTCACGGATGAACTCGATGAGCGTGCTTTCCTATTTTGGATCCAAGTTGGCACTGATGCTGAACTACTTGGACGAATCGCCAGGTACGAAGTCAACAAACTTAGTTTCTGCTGCCGATTTGAACTTCAGGGCCGGATCATGCTCCGTAGTTGGCTTTTTTAATGGAGTCATGTCCGCCGGATCAACACTGTCCTTATAATACTTCAGCTCATCGGTGGCACAAACCGACTCTGCGTAAGCCGCATCTCCTTCCTCGCACTCCAAAGCGATTTTATGGCTTCCGTGAACCGTTATTGTCCCCTTGTAACCCGGCATATTGAGCTGCAAATACACATAACAGGGCCGTGCCATAAACTTGGCGTAGGCCGGTCGCCCAAACAGGGCGTGATATGGACTTTGGATTTTCACCACTTCAAACGTTAATGTCTCCGACCTGGAATCATGATCATCTCCAAAGGCCACTTCCAGAGCTATCTTACCAATAGGATATGCTGACTTGCCAGGTACTACACCGTGGAACACCGTATTAGATGGTTTGAGATTTTTATCTGTTAGTCCCATATGACGGAAGGTCTCATAGTATAAGATATTAATGCTGCTCCCTCCATCCATGAGCACTTTGGTGAACTTGTAACCTCCCACCTGAGGTGCCACCACCAGAGCCAACTGACCCAGATTATCAACCTGGGGAGGGTGATCCTCTCTGCTCCATATGATTGGCTGTTCAGACCAGCATAAATAACGGGGCACGGCCGGTTCAACAGAGTTGACTATCCGCCTCTGAACCTTCCGATCTCGCTTTTCCAAGCTAGTGGTGAAGACATGGTACTGCCCACTATTCAACTGCTTTGGGTTGCTCTGGTAACCTGACTGTTGCTGCTGCTGGTTATAACCACCCTGGTTGTTCTGATTATTTTGATTATTATGTCCGCCCGGATTACCATTAAATCCTGAACCAGAATTTCCTCCACCGTAACCCAGCCCGGATCCTGAGCCATCGCCGGAGTCGTGATCATACTAGAAAGCATTAGAATTCTTGAACTCCTGCATAATAAAGCAATCCTTCCAAAGGTGGTTTGCTGGCACCTCCTTCGTCCCATGTCTTGGACAGGGCTGGCTCAGTAGATAATTTAGGCGATCCGGGTTAGGGTTGGGTGCCCCACTGCAATTTTTCGGCTTACCCTTGCGTCGCTGGCCATTGTCCTGCGCATTGGTATTAGCCACAAAGTCCATATTACCATCCGCTTTACGCTTGCCTCCACCACCATTGCCTGCCCAGTGATGCTGCTGACCTTTGGAGTTGTTGTTCCTCTTTCCCTTCCCTGCCTTGTCATCATCAGATTCGGGATCCTTGGTGCTATCAGAAACAGCATACTTTACCAAAGCAGCCATGAGGGTCCCCATGTCAGTGCAATGGCGCTTCATCCGTCCCAACTTCAGTTTTAGGGGCCCAAACCGGCAGTTGCCTTCTAGGGTTAAGACTGCGGTGTCAGCGTTGATGCGGTCTGATGAATGCAACACTTGTGAGACCCGGCGCACCCAATGAGTCGTCGATTCTTCTTCCTCCTGGACACAGGAAGCTAAGTCTACTATCGACATGGGCTGCTTACATGTATCTTTGAAATTATTGATAAACCGGGCTCGTAATTGGGCCCATGAACTGATAGAATTGGCCGGTAAGCTTTTTAACCAAGTGCGGGCCGTTCCTTCAAGCATCATGGTGAAGTATTTCGCACATGCCGCATCATCCACATCCAGCATCTCCATGGCCATCTCATAGCTCTCCACCCATGTCTCTGGGGGTTGATCCGCCGTGTAATTTGGTACCTTGCGCGGGCCCTTGAAATCCTTGGGTAGGCGCACATTGCATAAAGCGGGGACAAGGCAAGGCACCCCCAAAGAGCTAGAAGTAACACCGGGTTCGACCGAAACAGTTGGACGAACCGGCGTAAGCTGCCGAGCCTGATATTGTGCGGCTAACTCGGCCTCCCTGCGTGCTCGGGCCCGGTCCACCACTTCCTGAGCGTTATCAGCACCACCCGCCGGGTTGTTGCCGCGGGGTGCTCCACGTCGTTCATTACTTGACACTGTCGGTTCCTCCATACGCCTGCTATAGATTCCGCTTGGGCGAGGGGTCGAGTGGATCCGGTCGCGGCTGTATGAGTATGCTTCCTGTTGGTCCAGAGCTGTCCTAAGAAGCTCCTTGACCCGTCGCGTCTCTATCGCCTGCGGTGAGTCACCTTCAATTGGAATGGCCTCCAGCCATGCAGCAGCTGCGACGAGATTGTCCATTGGGTTGGAGTAGTGACCTGGAGGTGTTGAAACATCCTGAGGTATAACGGTGTTTTGACGAGGCGGATCCATCCGATGAGGTTGAACCGACGCACCGGTCCCAGGAGCTTCCGCCCGGTTTCCCTTCAGCGGATTACTCGTTCCTGCTCCCGGGGTGTTGAAAAGGTCTCTGGCCTCGAAAACCGGAGGCAAACGGGATCGGTACTTCCTCCTCATGACTTCATGCGACGCGTTCTGGTCCAACATGAGCCTGTAAGCTTGCGCGTCTAGAGCGGCCCGCTCTGCGGCCATCCTGGTATCCTCAGCTGCCAGGTCCGCCTTGGCCTGGGCGATCTGTTCCCTTACCTTTGCAATCTCCGCGTTGTGGACGTCGTGATCCGCCGGATTAGCTTCCGCCATAAGCACAGCCAATGCATCGAATAGCTCTGATAGAACTTGAGCCGGCGGGCGCACAGGGACTCCTGCCCCGGC
This sequence comes from Triticum timopheevii, assembly GCA_963921465.1. NCBI lineage: Eukaryota > Viridiplantae > Streptophyta > Magnoliopsida > Poales > Poaceae > Triticum > Triticum timopheevii. Next base: position 740,142,486 of record OY997267.1, read on the forward strand.
AGCCATCGCCGCTGCTGAATCGGAGGCTATTGCCGCAGCGGTCGAAGAATGAAGCGCTGCTTGTGTGCTGGCCATGAATATTCCAACTCCGTTGGGCAGATCAGAGGGGTCCGGAATACTGTCGCCGTCGGAACAGCCCCCAATCCGGCCATCTTGTAGCTGATATAGAGATTCGGTTTCTCCGATTGATGACTCATCGCCGGAGTAAATGACGGTCCCGCCGCCAGATCCTGGTCCATCCTCATGACCTCCTCCATGGATGACTCCCACGAACGCACGCTTCATGGCCGGTTTAACCCGGGCAGATCGCGCACGCTGAGCCGTTTCGACGAGGTCGGTGCAGATATCCGGCTCAGGGCCCGGTTCTCCGATCTTGCCAATGAAAACATGTATGCCACCAAAGGGGACCCGGTACCCGTACTCAACTGAGCCGGCCTCGGGGCCCCAGCCTGCATCGTCGATGTAGAGCTTGCCGCGACGACTCTTAGTCATCCGGCCTACAGCGTAGCCCTCGAGTCCTTCAAAGCGGCCCTCCAAGAACTTGAAACCATCGTGCGATAGCCCCACGGTGGGCGCCAACTGTCGTGGTTTTGTCAAGGCAAATGTCCTAGAGAAAGGACTTAGTCATGGAGCCATCGCGACGGGTTAGCTTGAAGGGGTTAAAGCAGACACGGGGACGCAAGAGAGTTTATACTAGTTCGGCCCCTTCGATGAAGGTAAAAGCCTACATCTAGTTGTGATGGAATTGATGGGGTTTTGATGACCAGGGAGCAAACAAGCTTCGCCTATGTCTTGAGTTGTTGTCTCTTCTCCTTGAACCGCCGCCGGGTCGTCCCCTTATATACACGGGTGACGCCCGTCGGTTCACAGAGTCCCAATACCGGCTCATAGATGTGTCCGGTTTGGTCTCTACTTATTCCTAACTTACAATACAAGTTAAATACTAACGCCGGTTTACGGCTACAGGCCTTGAACCGGCTATGGGCCTTGAGCCCTCATCTGCCTTCTTGGGCTTTAACATATTTAACTACTGACGAAGTTAACCCGTCCCAGATAGGCCGGTTTACGCCCAGTAGTGATATCCCCAACAGGTAGGGTATGCGTGTGTGCGTTCATAGTGGAGTGTATGCGTATATGTATGAGTGCTTATGTTTGTACTGTGTTGAAAAAAAGATCACCCATCGTTATCTTTTGCGTTTCTTTCTGCTTGTAGTTGTAAGACTTTGTGTTTTTCTTTTGCAGGAAAGACTTTATGTTTTTTTAATGTAAAATAGAGATCAGAGAGTCGAGCTCTTCTTATAAATAACTAGTAAGCTTGCACGTGCAACGCACATCTCACTTGTCATCAAATAATTATCAAAATACGGGTTGATATTTACATAGTTTTTCATTCATACATGATATATCTCCAATAATAATGTTTTTCACGTTGCACCAACATAAATTCTTTTCCCAAGAAATGACTTTCATGTTGTTGTGGACGTAAAAAAAATTGTCGCTATATACACCATCCTGTTCATGCTATTGTCGGAGAATATTTGTCAAAATTTTGTCACAGAATAGTTTTGTACGACAGAAATGACAAATCAAGTTTGTTGGGAAAAAGTTTTGGAACGTTTTAACTTTTTCTGAATTTAAAATAAAATAAAATACATAACCAGATGTAATTACCACCATGTTCCAAAGGGTATTTTCCATGTATGATAATATTTGATATGCCACAATGCTTCTTTATTTCTCAATTATCATCATAAACAAATCAATAAAATGGACATCAAACTAAAATGGTACTTATAATAGACTCAAGGGATCATCACTATCTTTTAGCAGTTCATGACATAATACAACAATTGATCTGAATACGGCAATTTACTCTAGGGTAGCCGTACAAACATGCTAATCTTCACTGGCAAGAAAACAATATTTTTCATATAGTCAAAACCTCCTGAACAGCAAGATATTAATCGGATGTCATCATGTTACTGAACCTGTCATACAAAGCATTGAAAAATGATGAATGATTTAGAAGTTGATCTGTTGATCAATATACTTTGGCACTGGTTGTACTGAATATTAATTCCAAACAAAAATCTAAAAAAGGCACAATAAATCAGGTTGCACACAAAACTCCATTTATGCATCACATATTTTCAACGTGATCATGAATTTACCTGAAAAAACAATCAAGAGGAAGACTCATCCAATAATCCATGAAAACATTGCAACGAAAGCCTACTGGTAAGGCGTTTCTAGTACTCTTCTTGAGAAACTTCTCCTTTTCCCTCTCCCTTCTCCAATTCTTTGCTTCCCGTGCCTCCCACTTCTCCTCTTTCCTCAAACGCTCCTCTTCAGTTTCTTGAAAAATCAAGAACTGGAACTCCTGTTTCAACACACTTCAGAAAGTGGCAAAGCTTTGCATACCCATTGCCTAGTCTCAAAGTGAAACTGCTTTGGATATAAAGGTTATAGACTTCGCTCCATACGGAATAAGGACTATGCATCAAATATTCAGTACTAAATGTAATTCTGCTACCACAAATTATATATGTTCTATTTGTAAAATTTGTCGTACTCCTCATACCATAGGTGCAATGTCACAGGCAAGGTTATGAGATCATTTTTACGGTTAGAAACTTACACTTCAAATATTTAAGAGGTTAGTAAGCAAAAGGTTGTCTGATGCAGTGTCCTCAGTTCTCCCGGGCCAATCAAAATGCTTGAACAGTGCACCCTGATGTAGCATTGGTTCCGTTGGATTCCATTCAGCCATGTGCTTCTAGAATAGGCGGAACCTGCACCACATCGTGCCCATCCAAATATAAGCATTAAAAAATATTTTAGAATAGGATTAAATAATCTTGCTTCTATGGAAATAATGCATTCTAATCCTCGGCAACATAGCTCTGTATTCAATCTGAGGCCACCATAATCAATATAAATATATTCATCGTAACTACCAAAGCATTGTAGTACACTGTATAATGATCTGAACCACCAAATCATTAATGAATATTTTTTATTATGTGTCTAGTAAGCACGACAAAGGGAAAGTATACTAACAATACGAGATGGCGGGCATCAACATGCAGAATCTCATCTGTGTTTATTTCTCTCCAATTCCATCATTCTTAAAGCTTATTATGAAATGCAAACCAGTAGCTAATATTCACATTGTTATATTACATATGTACAACGCAATCAAACCTGTTTTGATATTTATATATTAATTATTATCCACGAAATATTAAAACTACATCTAATCAAATGTGCTTAAAATGGTTCACTACTAATAGGGGTAGGTGGGCCTAAAACTGCCAATGCCGGTCCCAAACCCGAAAAAGGTGGAGGGGGCAAAAACTAATTAACACTGCACCTTAAGATGAGAGGTACATCATGAAAAGAAATAATTGTACTTCACACAGGAAAACGGGCCTGCAGAAATTGGTAGCAGTGAAATGTGTACCTTCTTGAGATTGTAGCCATTTATAAATTAGTATTGGATAGTAAGAACAATCTGAAACTGCACCAAGCAATTGATTTTTGGCTCAATGAAGAAGATGCTCAGCAGACATTTCGAGCAGAGAGCCTGCAGATTTGGAGCAGAGACAATTGAGCAATCATCGAGCGAATAACAGATCCACTAACCCTTTGAGTCTGGGTGACAATAAAGAGAAAAGTGCCTATTCTGCATAACAATTCTAGAACAAAATACAGTAAACTCAGCAGAAAGTTAAAGGCTGCACTTTGTATGTGAAATGAAATTGCCAGATGATGACATACCCGAGGGAGGCACTTAAATATTTGTTTCATGTCCTCCTCAAAATTTGGCACAAGTTTGCTTTCAGCTTCATCAATTATAAGCCACTGCGACACAGGGTGAATCTTACTGCAACAATTGTAGCGAATTTATCATCAGCCAATACCATGTCTAAACCGCTCTGAAATAGAAAGGTAAACATAAGTTTATCAAATTTTGCTTCTTGCTTGCTCCATGTTTCTGAATTTCTAAAAGTACTGCGTCAAAAAGTTTCTGAATTATGCAAGTGTGTGCTGAATTTTTAAAGTTTCTGAATTTCTAAAATTATGCAACAGTTTGCTGGAGTACTGCCTGTTCATGTCAATTGATGGCCACTGTTGTTAATGATCATACAAAGTCTTTCACTTCTATGGAGTCTAAATATTGCCATGCTTCTACGAATCACAAATTCTGCAGAAGGTTGATGGTCATAACTGTTATTGATCATACAGTGTCTTTTGCTTCTGAATTACTTCTGCTCACATTTTGTTAAAGAATGACAAAATGCACAGGTCAAGATAAACAACTTCTGTTGACAATATTGAACCCAAATTTGAACCTGGGTCCATAAAATAAGTGCTGCTGCAAACTTCCAGAGTTGAGACAGAAAATTGAACAAAATCTAGAATTCATGAATAAAAAAATAGTCCAAACATGCAGATTACGAGCAGATTCTAGAAATGGCACGCATTACCTTTCCAACATTGGAGGCAACGTCAGGGAAGCAAGGGGAGGAGGAGGACAGCCAGACGTAGGGGAGAATGGAGAGGCAAGAGGTGGCAATCGGGACGCTAGCCCGGACGAGAAAGGTGCAGCGCTTGTGTGTGAAGCGGCGGCAGGCACACAAGCTAGGTCGGCCAGGAGAACGACCTCTGGAGAGATCTCGAAGGAAAGGAGGTCGGCGGGAGGAAAGCAAGCGGCGTCCGGCACAGCGCAGTACCACACCCCAGCGGTGGCGAGCCACCCCGTCGGACGGCGACGGTGGCCCTCCACCAGCATATGCAATAATCAGATGTTGGAACAGCATGTGCAATGTGCGACCACAGAGTTCAGAGGAAGCAACATAGATAAAGTGCAGGATTGGAAGTCGAGCAATACATATATTTGCATCTGTTTTAACCGTGGCATTCTATGAAGCAAGCCTAGAACTGACAAGCCTAGAATTGACAGCAGCATAAACAACAGAACAAATTAGAAGGTATTGAACATCCGTACAATTACCAAAAATTGTGACTGCAAGCAGGAAGAATGTGAGGGCAAAGCACCTGCAGCGTGGAGCTCCCGCGTGGGCTGTGTCCTGGCAGCGCGTGGACGGCGCGGCGGTCCAGGCGGCGCAAGCGGTGGACAGCTCGGCGGTCCGGGCGACGCGGGTGCGGACGGCGCGACGGCGTGGACGGCGCGGCGGCGCGTGGACGACGCGGGTGCGGACGGCGTGGACGGCGCGGCGGCAGATGGCGTGGACGGCGCGTGTGCGGACGGCGGACGGCGTGGAGGGCGCGGCGGCGGTGGCTGGTGCGGAGGTCGTACGGAAGAGGTGGGGGCGAGGTGTGGGGCAGTGGCCAAACTGCCCCGACGGCGTGGTAGCGAGAGGCAGCGACGTGTTCGAGACGATGTTGCCCAATGGCATGGTGGGTAATTAATTAAGGCAATGGCATGATGGATAATTAAAGCATAGTAGATAATAATTAAGACCATCAGATTGGAAGTTTCGATGGCTAGGATGATTTGGTTCTCCGCCCTTTCTTTTTTTATAAGAATAGTAGATAATAATTAATTGTGCCTAGCCTGTTTTTCCGGCGCGCTCTCTTGGCCAGGTTGGGTCACGCTGAAAACCTAACGAACGTCGCTCGATCGAACACTCTTAGCGAAAGCTTCGTCTTCGTTCTGCACGTAGTTTCCTGTATTTGTATTGAGGGTGGTACGTAAATTGTTTTAACACGTGACACACGTGTAAGCTACGTAAACTTAATGTATGTGGATTGTTTTTTTGTCGATCCATTATTGTGGTGTGCTGGGAGCCCGTTTCGCTTCATTGTTTCTAGATGTAGCAGATTTGCTATTTTTACATCTAGATGTGAAATAGTCACCTCATATCTAACTCTCTAACCATGTGATTTAGACATCAAGATTTCTATTTTTTGGTCTTTTTCTGTCGTTTGGTGTCGTTTCTATACGAGCCGCTCGCGTGAGGGTGCCCGTCGTACCGTTTAGGTTGTTATTTCTCCTTTATTTTCACAACCCTCGTGTGTCGCCTCAGCATGGGCTGCGGCCACTGTTAGAGTTGTGTCGAATATTATTGTACAAATTAGGTTACAGTTGGACTTGGAGTCGTACGTTATGTAGACAGGATATGCAGTCGTGTTCAAGTAGGACACTTGTATCATATGCCTCTCATATATAGCGGGGCTAAACACACGATGTAACCTATGCCAACATAATAGCACGGGCACGCGGGGGAGCCAGCGGCACGTGCCGACGCCCGGGCGGCCGGGGTGCGGTATTGTGACGGCGTCATGGGGAGAAGCGCCCGTAGTGAGGCCCCGGGGATATAGCCATGATGGTGAACCTCGTTAACAAATCTCGGTGTCGTGCTTGTGTAATTGCTTGGTCCTCAATAGATCGACGAAGCGCCTCGGGTTTATTCTAACAAGTGGTGTCATGAGCAAGGTTCGAGGAAATTGGGTTATTGATCCAAAGGAAGAAATTGTTGATGGCAAGATCGGTGCATAGTTGCGAGATTGAAAGGTACTGGTCGAATCGAGTTCAGCGCAAATTAGATCGTGGCAACTGAGCAGATCGGAAGCGACAATTGTTTGGAAGGCAATCTGAAGAGTTATGTAGCGATCTCGGCGAGTTGCGGTGCAGGTGCGGCAGGTCGATTGGACCGATCGGATAGGGCAGCGGCGGAGCGCTAGCAGCTCAAGGCCCGGGCCTACAGGTTGGTGCGCGGACGGCCTAGGCACGTCTAGGGAGGAGCAGCGTGGGGTCCACGTGGCATGCGGATATGGCCCAGGCGGCCAGGCATGTGCTGGAGGTTGATCGGGAGTCAGGAGCTGCCAGGAGCACAGGACTGCAGAGATCTTGAGGTTTGTTAAAGGAAAAGAAAAACGGCGTCAGATAGGTGTGCGTGACACTTCCATCAGGGACAAGAAAGAGGGCAGAGATGGAGAAGCTTTGGTCAGCACGTGAGCAATGGTGCATTGATTGATCTCTTGTGCATACGGGAAGGCTACCAGAAGGATTTTCTCATTGGCTCTATTCTTCGTACACGTACGTGTATGTACCGGATGGCAGCGGTGCACGCTACACAAGAATAAAGACGCGATCACTGGTCCATGGAAGATTGACAAGATTGAAGTCAATGAAGATGGACGTGTGCGGTGAAACGCGACGTGCGTATAAGGCTCGGAGGAGTCTGGAGCATGCCGTGACAGGATCATGTAGACACAGGGCGTCAAGGCAATGCACAGTTGTGCGAGGCGGACACGACGCAGGGTGAAGTATGGTTGCAGTCGGATAGTTTCGGCTGGGTCAGATTGGATTGTCTGACGGATCGACAGGGATGTCGGTCAAAGTAGAAGATGGCGATGATTTGGGCGACGACGACACAGGAGCGTGATGCCGATGGTGGCCAACTTCTGGGGCGTGGAAACACGTGGTGCAGGCCTGAGGGCTTGTGCGGCTTCGACAGACTATGACGCAGGGTTGATTCAAGATGGTGCACATGAGAGCTTGGAGTCGACAGGGCGCGGGAGGGTGGCACGTACAACCACCATGGAGTCATGTTGAAGGTGGAGCTGGAGTCAGACGGATGACTTTACTCTGTGCGGATGGAGGGGCTACGGTGTAAGAATTCGGAAAGTCGAAGCCTATTTCAGCAGGATAGCGAGAGACACGTGGATCGGACTGGGTACCAGTGGTCTGATGGAGACGTGATACTCGGCATCGGTCGGTGATGATCGGTGGTTCTCTGCAGTGGTGGTTGAGGGAGTGTGGGCTAGCTACCCGGGAGACTCGACCAGGATAGCAGAGGCTCGGCGCGGTGATAGCGACGAGGCGTGCCATAAGCACGGGACACAGCGACAGGCCAAGGCACTGTTGGTCAGATATGTGGTCAGACAAAATGTGCAGGGGGTGCTGAAGCAGTGTTGACGAGTACCGGATTCAAGTTAGTGACTGGGTCTATCGGTGCCGGTTGATAGACGAGAGTTGACCATGGGGAATCTAAGAAAGTGGCGGAAAGTCTGAAATTGTCAAAACAGAGAGAGTACATGACCGTATATTCTGTGGTGCTCGGTGCACATGGCAATGTGCGGATGACAAGACAGAAGAAGGCGGAGTGCTATAGCTGTGGGACATCCCAGAGACTATCCGGAAAAAAGGATGAGACAACTGCGAATTTGACTCAGGGTGACACAGGGTGACGGTGAAATTCCTTCAAGTTTTAGACAGACGGTCAAGAAAAAGCGGTGATGTTGAGTTCAGGTAACTCTTGTATGTGACATCCAATATGTGAGTTGTTCATTTTCACGCAGATAAATTATCGGTGTGTGATGGCGTTGAACGGAAACTCCGAAAGTTGGTAGCACAAAGTAGAGCAATGAGAAACTTAATTTTTCTCGAGTGTTGACTGTGAAGAAGACGTGAAGGGACTACAGTTGCAGGTGGAGTCATATGGAGTCTGGGAGTAGCAACGGTCCTCATGGTGTATCTCAAGTCCAATATACATGGAGATTCGACGCATGGATTAATTCAAGGTGGTGAAGAATATTCGTCAAGGTGGAGTTTGTTAGAGTTGTGTCGAATATTATTGTACAAGTTATGTTACAGTTGGACTTGGAGTCGTATGGTGTGTAGACAGGATATGCAGTCGTGTCCAAGTAGGACACTTGTATCCTATGCCTCTCATATATAGCGGGGCTAAACACACGATGTAACCCATGCCAACATAATAGCACGGGCACGCGAGGGAGCCGGCGGCATGTGCCGGCGCCCGGGCGGCCGGGGTGCGGTATTGTGACGGCGTAATGGAGAGGATCGCCCGTAGTCAGGCCCCGGGGATGTAGCCATGATGGTGAACCTCGTTAACAAATTTCGGTGTCGTGCTTGTGTGATTGCTTGGTCCTCGGTAGATCGACGAAGCGCCTCGGGTTTATTCTAACAGCCACAAGTAATTTTTCAAAAAAATTTCATGTTTCTTTTCCTTTTCTTCCTTTTCATTTATTTTTTAAATTCATAAAGTTTTTAGATTCATGAAGTTTTTTTATTATTTTTTTATTAAAATTCATGAATTTTTTCCATCGCTGTTAGCACCCTGAATTTATAATTAGGGCCCAACCTTCTTTTCTTCCCATTGCAATCTCACCTCGACTCGTAACTGGGACTCGACAATTTTTTATATCAGTTACAAGTCCACTCTCGATTCACAACTAGAGCCCGAACTTTTTTGTTCCTGCTGCAAGTCCACTCTCTACTCGCAACTGAGGTCCAATCTTTTTTTCTCCATGTTGCATGTTCACCCTCGACTCATGACTGTAGCCCGATTTTTCCAATTCCTAGTTACATGTCCACTCTTGACTCACAACTCAGGCCCGACTTTTTTTGTTCCAGTTGTAAGTCCATCATGGACTCCCAACTGGGGCCCGACCTAATTTTCCCTAGTTGATAGTCCAACCTTGACTCACAACCGGGGTCGACCTTTTTTATTAGTTGCAAGTCTATCATCGACTCACAACTAGGCCCAACCATTTTGTCCCAGTTGCAAGTCCACCCTCGACTCTGTAACTCGGGCCCAACACTTTTTTGTTCTAGTTGCAGGTCCATGATCAACTCGCAACAGGGCACGACCTTTTTTATCCGAGTTGCAAGTCCACCCTTGACTCGCAACTGGGCCTCGACCTTTTTTTTGTCTCAGTTGCAAGTCCACCATCGACTCGCAACTGGGGCCCGACATTATTTCCAGTTGCCAGTCCATACTCGATTCGCAACTGCATCTAAATTTTTTGTCTCAGTTGCAATCCTATCGTCGACTCGCAACTAGGGTATTGAAGGAAATATGCCCTAGAGGCAATAATAAAGTTATTATTTATTTCCTTATTTCATGATAAATGTTTATTATTCATGCTAGAATTGTATTAACCGGAAACATAATACATGTGTGAATACATAGACAAACAGAGTGTCACTAGTATGCCTCTACTTGACTAGCTCGTTAATCAAAGATGGTTATGTTTCCTAACCATAGACAAAGGAGTTGTTATTTGATTAACGGGATCACATCATTAGTTGAATGATCTGATTGACATGACCCATTCCATTAGCTTAGCACCCGATCGTTTAGTATGTTGCTATTGCTTTCTTCATGACTTATACATGTTCCTATAACTATGAGATTATGCAAGTCCCGTTTACCGGAGGAACACTTTGGGTACTACCAAACGTCACAACATAACTGGGTGATTATAAAGGAGTACTACAGGTGTCTCCAAAGGTACATGTTGGGTTGGCGTATTTCGAGATTAGCTTTTGTCACTCCGATTGTCGGAGAGGTATCTTTGGGCCCTCTCGGTAATGCACATCACATAAGCCTTGCAAGCATTGCAACTAATGAGTTAGTTGCGGGATGATGTATTACAGAACGAGTAAAGAGACTTGCCGGTAACGAGATTGAACTAGGTATTGGATACCAACGATCGATTCTCGGGCAAGTAACATACCGATGACAAAGGGAACAACGTATGTTGTTATGCGGTCTGACCGATAAAGATCTTCGTAGAATATGTAGGAGCCAATATGGGCATCCAGGTCCCGCTATTGGTTATTGACCGGAGACGTGTCTCGGTCATGTCTACATTGTTCTCGAACCCGTAGGGTCCGCACGCTTAAGGTTACGATGACAGTTATATTATGAGTTTATGCATTTTGATATACCGAAGGTTGTTCGGAGTCCCGAGATGAGATCACAGACATGACGAGGAACTCCGGAATGGTCCGGAGATAAAGTTTGATATATATGATAATAGTGTTTGGTCACCGGAAGGGTTCCGGAAATCACCGGAAGGGGTTCCGGATGTTTCCCGAAATGTTTGGGTACGAGAACACTTTATTTGGGCCAAAGGGGAAAGCCCACAAGGTTTTTGGAAAGCACAAAAGGAAGTTTTGCGGAGTCCACGGGCCAGACGCCAGGGTCCCTGGCGTCTGGGTCCAGACGCCGGGAACCCTGGCGTCTGGCCCTGGAGTCCGAGAAGGACTCTTGCCTTTCGGGTGAAACCGACTTTGTGGAGGCTTTTACTCCAAGTTTCGACCCCAGGGCTCAACATATAAATAGAGAGGCAGGGCTAGCACCAAAGACACATCAAGAAACACAAGTTGATCCACGTGATCTATTCCTTAGCCGCGTGCGGTGCCCCCAGCCACCATATTCCTCGATAATACTATAGCGGAGTTTAGGCGAAGCCCTGCTGCTGTAGTACATCAAGATCGTCACCACGCCGTTGTGCTGACGGAACTCTTCCCCGACACTTTGCTGGATCGAAGTCCGGGGATCGTCATCGAGCTGAACGTGTGCTCGAACTCGGAGGTGCCGTAGTTTCGGTGCTTGATCGGTTGGATCGTGAAGACGTACGACTACTTTCTCTACGTTGTGTCAACGCTTCCGCAGTCGGTCTGCGTGGGTACGTAGACAATACTCTTCCCTCTCATTGCTATGCATCACATGATCTTGCGTGTGCGTAGGAATTTTTTTGAAATTACTACGAAACCCAACAGTGGCATCCGAGCCTAGGTTATTTATGTTGATGTTATATGCACGAGTTGAACACAAGTGAGTTGTGGGCGATATAAGTCATACTGCCTACCAGCATGTCATACTTTGGTTCGGCGGCATTGTTGGACGAGACGACCCGGACCAACATTACGCGTACGCTTACGCGAGACCGGTTTCCCCGACGTGCTTTGCACATAGGTGGCTTGCGGGCGACTGTCTCTCCAACTTTAGTTGAACCAAGTATGGCTACGCCCGGTCCTTGCGAAGGTTAAAACAGAGTCTATTTGACAAACTATCATTGTGGTTTTGATGCGTAGGTGAGATTGGTTCTTGCTTAAGCCCGTAGCAGCCACGTAAAACTTGCAACAACAAAGTAGAGGACGTCTAACTTGTTTTTGCAGGGCATGTTGTGATGTGATATGGTCAAGACATGATGCTGAATTTTATTGTATGAGATGATCATGTTTTGTAACCGAGTTATCGGCAACTGGCAGGAGCCATATGATTGTCGCTTTATTGTATGCAATGCAATCGCGATGTAATGCTTTACTTTATTACTAAGCGGTAGTGATAGTTGTAGAAGCATAAGCTTGGCGAGACGACAACGATGCTACGATGGAGATCAAGGTGTCACGCCAGTGACGATGGTGATCACGATGGTGCTTCAGAGATGGAGATCACAAGCACAAGATGATGATGGCCATATCATATCACTTATATTGATTGCATGTGATGTTTATCCTTTTATGCATCTTATCTTGCTTTGATTGACGGTAGCATTATAAGATGATCTCTCACTAAATTATCAAGAAGTGTTCTCCCTGAGTATGCACCGTTGCCAAAGTTCGTCGTGCCTAGACACCACGTGATGATCGGGTGTGATAAGCTCTACGTCCATCTACAACGGATGCAAGCCAGTTTTGCACACGCAGAATACTCAGGTTAAACTTGACGAGCCTAGCATATGCAGATATGGCCTCGGAACACGGAGACCGAAAGGTCGAGCGTGAATCATATAGTAGATATGATCAACATAACGATGTTCACCATTGAAAACTACTCCATCTCACGTGATGATCGGTTATGGTTTAGTTGATTTGGATCATGTGATCACTTAAAGGATTAGAGGGATGTCTTTCTAAGTGGGAGTTCTTAAGTAATATGATTAATTGAACTTTAATTTATCATGAACTTAGTCCTGGTAGTATTAGCATATCTATGTTGTAGATCAATAGCTCGCGTTGTTGCTTTCATATGTTTATTTTGATATGTTCCTAGAGAAAAATGTGTTGAAAGATGTTAGTAGCATTGATACGGATTGGATCCGTGATCTGAGGTTTATCCTCATTGCTGCACAGAAGAATTATGTCCTTGATGCACCGCTAGGTGACAGACCTATTGCAGGAGCAGATGCAGACGTTATGAACGTTTGGCTAGCTTAATATGATGACTACTTGATAGTTTAGTGCAGCATGCTTAATGGCTTAGAATCGGGACTTTAAAGACGTTTTGAACGTCATGGACCATATGAGATGTTCCAGGAGTTGAAGTTAATATTTCAAGCAAATACCCGAGTTGAGAGATATGAAGTCTCCAACAAGTTCTATAGCTAAAAGATGGAGGAGAATCGCTCAACTAGTGAGCATGTGCTCAGATTGTCTGGGTACTACAATCGCTTGAATCAACTGGGAGTTAATCTTCCATATAAAATAGTGATTGACAGAATTCTCTAGTCACCATCACCAAGTTAGTAGAACTTTGTGATGAACTATAATATGCAAGGGATAACGGAAACGATTCCCAAGCTCTTCGTAATGCTGAAATTGACGAAGACAGAAATCGAGAAAAACATCAAGTGTTGATGGTAGACAAGACCACTAGTTTCAAGAAAAGGGCAAAGGAAAGAAGGGGAACTTCAAGAAGAACAGCAAGCAAGTTGCTGCTCAAGTGAAGAAGCCCAAGTCTGGTCCTAAGCCTGAGAGTAAGTGCTTCTACTGCAAAGGGACTGGTCATTGGAAGCGGAACTACCCCAAGTGATTGGCGGATAAGAAGGATGGCAAAGTGAACATAAGTATATTTGATATACATGTTATTGATGTGTACTTTACTAGTGTTTATAGCAACCCCTAAGTATTTGATACTAGTTCAGTTGCTAAGATTAGTAACTCGAAACGGGAGTTGCAGAATAAACAGAGACTAGTTAAGGGTGAAGTGACGATGTGTGTTGGAAGTGGTTCCAAGATTGATATGATCATCATCGCACACTCCCTATAATTTCGGGATTAGTGTTGAACCTAAATAAGTGTTATTTGGTGTTTGCGTTGAGCATGAATATGATTTGATCATGTTTATTGTAATACGGTTATTCATTTAAGTAAGAGAATAAATTGTTGTTCTGTTTACATGAATAAAACCTTATATGGTTACACACCCAATGAAAATAGTTCGTTGGATCTCGATCGTAGTGATACACATGATCATAATATTGAAACCAAAAGATGCAAAGTTAATAATGATAGTGCAACTTATTTGTAGCACTGCCATTTAGGTCATATTGGTGTAAAGCGCATGAAGAAACTCCATGCTGATGGGCTTTTGGAATCACTTGATTATAAATTAGTTGATGCTTGCGAACCATGCCTCATGGGCATGATGACTAAGACTCTGTTCTTCGGAACAATGGAGCGAGCAACAGATTTGTTGGAAATCATACATACTGATGTATGTGGTCCGATGAATATTGAGGCTCGCGACAAGTATCATTATTTTCTGATCTTCACAGATAATTTGAGCAGATATGAGTATATCTACTTGATGAAACACAAGTCTGAAACATTTGAAAAGTTCGAAGAATTTCAGAGTAAAGTGGAGAATCATCGTAACAAAAATAAAAGTTTCTATGATATGATCATAGAGAAGAGTATTTGAGTTACGAGTTTGGCCTTCAGTTAAAAACAATGTGAAATAGTTTCACTACTCATGCCACCTGGAACACTACAATGTAATGGTGTGTCCGAACGTCATAACCGTACTTTATTGGATATAGTGCAATCTATGATGTATCTTACCGATCTACCACTATCGTTTTGGGGTTATGCATTAGAGACAGCTGCATTCACGTTAAATAGGGCACCACCAAAATCCGTTGAGACGACGCCTTATGAACTGTGGTTTGGCAAGAAACCAAAGTTGTCGTTTCTAAAAGTTTGGGGCTGCGATTCTTATGTGAAAAAGCTTCAACCTGATAAGCTCGAACCCAAATCGGAGAAATGTGTCTTCATAGGATATCCAAAGGAAACTATTGGATACACCTTCTATCACAGATCCGAAGGCAAGACTTTTGTTGCTAAATCCGGAAACTTTCTAGAGAAGGAGTTTCTCTCGAAAGAAGTGAGTGGGAGGAAAGTAGAACTTGACGAGGTAACTGTACCTGCTCCCTTACTGGAAAGTAGTACATCACAGAAAACTGTTCCAGTGACACCTACACCAGTTAGTGAGGAAGCTAATGATAATGATCATGGAACTTCAGATCAAGATACTATTGAACCTCGTAGATCAACCAGAGTGAGATCCGCGCCAGAGTGGTACGGTAATCCTCTTCTGGAAGTCATGCTGCTAGATCATGAGGAACCTACGAACTATGAAGAAGCGATGGTGAGCCCAGATTCCGCAAAATGGCTTGAAGCCATGAAATCTGAGATGGGATCCATGTATGAGAACAAAGTATGGACTTTGGTTGACTTGCCCGATGATCGGCGAGACATAAATGGATATTCAAGAGGAAGACGGACGCTGATAGTAGTGTTACTATCTAACAAAGCTAGAATTGTCGCAAAAAGGTTTTCGACAAGTTCAAGGTGTTGACTACGATGAGAGTTTCTCACTCGTATCTATGCATGAGTCTGTCCGAATCATGTTAGTAATTGCCGCATTTTATGAAATCTGGCAAATAGATAAACAAAACTGCATTCCTTAATGAATTTATTAAAGAAGAGTTGTATATGATGTAACCAGAAGGTTTTGTCAATCTGAAAGGTGCTAACAAATTGTGCAAGCTCCAGCGATCCATCTGTGGACTGGTGCAGGCATCTCAGAGTTGGAATATACGCTTTGATGAGTTGATCAAAGCATATAGTTTTATACAGACTTGCGGTGAAGTCTGTATTTACAAGAAAGTGAGTGGGAGCACTACATCATTTCTGATAAGTATATGTGAATGACATATTGTTGAGCGGAAATAATGTAGAATTATTCTGTAAAGCATAAAGGAGTGTTTGAAAGGAGTTTTTCAAAGAAAGACTTCAGTGAAGCTGCTTACATATTGAGCTTCAAGATCTATAGAGATAGATCAAGACGCTTGATAAGTTTTTTCAATGAGTACATACCTTGACAAGATTTTGAAGTAGTTCAAAATGGAGCAGTCAAAGAAAGAGTTCTTGCCTGTATTACAAGGTGTGCAGTTGAGTAAGACTCAAAGCCCGACCACGGCAGAAGATAGAAATAGAATGAAAGTCATTCCCTATGCCTTGGCCATAGGTTCTATAAAGTATGTCATGCTGTATACCTGATCTATTGTGTACCCTGCACTGATTTGGCAAGGGAGTACAATAGTGAACTAGGAGTAGATCACTGGACAGCGGTCAGAATTATCCTTAGTGAAATAAGGATATGTTTCTCGATTATGGACATGACGAAAAGGTTCGCCGTAAAGGGTTACGTCGATGCAAGTTTTGACACTGATCTGGATGACTCTAAGTCTCGATCTAGATACATATTGAAAGTGGGAGCAATTAGTTAGAGTAGCTCCGTGCAGAGCATTGTAGACATAGAAAATTGCAAAATACATAACGGATCTGAATGTGAAAGACCATTGACTAAGATTCTCTCACAAGCAAAACATGATCACACCTTAGTACTCTTTGGGTGTTAATCGCATAGCGATGTGAATTAGATTACCGAATCTAGAAAACCCTTTGGGTGTTGATCACATGGCGATGTGAACTATGGGTGTTAATCACATGATGATGTGAACTATCGATGTTAACCACATAGTGATGTGATCTAGATTATTGACTCTAGTGCAAGTGGGAGACTGAAGTAAATATGCCCTAGAGGCAATAATAAAGTTATTATTTATTTCCTTATTTCATGATAAATGTTTATTATTCATGCTAGAATTGTATTAACCGGAAACATAATACATGTGTGAATACATAGACAAACAGAGTGTCACTAGTATGCCTCTACTTGACTAGCTTGTTAATCAAAGATGGTTATGTTTCCTAACCATAGACAAAGGAGTTGTTATTTGATTAATGGGATCACATCATTAGTTGAATGATCTGATTGACATGACCCATTCCATTAGCTTAGCACCCGATCGTTTAGTATGTTGCTATTGCTTTCTTCATGACTTATACATGTTCCTATAACTATGAGATTATGAAACTCCTGTTTACCGGAGGAACACTTTGGGTACTACCAAACGTCACAACGTAACTGGGTGATTATAAAGGAGTACTACAGGTGTCTCCAAAGGTACATGTTGGGTTGGTGTATTTCGAGATTAGGTTTTGTCACTCCGATTGTCGGAGAGGTATCTCTGGGCCCTCTCGGTAATGCACATCACATAAGCCTTGCAAGCATTGCAACTAATGAGTTAGTTGCGGGATGATGTATTACAGAACGAGTAAAGAGACTTGCCGGTAACGAGATTGAACTAGGTATTGGATACCAACGATCGAATCTCGGGCAAGTAACATACCGATGACAAAGGGAACAACGTATGTTGTTATGCGGTCTGACCGATAAAGATCTTCGTAGAATATGTAGGAGCCAATATGGGCATCTAGGTCCCGCTATTGGTTATTGACCGGAGACGTGTCTCGGTCATGTCTACATTGTTCTCGAACCCGTAGGGTCCGCACGCTTAAGGTTACGATGACAGTTATATTATGAGTTTATGCATTTTGATATACCGAAGGTTGTTCGGAGTCCCGAGATGAGATCACGGACATGACGAGGAACTCCGGAATGGTCCGGAGATAAAGTTTGATATATATGATAATAGTGTTTGGTCACCGGAAGGGTTCCGGAAATCACCGGAAGGGGTTCCGGATGTTTCCCGAAATGTTTGGGTACGAGAACACTTTATTTGGGCCAAAGGGGAAAGCCCACAAGGTTTTTGGAAAGCGCAAAAGGAAGTTTTGCGGAGTCCAGGGGCCAGACGCCAGCGTCTGGCCCTGGAGTCCGAGAAGGACTCTTGCCTTTCGGGTGAAACTGACTTTGTGGAGGCTTTTACTCCAAGTTTCGACCCCAGGGCTCAACATATAAATAGAGAGGCAGGGCTAGCACCAAAGACACATCAAGAAACACAAGTTGATCCACGTGATCTATTCCTTAGCCGCGTGCGGTGCCCCCAGCCACCATATTCCTCGATAATACTGTAGCGGAGTTTAGGCGAAGCCCTGCTGCTGTAGTACATCAAGATCGTCACCACGCCGTCGTGCTGACGGAACTCTTCCCCGACACTTTGCTGGATCGGAGTCCGGGGATTGTCATCGAGCTGAACGTGTGCTCGAACTCGGAGGTGCCGTAGTTTCGGTGCTTGATCGGTTGGATCGTGAAGACGTACGACTACTTCCTCTACGTTGTGTCAACGCTTCCGCAGTCTGTCTGCGTGGGTACGTAGACAATACTCTTCCCTCTCATTGCTATGCATCACATGATCTTGCGTGTGCGTAGGAAATTTTTTGAAATTACTACGAAACCCAACAGGTATGTCCTTCTTTTTTTCCTACTTGCAAGTTTATCCTCAACTCGCAACTGGGCCCAACTTTTTTGTCCGAATTGCAAGTCCACCCTTGACTCGCAACTGGGATCCGACCTTTTTTGTCCCAGTTGCAATCCCGCCATCGATTCACAACTGCAGCCTGACATTTTTTGTCGTAGTTGCAAGTTCGTACTGTACTCGCAACTGGGCACGTACTTGTCCTTGTCCCAGTTGCAAGTCCCCTCTCGACTCGCAATTGGCCCCTAGTAAGTGTTGTCCCACTTGCAAGTCCACCCCTCGACTTGCAACTGGGCCCATATGTGTTGTTGTCTTCTCGGTTGCAAGCCCACCCCTCGACTCACAACTTGGCATGTACTCTTTTCCAACCCCGTTGAAGGAGCATCGACTCACAAGTGGGCCAGTAGATGTTGTTGTCGTCTTGGTTGCAAGCACAGCCCTCGAATATCCTATACACCACTCAGTATGACAAAATGTCGCTGTTTCGCACAAGACGAGAAGCTAGTAAATTGCTGATGAGTTGGCCCATGTAGCTAGGATCCGTTTTGTTTGTTTTGTTTTTTCCTCGTTTTTCCTTTTTTTTCCATTCCTTTTTTCTCTTTATCTTCACTAGCTTTCCTTTCCTTTACCTTTTTTTGTTTTTCAAAAATTTGGTTTTTTATTTTTCATTTTATCTTATTCATTTTTTGTTTCAAAAAGTGTTTGGAATTTCCAAAATTCTTTGTTTCTAAAAAATTGTTTTGATTTTCTAAAAAATGTTCAAAAAAAATTAGGTTCATGTTTTAAAACAGATGCTCGCATGTTTAATTTTTTTGTGTTTTCTCAAAAATACTCAAATGTTTGAAACAATTTTCCTTCAAAAAATTGTTCACAAATGCTAATCTTCTCTAAGTAACTCTTAAGCTTTACACGTACTGTACTAGGTGTGACATTATCTTAGATGAGCCCTAGTCACAAAAACTATTCAAATTTTTTAATATTATTTGTGTTTCCATAAATATCCGCAATTTTCAGAAAAAATCACAATTTGGAAAAATGTTTTCAATTTTTTTCAACAACATTTTCTAATCTCAGACGCTCTACTATGCTCTTGAATGTTCCACGCTTCTGTAACATCACCAACATTGATGTATTGTAGTGGTAGGAGATTGTGTCAACAGTATCTGCTTTGGAGATCCATTTGTCACGAGCGCAACGACCAGCGGACTAGTCTGCGTATCTTTTCTTGTCTCGCTAAATAGAAGAATCAAATGAAAAAAATTACAAACAAAAAAGAATGATGTGCTACTCTGCTGATGTGGATCTTTAGATGTGAGGTATTATCTCACATCTAGATATGAGATAGTCAGACCCTAATATTAATTAATTGTGCCTAGCTTGTTTTTCAGGCGCGCTCTCTGGGCCAGGTTGGGTCACGCTGAAAACCCATTTAACGAATCAAATGAAAAAAATAACAAACAAAAAAGAAAGATGCGCTACTCTCCTGATATGGACCATTAGATGTGAGGAATTATCTCACATCTAGATGTGAGATAGTCGGATCCTAATATTAGTTAATTGTGCCTAGCCTGTTTTTCCGGCGCGTTCTCTGGGCCAGGTTGGGTCACGCTGAAAACCCATTTAACGAATCAAATGAACAAAATAACAAACAAAAAAGAATGATGCGCTACTCTGCTGATGTGGATCGTTAGATATGAGGTATTATCTCACATCTAGATGTGAGATAGTCGGACCCTATTTATTACTCAGGGTGGTAGGTAAATTGTTTTAACACGTGACAGATGTGTAATCTACGTAAACTTGATGTATGTAGATTGTTTTAGCCGGCGAGGTGTGGTCGGAGACTGTAACGACGCATTGGAGGCGGAATTACATGCAGTAATGCAGGGTATGACCTTGGCCCTGCAGCATTCGTCCTTGCCAATTGTAGTTCAGTCAGACTCATCCATGGCACTAGCTGCAATGACCGGGGACAGCTTGTCCAGGTCTGCTTATGGGCATTTGGTAGCAGAGATCAGGCTTCATCTAGAGGCTCGAGAGTTTGTTTCATCAAAAATCACGCGTGAGCAAAATAGGGTAGCACATCGGTTGACATTGTATAGTCGTACAGAGTCTCCTACTGCTGTATGACTAGAGAGGAGCCCACCTTGTATTAAGGATTTAGTGCCTCTCGATTGTAACCCTATGCACATGGAATAAAACTCTCTTTCTTTCGCAAAAAAAGGTGTGGTCGGAGACTGGAGACCGCGTGAGAAGTCCAGGAAAACAACGGCACGGCTGCAGTCTTTGATCAAACTTGATGTCGTCAAGGCTGCACACCACCCAACCAATACCATACGATCAAATTAAAAGAGAAGAAAACCAATAATACGCTCCTCCTACATCTACATGGGCCTGGCGTCGTCGATTCTGCAGTGCTTCGGCCTCACGCGGAAGATCCTCCAGGACCTCCACATCGAGGCGGCCAGCCTTCCTGACCAGGACAACTACGCCCGCTGCAGCGCGGACGTGCGCCGCCACCATGGCCCCTGGATCGCCCTCTCGGACGGCTTCGTCATCGACCCCTACAGCGGCCATGCCCGCCTCCTCCCCGACCAATCCAAGTCCGTCGGCTTCATCAACGACTGGCTCGCCCTCGGCCTTGGCCAGAAGTACGCACCACCAACAAAGACGGCGATAACCAGGGGGAGGGGCGGTCGGAACACCACGTCGTGCACAACTATGTCTTGCATGGTGCATCGATAATTAATTGATCGTGCACTAGCCACATATATATAGGTACAAGGGGTGCGGCCGTTGTCTTATCTCCCAAGATAAGTAAATACAGAGGGAGAGATACACTACAGGTGCGGCATACAAAACCCAGACCTACGTACATGTGCACAGGTTCAACACCCCCCGCAGTCGAAGCATCGCCGGTGACGCGGAGACTGGACCGAAAGCCCTCAAACGTCGAGGTGGGTAGTCCCTTCGTCATGACATTGGCGAACTGCTGATCGGTGGGCACATGAAGAACTCGAACACGACCAAGTGCGACGTGCTCCCTGACGAAGTGAATGTCGAGCTCAATATGCTTCGCCCGTCGGTGATGGACAGGGTTGGCAACGAGATACACCGCGGAGACATTGTCGCAATAAACAAGCGTCGCCTTGGTAACCTTGCATAGCAATTCCTGAAGTAGCTGTCGTAGCCAAGAGCACTCCGCAACGGCGTTGGCCACAGCCCTGTACTCGGCCTCGGCGCTCGATCATGAGACCGTGGGTTGTCGTTTAGACGATCACGAAATCAGAGAGAGCCCAAGGTAGACGCAGTAGCCGGAAGTGGAGCGTCGAGTGTCGAGACACCCAGCCCAGTCGACGTCGGAGTAGGCGACAAGGCTGGTGTCAGGTGATGCCGTCAGGGTGAGACCCATAACTGTGGTGCCATGTATGTACCGAAGGATACGTTTCACCAGAGCCTAATGAGTATCACGAGGAGCATGCATATGAAGGCACACATGCTGGACAGCGTACTGAATGTCCAGACGCGTTAGTGTAAGGTACTGAAGCGCACCGACGATGGAGCGGTAGAAGGGAGCGTCGGACGACGGAGATCCCTCGACGGCGGACACCTTAGCCTTCGTGTCGACAGGCGTAGGAGCAGGCTTGCAGTTAAGCATGCCCGCTCGCTCCAGAAGCTCGTAGGCGTCCTTCTGCTGATGCAGGAAGAAGCTAGTGACCCGGCGCACAACCTCGATGCCGAGGAAGTAGTGGAGAGCCCCCAAGTCCTTGAGGGCGAACTCAGCGCCGAGGCGAGCTGTGATCTACTGAAGGAGCGCTGGCGAGGAGGCAGTCAGGATGATGTCGTTGACGTACAGGAGGAGGTACGCGGTGGCGGGACCCTGGTGATAAACAAATAGGGAGGCATCGGACCGTGTGGACCGGAACCCCTGCTGCTGAAGGAAGGCCGCGATCCGCTGGTACCAGGCCCGAGGCGCCTGCTTCAACCCGTAGAGAGAACGGGAGAGCAAGCACACGTGGTCTGGATAGTCGGTGTCGACGAAACCAGTAGGCTGCTGACAAAACACCTGCTCGTCGAGATGGCCATGCAAGAAATCATTAGACACATCGAGCTGGTGAACTGTCCAGGCGCGAGAAACATCAAGCTGAAGGACTGATACGTCTCCGTCGAATCTACTTTTCCAAACACTTTTGCCCTTGTTTTGGACTCTAACTTATATGATTTGAATGAAACTAACCCGGACTGACGCTGTTTTCAGCAGAATTGCCATGATGTTGTTTTATGTGCAGAAAACAAAAGTTCTCGGAATGACCTGAAACTCCACAGAATATCTTACAATAAATAATAAAAAATCATCGCCAAAGATGAAGACTAGGGGGCCCACACCCTTTCCACGAGGGTGGGGGGCGCCCCCCCTAGGGCGCGCCCCCTACCTCGTGGGCCCCTTGGAGACCTCCCGACTCCAACTCCAACTCTATATATCTGCTTTCGGGGAGAAAAAAATAGGAGAGAATATTTCATCGTGTTTTACGATACGGAGCCGCCGCCAAACCCTAAAACCTCTCGGGAGGGCTGATCTGGATTCCGTTCGGGGCCCCGAAGAGGGGGATTCATCACCGTCGTCATCATCAACCATCCTGCATCACCAATTTCATGATGCTGACCGCCGTGCGTGAGTAATTCCATCGTAGGCTTGCTGGACGGTGATGGGTTGGATGAGATTTATCATGTAATCGAGTTAGTTTTGTTAGGGTTTGATCCTTAGTATCCACTATGTTCTGAGATTGATATTGCTATGACTTTGCTATGCTTAATGCTTGTCACTAGGGCCCGAGTGCCATGATTTCAGATCTGAAACTATTATGTTTTCATCAATATATGAGAGTTCTTGATCATATCTTGCAAGTCTATAGTCACCTATTATGTGTTATGATCCATTAACCCCGAAGTGACAATAATCGGGATACTTACCGGTGATGACCGTAGTTTGAGGAGTTCATGTATTCACTATGTGCTAATGCTTTGTTCCGGTTCTCTATTAAAAGGAGGCCTTAATATCCCTTAGTTTCCATTAGGACCCCGCTGCCACGGGAGGGTAGGACAAAAGATGTCATGCAAGTTTTTTTCATAAGCACGTATGACTATAGTCGGAATAAATGCCTACATTACATTGACGAATTGGAGCTAGTTCTGTGTCACCCTATGTTATGACTGTTACATGATGAACCACATCCGGCATAATTATCCATCATTGATCCGATGCCTACGAGCTTTTCATACATTGGTTTATGCTTATTTACTTTCTCGTTGCTATTGTTACAACCACTACAAAATACCAAAAACATTACTTTGCTTTCGTTACTCTTTTGTTACCATTACCATCACTATCATATTACTTTGCTACTAAACACTTTGCTGCAGATACTAAGTTTCCAGGTGGGGTTGAATTGACAACTCAACTGCTAATACTTGAGAATATTCTTTATCTCCCCATGTGTCGAATCAATAAATTTGGGTTGAATACTCTACCCTCGAAAGCTGTTGTGATCCCCTATACTTGTGGGTTATCAAGACTAATTTCTGGCGCCGTTCCCGGGGAGCATAGCTCTATTCTTTGAGTCTCTTGGTATTTATATCTGCTGGACACTATGAAGAACTTGAAAGACGCTAAGACAATAATTTATCCCTTAACTACGAGGGGAGGTAAGGAGCTGCCATCTAACTCTGCACTTGATTCACCTTCTGTTATGAGTAAGCTTGCGACACGTAAACCTGCTTCTGCTATTCGTTCTGATATGTCGCATGTTATTGATGATGCTACTTCTGCTATACATGATACTTATGATGAAACTACTTCTATGCTTGATACTACTGTGCCACTTGGTGATTTACTCGAGGAACGATTTGGTAGGGCTAGAGAGATTGAAAATATTGAATCTGATTATGATGATGAAAGTGATGATGAAGAATCACTTGTTATTCCTGAGGGTTATTTATTTGATCAAGAAGCTTCTTTAGCTATTTTAGCTTGCAAAGATAGATATGAACTCAAAAGGTTAATAGCTAAATGGAATAAGCAATCTCTAAATGCTAGGATGAAACCTGACCCTGCTTTTGCTACTTCACCTATGTGTTACTGATAAGGATTATGAATCTCTGTTGATCCTAATATAATTACTTTAGTTGAATCTGATCCTTTTCATGGCTATGAATCTGAAACTGTTGTGGCACATCTTACTAAATTAAATGATATAGCCACCCTGTTCACTAATGATGAGAGATCTCGCTATTTTTATATCCTTAAAATATTTCCATTCTCATTAAAGGGTGATGCTAAGATATGGTTTAATTTTCTTGACCCTGGTTGTGTGCGTAGTCCCCAGGATATGATTTACTACTTCTCTGCTAAATATTTCCCTGCTCATAAGAAACAAGCTACTTTAAAGGAAATATACAACTTTGTGCAAATTAAAGAAGAGAGTCTCCCACAAACTTGGGGGAGGCTTCTCAAGTTACTTAATGCTTTGCCTGATCATCCTCTTAAGAAAAATGAAATACTTGATATCTTTTATAATGGACTAACCGATGCTTCCAGAGATTACCTGGATAGTTGTGCTGGTTCTCTTTTCGGGGAAAGAACATCGGATGAAGCTGAAATCTTATTGAATAATATGTTGACAAATTAAAATAATTGGGCACCTCCTGAGCCAGCTCCGGAGCCAGCTCTTGCTCCAATTAATGATCCTATTCCTAAACCAACTCCGAAGAAGAGAGGTGTTCTATTTCTCAGTCCCGAAGATATGCAAGAGGCAAAGAAATCTTTGAAAGAAAAAGGTATCAAAGCTGAATATGTTAAGAATTTACCTCCTATTGAAGAAATGCATGGTATTAGTTTACCGCCTATTGAAGAAACATATGATCTTAATCCTTTATTTATTGAAGAACCTCCAGACCTCGATAAACCGACACAGGTAGTAAAGGTAAATTCTCTCTATAGATATGATAAAGCTGAAATCCATCCTGCTAAAATTGCTAGCCAATGCTTGGATGAGTTTGATAATTTTATGTTTAAGCAAGAAAACTTCAATGCTTATTTTGGTAGACAATTAAAACAAGATGTTCATATGATTAAATATTTGGGTGATTATATGGCTAATATTAGAGATGAACTTAAACTTGTTAGCAAACATGCTTCTATGGTTACCACTCAAGTAGAACAAGTACTTAAAGCTCAAAAGGAATTGCTCAATGAGATGAATAGTAAAAAAATGATTATGCTGTTAAAGTGGCTACTAGAACTGGTAGAATGACTCAGGAATCTTTGTATCCTGAAGGCCACCCTAAAAGAATTGAGAAAGATTCTCAGAGAAATAATATTGATGCACCTAGTTCTTCTAAAAGGAAGAAAAAGAAAAATGATAGAACTGTGCAAACTTCTAGTGAACCTATTGCTGAACCACCTGATAATCCAAATGGTATATCTATGTCTGATGCCGAAACACAATCTGGCAATGAACATGAACCTAATGAAAATGTTAATGATGATGTTCATAATGATGCTCAACCTAGTAATGATAATGATGTAGAAATTGAACCCGCTGTTGATCTTGATAACCCACAATCAAAGAATCCATGTTATGATAAGAAAGACTTTGTTGCTAGGAAACATGGTAAAGAAAGAGAGCCTTGGGTTCCGAAACCCATGCCTTTTCCTCCCAAACCATCCAAGAAAAAGGATGATGAGGATTTTGAGCGCTTTGCTGAAATGATTAGACCTATCTTTTTGCGTATGCGATTGACTGATATGCTCAAAATGAATCCTTATGCTAAGTACATGAAAGATATTGTTACAAATAAAAGAAAGATACCAGAAGCTGAAATTTCCAACATGCTTGCTAATTATACTTTTAAGGTGGAATACCAAAGAAACTTGGAGATCCAGGAGTACCTACTATACCATGCTCCATTAAAAGAAACTATGTTAAAACTGCTTTATGTGATTTTGGAGCCGGTGTTAGTGTTATGCCTCTCTCTTTATATCGTAGACTTGACTTGAATAAGTTGACACCTACTGAAATATCTTTGCAAATGGCTGATAAATCAACTGCTATACCTGTCGGTATTTGTGAGGATGTGCCTGTTGTGGTTGCAAACGTTACTATTTTAACAGACTTTGTTATTCTTGATATTCCCGAGGACGATAGTATGTCTATTATTCTTGGAAGACCTTTTCTTAATACTGTAGGGGCTGTTATTGATTGCAACAAAGGCAATGTCACTTTTCATGTTAATGGTAATGAGCATACGGTACACTTTCCGAGGAAACAACTCAGGTTCATAGTATCAATTCTATCGGAAAATTTCCATCGATTATATTTGGAGGTTTTGAATTTCCTCTTCTTACTGTCAAGAAGAAATATGATATATTTATTATTGGGGATGTGCATATCCCCATTGAGGTAACCTAGTTTTATTCAAAATTTCTCCGGTTTCATGTTAATCGGAATGAGTTTGTTAACAAGACTTGATCAACCTTGTTAGTGGATACCTTTTGACGAGCATGAGATGGATGAAACTAGAAGCACAACCTTCTGTACCCTCTCTATACTTTCTATTATTTAGTTTAAATAAAATAAAAACAAATATTTTTATGCCTGTTATCTGATTATCTGTGCAATATAAAAATACCTCGAAAATAAAAGTCCTCCAAATGTCCTCAAATTTAAATATGATTTTTTTCAGAATATTTGGCACTGAGAACACAACAGGGGGTCAACCACCTGCCCACTAGGGTGGAGGGCGCGCCCTACCCCCCTGGGCGCGCCCCCTGCCTCGTGGGCCCACGGTGGCCCTCCTCCACTTATTCCTGCACCAATCCTCTTCTTCTTCCTCCCACAAACACGAAAAACCAACTCAAGCACGAGTTCCAACCCTCTTTGCTGCCATTTTCGATCTCCTTGCTCAAAGCACCTCTCACAAAACTGCTTGGAGAAATTGTTCCTTGGTATGTGACTACTCCATTGGTCCAATTAGTTTTTGTTCTAGTGCTTTATTCATTGCAAATTTTTGCTGCTTAGGTGACCCTGTTCTTGAGCTTGCATGTCAAATTTATATGGTCAAAAGTAGTTTTGATGCATGATATAGGCCCTAGGCACTTGTAGGACTGGTTGCTATCAATATTATTGAGTTTGGTTTGCTTTTATTTTGAAGTTACTAAAAAAATTCAGAATTTTTCAGAGGAAGAAATATGCTTAGGAAAATGTTCCAAGGTGGTTCTTCAAAGAAGCAAGGACCCAGGCTTGCAATGCGTGATGCTGACGAAGAGCCACCAAGAGACGCTCCAGTGCGTCCTTGTGAGTGGCCTTCTGAAAATTTTATGGATCGAGCGAGAATTAAAGAAGAATTTAACGCATATTTGCGTAATGCCAGTCTTGAGGACTTTGAGGCAGACAAATGCCCTTAGTATCATGATCTCACAAGCTCTTTTGTGAGGAGGTTTGAGTATTCATCTTCGCGTAATTCTCCTTCAGTCATGTTTGATCTTTATGACAAATCTTATACCATGGACTTAGAGGATTTCACTTTTGCTTGCAAACTTCCACAATGTGGTAGTGTTAGGGATCCCCCTAAATCTGAATTTAGAAACTTTCTTGCAAGTATAACTGTAGGGGAATCTAGAGATATAACGCAAGCTACATAGGGAGCATTCACTTTCCTGCTATACATTATTTTGCTCTCTTCATAGGTAGGTGCATAAATGCTAAGGATGAAGCATGTCACATGTGTGTCCCTGACCTTAGCATTCTCAGGAGTGCTGTGTCTGGAGACCAACCTTATCATATGGGAGCCATTATAGCTCGTAGGTTGCATCATAATAGATATAATGGAGATTTCTTTGGAGGAATTTATGCAACCCGCTTAGCTAAATTTCTTGAGATAGACGTTTATGAAGGAGACATGGAGTTGCCTCCTCCTTATTTAGATTTTGATTCTATGGTTTCTCACCATTTTGTCGACAGGAATGAATCACCTCTCCAATACCGACTAATCTATGACAGACGCCGTGTTGTCCGTATTACTCTCCCTGTTGCTGCTTTCTTTGATTATCTGGCAAGAGGAGGATATACTATTACCAGAGAGGAGGCAGATGAGTACGAGAGGAGAGCGGATGCCGCTCGTCGCCTCACTGCAGCTCAGGAGGCGATAGCCGTTGCATCAAAGTACGACCCCAACAACTATTATTATGGATATCAGCCAGACTAGCCGTGGCCATAGACCAACTTAGGCCAAAAGCCTAAGCTTGGGGGAGTACGTATTTCTCACTGACATTACATTTATATTCACACACACTCATTGCTAGATGTCGGTGCTCATACTTTTTCATTGTATCATCCATGCTAGTTTACTTCCTTTTATGCTTTATTCTTGTTTGTTTAATAAACCTTAAGAAAAAACCAAAAAAATTAGTTGTAGCTTTTAATTAATTTACTTTCCATGCTTGTATTAGTAATTAAAAAGAAAACCCAAAAAATATTTCTCGTTCTTCTTTTGCTTGTTGGGAGCTTTCCCGTGTAAATAGTTTTATTTCTTTTCTTTTCTTTGGGGGTCAGTAGGAGAAGACCATGATTAAATTGTTGAAGTGGCTCTTATATGCTTTATTGTTGATTTAACCAAGAGCCCATATTGCTTTGTCCTCTCATGCTTATTGAATGTTCGCAGATCCAGCTTAGTCCAATGCACGTGCACTCTTATTATTATTCACTCGTTCGGTCGTGCGAGTGAAAGGCAATTATGATGATATATGATGGACTGACTGGGATGAGAAAAGCTGGTATGAACTCAACCTCTTTTGTTTTTGTAAATATGATGAGTTCATCGTTCTTGATTCAGCTTGTTATGAATAAACATGTTTGCCATGACAATTAGAGATCATAGTTACTTGTGCCATGCTTGATTAGCTATGAGTTATAATGGTTTAACTTGCGTGCCAACATGCTATTGAGATGGTTATGATGTGGTATGATGGGGTGGTATCCTCCTTTGAATGATTTAAGTGACTTGACTTGGCACATGTTCACGCATGTAGTTGAAACAAATCAACATAGCCTTCACGATATTTATGTTCATGGTGGATTATATCCTACTCATGCTTGCATCCAATGTTATTAATTTTAATGCATGTACATGGCTGTTGTCGCTCTCTAGTTGGTCGCTTCCCAGTCTTTTGCTAGCCTTCACCT
Organism: Triticum timopheevii; assembly: GCA_963921465.1. Classification (NCBI taxonomy): domain Eukaryota; kingdom Viridiplantae; phylum Streptophyta; class Magnoliopsida; order Poales; family Poaceae; genus Triticum; species Triticum timopheevii. Next base: position 740,172,077 of record OY997267.1, read on the forward strand.
GTACTAAGAGGGAATACTTCTTGTGCATCCAATCCCTTAAACCCCAAAGTTATTCCAGATGAGTCCACTATACCTTCCTATATGCGGTATCTACCTGCCGTTCCAAGTAAATTTGTATGTGCCAAACTCCAAACCTTCAAATAATCATCTTGTTTTGTATGCTCGAATTGCTCATGTATCAACTAGGGCTGCCTGTATCTTCCATGCTAGGCGGGTTATTCTCAAGAGGAGTGGACTCTGCTCCTCACTCACGAGAAAATCGCTGGTCACCGGGATGCCCAGTCTCATGCTTTATGCAAACTAAATCAAAAATAATGCAAAACAAAACTCCCCCTAGGACCTGATGTATGTTGGAGGCAATCGTTGTTCCGAGCAAGCCATGGATTGATGTTTCTTGGTGGAGGGGGAGTATAAACTTTACCATTCTGTTTGGGAACAACCTATAATGTGTGTAGCATGGAAGATATCGCCATCTCTTAGTTGTTATGTTGACAATGAAAGTATACCGCTCAAAATGTTAATTATCTCTATTTCAAAACCGAGCTCTGGCACCTCTGCAAATCGCTGTTTCCCTCTATGAAGAGCCTATCTATTTACTTTTATGTTGAGTCATCACCCTCTTATTAAAAGCACTTGCTGGAGAGCGCAGCTGTCATTTGCACTCATCACTGTTAATTTATATTGGGTGTGACTATGATTGGATCTCTTTTACCATGAATTATAATGTCTAGTCAGTCATTGATCTTTAAAGGTGCTCTGCATTTATGTTTTGTGGTCTCAGAAAGGGCTAGCGAGATATCATCTTGTTATATCATATTATGATTGTTTTGAGAAAGTGTTGTCATCCGAGATTTATTATTATGGCTTGTTAGTTGATTATGCTATTGATATGGGTAATCATGAGACCTGAGAATTATTGCAAATATGGTTAGTTATAATCTTTGCTGAAAACTTGAATGCTAGCTTGACATATTTACAACAACAAGAGCAAACAGAGTTTGTAAAAGTTTTTCTTTATCTCTTTCAGTTTGTCAACTGAATTGCTTGAGGACAAGCAAGGGTTTAAGCTTGGGGGAGTTGATACGTCTCCATAGTATCTACTTTTCCAAACACTTTTGCCCTTGTTTTGGACTCTAACTTATATGATTTGAATGAAACTAACCCGGACTGACGCTGTTTTCAGCAGAATTGCCATGATGTTGTTTTATGTGCAGAAAACAAAAGTTCTCGGAATGACCTGAAACTCCACGGAATATCTTACAATAAAAAAATAAAAAATCCTCGCCAAAGATGAAGACCAGGGGGCCCACACCCTTTCCACGAGTGTGGGGGACGCCCCCCTAGGGCGCCCCCTACCTCGTGGGCCCCCCTAGAGACCTCCCGACTCCAACTCCAACTCTATATATCTGGTTTCGGGGAGAAAAAAATAGGAGAGAAGATTTCATCGCGTTTTACGATACGGAGCCGCCGCCAAGCCCTAAAACCTCTCGGGAGGGCTTATCTGGAGTCCGTTCGGGGCCCCGGAGAGGGGGATTCGTCACCATCGTCATCATCAACCATCCACCATCACCAATTTCATGATGCTCACCACCATGCATCAGTAATTCCATCATAGGCTTGCTGCACGGTGATGGGTTGGATGAGATTTATCATGTAATTGAGTTATTTTTGTTAGGGTTTGATCCCTAGTATCTACTATGTTCTGAGATTGATATTGCTATGACTTTGCTATGCTTATTTCTTGTCACTAGGGCCCGAGTGTCATGATTTCAGATCTGAACCTATTATGTTTTCACCAATATATGAGAGTTCTTGATCCTATCTTGCAAGTCTATAGTCACCTATTATGTGTTATGATCCATTAACCCCGAAGTGACAATAATCGGGATACTTACCGGTGATGACCGTAGTTTGAGGAGTTCATGTATTCACTATGTGCTAATGTTTTGTTCCGGTTCTCTATTAAAAGGAGGCCTTAATATCCCTTAGTTTCCATTAGGACCCTGCTGCCACGGGAGGGTAGGACAAAAGATGTCATGCAAGTTTTTTTCATAAGCACGTATGACTATAGTCGGAATAAATGCCTACATTACATTGACGAATTGGAGCTAGTTCTGTGTCACCCTATGTTATGACTGTTACATGATGAACCACATCCGGCATAATTATCCATCATTGATCCGATGCCTACGAGCTTTTCATACATTGGTTTATGCTTATTTACTTTCTCGTTGCTATTGTTACAACCACTACAAAATACCAAAAACATTACTTTGCTTTCGTTACTCTTTTGTTACCATTACCATCACTATCATATTACTTTGCTACTAAACACTTTGCTGCAGATACTAAGTTTCCAGGTGGGGTTGAATTGACAACTCAACTGCTAATACTTGAGAATATTCTTTATCTCCCCATGTGTCGAATCAATAAATTTGGGTTGAATACTCTACCCTCGAAAGCTGTTGTGATCCCCTATACTTGTGGGTTATCAAGACTAATTTCTGGCGCCGTTCCCGGGGAGCATAGCTCTATTCTTTGAGTCTCTTGGTATTTATATCTGCTGGACACTATGAAGAACTTGAAAGACGCTAAGACAATAATTTATCCCTTAACTACGAGGGGAGGTAAGGAGCTGCCATCTAACTCTGCACTTGATTCACCTTCTGTTATGAGTAAGCTTGCGACACGTAAACCTGCTTCTGCTATTCGTTCTGATATGTCGCATGTTATTGATGATGCTACTTCTGCTATACATGATACTTATGATGAAACTACTTCTATGCTTGATACTACTGTGCCACTTGGTGATTTACTCGAGGAACGATTTGGTAGGGCTAGAGAGATTGAAAATATTGAATCTGATTATGATGATGAAAGTGATGATGAAGAATCACTTGTTATTCCTGAGGGTTATTTATTTGATCAAGAAGCTTCTTTAGCTATTTTAGCTTGCAAAGATAGATATGAACTCAAAAGGTTAATAGCTAAATGGAATAAGCAATCTCTAAATGCTAGGATGAAACCTGACCCTGCTTTTGCTACTTCACCTATGTGTTACTGATAAGGATTATGAATCTCTGTTGATCCTAATATAATTACTTTAGTTGAATCTGATCCTTTTCATGGCTATGAATCTGAAACTGTTGTGGCACATCTTACTAAATTAAATGATATAGCCACCCTGTTCACTAATGATGAGAGATCTCGCTATTTTTATATCCTTAAAATATTTCCATTCTCATTAAAGGGTGATGCTAAGATATGGTTTAATTTTCTTGACCCTGGTTGTGTGCGTAGTCCCCAGGATATGATTTACTACTTCTCTGCTAAATATTTCCCTGCTCATAAGAAACAAGCTACTTTAAAGGAAATATACAACTTTGTGCAAATTAAAGAAGAGAGTCTCCCACAAACTTGGGGGAGGCTTCTCAAGTTACTTAATGCTTTGCCTGATCATCCTCTTAAGAAAAATGAAATACTTGATATCTTTTATAATGGACTAACCGATGCTTCCAGAGATTACCTGGATAGTTGTGCTGGTTCTCTTTTCGGGGAAAGAACATCGGATGAAGCTGAAATCTTATTGAATAATATGTTGACAAATTAAAATAATTGGGCACCTCCTGAGCCAGCTCCGGAGCCAGCTCTTGCTCCAATTAATGATCCTATTCCTAAACCAACTCCGAAGAAGAGAGGTGTTCTATTTCTCAGTCCCGAAGATATGCAAGAGGCAAAGAAATCTTTGAAAGAAAAAGGTATCAAAGCTGAATATGTTAAGAATTTACCTCCTATTGAAGAAATGCATGGTATTAGTTTACCGCCTATTGAAGAAACATATGATCTTAATCCTTTATTTATTGAAGAACCTCCAGACCTCGATAAACCGACACAGGTAGTAAAGGTAAATTCTCTCTATAGATATGATAAAGCTGAAATCCATCCTGCTAAAATTGCTAGCCAATGCTTGGATGAGTTTGATAATTTTATGTTTAAGCAAGAAAACTTCAATGCTTATTTTGGTAGACAATTAAAACAAGATGTTCATATGATTAAATATTTGGGTGATTATATGGCTAATATTAGAGATGAACTTAAACTTGTTAGCAAACATGCTTCTATGGTTACCACTCAAGTAGAACAAGTACTTAAAGCTCAAAAGGAATTGCTCAATGAGATGAATAGTAAAAAAATGATTATGCTGTTAAAGTGGCTACTAGAACTGGTAGAATGACTCAGGAATCTTTGTATCCTGAAGGCCACCCTAAAAGAATTGAGAAAGATTCTCAGAGAAATAATATTGATGCACCTAGTTCTTCTAAAAGGAAGAAAAAGAAAAATGATAGAACTGTGCAAACTTCTAGTGAACCTATTGCTGAACCACCTGATAATCCAAATGGTATATCTATGTCTGATGCCGAAACACAATCTGGCAATGAACATGAACCTAATGAAAATGTTAATGATGATGTTCATAATGATGCTCAACCTAGTAATGATAATGATGTAGAAATTGAACCCGCTGTTGATCTTGATAACCCACAATCAAAGAATCCATGTTATGATAAGAAAGACTTTGTTGCTAGGAAACATGGTAAAGAAAGAGAGCCTTGGGTTCCGAAACCCATGCCTTTTCCTCCCAAACCATCCAAGAAAAAGGATGATGAGGATTTTGAGCGCTTTGCTGAAATGATTAGACCTATCTTTTTGCGTATGCGATTGACTGATATGCTCAAAATGAATCCTTATGCTAAGTACATGAAAGATATTGTTACAAATAAAAGAAAGATACCAGAAGCTGAAATTTCCAACATGCTTGCTAATTATACTTTTAAGGTGGAATACCAAAGAAACTTGGAGATCCAGGAGTACCTACTATACCATGCTCCATTAAAAGAAACTATGTTAAAACTGCTTTATGTGATTTTGGAGCCGGTGTTAGTGTTATGCCTCTCTCTTTATATCGTAGACTTGACTTGAATAAGTTGACACCTACTGAAATATCTTTGCAAATGGCTGATAAATCAACTGCTATACCTGTCGGTATTTGTGAGGATGCGCCTGTTGTGGTTGCAAACGTTACTATTTTAACAGACTTTGTTATTCTTGATATTCCCGAGGACGATAGTATGTCTATTATTCTTGGAAGACCTTTTCTTAATACTGTAGGGGCTGTTATTGATTGCAACAAAGGCAATGTCACTTTTCATGTTAATGGTAATGAGCATACGGTACACTTTCCGAGGAAACAACTCAGGTTCATAGTATCAATTCTATCGGAAAATTTCCATCGATTATATTTGGAGGTTTTGAATTTCCTCTTCTTACTGTCAAGAAGAAATATGATATATTTATTATTGGGGATGTGCATATCCCCATTGAGGTAACCTAGTTTTATTCAAAATTTCTCCGGTTTCATGTTAATCGGAATGAGTTTGTTAACAAGACTTGATCAACCTTGTTAGTGGATACCTTTTGACGAGCATGAGATGGATGAAACTAGAAGCACAACCTTCTGTACCCTCTCTATACTTTCTATTATTTAGTTTAAATAAAATAAAAACAAATATTTTTATGCCTGTTATCTGATTATCTGTGCAATATAAAAATACCTCGAAAATAAAAGTCCTCCAAATGTCCTCAAATTTAAATATGATTTTTTTCAGAATATTTGGCACTGAGAACACAACAGGGGGTCAACCACCTGCCCACTAGGGTGGAGGGCGCGCCCTACCCCCCTGGGCGCGCCCCCTGCCTCGTGGGCCCACGGTGGCCCTCCTCCACTTATTCCTGCACCAATCCTCTTCTTCTTCCTCCCACAAACACGAAAAACCAACTCAAGCACGAGTTCCAACCCTCTTTGCTGCCATTTTCGATCTCCTTGCTCAAAGCACCTCTCACAAAACTGCTTGGAGAAATTGTTCCTTGGTATGTGACTACTCCATTGGTCCAATTAGTTTTTGTTCTAGTGCTTTATTCATTGCAAATTTTTGCTGCTTAGGTGACCCTGTTCTTGAGCTTGCATGTCAAATTTATATGGTCAAAAGTAGTTTTGATGCATGATATAGGCCCTAGGCACTTGTAGGACTGGTTGCTATCAATATTATTGAGTTTGGTTTGCTTTTATTTTGAAGTTACTAAAAAAATTCAGAATTTTTCAGAGGAAGAAATATGCTTAGGAAAATGTTCCAAGGTGGTTCTTCAAAGAAGCAAGGACCCAGGCTTGCAATGCGTGATGCTGACGAAGAGCCACCAAGAGACGCTCCAGTGCGTCCTTGTGAGTGGCCTTCTGAAAATTTTATGGATCGAGCGAGAATTAAAGAAGAATTTAACGCATATTTGCGTAATGCCAGTCTTGAGGACTTTGAGGCAGACAAATGCCCTTAGTATCATGATCTCACAAGCTCTTTTGTGAGGAGGTTTGAGTATTCATCTTCGCGTAATTCTCCTTCAGTCATGTTTGATCTTTATGACAAATCTTATACCATGGACTTAGAGGATTTCACTTTTGCTTGCAAACTTCCACAATGTGGTAGTGTTAGGGATCCCCCTAAATCTGAATTTAGAAACTTTCTTGCAAGTATAACTGTAGGGGAATCTAGAGATATAACGCAAGCTACATAGGGAGCATTCACTTTCCTGCTATACATTATTTTGCTCTCTTCATAGGTAGGTGCATAAATGCTAAGGATGAAGCATGTCACATGTGTGTCCCTGACCTTAGCATTCTCAGGAGTGCTGTGTCTGGAGACCAACCTTATCATATGGGAGCCATTATAGCTCGTAGGTTGCATCATAATAGATATAATGGAGATTTCTTTGGAGGAATTTATGCAACCCGCTTAGCTAAATTTCTTGAGATAGACGTTTATGAAGGAGACATGGAGTTGCCTCCTCCTTATTTAGATTTTGATTCTATGGTTTCTCACCATTTTGTCGACAGGAATGAATCACCTCTCCAATACCGACTAATCTATGACAGACGCCGTGTTGTCCGTATTACTCTCCCTGTTGCTGCTTTCTTTGATTATCTGGCAAGAGGAGGATATACTATTACCAGAGAGGAGGCAGATGAGTACGAGAGGAGAGCGGATGCCGCTCGTCGCCTCACTGCAGCTCAGGAGGCGATAGCCGTTGCATCAAAGTACGACCCCAACAACTATTATTATGGATATCAGCCAGACTAGCCGTGGCCATAGACCAACTTAGGCCAAAAGCCTAAGCTTGGGGGAGTACGTATTTCTCACTGACATTACATTTATATTCACACACACTCATTGCTAGATGTCGGTGCTCATACTTTTTCATTGTATCATCCATGCTAGTTTACTTCCTTTTATGCTTTATTCTTGTTTGTTTAATAAACCTTAAGAAAAAACCAAAAAAATTAGTTGTAGCTTTTAATTAATTTACTTTCCATGCTTGTATTAGTAATTAAAAAGAAAACCCAAAAAATATTTCTCGTTCTTCTTTTGCTTGTTGGGAGCTTTCCCGTGTAAATAGTTTTATTTCTTTTCTTTTCTTTGGGGGTCAGTAGGAGAAGACCATGATTAAATTGTTGAAGTGGCTCTTATATGCTTTATTGTTGATTTAACCAAGAGCCCATATTGCTTTGTCCTCTCATGCTTATTGAATGTTCGCAGATCCAGCTTAGTCCAATGCACGTGCACTCTTATTATTATTCACTCGTTCGGTCGTGCGAGTGAAAGGCAATTATGATGATATATGATGGACTGACTGGGATGAGAAAAGCTGGTATGAACTCAACCTCTTTTGTTTTTGTAAATATGATGAGTTCATCGTTCTTGATTCAGCTTGTTATGAATAAACATGTTTGCCATGACAATTAGAGATCATAGTTACTTGTGCCATGCTTGATTAGCTATGAGTTATAATGGTTTAACTTGCGTGCCAACATGCTATTGAGATGGTTATGATGTGGTATGATGGGGTGGTATCCTCCTTTGAATGATTTAAGTGACTTGACTTGGCACATGTTCACGCATGTAGTTGAAACAAATCAACATAGCCTTCACGATATTTATGTTCATGGTGGATTATATCCTACTCATGCTTGCATCCAATGTTATTAATTTTAATGCATGTACATGGCTGTTGTCGCTCTCTAGTTGGTCGCTTCCCAGTCTTTTGCTAGCCTTCACCTGTACTAAGAGGGAATACTTCTTGTGCATCCAATCCCTTAAACCCCAAAGTTATTCCAGATGAGTCCACTATACCTTCCTATATGCGGTATCTACCTGCCGTTCCAAGTAAATTTGTATGTGCCAAACTCCAAACCTTCAAATAATCATCTTGTTTTGTATGCTCGAATTGCTCATGTATCAACTAGGGCTGCCTGTATCTTCCATGCTAGGCGGGTTATTCTCAAGAGGAGTGGACTCTGCTCCTCACTCACGAGAAAATCGCTGGTCACCGGGATGCCCAGTCTCATGCTTTATGCAAACTAAATCAAAAATAATGCAAAACAAAACTCCCCCTAGGACCTGATGTATGTTGGAGGCAATCGTTGTTCCGAGCAAGCCATGGATTGATGTTTCTTGGTGGAGGGGGAGTATAAACTTTACCATTCTGTTTGGGAACAACCTATAATGTGTGTAGCATGGAAGATATCGCCATCTCTTAGTTGTTATGTTGACAATGAAAGTATACCGCTCAAAATGTTAATTATCTCTATTTCAAAACCGAGCTCTGGCACCTCTGCAAATCGCTGTTTCCCTCTATGAAGAGCCTATCTATTTACTTTTATGTTGAGTCATCACCCTCTTATTAAAAGCACTTGCTGGAGAGCGCAGCTGTCATTTGCACTCATCACTGTTAATTTATATTGGGTGTGACTATGATTGGATCTCTTTTACCATGAATTATAATGTCTAGTCAGTCATTGATCTTTAAAGGTGCTCTGCATTTATGTTTTGTGGTCTCAGAAAGGGCTAGCGAGATATCATCTTGTTATATCATATTATGATTGTTTTGAGAAAGTGTTGTCATCCGAGATTTATTATTATGGCTTGTTAGTTGATTATGCTATTGATATGGGTAATCATGAGACCTGAGAATTATTGCAAATATGGTTAGTTATAATCTTTGCTGAAAACTTGAATGCTAGCTTGACATATTTACAACAACAAGAGCAAACAGAGTTTGTAAAAGTTTTTCTTTATCTCTTTCAGTTTGTCAACTGAATTGCTTGAGGACAAGCAAGGGTTTAAGCTTGGGGGAGTTGATACGTCTCCATAGTATCTACTTTTCCAAACACTTTTGCCCTTGTTTTGGACTCTAACTTATATGATTTGAATGAAACTAACCCGGACTGACGCTGTTTTCAGCAGAATTGCCATGATGTTGTTTTATGTGCAGAAAACAAAAGTTCTCGGAATGACCTGAAACTCCACGGAATATCTTACAATAAAAAAATAAAAAATCCTCGCCAAAGATGAAGACCAGGGGGCCCACACCCTTTCCACGAGTGTGGGGGACGCCCCCCTAGGGCGCCCCCTACCTCGTGGGCCCCCCTAGAGACCTCCCGACTCCAACTCCAACTCTATATATCTGGTTTCGGGGAGAAAAAAATAGGAGAGAAGATTTCATCGCGTTTTACGATACGGAGCCGCCGCCAAGCCCTAAAACCTCTCGGGAGGGCTTATCTGGAGTCCGTTCGGGGCCCCGGAGAGGGGGATTCGTCACCATCGTCATCATCAACCATCCACCATCACCAATTTCATGATGCTCACCACCATGCATCAGTAATTCCATCATAGGCTTGCTGCACGGTGATGGGTTGGATGAGATTTATCATGTAATTGAGTTATTTTTGTTAGGGTTTGATCCCTAGTATCTACTATGTTCTGAGATTGATATTGCTATGACTTTGCTATGCTTATTTCTTGTCACTAGGGCCCGAGTGTCATGATTTCAGATCTGAACCTATTATGTTTTCACCAATATATGAGAGTTCTTGATCCTATCTTGCAAGTCTATAGTCACCTATTATGTGTTATGATCCATTAACCCCGAAGTGACAATAATCGGGATACTTACCGGTGATGACCGTAGTTTGAGGAGTTCATGTATTCACTATGTGCTAATGTTTTGTTCCGGTTCTCTATTAAAAGGAGGCCTTAATATCCCTTAGTTTCCATTAGGACCCTGCTGCCACGGGAGGGTAGGACAAAAGATGTCATGCAAGTTCTTTTCCATAAGCACGTATGACTATATTCGGAATACATGCCTACATTACATTGACGAATTGGAGATAGTTCTGTGTCACCCTATGTTATGACTGTTACATGATGAACCACATCCGGCATAATTATCCATCATTGATCCGATGCCTACGAGCTTTCCATACATTGGTGTACGCTTATTTACTTTCTCGTTGCTATTGTTATAACCACTACAAAATACCAAAAACATTACATTGCTTTCGTTACTCTTTTGTTACCGTTACCATCACTATCATATTACTTTGCTACTAAACACTTTGCTGCAGATACAACTCAGCTGCTAATACTTGAGAATATTCTTTGGCTCCCCTTGTGTCGAATCAATAAATTTGGGTTGAATACTCTACCCTCGAAAGCTGTTGCGATCCCTTATACTTGTGGGCTATCAAGGACAGCGCGAATCGTGCCCGGTTTGACAACCGGGGAGAAGGTGTCGGTGAAGTCCACGCCGGCACGCTGGCGAAAGCCGTGCACCACCCAACGTGCCTTGTAGCGCTTGAGAGAGCCGTCGGGGCGAGTCTTGTGCCGGAAGACCCACTTGCCAGTGATCACATTGGCACGGGGAGGCCGCGGGACAAGCTGCCATGTACGGTTACGCTGTAGAACATGAAACTCCCCGCGCATCGCAGCAAGCCAGTTCGGATCTCGAAGGGCTGGGCAAGCGGAGGTGGGGAGTGGAGACGGTGCCGAGATAGATGCAGCACACGCGTACTCGTCAGACGTGTAGCGCGTGCTAGGATGAAGTTTCCCAGTCCGAGCCCGAGTGACCACACCGGTGAGGGGTGCGCCCGCGACGACGGGGGCAGCCGAGGGGGCCGTGACAGGGGTCGTGGTGGGGGCCACGGCGACGGGGGCCGCTGAGGGGAGGGGGTGAGGAGGCCGCTGTTGGTGAACGTAGCAGAATTTTAAAATTTTCTACGCATCACCAATATCAATCTATGGAGTCATCTAGCAACGAGGGAGAGAGGAGTGCATCTACATACCCTTGTAGATCACGAGCGGAAGCGTTCAAGAGAACGGGGTTGATGGAGTCGTACTCGTCGTGATCCAAATCACCGATGACCTAGCGCCGAACGGACGGCACCTCCGCGTTCAACACACGTACGGTTGGGAAGACGTCTCCTCCAACTTGATCCAGCAAGGGGGAAGGAGAGGTTGATGGAGATCCAGCAGCACGACGGCGTGGTGGTGGAAGCAACAGCGATCTCGGCAGGGCTTCGCCAAGCTTAGCGAGAGGGAGAGGTGTCACGGGAGGGAGAGGGAGGCGCCAGTGGCTAGGGTGCGGCTGCCCTCCCTCCCCTCACTATATATAGGACCCCTAGGGGGGGCGCCGGCCCTAGGAGATGGGATCTCCAAGGGGGGCGGCGGCCAAGGGGGGTGGAGTGCCCCCCAAGCCAAGTGGGGCGCCCCCCACCCCTAGGGTTTCCAACCCTAGGCGCAGGGGGAGGCCCATGGGGGCGCACCAGCCCACTAGGGGCTGGTTCCCCTCCCACTTCAGCCCATGGGGCCCTCCGGGATAGGTGGCCCCACCCGGTGGACCCCCAGGACCCTTCCGGTGGTCTCGGTACAATACCATTACCCCCGAAACTTTCCCGATGGCCGAAACTTGACTTCCTATATATAAATCTTCACCTCCGGACCATTCCGGAACTCCTGTGACGTTCGGGATCTCATCCGGGACTCTGAACAACTTTTGGGTTACCGTATACTAATATCTCAACAACCCTAGCGTCACCGAACCTTAAGTGTGTAGACCCTATGGGTTCAGGAGACACGCAGACATGACCGAGATGACTCTCCGGTCAATAACCAACAGCGGGATCTGGATACCCATGTTGGCTCCCACATGCTCCTCGATGATCTCATCGGATGAACCACGATGTCGAGGATTCAATCAATCCCGTATACAATTCCCTTTGTCAATCGGTACGTTACTTGCCCGAGACTCGATCGTCGGTATCCCAATACCTCGTTCAATCTCGTTACCGGCAAGTCACTTTACTCGTACCGTAATGCATGATCCCATGATCAACCACTTGGTCACATTGAGCTCATTACGATGATGCATTACCGAGTGGGCCCAGAGATACCTCTCCGTCATACGGAGTGACAAATCCCAGTCTTGATTCGTGCCAACCCAACAGACACTTTTGGAGATACCCGTAGTGCACCTTTATAGTCACCCAGTTACATTGTGACGTTTGGCACACCCAAAGCACTCCTACGGTATCCGGGAGTTGCACAATCTCATGGTCTAAGGAAATTATACTTGACATTCGGAAAAGCTCTAGCAAACGAACTACACGATCTTTAAGCTATGCTTAGGATTGGGTCTTGTCCATCACATCATTCTCCTAATGATGTGATCCCGTTATCAATGACATCTAATGTCCACAGTCAGGAATCCATGACTATCTTTTGATCAACGAGCCAGTCAACTAGAGGCTCACTAGGGACGTGTTGTGGTCTATGTATTCACACATGTATTACGATTTCCGGATAACACAATTATAGCATGAACAATAGACAATTATCATGTACAAGGAAATATAATAATAACCATTTTATAATTGCCTCTAGGGCATATTTCCAACAGCCGCGGCGACAGGGGCTGCAGCGGGGGCCATGACGATAGGGGCCGCCGAGGGGGCCGAGGTCGGGGCCGCGACGACGAGGGCCGCCGGTGCGGGGAGCGCGGGCAGGGCCGAGCCTAGTGCGCGGTTGGGCGGTTCGCCAAAGGAGGAGGCAGGGGCGAACCGCACCGCGGGAGACGCCGAGGGTGACGGTACCTGCTGAAACGAGAACACCAACTCATCAAAGTACACTTGTCGCGAAGTGAAAATGCGGTGGGACACTGGATCATAGCACCGGTAACCTTTGGTATTGGGAGGATAACTAGGGAAGATGCATGGAAGCGACCGGGGAGCGAGTTTGTGAGGAGCAGTGGATGCGTTGCTAGGATAACAGAGACACCCGAAAATGCGAAGACCATCATAAGATGGAACCGCACCGAAGAGGAGTTGGTGAGGAGTGTAGTTCCAGCTCGAACGACACGGGCGAATGTTAATGAGGAGGCTGGCGGTCGCGAGCGCGTCCAGCCAGAACCGAGGAGGCACATAGGAGTGGAAGAGAAACGTGCGGACACAGTCATTAAAGGTGTGAATGACGTGCTCGGTGTGACCATTCTGCTGTGACGTGTAGGGACAAGTGAGACGAAAAATGGTGCCATGCGACGCAAGAAGATTGCGGACGGCGACGTTGTCAAACTCCTTGCCGTTGTCAGTTTGCAAGGCGAGAATAGGACGACCGAATTGTGTGGTGACATATGAATAAAAAGCTGTGAGTGTGGCAAGAGCATCGAACTTGCGACGAAGAGGAAATGTCCACACATAATGAGTAAAATCATCCAATATCACAAAATAGTATAGATAGCCCGTGTTGTTCGCAACCGGGGACGTCCAAACATCACTATGTAATAACTGAAAAGGAAAGGTGGAAATGTTTGTAGACTCGCTAAAGGGGAGACGAACGTGCTTGCCAAGACGGCAAGCCTCACAAGTGTGGTTGTCAACCTTATTACATGAGAAAGAAAAACTCGGAAGAATCTGACGCATAATGGCGGAGTTGGGGTGACTGAGGCGGGCGTGCCAAAGATCGACACTAGCGGCGAAGGCGGCGGGATGACGGGTGGTGGTGACGCCGGAGGGATGCACCGAGTAAAGCTCATCCGGGCTGTCACATCGGTGGAGTACCATCCGTGTACGGGCGTCCTTCACAGAAAAGCCGATATCATCAAATTCAAAAGTGATAGGATTCTCACGAGCAAAACGACGAACAGAAACTAGATTAGTGACTGAGTTAGGAGACACAAGAACATTGGACATATTAACAGGAGTAGAAGTAGAAGGAAACGACATATGACCGACATGTGTAATGGGTAGAGAGGAACCGTTACCAATGGTGATGCGAATGGGAGTATGAACATGAGTGGTAGACGTGAGGTTACCGGGATGAGCAATCATGTGAGCGGTGTGCCCGAGTCCATGTACCAGTCACCACCGCCACCGTAGGAACTCGGTGACGGGACGGAGTGCAGGGCGGCGAGAGGAGCTGGGTCCCACGGCAGCGGCACCTGAGAAGGGTAAAACCCACCGTAGGCCGGCGTGGGGGCAGCGCCGTAAGCCGGCGCGAGGGCGGCGCCGAAGGCCAGCGAGGCCCCGTAGGCGGGCGCGGCACCGTAGCCGCTGTAGGGAGCGGCATTCTGCACGGCGAAGAGGGCCTGGTGACTTGCCGGACGAGGTCTGAGGGAGTCCGAGATTAGGGGGTCTCCGGACAGCCGAACTCTATCCTTTGGCCAGACTGATTGACTATGAAGATACAAGATTGAAGACTTCGTCTCGTGTCCGAATGGGACTCTACTTGGCATGGAAGGCAAGCTAGGCAGTACGGATATGGATATCTCCTCCTTTGTAACCGACCTTGTGTAACCCTAGCCCCCTCCGATGTCTATATGAACCGGAGAGTTTTAGAACGTAGGACAACATACAATCATACCATAGGCTAGCTTTTAGGGTTTAGCCTCTCCGATCTCGTGGTAGATCAACTCTTGTAATACCCATATCACCAAGAATAAATCAAGCAGGACGTAGGGTTTTACCTCCATCAAGAGGGCCCGAACCTAGGTAAAACATTGTGTCCCCTGCCTCCTGTTACCATCTGCATTAGATGCACAGTTCGGGACCCCCTACCCGAGATCCGCCGGTTTTGACACCGACATTGGTGCTTTCATTGAGAGTTCCTCTATGTCGTCGCCGTTAGGCTTGATGGCTCCTACGATCATCGATAGCGATGCAGTTCAGGGTGAGACTTTTCTCCCCGGACAGACCTTTGTGTTCGGCGGCTTCGCACTGCGGGCCAACTTGCTTGGCCATCTGGAGCAGATCGAAAGTTACGCCCCTGGCCACCAGGTCAGGTTTGGAAGCTTAAATTACACGGCCGATGCACGCAGAGACTTGATCTTCGACGGATTCGAGCCCCGGCCTTGTGCGCCACGTGGTCACGATGGGCACGATTTAGCTCTGTCATCGGAACGTATTCAGGAGATCGCACTGGCAGCCACTCCGAGCCTCAATTCGGAGCTAGTTGCGCCATCCATGGACGGGTGGATAGACCCCGTCACGGAGGCCGTATCCTCAGTGGCGATCGAGCCGAATATCGACCTTACCCTTCACGAGAGCCGTGTTGTCAAACTGCCGGATCCTTCTCCGGCCAGGGACTCCGAACCGCCTACGCCCGTTCCTATCGAATCCGATTGGGTGCCGATCATGGAGTTTACTTCCGTGGATATTTTTGAGCACTCGCCCTTCGGCGATGTACTGAACTCATTAAGGTCTCTCTCCTTGTCAGGAGGATCCTGGCCGAACTATGACGAAGAAATTCACCGCCCACCCACCACCCACTTAATAGCCACTATCGACGATTTAACCGACATGCTCGACTTCGACTCCGAAAACATCGACGGTATGGAAGACGATGCAGGAGACGAACAGGAATCACTGCCCACAGGGCACCAGACGACCACTTCATCACATGACGTATACATGGTGGACACACCAAAAGAAAATGACGACGAGGAACGGAAGGATGCAACGAAGGGTTGTCCCCTCGAGAAGCAGTCAAAGCGGCGGCGTAAGCGCCACCCCAAATCCCGCCTCGGCGGAAACAACGATCATATAGACCCAGCATTAGAGCAGGGTGAACAATCACCGGACTAGAGCAACACGGAGAATCGAACAAAACAACCCGACTCTGTCAAAGATAATAATCCGGACGACATCACACCGGATAGACACCCGGGAAAACAGAATGCCCATCAAAGGCTTGTTGCCACCGCGAGGAGTCTAAAAAAGCAGAAGCAAAGGCTCAAGGCTGCGCAAGACACACTCAGAATCAGATGGAGTAAAGTACTCAACACAGCGGCGAAGTACGGCAGTAACCGCCACACCAAGAGCTACCCGAAGCGGAAGTTGCTACCTGAATTCGATGAGGAGGCCTTAGGTCCCTCGCAACCAAAAATTAGAATGGCCATTTGGCTGGATAGACGACCTCATGGCCAACATAGAGCGGCGAACAACGCTGCACATGAGCCAATACGCGATCCACACGAGGGCTCGCATCAAAAGGACGACGCAACCAGATCCATTTATGGACCATGCAAGCGCGCTCCGGCACATGATGCAACACAGAAAACATCCGAACACCACAGTACACCCAGATACAGGGGTGCCGCACATCCTCTATGTTTCACCGATGAGGTGCTAGACCATGAATTTCCAGAGGGATTCAAACCCGTAAAAATAGAGGCATACGACGGAACAACAGACCCGTGGGGTCTGGATTGGGGACTATATCCTCCATATCCATATGGCTCGAGGAGATGATCTCCACGCCATCAAGTACTTAGCCCTCAAGCTCAAAGAGCCAGCTCGGCACTGGCTTAAAAGTCTCTCCGAAAGCTCCATTGGAAGCTGGGAAGAGCTCGAAGACGCTTTTCGGGCGAATTTTCAAGGGACTTATGTCCGACCTCCGGATGTGGACGATTTGAGTCATATAACTCAACAGCCCAGAGAGTCAGCCCGAAAGCTTTGGAATAGGTTTCTTACTAAAAAGAACCAAATAGTCGACTATCCGGACGCCGAAGCCTTGGCGGCCTTTAAGCACAGTGTCCGAGACAAATGGCTTGGCAGACACCTCGGCCAAGAAAAGCCGAGAACAATGGCAGCATTAACAAGCCTCATGACCCGCTTTTGCGTGGGCGAGGACAGCTGGCTAGCCCGATGCAACACCAGCAACCCAAGTACATCCGAAGTTAGAGACGGAAACGGGAAATCTTGACGCAGTAAAAATAATAAGTGCCAGAATAAACAAGACAGCCCGAAGAGCATGGCGGTAAACATGCCCAAGGGCCTATCACCACGGAGTTCTGCCACTGGCCGTCTCAACCGATCACCTTCGACCACCAGGATTACTCAACAAGTATCCGGAGCGCAGGATGGGCTGCCTTGGTATTAGATCCAATAATTGACGAATACCACTTCACACGAGTCCTGATGGACAGCGATAGCAGCTTAAACCTGATATATTAGGACACAATCCGCAAAATGGGGATAGACCCAACGAAAATTTGCCACAGCAATACTACCGTTAGAGGAGTAACGCCAGGCCCAGGGGCTCATTGCACGGGCTCCCTGCAACTAGATGTTATATTCGGCTTCCCCGACAACTTCCGTAGCGAAAATTTAACCTTCCACGTTGCTCCGTTCCAAAGTGGCTATCAGACACTACTTGGACACGAAGCTTTTGCTCGCTTTAACGCAATACCGCATTACGCTTCCCTCACGCTTAAGATGCCCGGTCCACGTGGCATCATTACAGTAAATGTAAATATTGAGTGATCCCTGCACGCTGAAGAGAGGCAGCCGCACACTAAAACGGCCTCACCAACCAAAGCATTCGATAGGTCGTCAAGACCACGGACACGGTTAGACAATTCCGGTGCAGCTATATGTAATTCATACAGGTTTGATAACCACACCCTGATACCTCTCCAACGTATCTATAATTTTTGATTGCTCCATGCTATATTATCTACTGTTTTGGACTATATTGGGCTTTATTTTTCACTTTTATATTATTTTTGGGACTAACCTGTTAACCGGAGGCCCAGCCCAGAATTGCTGTTTTTTGCCTATTTCAGTATTTCGGAGAAACAGAATATCAAACGGAGTCCAAACGGAATAAAACCTTCGGGAACGTGATTTTCTCCCCGAACGTGATCCAAGAGACTTGGATCCTACTCCAAGGAGTCAAAGAGGTGGTCACGAGGGTGGGGGTGCGCCCACCCCCCTAGGGCGCGCCCCCCTGCCTCGTGGGCCCCTCGGAGCTCCACCCACATACTCCTTCCTCCTATATATACCTACGTACCGCCAAACGATCAGAACAGGAGCCAAAAACCTAATTCCACCGCCGCAACTTTCTGTATCCACGAGATCCCATCTAGGAGCCTGTTCCGGAGCTCCGCCGGAGAGGGCCGTCATCATGGAGGGCTTCTACATCATCATAGCCCCTCCGATGAAGTGTGAGTAGTTTACCTCAGACCTTCGGGTCCATAGTTAGTAGCTAGATGGCTTCTTCTCTCTTTTTGGATCTCAATACAAAGTTCTCCCCCTCTCTCATGGAGATCTATTCGATGTAATCTTCTTTTTGCGGTGTGTTTGTTGAGACCGATGAATTGTGGGTTTATGATCAAGTCTATCTATGAATAATATTTGAATCTTCTCTGAATTCTTTTATGTATGATTGGTTATCTTTGCAAGTCTCTTCGAATTATCAGTTTGGTTTGGCCTACTAGATTGGTTTTTCTTGCCATGGGAAAAGTGCTTAGCTTTGGGTTCGATCTTACGGTGTCCTTTCCCAGTGACAGAAGGGGCAGCAAGGCATGTACTGCATCGTTGCCATCGAGGATAACAAGATGGGGTTTATTTCATATTGCATGAAGTTATCTTTCTACATCATGTCATCTTGCTTAAAGCGTTACTCTATTTTTAACTTAATATTCTAGATGCATGCTGGATAGCGGTCGATGAGTGGAGTAATAGTAGTAGATGCAGAATCGTTTCGGTCTACTTGTCACGAACGTGATGCCTATATACATGATCATGCCTAGATATTCTCATAACTATGCTCAATTCTGTCAATTTCTCAACAGTAATTTGTTCACCCACCGTAGATGCTTATGCTCTTGAGAGAAGCCACTAGTGAAACCTATGGCCCTCGGGTCTATTCTCATCATATCAATCTCCATCACTTTAATCTTGCTTTGCTTTTTTACTTTGCCTTTTACTTTGCATCTCTATACCAAAAATACCAAAAATATTATATCTATCAGATCTCACTCTCTTAAGTGACCGTGAAGGGATTGACAACCCCTAATCGCGTTGGTTGTGAGTAGCTATTGTTTTGTGCAGGCACGAGGGACTTGAGCGTGGCCTCCTACTGGATTGATACCTTGGTTCTCAAAAACTGAGGGAAATACTTACTCTACTTTGCTGCATCATCCTTTCCTCTTCGGGGAAATCCAACGCAAGCTCAAGAGGTAGCAAGAAGAATTTCTGGCGCCGTTGCCGGGTAGTCTACGCAAAAAGTCAACATACCAAGTACCCATCACAATCCCTATCTCTCGCATTACATTAGTTGCCATTTGCCTCTCGTTTTCCTCTCCCCCACTTCACCCTTGCCGTTTTATTCGCCCTCTCTTTCCCAATCTCCTTCTCCGCCTCTCTTTTCTCCGTTTGCCTCTTTTGCCCGGTTGCTCTTGTTTGCTCGTGTGCTAGTTTGTTTGCTTGTCGTCATGGCTAGTCTTATATCTTCTCCGTTGTCTCCCGAGAATGAAGTTCTAAACTTTAAACAAAGGGAGGGAGAAAATCTAAAAGATGCTCGGTATAGAATTTGCAATGCTCAAAATAGATCTACCAGGAAGCAATCTACTTCAGTTCTTCTCTGCAATTTTTATGTAGGTGTTAATCCTTGGTATAGATATATCCTCGATACCATTACCGGAGGGAACTTCTTGGGTAGCCATACTTTTGATTCTTATAATGCTATGTTAGATTTATTTGGCTCACCACCTCTTTTGGTTAATGGAACCATGTTAACTTTGGAGCATGTTATGCAAAGACTTGAAATTATTGAAAATAGAGTTGCTACTATTGAATTAATTAAAAATCTAGATAAAAAGATCCACAATCAAATTACTCAATATGGATCTAAGGTAGGAATGACTTTGAAAAATATTAAGGAAAAGGAACCCATAGTTAATGAGAAGATAAACTTAGATTCTACTAGAATTGATAAACTTGAGGGTATCATTACAAACTTGGGAACTGCTTTTTCTTCCGTAAAGAATACTCCAAGTCCTCCTACTAAAATTGCAAAGCTTATGTATGTTCCTAAAAATAAGGGTGAATCATCTAGTAAGGAAACTGCAGATCTTTTTGCTATCATTAAGGAACCAATTGCTACAAATGAATTTTTCGATCTTGTGCCTAAAAGTTTGATAATCACTAGAAAGGAAGAAATTCCTAAGGGAAATAGATGCCTCATCGAAGAATTGCCTACCAAAGATGGCAATACCAAGATCTATCCTTGCTTTTATGCCTATCTAGGGGCGTTAAACGATAGCACTTGTTGGGAGGCAACCCAATTTTATTTCTATTCCTTGATTTTTGCTCCTGTTTAGTAATAAATAAATTATCTAGCCTCTGTTTTGGTTGTGTCTTTTTGTGTTTAATTAGTGTTTGTGCCAAGTAGAACCGTTGGGAAGACTTGGGGAAAGTCTTGTTGACCTTGCTGTAAAAAACAGAAACTTTAGCGCTCACGAGAACTGCTGTCATTTCTATTTGGAAAGTGAGATTTAGTTGATTCTTTTTGCAGATGATTAATAGATAAATTCGTCACGTCCAGAAATTTATTTTAGAATTTTTGGGGTTCCAGATCTTGCGCTAGCTACAGATTACTACAGACTGTTCTGTTTTTGACAGATTCTGTTTTTCGTGTGTTGTTTGCTTATTTTGATGAATCTATGGCTAGTAAAATAGTTTATAATCCATAGAGAAGTTGGAATAAAGTAGGTTTAACACCAATATAAATAAAGAATGAGTTCATTACAGTACCTTGAAGTGGTATTTTGTTTTCTTTCGCTAACGGAGCTCACGAGTTTTCTACCTTAAGTTTTGTGTTGTGAAGCTTTCAAGTTTTGGGTAAGGATTTGATGGATTATGGAACAAGGAGTGGCAAGAGCCTAAGCTTGGGGATGCCCATGGCACCCCCAAGATAATCTAAGGACACCTAAAAGCCAAAGCTTGGGGATGCCCCGGAAGGCGTCCCCTCTTTCGTCTACTTCTATCGGTAACTTTACTTGGAGCTATATTTTTATTCACCACATGATATGTGTTTTTCTTGGAGCGTCTTGTACTATTTGTGTCGTTGTTTGTTAGTGTACCACATGCAATCATCCTTGCTGTACACACCTTTTGATAGAGCCATACATGAGTTGGAATTTGATAGAATACTCTATGTTCTTCACTTATATCTTTTGAGCGTTCTAATTTTGCTCTATGTGCTTCACTTAGATCTTTTAGAGCACGGTGGTGGATTTGTTTTAAAGAAACTATTGATCTCTCATGCTTCACTTAGATTATTTTGAGAGTCTTAATATCATGGTAATTTGCTTAATAATAATATGCTTGGTATTCAAGATTTGGCTATTTTTCTTTTGAGTGCGTTGAATACTAAGAAAAGATTGAAGCATGATAATTGTTTTGAGATATGGAGGTGATAATATTAGAGTCATGCTAGTTGAGTAATTGTGAATTTAAAGAATACTTGTGTTAAAGTTTGCGATTCCCGTAGCATGCACGTATGGTGAACCGTTATGCGATGAAGTCGGAGCATGATTTATTTATTGATTGTCTTCCTTATGAGTGGCGGTCGGGGACAAGCGATGGTCTTTTCCTACCAATCTATCCCCCTAGGAGCATGCGCGTAATACTTTGCTTTGATAACTTCTAGATTTTTGAAATAAGTACATGAGTTCGTCATGACTAATGTTGAGTCCATAGATTATACGCACTTTTTCCCATCCTTCGACCATTGCTAGCCTCTCTAATACCGTGCACTTTTCGCCAGCACCATACACCCACCATATACTTCCCTCAAAACAGCCACCATACACTAGTAGAAAAAGGGTCAAACGTGAAGCACAATAGTGCCGGTTTGAATTTCAGCCGGCACTAATGTGCACAATAGCACCGGTTCGTGGCGGCGATCAATAGCACCGGTTCGTGGCGAACCTTTAGTACCGGTTCATGACATGAACCGGTACTAAAGAGGCTGTGTCAGCCTGCCGTCAGGCTATGGCCCCACCATCACCATTTAGTGCCGGCTCGTACCACGAACCGGTACTAATTAGGTTATGGCAAGCTGTTTTTAGTCCCACCTCGCTAAGAGAGAGGGACTAGGAGCGGTTTATAAGCCCTGAGTGCAGAGATGATGAAGAAGAGGCTCAATGCTCACGTTGCTTAGCTTCAAGCCTTCAGGAATATCGTAGATTCCACGGAGCTACGCGCAGTGCAGTTTACACTATTCCGAAAGGTTTGAAGCAAATTAACGAGCATTGCAACTCTTTTTTATTTTTAATAACTTATTACAACTCCGGACTTCTTCTGTTATGGGAAAAACTAATTGCACGTCGGCATTTCTTTTTTTTAAACTTTGGTTATAACTCCAGACTTTGACCATCAAGTTTTGCAGAAAAGAAAAAATAGCAGAAAAGAAAAAAAACTATAGCTGAAAAGAAAAAAACTACTCAGAAATAAATAGAAGAAAATAAATATAGCAGAAAAGAAAAAACTACTCAGAAATAAATAGAAGCAAATTAACGAGCATTGCACCTCTTTTTTATTTTTAATAACTTATTACAACTCCGAACTTCTTCTGTTATGGCAAAAACTAATTGCACGTCGGCATTTCTTCTTTTTAAACTTTGGTTATAACTCCAGACTTTGACCATCAAGTTTTGCAGAAAAGAAAAAATAGCAGAAAAGAAAAAAAAACTATAGCTGAAAAGAAAAAAACTATATAAAAAACTACTCAGAAATAAATACAAGAAAATAAATATAGAAGAAAAGAAAAAACTACTCAGAAATAAATAGAAGAAACAATAAAGCAGAAAAGAAAAAAATATATTTGCTATTTTTCAATCGTTCGCAAAATGACCGTGAAATTGAAAATCACTACAAAATGAACTCTGAAAATGTTGAATTTTGGCAAACTAGATGAATAAAACTACTCACAAATAAATAGAAGAAAATAAATATAACAGAAAAGTAAAAACTATACAAAAAACTACGCAGAAATAAATAGAAGAAAATAAAGCAGAAAAGAAAAAAACTATAAAAAAATTGGGGCGCTGGCCTGTGGGCCTGCTAGGCCACAGGCGTGCAATTACAGGCCTTAAAGGCCCAGCAGACTCACAGGGCAGCGCGCAGAGTTTAGGCCCACAAGCCTGCTATATAGAGGAGTTCGAAGAGGTAGCCGCGGCTGGGTTTATAAACCAGTGCGGTTGCCCTTCGCCCGGCGAGGTGGGACTAAACTTTAGGGTGGCAGCGCGAGGCCTTTAGTACCGATTGGTGGCTCCAACCGGTACTAAAGACAACCCTTTAGTACCGGTTGGAGCCACCAACCGGTACTAAAGGCCTGCTCTTCCCGCCTCTTGGCCTGGCCAAAGTTGGCATTTAGTACCGGTTGGTGGCTCCAACCGGTACTAAAGGCCTCTCCTATATATACAACACTTACGAAAATTCAGTTAGATCTTCCCACTTCTTTCGTCTCCAACCTCTCGTGCGCCGCTCGAACCCGTCCTCGCCGCCCGTCGTCCGTCGTCCGTCGTCGTCATCGCTGTCCCCGCCGCCGCCCGTCGTCGTCGCCGTCTCGCGCCGCCGCCCCGAACGCCGCGCGCCGCCGTCCCTCGTCGTCCCGCCGCCGTCCCGTACATCTCTCGCTCTCGCGTATACCCGCCGCGCCGCCATCCGTCGTCGTCGCACCCGGCCCGTTTGGCGGCGCCCCCGCCCGTACGTACGCCGCCGCCCCCGCCCCGTATGCCGGCGCCCCCGCTCGTACGTACGGGGTGACGGCGTACGGGGCCGCACACATACACACATACACACACATATATACGTGCACACTACACACACACATACACACACACGCACATTTTTTTACTTATTTTCTGTTTTTTAGATAAGTTAATTAGATGATCGAATGTTTGATTAATGTCGAATGTTAGATAGATAGAAAATCGTCGAACTATAGAGATTTGAAATAGTTGAATAATTAATATAACTAGTTTATTTTTAGTAAGAAAATTATTGAACTAGTTTATTTAGGTATATCAGATTTGAACTAGTTCAATAATTAATATAACTAGTTTATTTTTAGTAAGAAAATTGTCGAACTAGTTTATTTAGGTATATGAGATTTGAACTAGTTTAATAATTAATATAACTAGTTTATTTTTAGTAAGAAAATTTAGGTATCTGAGATTTGATGATCTAATTAAAATATTATTTGTTAATGAGTTTTTCTGTTTATTTAATTTTTTATATATTTTGAGTTTATATAAATGTTAGATTAATGTCGAATGTTAGATGAATTAGATAGAAAAGTTAAATATATAGTAGTGTCAATTGTTAGAGATGAATATAGTTAGATATATTAATGTCAAATGTTAGATGAATATATATTTGGCTAGATATTAATTAATGTTAGATAGTAATAGGTGTTTAATGTTTCACCTATATGAGCATAGGAAATGTCATCTGACGACGAAAAAGATTTCATTATGTGTGAACACTGTGAAGACTAGCGCGGCCTGTGCGACAGAAATTTCCTTGTTGATGGTAGGCGCTTCAGCATCAAGCTGGATGAGACATTCGAAGTTGATACAGTAAGTCGCTTTGTCAATTATTATTTGAATGCAAAACTTATGCTTCATTTGCTTCAACTTATAATTTTGAATTTTCACTATTCTACTAGCGCATCCCCTGCCATGCAAGAATTTTTGTCTTGGATAAGATAGGTTTTAGTGCTATAGATGATATGGAGGTAAAGAGAGTTTACTTGAAGACAGAGCATGGGTATACTTTCAACGTCTAATTATGTAATGGAGACACATACACCCATTTTGAATGCAAAACTTGGCAAGCACTATGCAAGGCTTATGCATTTGAGCCTGGTATGATTGTCACCTTTGATATTCGTCCGGAAGATGATATTGAAGGTAATATAGACATCTGGGTCGATGTGCAAACGCCTCCAGTTCTACCATTATGTGAGTTTTTCTCAACCATGCATGCATATGTTTATGTCTTTGATACAGTTTATTCAAAAATAGTTGACAACTAATTTGTATTGTCAGCTTATTTCGGTTCAAATAAACATGTCCGGCGCTTGGTAGACAGGACCAACTACTGCCCCGGGGCTCAACTAAACTGCGAGGAGATAAGTCATTATGTTTCATGGCTTGAGGATCTTAATACTGTCAAGAAATTTGTTTTTCCTGAACATAGAAATGTTAGTACTCAAAATGTGCGACCAATGGTGATCGTATTGAACTACGGTCTCATCTATAATCGAAAGATGGTAAGATTTTAACTATTTGTCCTTAATTAGTGCATCTTTTGCATACATTATTTTTGATGCTAAACTTTCATTGCTTAGTATATTGATTACTATACGATGTTCTTCAACAGGGACTTCCGATGACGGTTGTGCCTCAGTGGATCGAGACTAAAGGTGACATGTCAATGGTTAGCTTACGGCCAAGATATCCTACATTGCACATGAGTGCATTCATGATTTCTGAAAGCGAAGAATGCTTAATTGTGAAAGATTGGAGCAAAATTGTTAACGATCGCAGAGAAGTACTAGGGGCAGCAAGGAGAAGCGCAACCCAAGATTAGGAGACAGATGCATCTGCATCTCCAGTATGATGAATCAGGAGAGCTATACATGATCTATGCTATTCTACCTGAGAGGGAGCAGCACTAGTTCATGCTCTTAATTAGTGTATCATGTCTGTGTCCTGAACTTCGATGTTGGTGATGATTATGTTGAACTTGATGATATCTTTGCTTCTGTTACAAAGTGAATGTTTCCCCTTTAAGCTAGCCAGTGTTGGTGATGATTAGATAGCTAGCGGTAATGACTATGATCATTAAATTGAAGGAAATATGCCCTAGAGGCAATAATAAAGTTATTATTTATTTCCTTATATCATGATAAAT
Source organism: Triticum timopheevii (assembly GCA_963921465.1). NCBI lineage: Eukaryota > Viridiplantae > Streptophyta > Magnoliopsida > Poales > Poaceae > Triticum > Triticum timopheevii. Next base: position 740,198,223 of record OY997267.1, read on the forward strand.
GTTTATTATTCATGCTAGAATTGTATTAACCGGAAACATAATACATTTGTGAATACATAGACAAACAGAGTGTCACTAGTATGCCTCTACTTGACTAGCTCATTAATCAAAGATGGTTATGTTTCCTAACCATGAACAAACTGTTGTTATTTGATTAACGAGGTCACATCATTAGTTGAATGATCTGATTAACATGACCCATTCCATTAGCTTAGCACCCGATCGTTTAGTATGTTGCTATTGCTTTCTTCATGACTTATACATGTTCCTATGACTATGAGATTATGCAATTCCCGTTTACCGGAGGAACACTTTGCGTGCTACCAAACGTCACAACGTAACTGGGTGATTATAAAGGAGCTCTACAGGTGTCTCCAAAAGTAGATGTTGGGTTGGCGTATTTCGAGATTAGGATTTGTCACTCCGATTGTCGGAGAGGTATCTCTGGGCCCTCTCGGTAATGCACATCATATAAGCCTTGCAAGCATTGCAACTAATGAGTTAGTTGTGGGATGATGTATTACAGAACGAGTAAAGAGACTTTCCGGTAACAAGATTGAACTAGGTATTGGATACCGACGATGAAATCTCGGGCAAGTAACATACCAATGACAAAGGGAACAACGTATGTTGTTATGCGGTCTGACCGATAAAGATCTTCGTAGAATATGTAGGAGCCAATATGGGCATCCAGGTCCCGCTATTGGTTATTGACTGGAGTTGTGTCTCAGTCATGTCTGCATTGTTCTCGAACCGTAGGGTCCGCACGCTTAACGTTACGATGAGAGTTATTATGAGTTTATGCATTTTGATGTACCGAAGTTAGTTCGGAGTCCCGGATGTGATCACGGACATGACGAGGAGTCTCAAAATGGTCGAGACATAAAGATTGATATACTGGAAGCCTATGATTGGATATCAGAAGTGTTCCGGGTGAAATCGAGATTTTACCGGAGTACCGGGAGGTTACCGGAACCCCCCGGGAGCTATATGGGCCTTAGTGGGCTTTAGTGGAAAGGAGAAAGAGGCAGCCCAAGGTGGGCCGTGCGCCTCCCCCCTCCCCTAGTCCTATTAGGACAAGGAGAGGTGGCCGGCCCCCCTCTCTCTCTTTCCCCCTCGGGGAATCCTATTCCAACTAGGATTGGGGGGGGGAGTCCTACTCCCGGTAGGAGTAGGACTCCTCCTGCGCCCTCCTCCTGGCCGGCCGCCCCCTCACCCTTGGATCCTTTATATACGGGGGCAGGGGGGCACCTCTAGACTCACAAGTTGATTCTTGAGATCGTTCCTTAGCCGTGTGCGGTGCCCCCTGCCACCATATTCCACCTCGATCATATTGTAGCGGTGCTTAGGCGAAGCCCTGCGACGGTAGAACATCAAGATCGTCACCATGCCGTCGTGCTGACGGAACTCCTCCCCGACGCTTTGCTGGATCGGAGCCCGGGGATAGTCATCGAGCTGTACGTGTGCTAAGAACTCGGAGGTGCCGGAGTAACGGTGCTTGGATCGGTCGGATTGGGAAGACGTACGACTACTTCCTCTACGTTGCGTCAACGCTTCCGCAGTCGGTCTGCGTGGGTACATAGACAACACTCTCCCCTCTTGTTGCTATGCATCACCATGATCTTGCGTGTGCGTAGGAAATTTTTTGAAATTACTGCGTTCCCCAACAGTGGTATCAGAGCCTAGGTTTTATGGTTTGATGTTATATGCACGAGTAGAACACAAGTGAGTTGTGGGCGATATAAGTCATACTGCCAACCAACATGTCATACTTTGGTTCAGCGATATTGTTGGACGAGACGACCCGGACCAACATTACGCATACGCTTACGCGAGACCGGTTCTCCCGACGTGCTTTGCACATAGGTGGCTTGCGGGCAACTGTCTCTCCAACTTTAGTTGAACCGAGTGTGGCTACGCCCGGTCCTTGCGAAGGTTAAAACGGAGTCTATTTGACAAACTATCGTTGTGGTTTTGATGCATAGGTGAGATTGGTTCTTGCTTAAGCCCGTAGCAGCCACGTAAAACTTGCAACAACAAAGTAGAGGACGTCTAACTTGTTTTTGCAGGGCATGTTGTGATGTGATATGGTCAAGGCATGATGCTGAATTTTATTGTATGAGATGATCATGTTTTGTAACCAAGTTATCGACAACTGGCAGGAGCCATATGGTTCTCGCATGATTGTATGCAATGCAATCGCGCTGTAATGCTTTAGTTTATCACTAAGCGGTAGCGATAGTCATGGAAGCTTTGATGGAGATCAATGTGTCGCGCCGGTGACGATGGTGATCATGACGGTGCTTCGGAGATGGAGATCACAAGCACAAAATGATGATGGCCATATCATATCACTTTTATTGATTGCATGTGATTTTTATCCTTTTATGCATCTTATCTTGCTTTGATTGACGGTATCATTATAAGATGATCTCTCACTAAATTATCAAGAAGTGTTCTCCCTGAGTATGCACCGTTGCGAAAGTTCTTCGTGCTGAGACACCACGTGATGATCGGGTGTGATAGGCTCTACGTTCAAATACAACGGGTGCAAAACAGTTGCACACGCGGAATACTCAGGTTATACTTGACGAGCCAAGCATATACAGATATGGCCTCGGAACACGGAGACCGAAAGGTCGAGCGTGAATCATATAGTAGATATGATCAAACATAGCGATGTTCGCCAATGAAACTACTCCATCTCACGTGATGATCGGACATGGTTTAGTTGATTTGGATCACGTGATCACTTAGAGGATTAGAGGGATGTCTATCTAAGTGGGAGTTCTTAAGTAATTTGATTAATTGAACTTAAACTTATCATGAACTTAGTACCTGACAGTATCTTGCTTGTTTATGTTTGATTGTAGATAGATGGCTCGTGCTGTTGTTCCGTTAAATTTTAATGCGTTCCTTGAGAAAGCAAAGTTGAAAGATGATGGTAGCAATTACACGGACTGGGTCCGTAACTTGAGGATTATCCTCACTGCTGCTCAGAAGAATTACGTCCTGGAAGCACCGCTGGGTGCCAGGCCTGCTGCTGGAGCAACACCAGATGTTATGAACGTCTGGCAGAGCAAAGCTGATGACTACTCGATAGTTCAGTGTGCCATGCTTTACGGCTTAGAATCGGGACTTCAACGACGTTTTGAACGTCATGGAGCATATGAGATGTTCCAGGAGTTGAAGTTAATATTTCAAGCAAATGCCCGGATTGAGAGATATGAAGTCTCCAATAAGTTCTATAGCTGCAAGATGGAGGAGAACAGTTCTGTCAGTGAGCATATACTCAAAATGTCTGGGTGTAATAATCACTTGATTCAGATGGGAGTTAATCTTCCAGATGATTGCGTCATTGACAGAATTCTCCAATCACTGCCACCAAGCTACAAGAGCTTCGTGATGAACTATAATATGCAAGGGATGAACAAGACTATTCCCGAGCTCTTCGCAATGCTAAAAGCTGCGGAGGTAGAAATCAAAAAGGAGCATCAAGTGTTGATGGTCAACAAGACCACTAGTTTCAAGAAAAAAGGGCAAAGGGAAGAAGAAGGGGAACTTCAAGAAGAACAGCAAGCAAGTTGCTGCTCAAGAGAAGAAACCCAAGTCTGGACCTAAGCCTGAAACTGAGTGCTTCTACTGCAAGCAGACTGGTCACTGGAAGCGGAACTGCCCCAAGTATTTGGCGGATAAGAAGGATGGCAAGGTGAACAAAGGTATATGTGATATACATGTTATTGATGTGTACCTTACTAATGCTCGCAGTAGCACCTGGGTATTTGATACTGGTTCTGTTGCTAATATTTGCAACTCGAAACAGGGACTACGGATTAAGCGAAGATTGGCTAAGGACGAGGTGACGATGCGCGTGGGAAACGGTTCCAAAGTCGATGTGATCACGGTCGGCACGCTACCTCTACATCTACCTTCGGGATTAGAATTAGACCTAAATAATTGTTATTTGGTGCTAGCGTTGAGCATGAACATTATGTCTAGATCTTGTTTAATGCGAGATGGTTATTCATTTAAATCAGAGAATAATCATTGTTCTATTTATATGAGTAATATCTTTTATGGTCATGCACCCTTGAAGAGTGGTCTATTCTTATTGAATCTCGATAGTAGTAATACACATATTCATAATGTCGAAGCCAAAAGATGCAGAGTTGATAATGATAGTGCAACTTATTTGTGGCACTGCCGTTTAGGTCATATCGGTGTAAAGCGCATGAAGAAACTCCATACTGATGGACTTTTGGAACCACTTGATTATGAATCACTTGGTACTTGCGAACCGTGCCTCATGGGCAAGATGACTAAAACACCGTTCTCCGGTACTATGGAGAGAGCAACAGATTTGTTGGAAATCGTACATACAGATGTATGTGGTCCAATGAATATTGAGGCTCGTGGCGGATATCGTTATTTTCTCACCTTCACAGATGACTTAAGCAGATATGGGTATATCTACTTAATGAAACACAAGTCTGAAATATTTGAAAAGTTCAAAGAATTTCAGAGTGAAGTTGAAAATCATCGTAACAAGAAAATAAAGTTTCTACGATCTGATCGTGGATGAGAATATTTGAGTTACAAGTTTGGTGTACATTTGAAAAATTGTGGAATAGTTTCGCAACTCACGCCACCCGGAACACCACAGCGTAATGGTGCGTCCGAACGTTGTAATCGAACTTTACTAGATATGGTGCGATCTATGATGTCTCTTACTGATTTACCGCTATCATTTTGGGGATACGCTCTAGAGACGGCCGCATTCACGTTAAATAGGGCACCATCAAAATCCGTTGAGATGACGCCTTATGAACTGTGGTTTGGCAAGAAACCAAAGTTGTCGTTTCTGAAAGTTTGGGGTTGCGATGCTTATGTGAAAAACTTCAACCTGATAAGCTTGAACCCAAATCGGAGAAATGTGTCTTCATAGGATATCCAAAGGAAACTATTGGATACACCTTCTATCACAGATCCGAAGGCAAGACTTTTGTTGCTAAATTCGGAAACTTTCTAGAGGAGTTTCTCTCGAAAGAAGTGAGTGGGAGGAAAGTAGAATTTGACGAGGTAACTGTACCTGCTCCCTTACTGGAAAGTAGTACATCACAGAAAACTGTTTCACTGACAACTACACCAGTTTGTGAGGAAGCTAATTATAATGATCATGAAACTTCAGATCAAGATACTACTGAACTTCGTAGATCAACCAGAGTGAGATCCACGCCAGAGTGGTACGGTAATCCTGTTCTGGAAGTCATGCTACTAGATCATGATGAACCTACGAACAATGAAGAAGCGATGGTGAGCCCAGATTCCGCAAAATGGCTTGAAGCCATAAAATCTGAGATGGGATCCATGTATGAGAACAAAGTATGGACTTTGGTTGACTTGCCCGATGATCGGCAAGCGATTGAGAATAAATGGATCTTCAAGAAGAAGACTGACGCTGACGGTAATGTTACTGTCTACAAAGCTAGACTTGTCGCAAAAGGTTTTCGACAAGTTCAAGGGGTTGACTATGATGAGACCTTCTCACCCGTAGCGATGCTTAAGTCTGTCCGAATCATGTTAGCAATTGCCGCATTTTATGATTATGAAATTTGGCAAATGGATGTCAAAACTGCATTCCTAAATGGATTTCTGGAAGAAGAGTTGTATATGATGCAACCAGAAGGTTTTGTCGATTCAAAGGGAGCTAATAAAGTGTACAAGCTCCAGCGATCCATTTATGGACTGGTGCAAGCCTCTCGGAGTTGGAATAAACGCTTTGATAGTGTGATCAAAGCATTTGGTTTTATACAGACTTTCGGAGAAGCCTGTATTTACAAGAAAGTGTGTGGGAGCTCTGTAGCATTTCTGATATTATATGTGGATGACATATTACTAATTGGAAATGATATAGAATTTCTGGATAGCATAAAGGGATACTTGAATAAGAGTTTTTCAATGAAAGACCTCGGTGAAGCTGCTTACATATTAGGCATAAAGATCTATAGAGATAGATCAAGACGCTTAATTGGACTTTCACAAAGCACATACCTTGACAAGATTTTGAAGAAGTTCAAAATGGATCAAGCAAAGAAAGGGTTCTTGCCTGTGTTACAAGGTGTGAAGTTGAGTCAGACTCAATGCCCGACCACTGCAGAAGATAAAGAGAAAATGAAAGATGTTCCCTATGCTTCAGCCATAGGCTCTATCATGTATGCAATGCTGTGTACCAGACCTGATGTGTGCCTTGCTATAAGTTTAGCAGGGAGGTACCAAAGTAATCCAGGAGTGGATCACTGGACAGCGGTCAAGAACATCCTGAAATACCTGAAAAGGACTAAGGATATGTTTCTCGTATATGGAGGTGACAAAGAGCTCATCGTAAAAGGTTACGTTGATGCGAGCTTTGACACTGATCTGGACGATTCTAAATCGCAAACCGGATACGTGTTTACATTAAACGGTGGAGCTGTCAGTTGGTGCAGTTCTAAACAAAGCGTCGTAGCGGGATCTACATGTGAAGCGGAGTACATAGCTTCTTCGGAAGCAGCGAACGAAGGAGTCTGGATGAAGGAGTTCATATCCAATCTAGGTGTCATACCTAGTGCATCGGGTCTAATGAAAATCTTTTGTGACAATACTGGTGCAATTGCCTTGGCAAAGGAATCCAGATTTCACAAGAGAACCAAGCACATCCAGAGACGCTTCAATTCCATCCAGGATCTAGTCCAGGTGGGAGACATATAGAGATTTGCAAGATACATACGGATCTGAATGTTGCAGATCCGTTGACTAAGCCTCTTCCACGAGCAAAACATGATCAGCACCAAGGCTCCATGGGTGTTAGAATCATTACTGTGTAATCTAGATTATTGACTCTAGTGCAAGTGGGAGACTGAAGGAAATATGCCCTAGAGGCAATAATAAAGTTATTATTTATTTCCTTATATCATGATAAATGTTTATTATTCATGCTAGAATTGTATTTACCAGAAACATAATACATGTGTGAATACATAGACAAACAGAGTGTCACTAGTATGCCTCTGCTTGACTAGCTCGTTAATCAAAGATGGTTATGTTTCCTAACCATGAACAAAGTGTTGTTATTTGATTAACGAGGTCACATCATTAGTTGAATGATCTGATTGACATGACCCATTCCATTAGCTTAGCACCCGGTCGTTTAGTATGTTGCTATTGCTTTCTTCATGACTTATACATGTTCCTATGACTATGAGATTATGCAACTCCCGTTTACCGGAGGAACACTTTGTGTGCTACCAAACGTCACAACGTAACTGGGTGATTATAAAGGAGCTCTACAGGTGTCTCCAAAGGTAGATGTTGGGTTGGCGTATTTTGAGATTAGGATTTGTCACTCCGATTGTCGGAGAGGTATCTCTGGGCCCTCTCGGTAATGCACATCACATAAGCCTTGCAAGCATTGCAACTAATGAGTTAGTTGCGGGATGATGTATTACAGAACGAGTAAAGAGACTTGCCGGTGACGAGATTGAACTAGGTATTGGATACCGACGATCGAATCTCGGGCAAGTAGGGTCCGCACGCTTAACGTTACGATGACAGTTATTATGAGTTTATGCATTTTGATGTACCGAAGTTAGTTCGGAGTCCCGGATGTGATCACGGACATGACGAGGAGTCTCGAAATGGTCGAGACATAAAGATTGATATATTGGAAGCCTATGTTTGGATATCGGAAGTGTTCCGGGTGAAATCGAGATTTTACCGGAGTACCGGGAGGTTACCGGACCCCCCCCCCCCCCCGGGAGCTATATGGGCCTTAGTGGGCTTTAGTGGAAAGGAGAAAGGGGCAGCCCAAGGTGGGCCGCGTGCCTCCCCCCTCCCCTAGTCCTATTAGGACAAGGAGAGGTGGCCGGCCCCCCTCTCTCTCTCTTTCCCCCTCAGGGAATCCTATTCCAACTAGGATTGGGGGGGGGGAGTCCTACTCCCGGTAGGAGTAGGACTCCTCCTGGCCGGCCGCCCCCTCCCCCTTGGATCCTTCATATACGGGGGCAGGGGGGCACCTCTAGACTCACAAGTTGATTCTTGAGATCGTTCCTTAGCCGTGTGCGGTGCCCCCTGCTACCATATTCCACCTCGATCATATTGTAGCGGTGCTTAGGCGAAGCCCTGCGACGGTAGAACATCAAGATCGTCACCACGCCATCGTGCTGATGGAACTCCTCCCCGACGCTTTGCTGGATCGGAGCCCGGGGATCGTCATCGAGCTGTACGTGTGCTAAGAAGTTGGAGGTGCCGGAGTAACGGTGCTTGGATCGGTCGGATCGGGAAGACGTACGACTACTTCCTCTACGTTGCGTCAACGCTTCCGCAGTCGGTCTACGTGGGTACATAGACAACACTCTCCCCTCTCGTTGCTATGCATCACCATGATCTTGCGTGTGCGTAGGAAATTTTTTGAAATTACTGCGTTCCCCAACATAAATAGTGGTAATTAGACGACTACGATGATTTTTAGCTAGCTAGAGTTTATTTATTTATTAATATACGATGATGATGATGATGATGATGATGACTACAACTCATTATAACGTAAAACAATCCTAAATTAAATTGATAACACAAATTTAATTGAAAAATACAAAATAAAACAAAAACCCACAAACATTTAGTACCGGTTGGTGTCACCAACCGGTACTAAAGGGCTCCCGGCCCCCGGAGCTGGCTCGTGCCACGTGGTTTCCCTTTAGCACCGGTTCGTGCTGAACTGGTACTAAAGGGGGGGCCTTTAGTGCCCACACTTTAGTGCCGGTTATGGAACCGGCACTAAAGGGCCTTACGAACCGGTGCTATTGCCCGGTTCTGCACTAGTGATACCTACCTATCATGGCATTTCCATAGCCATTCCGAGATATATTGGTATGCAACTTTCCACCGTTCCGTTTATTATGACACGCTCCATCATTGTCATATTGCTAGCATGATCATGTAGTTGACATCATATTTGTGGCAAAGCCACCGTTCATAATTCTTTCATACATGTCACTCTTGATTCATTGCATATCCCGGTACACCGCCGGAGGCATTCATATAGAGTCATATTTTGTTCTAAGTATCGAGTTGTAATTGTTGAGTTGTAAGAAAAATAAAAGTGTGATGATCATCATTTTTAGAACATTGTCCCATGTGAGGAAAGGATGATGGAGATTATGATTCCCCCATAAGTCGGGATGAGACTCCGGACTTAAAAAAAGAGGCCATCAAAAAAGAGAATGCCCAAATAAATTAAAATATGAGAGAAAAAGAGAGAAGGGACAATGTTACTATCCTTTTAACACACTTGTGCCTCAAAGTAGCACCAAGATCTTCATGATAGAGAGTCTCTCGTTATGTCACTTTCATATACTAGTGGGAATTTTTCATTATAGAACTTGGCTTGTATATTCCAATGATGGGCTTCCTCAAAATGCCCTAGGTCTTCGTGAGCAAGCGAGTTGGATGCACACCCACTTAGTTTCTTTTATTGAGCTTTCATATACTTATAGCTCTAGTGCATCCGTTGCATGGCAATCCCTACTCACTCACATTGATATCTATTGATAGGCATCTCCATAGCCTGTTGATACGCCTAGTTGATGTGAGACTATCTTCCCCTCTTTTTGTCTTCTCCACAACCACCACTCTATTCCATATATAGTGCTATATCCATGGCTCACGCTCATGTATTGCGTGAAGATCGAAAAAGTTTTGAAAATGTTAAAGTATGAAACAATTGCTTGGCTTGTCATCGGGGTTGTGCATGATTTAAATACTTTGTGTGGTGAAGATAGAGCATAGCCAGACTATATGATTTTGTAGGGATAACTTTCTTTGGCCATGTTATTTTGAGAAGACATAATTGCTTTGGTAGTATGCTTGAAGTATTATTATTTTTATGTCAACATGAACTTTTTTCTTGAATCTTTCGAATCTAAATATTCATACCACAATTAAGAAGATTTGCATTGAAATTATGCCAAGTAGCACTCCGCATCAAAAATTATCTTTTTATCATTTACCTACTCGAGGACGATCAGGAATTAAGCTTGGGGATGCCTGAGAGGTCTCCAATGTATCTATAATTTTTGATTGCTCCATGCTATATTATCTACTGTTTTGGACTATATTGGGCTTTATTTTCCACTTTTATATTATTTTTGGGACTAACCTATTAACCGGAGGCCCAGCCCAGAATTGCTGTTTTTTGCTTATTTCAGTATTTCGGAGAAACAGAATATCAAACGGAGTCCAAACGGAATAAAACCTTCGGGGACGTGATTTTCTCACCGAACGTGATCCAGGAGACTTGGACCCTACTCCAAGGAGTCAAAGAGGCGGTCACGAGGGTGGGGGCGCGCCCACCCCTAGGGCGCGCCCCCTGCCTCATGGGCCCCTCGGAGCTCCACCGACGTACTCCTTCCTCCTATATATACCTACGTACCCCCAAACGATCAGAACAGCGGCCAAAAACCTAATTCTACCGCCGCAACTTTCTATATCCCCGAGATCCCATCTTGGGGCATGTTCCGGAGCTCCGCCGGAGAGGGCCGTCATCACGGAGGGCTTCCACATCATCATAGCCCCTCCGATGAAGTGTGAGTAGTTTACCTCAGACCTTCGGGTCCATAGTTAGTAGCTAGATGGCTTCTTCTCTCTTTTTGGATCTCAATACAAAGTTCTTCCCCTCTCTCGTGGAGATCTATTCGATGTAATCTTATTTTTGCGGTGTGTTTGTTGACACCGATGAATTGTGGGTTTATGATCAAGTCTATCTATGAATAGTATTTGAATCTTCTCTGAATTCTTTTATGTATGATTGGTTATCTTTGCAAGTCTCTTTGAATTATCAGTTTGGTTTGGCCTACTAGATTGGTTTTTCTTGCCATGGGAGAAGTGCTTAGCTTTGGGTTCGATCTTGCGGTGTCCTTTCCCAGTGACTGAAGCGGCAGCAAGGCACGTATTGCATCGTTGCCATCGAGGATAACAAGATGGGATTTATTTCATATTGCGTGAATTTATCTCTCTACATCATGTCATCTTGCTTAAAGTGTTACTCTGTTTTTAACTTAATACTCTAGATGCATGCTGGATAGCGGTCGATGAGTGGAGTAATAGTAGTAGATGCAGAATCGTTTCGGTCTACTTGTCACGAACGTGTTGCCTATATACATGATCATGCCTAGATATTCTCATAACTATGCTCAATTCTATCAATTGCTCAACAGTAATTTGTTCACCCACCATAGAATACTTATGCTCTTGAGAGAAGCCACTAGTGAAACCTATGGACCCCGGGTCTATTCTCATCATATCAATCTCCATCACTTTAATCTTGCTTTGCTTTTTTACTTTGCCTTTTACTTTGCATCTCTATACCAAAAATACCAAAAATATTATATCTATCAGATCTCACTCTCGTAAGTGAAAGTGAAGGGATTGATAACCCCTAATCGCGTTGGTTGCTAGTAGCTATCGTTTTGTGCAGGTACAAGGGACTTGAGCGTGGCCTCCTACTGGATTGATACCTTGGTTCTCAAAAACTGAGGGAAATACTTACGCTACTCTGTTGCATCATCCTTTCCTCTTCGGGGAAATCCAACGCAAGCTCAAGAGGTAGCACAACCCTATTACAAATACAAGGGGCTCAACGCGCGTAGACAAGTGGCAATTTTTACTCATCTTGAACTGTAGATGGTTTCTTTGAAACCTACCTTTTTGCACGACAACTTTTCACCTAAGTTCCTCTCTTTTACAGATGACCATCATGCTACACCCGTCCAGGATACGGCACAACGGAGACACAGGCGCAGATGTGCAGCAGGGACCCGTTCAAAGGATTCTTTTTAGATTAAGACCCTGCGTCAACCTTTTTTACTGTCTCTTGTTAATACACATCCCTTGGATTCTCAGTACAATTGAGAAGGATGCTGACGTCTTGGCATGTGGCCACGCCAGAACAATGCACATACCTGGACACCAGGGGCTTCTTACAAAGGGCATTGTTTAGGCTCGGTTTACACCATAAAGACCGAATACCTTAGGGAGTGTTCGGCGTCGCGAGTTTGGCCTTATATGCATCAGCTCTGAATCATGTCTTTGGTCAAATGTTTGGTTTGCCCGGCTCCTGTGTTTTGCTGCCTTACGTTCCGCCCTCTCGGCTAAGGCGGCACCAGGAGAACTACTACGATTGTGCCCTGGTTTATCCGGACGAGCACCTCAGTAGAGAAAGCCGAAAACTGACTGTCATGATATAGTGCGAGAATGGTCAACCACTCGATGATCTATCGGAATCTTAGAATTCCTCTGCCTTAACGAAGGGCCGTTTCCCGGTCGGGCATGTACGCACCCCGAATTCGGGTGAGTGCGGAGCCACCAGGGGCTATATAGTAGCCCCACTGTCAAAATCCTATGGCTAAGTGAAAGTGTTAAAGCATTATAGTCCGGTTGCCTAGTTCGCTGCGCTATCACCTCCTTATTAGGACCAAGACGTTGGATTAAGTGTGAATACGCGTCTTCTGCGAACACCCCCGCATTATATGCGTGGGGGCTGAAGCCGATGACTACAATCTTTCAGGTTATATACATGTATACATAAACGGCCGCACAGGAGGCATCACAATACTTTCGGGCACAAGTATAAATACAGCCTTGATAAATTCAATAAAACATTGTTTTTACAATGGGAATACATGTCACTCAAACATAATATTCTTCGAGCACTGGGCCTCTATCAAACGAGCACCCTCAATAACTTCTTCAAAATAGTGCTCGGCAGCCACTCGGCCTATGGCTGAATCCTGCGCCGCAACAGTGGTAGCATCCATCTCCGCCCAGTATGCTTTGACACGGGCAAAGGCCATCCGCGAGCCTTCTATGCACGCCGACCTCTTCATCGCACTGATACGCGGCACCGCACCAAGGAACTGCTGCACTAAGCTGAAATAGTTGTTCGGCTTCGGCTTTTCCGGCCACAGATGATCTACGATGGACCTCATGGCAAGTCCGGACAATCTATTGAGTTCGGCCCATTTGGCAAGCTGATTAGTTAGCGGAAGAGGACGCTCTGGAACGTTACACTACGACCAGAATAGCTTGTCCACTTCACAATCTGTTTGATCTCGGAAGTATTCGGCCGCATCAACAGCACTCGCTGTCAAATCCAGATATGTGTCTGCCGAACTCCACAGCCGATCCAGAGGGGCATACCGCGGATCTCCGAAATTCCTCCACAGCAAAAAGGTCTTCCCAGCCACAATATCACTGGCTTCACGTGGCTCTTCCTTCTTCGCCTTCATGGCAAAGTGGGTTTCTTTGGCCACCATCGTGGCCTTTTCGAGGTTCGTCGCCTTCGCTCGGTTTTCTTCTTCAAGGAACTGGCAACGATAGGCAGTGTCTTTCAACTTTACAGCCATCTTGGCCATCTTCTCTTTGCTCTCGCAATGCGCAGCCTTTTCGCCTCTTAACTCTTCGGCCGCCTTCATAGCAGCCGCATTACTACTCCTTGCTTGTTCTTTGGCTCGGGCAAGTTCCGCCCGAAGGGTCTCCACGGTGGCAGCCCCATCTGCAGTCAACACATATTAAAGATACTGGCATCACGCTACTCTTACTATGTGACATTCACCAGAAAACATCACTTACCCTGTGATGAAGATATGTACCTAGGGTGGGGACACGGACCTGACCTAGGAGTCCTACCCTAGGACATCCCTAGGAGAAGTCACCTTTCAATCGACTTAAAGGTATCCCACTCGACGGACTCAAGACACTCGACCTGCAGCCAACCACTCGACCGCCAGGCGACCTGTAGTCACTCCGCAGGCAAACGGTCAGCTGTTAAGTAGTCTTTATGGTCATTATAGCACTTTATTAGGGGCGTTACCAGTAACGCCCGACCTTAAATGTACCTTAAACCCTGCATTACTGAGGGCAGGAGGGGGTCGGCGAACTCTATATAAGCCACCCCCCTCCTCAGTATGAAGGGTTCGCACCCCTGTTATTCACACGCCAGTAATCTAATCGACCGCCTCCGGGCACCGAGACGTAGGGCTGTTACTTCCTCCACAAAGGGCCTGAACTCGTACATCTTGGTGTGTTTACAACTTCCCAATAGCTGAGATCTAGCCTTTCCATACATACCCCCCTACATAACTGTCAGAGTTAGAACCACGACAGTTGGCGCCCACCGTGGGGCTGCAGTCTTAGCGCCTGATTGAAGAAGTTGCGATTTTTTCCGATCCCTTCGATCATGGATTCGTGCGGAGTTTTGGTGGAGGGCCGCGAGATCCGTCTCGGCGCGCTCACGTTCATCGCCGACGACTCCGCCTGGCTTCTGGAGGCGCCACTCGACATCGACGCGCTCCCCGTCCACGGTGCGACGCATTTCCGCGCATGCGTTCGTGGCGTCCTCCTGCGGCAACCGTCGGCCCAATATCGGTCGGCCCCCGTATCGTCTCCCCGCTCTGTCTCCCATCGGCGCAAGCGCTCCGGTCGGTCGAGACTTCAGAGGTGGGTGAGACATGCTGTGGCTCGCCAGTCGGCCACCCCGCAAGTCGCGGCGATCGAGCCCGACGAATCCCTCTGCGGCCTGTTCGACTGGCTCCGCGGAGACCACATCCGAGTGCGACAGCAGCGACCCAGCGGCTGAGGTTCTGGCAGTCGATGGGACGCATAGTCCACCTGGTTTCCCTCGCGCTGGTGGAGGCGCGGGTGGGGGCGACCCGTCGCATCCCCATGATGAGTATCTCCCCGAACCTCTCACATCATTACAGCGAGAGGAGCTTCGCCGTCGGAACATGGACGCGCTCCACACTCCTATTGTCGGAGAAACCCCCGAGGCCCGGGCCCTGGAGGACGCGCGCTTGGCTAACCTGGCCGAGCGCACTCGACTGGAGAATCTCCAGTGGATACTCGACGAGCAAGCGCGTTAGCGGGCTCCCGAGTCCAGTCGACGTCAGCAAGCTCCCGAGTCCAGTCGGCGTCAGCTCTTCCCGCCGCCGCAGGTATACCGAACCCCAGTTAAGAATTTGGCCGCTGCGGCCCGTATAGCAGAATCAATTCAGCCCTCCCAGTCGGAGGCGGGCAGAGGCTTGTTGCAGATCAGAGCGCTGCTCCGGGCGGTGGGAAACCAAAATTTTGTTGTCTCTCAGTCGCGGAACAGGATCCACAGTCGATCCGTCGCAAGGGGTACAGTCGAGTCGGCTTACAGCCCGAGATCGCCCCCGAGGCGTGAGGGACGTGGCGACCGGCATGATCAGTACAGGAGGAATGAGCAGTATGATCACCGATTCGACCGTGATGGTCGACATCGAGTGCCAACCCCTCCCCCGAGGAGTGGGTCATATGTGCCTCGACGGCAAGATGACAGACGCCCTCATAGTGTTGGGCAGAGGATTCCAGTCGACCCTAGAGACCCAGGCTTTGACGCGAGATCTGTCCTTGTTCAAGGCTTGGTTGACAGGAACAGGGCTCATCGAGAAGGCCAGAACAGAGATGCGCCCACCAGCAGCAGAGCACGTGTTTCAGGGCCAGAGTGTTTCAGTCGAGCCATCAGGGCCACAGTGATTCCTCCCAACTTCAGGCTGGCGACTGGGGTCAGCATGTTCACCGGTGAATCTAAGCCTGACACTTGGCTCGAAGATTACCGAGTGGCTGTACAGATTGGCGGCGGCAACGATGAGGTGGCCATGAAGCATTTGCCTCTCATGTTAGAGGGCTCAGCCAGAGCGTGGCTGAATCAGTTGGCACCCAGCAGCATCTACACCTGGGAGGACCTCTCCCGAGTGTTTCTCACAACCTTTAAAGGAACCTGCAAGCGACCTGCGGGCCTTATAGAGTTGAGGTCTTGCGTACAGAAGCCGAATGAAACGCTGAGGGATTACATCCAGTGGTGGATCACGCTGCATCACACGGTCGAGAATGTGCCAGACCATCAAGCAGTTTGTGCCTTCAAGGAAGGCATTAAATACAGAGAGTTGAATTTGAAGTTCGGTCGAACTGGAGAGATGTCTCTGAATCGGATGATGAAGATTGCCACCAAGTACGCTAATGGTGAAGACGAAGATCGACTCCGAAGCGGCAAGCTCAAGGCAGTCGCCCAAGAAACCGGAGGAAACTCTAGTCGGGAACAGAAGCGGAAGGCCGAGCCAGCCGCTCCTGGGGAGGCCCTGGCCGTAGCCCAGGGAAACTTCAAGGGAAAACCCAAAGGCCCCTGGAAGCCCAAGAAAGTCAAGGATCAAGATGGAAATGATGTTTTGGATCTGCCATGCCACATCCACACCAAGAAAGATGAAGAGGGTAATTTCATTTACCCAAAGCATACCACTCGACAGTGTCGACTCCTGATCCAGCAGTTTCAGGGCAAACAACCCAAAGACAAGGAAAAAGAGTCGGGCAGAGTTGAGGACAAGGAAGACAGTGACGATGGATACCCCCAAGTCAATTCCACCCTGATGATTTTTGCCGATGTCGAGAGCAAAAGTCGATTGAAAGTCATTAACCGCGAGGTGAACATGGTTGCCCCAGCAACGCCCAGTTACCTGAAGTGGTCTCAGACTGCCATCACATTTGACCAGTCCGATCACCCGACGCACATTGCCACCCCTGGGAGGCAAGCTTTGGTAGTCGACCCAATCGTTGAAGGCACTCGACTAACCAAAGTCCTGATGGATGGCGGTAGTTGCTTGAACATACTATATGCTGAAACTTTGAAAGGAATGGGCATTCCGATGTCCAGACTGAGTACCAGTAACATGAGCTTGCACGGAGTCATTCCTGGCAAGAAAGCCGAATCACTTGGTTTTCGGTGATTCAAAGAATTACCGCAAGGAAAAGTTGACATTCGAGGTTGTGGACTTCCAAAGTGCTTATCATGCCATTTTGGGCAGGCCAGCTTACGCGCGCTTCATGGCTCGACCATGTTACGTGTACCTCAAACTGAAGATGCCTGGTCCTAAAGGGGTAATCACTGTTATAGGCAATCGGAAGAAGGCAGAAGAGTGCTTTCAGAAAGGCTCAAAGATTGCAGACGCTCAGATGGCAGTGGTCGAGCTGCAAGAGTACCAAAAGACTGCCGATCCGAGTGAATTGCTATGGGCCAAGAAGCCTGCATCAGAATCAGCTTTTCAGTCATCCGGTGAAACAAAGACGGCTCACATTCACCCGACCGACCCCGACGCTGCTCTGACTCACATCTCGACGATGCTCGACTCCAAATAGGGAGAAGCGCTCATCCAGTTCCTCCGTGAGAACTGGGACGTCTTCGCATGGAAGCCTTCTGACATGCCTAGAGTTCCCAGGGGGCTTGCTGAGCACCGTCTGCGAGTCGACCCGAAGTTCAAGCCTGTGAAAGAACATCTTCGATGGTCCGCCGTCCAGAAGAGGAAGGCCATTGGCGAGGAGGTGGCTCGGCTCTTAGCAGCGGAGTTCATCCGAGAGATTTACCACTCCGAGTGGCTTGCCAATGTTGTCATGGTCCCCAAGAAGGACAAGTCACTTCACATGTGCATTGATTTCAAACATATCAATCGGGCCTGCCCGAAAGATCACTTCCCTCTCCCCCGCATCGACCAGATAGTGGACTCGACCGCGGGATGTGAGCGTTTGTCTTTTCTAGATGCTTATTCAGGGTACCATCAGATCCGTCTGTATGGACCTGACGAGATCAAAACGGCTTTCATCACCCCATTTGGGTGCTTCTGTTATGTCACCATGCCCTTCGGCCTCAAGAATGCTGGAGCCACGTTCATGAGGATGATTCAGAAGTGTTTGCTCACTCAGATCAGTCGGAACGTAGAAGCATACATGGATGATATTGTGGTTAAGTCACGGAAAGGTTCCGACCTACTGACTGACCTTGCGGAAACCTTTGCTAACCTCAGGAGATATGATATCAAGCTCAATCCATCAAAGTGCACATTCGGAGTTCCAGGTGGAAAGTTACTCGGTTTCCTCGTTTCCGAACGAGGAATCGACGCTAACCCCGAGAAAGTTGGCACCATACTCCGGATGAAGCGCCCCGTGCGTATACACGATGTCCAGAAGCTTACAGGATGCTTGGCCGCTCTAAGTCGATTCATTTCTCCACTCGGCGAGAAAGCGTTGCCTCTTTACCGACTGATGAAGAAGTCTGACAAGTTTGAGTGGACTCCAGAAGCTGACGCAGCGTTTGCAGAGCTCAAAGCTCTGCTCTCCACCCAGCCGGTGCTTGCTGCCCCAATCAGCAAAGAGCCTCTGCTGCTGTACATTGCGGCCACGGGACAAGTAGTCAGTACAGTACTCACGGTCGAGCGGGAAGAAGAAGGAAAGGCCTTCAGAGTTCAGTGCCCAGTCTATTATCTGTGTGAAGTTTTGACCCCTTCAAAACAAAGATACCCTCACTACCAGAAGCTTGTATATGGGATTTACATGACCACGAAGAAGGTTGCACATTACTTCTCTGACCACTCCATTACAGTCGTCAGCGACGCCCCATTGTCAGAAATTCTGCATAACAGAGATGCAACTGGTCGAGTGGCCAAGTGGGCGATTGAACTCCTTCCCTTAGACATCAAGTTTGAAGCAAAGAAGGCTATCAAGTCCCAAGCAATTGCAGATTTCGTCGCCGAGTGGATTGAACAGCAACTTCCGACTCAAGTTCACTCGGAGCACTGGACCATGTTCTTCGATGGATCTAAGATGTTGAATGGTTCTGGTGCTGGGGTAGTTCTAGTCTCCCCCGAGGAGATAAGCTCAGATATGTTCTCCAGATTCACTTCGATTCCTCCAATAATGAAGAAGAATATGAAGCACTTTTGTATGGGTTGTGCATGGCCATTTCACTCGGCGTTCTATGGCGACTCAGATTTGGTGGTTAATCAGGTGATGAAGGAGTGGGACGTCAGAAGTCCGGCTATGACTAGTTATTGCAACGCAGTGAGAAAGCTAGAAAAGAAATTCGAGGGGTTAGAGCTTCATCACATCCCCCGACTGAAAAATCAAGCAGCTGATGGTCTGGCAAAGATAGGCTCCAAGAGAGATGCCATTTCCAGCAATGTGTTTTTGGAGCACATCCGCTCGCCGTCAGTCCAGGAGCATCCTTTCACAGAAGAAGCCCCACAACCGAAAAGCGCCACAGATCCGACTGAAGTCGAAGTTCCTGCTGTGGTCGACCTAATCATGGAGGTCTTGGCAATCACTCCCGACTGGATGATACCGTACATCGCGTATATCCTAAGGAAAGAGCTCCCAGAGGACGAGGAAGAGGCTCGACAGATCGTCCGCCGATCCAAGGCCTTCACAGTCATAATGGGGCAGTTGTATAGAGAAAGCGCGACTGGAATCGGTCAGAAGTGCATAACACCAGAAGAAGGTCGGATAATCCTTGATGATATCCACTCGGGGACCTGTGGCCACCATGCGTCCTCTCGGACCATTGTGGCTAAAGCATACCGAGCGGGATTTTACTGGCCTAGAGCAAATGAGATGGCGAAAGAGATAGTCGACAAGTGTGGAGGCTGCCAGTTCTACTCCAAAATCTCACACAAGCCTGCATCAGCCCTGAAGACCATTTCACTCGTCTGGCCCTTTGCTGTCTGGGGACTGGACATGGTTGGTCCAGTGATAACAGGCAGGAGCGGATTCACGCATGTGCTTGTGGCAGTCGACAAGTTCACCAAATGGATTGAAGCCAAGCCTATCAAAAATCTTGATGCTAGTACTGCTATCGGTTTCATCAGACAGTTGATATTCAGGTATGGGGTCCCACATAGCATCATCACTGACAATGGGTCAAACTTTGATTCAGACAAGTTCAGAGCTTTTTGCGCCTCTCAAGGCACATGAGTCGACTATGCGTCGGTCGCGCATCCTCAGTCGAATGGACAAGCTAAAAGAGCAAATGGTCTGATTCTCAAAGGACTGAAGCCTCGGCTGATGCGTGATCTCAAGCACGCGGCAGGTGCTTGGGTCGACGAGCTTCCGTCAGTTCTGTGGGGATTGAGGACCACCCCTAACCGGTCGACTGGAAGAACTCCATTCTTTCTGGTTTATGGAGCCGAAGCGGTTCTGCCAAGTAATCTTCTTCACAACGCGCCCCGAGTCGAGCTTTACACCGAAGATGAAGCAGAACAGGCCCGGCAAGACACAGTCGACCTCCTAGAAGAAGAGAGGGGGATGGCCGTGATCAGATCGACCATCTATCAGCAAGACTTGCGTCGATTCCACGCCCGGAATGTGAAGAGTCGAGCTTTCCAAGAAGGAGATTTGGTCCTCCGAGTGGATCAACAGAAACCACACAAGCTTGCTCCTACTTGGGAAGGCCCCTTCATCGTTACCAGAGTCCTTCACAACGGAGCATATCACCTCTACAATGTTGATCACCAGATCGACGAGCCACGAGCTTGGAATGCGGAACTACTCCGCCCCTTTTACACTTGAGTTCTCCCTTGGCAGAGATGTAATAAGAAAAATTTCTGCAGTTCATTTTTATCAAAGGCAAGAGTGTTCCAGCAATTGTTGTCACTTTTTACATACGAAATCCCCCAGTGGGTGACTTAGCTGCGAATCCGTTTCGCCTAAGTTTGAAAAAAAATCCTACCGAGTGGAGAGCAAACCTCCCACTCGGGGGCTTAGCTGCAGCCCAGCGCTCGCCTAAGTGTTTAAAAATCCCACCGAGTGGAGAGCAAACTTCCCACTCGGGGACTTAGCTGCAGCCCAGCGCTCGCCTAAGTGTTTAAAAAACCCCACCGAGTGGAGAGCAAACTTCCCACTCGGGGACTTAGCTGCAGCCCAGCGCTCGCCTAAGTGTTCAAAAAATCCTACCGAGTGGAGAGCAAACCTCCCACTCGGGGGCTTAGCTGCAGTCCAGGACTCGCCTAAGTTCTCCCACTAAGAGACTTAGCTGCAGCCAGTGCTCGCCTAAGTGTTTAAAAAATCCTACCAAGTGGAGAGCAAACCTCCCACTCGGGGGCTTAGCTGCAGTCCAGGACTCGCCTAAGTTCTCCCACTAATAGACTTAGCTGCAGTCAGTGCTCGCCTAAGTGTTTAAAAAATCCTACCGAGTGGAGAGCAAACCTCCCACTCGGGGGCTTAGCTGCAGTCCAGGACTCGCCTAAGTTCTCCCACTAAGAGACTTAGCTGTAGCCCAGCCCTCGGCTAAGTGTTTAAAAAATCCTACCGAGTGGATAGCAAACCTCCCACTCGGGGGCTTAGCTGCAGTCCAGGACTCGCCTAAGTTCTCCCACTAAGACACTTAGCTGCAGTCAGTGCTCGCCTAAGTGTTTAAAAAATCCTACCGAGTGGAGAGCAAACCTCCCACTCGGGGGCTTAGCTGCAGTCCAGGACTCGCCTAAGTTCTCCCACTAAGAGACTTAGCTGCAGTCAGTGCTCGCCTAAGTGCTTAAAAAATCCTACTGAGTGGAGAGCAAACCTCCCACTCGGGGGCTTAGCTGCAGTCCAGGACTCACCTAAGTTCTCCCACTAAGAGAATTAGCTGCAGTCAGTGCTCGCCTAAGTGTTTAAAAATCCCACCGAGTGGAGAGCAAACTTTCCACTCGGGGACTTAGCTGCAGCCCAGCGCTCGCCTAAGTGTTTAAAAATCCCATCGAGTGGAGAGCAAACTTCCCACTCGGGGACTTAGCTGCAGCCCAATGCTCGCCTAAGTGTTCAAAAAATCCCACCGAGTGGAGCGCAAACCTCCCACTCGGGGACTTAGCTGCAGCCCAGCGCTCGCCTAAGTGTTTAAAAAATCCTACCGAGTGGAGAGCAAACCTCCCACTCGGGGGCTTAGCTGCAGTCCAGGACTCGCCTAAGTTCTCCCACTAAGAGACTTAGCTGTAGCCCAGCCCTCGGCTAAGTGTTTAAAAAATCCTACCGAGTGGATAGCAAACCTCCCACTCGGGGGCTTAGCTGCAGTCCAGGACTCGCCTAAGTTCTCCCACTAAGAGACTTAGCTGCAGCCAGTGCTCGCCTAAGTGTTTAAAAAATCCTACCAAGTGGAGAGCAAACCTCCCACTCGGGGGCTTAGCTGCAGTCCAGGACTCGCCTAAGTTCTCCCACTAAGAGACTTAGCTGCAGTCAGTGCTCGCCTAAGTGTTTAAAAAATCCTACCGAGTGGAGAGCAAACCTCCCACTCGGGGGCTTAGCTGCAGTCCAGGACTCGCCTAAGTTCTCCCACTAAGAGAATTAGCTGCAGTCAGTGCTCGCCTAAGTTTTTAAAAATCCCACCGAGTGGAGAGCAAACTTCCCACTCGGGGACTTAGCTGCAGCCCAGCGCTCGCCTAAGTGTTTAAAAATCCCACCGAGTGGAGAGCAAACTTCCCACTCGGGGACTTAGCTGCAGCCCAACGCTCGCCTAAGTGTTCAAAAAATCCCACCGAGTGGAGCGCAAACCTCCCACTCGGGGACTTAGCTGCAGCCCAGCGCTCGCCTAAGTGTTTAAAAAATCCTACCGAGTGGAGAGCAAACCTCCCACTCGGGGGCTTAGCTGCAGTCCAGGACTCGCCTAAGTTCTCCCACTAAGAGACTTAGCTGTAGTCAGTGCTCGCCTAAGTGCTTAAAAAATCCTACCGAGTGGAGAGCAAACCTCCCACTCGGGGGCTTAGCCGCAGTCCAGGACTCGCCTAAGTTCTCCCACTAAGAGACTTAGCTGCAGTCAGCGCTCGCCTAAGTGTTTAAAAATCCCACTGAGTGGAGAGCAAACTTCCCACTCGGCGACTTAGCTGCAGCCCAGCGCTTGCCAAAGTGTTTAAAAATCCCACCGAGTGGAGAGCAAACTTCCCACTCGGGGACTTAGCTGCAGCCCAACGCTCGCCTAAGTGTTCAAAAAATCCCACCGAGTGGAGAGCAAACCTCCCACTCGGGGACTTAGCTGCAGCCCAGCGGTCGCCTAAGTGTTTAAAAATCCTACCGAGTGGAGAGCAAACCTCCCACTCGGGGGCTTAGCTGCAGCACGACGCTCGCCTAAGTACAGGACACAGCCCAATTCGCGAATCGACCGCTACCTTCTCCCTCGAAGCTGCGTCGCAAATACAAGATTATTCCGAGTGAAGATCCAGTTCCACTCGACGAATCAAACTGTGAAGATATCCAACGAGAAACCTAGTTCAGAAAAAGCCTAAAAGGTCCCAGACCTCAAAGTACTCGAGCCCTCGGCTCGGTAGAGTTTAAACGGTTACAAATCCACTCGGCATTCCGAGGTAAATTCAAAGTTTTTTACTCCTCAGGAGGAGGACTGGAAGGGGCAATGAACTCATCCAAGTCGATCCCGTCGGCAATACGGGATGCAGCAACGATGAAAGTCTCCATGAAGTCTTGAAAGCTGTGCTTCCTAGTATTGGCAACTTGGATGGCCGCCAGCTTTTCTTCTCGCGCCTCCTTGCAATGGACGCGGACCAGAGACAGAGCGACGTCAGCACCACATCAAGCAGAAGATTTCTTCCATTCTACCACTCGACCTGGGACTTCGTTAAGTCGAGCCATCAGAGACTCGAGGTCGTTCTGAAGCGTTGCCCCAGGCCAGAGTGATGTGTCGATCCGCGACATCGCCACTTTCAGCCGAGCCAAATAGTCAACAACGCTGGCAGTACGAGACTCCAGACGGAGCATGTTCATTGCAGCCTCGTCCTTCACAAGAGAGTTAACAGGGTCCAAGCTTGGCTCCACTCGACTGGTCTCCTCTTCAAAATTCTGGCAAAGTTCTGCATACACGATCCAAGGATAAGTCATTTTTCATAGACTGAGTCGACCCAAAAACCAGTCGGAACTGAATGTGCACCTTCAAGCTTAAGGTACAACTTCTTGGCAAGGCTCCCCAAGTAGCTCTCCAGGTCGTCCCTCCTGCAAGCGATGCCTTCCAGCTTCTCGCTCAGGGTGAGGTTCTTCTTCTTCCAACGTGAACACTCCCTGTTGGCTTCATTCAGAGCGGTCTTCAGCTTGGTATTCTCTTCTTCTAAGTGGTCGACCGAAGCCAGCTTCTGTGCGGCCAGAGCGGTCTTGTCATCGGCCTCCTTACGGGCAAAAGCCAAGTCCTGATCCTTCTTCGCCAGAGCTTCGTTCAGTTTTTCTGCGAACAAATGATGATTGAATTGGAAATAACAAAAGGGTACTCAAGCCCAAAGACTAACCAATCGACAAAGCCGTCTTACCTGCGACGCCGTCTCTGACCTTCTGCGGCTCTGTTCTGGCCAGCTCCAGATCAAGGTTCAGTTGAATCTTCTGCTTCTCCAACTCAGTATAGCGAGCTACGAGTTCGCAGGATTTCTGTAAAAGCAAAATCAGTCGACAGACGTCCAAGATAAGTTGCTTTCAAGTAACTAAGGGACAATGACGACGTTTCTAAGACCACAGCCGAATCAAAAACATTCGACAGTAGTCTCGGGGACTACACCCAGTGGGTGCACTCAGCGTGCCCCCACTGGTTTGACCAAAAAAAAGTCGACTGCCCGCAGTCGACCGGATACAGTTCCACTCGACCTGGCCCGACCAAACCAAGTGAAGAAATACAACTACAACAACACAATGTAAAGACTACAGTCGACTGCCAGTAGTCCACCGTAGTCTCGGGGACTACACCCAGTGGGTGCACTTAGCGTGCCCCCACTTGTCCAAGGATAGGCAGACACACCCAGTGGGTGTACAGATACAGATACAAAAAGATCTTCAAAAAAGAGACTCTTCAAACAGCATATCATAACAGAACAAGTGTTGAAGTCGACTGACCTGGACATTGCTCTGAAGAGCCGAACTCGCGTCATAGGCTGCTTGGCTGGCCTCCCTAGCCATCTTCACTTGCTCCATCATGATCCCCGCCTGGCGTATAGCCTCCTTGGCAGCAGCTGCTTGGTCCTCAGGGACGGGGTATGCGGCAAAAAGCGAAGACGGATCCGCAGTCGACGATGAGGGCCGCGCACTCGCCAGAGGAACGGCGAAGGTCACAGAAGCCCGAGCGGTGTCACCACCATCCCGAGCTACGGGCTCGGACGCCGGAGCGGAGTGGGGGGCCTGGTCAGCCGGCGCCTTCTTATGCCTCCTCACCCTCAATGGACCATCGTCATCGTCATCCGGGAGGTCGACAACATGAGGAGGGGCTACAAAGGAAACATTCAATCGACCAACTCAAAGAAGACCAATGCAGAAAACAAGATTTCAGTCGGGAGCATAAAGACACACCTGGTCCACCTCATACGAATTGTCGAGTGGGACCACCCTCCTGGCTCCTCGGGGGTTGTCTTTGTTCCCCGTAATGCTCGACAGCCACCCCTCCAGCATCTCGTCGGTGACCTCCTCCGGGTGGACCCGAGTGGTGTCGTCAAGGCCCGCGTACAGCCACATCGGGTGGTCACGGGCCTGGAGCGGTTGGATACGCCTCCGGAGGAAGACCTCCAGCAGGTCCATACCAGTCACACCCTCACGGACGAGCTCAACCACTCGACCCGCCAACACTTTGACCTGGGCCCTTTCCTCCGGTGACACTTTCAGAGAAGCAGGCTTTTTAGCTCGGTTGAGAGAGAATGGAGGAAGTTCAGTCGACTGCCCTGCGGTCGCCTGGTCTTGATAGTAGAACCAGGTTGCCTGCCAACCGCGGACCGACTCCGGGAAAGTGATGGAAGGAAAACAACTCTTCCCCCTCGCCTGGATCGCCAGACCCCCGCACAGCTGGATCACCTGCGTCCTCTCGTCACTCGACTTGGCCTTCTTGACCGATTGAGAGCGACAGGTAAAGATGTGCTTGAAGAGTCCCCAGTGGGGGCGGCAACCCAAGAAGGCCTCGCACATAGAAATGTAAGCGGCGAGGTATACGATGGAGTTGGGGGTGAAGTGATGGAGCTGCGCCCCGAAGAAGTTCAGAAAACTCCAGAAAAAGGGATGGGGCAGCAGAGAAAACCCTCGGTCGATGTGGGTGGCTAGGAGCACGCACTCACCGTCACGGGGTTGGGGTTCGATCTCTCCCCCCGGAAGACGCGCGGCTTGGTGGGGAATGACTCCCCCCTCGACCATGTCATCAAGATCCTCTTGGCGGAGCACCGACGGCATCCAGTCGCCCTGAATCCAACCTTTGGGCAGACCGGTTCTAGAGGAGGATCCGCCCCGAGCCGATCTTCTTCCCTTCCCCTGCGCCGCCGCCTTCTTCGCGCGCTCCAGAGCGGAGGTCTTGCCCTTCGTCATCATCGCCGGCGAGGTCTCGCTCGAGCCTGCTGCGCTAGGGCGAGAACGGAGGTGGCGGAAGGACTTGCGAAGGGAGAGAGGAAGAAGGAAGGAGGAGAAGAGAGCGCACTGCCTGGAAGCCCCGAGCCGGCGATTTATAAGGGACCGCTTCCGAGTGGCTGACTGGCAGGCCCAGGCTATCCAGTCAAATCCTGCAGCAGACGCGTGTGCAGTACGTGGCGAAAAAGGCGACGCGGGTATCGAGGGGCTTCCGCTTTATCACTTCCGATTACTGCGGCCGCTCCTGTCCCGCGCGCTTCCCAAAATCCAAATCCCGCGACATCCGTGGGCCACAAAACAACTTGTCAAAACAGAAGACCCCGATCGTGCCGGCACTCGGTATGTCACAAACAAAGAAATTCACTCGACGGAAGGCCTGGAATGGATCAAGGCGACTGAAAAAGGTTGGCAACGTCACTCGTGACGATTGACCCAAAACGAGGCGCTCACGTAGCCCGAAGAACCAGTCGGAAAGATCTCCAACTCTTTCCCCACTCTAACCTCGATCCATTCGGGGGCTAATGATGAAGACATGTACCTAGGGTGGGGACACGGACCTGACCTAGGAGTCCTACCCTAGGACATCCCTAGGAGAAGTCACCTTTCAATCGACTTAAAGGTATCCCACTCAACGGACTCAAGACACTCGACCTGCAGCCAACCACTCGACCGCCAGGAGACCTGTAGTCACTCCGCAGGCAAACGGTCAGCTGTTAAGTAGTCTTTATGGTCATTATAGCACTTTATTAGGGGCGTTACCAGTAACGCCCGACCTTAAATGTACCTTAAACCCTGCATTACTGAGGGCAGGAGGGGGCCGGCGAACTCTATATAAGCCACCCCCCTCCTCGGTATGAAGGGTTCGCACCCCTGTTATTCACACGCCAGTAATCCAATCGACCGCCTCCGGGCACCGAGACGTAGGGCTGTTACTTCCTCCGCGAAGGGCCTGAACTCGTACATTTTGGTGTGTTTACAACTTCCCAATAGCTGAGATCTAGCCTCTCCATACATACCCCCCTACATAACTGTCAGAGTTAGAACCACGACACCCTGTGCCTCGTCAAGCCGCTTGTTAACAAGCTCGATGTCGGCATCCACCGCATCCAGTTGCCGATTTAGTTCGGCAAACTCATCAGTCCGGCTAGCCACCGGAGCTTCCACCACCTGCACATAAAAGCAGTCTGGTTATTACATTGGACTACGATCCTCTGTTTGCCGCCGCTCTCGGCAACAACCAGAGTCTTAGGGGCCACTATCTACATAGGGCATACCTAAAAATGTGCGGTACTATCACAAATGTATATCATTTTATGTACCTCAAAGCACGTTAGTAGACTCATAAAGGCGTCATGCAACCCACTTTTGGCGGACGAAATCCTTCCCATCACCGTACAGTGTTCTTCCGAGATGGTCGCTCGCTTTAGTAGATCCCTCAGTGCGTCCGACCGCATACCAGACGGCGTCGGACTCCTTTGTTTGCTCTCTTCAAGAGCTGGATGCTGGGGACTTCGGGTGACTATAGGATTATCTTCTGGCCTCACCGGATCCCGAGAGGCCCTCCGTGACGACACTTCAAGGTCGCCCACTTCTTGAGCAGGGGATTCCGGGGGAGGCGTTTCGCTCTCCATCATCTCCGGAAGAAGGTCCCCTAAAGACGAGCTCTGTTGAGAAGGGCTAAGATCCGAACTGCAAGATAAATGCTTCGGTTATTTTCCTCGGAAGTAAGGTAGAATATCTTTACTATTAAGTTTTTTTTTTATCACTTACGGCTCGTTAGAGGGCTAATCCCTGCGCGGACTTTGTGCGGCAAGAGCACCCCCCAAGGCAGGACCCTCAGTTGGAGACTTCTTCTCCCGTTTGGAAGCCTCGGTTTCCGGATCATCAGAGGCAGTCCTCTTCCTTCCCCGCAGCGAGAGAAGGTCAGAATCTTCCCCTTGGTTATCCTCCTTCATGGAGGCGCTCATTCCCTCGGTTGGAAGTGGTAGCAATGGAGGCCCGCTTTCGCCCTCATTATTCCCCCCTTTATCTTCCTTTGAGGGCTCCGGGCAAGGTGCTAGCTCGAGCATCTTTTCCAGTACCGGATTGTCCAAACCCTCAGGAAGGGGGGCTGAACACCGAATCATCTTCGCCTTTGTTAGCCAATCCTGGTCAAAGGGCGATTTCTCAGAATGGCGTCATGATAAATGAAAGATGGTGTGTTCGGCTAGAGGATTACTTACTTGGTCGGCGGTGCGGTTGTTGCTCAGGCCCACGTCCTCGGTAGTATCCGGACACTCTATTTGAGGTCCGAAGAATGATTTATACATCTCCTCGTGCGTTAGGCCGAGGAAATTCTGAATAGCGCGCGGTCCTTCTGGGTTGAATTCCCACAAGCGGAGGGGCCGGCGTTTGCATGGCTGGATTCGACGAACCAGCATGACTTGCACTACCATAACCAAACTGAAATCTCCCTCGAAGAGATCTTGGATGCGGCTCTGCAATATGGGCACATCCTTGGCTGGACCCCAGCTCAGCTCCCTGCTGATCCATGACATCAGTTGTGGTGAAGGGCCCGAGCGAAAGGCAGGGGAAGCTACCCACTTGGCACTTCTGGGAGCGGTGATGTAGAACCACTCCCGTTGCCATAATCCGGACACCTCTGGAAAGGACCCTTTTGGCCATGGAGCTCCTGCGATCTTGCTTATTAATGCGCCTCCACACGCTGCATACTGCCCCTCGACCGTCTTCGGCTTCACATCAAAGGTCTTGAGCCATAGGGCAGAGTGAGGGGTAATGTGGAGGAAGGCCTCACATACGACAATAAATGCCAAGATGTGGAGAAAGGAATCCGGGGCTAGATCATGGAAATAAAGCCCGTAATAGAACATCAAACCCCTTACGAAGGGATCCAGAGTGAGGCCTAGTCCTCGGAGGAAGTGGGAGATGAACACGACGTCTTCGTTGGGTTCAGGAGTAGGGACGACTTGCCCTCGGGAGGGCAGCCGATGTGAGACTTTGGCGGTCAGGTATCTTGCCTCCCTCAACTTCTTGATATCCTCTTCCGTGACGGAGGAGGGCATCCACCGGCCCTGGAGGCTGGATCCGGACATGATTGAAGATCCGAAGCACCTGACCTAGGCTTTGGGTGTTAGAACTCGAGGCAGGGGAAGGATTCGATTGCGCACGGGAGGAAAAAAGTAAAAGCCTTGTCCCTTTATAAAGAGGGTGAATATCAAGCGTCCTCCCCGTAGCCGTTTGGGACTTGCCTAAAATCTCGGAGTCCTAGGCACGGTTGGGTTACCCACGCCCGTATTGATGAGAATCTCGTAATAAGAGGAACACGATCTCTGCTTTGACAAGACGTGTCAAGAAACTGCCTCGCGTTATGTGTGGGGCTAGTTAAAGAAAAATGGTTTGAATAATCACCGAGCCATGGCATGATGTCATGTTGCCTAAACGTGTCCGCAGATTAGATTTGTGGAAATATTATTGTCTCTACGGTGGTATGTGGAACTTATTTTGCAACGTCGGACACTATCCTTTATTTGAACTCTTCTGTGGTATATCCGGAGGAGGAACCCGCCTTGCAATGCCGAAGACAACATTGCACCGGACTCGTCGTCATTGAAGCCTGGTTCAGGGGCTACTGAGGTAGTCCGGGATTAGGGGGTCTCCGGACAGCTGGACTCTATCCTTTGGCCGGACTGATGGACTATGAAGATACAAGATTGAAGATTTCGTCTCGTGTCCGGATGGGACTCTACTTGGCGTGGAAGGCAAGCTAGGCAGTACGGATATGGATATCTCCTCCTTTGTAACCGACCTTGTGTAACCCTAGCCCCCTCCGGTGTCTATCTAAACCGGAGGGTTTTAGTCCGTAGGACAACATACAATCATACCATAGGCTAGCTTTTAGGGTTTAGCCTCTCCGATCTCATGGTAGATCAACTCTTGTAATACCCATATCACCAAGAATAAATCAAGCAGGACGTAGGGTTTTACCTCCATCAAGAGGGCCCGAACCTGGGTAAAACATTGTGTCTCCTGCCTCCTGTTACCATCCGCCTTAGACGCACAGTTCGGGACCCCCTACCCGAGATCCGCCGGTTTTGACACCGACAAGGTCCAAGGATGCCCAGAGGGGGAGCCCGAGGGAACGACATCGAATACGCGTGGACAACGCCAGTCCACGGGTTGGTGCCGTACGTCCACGGGGGGTTGGCCTGCTGCTGCTGCTCACGAGGGACCCCCTGGCGCCTGTTGCTGCTTGCGGCCGCCCCCGCGGCGGTTGCCGCGGCGCCCTCCACCGGGCTGCTGGGGGGCAGCAAGAGGGGCGGGGGGCGCGGGCAGCAGGGGAAAGTACCCCGGAGGCGCGGGGGCGGCGGCTGCTGGCGCGGCGCGGATGGGGCGGCCAGTGGTGGGGCGCCACGGGAGGTGCCGGTGGCGAGGGCTTGATGCTGCACGCGCTTCTTGACCCCCTTCATTTGGCGCTCCTCCAACCGCAAGTACGCCACGAACTTGGGGAAGGAGGGCTCCGCATCAAGGTGAGGTTGGAGGCGGCGTTGCTGAAGTCCTCGTTGAGGCCAGCGGTGAGCGTGCTGAGGAGGAGGTCATCATCAACCTTGGCGCCAATGTCGTGGAGCTCATCCGCCAACGTCTTCAGGCGGCGGCAGTAGTCATCAATGGACTGTTCATCCTGGTGATAGTCAAAAAATTCCTGCTGCAAAAAAACGCGGCGTTGAAGCTTCTTGTCAGTGAAGAGGCCGTTCAGCTTGACCCACAAGGCGCGAGCGTCGTCGCCGGCGCTCACGACCGTGTGGAACAGGTCCTTGGAGATGATGGTGAAGAACCACCGGATGATGGTGGCGTCGATCGCGGTCCACTCGGCGTCATCCACCATGGCGCGGGAGTCAACGGTGCCATCCACATGATCCACGAGGTTGTTCTCGCGGAAGAGCAGCGTGAAGTACATCTTCCACGCGAAGTACGTGGAGTTGGAGGCGTCGAGGACGACGGGGACGTGTGCGTGGACGTTGATGTCGCGAATTTCAGCAGGGTCGACGGCGAAGGGGTTGGAGTGGGTGGAGGCGTTGGACGACATGGCGGCGAAGAGGTGGTGAAGGGGGCGGCGCGGCGGGGAGGAAAGGAGCGGCTCGGCGGGGTGGAGAGGGCGGCGCGGCAGGAGGGCACGCGCGGCAGGGTGGAGAGATGGGTGGGTGGTGGCGGCGTGGGGCTGCGGCGGCGGCAGATTGCGGCAGC
Organism: Triticum timopheevii; assembly: GCA_963921465.1. NCBI lineage: Eukaryota > Viridiplantae > Streptophyta > Magnoliopsida > Poales > Poaceae > Triticum > Triticum timopheevii. Next base: position 740,229,669 of record OY997267.1, read on the forward strand.
GGCGGCCCGAGGCGGCGACGGCTAGGGCTTGGGTTAGCGGAAGCTGGAGGATCGACTTGCAATAGATACCATGTAGAGAATGATTTGGTGCATCGATAATTAATTGATCATGCACTAGGCACATATATATAGGTACAAGGAGTGCGACCGGTGTCTTGTCTCCCAAGATACAAGTAAATATAGAGGGTGAGAGACACTACAGGTGCGGCATACAAAACTCAGACCTACATGTACACATGTTCAACACCACTGACTGAGCTCTCTGCTGTCGTCGTGGAGGATAGGTCTCTCATCCGCAAGTTCCTCATGCGCTCCACGGTCGACGACTTCATCGCTGTCATCACCAACAACAGGAAGCATCCGATCATTGTGTTCCAGCGAGGGAAAGGCGTGTGGTCGCCGGAGCCATGGGAAACTTCATATATCTACATTATCGATATCGCGTTTCTTGGAGATAAACTATATGGCATAACCATGGCTGAGGACCTCATCTCCCTTGACCTCACATTGGACGGAGACGGAAGACCAGTGGTTACAATGGAAACACATGTCATCAAGCAATCGCTCGGCCATAATTATGATGCTTCATCGACCACTTTTGCCGAGGAGGGTGACGATGATGACGATCACCAAAATCAAGAGGAGGAAGAGGAAAAAGACGACGATGAACGGGATGAAGAAGAAGAAGACAACGACTTGACCCATATCAATTGTTCTCTTGAATTTGATCAAGACGCCGACCTTGATGATATCCCCATAATTAGCCGGCACCTCATCGAGTCGCATGGGAAGCTACTCATGGTAAGACATCGTCCGCACTTCCATCCAGTCCTTGATAAAGGACCTACATGGGTTACTGTCCAGGTGGATGTATTTGAAGCAGACTTTAGCACACGCGCTTGGGTGCCACTGACAGAAGGGCTAGGCGGTGGTCGAGCACTCTTCCTTAGCATGAAGTTCTCTAAATCTGTCCCAGCACCTTGTGGAGAGGTGGTGGAAGATGCAATTTATTTTATGGACATGGGCAATGTGAATGTGTTCAACATGAAGTCCGGTACTTCTAGCCCGTCAAAGTTTTGTGAGTATTCTGGAACAAAGTGGCTCTTCCCTCTGCAGTTGGTGCTTTGATATGCAAAAAGGTTATGACACAATGTCGGAACCTAAGACTAGATGTCCGAAACAATATGTTATCATGTATTTCCTCCCATAATGTATCATGACTACAAAAAAGATTGTTTTTAGGTATACGTAATCTTTATTATTGTTGGTCAATTGATATCATCTCCTTCTCTTATCTGGTTGCTCAGTTCCGCAATAAACATCCTTATCACTGAAGACGACACGGCCAGATATAATTTTGCATATGTAAGAGTTACTCTAGCATATGCCGCGAAAACTCGTCCCGTAAACATTATATAGCTGCCCCTAAACCGAATTTACAGTACCGGGGCGCATTGGATAGAACAGATCGCACACAAATTTTCAGCGGTCAGATGTGGAGCCCACTAGCTAGTTGCTAGTTAAATCTACCACAAGGACTTTGTAAAATAGCATAAATCCCTCGACGAGCAAAATATAGATTGTAATTGGGTTCTTCTCATGCCCAAGGCGGGGCGGTGAGCGGCTAGCTAGCGCGATCACAATGCTGTCGGACGCGGCGGCCAAGGGGGTGAAGCTCGAGCGGTATGCGAGCGGCAGCGCGCTGCTGCTGAGCCTGGACCTCCTCCATGCGCGCGTCCGTCTTCCAAGGTGGAACGGTCGGAGCTCGAGGTGGGACTGTCGGTGCCCTATTGTGGCGGCCATCCCGCCTGGAGCTCTTTATTAGGTCGGAATCGAGCTCGGGAGGTGGCGGCATTGGTTGCGCCGGCTGGGACAGAGGTGGTTGATGCTCAAATTGCCCTCCCCCAAAGGATAAAGGAAACTATAAACGAGGAGGAAAAACTGAAGATATAGTGGGCATGGGACGAAATATACAGCTCCCCGCAAAAAAAAATGTACGGGACGAGCCAATATAACAATGCTATTGTATTACCAGATGAGATGCTTGTTTTCTCATTGATAGATTATATGCATCAAATTCATCCAGTCGTATCGTTGAACATCGTTGGTTCGTGCCCGAATGACACAAGGTGTTTTTTTTTTTGTGCGGGACAATGATACAAAGTACACATTATTTCGTTTAAAAAAAGTACACATATTATTTCGTGTGTACAAAGTCTGTGAAAAAAAGATGGCTTGGAGGTTATGCTTTTCCTTCTTCTTTAGATTATTAGATTAGATGCCGTGGAGGTTAATTTGGGCCGGAGAAAAAAAAAGAAGATAAACCTAAACCGAGCTTCTCGCGTCGAATAACCCTTCGTCAACAAAACCAAAGAAAATCTGAGTTGCTCCGATCGCATCTAACACTTTCATCCTTTACGATTTGCGTCTACCTAAGAGGGCCGGCGCCCACATCCGCCATAGATCCAACAACATGAACGCCGCCGGTGAGGGCGATGGCGACGGCAACGGCATGTGCTTCCCCTACGACGTGCTCCTCGACATCCTTCGCCGCCTGCCCGGGCGCGACATCGCTGCGTCCCAGTGTGTCTGCCGCTTGTGGCGGGCCATCATCGACAACCACGGCCTCTCTCTCGAGCGCTACTTTCCCCGCCGGGCCTTTGCCGGCATCTTCGTCAACAAGACCGGGTGCCGGTCCAATTTGTCCTTCTTCGCTCCACCGACCACTGAGGGCAAGCCTGGCTTCCTGCGCCCTGCCTATCCTCACGAGGCAACTATACGCCAGTCTTGCAACGGCCTCTTGCTTGTGCGAGGAGACTACTACGTGCTCAACCCTGCGACGGCACGGTCTGCTCACCTGCCATGCCCATCGACCTGTCGTGCCGACGTCTTATCCCTCGCCTTTGACCCGGCTGTGTCGCTGCACTATCATGTCTTCTTGTTACAGAAGGATGAGCTCTTACTTCCAAGACATAGGAGTAGGACAGGCAAGGTTCTACCACTCGAGGAAGTACAGGAGGAGAGGATCAAAGAGCCGAAAGAGAAGTTGGTGCCTATGTTGGTGTACTCGTCCTTCACATGCCAATGGGAGGACCAAGAGTTCACGCCTGGGCGTTGTGCCCCGGGCCACCTCTATGATGTGGTAGCTAGATCACCGGATAGCTACATGGCGATGTTTCGGTCAACTGATTACTGGCGCGGGTCGATCTATATACATTGTCACAACAATGTCCTCATGATCCTACGCCCCTCAAAGGGGACTTATGATATGGTCGAGCTTCCTGGGGAACACTGCAGTCCAAAGAGTTTGTCCGGCCTGCCTAAAAGTTCTGTCTTGGCAAGCTACGGGAGAGGGATACAATATGTGGCGATCAATGTGTTGCAGCTCCGTGTATGGATGCTAACCGAAGCAATGAATGGTCAGCTAGGAATAGGATGGACACTGGCACATGACGTCAACCTCAACCCGGACAGTCGTATGATTCACCCTCTTATAATACAATCGAAGGTGACATGGAGGGTGGTTGGAAGCAGTGGTGAACCACCCAGCTCGACCGAGGATGACAATGAGGATGAAGAGGAGGATGAAGAGGAGGGTGTAGCTAGAGAAGATGGCTCTGAATATTCCTGGAACCCGGACGAGGACAACTTCATCGATGTCCTCGGAGAAGTCGCAAGATTGTAGGATTCCACCCGCACAAGGATGCGCTCATCCTCATGGATCAGTGGACAGTGGTGGTGTATCATCTTGACACGTCGAAGATGCAATATCTAGGCGAAAGGAAAGAGCTCACTAAGGACGATGAGCAACAAGCTAACCGTGTTGACGACTCGTTTACTTACCGACCTTGTTACAGGGATGTGCTACCGTGCGGGAAATTCTCCTTGCCATCATAGAACGGTTTTGGTACATGTAAATCACTTTAGATGTTTTTCTCCTGCTTCGATGTTCTTCGCCTTCAGATTTTTTTCATTTTTACTAAAAAAACAGTTGTCTGATTTTCAATTGGCTACAGGTCGAATTTTGTGACCGTCCGATCAGTCTCTGGCTCAGGTGTCCGGTGTCTCGGTCGTCCTTGTTTTTGGTCAACCCGTTCGGATTTCGCCTCCATTTTCCCGTCTTCTTCATTTCGTTGGTCCATTTGCATCTAGCAGAGTCTGGAGAGAAGAGCGGTGGAGAGAGGGAACCATGGAATGCACAAGTGCAGTATCAGAATTCAGTTTAAATGGAGTTTAGTTTATCCAGCTCATGGCACCCGCCGGGGGTTTGAAAACCAAGCAGGCGGGACTGAGACCAAGGGAGAATCCGATCTGAACCACCAATAAAATCAGATGACTTTTTTTTTCCGAGCACAGTACGAACGGGAAAACAACAGACACGTGTCAACCGTACATTTGATAAAAATGCAACCTGAACCAAATTGAAATTCAGACGTGTGATGGTTAGACAGTTCCAAGATTTTACATCAGTCTTGTGTGTATATATACTCTAATATTCACTTCGTTTCTGATAGAATTTTGCTTGGTTATGTAGTACCATGGTCGTCAACTAAGTCTGTTCAGTGGTCGTAAGTCGTAACATAATTAGTGGGGGTGGCAACTCTTGTTCGTGCTGTATACAGTATAAAACTGGAATTACTCCACATGGTCACCAGTGCAAGGACTGATACAGCAGTAGCCAGTAGCTACAGATTTTATAAGAACACCTCAAGATTTCTCCTTTCTCGAGATCATTATCTCGGTTTGCTAGGCAATTTGGATTACCTGAAAGGACTACATCTTCTACGGCATTGACCCAAGCATATATGCCTTGCAGCGCAAGTTCAAAGAAGAAATCCACTGGATTACCTGTAGAGCTGAACGAAGAGCTTACTCAGACAGACTCGGGTACAGATCGGATAAGGGGTTACTCCAATATAAGGCTCGGGTACAGATCGGATATAGATAGAAGGAACTACCCGTCATCCGGCTTATTTTCGGAAGGAAATCAGTCGCCTAATCAGCCGTTCGATCCTACCAGATCGGACGTCTCTAGTGGTTTGCGGTTGGACAGCGACGTGATGATTTCTTTCTTTCTTTAAAAAATGAAGACGTGATCATTTCTGAAACCCAGGGTCCACACTTCGTACCAGCCTTCTTTTACGTACATGGCCCACACACTTACCTTTTCAGCTTGTCATTTGAACGACTTAGAGACTACCGAATTTGTTCCATGTTTTAAGTAGGCTGCTTTGAACCCTAGCGAGAAAGCTAGGGTTTTCTCTCCCCTAGCGAGAAAGCTAGGGATCTCTCGCTACCGGCGGCCACGCCGGAATTTCCCTCTCCCCCGGACGGATCCCCTCCGCTATCCCTCCTCTCACTCGGGCTGCTCCGCGGCCTTTGTATACGAGAGGGATCGGGGGTGGGTTTGGGACAGGAAGACACTAGGGTTTGTGCGTCGCGATCTGTTCGGCGACCATGGAGGACGAAGTGCCTGGTTCGCAGAGGAAGGGGACGAAGGAGAGTACTGAAGATCTCTTGGCTCGTCTGAATCTACAGGAAGAAGAGGATGACGACTTCGTTTGGGAAGAGGAGCTCCCTGATCTGAGGTCTGCAGCTAAGTGGCTAGCGATTGCTAGGGTTCATACCCCAAAAACTTTCAGTCCGAGCGCGCTCTATAGGGACATGCGAGCAGCATGGAATCCAGCAAAAACTGTGAGTTGGAGGAGGATCAATGAGAACCTTTTCACCGCGCAGTTCGGGTGCTTAGCAGATTGGAACAAGGCAATGTTTGAAGGACCATGGCTTTTCAAGAGACAGGCAGTCATAATGAAGGAGTATGATGGATTTAAAAATCCCGAGTCAATCCAGTTGGACAAACTCACAGTATGGGCGCAGATCCATCGCCTCCCAGATAACTTCTTAATTGGACGGGCAGTTCGAGGTATGGCTTCACGCATTGGTGAGGTGGAGGAGATTCAGTTAAGGCTACCAGCTGGTTTCTTCGGGGAATTTGTCCGCGTAAAAGTTAGTATTGACATCAATGCCAAGATAAAGCGTTTTGTGACGGGAAAGAAGGGGGGCGAAAGAGTTCGATATCAAGTGAAGTATGAGAAGCTACCCACCTTCTGTTTCAATTGTGGCGAATTCGGTCACTGGTATGAAGAGTGTGGGGACGGTGAGCATGATGTATCATCTTTTGAATGGGGGGAGTTTGTGCTAGCTGATGCTTTCAGAGCGGGGCATGATGGCCGTGGTGTGGCGGGACCCCAGAGAGGTCGTGCTACAAAAGGTGGGGCAGGAGGCAGAGGAAGGGGGAGAGGCACGTACAACCCCAACCAGAGCTGGCGCTTTAACGCACAAAATCAGACTCCGGTGAATGCTGGGGGGAGAATGGAAACTGATAAGGGAATGGTTGATGTTGATGCTGCTGGCCAAGAGAATGTCTCAGGGATAGTAAAGGATAGTATGCAGCCACAGAAGCGCCTCTCTGTTGAAAATACTTCAAGTTCTATCTCGGCAGGGCAAAGTGAGCTTAATTCTGGAGTAGGGGTTGATGGGGCAAATCCATTGGCAATGGTGGTGGCGACGGCCCAGCTTGTTGTACCCCCACTACCCCCAGTTTACGTCTCACCACGCAAACAAAATAAGAGATACAAACATGGGGAGGAAGGCAAAGGACAAGCGGGAGTAAATGCTGGTACTAGCGTTGGGGGCTCAGGAATGGCAACTTCTTCAAATACATCGGCGACCTCCGGACGGGAGGATCGCCGGGACCAATGAAAACCCTAGCGTGGAATTGCCGTGGGATGCTCTCTCCCGCGACAATTTGAGAGCTCTTGGACCTCTAAGGGCGGCTGAGAGCAGATGTGGTCTTTCTGTCGGAATCACATCTAAATAATGACAAGGCAGAAATTTTAAGGGTTAAGTTAGATTTTGATTGTTTCCATTTAGTGGCTAGTGATGGACGTGCTGGTGGGCTTGTACTCTATTATAATTTATCAAATGAAGTGATTCTGAATTACTCCTCGGATAATGTTATAGATGGCATAGTGATGGACGGAAACTCACCATCTTGGCGTATTACAGGGTTCTATGGAGAACCGAGCCGGGAGCGAAAGTATCTCTCATGGACGTACATCAAAGATATTCATGCAAATAATTCTGGGCCATGGATGATCCTTGGCGACTTTAATGAAATCACCAACATGAGTGAAAAGGAAGGTGGTAATAACAGGCCTGATCACTATATGCGGGACTTTAGAGACTGTATTGATGATTGTGGGTTACAGGAAGTAATGGTGATAGGAGATACATTCACATGGAGTCGTGGACCGATCAAAGAGCGACTTGACATGGCTCTATGTAATGAAATGTGGGCAGAAAAATTTCCTTTTGCAGGACTGGTACACGAACACCATACCCAGTCTGACCATAGGCCTATTCTGCTCGATACGGAGTATTTCAAACCAATGTTGATTCAGCAGCAGCAGACCCGGAAAAGAATGTTCGAAGCACGGTGGTTGGAAGAAGGGACAGTGAACGAGATTGTAAACACAGCTTGGGAGCGAGCCAAGTTAGCTGGGCTAGGCCCGTCCCTTGCGGGTCGGACCAAGGAAGTATTGAAGGACTTGCATATGTGGGATCGTGAGACCCTAAAGAGCCCTAAGAAGAGAATAAATAAGTTAAAGAAAGATCTGGAGAAATTAAGAAGGGGACCGAACACTCCTGAAAACAGACAGAGAATGAAAGATATCCAAGTCCTAATTGAAAACCTACTGGATCAAGAAGAGTTGATTTGGCTCCAACGTGGAAGGGCAAACTGGTTGCTGCATGGGGATCGTAATACAACTTTTTTCCATAGAGCGGCTGCGGCTCGCAAGAAGAGGAATTGCATTAAGAGGTTGTTGGATGACACTGGAGTATGGAAGGACAGAGAGGAGGACATCAATCTAATTATCTCAGAATACTTTTCAGCTTTGTTTACAGCACAGGTTCAGCAGTCGGACCTTAATGTGTTGTCAAAGGTACAACCTCGTGTTACTGCTGCCATGAACGAAGCTCTTATGGCCCCCTATACGGCAGAAGAGGTCAGGAAAGCTTTATTCTCGGTCGGTGATTTTAAAGCCCCTGGACCTGACGGGCTACATGCAGTTTTCTATAAGAGGTTTTGGCCAATGTTAGGGGATGATCTTGTTATGGAAGTTCTGGGTGCAGTTAACTCATAGGAGATCCCACCGGGATGGAATGAAACTACTATTGTGATGATCCCTAAGGTAAACACTCCTGAGCAAGTCACACAATTTAGACCTATTAGTTTGTGCAATGTGGTCTATAAAGTTATCTCAAAGATGATCGCTATAAGACTGAAAAGTTTGCTTCCTGAAATCATTAGTCCCACACAAAGTGCTTTTGTTCCGGGGAGACTCATCACAGATAATGTCTTGATAGCTTATGAGAGCCTCCATGCAATTAAAACAGAAGAAAAAAGGCAAGGAGGGATGGTCTGCAGTTAAGTTGGATATGCACAAGGCCTATGATCGTGTAGAATGGGTCTTCTTGGAGGCAATGCTTCTAAAACTGGGGTTTAGAGCTGATTGGGTCCGAATTATTATGGCCTGTGTGTCGTCTGTGGAATACAGAGTGAGGTACAACTCGGTTGAAACAGATACAATCAAACCATCACGTGGACTCCGCCAAGGTGACCCTCTGTCACCCTACTTATTCTTATTGGTTACGGAGGGTCTGTCAGCACTTCTTAATCATGCAGAGCAATCAAGCGGAATTGTGGGAATTCAGGTTTGTCGAGATGCGCCCTTAGTTACAAATCTCTTGTTTGCAGATGACTCCTTAATTCTTATGAAAGCAAATGTTTCGAATGCGGTATGCTTAAAATCTGTCCTAGATGCTTACTGTGGGGCTTCCGGCCAGTTGGTGAGTTTGGGTAAATCTAGTATTTTTTTCAGCCCTAGCACAGATACAAACACCAAGTCTCAGGTGTGCACTACTCTGAATATTATGATGGAGGCCCTGAATGACACATATTTGGGATTACCCACTACCCTAGGACTGGATAAAACAGACAGCTTTCAATACTTGATTGATTGGTTGATTGTGAAACTTACAGGATGGAAGGGAAAGTGTCTGTCTTCGGGAGGTAAGGAAGTGCTTGTCAAATCTATTGCACAAGCCATACCAACGTACGCGATGTCGGTTTTCAAAATTCCTAAGAAAATTTGTAAAGGAATTACAGACGCGATATCTCGTTACTGGTGGAGCGATGACGCATCACATAAGAGAATGCACTGGTTTGCCTGGTGGAAGATGTGCTTACCAAAGTGTAGAGGAGGAATGGGGTTCAGAGATATTCACTGCTTTAACTTGGCATTGCTGGAAAAACAAGCATGGCGACTTATTGAAAACCCCGAATCTCTTTGTGCACAGATTCTTAAAGCAAAATATTACCCTGATGAGGAACTTATGAATGCTAGTCTGAAAAAGAAGGCCTCTTATACATGGCAAAGTATAATGGCTGGTGTGGAGACCTTGAAACATGGACATATTTGGAGGGTGGGAGATGGTCAAAAAATAAAAATTTGGGAAGATAGTTGGATCCCACAATCTCCCACCAGGAAAGTAATCTCTGTTAGAGGGAATCATCTCCTCTCTCGGGTGTCAGAGCTTATAGATCCTGTCAGGTGACTGGGATTCGGGGCTGATAAACCAAACATTTTGCAGTGTTGATGCTCAGAGAATTCTTGCAATTCCACTACCAATATATGAAATGACAGACTTTTTAGCTTGGAGTTTCACTAAAACAGATGGGTTCACCGTAAGATCAGCATACCACGCTATCTGGGAGTCAAAGTTTGGGCACAATCTGCAAGGTGCAGCGAGTTCTTCCTCGCCAACACCTACATGGGATTCGGTGTGGAGCTTGAGCTGCCCAGCAAAGGTAAATTTTTTTGTTTGGAGAGCACTTCTTAGTGTTGTTCCATGCCGTGCAATATTGGCGGATAGACATATCAAGATCAAACCAAATTGTCCCGTATGTAACAAAGGACCGGAGAGTATCCGTTACCTGCTTTTTGTATGTCCAGTTGCGATTCAGGTTTGGAAACTGCTTGGAGTGTGGGATGTAATACAGAGGGGATTGGCGATGAATACTTGCGGGGAGGTTATGTTGGATTATCTTCTTAGCCTACCGGATGATCATATCCATGTGCTAGGATTGCCAAAATTGCGAGAAACGGTGGCTACATGCTGTTGGTACTTGTGGTGGGAAAGGAGAAAAATTACACATGGAGGTGATCCACAAACGGCGCCACAGATCAATCTTGCTGTACGCTCCTTGGCAGAGAACTTTATAGCAGCGAATTCACCACGGCCAAGAGTTCATTTGGGAGGTTGGATGAGACCAAGGACGGGGTATGTCAAGCTAAATGTGGACGCGAGTTTTGATCAGGACTTACTTGAAGGTTCAGTAGGTGCTGTCATTAGAGACCACAAGGGCAAGTTTATAGCTGCAGCAAATGAAAAACTTGGAGTCTGTTATGATGCTTTTACTGCTGAGGCAATTGCAATCAGATTCGGCCTAAATCTTGCTCGCACAACTGGATGTAGCAAAGTTGAGGTGAATTCAGATAATTCGGACGTGGTTGAAGCGCTCAGAGAAGGCTACTCAGCTTCGGTAGCCAGTGCGATTTTTGATGACTGTTATTTCATGTCTTTAGAATTCAGTCATATTGTTTATGAGCATTGTTTTAGAGAGAATAATAAGGTAGCACATGAATTAGCTAGTCTAGCTAGATTCAATCCTCCTGATGTATGGTTGGAATGATCCCCCGTCGGCTATCATCCCCTTAATTGTATCAGATGCTACTACTGTAGCCAATTAATAAAGGAGGTGTTTATCAAAAAAAAGTAGGCTGCTTTGAATGGAAAACAAAGCATGAGCGCACTACGCACACGCATGAGTTGTTTCCTCCATAGCCATTGAATCCTGTGCGCGACAGTTGTTCGATTTGCCTCTGCCGTTCAACTTCGACACATTGGTTCTAATATATGACCGACCCATGTCGTACTAATGGGTTTGCAACATGATTCAAGTTGCGCTTCAGTTGCGACAAATTGTTTGCAACAAGGTTTAGGTTACGCTTGTGTTGTAAATACTCCTCCGCCATTCAGTCGCTGCCAATTGTTTGTAACATGACCAATGTTGAGCTCGCGTTACGTGCGACCCATCCTTGCTACATGACCCATATCACACTCAGGGGTTTGCAACATGATTCTAGTTGCACTCGCATTGCAAATACTCCTCGGCCGTTCAGTTACCTCCAACCGTTTGCAACGTGATCCATGTTGCGCTCATACCCACCATTTGCAACATGACCCATGTTGTGTTTAGAGGTTTGCAACATGACCCATGTTCCATTAAGGGGTTTGCAACAAACCCATGTTGCAGCCACTCATGTTGTAAACACTCCTCGGACATTCAGCTATGACCCATCATCTGCAACATGAGCCTTGTTACACTCACGTTGAAAACACTCCTCGGTTGCGACTCGTCGTTTGCAGCATGACTCATATTTGCTCGGTTATTTGCAGTAGAAGAAAGAGGAAATATAGTGGAAGGCCGGTTTGTAGCATCGACATGCTTCTCGCTTGCCTGTCACATGACTCGTGCCCGATAGCGACGACTGGCTTTCCAACACAAAGAAAGTATGTGGCGGCTTGCAATGTCACACACTTTGCACACAACCGAGGTGGTCGACCTTGCAATACGGAAAATGTTGCGGCCATCTATGACTTGCATGGCATTGCAAACACCCGGATATTTGATCACCCATTGCAACATGGATCATATTGCGCTCAACTCATATACATGGGCCTTTGGTCACCCATTGCTACAAGGACCATGATGCGGTCACCCATTGCTACAAGGACCCGTAGCACCGGCAACACTAGCTCCCACAACATGGCTCACAACACTCGCTTGTAGCACGCCTCGGAGCAGAGCGTAACACGGGGTCGGCTGGCTCCTACGAGCGTGTGGGGTCACGAGGCAGTGCCGCGACACTGGACGACAATCTTTGCGACATCCAACTGCTTCGATGGTTGCAGCGATGCTAAGAGGTGTGTTGCGACGGCCCCTGACTATGGCACGATGACATGCTTCGAAAGGTCTCCAATGGCATCTCAGCTTATCCGAGGATGTTGCGATGGCTTGCTTCGACCACCGCGGTGATGCTACGAGGTGTGTTGTGATGATCGCGTTGTTAGCACAACGACATGCTCGTGGTGGGCTGCGATGATGCCGCAACAACACGCTTCGATGGCCGCGGTGATGCTACGAGGCGTGTTGCAGCGGCCACAGTGATGGCGCAATGACATGCTTCGAATGTTCGTGGTGTGCTTCAACGGTCACGATGATGTTGCGATGGTATGCTTCCACGACACACAACGATGTTGCGACGGCGTGCTTCGAACAGTCGTGGTGATGATGCAATGCCATGCTTCGACAACCGTGGCGATGCTACGACGGAGGCCTGACTACTTCTATGATGTTGCAATGTCGTGTTTCACGGACACGGAAGTGTTGTGACGATTGACATGAATGTTTCGATGTTGCTGTGACGGTGTACTTCGATGGCCGCAGCGATGCGGCTACGGCTAAGGATGGAAATTTTATCCATGGACATGGATATCCGACCCGAATGGATAGGGTTTGGATATGCTTTTGTGTCCAGGGCGGCGCCCAAACCCGACCCGATTGTTCGTGGGTAGGGCATGGATATTATCTTGTACCATGGATATACCCAAACCGACCCGATAGTATGACTTAATGGGGAAAAAATCCATCCCTGCCCCACATTCACATGTCCCACGACAATTTTACACTTTTTTTATCTAAACCATGCATAAGAAATCACACAATCCCCATCGTAACTTTTATAAGTTGACAGTCAATCCCCTCTGTAACATACTCCAACATCCCTTCCCTTATTTTTATCTCCTTAAATGACTCGTCATTCTCATCAGTTAGAAAAATACTAAATGATCTTAGGTTGTTACTGGATGTTGATTTACCATAAGTAAAGTCTAGCCTACCACGAGGTGAAGAATGGAAGAGTTTATGTTAATATTGTGGTATGTTTTATTTACATGTCCCGAGAGGACCCAATGGATATCCAGTGGATATGGATATCCATCGGATTTAGACATGGACACATTTTTTCACCCATGGATTTTTTCATGGGCAGGCAAAGACTGTCTTCATGGATATGGATATAGATTTGTTATTGTTCAACCCGATCCAAACCTGACTCATTGCCATCCTTACTACGGCGGCCCAGCTGCTCTGGTGATGCTGCGATGCCATGCTTCGGCGGCCCAGCTACTCTGGTGATGCAGCGATGCCATGCTTTGATGATGGCGCCAGCGGCGTCAAGGACGCTACATCAAAAGCAACCTTGACTCCATGAGCTTGCTAATACCAAATCAAAACCAACGCCCGCGATCAACGTCCAGAAAAATTTGTACTAACGGACCAAGGTCACGCCACTTGAAAAGGTCAAGCTAGCTGCGTACAGGTTACGAAACTGACCAAGGGTATGAAGGAAATATGCCCTAGAGGAAATAATAATGTTATTATTTTATTTCCTTATATCATGATAAATGTTTATTATTCAAGCTAGAATTGTATTATCCGGAAACATAATACTTGTGTGAATACATAGACAAACCAAACGTCACTAGTATGCCTCTACTTGACTAGCTCGTTAATCGAAGATGGTTATGTTTCCTAACCATAGACATGTGTTGTCATTTGATTAATGGGATCACATCATTAGGAGAATGATGTGATTGACATGACCCATTCCATTAGCTTAGCACCCGATCGTTTAGTATGTTGCTATTGCTTTCTTCATGACTTATACATGTTCCTATGACTATGAGATTATGCAACTCCCGTTACCGAAGGAACACTTTGTGTGCTACCAAACGTCACAACGTAACTGGGTGATTATAAAGGAGCTCTACAGGTGTCTCCAAAGGTGAATGTTGGGTTGGCGTATTTCGAGATTAGGATTTGTCACTCCGATTGTCGGAGAGGTATCTCTGGGCCCTCTCGGTAATGCACATCACATAAGCCTTGCAAGCATTACAACTAATGAGTTAGTTGCAAGATGATGTATTACGAAACGAGTAAAGAGACTTGCCGGTAATGAGATTGAACTAGGTATTTGAGATACCAACGATCGAATCTCGGGCAAGTAACATACCGATGACAAAGGGAACAACGTATGTTGTTATGCGGTCTGACCGATAAAGATCTTCATAGAATATGTAGGAGCCAATATGAGCATCCAGGTTCCGCTATTGGTTATTGACCGGAGACGTGTCTCGGTCATGTCTACATTGTTCTTGAACCCGTAGGGTCCACACGCTTAAGGTTTCGATGACAGTTATATTATGAGTTTATGAGTTTTGATGTACCGAAGTTAGTTCGGAGTCCCGGATGTGATCACGGACATGACGAGGAGTCTCGAAATGGTCGAGACATAAAGATTGATATATTGGACGGCTATATTCGTACACCGGAAGTGTTCCAGGTGATTTCGGAGAAAATCGGAGAGCCGGAGGGTTACCGGAACCCCCCCCCCCCCCGGGAGAAGTAATGGGCCATATGGGCCTTAGTGGAGAGAGAGGGGGGCAGCCAAAGGTGGGCCGCGCGCCTCCTCCCCCCTGGTCCGAATTGGACTAGGAGAGGGGGGGCGGCGCCCCCCTTTCCTTCTCCCTCCCCACTTCTTTCCCCTTCCTAGTAGGAGTCCTACTCCTACTAGGAGGAGGACTCCTCCTTGGCGCGCCATAGGGGCCGGCAGGCCTCCTCCCCTTGATCCTTTATATACGGGGGCAGGGGCACCCCTAGACACACAAGTTGATCCACGTGATCATATTCTTAGCCGTGTTCGGTGCCCCCTTCCACCATAATCCTCGATAATATTGTAGCGGTGCTTAGGCGAAGCCCTGCGACGGTAGAACATCAAGATCGTCACCACGCCGTCGTGCTGATGGAACTCTTCCCCGACACTTTGCTGGATCGGAGTCCGGGGATCGTCATCGAGCTGAACGTGTGCTAAAACTCGGAGGTGCCGTAGTTTCGGTGCTTGATCGGTTGGGCCGTGAAGACGTACGACTACATCAACCGCGTTGTGCTAACGCTTCCGCTGTCGGTCTACAAGGCTATGTAGATCACACTCTTCCCTCGTTGCTATGCATCACCATGATCTTGCGTGTGCGTAGGAAATTTTTTGAAATTACTACGTTCCCCAACAGTGGCATCCGAGCCTAGGTTTTATGTGTTGATGTTATATGCACGAGTAGAACACAAGTGAGTTGTGGGCGATATAAGTCATACTGCTTACCAGCATGTCATACTTTGTTTCAGCGGTATTGTTGGACGAAGCGGCCCAGACCGACATTACACGTACGCTTACGCGAGACCGGTTCTCCCGACGTGCTTTGCACAAAGGTGGCTAGCGGGTGACAGTTTCTCCAACTTTAGTTGAACCTAGCGTGGCTACGCCCGGTCCTTGCAAAGGTTAAAACAGCACCAACTTGACAAACTATCGTTGTGGTTTTGATGTGTAGGTAAGATTGGTTCTTGCTTAAGCCCGTAGCAGCCACGTAAAACTTGCAACAACAAAGTACAGGACGTCTAACTTGTTTTTGCAGGGCATGTTGTGATGTGGTATGGTCAAGACATGGTGCTGAATTTTATTGTATGAGATGATCATGTTTTGTAACCAAGTTATCGGCAACTGGCAGGAGCCATATGGTTGTCGCTTTATTGTATGCAATGCAATTGCGCTGTAATGCTTTACTTTATCACTAAACGGTAGCGATAGTCGTGGAAGCATAAGATTGGCGAGACGACAACGATGCTACGATGGTGATCAAGGTGTCGCGCCGGTGACGATGGTGATCACGATGGTGCTTCAAAGATGGAGATCACAAGCACAAGATGATGATGGCCATATCATATCACTTATATTGATTGCATGTGATATTTATCTTTTATGCATCTTATCTTGCTTTGATTGACGGTAGCATTTTAAGATGATCTCTCACTAATTATCAAGAAGTGTTCTCCCTGAGTATGCACCATTGCGAAAGTTCTTCGTGCTGAGACACCACGTGATGATCGGGTGTGATAGGCTCTACGTTCAAATACAACGGGTGCAAAACAGTTGCACAAGCAGAATACTTAGGTTATACTTGACGAGCCAAGCATATAAAGATATGGCCTCGGAACACAGAGACCGAAAGGTCGAGCGTGAATCATATAGTAGATATGATCAACATAGCGATGTTCATCAATGAAACTGCTCCATCTCACATGATGATCGGACATGGTTAGTTGATTTGGATCACGTAATCACTTAGAGGATTAGAGGAATGTCTATCTAAGTGGGAGTTCTTTAGTAATATGATTAATTGAACCTAAATTTATCATGAACTTAGTACCTGATAGTATCTTGCTTGTTTATGTTCGATTGTAGATAGATGGCCCGTGCTGTTGTTCCGTTGAATTTTAATGCGTTCCTTGAGAAAGCAAAGTTGAAAGATGATGGTAGCAATTACACGGACTAGGTCCGTAACTTGAGGATTATCCTCATTGCTGCACAGAAGAATTACGTCTTGGAAGCACCGCTGGGTGCCAGGCCTGCTGCTGGAGCAACACCAGATGTTATGAACGTCTGGCAGAGCAAAGCTGATGACTACTCGATAGTTTAGTGTGCCATGCTTTACGGCTTAGAATTGGGACTTCAACGACGCTTTGAACGTCATGGAGCATATGAGATGTTCGAGGAGTTGAAGTTAATATTTCAAGCAAATGCCCGGATTGAGAGATATGAAGTCTCCAATAAGTTCTATAGCTGCAAGATGGAGGAGAACAGTTCTGTCAGTGAACATATACTCAAAATGTCTGGGTATAATAATCACTTGATTCAATTGGGAGTTAATCTTCCAGATGATATCGTCATTGACAGAATTCTCCAATCACTACCACCAAGCTACAAGAGCTTCGTGATGAACTATAATATGCAAGGGATGAATAAGACTATTCCCGAGCTCTTCGCAATGCTGAAAGCTGCGAAGGTAGAAATCAGGAAGGAGCATCAAGTGTTGATGGTCAACAAGACCACTAGTTTCAATAAAAAGGGCAAAGGAAAGAAGAAGGGGAACTTCAAAAAGAGCAGCAAGCAAGTTGCTCCTCAAGATAAGAAACCCAAACCTGGACCTAAGCCTGAAACAGAGTGCTTCTACTGCAAGCAGACTGGTCACTGGAAGCGGAACTGCCCCAAGTATTTGGCGGATAAGAAGGATGGCAAGATGAACAAAGGTATATGTGATATACATGTTATTGATGTGTACCTTACTAATGCTCGCAGTAGCACCTGGGTATTTGATACTGGTTCTGTCGCTAATATTTGCAACTCGAAACAGGGACTACGGATTAAGCGAAGATTGGCTAAGGACGAGGTGACGATGCGTGGGAAATGGTTCCAAAGTCGATGTGATCGCAGTCGGCACGCTACCTCTACATCTACCTTCGGGATTAGTATTAGACCTAAATAATTATTATTTGGTGCCAGTGTTAAGCATGAACATTATATCTAGATCTTGTTTGATGCGAGACGTTTATTTATTTAAATCAGAGAATAATGGTTGTTCTATTTATATGAGTAATATCTTTTATGGTCATGCACCCTTAAAGAGTGGTCTATTCTTATTAAATCTCGATAGTAGTGACACACATATTCATAGTTTTGAAGCCAAAAGATGCAGAGTTGATAATGATAGTGCAACTTATTTGTGGCACTGCCGTTTGGGTCATATCGGTGTAAAGCGCATGAAGAAACTCCATACTGATGGGCTTTTGAAACCACTTGATTATGAATCACTTGGTACTTGCGAACCGTGCCTTGTGGGTAAGATGACAAAAAAAAATCGTTCTCCGGTACTATGGAGAGAGCAACAGATTTGTTGGAAATCATACATACAGATGTATGTGGTCCGATGAATGTTGAGGCTCGTGGCGGATATCGTTATTTTCTCACCTTCACAGATGACTTAAGCAGATATGGGTATATCCACTGAATGAAACATAAGTCTGAAACGTTTGAAAAGTTCAAAGAATTTCAGAGTGAAGTTGAAAATCATCGTAACAAGAAAATAAAATTCCTACGATCTGATCGTGGAGGAGAATATTTGAGTTACGAGTTTGGTGTACATTTGAAACAATGTGGAATAGTTTCGCAACTCATGCCACCCGAAACACCACAGCGTAATGGTGTGTCCGAACGTCGTAATCATACTTTACTAGATATGGTGCGATCTATGATGTCTCTTACTGATTTACCACTATCGTTTTGGGGATATGCTCTAGAGACGGCCGCATTCATGTTAAATAGGGCACCATCAAAATCCATTGAGACGACGCCTTATGAACTGTGGTTTGGCAAGAAACCAAAGTTGTCGTTTCTGAAAGTTTGGGGCTGCGATGCTTATGTGAAAAATCTTCAACCTGATAAGCTCGAACCTAAATCGGAGAAATGTGTCTTCATAGGATATCTAAAGGAAACTATTGGATACAGCTTCTATCACAGATCCGAAGGCAAGACTTTTTTTTGCTAAATTCAGAAACTTTCTGGAGAAGGAGTTTCTCTCGAAAGAAGTGAGTGGGAGGAAAGTAGAACTTGACGAGGTAACTGTACCTGCTCCCTTATTGGAAAGTAGTACATCACAGAAACCTGTTTCTATGACACCTACACCAATTAGTGAGGAAGCTAATGATAATGATCATGAAACTTCAGAACAAGATACTACTGAACCTCGTAGATCAACCAGAGTAAGATCCGCGCCAGAGTGGTACGGTAATCCTGTTCTGGAAGTCATGCTACTAGATCATGATGAACCTACGAACTATGAAGAAGTGATGGTGAGCCCAGATTCCGCAAAATGGCTTGAAGCCATGAAATCTGAGATGGGATCCATGTATGAGAACAAAGTATGGACTTTGGTTGACTTGCCCAATGATCGGCAAGCAATTGAGAATAAATGGATCTTCAAGAAGAAGATTGACGCTGACGGTAATATTACTGTCTACAAAGCTCGACTTGTCGCAAAAGGTTTTCGGCAAGTTCAAGGGATTGACTACGATGAGACCTTCTCACCCGTAGCGATGCTTAAGTCTGTCTGAATCATGTTAGCAATTGCCGCATTTTATGATTATGAAATTTGGCAAATGGATGTCAAAACTGCATTACTGAATGGATTTCTGCAAGAAGAGTTGTATATGATGCAGCCGGAAGGTTTTGTCGATCCAAAGGGAGCTAACAAAGTGTGCAAGCTCCAGCGATCCATTTATGGACTGGTGCAAGCCTCTCGGAGTTGGAATAAACGCTTTGATAGTGTGATCAAAGCATTTGGTTTTATACAGACTTTTGGAGAAGTCTGTATTTACAAGAAAGTGAGTGGGAGTTCTGTAGCATTTCTGATATTATATGTAGATGACATATTACTAATTGGAAATGATATAGAATTTCTGGATAGCATAAAAGGATACTTGAATAAAAGTTTTTCAATGAAAGACCTCGGTGAAGCTGCCTACATATTGGGCATCAAGATCTATAGAGACAGATCGAGACGCTTAATTGGACTTTCACAAAGCACATACCTTGACAAAGTTTTGAAAAAGTTCAAAATGGATCAAGTAAAGAAAGGATTTGCCTGTGTTACAAGGTGTGAAATTGAGTAAGACTCAAAGTCCGACCAATGCAGAAGATAGAGAGAAAATGAAAGATGTTCCCTATGCTTCAGCCATAGGCTCTATCATGTATGCAATGTTGTGTACTAGACCTGATGTGTGTCTTGCTATAAGTCTGGCAGGGAGGTACCAAAGTAATCCAGGAGTGGATCACTGGACAACGGTCAAGAACATCCTGAAATACCTGAAAAGGACTAAGGATATGTTTCTCATATATGGAGGTGACAAAGATCTCATCGTAAATGGTTACATTGATGCAAGCTTTGACACTAATCCGGACGATTCTAAATCGCAAACCGGATATGTGTTTATATTAAACGGTGGAGCTGTTAGTTGGTGCAGTTCTAAACAAAGCATTGTGGCGGGATCTACATGTGAAGCGGAGTACATAGCTACTTCGGAAGCAGCAAACGAAGGAGTCTGGATGAAGGAGTTCATATCCGATCTAGGTGTCATACCTAGTGCATCGGGTCCAATGAAAATCTTTTGTGACAATACTGGTGCAATTGCCTTGGCAAAGGAATCCAGATTTCACAAGAGAACCAAGCACATCAAGAGACGCTTCAATTCCATCCGGGATCTAGTCCAGGTGGGAGACATAGAGATTTACAAGATACATACAGATCTGAATGTAGCAGACCCGTTGACTAAGCCTCTTCCACGAGCAAAACATGATCAGTACCAAAGCTCCATGGGTGTTAGAATCATTACTGTGTAATCTAGATTATTGACTCTAGTGCAAGTGGGAGACTGAAGGAAATATGCCCTAGAGGCAATAATAATGTTATCATTTTATTTCCTTATATCATGATAAATGTTTATTATTCATGCTAGAATTGTATTATCCGGAAACACAATACTTGTGTGAATACATAGACAAACCAAACGTCACTAGTATGCCTCTGCTTGACTAGCTCGTTAATCGAAGATGGTTATGTTTCCTAACCATAGACATGTGTTGTCATTTAACTAATGGGATCACATCATTAGGAGAATGATGTGATTGACATGACCCATTTCATTAGCTTAGCACCTGATCGTTTAGTATGTTGCTATTGCTTTCTTCATGACTTATACATGTTCCTATGACTATGAGATTATGCAACTCCCGTTTATCGGAGGAATACTTTGTGTGCTACCAAACGTCACAAGTAACTGGGTGATTATAAAGGAGCTCTACAGGTGTCTCCAAAGGTACATGTTGGGTTGGCGTATTCGAGATTAGGATTTGTCACTCCGATTGTCGGAGAGGTATCTCTGGGCCCTCTCGGTAATGCACATCACATAAGCCTTGCAAGCATTATAACTAATGAGTTAGTTGCAAGATGATGTATTATGAAACGAGTAAAGAGACTTGCCGGTAACGAGATTGAACTAGGTATTTGAGATACCGACGATCGAATGTCGGGCAAGTAACATACCGATGACAAAGGGAACAACGTATGTTGTTATGCGGTCTGACCGATAAAGATCTTCATAGAATATGTAGGAGCCAATATGAGCATCCAGGTTCCGCTATTGGTTATTGACCGGAGACGTGTCTCGGTCATGTCTACATTGTTCTCGAACCCGTAGGGCCCGCACGCTTAAGGTTTCGATGAGAGTTATATTATGAGTTTATGAGTTTTGATGTACCGAAGTTAGTTCGGAGTCCCGGATGTGATCACGGACATGACGAGGAGTCTCGAAATGGTCGAGACATAAAGATTAATATATTGGACGGCTATATTCGGACACCGAAAGTGTTTCAGGTGATTTCGGAGAAAACCGGAGAGCCGGAGGGTTACCGGAACCCCCCCGGGAGAAGTAATGGGCCATATGGGCCTTAGTGAAGAGAGAGAGGGGCAGCCAAAGGTGGGCCGCGCGCCTCCTCCCCCCTGGTCCGAATCAGCGCCCCCCTTTCCTTCTCCCTCCCCACTTCTTTCCCCCTCCTAGTAGGAGTCCTACTCCTACTAGGAGGAGGACTCCTCCTTGGCGCACCATAGGGGCCAGCCGGCCTCCTCCCCTTGATCCTTTATATACGGGGGCAGGGGACACCCCTAGACATACAAGTTGATCCACGTGATCATATTCTTAGCCGTGTGCGGTGCCCCCTTCCACCATAAACCTCAATAATATTGTAGCGGTGCTTAGGCGAAGCCCTGCGACGGTAGAACATCAAGATCGTCACCACGCCGTCGTGCTGACGGAACTCTTCCCCGACACTTTGCTGGATCGGAGTCCGGGGATCATCATCGAGCTGAACGTGTGTTAAAACTCGGAGGTGCCGTAGTTTCGGTGCTTGATCGGTCGGGCCGTGAAGACGTACGACTACATCAACCGCGTTGTGCTAACGTTTTCACTGTCGGTCTACAAGGGTACGTAGATCACACTCTTCCCTCGTTGCTATGCATCATCATGATCTTGCGTGTGCGTAGGAAATTTTTTGAAATTGCTACGTTCCCCAACAAGGTAGGCTACCTTTCAGCGCGCCACACAATCACATGGGATCCGACGGCGGACGCAGTTTACAAACGCCAGAAATCATCCGGCTTATTTTAAACGTTTTCCTGGAAGGAAAGGGTTCCGTGGAGGCTATATATGTTGGCCAGCAGAAAAGGAAAGGAAACCCCAAATAGAGCTCCTCCTCGCACATAAAACCGAGTGCTTACCAATCAGACCGATCCCACCGTGAATACGCGGTCCACTTCGAACCATCACGATGGACGCCGGCGCCGTCGTCAGCGACGACTTCTGCTTTCCCTATGACGTGCTCCTCGATATCCTCCGCCGCCTCTGTCCACGCACAATCGCGAGGTGCCGTCGCGTCTGCCGGGCGTGGCGGGCCACCGTCGACGACGCCCAGGACCTGCTCCTCGACCCGCCCCACTTTCCCCGGTGCGCCTTCCACGGCTTCTTCATCAACAAGATGGGCTACTCCTCTGATTGTTCCTTCTTCACCCCGCAGAACGCTGCCGCCTTCCCGCGCATTGTCTATCTCGATGACTCCACCATCCGCCACTCCTGCAACGGCCTTGTCCTCGTCCAGACATGGGGTTCGTATCTCGTGTACAATCCAGCAACCGCGCGGTACGCTCGCCTGCCAAGCCCTCCGCGGGACAGTCTTGTTGCTGCCATATCCATTGCCTTTGATCCGGTGGTGTCGCTTGAATATGATGTGTTCCTCCTTGCTGAAGATGTGCTAAAAACACCGGTTCAGCGGGCGCGAGAGGAGGAGCTCGAGGAGCCCAAGGAAAAGGTGGTACCTTTGATAGTGTACTCCTCGCGCATGGATCGGTGGGAGAACCGTGAATTCGTACCTGGGCGCTCTGCCCCAGAGCACCTCTACGACCTGGTAGCCACCCCCACACAGCCTTATTACTTTGACGGAATGGTGTGGTCATCTGACTCTCAGTACTGGCGTGGGTCTTTCTATATGCATTGCCACCACCATGTCCTCATGATCCTACGCCCCTCAAAGGGGACTTACGACATGGTCAAGTTCCCCGGGGAACCCTCTATAAAGTATGAGAATTCGATCGTAGCAAGCTATGAGAGAGGGATCCACTATGTGGTGATCAGAGAGTCACAACTCAAAGTATGGAAGCTGACAGATGAACTAGGTTGGACACTTGGACACGACCAGTGGCGGAGACAGGGGGGACCAGCAGGGGCCCTGGCCCCCCCTATGACCGCTGATTTGCTGCTAGTTTATACATAAATAGTGTAAAATTTAGACAAAAATACATGCATTAGTATCGTTTGGCCCCTCTTATCAAAAGATTGAGTCATTTGGCCCCCCTGATCTTTAATTCCTGGCTCCGCCACTGGACACGACGCTAGCCTCGAGTCACACCTTCATATGCTTGAGACTTTTACAATACAACCAAAGGTAACATGGGGGGTGGCCGAAAGTGGACCAGTCAGCTTGATTGAGGATGACCAAAATGATGACGTGGAGGAAGAGGAGGGAGCCAGGACAGATGGATCTGAATATTCATGGAAATTGGTCGACAATGACAACTCTGATAATGTGGAGGAGGAAGAGGAGGAGGGATCTAGGGCAGATGGCTCTGAATATTCATGGAACTCGGATGAGGACAACTTCACCGATACTATCGGAATCACCAGCCACCTAAAGCCACAGGGATGGGGTTGCTACTACAAAAGAGTCGTGGGATTCCACCCGCACAAGAATGCGGTCATCCTCTTACTTGGGCGGGAAGTGGTTGTGTACCATCTCGACACGTCGAGGATCCAGTATCTAGGCAGCCAACAGGAGCTCACCCAAGAGCCCGTGCTGCAAGCATGTCGCCTCTTCGATTCATTCATTTACCGACCTTGCTACGAGGACGTGCTCCTGACAGGGAAATTTTCCAGTTCTTCTTGCAATGATACACGGTATTATTATATGTAGTGCTTGAGACGCCCTTTGCCCTATGTATACAGTCTTGTGTGGTCATGTCCGTAGTTCCTTGTTGAATGGATCCGTGTGCTATCTATTTTCTTTTCAAGAGAAAATTTGCTTGGTTGGTTCACAGTCAATTTTGGCTTCCTGTACACTCTGAAATGAGTTTTGTATTGATTGATACATGTATGATGTACTTTCAAATTCTCAAGTTGTTTCCCCTCTATCTGTCTATCACATTCACAAATGAGCTTTATACTATAGTTTAGCTGCTCATGCTGCTTCGTGGACTGATTCTCTTTTGTTTGATACTTCCTCCTTCCATGTATATAAGGCCTAATGTGTTTTTTAAGGCTAACTTTAGAGCAATAATATATGACATGCAAGTTACTCGAAGCACACCACCAAATTCGTACATGGAAGGAGCTTCTAATGATATGATTTTCACATTATACATCTCATATATTATTAATCTTATCAATAGTCAAAGGCAACCTCGATAAATGTATTAGGCCCTATATATATGGAAGGAGGGAGTATGTCGTTCAAATGCGTTTGCATATGTGATTCAAGTATCAATTAAAATGGGATTTTTAATTACTGTTCTGCTCGTGCTGCATGATGGGACCGTTTACTTTTTCCACATCCTCTCACTATTGAAATGAGTTTTTCCCAAGTTTAAAGAAACTAGTTTTCTCCCTTCGTCTCAGCTCCCTTCCGATGTCATGGAGCAACGCAAATCTGGTTCGATGTTTTCCACAAAGGGTTGTAGGCTGACATTTGCTGAATTTGGAAAGAGCAATTACACGGTGGCAAAGGCCAAGGCCACTAGGGGTACAAGTTGGCACAGCGGCAACGGAGGCAAGATCCAGCGCTACAATTATAGCGCAGCCAGAGATCCTTAATCCTGCTCCAGCATCTCGCTAGCAGATATTTGTTGTCTATGTTTTGGAAGCTAAAGCATACGTAGGCATCGAGCAGCTAGGAGAGGGCAGTAGCAGCCAGGCCCCCTTTTGCTGGATGTTGCCGCTTCACAGCACATCTGCATCTTCCTTGTCCGAAGCTGTAATTGACTAAGGAATGGAGTCGAGACCAAAGTGTGTTCTAGCCCATGGGTAGTTGGTGGATTGCTGGTGCCGGCCTCGGCCCATGAACGACAGAGATTGAAGGAGACGGTTCCATTTTCCTGTCGGCATTTTCGAAAACTGGTCGGTTACTGGCTTTTTCATTAAACCCCAAAAAGAACCGGTACCATTTGCTTTTTTTTTTGAAAATCTTGAATTTAAACTCTATGACTATGTCAAATAGGCGTTGTATATTTTCAGCTATATATTTGGACATAAAAAGTCAAAATTTGTTTGAATACGTCAAACAAAAAAATCGAAATTTTCTGACACTTATCAGAAATATGTTCTTTATGCCAGTCCTGGAAAAAACTAGAATGAAGAAAAAAAGTGTGTGCATGTTATATTTATACCATAAATAATAACACAGTTTTTGTTACCTCTATGGAATCCTATATCTTTTATATCTAAATAGGGGCACTCCACCAGCTAATTTTCTTGCATCCTCATGAAGCCACGTCATCAGTATTGTTAGAGCCATTGATGCAGTATAACTTAGCAATCTGCAGCTGTCCGATCAAAAAGTTGACAAAATTACCAAGTGTTGCCACCGCTAAGTGAAAATACCGCTTCGTTCCCTTCATACCGTCCCGCTCGCTGCGTGCCTACCGACTCGATTTGTTTTGGCTGGGCTTGGCCCATCTGCCGCTAGCCCACCTTCAAACATCGCACCTCTTCCATCCCCTTGACAATGTTTAATCGTTCGGACTGCTCATCTTCTCCGATTATCCCCTGACTTTCAATCTCCACACCACAACGCACATGAAACGGACGGGGGCATGCGAACAATCATCAGCCTTAATCACCATGCAAACGCCTAAGAAACTGATAGAGATCGTCGGCATAAAGATTGTTCTCGATAAAGTAGCGCCCATGCTCCGCTACATATTTACCAGGTGCCCATACCTCTTCATAGAACCTGATGGATTTTCTACTCCCTCCCAATCTCCTACAGATCCATTAGTTTTCGCTATCGAAAGGTCGATGCGAGTTGAAGCCCCTACCGTGAATGTTCTTCACCTTCCGGTGTCACATATTCTGTACGAGACAAACTGGAGCCCTCACCGCCACCACCGCGTCTCCGCAGAGGCCTTCTCAGCCTCTACGGGTAAACCTTCCTCCCCTATGAACTGCTCACTACATTATCCTGATGGCGTTTTTATTAATCCCCAATCCATGGACTCTTGCTTCCTGCCCATTCAATTTATGTATATATACATCAGATTCAAGATGTTTGGATTTATGATTGGAGAAGCGTCCGGTGTATTTTCGTCTGCAATTAATTGGACACAACAACGGAAAGAACTTGATTTTCTTCTTGCAACCAACTATAAGCTGTCGGGTGCCTGAGCAAGTCATCTCGCTCATCTTGATCTACCAGCTCCTTTTTCTTAGTCATGTATGAATGTATGATGTAAATTCAGAGAACTATATTTACGCGATATTGTATTCTTGGTCATTTGTTGTTTGCAGGCACGCAATTGCTACAGTTTTAACCATATTAATTTCCTGTGTGCCGTCTCCACATTTTCGTCAATAATTTTATATTGTATGGGACTGGAGCATGGCTATTATTTCCTTTTCTTTGATCATATGAATGCTTAAGCTGAGATTGCCAGATCGGATTTGTACAAAGGCATCACTAATTAGACTTGTGGCAATACTGCTCGATGTATTCTGGTGTAGAATCCATAAATTGCTATATTATAATTCTCCTTTATGCCCAGTCAATATTTAATCTGCCTAAAACAATCTTAGGATGCAGTATTGCTTTATGTACGATCCAAACTATGGATTTGACAAGAGCTCATAGTTTCAGTCGGTGATGGTTTTTCCCTCAGTTTTGTGAAGATGTGCAGTCTGGCATCCATTAGATGCAACCGCCCTTTTTTTTTGTCGAATGTCTTCCGAATTTCAGTCACTCACCTTGATTAATTCTTTTTCTGATCTCCATATAGGGTATCTATGCGAATATTTTCAACTACAAATCTTCTATTTCCATCAGGATTCATTGGTTCATTATTTTCTTGAAAATTATGATAAAAAGGTCAGTGCTTCCTTCAATTGGTACTGTGAAAACTCATGAAACCGGTGAGCTAATTTTCTTCTTTATCAATGAAAATTGTGAGGCCCTCATAACCTTTTGAAGAAAAAAAAGGTTGGCGTACATCTTTGTTAATTCTGAAAAATTGGTGCCACAACAAGTATATTGTTAGTCATCTCAATATCTCACCCATGGGGCAGCCTCAGTTTTCTATCTTGCTGATTAATCCTGCCGTAAGAATTCCAGTTTGGGCATGCATATATTCTGGCTGTATCAGTGATCACGCTAGATTTTTATCTTAGATAGTCATCTTACGGTTATATCTTCTTTGATGATTAAACAATGATAGCCTTATATGACAGTTTATATTACACCTAGAATATACGTTCATATGTTAATTTGAACTAACTTTGGAGTATCCGAAGATGAGTCATGGAGGAATAGTTCCTGAAAAATCACTAGCATGGTCATAGCTAGCCACCATTTGCCAGCTTACTTGGTCGTTCAAATCTTTTCCTACTGTTTAACATGGCAAGTACAAACTACATCCAGTTTAAATTGTTCTGATACTTAATCAGTTGTGAAGGTAACAGCCCTATGTAATATACTTTTCACGAAATGGCAACAACTCCATGTAACTGGTAAATGAACTTGCTGGGTAATATTGACCTTCCAGTTAACCAAATATATATTATGCAAACAATAACAGAATACAGTCCATACTTTATATTATTTATTATTATGGGGTCTTCACAGTCGATAAACATTTCTTACCATTTATGTCCTTCTTTTGATCTCTCCCACATGTAATCTCAAAGGACTGGGTTGACAAGAACACAAATTCATACATTCATATTAGCCTTTTGATGGCTTTCATTATGACATATATAGTGTAGTAGTAACTCTTTGTTAGATCGAATTGGTGCTTGCAGTTGCACATCGACATGAGAACTAAACAACATTGTCACAATATTTTTTGACATTTATTTTGCACATTAGTAGCTTTCTCAGGTTATTGATTTATTATTCCTCATGCCATCCACAACCATTTTGGTACTCAATAGCCATGATTTTTTTAAGAAAATGCAAATCATAATTTACCGCAGCAACACGTGGGGTATCATCTAGTATATATAAGAAGTTGATCCCACCTATCCTATTTATCTCAACATGCACACATGCCATCTCATCAAATGCCCACCACTACATGCATGAGAAAAAGTTTTTCATTATTTGTTGATCTCATGCACACCTTTTACCTCACCACACATGCCACCTCATCAAAGGTCCATTCAACATGCATGAAAAAAACTTTTCCATTACGTTATGCCACTTATATTCAATATATAATATTTATTTTTTGCTTTAGTTCATATATTATCAATTCAACGATGGAAGCTTCGTACATCAAATCACTAAAATATATTACAATCGGCTCCCGCAGCAACGCGCGGGGTATTCTCTAGTATTTCTAA
Organism: Triticum timopheevii; assembly: GCA_963921465.1. Lineage (NCBI taxonomy): Eukaryota > Viridiplantae > Streptophyta > Magnoliopsida > Poales > Poaceae > Triticum > Triticum timopheevii. The sequence goes on from OY997267.1 coordinate 740,258,515, forward strand.
CATTTCACATCGGACTCCGAGCATTGTGCTAGGATCCACAACCCCCCCCCCCCCCCCTAGAGGGAAGCGACACTCGTAGGTGACGTCGTTGCTGGCACTGAAACGACAAGCTTTTGCTCATGGCCCACACAAGTGCCACCCACAGACTCAAGGTTGGCGATCCAATAATTGATAGGGGGGGGGGGGGGTGGACGCCCACGACAAGCCTCTAGATCTAGACCAGGGGATCGACAACTCAGAAACCAAAACGACATCAGGGCCACCCCCACCCCTCCCCTTGATACCCACATAGCCAAGAGGGGCCACCACCATCGCTGGCATGATGCTCGCCACAAAGCAACCCATGCAGCCACACCATACAGGGCCATTGCCCAGGCATCCAAAACAGAGCCACTTGTATCAGCCGTTTGAGACGAGAAAAACAAGGCCCCTTGCATCGCGTTGCTTTCCTCTTACGCGTGCACGGTCGCAGAACTAGCCGTCAACTGATGGACTCTGTCATCGACTGATAGAAGCGTCTATTAGACATACATGCCTTAGATGAACTTAGAAATGAAGCTTACAAAAGTACTCGTATTTTTAAAGAAAAGTTTGAAATGTGGCACGATAGGACGATGCAGAAACAAGAATTCATGCGGGATATAAAGTTTTGCTTTATAATTCTCGTCTAAGAATGTTTCCATGTATTCTCAAATCCAGATGTGATGGCCCCTATGAAATTGACGAGGTCTATAACTCTGAAGCCATCAAACCGCAAGGAGGAAAAGGAAACCCATGGATCATCAACGGTCAGTGATTAAAGTCGTATTGTCAATGAGAAACTAAAAGCTGAGGTAATTGGATTCATCATGCCCGAAGAGCGATCGTCCAAAGTTTTGTAAGTGTCTAGCCTCCGTCATAATCTCAGTGTTACAAAAGGTTAATAGCTGTATGTTTGCCTTAGATTAAATCAGGAACCTCTCAACTCACTTACTGATGATTTTCCTAGTGAACCAAGCCTTTCTACAAGTGGTACGACTGCTCGTACAAGCAACCCAGCTCGTGCCAGAGGTCTTCTTCCATTCTAGACTCTTCGGCAATTTTCAACACCAACTATATGACCCATGGTACGATCCACCTAGATCATACAATGGGCCATCTTCCCCTCTAGAATTGGAAGAGGCTTTTGCACCATTTAGTACGACCTCCGGTATGATCCACCTAGATAGTACCAAAGGCCGTCTTCCATTCTGTAACATGGATCATGCAACGAAATGGCTGGTACAACTACCAATACAAGCGACGCTGCTCATACCACTAGTTGTCTTCCATTTATTACTATGGATGGTCCTCGCATTGGAAAAAAGCTTCCGTTGCTGGGTCACAAGTAACTTGTGCTATGAGCATTGGTATGACCGTGCCCGCCGGTACCGCACCCCCTCTTATCCTCTGATTGCTCCTTTACTCAATTTCCCTCTCATTTGTTTTGAACTTTTCCTAACTTACTCTTGAAGCGTAATCTCGCAAATATTAGGGTTTCTAGCCCTTATCAAAGTCTAGAGCAAGACATCATTGGTTAATTATCATCTAACCTATTACCTCCATCTATAGAGTCAAGAAGATACATGTTTCCATGGCGCAGAAGGACACCCTCGGCATGTCCGTCATCGAGAAGGGATGTTCCTCAAGCCCTGCACTGAGCAAAATCATACCTCTTCCCGATTGGGAGGATATGGTCCCTCAAAGCTGGATTGGACTCTGGAGGATGAGCATCAAGGAGGAGAATCTGGAGGAAAAGATGCACCACCAAGAAGAGGGAGAGAAGGAACATAAAGAAGAAGAGGGCTACTCACCCAAGCTCTACAGGTGTAATCTACCAGGCTCTCCTCCTAAATCGACTTTGGGACATTCCCCTCGTGAACGCAAGAGGGGGGCACAAACCCAGATGGGATAAGGAAAAGATCAACGAGCTTGAGAAAAATTCTAAAGCATGTATTAATAATATTGGAGAAGTAAGAAGTTATTGATGCTTACTGGATGATGATCAAAGACCATGATAGGAAGACCCATGATCTCCATAGTAGGATAGAATAAATCATAGATGCAACTACTAAGTTGTCTATAGAGACAAACTTCCTATTAAAAGTGGTCCATGAACAAGAAGAAGGAAGCATATATCGAGCCTGAGTACTGGGATCCAGCCGACTTGATTGTAAGCCCGTGGGAGATTGGTGACCAACCTTCATTTTTATAGTAGTGCATCTTTAGTCTTTTAGCAAGTCAAGTTTAGCTCGGTTTAAGTCTTTATAATAAGTCAAGCATTTTAGCTCCTTATGAGTAAGGCAAGAGTCATATGTGATGATTACTTGATTCTCATAATGAGAAGTTTTATTTCAATGATTGAGGTAATATTATTAGATGTATGGATTAGGATGAGTCCAAGGAGGAATCAACACGCTGGCGTTGGGTTCAGATAAGCACATACTACAAAAAAAGACACATCTATGATGATACACGTTTTCGTAGTAGGTCATGTAATCTGTCACCCACGTAGATCCGCGACGGTTTTATGATAGAATCATGATAGTCATACATGTACTGTCGCGGATGTGTTCCATGGCAATAATTACTTGTCATCATGGAAGTTTCCAACTCCATGATGAAAAGTGGCGCGTCATGGAAGTGTTTTCGTCAAGAGTAGCTGACATGTGGCAGCCATCATAACGGATTATGGTTAAGCTATCGGTTGCGGATTCTGGATCCACTGCTCGTTAACAAGACCAACCAATAACGATCCTCCACGTGTCGGCGACTCATTCACAAACACAGCCACGCATTAGCTTTTTGTTGGAACAAGTGTCGTCCATCCAATGGCGATAAGTGCCTATGAGAGGACAGCACTTGGCACGACCGAACAACGAGCCATTTAGTTAAAAAGGTTGGGCCAGTCAAAGGCTTACGTAAGGCCTAGTTGACTTAGGCAATATATGAGCGGGTTGGTCCATGATAGGCCTACTGATGGCCTGGTTGCGTATAGCCCATCTAAGGCCTGGGTCCACACGGCCCATCAGGACCTATGTGAATTCAGCCCATTACAAGCCCGTGGGCCATTCAACATTATTACGGCTCGTTGGTGATTTTGCTCCAACAACGACCCATGGTGTACTCAACCATCTGGCTTTTTCGAAATGGCAAACCACAATACTTGTAGGTATCTGAGACAAATAAAAATGTGGTAGGTTTTTGGAACCCTAACCCGAAAATCGGTAGCTTTTGCTATTCACTCAAGAAGAAGACATTGACTTGACCTATACCAATCGCTCTCCTTAATTTGATCGTGATGTTTGACCTGGTAATATCACCATAATTGGCCGGCACCTCATCGATTACCATGTGAAGCTACTCATGGTAAGTCATCGTCATCCAGACTCGGTGTGGGTCACTCTGAAAGTGGATGTTCTTCAAGCAGAATTTAGCAAACACTCTTGGGTGCCACTAACCGGAGAGCTAGGGAGCGGTCAAGCTCTCTTCGTTACCACAGACTTCTCCATGTCTGTCTCGGCATCTTGTGGAGAGGCGGATTAAGATGCAATTTATTTTATGGACACGAGCGAGGTGTTCAACATGAAGTTCAGTACTTCTAGTCTGTTAAAGTATTATAAGGGGGCAACATGGCGCTCTTCCCTCCCTGGTACCACCTTTAATATGCGAAATGCTGTGTTATAATCTTGCAATCTAGCAAAGACTATATGTCGAAAACAATATGTGAAATTTTTTTACTTTTTTTTAGGTATATATGCAATCTTGATTATTAATTGTTAGTCAGATTTTACGGGCTCAATTCCAAATAGACGGACTACTCAGCACCCATTGTCTTCTCTTATCTGCTTCCTTGGCTCAATAGTAGAAATAGTGCAGATACATGAAGACGGCCGGGATGTGTGGACCAGCGCGCAGATAGCAAACTGTCCATACAGATGCGGTCACGGAACGCCAAAGGAATTGTGGGTGGTAAGTAGATTGCTTTTGCCTTGGGCATTGAAGATGTTAGCTTTAATCTTGATTCATGTATCTTTATTCTGTCTTCGTTCTGCATGTAGTTTTCTGTATCAGTATTGTGGGTGGTACGTAGATTCTTATTGCAGGCGAGGATTGTTTCGTGCAGTGAGAGCCATAGCCGGACTCCAGAAAAACGACGGCTTATACAGGTTATTAAAGGTTTGATCGTCTAGCTCATGGTCTCTCGATCGGAAACCAAGGAAGGAAAACAAAAAGGATTTCGTGCGTGCATTGATCGTATCGTTCGTTGAGAGCTCAAACCATTGCATCCTTGCATCATTTTTCTTGGTTCTTGTTTGGTTCTCTTCGTGAGTCTTAGAGCTTACGGTCATCTTGTTGACAAGCTTGAGTTCATCGAAAACGGAGTTCGCTTGCATCTTCTATGATGTTTTCAATGTTGGAGGTTTTGTCGGTTCTTCTCGATTGGAGGTTTCACTCCTCTTTTTGTTAGGCATACCTCCCCTGCCTCTTCTTACTATAACCAGTCGCTGTTTTGATCAATTCAGAGCTCATATGCAGAAGTTATGGCAGTTCTTGTTTTCTTGAGTGTGATTTTTGTCAGGGTCCCAGCGGTAGTACCATGGTACCCAGCGGTAGTACCGCTGAGGGGTCACAAGCGGCAGTACCGCTCCGCAGCGGTAGTACCGGCGGTGAATCCACAGCAGTACTACCGTTGGCTTACCAGGTCCCTACCGCGTCGATTCGAGGGGTCTTTTTCTGTGTCGGATTGTGCGGTACCTCGCTGCGGCAGTAGTGCGGCAGTACCGCTCCTTAGCGGCAGTACCGCCCTTCCTCCGCGGTAGTACCGCCCGATTCCCTCTTTCCCCTTACCCTTCGTTCTGCGCGGCAGTACCGCCGAAGGGTGCGGTAGTACCGCTTAACCCAGCGGTAGTACCGCTGTCTCCTACGGTACTACCGCCCCAAGGTTCATGTTTTGTTGCTCCTTTTCTCCGTTTCTTCCACCTGAGCGGTAGTACCGCTCGTGGAGGGATAGTACCGCTCGTGTGCGGGCTGAGCACATAACGGTTGGATTTTTCCCCTCCTATAAAAGGGGGCCTTCTTCCCCATTGAACCTTATCCTTTGAGCTCGTGTTCTTCCCCATTGTTGACCTTCTTCGAGCTTGCTAACTCTCAATCCCTCCATGGTTTCTTGCTAGTTTTTGAGAGAAAAGAGAGAGGAGATCTAGATCCACATTTCCACCAATCACTTTCTCCTCTATGTGAGGGGAACCCCTTGGATCTAGATCTTGGAGTTCTTTGTGTTCTCTTTCTTGTTCTTCCTCTCATTTTCCTCCCTAGCATTAGTTGCTTCGGTGGGATTTGAGAGAGAAGGACTTGGGCACTCTGTGTGCCCTTGCCATTGCATTTGGTGCATCGGTTTGAGTTCTCCATGGTGATACGTGGAAGTTACAAGTTGAGAAGCTTATTACTCTTGGGTGCTTGGTACCCTTGAGCTTGTTCCTCTTGGGTGCTTGGGTGCCCTAGACGGTTGTTGGTGTTCGGAGCTCAATCATTGTGGTGTAAAGCTCCGGGCAAGCGTCGGGGTCTCCAATTAGGTTGTGGAGATCGCCACGAGCAATTTGACGGGTTTCGGTGACCGCCCCCAAGGGTTGCCAAAGTGTACGGGTTCGGTGACCGCCCCCAAGGGTTGCCATTTGTACGGGTTTGGTGAACGCCCTCAAGGGTCCCTTAGTGGAATCACGGCATCTTGCATTGTGCGAGGGCGTGAGGAGATTACGGTGGCCCTAGTGGCTTCTTGGGGAGCATTGTGCCTCCACACCGCTCCAAACGGAGATTAGCATCCGCAAGGGTGTGAACTTCGGGATACATCGTCGTCTCCGCGTGCCTCGGTTATCTCTTACCCGAGCTCTTTACTTATACACTTTACTTTGTGATAGCCATATTGTTTCTTGTCATATATCTTGCTATCACCTAGTAGTTTATCTTGCTTAGCATAAGTTGTTGGTGCACATAGGTGAGCCTAGTTGTTGTAGGTTTTGTGCTTGACAAATTAACCGCTTGGTTTATTCCGCATTTGTTCAAGCCTAAACCGTAATTATTTTAAAAGCGCCTATTCACCCTCCCCCCTCTAGGCGACATCCACGATCTTTCACCATCCGCCTTAGACGCACAGTTCGGGACCCCCTACCCGAGATCCGCCGGTTTTGACACCGACAATGGGCACAACTCCTCGAAGACCACCAGCCACTTATCATTGTTGCCACCTAGGCACCTACTGGGCAGCTCCGACTCCACGACAACATGGCGAGACCCAAAAGAGACCCATCGAGCACACCAGGAAAGAACCAGCAACCGAAGCCCTGCCACGACCTTGCACTGCTTGTCGTTTTCATCGTTGTCAAGCTAGATGCCACACCACCACATTGTCGGCCGGGCACCTATTGACCACAATGTCATGAGTGTCTAGCACATGGAGAGCACAAAAGGGATCCAAAGATCTTCAAGATGGCGCGCCAAAAGGGTGAAGCAACGATGATGTCGCCAACGCCTGACCCGGTCGGGCCTTAGGCTTTCACCCGAAGATCTAGGTCTAAGGTGCTTCTTGTTAATTTACTGGAGATTATGTTCATTGCCACTAGGATAAGATTTCTTTATTATACCCTGGATTGACTTAATTCACTAGGTCATGTTGGAAATATGAGCAATTTACCGAATGATTTTATTAACAGAAATACTAGATAAAGCATGACTAATATAGTAGAGATAAAACAAGTCATGCGTTTTGATAGAGAGAAGGAAAATAGCTTCTGCATATATGAACTGTAGCTTATCATATCTATAGCAGATAGTAGAACTAGTTGCATATATGAGGTAGAACTTAACTTATTTAGGGCAAGTACTAGTACGAGAAACTGTGGCAGGATATCTAACAGAAGGAAGAACACATACGGGACAGCAGCAGCAGCAGCACTGGACTTGGGATCGGTGTCCTCGCCAGCCATGTCGTCGAGGAGGTTGTCGACGTCGGGGAAGAAGTCGTCATCGGGGAAGTAGTCGTCGGAGTCCGGGGCGTTCGTGACGAAAGAGTCAGTCAGTAGTTGCGCAGAGCGCTCCCCAAAAACCTTATCACCCTTCTCCCGTACAGTACTCAAAGAGGTGCGGTTCGGAGGCCTACTGTCCCGACCTGTGGTGCACGCCGCAAACCGGGATGAGGAAGACAGCAGCAGCTCAGAGATTGGGACCGGTGACGAGAGGAAGGAGAAGTTCTGGTGCGTCTCTCTAAGAGGAGCGACCTCCCTTTTATAGGCGCAAGAGAAGGAGGCGAGAGGCTGCGCCGGGAGCTGAAGGGAACACGGGAGATGAAACAAACCGACAGCAGCCGAAGGGTGCAGCGCTATACAGCAAAAACTTTCCATCTCCCGAGTGACCCTTCATATACCCGTAGTGCGTGGCAAAAATTTAGACATCGGCTCATTCCCGCAACCCGCGGCGAGGCGGGCGGCGGAGGAGGAGCGCGCGTGGATATCCCTCTTGTTCTCATGCTCGTACAAGTGGGGAAAGAACCTCCCTTATGAGGTCCAACTCCCACTAAACTAGCAATGTGGGACTAAACTTTAGTAGTATCCCTTGCCTTCACAAATGGGCTAAGTGGGCCTCTAGGATTTATTAGGAATTTCTGAAATAATTATTGGGCTGCCCAAAATGGACTAAATTCCAGCTGGTCATGTGAGCAATACTTAGGGAAGCGCACTAACACTGTCAAAAGATCATGCTTTATCAACTAAACATAACTAGGACAAGCCGAACAAATGATTGGCATTTCTTGTTTTTCATTGATTGTGAACTGAATTGTGGTTAGGTTGATGTATTTGCAGAAAAATTCATGGCTCAGTCAAACATCATGTATGTGTAGATCAGGTATGGCTCTCAAAATGTGGTTTCTACTAACGATTTTTTGCAGCAAAATATATCTTCTTTACGTGGTGTACAAAGGATATCCCACTACCAATCCTAACTACCAAAACAACCCTAGGCCCTCTGGATACCTGGAGTTCTAGGCCAGCCCCAGACTAGTCAAATACGAAAATGCAGTTCCAAGAGAAATATCCTGACTTCCCTTCAGAGATGCCGACTTCTGTACAGTCTAGACTGGTCCAGACCCTTCGGATTTGACTCTGGATTTTTCCATGGGTCAAAAACATAGAAGAGTAGTGAGTCTTTTTCGGTGAGAATGGATGTGACAAATCTCACAAGTTTTTTAGAGAAGCCATATTCATTGTAGGGTGCGCCTGTGGTGATGCTTGACTTGTACAAGAAAAAACACAATAATGTAGATCCTCTCGGGTTTTTTTTTTTTTTGCCTTGTAGAGGTGGGGCCTCATCTTGGAGCTGGTCACCCGAGACCAACTTAATGGAGCTCCAGGGACTTCGATATAATTTTTATTATGTTGGATGTAGTTTGTATTTCTGATGAACGTTTATAATAGATTTGGATTCCTTTCACAAAATGCTTCGCAGATCACACAATCTCCCATGAACATCACTTATCATCTGATGACCAAAAGCCTCAACAATGTACTAGTTAAATTTTTTATAAAATAAGAATCTAATGAACGAAATCCACGGCGAGTTTGTGTGATGAGATCAAGTTTCGATCCAACCTAACCTACAGATGAGCATAGATTCAACCTGATATATCTCTATACAAAAAATGTGGCACATGAAACATGGACAAATCAAAACGGCTTCCACCCACTTTCCATCCCAGGAGATGATTGGCAGGTCTTCATTCTACTCCACACGAATAAATCATTTTCCCTTAGAAAACAGAGAAAAAATGGAAGTCGTTATCGTGAGGACCTTGCCAGCCAAGCAACCTCCCCTCTACTCTGGGTCACCGGTCAATGTTGCATGACCAGCAGTATCCTACTCCTATCTGCAATGCCAAGGAAAATTCAACAGGCCAAGATACACAACCAGTACCACCCACTCCACATACACTACAGACTAACAGGTGGCCCATGAGAGCCCTGGCGCCCACCTGCCAGCCACTTGCTGCCGCATGAGGCCCGTACGCTACACGTGCGTGCGTAACTGTCAATGGAAGCCCAGATCGTTGTCGTTAAGACGGGTGCAGCGCAGGTGACCATGTGCTTCAATGTGTGAGTGGTAGCGAACCTTCCGATGCCTGCTCAGAGTTTTGAGTAGCGAACCTTCGGATGGAAGTTTGGAGCGCCATGCAGGGCTCTCCTCCACTATAAAATGGTCGCCAAGAACCCTGCTTTTCCAAGCAGAAACATAGACACAGGATCAGCAGCCTTGGCTCTCCTCCCCTATAAAACGTCAGCTGAAGAACACTAGAACAGAGTGAGCTGAGAGAGCAGAGGAAAGAAAGGAAGAAGGGGAAAAGATAGTGCGCTTTAGCAGGGCAGCTATGGGATTCTGCTGTGGGCCTTCCGATGTCAAGGTGCTCCCAAATAACACCTCCTCATTGTCGTCAACGTCTTCCTCATCGTCATCACCCGCTAAAGATTCTGCCGACGGTGGCAAGAAGAAGCAACAGCAAGGTGTGAAGAAGGAGCAGGGGAGGGAGAAGAAGAAGAGCAACCTTGACCGTGCCGCCATGGCTACACCCCGCCTCCCCTTCCATTCTCGGCCCGGTCTCATGTAATGTTAACCGGGAACAACAATGTGTGCATGAGATCCCGTATGTTCTCCTATTAGCTTACGATCAAGGTTGGAGCGTAGGTTGAATGAGATTTCTACTGTCGTCACATGTTCTATTTATTCATTGATGATTGGTTGGTTGTATTCCATGATTCAAATTGCTGGTGTTTTCTGTCAATTTACAAGGGATGAAGTTCATTGTCACTAGGATACTATTTGTTTCCCTACTTCCTTTGTTGGATTACTATTCCCTACTTGACTCGGCTTGACTCGGTTCACTAGTTTAGGCGAGCAAGACTAAGCCTACATCACCCTCAAAAAGACTAGGTCTACATCAACTAGGAGCATCTTTTTTACACCCATTGGTCAAAACCCATATAGATTTGAGTGGTTCACTGGGCACATTCCCCTCAAAAGTATGTGTAGCAAGAATCTGTGACAAAGCTGCAAAATAAATTAAACCAAACTTTTTCCTATCAACAAAGGTGAGAGAAGAAGCATGGTAAAACCAAAGGAACAGCTACCATCACTTTCTATCCCAGGAGATATGGCGGGCCTTCATTCTTACTCCACTTAAATAATTCAATTTTCCTCTTCCCTTAACCAAGACGCCCCTCTCAGATCTCTTATTTCTCTTATCTCCACCTTCTCCCACCCATCTAATGTTCTAGCGGGAGGTGAGGAGAACCATGATTTTGTGTGTTTGACGTGTAGTTAGGATAGAGCTTGGTGTAGTGGCGTCGTCGTTTAGGGTTGATGGTGGTGCTGCATCGAATAATGGTTGTGCCCCGACATGTCGACATCGTTGAGGAGCGGGTGGGGTTAGTGTCGTCGTCGAGCATGTTCTCCACCGTTGGGTGGCGTTGGTTTTGTTATCAGCTTGCGGTCGTGGCCTTGCCTTCTGTGCATGTAGTTCCCACATGTGAGTGATCACATCTGGTCCGTCGGGCCACACCGGTGATGCTAGCTAGCCTTGACATTGGTCGGATGCCTACTGAGACAATAACGAGGAGTTTCTCTCCCTAGGTTTGTGTTGGCAACACACCGTTGTTCTTCACGACGTCGTGCTCTCCTCTGATGACCAAGCAAGCGGTGGCAAATTCAGTTCAGAAGTCCCCTAAGGTATATTATGGAAAAGTTGGGACAACTATCCTAGACGTGGATATTTTATTTGTACTCATTTTTTCTAAATAATGGAGTATAATCAAGATATTAGAGCAAATCTAGAAGAGTTGCCGTATCTCTTCGTTGTCATATGCGACGTGCTCCATATGCATATGGCGGCCAGGGCCGTTATGCGCAAACCTAAAGTTGCCATAACATGGTCTTCGTAAATTTCATTTTTTGTTCTTCTTTCGGTGATTTTCTTCAAAGTTTCAAGTGCAATTTAAGCTCAAATTAGTTCAAGCCAAACACATGTATCATCACGATAACTTAAATGACGACTATATTCAGTGGCCAAAATGTGCCGCTCGCAATATAATTAGCGATTTGAAGTGTCATTTAGTGTCATTTTCAAAATAACGGATGTTGCTATTCGAGCAGCATTGCTACCGGGTACTGCCTACACTAGTCGGTGTCTGGCACTGTCTAGTTATCGCCCTCTTCCTCGTGGTCGCCCTGCTCCTACACTTCCTTCGAGAAATCGTCGTAGTAGGCATAGGGGTTGGACTCATCACTTATCTGTGAGTGTGGAGCCAAACTCTCGGCCCGAGCTTCGATAGCGGATATCCGTGACACGGCATCAATCGGGTCGTCGGGCTCCAGCACCGACTTCGGTGATGGGGACACCTCGCCATAGGGCTTTTCTAGGAAGGGATGAAGTCGTGAGGCCATTCAAATGACTGCATTGGTAATTGGGAGGGAGCGATGGATGCTATTAATGGATGCGTGGTTAGCCTTCCCGTGACCACGATTGTGCATGTACCTGCGCCACGCGGCTTTAAAATCCAGTCATGGCGTGACGGCCGTGAAGAAGCTGAGACTTCCCACATTTGGCAAGTGGGACCTCTATCCCACGTGGAAATATGGGGGCTGTGAGGTCATTTATGGAGCAAGCTTCATAAATTATGGCGGTCGACACTCATATGATGAGTTTTATTTTAGTCCTAAATTACCATGTTGTCATTTTATCGGTTTTCCTGACAATCGGGGTCATACAATGTCTCTACAAGAGTTGCTCTTATATACTACTCCCTTCGTCCCGAATTACTTGTTGCTTAAATGGATGTATCTAGCACTTTTTTTTTGCGGGAACATGACGATCTATCTTCAATCATGGCAGTACAACGAACACCAGAAATAATATAAATTGCATCCGGATTCATAGACCACCTAGCGACGACTACAAGAACTGGAGCGAGCCGAAGGCGCGCCACCGTCATCGCCCCTCCCTTGCCGGAGCCGGGCACAACTTGTTGTAGTAGACAGTCGGGAAGTAATCGTGCTACGCTCTCATAGGACCAACGCACCAGAATAGCAACCGCCGCCGATAAAGAAAAGTTTAGATCGGAAGGATCCAACCTGAAGACACATGAACAAGGACGAACAATGACCAGATCCGAGCGAATCCACCAAAGACAACCATCGACCAAATCTCGCGAGATCCGCCGGAGACACACCTCCACACGCCTTCCGACGGTGCTAAACACATCATTGGGACGGGGGCTAGGCGGGGAGAACCTTATTCCATCTTCAAGAAGTCGTCGTCGTCTCGTCTTCTTGAGCAGGACACAAACCCTAACAAAACTTGAAGAAGCACCTAAAAACCGAAGCCCTCCTGCTGACAAGGGCCGGGATCCACCGCACACCCATAGCCCTAAGGCCATAGAAGACGTAGGAGATCGGTAACACCGCCGACGGGAGACAGAAATTTTAGCCGCTTTTTCTTGGAGGAGGGACTGCTGTTAATGGATGATGTAGCGTAGGGGTCAAATCCTACCATTTCCTAGGGCTTTTTTCTTGAAACTATGTATTATCTTCATTTCATAATGTAGTATGCCCGTTCTTTTCGCGATTTAAGTTTGACCGTAAATTTAATCAATATGGGTGATTGCCGGCGGGAGGAAAAATTGTAGCAGTGAATTCTTTTTTTCAGTGGTATAATTTTCGCTTCTGCCGCAGGCACCCACATTAATTAAATTTGTGATTAAAGTTAAATATCAAAAAGTGCAGACATACTACATTATGAAATGGAGAGAGTATCTAGCACTATGCGACAAGTTATTCGGAGTTGCAGATAATTCGGGACGGAGTGAGTATAAAATGTCGCATCTCCCCCCTGAAAAATAGAGAAAACAAACGGAAGTCTGTAATCCGAGAACCTTGCCAGCCAAGGAAGCTCGGCTGAGTCACTGGTCAATGCTTCGTGATCGCCATTATAATATCCTATCAGCAGCGAGACCAAGGAAAATTCAACAAGCAAGAAGAAATTGACACGACACGCACTCCATGCACTGACAGGTGTACCTGCCGCGACACGCACTCCATGCACTGACAGGTGTACCAGGCTAGCTCCTGCGCCCACCAGTCAGTGCCCCGCCTGCCTCACAACACTCGTACAGCCATACGTGAGGCGTGCGTGGGTGCGTCACTGCCGATGAAAGACGAGATGTAGGCCGTTGTGGTTGCGACAACTGCAGGTGCTGGCGACCATGTGCTCAAATGAAGCGAAATGTATATAATACGGTGATTTTTAAGTTCTAAATTTAGGGAGCGTAGAAACCTTCCGCTGCAAGTTTGCATCGAGCCACTCCTCTCCACAGTATAAAAAGTTCGGCAGGAACCAAGTTTTTCCAACAGAAACGCACACGGTCCAGTTTGTTAAAACAGAGCAGCTAAGTTTTTCATTTGCTGAAGAACAGAGTGAGCTGCGAGAGAAAGCATAGAAGAGAGGCGAGCTTGCTAGCTGCAGCCATGGGGTTCTGCTGTGGGCCTTCGGATGTCCAGGTGCTCCCCAAGAACACCGCCACTTCCTCCTCCTCATCCACCTCGTCTTCTGCTAAAGATTCCGGTGATGGCGGCAAGAAGAAACAGCAGCAAGGTGTAAAGGAGCAGGGGAAGGAGAAGAAGATGAGCAACCTTGACCGGGCCGCCCTCACAACGCCCCGCCTCCCCTTCCATTCTCGACCCGGTCTCATGTGATAAATTAGCCGAGAACAGCAGTGTATTTCATAGAAATATACAATCTTGTGTGTTCTCTTATTAGTCTACGGCGGAGTCTGGAACTTAGGATGCATAGCTCCATTGTCCCGTTGAAGTTTCGAGGTTTGTAGTGTGGCCATGTGTTCTATTTATTCATTGATGGGTTGGTTGTATCAATATATCCAAATTACAGGTGTGTTATACCAGAGTTCATTGTCCATCAGGATAATATATTTTTTCCCTACTTCTTTTGTTGGAATATTATTCCCCTCGTTTGACTTAATTGACCAGATTGAACGAGCAAACCTTATCCTATTTTTTCCTGCTGAAGGTGCGGATGTGAGCAAGAACCAGGCAAAAGCAAATGAAAATGTTGTACCCAAAAAATAGTAGAGAAGTCGAAATGAAATTATTTTACTTGGGGAAGTGCAGTGATACAACCAAACAGCTCCGCTTTGTTAACTTGAACATGACATGGACAAAGCCAACAAAGGATTGGCTGATGAATCTTTTTTCCTTGGTTGGGGATTGGTTGATGGTTAGGTAGATGTTTTTCACAGTAAAATTCATTGCCGAAATCTAGCACCAGAGATCGCTATATAATGTGGTTTGTCACAATGATTTTCTCTAAAAAAATGGATCTTCTTTACATGATGCACAAAGGAGATTTAACTTTGAAGGGTAACTACCGAAACAACACTGGAATTGTCTTGCATTCTGACAGCAAAATTAGAAAGACCAGGACCATTGTGCCAGCCTTGTAGTCTATTTATCAAACATCATGAGAGTACAAAGAACATGAAAATTAACAAAAAATACATCCATGTTCGTAGACCACCTAGCAACGACTATAAACACTAGAGCAAGCCGCGAAGGCGCGCCACCGTCATCGCCCCTCCCTCGCTGAAGCCAGGAAAAACTTGTCGTAGTAGGCAGTTGAGAAATCGTCGTGCTAAGGCCCTAAAGAACAAACACACCAAAACAAAAAAATGTTGCCGATGAAGAGAAGCGTAGATTGGAAGAATCTAACATGTAGACAAGAGAATGCATAAGAACGAAGCCCGGATCCACACGGATTAACCAAAGACAAAACCGACTGAATCCCATGAGATCCGGCAGAGACACACCTCCACGCGCTCTCCGATGATGCAAGACGCACCCCTGGGACTGGGGCTAGGTGGTGAGAACCTTATTCCATCTTCAGGGAGTCGTTCCCGCCTCCCCTTCCTTCCTGAGCAGAACACAAACTCTAAATAGACTAAAAAATCACGTACAAATAAAGCATTAGCCCTCCTTTTTAAGGATCTTGATTCCGCATACCATTGTTGTTCAAGTTGTAGCAAACGCCACCTGAACTGGGAGCGGCAATTTGGCTCTTGAGCACCATCGCGCTCGATGTCTAGATAAAAATGAAAAGATGTTTACAAGTTTCAAAAAAGTATTGGAAATATGTGAATGGTATGGTTTCACTACCAAGTATAGTGGGTGCAAGTGATGATGAGTAATAACTGACCCTTTCCACTCCTTCTCGCCGAGAAATAAAAACTCACATTTGACCAAGAAACAAGTGTTGCCAAGGAGCAGTGGTTTTAGAAGATTTGAGGACATGCCACTTGTTGACATCAAATACACTCAAGAATTCTCTATTTAGTTATTGGTTATTTTAATATATTGTATCAAAATTGTTAAACTTTATGGATCTTATGGACAAGAATAAATATAACACATCCTAACGTGTTAAGCACAATAAAATAATTTGTGGAGTATTGTGGTAGATTTGGTTAGGTATTATTTAGGGTGAGATCTATTTAACAAAAGTATTTTCTAGAAATCCCAAGACATAGTTGATAACTAAACATGTTTTTACATAAAATATTGTTTTAATTCAGCATATCAACATATTTGCACTACTGCAGGAAGGTTATAAAATACCCAAAGTAGGAAAAAAAGACAATGAATTACGTAATTAAACACACCAGCACAGGGAATATGATACTGCAAAGTCATAATATAAAGGAAATCCAATCTCCCATGTGGATTTAGTCGCCCTCCTTTTTAAGGATTGTGATGCATCCTACCATTGTTGTTCCAATGGCAGTAAGTGCCACTTGAACACAGAGCGGTAATTTGCCTCTTGAAAACCACAGTGCTTGGTATCTAACAAAAAGTGAAAAGATGTTTACAAGTTTGAAAATAATACTGAAAATATATGAATGGTATGATTTTGCTACCATGTATAGAGGGTGCAAGTGTTGATGGGCAATTACTGACCCTCCACACTCCTTTTTGCCAAGAAATAAGAACACACATTTGACCAAGAAACAAGTGTTGCCAATGAGCGATCGTTTCAGAAGGTTCAAGAACAGACCACCTGATGACATCTAATACACTCTAGAATTCTCCTTTTAGTTGAACCATTATCAAGTTATTGGTTACTTTAATACATTGTATCAAATTTGGATCATATGGACAAGGACAAGTATAAGCATATCCTAATACGTTAAGGGGCATAAAATAATTTGTGGAGTATTGTGATAGATTTGGTATGTTATGATTTAGGGTGAAATATTTTAAACAAAAGTTTTTCCAGGAATTCTAAGATAGTTGATAGCTAACATATTATCACAAAAATATAGTTTTAGCTTAGCATAACAACATAGTACTAAATATTATGATTGTGTGAAAAAAATATATAACCTCAATATACATGGATGTGATTACATTAATAATCCCTATCTATGTTCCAAAAACATAGCATACATAAAAATGATTTAGTAAAAATTATTTGTTCAGTGATAATATGAGTTACGACCAAGTAAAGATGTTTAGTATAAAATAATTAACATGGATGATAGAGTTAAACTTAAGTATTCATTTTTTGTATTAAAAATATATTTATTTGTTTGTGTCATAAGTATGTAGTATTCCATTTCTCGGTTACAACGGTTGAATTTATCACTTCATTGGACACAACTCCTGATTAATAATGCGGGGATCATCATGGCGACGAGAGGACTGACGGCTGAGAGTATATTGATTTTTTTTAGAAAAGATGGGATGAAAGCCAAATCAAGATGCTAATAATATTTAGATGGGATTGTGTCATCCCGTAATCAAAATGTGTTTTTCACCTAAAATTCCAAACTCATTTAACTTATCAATTATTGGCAAAAAAACTTAACCGTCTACACTTTTTTATTTAGAAAGACGGTGTGTATAGAGCCTAAAAAAACAAAACTGACAGAAACAATCGTGAACATAGCCTAAAAAAATATAGATAATCTCTCGGGGTTCTCCACACCTTCAATGTGTGTCGTCGCCAGTAGTACTCGTCAAAGTCCTGCCGGAGACAACTAAGCCTGCATGTATCATCCGGATCAATCAAGCATCATAATAGAACAATTTGTGTTGTGAGTTGATTAAGCGGCTTACCATGAATGGCGAGACTGAATCATTGTGGACCTCGCACGTGCTCATCGAACCTCAGATCCATCGACTCTATTCAAGTCGGGCGAAGAAGAGGAGCATACCCACCTGCTCATAGCCACCAACCATCCCCATAGGCTTTTCGATAGAACCCCTTTTCATAGTATGATGTTCCCATGACTTGATATGAAAATAGTCACCTGACCATAATGAAAAAGTAAAAATAAATTCCCCGAGTGCTCTTTTTGTTCTTGTTTTTGGGTGTCGATAACCATATCTCACACTATTGCATGTCATCTCTATATTCATACATTTTGAACAAGTGCATTAGCCGTTAAATTTGTGAACACGTCCATCACATCGCTTGTGAACATCGCCTTTTTATGGATGACCAAAAACAACATGTACAACCGATTCATAGGTTCGGACCATATACCGGTCAATTCTCTGAAATAAGTACATGTGGTGAATTTGTTCAATCCAACTAACCGTAATATTTCTCTATATAATAAGGTGAGTGCTAGGCGCCGGCGCACCGGCCCAAGTTTGGGCCGGTCGAGCTCTAGCCATCCGATAAACGTGATTAGCATCGTCTGATTAGTGCGTCTCTCTCCTTGCCTTCGCTGAAAAAGTCAACCGCTGGCTACACGCACTTCCCTTCGCCGCACAAGTGGTCGTCACCATGGTCGCGAAGTCCGGCGCTGTCGTGAACGCCATCCCCTTCTCGGATCGATGGCTCGGCCCGCTGCTGGTACTGTCTTCCTCGTCGCCGCGCGCAGAAACATCCGCCAGTCGCTGGTGGTAGCTGCCGCAGTTGCTGGTTGCAGCAAAAAAAGGCCCCGTCATTGCCGGAGGTAGCTGTCGTTCTCGCCGGTTGGAGCAAAAGCACGGCCGCGGTGGCCGCTGCCGCCGTCGCCAGTTCCAGCACGGGGCTGTCTGGTTGCAGCAAAAACCATTAGTGGTTCCAGCAAAAAAGGGGCACGTATGTAGCAAAAAAAAACATGGTTCCGCTTCCGCCTCCACATAACAGAAAAATTACACCGAGTCAAAGCAAATCCAAAGAATATCGTGGTTCCAGCAAAACAAATGTATGGTTCCAGCAAAAAAATCGCCCAGTTCTAGCAAGAACAAATGCTCGCCGTCTCCGGATCGTAGCAAATATTCTAGCCGGTCCCAGCAAAATACGCGACTGTGTCGATGTATGCTGGAACTGATCACCGGGGGTGTGCTACAACCGTGGTTATAAAAAGCTGGAACCGACCGCCAGGAAAGTTGCAACCGGCCAGAGCAGTAGTGGAAGCCGTGATGCCGTCACCGTCGATGTTACAAACAGTATGTACAAAAGCTGGAACCGGCAACGTAATTTGTTTCAACGGCGAGAGACTGCCAGACACCGATTGCTGGAACCGTCAGCGAAAAATTGTCGTGACCATGCTGCGAGGAAGCTGCAACTGGCAAAAACAATGGCGACGACGGTGCTTCAACCTAGAGTGCAGAAAAAATTGCTACAGAGAGACGCCATGGCCATCGTCGAGGAAGAAAAGCCGGTTCCAGCAATTTTATGTAAACGGGTTGAAACTTTTTAAATGTAGGGTTGAAGCTTTCATGTAAACGGTTGCAGCTTTTTTCATTTGGGCAAGAAATCGATAGTTGAAGCTTTTCTCCATCGTCGACGTTCGCTGCACGGGTTGCACGAATGATGGCCACCAAACATCACCATTAAGATAGATGTAGCAAAAACTCTCTGGTGGTAGCAAAAGACAACGACATTTGCAACAAAAAATCATCGTTGTTGTTGTCCCGGGTGCATCTCTGCCATGAATTGATGTAGCAAATTTCTTCGTCAGTTGTAGCATAATCCGACGATAGTTGCAGCAAAAAATCGTTGTCCCAGTCAACTACATGAACGCCGGTCACCAATCATCACCATTAAAAAAATGGATGTAGCAAATAAACACGCTGGTCGTAGCAAAAGACAACGGCAGTTGCAGCAAAAATCGTCGTTGTTGCAGCAAAAAACGGATGTAACTTCGTCCGTCTGCAGTTGTAGATATTTTTCTCACCCGACAGTTTGAGCGGTTAGTGAAAAAAGAGCTGACCGAGTAAACGTGGTGGGTCAAGGCCACGTGATAGGCCAAGAAAAAAAACGTGGATCGGGAGGTGCGGAAGCGCTGGATCACTACCCGATCAAGCGGCGTGCGTGGGACCGGCCGAAGCTTCGGCCAGTGCATCGTTCGTAAACATTTCCCATATAATAAAGAAGTTGATAGAAGACACATGGTAAAACCAAACTGCTTCCTCCCACTTTCCAACCCGGGAGTTGATTGACAGGTCTTCATTCTACTCCACACGAATAAAATCATTTTCCCTAGAAAATAGAGAAAACGACTGAAAGTCTTTATCATTGGGACCTTGCCAACCAAGCAACCTCACCTCAGTGCTGAGCCGTCGGTCAGTGTTGCATGACCACCAGTATCCTACTACAGTATCAGCTAATAGCCTAATACCAAGAAAAATTCAACAGGCCCCGGTAGACTGCAAGTACCAACAGCGCCACAACACGACTAACAGGTGGACCATGAGAGCCCAGGCGCCCACCTGTTAGACACTTGCTGCCGCGCGACGCAAGTATGCGGCACGTGGGTGCGTCACTGTCGATGGAATGCAAAATCGTTGTTGTTGCAACGGGTGCAGGTGCAGGCCACCATGTGCTCGAATGTGAGCAGCGAACCTTGCTGGAAGGTCGGAGCTGGCTGTCCTCATCAGGAGCCCTGCTTTTCCAACAGAAACACACACACGAATCACTGGCAGAGAAGAGAAGAGGAAAGAGAGAAGTAAGAGAAGAAAAGATCAAAAGGTAGTGATGTACTAGCTACCAGGGCAGCCATGGGATCCTGCAGTAGCCGTTCAGATGTCCAGGTGCTCCCAAAGAACACATCATCGTCGTCGCCGTCTTCTTAGTCAGCGGCTGCTAAAGATTCCGGCCACAGTGGCAAGAACAAGAAGCAGCAGGTTGTAAAGGAGGAGAAGAAAGAGAAGAAAAGGAGCAACCTTGACCGAGCTGCCCTCACGACGCCCCACTTCCCCTTCCATTCTCGTCCCGGTCTTCCGTAACACTCCTTCTGTCTCAAAATAAATGTCTCGATTTTGTATTAGCTTTAATATAAAGTTGTATTAAGCTTGAGACACTTATTTTAAGACAGGGGGAGTATTGGATTAACGGAGAAAAATAATGCACACGTACAATCCTATAGGTTTTTCTATTAGCCTATGATTCACTCATTGATGGTTGGTTGTATTTCATTATCCGAATTACATGTGTTCCTTTTTAACATATAGAGAGATTATGTTCATTGTTATTTTGGGATAATCAATGTTTGCCTACTTTTTTGTTGGATTGTTATTCTCCTTGCTTGACTTAATTCTCTAGGGCGTGCGAGCAAAGACTAAGCCTACGCCAGTTGCTGCCTCACATCCGTCCTCCAGATCGACTCCTCTCCTCTCCTTCACCTCCCCCGCTCGCGACCCTCTGTCCCGGAGCCCGTCGACGCATCATGTTGATTCCTGTTGTCCACATCGGATCGGGGTTGACTGGTGGTCGTCTACATGATCTCGTGCTCGCTCAGATCGGCCTCCTGTTGATTACCCTCGGCCAGATCAGGCCAAGGAAGGCTCGAAGTTGCCAACATGGTCTGTTGTTGCCTCAGATCCGTCCATAGCAGATCAAGCAGGCGGCGCCAAGCCTTTAGGCACCGGCCGTCGTCCTCGGCAACGCATCGCGACGGCAACGTGCCCTGCGGTGGTGGCCCTTTATTGGATGGTCTTGCTGTAGCAGGCATCTGACGTTGGTGGCGGACACAAGGTGTGCTGGATCAACACGAGTACATAGACGCCCGGCCTCCTGCACGATGACGGAGACAAGAGGCGTACCGCCTACAACAACGACTGGATGACGCAAGCATCGCACATGGCAGCGAAGGGCGGGTGATTGGGTCTCGATGAGGCCTCCCTACCAGTTCCGCCAACCAGAATGTTCGATATGTCATCCTGAATCGCCATCGACTGGCTTCAGTGAAGACGTGGCGGGTTGCTGGATTGCCCCATGTGGATTCTTGGCAGCTCCCATGACTTTATTTCTGCAGGCTACGTCCGAACATCGCGGACGCCTTGGGGCTGCTGTCTGGCCTTTTAGATGGGCTCTTGGCAGCCTTGGCAACCTTGTTGATACCCGCGAGCATGCTCTGATTTGCACCTCGTAATCTATATCTATATCTATACCTATTAATAAAGCAAGGTGCGTTTTGCTAATTTTTTCATCCGTTCACCTATATTATATTTTTGAGATTTATATTTTATGCAAGGTGGTACTATTTTTATGGTCTGTCCTAAAAATTATACCAAAAACGTTTAGAAAAACCGCATGGGCCACGTTCGCAGCGCGCACTTAAGCCTGCTCCCGCGCCACAACAGGTTGGGCCTCAGCCTGCTCTCTGCGGCCCGTCTATGTCCCTGATTGACATCCCACTGATGTGTTAAAAAATAAGGGCCAGGCAAGGATTCGAACTGAAGACCTCTTACTTCATAGGTAACTTAATGCAACAACCAACTATCTATACCTACCAATAAAGCAAGGTGCGTTTCGCTAATTTTTTCATCCGTTCACCTATATTATATTTTTGAGATTTATATTCTATCCAAGGTGGTACTATTTTTATGTCTGTCCTAAAAATTATACCAAAAACGTTTAGAAAAACCGCATGGGCCACGTTCGCAGCGCGCACTTAAGCCTGCTCCCGCGCCACAACAGGTTGGGCCTCAGCCTGCTCTCTGCGGCCCGTCTATGTCCCCGATTGACATCCCACTGATGTGTTAAAAAATAAGGGCCAGGCAAGGATTCAAACTGAAGACCTCTTACTTCATAGGTAACTTAATGCAACAACCAACTATCTATACCTACTAATAAAGCAAGGTGCGTTTCGCTAATTTTTTCATCCGTTCACCTATATTATATTTTTGAGATTTATATTCTATCCAAGGTGGTACTATTTTTATGGTCTGTCCTAAAAATTATACCAAAAACGTTTAGAAAAACCGCATGGGCCACGTTCGCAGCGCGCACTTAAGCCTGCTCCCGCGCCACAACAGGTTGGGCCTCAGCCTGCTCTCTGCGGCCCGTCTATGTCCCTGATTGACATCCCACTGATGTGTTAAAAAATAATGGCCAGGCAAGGATTCGAACTGAAGATCTCTTACTTCATAGGTAACTTAATGCAACAACCAACTATCTATACCTACTAAAAAAGCAAGGTGCATTTCGCTAATTTTTTTATCCGTTCACCTATATTATATTTTTGAGATTTATATTCTATCCAAGGTGGTACTATTTTTATGGTCTGTCCTAAAAATTATACCAAAAACGTTTCGAAAAACCGCATGGGCCACGTTCGCAGCGCGCACTTAAGCCTGCTCCCGCGCCACAACAGGTTGGGCCTCAGCCTGCTCTCTGCGGCCCGTCTATGTCCCTGATTGACATCCCACTGATGTGTTAAAAAATAATCCAAAAACACATTGACTCTTTTGTAACAGAACCGGGCAAGGATCAATGGCGTCTATCTGTTTTCTATGGTGAAGCCAACAGGAGTCTCAGATATAAAACATGGGATACGATGAAAATTTTGCGGGGAGAAATCACTCTCCCTTGGGTTTGTATTGGGGACTTTAATGAAATCCTTAGACCGGAAGAGCAGATGGGGCCGAATCAACGTGACAATGCGCAGATTACTGGTTTCAGAGAGGCGGTGGATGTGTGCGAGTTAGCTGACTTGGGTTACAAGGGTTTGGATTGGACTTTTGAGAAACGAGTGACAGGAGGAGATTACTGCAGGGTCCATCTTGATCGAGCTCTGGTCACTCCAAGTTGGTCCGCAATGTTTCCATTTGCGAGTGTTGAGCACCTGACTGCAGCGAAATCGGACCATTGCCCCCATTCTGTTATACAATGAGCTAGAAGCAAATAACATACGCATTGCACTAAAAAGACCCTTCCATTATAAGTGTATGTGGGAGTCAGACTCCCGTTTTGAGGGATTTGTGCAGGAAGTGTGGACGGAAGGACAGCCCACAGCCACCGTGGTGGAGTTGGCAAATAAATTAGAGAGGGTTGCTGGATCCTTTGCTCGCTGGGGTAAGAACACCTTTGGATCAGTACGCCAGGAGTTAAGAAGGCTGCGGAGGAGACTAGCAGAGCTCTGGGAGGATCCCCTTCGAGTTGGCCCAGGAATGGAGGAGAAAAAGGTACAAGAGGAACTGATTGAGTTATGCTATCGTGAGGAAATTATGATGAGGCAACGCTCTCGCATACAGTGGCTGGCTGAGGGCGATAGTAACACACAGTTTTTCCAGCGGAAGGCTAGTGGGAGGAGAGCCAAGAACAATATCTCCAAGCTGGAAAGGGGCGATGGATCGGTCAGTTCGGACCCTGGTGAGCTGGCAGATATGGCCACCGCTTTCTACTCAAATCTTTATACATCAGAAGGAACGATAGGTATGGAGGAGGTTCTGTCACACATTCCTCGGAAGGTTGGAGCGAATTTGAACGCTCGCCTCCATGCGGAATACACGAAAGAGGAAGTGAAAGAAGCACTTTTTCAGATGTTCCCGACAAAGGCACCGGGGCCTGATGGATTCCCCGCGCATTTCTTTCAGAGGCATTGGGAGTTGTGTGGTGATGAGGTGACAAGCATGACCATAAGAGTGCTTGCAGGAGAGGATTCCCCGGAGGAGATAAATAGTACGTTCATCGTGTTAATACCCAAGATATTGAGTCCAAAAAATCTGGGACAGTTTCGGCTGATAAGCCTATGTAATGTGATCTACAAGATCGCTTCTAAGGTTTTGGCAAATAGGCTGAAGCATATTCTTCCCGAGGTGATCTCTGAAGAGCAGTTGGCGTTCGTGCCTGGGCGTTTAATCACAGACAATTTCATTACAGCCTATGAATGTTTGCATTATATGAAGACCAGGAGGGTCAAGGGTAACCGATTTTGTGCACTCAAGCTAGATATGATGAAGGCTTATGACAGATTGGAGTGGAGTTACTTGAGAGCCATCATGTTGAAGCTGGGGATCAGTACTCGCTTTACCGACACAGTGATGCGTTGTGTTTCATCAGTAACTTTCTCGGTTTTATTTAACGGTGGACGTTTGGAGATTTTTAACCCGTCAAGGGGGCTATGTTAGGGAGACCCTATATCCCCCTACCTGTTTCTGTTGGCGGCCGAGGGTTTATCTTGCTTGCTTAAATCAGAAGGAATAAGAGGCGTGGCTGTTGCAGATTCGGCACCGGTGGTTAGTCATCTCCTTTTTGCCGATGACAGTTTGCTCTTTTTCGAGGCATCCACGGACTATGTAACACGGGTACGTGATCTCTTAAGGAGATATTGTGAGGCTTCGGGACAGAGGATAAATGTGAGTAAGTCTTCGATTTTCTTTAGTAAGGGAGTTGCAGAATCTCTTCGAAATGATGTAAAGGCTGTTCTGGAGGTTCAGAATGAGGCACTCTCAGAGAAGTATTTGGTCCTCCCAACCGATGTAGGAAGGGCAAAAAGAGGGCTGTTTTAGATACCTAAAGGATAGGATATGGAAGCATGTTCAAGGGTGGATGGCCAAATGCTTGTCCGCGGGGGGAAAGGAAGTTCTTATCAAATCCGTGGCACAAGCAATTCCGACGTACTCCATGGCTTGTTTCAAACTCCCACGAGGTCTATGTGAGCATATCAACGGATTAATCCGAAAGTTTTGGTGGGGAAGTAAGAAGGGAGAACGCAAAACAGCATGGGTGTCGTGGAAAACTATGACCTTGCCCAAATTTATGGGAGGTTTGGGGTTTAGGGATATTGAGCTTTTCAACCTAGCGCTCTTAGCTCGCCAAGCATGGAGAATAATACAAGAACCTGGGTCGTTGAGTGCCCGTGTGTTAAAAGCCAGATACTTTCCCAATTGTCATCTTTTAGACGCCACCCTGGGTACATCCCCATCACAGGTTTGGCGCTCGTTACTGGAAGGAAGAGATACCCTTTCGCTTGGCCTTATCAAGCGGATAGGAACGGGCGAAACCACGCATATATGGTCTGAAAGCTGGTTACCGAGGAATTATAAGCTGAGACCAATCTGTGCACGGTCTGATAACCCACCTCAGCAAGTATCGGAGTTGATAAATCCGACCACCAGAACTTGGGATAGACAAGTGTTGCAGGAACATTTTATTGCGCCTGATGTGGAAGTAATTCTGAACATACCAATAAGCACAAGAGTTCAGGAAGACTTTTATGCGTGGCATTATGAGAAGAGAGGGATTTTCTCTGTGAGTTCGGCGTACAAGATGCTTTGTGCTGTGAAGAAGCAACGAGAAGATTGGCTAGAGCATAGACCGAGCACATCTGACACACAAGCAACGAAGAAATCATGGTCGTCGCTCTGGAATGTCAAGATCCCATCAAAAGTCCGTATTTTTGTTTGGAGGCTGGCACATACATCGATCCCGACGGGCACGTTGAAGCATGAGAGGAAGATGGCAGGCTCGCCCGTGTGCTCTATATGCAATGATGCTCTTGATACGTGGCGACACTCCCTCATGAATTGCCGGATGGCGAGATGTGTTTGGGCGTTAGGGGATGAAGGAACTTTGGAGCATGTTATATCAAACCAAACAGACGATGCAAAGATGTGGATCTTCTGGTTGTTTGATACAATGAAGGAGGAAGAGCTGGCGCGTGTACTGATTACCATGTGGGCTATATGGTGGGCGCTGCGGCGTGCCATTCATGACAATCAATTCCAGAGTCCACTAACCACTATGGGTTTCATCAATAACTATCTGGAAGAGCTTCAGATTGCATCGAACAAGAAGTCAGTAACCAGCGCGCCCCAGGCGATGAAACAGCGGCAGCGAAGATGGATACCTACTACAGATGGTTCAGCTAAAATAAATGTGGATGGAGGCCTGTCAACTTTGGGAGAGAAAGGGTGGCAGCGGCTATATGCAGAGATGGTGCGGGTGTTTTCTTGGGTGCTTCAGCAGTGGTAATGGCTGGATTGAGGGACCCAACGACCTTGGAAGCCCTAGCCTGCAGTGAAGCACTCGCATTAGCTGAAGATCTGAACCTCCGTAACCTGACCATCGCGTCGGACTGCTATGAAGTGGTCAGAGACATCAAGAATGAAGCTTTCCCGTCCTATGTGGCGATTCTGAGAGAGATAAAGCACACTAGTCTTAATTTTGATTCTATTAGTTTTTGTTTTGAGTTTAGAGAGTCCAACTTTGAAGCTCACTCGTTAGCGAAGGGAGCCTCAACTCTGTCTGTTGGATGCCATGTGTGGCTGGGTGTTACGCCTGATATTGCTTGTATCCCAAACTTTATGAGCTTTGAATAAAATCCCAGTTACCCCTCAAGAAAATGTGTTAAAAAATAAGGGCCAGGCAAGGATTCGAACTGAAGACCTCTTACTTCATAGGTAACTTAATGCAACAACCAACTATCTATACCTACTAATAAAGCAAGGTGTGTTTCGCTAACTTTTTCATCTGTTCACCTATATTATATTTTTGAGATTGATATTCTATCCAAGGTGGTACTATTTTTATGGTCTGTCCTAGAAATTATACCAAAAACGTTTAGAAAAACCGCATGGGCCACGTTCGCAGCGCGCACTTAAGCCCGCTCCCGCGCCACAACATGTTGGGCCTCATCCTGCTCTCTGCGGCCCGTCTATGTCCCTGATTGACATCCCACTGATGTGTTAAAAAATAAGGGCCAGGCAAGGATTCGAACTGAAGACCTTTTACTTCGTAGGTAACTTAATGCAACAACCAACTATCTATACCTACTAATAAAGCAAGGTGCGTTTCGCTAATTTTTTTCATCCGTTCACCTATATTATATTTTTGAGATTTATATTCTATCCAAGGTGGTACTATTTTTATGGTCTGTCCTAAAAATTATAGAAAAAACGTTTAGAAAAACCGCATGGGCCACGTTCGCAGCGTGCACTTAAGCCTGCTCCCGCGCCACAACAGGTTGGGCCTCAGCCTGCTCTCTGCGGCCCGTCTATGTCCCTGATTGACATCCCACTGATGTGTTAAAAAATAAGGGCCAGGTAAGGTTTCGAACTGAAGACCTCTTACTTCATAGGTAATTTATATTGCTTCAACCAACTAAGACAACTAATTATTGTTGCTACAACTAGGTTGTACTATATTTCTATGATTTTAAACGGGATTGTGCCTGCGCTCTGGCTGCTGGGTGAGCTCCACCAGTGCACGTATATACATATAGCATCAATGTACAAAAAAATCCTACCACTAAAATAGTATGCCGTGATAAAAAAACAGTATGTATTGATGTAGTGTTGCACCGCTGGGCCTACTCAGCATAAAATCACCGCAAAAAAAGCATAAAATCGCCGCAATAATGGGCCTTCTTTTATGCGTAGGGAGTCACACAACCATATTTCATGTTAAATGGTCCCACCTCGCTTCTTTAGACCGTCTCTTTCCAGTTTATATACGTTTGCAGTTGAGTTTGAGTATCAACAAGATCGCTAAAATAGACAATCAGGATCGCTGATTAAAGGAATCATTGGCTGTCTTGGAGGGTGAATTAAAGGAATGATGGATAGAGGATTGTGCAATGGAAAGATATTCACGTAGATGCAAGAATGGATCGTGCACGGGCAGGATTTGTGGGCTGATGTGATGCAAGGCCCTTATGGGAAGGAATCGACTATGGAATTAATGGGATTAAAAATCTATATATCTACCACTTTCGTGAATTTTAAAAAAATCCAAGAGGATTGTGCAATGGAAAGATATTCACGTAGATGCAAGAATGGATCGTGCACGGGCAGGATTTGTGGGCTGATGTGATGCAAGGCCCTTATGGGAAGGAATCGACTATGGAATTAATGGGATTAAAAATCTATATATCTACCACTTTCGTGAATTTTAAAAAAATCCACCAATTTCTAAAAAATGGTCGTCTATTCTAGAATTTTTCGCCCATTCAAAAGAAAATGCTTTAAGACTGTTCGCAATATTTTTTTCATATTTATAAAAATGTTTGTAAATAGTTAAAAATGCTTCCAAATTTGTAAAAATGTTCACAAATGATCGAAGCTATGTAATTAAACAGTAATGCTTCTGAGTCTTTGTGACTATATACCCGCGTGGATTTTGAAGAATTAACTGCCGGGGTGGATCGGAATATTATAGTGTGTTTTTTAAATGTTTCTTGAAATTTAGAATAATTCTTTCTATTTTTTTTACAGCCGCGATATTTTTTTCGAAAATGTGAACACTGCTTCAATTTGTGAATAAACTTGAAAAAAGAAACATTTTCTTGCATTTGTGAACAAATTTTCAAAATCATGCGATGAGATGTGAATAAAATGTGGTCATTGCCAGTGAAGATTATGAAAAAAAGTTTCTCCGTTGCAACGCACAGGTCCTTTTGCTAATACACAATATGTCTGATTGCATGGTCATGTCCATGTCAAGACTCTGGACGTGTACGGCTACGAGGCGAAATGGTCTAGCTTACAACAGTGTCTTCTTCATTGAAAGTGGGGGCGACAGTACAGGATGACTCAAGTTTGGTGGTGCTATTCGGCACAAGGTCTCGAGCTCCGGAGTGAAAACTCAAGGTCTGACCTACATAGGTTGTATCTGGCAATGGTGATGCTATACATCATAGTCTTGTTGGAGGCATTGTTTGGAGCTTGCTCGAACTCTCCTTCAGGGTGAAAACCCAAGATCTAACCTTCATGGATAGATCTGGCGACGGCGACACTTGTGTGTCGTTAAGACATCGCTCTCGAAGCACTATTCTCAAAGTTTGGGTTCTGTCATCGACACTTAAGTTCGCTTCGATGGGACTTTTAAGGGTTATGTTCTTTTGTCTTTGTGTGTGTTGGTGTTGGTTGTGTGCATCCTAGTCGTGCAGAGGCCGGGCATGTGCTCATAGTGATTGTATTCTCTTAACACAACATTATAAGTCAACAAAATCCGCTCTTTATCGAAGAAAAAAAGCCTACGTCAGTTGAGAACATCATTTTTTTATCCAATGGCCAGAAGCCATATAGATTCTGCCCAGCTACTGATTCTTTCACGTGAAAATAAGTATGTGGTGTGAGAATCTTCGGCCTAGCTTATCAGAATACACTAAACCAAACATTTCTCTATCAAAACAGTTGAGAGAAGTAGCATGGTAAAGCAAACAAACAGCTTTTTTGTTTTATTTAATTTTAGAAAAGGAGTATTATCCATTCTCTGCATCAGAATGATGCATACACTACTAAAAAAAGGGCTATAGATGATATGACCATTAATGACGCACCAGATATATGGTGCACCACTACTATATAGTAATGGCGCACCATGAGTTGGTGCGCGCCATTAGTGTGGTAGACACTAATGGCGCATCAGACCCACGATGCGCCACTAGTAACAAAAAAAATTAATATATTTTTCCAAAAATACTAATGGCGCACCAGGAACAGTGCGCCATTACTAGTTTAACTAGTAATGGCGCACCTGCCACACCGTGCGTCACTACTATATTTTTTTTGCAAAACTACTAATGACGCACCTCAAGCCGACGACCCACCGCACCCTCCCCCGCTCCACCGCCACCGCCGACACCCCGCACCCTCCCCCGCTCTACCTGCCGCCGACGACCCCCCGCATCCTCCCCCGCTCCACCGTCACAAATGAATGCAACTAAAAATCCAAAAAAAAAAATATGATTATATTTTCAAATAACAAATTGGATGATATTTTCAAATAACAAATTTAATAAATGCAACAAAAAATAATTAAAAAAATTACTTATGGCGCACCGCTGGATGGTGCGCCATTGCTATGCCAAAAAAAAGTTACTTATGGTGCATCGCTGGGGTGCGCCATTGCTATCTAAAAAACTTACTTATGGCGCACTGCTAGGTGGTGCGCCATTGCTATACCTCCGCCGACTAAAATCTCGGCCCCAATCCCCGGCCGATCCCATCTCACATCTCTCAGCCCCTGCGTGCCGCTGCCCCGACGACCCACGATGCCGCCGCCCCTACGTGCGCCGCCGCCCCCGCGCCTCCCACCACTGCAGCTCCTCCGCCGCCCACCGGACAGCAAGCCGCCGCGACCCCCAACCATCCCGCCGCGGCCCCCAACCATCTCGCCGCCGACGACCGCACGGGGTGCAGGACGACGACCGCCACCGACCCGCAACCGTCCCGCCGCCGCCCGTAAGCCCCCTTCCTCCTCCGCCCGACGTCCACGTCTTCGTCCCTGACGACGCCCCCATCTTCTACGCCCGCAGGTACCCCATCCAACTCACCCCCGCCTCCATTTCCCACCTCTCCCTCTCTGCTCATAGTTCTTCTTTTCAAGTTCTTTCCTCATAGTTTTTTTCAAGTTCTTTCCTCATAGTTCTTCCAAATTTCAGCTACTCCAGCCGTTCCTCCGGTTGCCTCCCTCCTCTCCACACTCCAGACGGTCGACTCCCTCCGCTGCTGAACATGGTGTTGGTAATATGAACTCTCTCTTCTTCTCTCTGTTTACCAATTCTACTATTGTATACAAACATCTTTATGTGATATGTCAACTTGTGAAGTTTGTGAACTAGGAGAATTAGAAAGATTAGGGAAAGGAACTAGTTGATAAGAGGGATGCATGAGAAGCTAGCTACACTGCCATGAACTTTGTTTTTCCTTTTGACAAACACTCTTGTTAACATCAGGAATTAAAAATGCATCATAGAACAAGATATATAGATAGCTGAAACAAAGAGGTGTGCTTTGAAAGAAAAAAAATGTGCACCTGCAAGTGAGACTTGACATGTGCCAAGCTAGTAAACAAAATCTGTATATGTACATACTCTCATAAGGTTCTAAGAGATTTTATTATAAGCTTGATGTTCCTTGTCGTTGACTTATCACTGTTAAACAGAGACCTCTGAGCTGATACTCTGCATGTATGCACACAAACAATAATCCTATGAGGCTGGTCATCAACTCTGATCCAGAAGTTTTAAGTTTTAAGTTGGTGATAACAACACATATATTCCCTTCCAAAAAGAAAAAAGAAAGAAATGTATGCATCTGCTACTGTTTATAATTAGCCCCCTCCCTCCCTCCCTAACTAGAGTAATTAACAACACTAGCTAATAACAATACTAGCCAGCTTGCTAGCTTGATGAGTCATCACCAGTTTCTCAAATCTTGTTTCCTCTGATGATCAATGCATATGTTCAGAGATTAATATGCTAGCTTGATGAGTCATCACCAACCAATATGATGATCAAAGCTTGTCTGTAATTGCTTCTATGTCTGTATAATATGCTAGCTTGATTAACAATACATATGATGCAAATCAACCATTAGAGATTGTGGTTGGGATTTTATGGACTTTTCATTTTGGCTGTTACATGTTACTGTGCTGGCTGGCTGGCCAGCGTCTTCTCTGACTTGTTTGCCTTTCCCACTGCTCACATGTTACTGTCATATTTTCCAGCAAAGTCTTGGTCTGGCATTGCTGCTGAGGCACTTGATTTTTGTCCATATGAAAGCAGAGGACCACATGGTCTGTGGCCTTTTCATCCATATGAAAGTAGAGGCACATTGTGGTGCTAGTTTGCTGGGTTTTGTCTCAGACCATCGTGTCGCGATGATTTTGCAGGTACCCCGAGAGGCCCTTGAGTTTGCCGGAATGTCGATTAACTTCCGTTCCGGCAAATTCGGGTACTCCGTATGTCCTATTTTCAGCAAAGGTCATGCTGAAATTTTCCGTGAATTTTAGCATGACTTTGCTAAAAATAAGACATATGGGGTACTTGCGACTAATGCATGGGCCGGGGTATCTTAGTACTTAATTAAGTAGGATCAACTGCCTCTTGTGTTATACATATTCTATTTGGATGGCCCTGCTAACCCTTGTCCATAAATACTTGAGATGGATGTAGCAGGCTTAAAGAAAGAAATGTTTTTAGGCCAACTCCACTAGGCCTGGCTGAAAATGCACAAGTGTGCATGACTAACAATATTCTATTGTAAAGCTAAACAGGAAAGAGGAACCACTCATCCTAACCATTTGCTCTCAAAATTACCACTTCACTTCTTACTACTGAAAATCTTAGACCATCTCCATTCACCAATAGCTCAAACCAGTTCGAAGGGCGTGTTTTCACCACATTGTGGATTATCTTATTGGACCCAATGCAAGAGATGATGTAGTTTTGAATTATGAACGGAGGATATATGTCGTCATCGGACGACGGAAGTCTCCCGGGGGAGCGCGGCTGGTGCCACGACGACCGAGGTCTGTGCGACATGCCTCACCTGGACAATGATTGGCGCTTCAGCATTAAGCTCGAGGAGACCTTCGAAGTTGAAACGGTACACAACGACGACAAGTGTTATTTTCATAATTAAGCATGACTTCAACTATTTCAACGTGTAATTTTCATCTTTTACAATTCGAGTATAGCTTATCCCATGCCATGCAAGACGCTATGTCTTGGAGAGGATGGATTTTGAAGACCATGAAATTTCTGAAACAAAGAAAATTCACCTAAGGACTCATCACGATGTGGATTTTGAAGTAAATCTGTATAATTCTGGGAGCGTAACCCATTTTGGTTGCAAAAATTGGGAAGCATTTTGCAAGATGTATGGTTTTGATAAGGGTATGCTTGTCACCATGGATCTTGGTGATCCTAAAATCGAGCAAGACAATATGGATATTTGGGTCCTTGTTGATACGCCTCCAATTCTACCGCTATGTGAGTTTCTCAAACATAGTTATTAGCTAATTTATATTGTTTATTTCAAAATAGTTGACAGCTTATTTTCATTGACAACTTATTTTTATTGTTCCAAGAATGTGCGGGAGATGGTAGACAAAACCCACTACACCTATGGCTCCGAATTATCAACTTACCAGGAGAAAAATCATCTGGTCGGATTTTGTACTGACATTGATAATTACAATATCTACAATCAAACTCCTCAACATTATGGTCAATACGTGCCACTAGTGCATGTGTTTAACTACGGTAACTACCATGGAGATACCCTGGTAAGATTTTTTAGTATTACAACATCCGTGCATCTTTTGCATACTTCTAAAACTAGTACATCATTGCTAACTATGAAGTTATTATTATGTTTTTCAACAGATAATCCCAGAGAATTGTGTGACTCATTTGATGTATCAGAAAAGTAGTCTTAATGTTTTGAACATACAGCCATGTCATCCTACGAATCTCAACTGTCCATACGAGATTTCTAAAAGAAGTGGAGACATGAAAATCAAAGGATGGAAAAAAATGTATGGACAGTCGTAAGGAGGTTCTTGGAAGCAAAAGGAAGCGAAGCGCAAGAATTGGAGACAGGATGATCTCCATTCTCCATAATGGAGAGTCAGGGTCTATATTGTTTTATGATATTTTACCTTAAATAGGGTATTTAGGTCCTGCCTAATACTGATGATCATGTGCTAAGAACAATTAAGTAGGGTTGGTTCGATGACTATCAAGATGATGATCGTATGACTTGTTATTAATAACGAGTAGAAGTTGTATGATGATGATTAGTAGGACTTGTTAGTATTAGTATTACTTCCGAAAAACTCACTACTCGCGGTCTCGAGACTTGTAATGTTCTATCTTTGTTCGGTCTTTTGAATTTGGAGACTAATATGATGAATTCTATTCGGAGACTAATCTTCTATTGTATTCGATGAATCGGTGTTGTCTATATTCTGTCCAATAATATATTTTGTAACCTGTGAAAATATCAGAAAAGAAAAAAAATCCCTAATATTCATACTAGTGGCATACCACCACATAGTGCGCCATTAGTAAGCCAGAGCACACTAATGGCGCATCATCCACCAATGCGCCATTATTATGCCAAAGCACATGAGTAAATATGCCCCCCTGAGAGGCATACTAATGGCGCATCGTGGGCTATACTAATGGCGCACTGCATGGTGCGCCATTAGTATACCAGATACTATTGGCGCACCATATTAGTAAAAAAATACTAATGGCGTGATACTAGTGGCGCACCTGTAGTGCACCATTAGTAGGCAAAAGATGTGCACCACTAGTAGGCCTTTTTCTAATAGTGATACAACCCCCTTTATTAAGCAAAGTGGCCAAACAGTCCGTGATCCATAACAAGCTCGCTTAGAGCTGGAAAAAATAAAGTATAATACGTCACAACCAGTGAAAATAGAACGAGATGACTAAACACCTATCATATTACTGGACTGTCACCCAAACCGGATGTGGATATTCTGAGCTACCATCTCCCATCGGGCAGACCCAGTAACCAAAGGCTCCTTGGCTTCCACAGGAGTGAGGAACGACCACATACGGATCCAAGCAGTCACTACTAGGGAAAAGCCTATACACAAAATCTTACTAGCAGCGCGCTTTAAAATAAGGCGTTGCTGCTAACTAGCAGTAGCGCGCGTGCACAAAAATCGCTGTTGAAATAATTGTATCAGTAGCACGCCCGCTCTAAGACGCGCTACTACTATAATTGCCACGACGCCGCCGCGAGGCTAGTTCTAGCAGCAGCGTGTTAATATGAAGAGCGCTACTGTTACGGATCATAGCAGTAGTGCATTTACACAATAACCGCTACTGCTAAGTTTACTACAAAAATTTAGTCCCATCTCGCTCCGTGAAGAGAGTTTGTACCATCTTAAATATGTTATTTCTCAAACTTTCACAAGCACTTGGTCTTCATTGAACTCTATGTGTAGAATTTGTGGCCGCAATATGAGTCTTCACCAGTTCCTAAACTGGTGATGACTCATATTGACAAATCAGATTATACACAAAAAGATCATTGATGATCAATGTATTTTGATGTCTATTTTTACATGCTGACACATAGCAGTAGCGCATTCTTTGTGAAAGACGCTACTGCTAGGTCGTTTTGAAGTAGCGCCTTTTGCTATAGCGCGCTACTACTAAGCCATTCTATCTCCCCCCCCCCCCGACCAGTCTCCTCTATCCGATCCACTCACACTCACAGTCACTTGATCTCCCCCTCAACCCCCCACGCCGGTCCTCCCTCGTCACCCCTCCTTCGATCTGCGCCGCCGTCACCTCCTCCTCCTCGTTGGACTGGGTATCGGCCTCCTCCTCCGTCCTCCCTCCAGTCGCCGCTGGCCGGCCCCTCCTCGCACCGCCTTCCTTCTCCGTCCTCCCTCCACTCGCCGCCGGCCAGCCCCTCCTTGCTCCGTCTTCCTCCTCCGTCCTACTCTCTTCTCCCTCCTGGAGTCACCCCTCCTTCTCCCTCCTCCCTCCTCCAACCACAACCCCTCCTCCCTGCTACATTTTGATTTAGTAGGCTAGTTGCTTTAGTTGATTTAGAACATTTTGATTTAGTTGATTTAGTATGCTAGTTGATTTAGTAGGCTAGTTGATATAGTATGCACCATTTTATTGTTATTTTTTCTGTACATGGATAGGTAGATGCTTTTGTTTTTTTGTAATAAGTTATTTTTTGGGAAAATGTAGGTGCCAATTTAGTTAAATTTGCCACTTATTTTTTAATCAATTATCTTAGGCAATAGGGGCCACATTAGATGAAATGTCTTGGTAGGTGGTACCCTTATTTGGTAGATATTTGTGAAAAGTTTTTCCGGCAATAGGTACCACCGAAATGCTTTGGTAGGTGGTACCTTGTCATCTAATATGTTACTAGATCTTAGGATTATAATTGTCCATAAAATTGCTTCTCACAGAAGAACCAAAAATATCACATGCTACTGTTTTTCTTTCCTATGAAGTGAATCGTTAATCCTTTGCTCATATTGCTTTAGGAAAATGGAGCCACCACCACCACTATGTCGACTGTGCAAGTTAAGGTGCGTCAGCAGCCTTGCAACTGGCAAGTTGTTCGGCATCTACTTCCAACCGAGTTTTCGTCATGCGACGGTAAGAAATTAGATGAAATGTAAAAACTATTTTATTTTTAGTGTTGGCATTACTGCATTGTGTCATTTTGCTTTTTTTACACAGATCGTCCCATGCAATGTGAGGTTGAAATTCAACAAGCTGACAAGAGACACTGTGACATTTGAGGCTCCTGGGGGGGCCGTACACTATGGCTGTCGAGAAAGGACGCAATATGTCGCAGATTGGAGGAGATGGATGGGCCCGTTTCCTTGCCCGCATGCGTCCTACTGGTTGTGAGTTGATCAGCTTCTCCTTCAGAGCAGAAAGACCCAAGCTGGCTGTCATTTATCTCAACCTGGTGGAAGATGATGAAGATGACGAAGATGATGAAGATAATGAGGAACCACTCGATTAAGATGACGAGAACCCACTTCATGAAGCCATCGTAGCTCAAAGAATGAGGCTGAGCGAGGAGGAGGTGTGCAACCTATGGGACATAATTCTGCCACGTGATGACTTTGTCGGGGTGCCATTCGTGACCCGCGTGACAAGTACCATGGTCGATCGGCATGAAATGGTATGTTATACATACTGACTATAGTAATTTGATGATATATATATATATATATATATATATATATATATATATATATACTTTATTGTTATACTTACAAATGCAAATTATCCGATGATATGCTTAGTGAATCGGATGATATGCTCAGTGTAGAGTCCAATGATATGCTTTGTGGAATCTAGTCGATGACATGCTTTAGTGTAGAGTCTGATCACATGCTTATTAGTGTAGAATCCAAGAAACTATTAATAGTGTAGATAATCCATATATACTTATTAGTAGAATTCATGATTAGTTAGTACAGATGCGTAGTACTGTGTCTTTTGATAGTGTAGAAATCTATACTTAATAGAAATATATTTGCAAGAGATCTGTGAGTTATGGTATCGAGCCTGATGAAGAAGGCTCAGCTGGACTACGCCTTACCGCAAGGGGCTCCTTCACCACCTATACTTACCGCATGGACACAGACGGTCGCACACACTTAAACTTGGTTGGGTGGAAGAGATTCCTGGTTGGCAAGAATCTTCGTGTTGAACAGGCCATCCTAATTACTATCAGGAATACCCACCGCCTAGGCTTGAGGATGATGATCGTCGTCGATATCATCTAAAACTACATATGTGTGTGTGGCTATATCAGCTAGAACTACATATGATGATCGTCGTCGATATCATATAGAACTACATATGATGATCGTCGTCGATATCATCTAGGACTACATATGATGATCGTCGTCGATATCACCTTGTACTGCTTGAGGATGCATGTTGAGTATATATGAAATTGTTATCTAGTACTCCCTCCGTTCCAAATTACTCGTCGTGGTTTTAGTTCAAATTTGAACTAAAACCACGACGAGTAATTTGGAACCGAGGGAGTACTACCTAGTACCTATAATGCTTTATAAAATTGATATCTAGTAGTACCTAGTATCTGGAAATTGCTGTGTATTGAAGCTGAAACGGGGTAGGAAGCCGGGGGAAAATGATGAAAGATATAGCAGTAGCGCGGGGCCATGAAATCGCTACAGCTAATTAATAGTAGTGCGTTCCGGAAACGCGATGCTGATATAGTCCATAGTAGTAGCGCGGGTACAAACCATGCTACTACTAACAGTTAGTTGTAGCGCCGTATTGGTAGCGCGGCTGTCCGTGCTGCTGGTAGCCTCAAAACCCGCGCTACTACTAGGGTTTTCCCTAGTAGTGAGTGGCCCTGTAGATAACCTGCAAAAAAATTATACAAGTTTGTCTGTTAAAAATCATGTCATTTTTACAGTTGGATATAGCTCAAAGTAATGCACGTACTCCTATCAAAATATGTCTTGCAATATTTCTCTCGACTCCATTTAACCACATCCCAAATAACGTGTGAATATTATAGGCTATATGAACTAGGCATCATAATAATTTGGCCAACAGGCAATCGAGAAAAAGGCGTTTGATGGTTTCATCGTGATTACAAAAGGTACATATTTGACTACCCTCTCAATTACATTTTGCCAAGTTATCCTTACCAAACGAACAGCTTCCATCCACTTTCTATTCCAGGGCATAATAGGCAGGTTTCATTCTACTCCACATCAACAAATCATTTTTCCTTTTCCCTCAACCAAGGCATGACCGCTGCCACCTCCTACATATGTCCTTTCTAAAGATATTCAGCTCTTCCGGCCCACGAGGCCGGTGGTCCCACCCTCTTCGTGTGCTACTTTGGTGGCGATAGGTGGGGACACGATGTGTCACGTGTTCTATTTATTCATTGATGGGTTGGCTGTATCAGAATATTCACTTTGATGTATAGGCCGGAACAAAACAAAAAGTCACTTTGGAACCCAGGTGCATTGGAGCCCTATTTTTTGAACTGTGCCAAAATGCTATTTTGAAGTTTTAAAAAATTCTGGAAACAAATCAATATGTTCATATGAATCTATATTACACATGTGCAAAGTTTGATGCTGAAATAAGTAACCATGCGAGTTACACAAAAATGACAAAATCATGATTTTGGAAAGATGAACAGTGCATGCCTTATTCACTATTTGGAAATCACCATTTTGTCATTTTTGTGTAGGTTGCATATTTACTTATTTCATCACCAAACTTTACACATGTGTAATAGACATCCATATGATCATGTAGAATTTTTCTCAGAATTTTTTGAAACCTTAAATGTGATTTTCAAAGTATTTAAAATAAGGTCCTCCAATACACCCGGGTTCCAAAAATCCACTCTCGGGACAAAATCTCTATTACTTTTGTGAGCCAATACTGGACCTCATATCTTGTATTCTACTTTCGTTAGATAATATGGCTGCATGCATCACTTTGATGTATAGGCCGGGGACTATCCTCCTTTTCAAAAAAAAAACTTGAACATGACATGGACAAAGCCAAAAAAGGAATGGCCGGCAATTTTTTTCCTTGATTGGGGATTGATTGATGGTTAGGTAGATATTTTTCACAACAAAATTCATTGCTCAAATCTAACACCAGAATCACTATAAGAATGTGGTTTGTCACAATGGTTTCCAATAACAAATTGGACTTCATTACGTGATGCACAAACTAGATCGAACTATTATGAAGGCTAACTACAGAAACAACACTGGAAATGTATCTAAGATTTAAAAAAGCAACACTACGTGAATACACTACTAAGGGCCTCTTTGCTTCACAAGAGTCTACAAACTTGAGAATAGGAAAAAACATAGGATTGGAATGTCAAGCTTGTCTCAATCCTACAAGATTTTGATTTGTTTGATCGCGTCACCAAAAAAAACAAAGGATTCCTTCAAAGTGATTTGAGTGGATAATAAAATTCCTATGAAACGTTGTACAAAGTAATCCTTAGAAAAAAAATTATGGGATTCAATCATATGAATACAAACTAATATAGAAAAAATTCCCAAGGATTCTAAACCTCCAAAATTTCGAGAAAATCCCCAAGGAAAACTTTATCCTTAGAAAAAATTCCCAAGGAAAACTAGGCATAAGTAACAAGCAAGACTTCTCCAAGATAAGCATTAGAATGCTCCCTCCAAAGAGGAAATACCCAAACTGAGAGAAAAGAGTTTGAGTTACATAATTAAACCCTCCAACACAAGTGTTGCCAAGGAGCGATGGTTTCAGCAGATTTGACGACATACCACTTGTTGACATCTAATACACTCTAGAATTCTCTACCTTTATCTGGTTATTGGTTATTTTAATGCATTGTGTCAAAATTGTTGAAATTTATGGATCCTATGGACAAGGATAAATATAAACACACCCCAATATGTTAAGAAGCATATAATAATTTGTGGAATATTGTGATAGATATGGTTTGTTAATATTTAGGGTGAAATCTATTTAATAAAGTTTTTTTAGAAATCGCATGACATAGTTGATAGCCAAAACATATTTTTACAAAAAATGTAGTATCCACTAGTATCATATTACCGTAATTATAAATATTATAATTGTGTGAAAAACATATAACCTCAACATACATGGATGTGATTGCATTAATGATCCCTTAGCTATGCCTCAAAAAGATAATATACATAAAAAAACATTAGTAAAAATATATTTCTTTAGTGACAAGATGACTAACGACCAAGTAAAAATGTTGAGTATAAAACAATTAACAATAAGTTAAGAACGATGAAGTTAAAGTCAATAAATCAACTATTTATATCAAAAAATATTTTTACTTGTTTGTGTTATAAGTATATAGTCTTCACTTTCGATAAACCAAAAGTATCAGCGACAACTGTTGAACTTGTCACTACAATAGTAGATTCACTACAAGGATACCCCCTATAGAGCAACATATATCCTACAATGTTTTGACTACACGTTGCAAAATTCGGGTTAGATACGGATATAAAGTATTCTAGCGTATGCGTTGTTGCTACAGAAGTAAAGCCCAATGCACTAACACAGCCTTTTGTCTAGCCCAGCCCAAGTTGGCTTTCACGATTAATCTTAGGTCGGTCCCTTTCCCCCAGCCTCCCCTATTCCTCTCAAGCCCTTCCACACCGGCCGCCGCCACTCCTTTGCGCGCCGTCCCTCGTAACCACCCCCGCGGCCCTGCATCCCGGCGCGCGCCCGCGTCACCGCTCCCCTGCGACCAGCGGCGGATCCAAGGTACAGCCATGAACAATTACACACAACCGCATCCCTCATTCCACATCTGTAAACCCTCGGGGTACCAATGCATCATCCACATCTGTAGACTCGTTCGTCCTTCTCGGGTGCTCCTCCTCCTAATCGTTCTCCACTATTCAGGTGTCAACCATGTAAAACAATCCAGGCAGCCTCTTGCTGGTCCCTTCTCTGCATTCTTTTAATCTCATTGCTCCAACGACGCCGCAAGCCATCTTGGCTGAGGAGGACGTCCTTCCAATCTCACATTCCATGCCCGACCAGACTGCAATCCAGTGTAGCGGGGAAGGCGTACATCAAAGGCAGTTTGTAGCTGAATGGGCAGCCGCTATTGTTGGTGAAGTTGCCGAGAATAGAAATTATTGCAGACTGGTCGCAGGTATGCAAGGAGCAGGAAGAGAGTAGCTTTTTGCTTTTGAGGATTTTTATGTTGTGTTGTGCTACTGAAATCTGAGACATACATCCTAGAGTTTTGTTTTAGGAGATACTGATGATGTGCTTTGTTTAGTTTCAGACCTCTACTTGGTATATAATGAGAAAGTACAGCCTAGAGTTTGTAATGTGGGATGCTGATGATGCGCGTTCTTTAGTTTCAAACATCTGAAGATACATATTAACTGGATGGCTAAAATTTGTAGGTGCTATACAAGCAACTAGGCGATTCAATTCACCTAAGGCGTGGACGTAGTTCTGCACAGCGAACTCAAGCACCACTTCTAGTTTTGTTGGAAAGTGGATAAGTCCTTTTGGAGCATTACACGATTTGTTCAGTCCACTTCTCTATGTTCCTTACATGCCAAAGGTACGGGTTTGCTTACTTGGATCTGTTCTTTCAAATTTATGCTCACCCAGTGATCCACATCTTAAAAGCACAAACTACTATGTTCAGATGGAATTTCTGGATAGTGTTGTTGAAGACCTGGAGGTATATGCATC
Organism: Triticum timopheevii; assembly: GCA_963921465.1. Taxonomy (NCBI): domain Eukaryota; kingdom Viridiplantae; phylum Streptophyta; class Magnoliopsida; order Poales; family Poaceae; genus Triticum; species Triticum timopheevii. The sequence goes on from OY997267.1 coordinate 740,300,379, forward strand.
AGGAGGTCAAGGTGGCACTGTAGTAGTATTTATTTGAAAATACACGCGAGATCAAAAAATGATGCTAAGTTCCTCTTTCCTCATATTTTTTCTGCTTGGTTTGTTTTAATGTCGTCCTTTTGTTAAATAGATGTACTAAATAATTAAGAACATATTTGTTGCTTATTTTTAAAAGTTCATGCATCTGGTGTATGGAGCTAGAACTTGCTTAGGAAGAGCTGTTATGTAATTAAGATCTGATTTTTGTAATTCGTTGACTGAATCCATGATACTAAATTGTATGTTGTCATATATATGTTATACATACACTGATACACATGTAGTTACTAGGCACACATTGTGAGCAGATAAGTTCGGTCTCTATTAATCTTGTTAAGCACAAAATATGGCCTTGCATACATGTATCTCCATTCTCATATAATGGAATATATACTAAAGGAAAGACTCATGCTGTATGCTTCTGATTCATGTTAAAAGCGTGTACCCTCTTAACCGCTATGCTTCCTTTTCACATAATAGGAAAAGGTCTGTAGCAAAAAAAGGAAGCTCACTGAGCACATCATTACAAATTACCTGGCGAAAGGCCAGGCGATGAAGAGGATAATCAAGTTGAGAGCCCCAAACGTAGACGTATAATGGCTGAATATGCTTCTCATCATCACTTTAGCTGCATCCCGTGTCTCCAGGTGTGTAGGTATTGGATCATATAGTTCTATTTTATACACGTACGTACTGGACTGCAGATTTGATTTCTAGGACAATTTCTTATCACTTGCATTATATAGTGTACATATGCATGGTTGTTTGCCTCGCATTATATAGTGTAAAAATGATATAGACCAGAAGGAAAAACCCGTCACTTCTTTTGTGTTATCTAAAAGGAAAACCAGTCATCTCTTTTGTGTTATCTGTAGAGCATTTCATTGGATTTGTTGTATATCACCAAAACAAAATAAATGCCCTCCTTTTATGTGTTACAGGAGCCAAAACACATCTTTCTACAGAAACATAGATATATGGTCCCTTCTAAATATTCCTTGGAATATTTTATTTGGAGTTTCCAGATTTATCGTCCCATAGTGTATCTTTTTTTCTTCTGAATCCATGACATAAAATGACCAGTTGTGAGATTTTTAAAATGTATTACACGTTCTCTAATTACTATTATATTACCATAGAAAGTTATTTGATTTTTTAATAATGTTATGTTTCCAATATGTTGGTGTTTGATCGATGTACAAACAGAATTTTGACGTGTAGTTTCAGCAGCCTTACTTAGGACTATTCTCCTTTCATTTTCCATATGGAGGGACTATAATAGCATTTATGAAGCTCTTGTAATTCCTTTACGAGTTCTTTCAATTTGATCCCATGATGACTTTGATTTTTTCTAACAGGCAGGAACTAAAGTACTCTTGAAGAGCCTGAAAATTAAAACAGAGACGTAGCTCTTCCTATAGTTGTAAGTTGTGAACCTAAATTTAAACTTGATGGTGCTGAACTTTCAAATGAAATCTCGGCATTGTATGTCGATATGGATCTTGCGAAAACTTAAGATTTGGTGCGAAGTCACAAAAACTGCTACTCTTGGTAATGCAGAAAAAACAAAGATTGCATGGCCTTCAACCTTTGTATGTGACTAACATCCTTCATTATCACTACATTAATCATGTCAATGCATTGTGTATTAATAGTTCATTTTTTTTGTTCGTAGATTCAAAAGATAAATGGATGATTATATGGGTGTGTGGCAAGTATACTGATGGTGGTGATGATGATGATGATGATGATGATGATGTCCCCGTTGATGATGATGATGTTGGATGCTTTCAATTTTAGTTTAGTTGTCGGGATGATGTTCCTCGGTTAAGTTTTAATTAAGTTGCGGGGATGTTGATGGACGCTTTTGGTTTGAGTTTTGTTCTCAAGAAAATATTTAGATTATGCGTCACATTTGGATGATGTTCCTTGTGTAATATCCGCTGTTGTAATCCAACAATTTTATCTAATATATGATTCTTCCTCGTGTGAGTATATTCTCTTGCTTTTTATTCACTTGAAATATATAATTATCACCATTACATCTGGCAATATATATAAATTAATATTATTCACATTATATATGTACCAAGACTTGAAGCGTTTTTCTAAGCAATGGGATTTTGATTCTGTACGTTAAGCACGAACATATAATAGTGTTGCACGAATCAGTCTTATGTGTTGAATTCTTGCAACGGTCCTTTTTACCAACGGTAGTATAAGCGTTGTAATATGCGCTAGCAACACTGGATAAGGCTACGCATCCCAAACCGTTGGTAAAGACACTAACAACGCATATATGGACTTTTAGATACGGAAACAAGCGTTGCTATAGGGGAGTTCCTGTTGTAGTGATTGACACACAGAGCTTTAAATGTCAGTGGTAGCAAATGCGGAAGAGACAATAGTGAACGAAATGGACGTGATAGGTTCAAAATCCAAACCTCGGATGTTATTGATATATAGATGGTAAGCGTGTCATTCCTTAATCAAACTTGATTTTTTGTTGCATCTAAAATTCATTCGCATTTAACTTAGCACTTATGCCAAAAAACCTTAATCGCTTAAATTTTGTTTTTTTATAAAGTCACTGCGCATAGATCCTAGAAAACAAAGGTGACAAGAACAACCACCAACAGACCCTAGAAATAATAAAATTAGCGATAATCCCCGGGGATCCCTGTACACCACATCTCGGTATCATGTCGGTGTCCGCGGTTATTGCCAAAGCCCCGTACGGAGGGAACTAAAGTACCAACATGTCTCATCTGGATCAGTCAACCATCATAGTAGAAAAAATGCATTGCGAGCCGATTAAGCGGCTTGCCATGAATGGCTAGACCGAGTCCTTGTGGATCATCGGCCAGGACCTTACACATGTCTTTCGAACCGATCCGTCGACTCCATTCAACTTGGTTGAAGAAGAGGAGCAGGCCCACCTGCCCATAGCCAAACACCATGCCCTGAATCCACTGCCCTTTCGAGAATGTTGTCACTGCCCCCGATACAGAGACAACTGCTATCCAAATAGCCCATTTACAAATCCATCCGGCCTCCCACGGGCAATGGAGGAAATGTCCCTAGGAAAAATACGAAGCTAGAGGAAAAAATCCCACGCGATTTATCGCCAAACCAATAGACCGAGGGGCCTAGATCCATCACCATGATGGAGCGGCAGTATAAACCTCCCACAAACTCTTCATCGTTGTCACTAAGAAAGCGATGAGGTGGAGCTAGAGTTCGAGAAAACTTAATCCAATGCTACCGCCCTTGCCACGAATGCGCCCTTGCTAGAAGTATAAGCTTTAAACCTATCTATATGCCAGTACCGAAGGACCAAGGTTCCCCAACCTCCCGCGGCCTGTTCAGCAAGCCGAGGACTTGGTCACCGGCAGACAACGGCAAATGTTGGGGAATTGTGTTTCCTCTCACTTCTTGTTCTTGAGAGCAACGTGACAAGGGAGAGAAAATCCGCCTTATCATAACTTTGTTGCCCCGACAGGTTGAGTTTGTCAGTTCCAGTCAGCCGTCAAAATAACAGGGCGACCTTCTCTACCTTCTCTGTGTTCACCCGCACACGGGTACGATGGCGAGCATGTGTTGGTAATGCACAACCCAGCGACACTCATGCTCGACAACGACAACAAGCCAAGATCAACACCACCTCTGCTCTCGGGCGTTCAAACCGGGCAAACATTGATGTTAGATATCTTTTGACATCAAGGAAAGATCCCACAATCTATGCCCAGAAATTCAACAAAGAAAACATAGCAGATCTGCACATATTTGGAAATGACACCATTTAGTAATGACATTAGTTAACACTAAAACGAAACTACTCCCTCCATATCAAAATATAAATCGTTTCTTTTAGGCTAGTTTAGCCTACGAAAACGTCTTATATTTTGGTACGTCGGTAGTAGTTGGCAAGCCCAGCTTGCCAGCATATATGAATTAACATGAATGCTGCAGCTCAGATTTGACTAGAAAATAGATCAAATGTGATTTTTTTACAATGGTAACAAAATGGATCTTCTTACATATGATGCACAAAGCAGATCCAAGTATAAAGCTAACTACCGAAAGAACTCATGAAATAGGTCTGACATGAAAAAAAGGACACTATGAGAATATACTCTACTGATCCTTGTCCAGGCAAGCTATTGAAGGAAATATGCCCCAGAGGCAATAATAAAGTTATTATTTATTTCCTTATATCATGATAAATGTTTATTATTCATGCTAGAATTGTATTAACCGGAAACATGATACATGTGTGAATACATAGACAAACAAAGTGTCACTAGTATGCCTCTACTTGACTAGCTCGCTGATCAAAGATGGTTATGTTTCCTAGCCATAGACAAAGAGTTGTCATTTGATTAACGGGATCACATCATTAGGAGAATGATGTGATAGACTTGACCCATTCCGTTAGCATAGCACTTGATCGTTTAGTTTATTGCTATTGCTTTCTTCATGACTTATACATGTTCCTATGACTATGAGATTATGCAACTCCCGTTTACCGGAGGAACACTTTGTGTGCTACCAAACGTCACAACGTAACTGGGTGAATAAAGGTGCTCTACAGGTGTATTCGAAGGTACTTGTTGGGTTGGCGTATTTCGAGATTAGGATTTGTTACTCTGATTGTTGGAGAGGTATCTCTGGGCCCACTCGGTAATGCACATCACTATAAGCCTTGCAAGAATTGCAACTAATGAGTTAGTTGCGGGATGATGTATTACGGAACGAGTAAAGAGACATGCCGGTAACGAGATTGAACTAGGTATTGAGATACCAATGATCGAATCTCGGGCAAGTAACATACCGATGACAAAGGGAACAACGTATGTTGTTATGCAGTTTGACCGATAAAGATCTTCATAGAATATGTAGGAGCCAATATGAACATCCAGGTTCCGCTATTGGTTATTGACCGGAGACGTGTCTCGGTCATGTCTACATAGTTCTTGAACCCGTAGGGTCTGCACGCTTAAAGTTCGACGACGGTTATATTATGAGTTTATGTGTTTTGATGTACCGAAGGAGTTCAGAGTCCCGTATGAGATCGGGGACATGACGAGGAGTCTCGAAATGGTCGAAACGTAAAGATCAATATATTGGACGACTATATTCGGACATCGGAAAGGTTCCGAGTGATTCGGGTATTTTCGGGAGTACCGGGGAGTTACGGGAATTCGTATTGGGCCTTAATGGTCCATACGGGAAAGGAGAGAAAGGCCTCAAAGGGTGGCCGCACCCCTCCCCATGGGCTGGTCCGAATTGGACTAGGGAGGGGGGGGGGGGCGCACCTTCCTTCCTTCTCCTTTTCCCTTCCCTTCCCTTCCCTCCTACTCCTACTACTTGGAAGGGCTCCTAGTTCTACTAGGAAAGGGGGAATCCTACTCCAGGTGGGAGTAGGACTCTCCTAGGGCGCTCCATAGAGAGGGCCGGCCCTCCCCCTCCTCCACTCCTTTATATATGGGGGCAGGGGGCACCCCAAAGACACAACAATTGATCTGTTGATCTCTTAGCCGTGTGCGGTGCCCCTCTCCACCATAATTCACCTCGATCATATCGTAGCGGTGCTTAGGTGAAGCCCCACGTCGGTAGAACATCATCATCGTCACCACGCCGTCGTGTTGATAAAACTCTCCCTCAACACTCGGCTGAACCGGAGTTCGAGGGACGTCATCGAGTTGAACATGTGCAGAACTCAGAGGTGCCGTGCGTTCGGTGCTTGATCGGTCGGATCATGAAGATGTACGACTACATCAACCGCGTTGTGCTAACGCTTCCGCTTTCGGTCTACGAGGGTACGTGGACAACACTCTCCCCTCTCGTTGCTATGCATCACCATGATCTTGCGTGTGCGTAGGAAATTTTTGAAATTACTACGTTCCCCAACAGTGGCATCCGAGCCAGGTTTTATGCGTTGATGTAATATGCACGAGTAGAACACAAATGAGTTGTGGGCGATATAAGTCATACTGCTTACCAGCATGTCACACTTTGGTTCGGCGGTATTGTTGGATGAAGCGGCCCGGACCGACATTATGCGTACGCTTACGCGAGACTAGTTTTACCGCCGTGCTATGCACACAAGTGACTAGCGGGTGTGAGTTTCTGCAACTTTAGTTGAACCGAGTGTGGCTACGCCCGGTCCTTGCGAAGGTTAAAACAACACCAACTTGACAAACTATCATTGTGGTTTTGATGCGTAGGTAAGAACGGTTCTTGCTAAGCCCGTAGCAGCCACGTAAAACTTGCAAAAACAAAGTAGAGGACGTCTAACTTGTTTTTCCAGGGCATGTTGTGATATGATATAGTCAAGACGTGATGAGATATAAGTTGTTGTATGATATGATCATGTTTTATTGAAGTTATCGGCAACTGGCAAAAGCCTTATGGTTGTCTCTCTATTGCACAAGATGCAAGCGCCAAATAATTGCTTTACTTTATCGCTATGCGATAGCAATAGTTGCAAGAGCAATAGTTGGCGAGACGACCATGCGACGACACATTGATATAGATTAAGATGATGGAGATCATGGTGTCATGCCGGTGATGATGGAGATCATGACGATTCTTTGGAGATGGAGATCAAAGGCACAAGATGATGATGGTCATATCATGTCACATATTATGATTGCATGTGAAGTTTATCTTTTATACATCTTATTTTTCTTAGTTCGGCAGTAGCATTATAATATGATCTCTCACTAAATTTCAAGATAAAAGTGTTCCCTGAGTATGCACTATTGCCAAAGTTCGTCGTGCCCAGACACCACGTGACGATCGGGTGTGATAAGCTCTACGTCCATCTACAACGGGTGCAAGCCAATTTTGCACACGCAGAATACTCAGGTTAAACTTGACGAGCCTAGAATATGCAGATATGGCCTTGGAACACTAAGACCGAAAGGTCGAGCGTGAATCATATAGTAGATATGATCAACATAGTGATGTTCACCATTGAAAACTACTCCATTTCACATGATGATCGGTTATGGTTTAGTTGATTTGGATCACGTGATCACTTAGATGATTAGAGGGATGTCTATCTAAGTGGGAGTTCTTAAGTAATATGATTAATTGAACTTTAATTTATCATGAACTTAGTCCTGGTAGTATTAGCATATCTATGTTGTAGATCAATAGCTCGCGATGTTGCTCCCCATTTAATTTTTATATGTTCCTAGAGAAAACTAAGTTGAAAAATGTTAGTAGCAATGATGCGGATTGGATCCTTGATCTGAGGATTATCCTCATTGTTGCACAGAAGAATTATGTCCTTGATGCACCGCTAGGTGACAGACCTATTACAAGAGCAGATGCAGACATTCTGAATGTTTTGCTAGCTCAATATGATGACTACTTGATAGTTTAGTGCACCATGCTTAACGGCTTAGAATCGGGACTTCAAAGACGTTTTGAATGTCATGGAACATATGAGATGTTCCAGGAGTTGAAGTTAATATTTCAAGCAAATACCCGAGTTGAGAGATATGAAGTCTCCAACAAAAGTTCTGTAGCTAAAAGATGGAGGAGAATAGCTCAAGTAGTGAGCATATGCTCAGATTGTCTGGGTACTACAATCGCTTGAATCAAGTGGGAGTTAATCTTCCAGATAAAATAGTGATTGATATAATTCTCTAGTCACCATCACCAAGTTAGTAGAACTTCGTGATGAACTATAGTATGCAAGGGATGATGAAAACGATTCCCGAGCTTTTCATGATGATGAAATCGACGAAGGTAGAAATCAAGAAAAGCTGACAAGACCACTAGTTTCAAGAAAGGGGCAAAGGGAAGAAGGGGAACTACAAGAAGAACGGCAAGCAAGTTGCTTCTCAATTGTAGAAGCCCAAGTATGTACCTAAGCCTGAGACTAAGTGCTTCTACTGCAAAGGGACTGGTCACTGCAAGCGGAACTGCCCCAAGTATTTGGCGGATAAGAAAGGATGGCAAAGTGAACAAAGGTATATTTGATATACAGATTATCGATGTGTATTTTTACTAGTGTTCATAGCAACCCCTCAGTATGTGATACTGGTTCAGTTGCTAAGAGTAGTAACTCGAAACGGGAGTTGCAGAATGAACAGAGACTAGTTAAGGGTGAAGTGACGATGTGTATTGGAAATGGTTCCAAGAATGATATGATCATCATCGCACACTCCCTATACTTTCGGGATTAGTGTTAAACCTAAAATAAATGTTATTTAGTATTTGCGTTGAGCATAAATATGATTGGATCATGTTTATTGCAATACGGTTATTCATGTAAGAATAATTGTTGTTCTGTTTACATGAATAAAACCTTCTATGGTCATACACCCAATGAAAATGGTTTGTTGGACCTCGATCGTGGTGATACACATTTTCATAATATTGAAGCCACAAGATGTAAAGTTAATAATGATAGTGCAACTTATTTTTGGCACTGCCGTTTAGGTCATATTGGTGTAAAGCACATGAAGAAAATCCATGCTGATGGACTTTTGGAATCATTTGATTATGAATCAGTTGATGCTTGCGAACCATGCCTCATGGGCAAGATGACTAAGACTCCGTTCTCCGGAACAATGGAGCGAGCAATAGATTTGTTGGAAATCACACATACTGATGTATGTGGTCCGATGAATATTGAGGCTCGCGGCAGGTATCATTATTTTCTGATCTTCACAGATGATTTGAGCAGATATGAGTATATCTACTTAATGAAACACAAGTCTGAAACATTTAAAAAGTTCAAAGAATTTCAGAGTGAAGTGGAGAATCATCGTAACAAAAATAAAAGTTTCTACGATATGATCGTAGAAGTAAAATATTTGAGTTACGAGTTTGGCCTTCAGTTAAAACAATGTGAAATAGTTTCACTACTCACACCACCTGAAACACCACAGTGTAATGGTGTGTCCGCACGTTGTAACCGTACTTTATTAGATATGGTGCGATCTATGATGTCTCTTACCAATTTTCCACTATCATTTTGGGGTTATGCATTAGAGACAGCTACATTCACGTTAAATAGGGCACCATCTAAATCCGTTGAGACGACACCATATGTGTCGTGGATTTGTCACGGCAGATGTCCTTAGTGTCAGGACTTAGTCACGAGGCCAACGCATCTATGTGGTAGCTTGAGAGGGGTTGAGCGGAATCGAGAGACGCAACACAAGACAGGGATCTAGACAGCTTCGGGCCCCGGGAAACATCATCCGGTAAAAACCCTACATGCTGTTTGAGGCTAGGTCTCATTATCATCACGAGGGAATCGCCGTAAACCGGCTCTCCTCTTTGTGTCTAACCCTAGCGATTATTGCTTGTAGCTTGTAGCTTCTAACTTCTAACTTGTCCCTCTTTGGGGAGCCCTGCCCCTCCTTATATATGTTGAAGGGGCGGTTTACATGTGGAGTCCTATTAGGATTAGGACTAGTCTATCTCTAATACAAACCGGATACAAGTCCTGGTCTTAACTCTTTGTAAGGTAAACATTCCTTTCCTCTTAAACCGGCCCACAATAGTTGAACCGGCCTTCTGGGCCTTGGGCCTTGTCATCCGTCTGATCTGCCCGCCGGGTTACCAGTGAGTCATAACGACCAAGCGGGTTGCTTGTAAACCGCCAAGGTCAGGGCGGGTCTTCAGACAAACCGCCAAGTCCGGCCGGGTTAACTTCCGGCCGGTTTACGCCGTGGGGTATATCCCCGACATTAGCCCCCAAGTTTAGCTTGGATTTATCCATCGTAAACTTATGCTGCAAAATAAACGCAAGAACAAATTTGACAGGTTGCGCTCCGGGTTAAGAATTCTTGAAAACCGGCACCTGATCATCCTTAAGTCCTTATCATTCCTCCTCCTAGAAAATCCGGGTCAATAACCAGCTTCATACTCAAATGGCTGATGTTGGCTTCTCATAGAAAAATATTGTGAAGAATAATCCTCTTAAACCGGCTTCCAAAGCGCTGGTTTAAGAAATATTGGTCTTGACATACTCATCCGTAGCCCCCAAGTATTGAACAGAATAAAGTGATGATTTGAGACTTGTTTCCATATAATTACTGCCACTTTGAAGAAATCCATGTTGTTCATCTCAGTTACTAATAAAAACTGAATACTCCATATATGTAGCCCCCAAGTGCCGGGTTGTCATGCTTGCAGCAACCAGGGACTTGAAATTGCCTTATACTCATAAAACTTCAACCAGTGTAGCCCCAAGGGCCGGGTCATTTATACAATAATGAGCAGGGACTGTGTAAATATAATCATGTAGATTTGAGCAATGATGTGTAGCCCCCAAGGGCCGGCTCAGTAAGATAATATTGAGCTGGGACTTGATATATACTTCAATGAAAATAACATCATATGATGTAACCCCCATCATGGGCTTGAATCCACGCCCATAAGGTTAAGAGCCTTGTGCTTTACCAACTGAACAGTGGACCCTTCAATATAATGGATTTAACTTGTGTACCTTGAGTTGTTGACAGGAACAATTGGTAGCCCCCAAGTGTCGGGTTGTAAGCCTGCAGCAACTCGGGACTATTCCTTCCATTAGAAAATAAGTCATATCCATTGATAAAATAATAACCGTTGCGCTAATCGACTTTCAAAACCTCAATCATAATACTGGTCATTGATAACCATAATAAAAATCCAGCCATGTTGGCTATTCAAGATAATATAATCCGGTATGAAAACCTTATTCAGTATCATAATGAAAATTCAGCCAAGTTTGGCTATTTGAATAATATAACCCAATGATTTATAAGCGCATGATTCCAATGGCGCAATCCAAATATATACTGGCGACGTATAGTCCAAAAGCCAGGCCGGTTTAATAAACACCGGATAATTTTCCATCATATACTGGCGACTTATCGTCTTAAAGCCAGGCCGGTTTAATAAACACCGGATAATTTATAATCATGCTTTATTCAACCTGTCTCTACATACAACAAGTTTAAAGTGTCCTGGCGGTTTACCGCCGGACGGGTCATAATGCCCAACATATAACCTAGGTTTATAACCAAGGCTGCATTTAAGAATAATCAAACATGAAATATATCATACCTGTGACATTGAATCATATCATTGGTTTACCAACTTTTTTGTAGTAAGGGTGATAACTCCAATCTTGAGTAATGATAACTCTTTTCACGCTGTGCCGGTTTATGATAAACCGTACTGGGTTTGTGATAAACACCGGATTAACCATATATAATGCTGGCGACTTATAGTCGAAACCTGACCGGGCTGATAGTCTCCGGATTATGATTTGATCATGTACTGACAGCTTGTAATTGAAAGCCAAGCCGGGTTAATGGACACCGGTTCACTCCATGATAAGATGGTAACATAAAATCAAAAAAAAATCAAACCGGGCAAATAGTCTCCGGATTAAGAATTGACCGTGTTCCGTCAATTGACAGTCGAACCGGTCTGCGAATTTTGTCGGTTTAAGAACGCAACAAAGAAGAAATATTTATTAAAGAAAATTTCAAGCAAAGGCAATGATAAAAACCGTTTGCAAAAATATGCTATACTGAGCTGACCAGATGGTATTACCATGGTCGGACAGGACCAAGCCCCCAATAGGAGTGACAATGATTCAAGTCAGCTAGGTCCCCAAATGATTCGTGGCATATATGCCAGATCAAGAGGCGTGGCAATGGTTCGGGTTCGACCATGCCCCCAAGTGATTTTATGGCCTTAGGCCGACCACGAGGCGTGACTCGTTCAGACTTGACCATGTCCCCAAATGATCTGGTGGCTGTCGCCTATCAAAGGGTGTCGCGTTGGTTCGGACACAACCAAGGCCCCCAGTGATATATAAAAAGCAAATGTCAAGGGGTAAACCGGAGGCCGCTTTAAGACAGAACCTCCGTGTAACCACGCATGATGTAAAAAAGAACAGAGACCCCGCTTTATGAAGCAGAAGCCCCCATGTGATCAATAATATGTCAGGCCAATAAAGGCATGATACCCATGTTTGAACCGCGCGTCATGGCAACAGGTCCTCTTTGGCACCCTTTAACTTTTTGCAAGAGATAAATCCTTCTAGAACCGGATGTTAAACCGGATTTGAGCGCTTCAGAGCTTTGTGGGAGAATAGATTTCCCTTGAACCGGATTTTAAACCGGATATTTGAGAGCTTCAATTAGGTTGACTTCTCTTGAGCCGGATTTTAAACCGGAATCCTTTCTGATGACCCGGATCTTCTTCATTGAGCCGGGATTTTGTAGTTGTCACATACTTTCTAAGCCGGAAACTTTCTGACGGCCTTCAAATAACAGTAGCCTCCGGGACCGGGTTATCTTTCCCTCCATTGTCCTGGGGGTTTTTAAATTTGCTGAAACTGGCAAGATTTGCTGAGTCATGTCATCATAGCCCCCGAGTCTCAAGGTGACTCGAAGAGTTGGCTTGAGATTCTCCATATTTGACCATCATATAAATCGGCATAACTTGGATATCATTGGTGTTGATAGCACGATGTGAATCCATAGAAGCTTGAGGTGACTGCGGCGGGTTATAAACGATCCCATATGAGCCATGTCAGCAACTCGGCCAATGGCTCCTTCCAACCGGCGATTTGAAATTAACCAAACTGTAGTGGCGGCGACTTGTGCGCCTGCCCATTGAACCATCCAATGCAGACGGCGGTTGATGATAATTTGCCTCCAATTTGAAAGAAAACCGGGCTACCCAAGCTGTGACTTGCTCATACTCAATAAACAGCTCATGCGGACAGGTGCGGCCCGGTATGTTGATGTAGACCAGGCCACGAGAGGCAGACGGTAAAGACGACCGTAACATCAGAGGCGTCATAGACTGATGAACCGGCCGTGTCGTTGTAAGCCGGTGCGGGCGAGTTAACCACGTCGTTTTGATGTAGTGGACAATTGTCCTGCATCAACAATATTGCAGACCAAGGCAAAGATAAAACTGCTCTTCGACAAAAATAATATGTGACAATAAAATATATTTTAGATGGATACCACCTGACTCGTCCGGACAGTAAATGAGTCGGCTATGGCGTTGTAAGCCGGTGCGGACGGAAGAGTCGACCGCGGTGCTGTAAGCCGGTGCTGACGAGCGAGTCGGCCGCTGCGTTGGAAGCGGCGCAGACGCGTGCGAATCGGCCGCGGGCGCGGACGACGAGTCAACCGCGTGCGTTGAAGTAGCGGGGGTGACGACTCTCTCATCCGCGCTAGTGCAAAAAATAATACTGGCGCACATCCCTTTGCGACACCTGTGCCAAATAATGTTTAGTGTGTCTCCATCTCCACGTTATAATACTACTTTGTGATGGATAATTTTCCTGCATATAAAATACAACAGGGCAAAGTAGATTTTCTCGGAGGAATTAATATGTGCTTAAAAATAAGGTAAATAGCACCTGGTTTTTGTCGGAGGTCGATCCAGGTGTGATAACAAGGCGACCATAAAAATCTGCCGGTAGGTACAGTCAGCCGCAGCATTGCAGACGGTGCAGATGAAAATATCAATCACAAGCGTAGTAAGTCGTGCGGACGGCGAGTCAATCGCGGGCACGGTCCCGATTTAGTTGATGTAAACCGGGTCACAAGGACGACGACTTGCACACGTTCGTTCACCGGTAGTATGGTATGGACGAAACGCCGGTACAAGAACATTGCCAGTACACTCCATACCCGCAGTATAACGCCTCATCTAGGGTGAACAATTGTCTGCGAAACAATATTACATGCCAAGTAATTGTTCTTAGACAAATTAAAATACTGATAAAATACAAAGGAAAGATATCACCTGATGTACTTTGACGATAGATGGTTTGCATACAGACTACTAAAACCAATTAATTCATCTGCTTGCGTGATCTCCCATACTTTTGTCTGGATATGAATTAATAGTAGCTTTTCAACTCCACGTAGTGTGCATGTAACACGGGAACATGCCAGCACCTTTTCCTTTTTGTTGGCTCCATAGTAGCACAGAAACTGTATAAAGCCCGTTCAGAGGTGGAAGGCAGCTGAAGCAAACATGGCCGAGGCGGAGGAGGGTTGAGGGCGAGCGCGGCGGCCGGCTTCAACACAAACGGTGGCTCCAGGCGGCTTGGCCTGGTTCGGATCTGATGCTATAGCAGCGACTCGAGGGCGCAGTGGGAACGACCAAGGCCAGCCCGCGTATAGCAGATGCGAGCGATGAAGCAGGGACGCGAGGCCAGCCGCAATCCGAGGCAACTTACGAGGCCGGGCGGCTCAGGTGCGGCGAGGTCCGACTGTGACTCGGACGGGAGGCGATCATGTGGAGGCGGTTCAGGAGCGGTGAGGCTCGACGGCGACTCGGAGCGGCCGGTGGATCCGAGCCGGAGGCGGAGCAAGGTCAGCCACGGGTCCGTGTTGGCCTGGTTTGGAACGATCCTTTGACCAGCCAGCGTACTACTTTTGGTAATTGACGGCGGGGCTTGCTCTAGTAATTTTCACGGGGCGGGTGATCAGTGCCTCGGTAGATCGCAGATCAGCGGCTGCACATCTAGACACGACCTTGTTTTTCTTGATTTTTCTTTTACTTTTGCTGATGCTGCGAACGTGATAGGCATCCTTATCTGGAAAACCGGAGGGTTTAAACAGAACGATTGAAGCGGAGATTCCCAGTCCGTCTCAACGCGACCTGTGATTGTAGAATCGCCGAAAAACTCTTGTTTGCGGACTCGGCGGATTACCAAGGTGTATGCAGCGACCGTACAAAATCTCTACCTCAGTCTTGCACGCGTCGTTCCGACTGCTCATTGACGATGCAAATCCTTCCATCCAGACTCTGATCCGCTGCGCGTCTCTCAATATGCGACAGCGGCGGCGCCGTACTCGACGCACCTTAATTTCCTTTAAACCTTAAATCTCAGATTTTAAACCTGGACTGATGCACTTGAAGATGATACAAATCCTTCTGAACCGGTTTTCTTCATCCGGAAAACTGCAAACTTCTCGATCCCTGGGAGAGATCCCTTCAAGAACTCAACACCATCGTGCGCAGGCCCCACGGTGGGCGCCAACTGTCGTGGATTTGTCACGGCAGATGTCCTTAGTGTCAGGACTTAGTTGCGAGGCCAACGCATCTATGTGGTAGCTTGAGAGGGGTTGAGCGGAATCGAGAGGCGCAATACAAGACAGGGATTTAGACAGCTTCGGGCCCCGGGAAACATCATCCGGTAAAAACCCTACATGCTGTTTGAGGCTAGGTCTCATTATCATCACGAGGGAATCGCCGTAAACCGGCTCTCCTCTTTGTGTCTAACCCTAGCGATTATTGCTTGTAGCTTGTAGCTTCTAACTTCTAACTTGTCCCTCTTTGGGGAGCCCTGCCCCTCCTTATATATGTTGAAGGGGCGGTTTACATGTGGAGTCCTATTAGGATTAGGACTAGTCTATCTCTAATACAAACCGGATACAAGTCCTGGTCTTAACTCTTTGTAAGGTAAACATTCCTTTCCTCTTAAACCGGCCCACAATAGTTGAACCGGCCTTCTGGGCCTTGGGCCTTGTCATCCGTCTGATCCGCCCGCCGGGTTACCAGTGAGTCATAACGACCAAGCGGGTTGCTTGTAAACCGCCAAGGTCAGGGCGGGTCTTCAGACAAACCGCCAAGTCCGGCCGGGTTAACTTCCGGCCGGTTTACGCCGCGGGGTATATCCCCGACAATATGAACTATGGTTTGGTAAGAAACCTAAGCTGTCGTTTCTTAAAATTTGAGGTTGCAATGCTTATGTGAAAAAGTTTCAACCTGATAAGCTCAAACCCAAATCGAAGAAGTGCATCTTCATAGGATACCCAAAAGAAAATGTTGGGTACACCTTCTATCACAGATCCGATGGTAAGATATTCATTGCTGAGAATGGATCCTTTCTAGAGAAGGAGTTTCTCTCGAAAGAAGTGAGTGGGAGGAAAGTAGAACTTGATGAGGTAACTGTACAAGCTCCCTTATTGGAAAGTAGTTCATCACAGAAATCTGTTCCTGTGACTACTACACCAATTAGTGAGGAAGCTAATGATGATGATCATGTAACTTCAGATCAAGTTACTACCGAACCTCGTAGGTAAACCAGAGTGAGATCCGCACCAGAGTGGTACGGTAATCCTGTTCTGGAGGTCATGTTACTTGACCATGACGAGCCTACGAACTATGAGGAAGCGATGATGAGCCCAGATTCCACGAAATGGCTTGAGGCCATGAAATCTGAGATGAGATCCATGTATGAGAACAAAGTATGGACTTTGATTGACTTGCCCATTGATCGGCGAGCCATTGAGATTAAATGGATCTTCAAGAGGAAGACGGACGCTGATAGTAGTGTTACTATCTACAAAGCTAGAATTGTCGTAAAAGGTTTTCGACAAGTTCAAGGTGTTGACTACGATGAGAGTTTCTCACTCGTATCTATGCTTAAGTCTGTCCGAATCATGTTAGCAATTGCCATATTTTATGAAATCTGGCAAATGGATAAACAAAACTACATTCCTTAATGGATTTATTAAAGAAGAGTTGTATATGATGCAACAAGAAAGTTTTGTCAATCCTAAAGGTGTTAACAAAATATGCAAGCTCCAGCGATCCATCTATGGACTGGTGCAAGCATCTCGGAGTTGGAATATACGCTTTGATAAGTTGATCAAAGCATATAGTTTTATACAGACTTGCAGTGAAGCCTGTATTTACAAGAAAGTGAGTGGGAGCACTACAACATTTCTGATAAGTATATGTGAATGACATATTGTTGATCGGAGATAATGTAGAATTATTCTGCAAAGCATAAAGGAGTGTTTGAAAGGAGTTTTTCAAAGAAAGACCTCGGTGAAGCTGCTTACATATTGAGCATCAAGATCTATAGAGATAGATCAAGACGCTTGATAAGTTTTTCAATGATTACATACCTTGACAAGATTTTGAAGTAGTTCAAAATAGAACAGTCAAAGAAAGAGTTCTTGCCTGTGTTACAAGGTGTCAAGTTTAGTAAGACTCAAAACCCGACCACGGCAGAAGATAGAGAGAGAATGAAAGTAATTCCCTATGCCTTGGCCATAGGTTCTATAAAATATGCCATGTTGTGTACCAGATCTATTGTATACCCTACACTATTTTTGGCAAGGGAGTACAATAGTGATCTAGGAGTAGATCACTGGACACCGGTCAAATTATCCTTAGTGGAATAAGGATATGTTTCTCGATTATGGAGGTGACAAAAAGGTTTGTCGTAAAGGGTTACGTCGATGCAAATTTTGACACTGGTCCAGATGACTCTAAATCTCAATCTAGATACATATTGAAAGTGGGAGCAATTAGCTAGAATAGCTCCATGCAGAGCATTGTTGACATAGAAATTTGCAAAATACTTAAGGATCTGAATGTGGCAGACCCGTTGACTAAACTTCTCTCACAAGCAAAACATGATCACACCTTAGTACTCTTTGGGTGTTAATCACATAGCGATGTGAACTAGATTATTGATTCTAGTAAACCCTTTGGGTGTTGGTCACATGATGATGTGAACTATGGGTGTTAATCACATGGTGATGTGAACTATTGGTGTTAAATCACATGGCGATGTGAACTAGATTATTGACTCTAGTGCAAGTGGGACACTGAAGGAAATATGCCCTAAAGGCAATAATAAAGTTATTATTTATTTCCCTATATCATGATAAATGTTTATTATTCATGCTAGAATTGTATTAACCGGAAACATGATACATGTGTGAATACATAGACAAACAGAGTGTCACTAGTATGCCTCTACTTAACTAGCTCGTTGATCAAAGATGATTATGTTTCCTAGCCATAGACAAAGAGTTGTCATTTGATTAACGGGATCACATCATTAGGAGAATGATTTGATTGACTTAACCCATTCCGTTAGCATAGCACTTGATCGTTTAGTTTATTGCTATTGCTTTCTTCATGACTTATACATGTTCCTATGACTATGAGATTATGCAACTCCCGTTTACCGGAGGAACACTTTGTGTGCTATCAAACGTCACAACGTAACTGGGTGATTATAAAGGTGCTCCACAGGTGTCTCCGAAGGTACTTGTTGGGTTGGCCTATTTCGAGCTTAGGATTTGTCACTCCGATTGTCGGAGAGGTATCTCTGGGCCCACTCGGTAATGCACATCACTATAAGCCTTGCAAGCATTGCAACTAATGAGTTAGTTGCGGTATGATGTATTACGGAATGAGTAAAGAGACTTGCCGGTAACGAGATTGAACTAGGTATTGAGATACCAACGATCGAATCTCGGGCAAGTAACATACCGATGACAAAGGGAACAACGCATGTTGTTATGCGGTTTGACCGATAAAGATCTTCGAAGAATATGTAGGAGCCAATATGAACATCCAGGTTACGCTATTGGTTATTGACCGGAGACGTGTCTCGGTCATGTCTACATAGTTCTCGAACCCGTAAGGTCCGCACGCTTAAAGTTCGATGACGGTTATATTATGAGTTTATGTGTTTTGATGTACCAAAGGAGTTCGGAGTCCCGGATGAGATCGGGGACATGACTAGGAGTCTCGAAATGGTCGAGACGTAAAGATCGATATATTGGACGACTATATTCGGACATCGGAAAGGTTCCGAATGATTCGGATATTTTCGAGAGTACCGGGAGTTACGGGAATTCGTATTGGGCCTTAATGGGCCATATGGGAAAGGAGAGAAAGGCCTCAAAGGGTGGCCGCACCTCTCCCCATGGGCTGGTCCGAACTGGACTAGGGAGGGGGGGGGGGGGGGGGGGGGGGCGGCGCCCCCTTCCTTCCTTCTCCTTTTCCCTTCCCTTTCCTTCCCTCCTACTCCTACTACTTGGAAGGGCTCCTAGTTCTATTAGGAAAGGGGGAATCCTACTCCAGGTGGGAGTAGGACTCCCCTAGGGCGCGCCATAGAGAGGGCCGGCCCTCCCCCTCCTCCACTCCTTTATATACGGGGGCAGGGGGCACCCCTAAGACACAACAATTGATCTGTTGATCTCTTAGCCGTGTGCGGTGCCCCCCTCCACCATAATCCACCTCGATCATATCGTACCGGTGCTTAGGCGAAGCCCTGCGTCGGTAGAACATCGTCATCGTCACCACCCTGTCGTGCTGACAAAACTCTCCCTCAACACTCGGTTGGATCGGAGTTCGAGGGACGTCATCGAGTTGAACGTGTGCAGAACTCGGAGGTCCCGCGCGTTCGGTGCTTGATCGGTCGAATCGTGAAGACGTACGACTACATCAACCACGTTGTGCTAACGCTTCCGCTTTCGGTCTACGAGGGTACGTGGACAATACTCTCCCCTCTCGTTGCTATGCATCACTATGATCTTGCGTGTGCGTAGGAAATTTTTGAAATTACTACGTTCCCCAACAGCTATGTCCTATAACTTTGCAGTTATGTACCATGCTGCACTGCACTCACTAACTTCTATCATTCAATTGAACACTTCTGTAGCTTCGAAACTTTTAGCCCTCTGTTCCGTTTGGAGACGCCCAATGTTGTGCCAACCTCGACAAGAGTTTCCAGTGATCTTTCGCTGTTGGCTAGAAGATCAGCATCGAATTGTATCGCATCCTGCCAATGTAAACAACATTTTAGTTTGGGGACTTGGCGCAAGAGATAACATATTGTTTACGAAGTTGATTATCAGCATCTAAAAAGGGAAAAAAGCAGAGAGAAAGAATACAAACCTTCTCAAACACGCAGATTACCGTACTCCCTCCAAAAGAGAAATATCCAAACTGGGAGAAAGAAGATGTATTAGATAATTAACACACTAGCATAAGCAGCAGAACACCCGCAAGGACAGAGTATAAAGGAAACCTCATCTCCCTTGTGGACGTAGTCGCCCTCCTTTTTCACGAATGTGATGCTTCCTACCATAGTTGCTCCGATGGCAACAAATGCCACCTGAACCATGTGTTATTAAAAAAAGTGCATGATCAATTTATGCAAAGTACAGAAAGCTACTGGATGGCTGTACTAGGTGCTAGACTGTTGCATCAAATAAGAATTGATAATTAACGAGAAGCATATGGAAGTAAGGCCCTGTTCGGAAGCCAGGCTGAACGGCCTAGCTCCAGAGTTGAGAAGGAGAAGCTGGCAGCCTGGGTAGTGCAATTTTTGAGATGTAAAGCTGCTGATTCTGAGGATCTCAGCTTAAATATGGCAATGCTCAAGGCTTCTCAGTGCATTAAGTCATATAAGGGAAATGGAAAGCACAGACCATTTTTAAGAAGCAGTAGACATTGACATTAGTACTTTTGACATGCAGAGATAATCTAAATTGACAGTAGTACGATCTTGACAAATTATACTGTTGACCTCCGTAAGTGTGGTCCTTACAGCTGTGCGGTTTAGGCACAGTTGCAAGGGTCACGCTATTAACATCAGACGTGCCTTCAGCCTTCTCCATGCCAAAGCTTTTCAGCCAGAACAAAGAAAAGAGTACAGGCCATATGTAGAGTCGCATTATAATCAGCAAGTTTTGTCATGACAGGAGAGGCAAAATTAACTGAGATCTTCAATGGTAGGAATAGCAGTAAGCAGTTGCCTCATGGTATACAACAAAACAGGGAGAAAAGGCAAACCTTCCCAAACTCCGAAGTGTGCCTGAGATGAGTCCCGGTATTCTGCCTAACAATATATATACCATAGGTACTTTATTATACCACGTGGTGCGCTGCAGTCCCTAAGTTCTATCATTTGACTGACACTTTTGTAGCTCTTTGTTCCTTTTGGAGATGCTCAATGTCTTGCCAACCTCAGTAAGTTTACATTGACCTTGTGTCACTGCGCAAAAGATCGCCATTGAATTGTGTTGCACCCTGACATCAAAATCGGAAAGAACAGGAAAGTTGTGCCAACCTTGTCATGAATTTTCAGTGGCATTTTTTTGTTTACCAGAATATCATCATTGAATTGTGTCGCATCTTGACATAGAAATTCAAAAGACCAGGTTGGGGCATCTCCAACACCGACCCTCAAATCGGACACCTTATTTGTCCGTGGATAGGGGGATCAGTCTGCTGACACGGGCGCATGAGGCGACTATCCAAAGCAGTCCGCATATGTCCAGTAACATTTTGGAATAATTTTAATGAACATAAACAAATTTGATGCATATCTGAAAGCACTGGACAATATTCGTTCATACTTGAATAATTTTTAAATAAAACAGAATGCTTTTCATTTAAACCGGAGGAAATTCATTATATTTAGACATATTTCAACTAGACCGGACTCTTAACCTAGCCTAAAATGACCGTCGGCGCCCGTTCCCCATCTTCGGCCGGCCATGACCCCCCGACAAATGATGTCGCGCCTCCTCCGCAGCCATAAGTGCCGGGAAGTGAAGCTATCCATCCCCACATCGTCGGCAAGCGACTAGTCGGCTGACAATGTTTAGGCCACCAAGCATGGCCTCAACAGGAAGGGAGGAGGTGGCCTTCATCGGATACAAGTGTTGGTGACCTCCCATGAGCTACTCTTTCTTGTTGTCGATGTCGCTCGCGGGCATGCCGGCTTCATGGTCGTGCCACGGGGCGAGGCCAAGCTAGCGACCTCGTCTTCATCCTCCATCTTGCCGAACACCTCATCCTCTAACTCATCCATCTCCTTGTAGGTGGCCTCTAAATTCGCCTGATACTGGCGGTAGCGCTAGCGCTCGCGGCGAATATCGCGGGCGAAGAGGTAGGACTCGAGCAGCGCCTCCTGCTTGGGCACGTCCATGTCCGGCGCGATGGCCATGTCGGCGACGAGTAGCTCCTCCGCTCGCGGATGCTTGTCGAGGAGGTGGAGCATGTAGGCCTGGTTAGCCTACGCCTGCCGAAACACGTCCTCCTGCTCCTCCAGCACCATGTCCATGTAGTGGGCACGAGCCTCGCCCATCCTCATGTCGGCAATTGCCAGCACGGACAGTGGCGCTAGCTCATCGCCGCCCGTCTCTACAATTGGCATGTCCGCAGCGCCAGGCCCCGATGAGCTCGTCCGTCTAGCACCCTGCCAGTCGGCCGCAATGGCGGCGATCTCCTCCTTCTGTGCAGAGGAAAGGCTGGCCCACAAGGCTTTGGAGCTCGAGGAGGCAATGGCGGGTGTGGTGCATAGAGGAGATAGAGAGCGGAGGAGGGTGGGTGGATGCAGGTGAGCTACCGGCCTGTGGAGGTTAAATAGTGGGTGGTGGCCAGGCTAGCCGGCAAGGTCGCTAATGGTGGGTGGCAGATGGACGGACGGGTGGCGCTGAAGTAGGATCATCGGCAAACACGTACGTTTAGTGAAGGGAGGCGGACGTGTTGGTGCCGTTTGAATGCGGAGAGACAAGACATTCACCTGGAAGAAGCACGGCGACGCTCTTCATCGGCGCCCAGCTTCAATGTCGGCTCAAGTGATAGGTTGCGTCCACTCTGGGCGGCATAATTGCGGCACTGGCGCTCTGAAGCGGTGCTAATTATAGTCGTGAGGGAACGCGCGGGCGCATGAGAGGGGTTTTTGGCAGGCCAGGTTAGTCAGACATGGGCAACGCGTCTAGACGCGCGGTCTGTACGGGGCGTTTTGAACGTCGGCGGTTGAGGTGCGCTTACCTTGGGGAATTGGAGTAAGAGATATTGGTCTGTTATCAAGTAGGAGCAAGAGTATAATTTTAGCAGTATCAAAAGACAAGGGAAATGGAAAAACTAGGCATAAGTAACAAGCAAGCCTTCTCAAATATGCACATTATCGTGCTGCCTCCAAAGAAAAAAATACCCAAAGTAATAGAAAAGAGAATGAATTGACAACGGGAGCATGTTAAAAAAAACTCTTTTCTGTTAGATACCAAGCGCTTTGGTGGTCAAGAGCCAAATTGCCGCTCTCAGTTCAAGTGGCACTTTCAGCCATTGGAACAACAAACAATGGTAGGATGCATCACAATCCATAAATAGGAGGGAGACTAAATCCACATGGGAGACTGGATTTCCTTTATATTATGACTTTGCAGTGTCATCTTCCTTGTGCTGCTGTCTTTAATTATGGAGTTTTTTTAACATACTCACTCTTACCTCCCCTTTTCACATGAGAGGTAATACTATAAAATAGATCTAAGTCGTTGATTCCATTAAGTAGTGGGTTTGATCAACTCTTGCATTTTTACTTCCCATATGAAAGAGGAGGGGGGGGGGGGGGGGGGGGGGGTAAGAGGGAGCATGTTAAAATTGCACAACAAAAACTGAAAAGATACAAGTTTGAAAAAAGTACTAAAAATATGGGAATGGTATGGTTTTCTTACCAAGTATAGAGGGTGCAAGTGAAGATTTTAGAAGATTCACGGATAGACCACTTGTTGAAATCTAATACACTCTAGAATTCTCCTATTAGTTGAACAAAAGTTTTAGGGTGGAATATATTAAACAAAAGTTTTTTTTCAGGAATTCTAAGACAGTTGATACTAACATATTTTCACAAAAAATATAGTTTAGCTCGTCAAAGCAACATAATTTTTTAATTATAAATATTAAAATTGTGTGAAAAACATGTAACCTCAATATACATGGATTAATTACATCAATTATCCCCTATCTATGCTGCAAAAAGATAACATACATAAAAATGTTTTAGTAAAGAATATTTATTGAATGATAAGATGAGTTATGACCAAATAAAAATGTTTAGTATAAAACAATTAAAATGAAGGTTAAAATGAATTATTTACTTTTTCTATTAAAAACTATATTTCATTATTTGTGTCATAATTATGTAGTCTTTTCTTTCTCAAAGCAGAGAAGAATTAGTAACAACGATTGAACATGTCACATCATTAGCACGTTGAAACACAACTTCTGATTGATAATGTGATGATCCGTCGTAGCGACGAGAGCACCGGCAGCTGAGAATATAGTGGAAAAAAATTGAAAATGATATTGCCATTCACTAATGAAACTGATATTTTTTTATCACCTAAAATTCCAAACCCATTTAAATTATTACTTATAGCCAGAAGACTTTAATCGTTCAAACTTAGTTTTTCAGAAAGACAGTATGTGTAAAGGCTAGAAAACAGAGGTGACAGGAACAATCGTGAACAGACCCTAGAAAAAAATTATAGATAATCTCACGGGGTTCACCAGACCTCCATTGCGTGTCGTCGCTTGTAGTCATTACCAAAGTCTCGCCGGAGACAACTAAGCCCACATGTCTCAGCCGGATCAATCAAACATCATAATAGAACAATTCGGATTGTGACTTGATTAAGTGGCTCGCCATGAATGGCGAGACTAAATCATTTTGGACCTTGCACATGCTCATGGAACCTCAGATCCATCGATTTCATTGAAGTCAGCCGAAGAAGAGGAGCGGACCCACTTGTTCATAGCCACCAATTATTCCCATGGTCATCATAGTACGTATGGTGTCCCCATGACTTGATGTGAAAAAAGTCACCTGACCATAAAGAAGTAAAAATTAATTCATTGAGTGCGCTTTTCCTTCTTATATTTCTGGGGTCGATAACCATATCTCACACTGTTGCATGCCATCTCTATATTCATATATTTCAACAAGTATAGTACCTGTTAAATTCGTGTGCCATTAACATAAAAAAAAACCACTCAGGCTACATACATCTTTAGATTCTATTGCACAACGTTGATGGCTAAGAATGTTCATATGCCTAAGGAAAAATGTTTGTAGTTTGATGTATTTGTCATAAACTAACGAAAAGATGAAAAAAGAAAAAAAATGTGTCCATGCATATTGATATCATGCGGTGATTCCCGACTTTGTATGGTAGATTCTATTGCATAATGTTATGGCGAAGAGGATGAAAGCGCATGAACCAAGGTGTTGAAAGCTCGGCAAATGTGCACGTCCATGACCTCGCTTGTGAACACACTTTTTTTATCGATGACCAAAAACAATGGGTACAACGGATTCATAGGTTCGGAAAATATACTGGTAACACTTCTCTAAAATAAGTATCGATGGTGAAATTTTTAGATCCAACTCATCAAAATATATTAACAGTAAGATTTTCTCTAAATAATAAAAAAGGTGATAGAAGACACATGGTAAAACCAAACGGCTACCTCCCACTATCCTTCAAGGGAGATAATTAATTGGCAGGTCTTCATTCTGCTCCACATGAATAAATCATTTTCCAAAGAAAATGGAGAAAACGACTGAAAGTCTTTATCATTGGGACCTTGCCAACCAAGCAACCATTCAACAGCCCTGGTAGACTGCAAGTACCAACAGCGCCACAACACTACAGACTAACAGGTGGACCATGACTCCATGAGAGCCCAGGCGCCCACCTGTTAGACACTTGCTGCCGCGCGACGCAAGTATGCGGCACGTGGGTGCGTCACTGTCGATGGAATGCAAAATCGTTGTTGTTGCAACGTGTGCAGGTGCAGGCCACCATGTGCTCGAATGTGAGCAGCGAACCTTGCTGGAAGGTCGGAGCTGGCTGTCCTCTCCTATAAAATGGTCACCAGGAGCCCTGTTTTTCCAACAGAAACACACACACGAATCACTAGCCAAGAAGAGCAGACGAAACAAAGGAATAAGAGAAGAAAATATCAAAAGGTGGTGCGGTAGTAGCTAGCAGGACAGCCATGGGATTCTGCAGCGGCCCTTCAGATGTCCAGGTGCTCCCAAAGAACACCTCATCCTCATGGTCGCCGTCTTCCTCGTCATCGGCTGCTAAAGATTCCGGCCACAGTGGCAAGAACAAGAAACAACAGGGTATAAGAGCATCTCCAACAGCCGCGCTTCGCGCCGCGTGCTAAAAACTAGTTTGCTGTGCGCCATTCGCCTGGTTTTGCGCGGCCACCAGCGCTGGCTTCAACAGCCGCATTAAAATGCAGCGCGCGCGCCGCTCCAGCAGCGCGCAAAAAATGCAGCGCACGCGACTCGCCGGGGCATTGCATATATATGGCATTTTGGACACAAAATAAATTTCTAACATTCAAAATGCAATGAACATGACATATAAAATGTCACACAAACAAATTGATGAATAAAAGTTCATGCCCACAAGTTCAATGCATGGTCTTCAAAATGCATGTCATTGGTTTAAGACCAATGCGAATTGTTGGAGCCAACACCCATAGTTGACATGTATGCATCATCACTGAGACTACAAAGTTTTTTTGAACAATGCAAATAAGCTATCTATATGAATGCATTGAAAAAATAACAAGAAAAGAAAAGTTAGAATTTTTTTTTACCTTGGAGGCATTTCGTCGAACATGTTGTGCGTGTCGGCCGCCAGCTCAAGAGTGAGCTCGCCAGCGCTTCGGTAGCCACCGCGCCCGTCGCACGCCCTGCAAGCTTCTTCCTCCTCGCCTTCGAGGTGCCGGAGCCGTCCGCCACCTTGTTCTTCTTCACCGATGTCTTGCCCTTCTTTGGCCGCGCCGCATTGGGGAGCTTCGAGGAGGGGACGGCGGCTCGGGCCGGCGCCGGCGCGATGCCACCCGCCGCCGAGGTCATCCGCGGCGGCATGAAAAGGCCGCGCGCGAGGCCGATGGTCGGAGGAGCTCCGACGGAGGCAAGGCCAACGCCACCCACTACTAGAAAACTATCATTAACGACGAGAGGAAGAAACTCTTGGTCGTTAGAAAACTATAAGCGAACCTCGCATGGTGGAGATCAGGCTAAGGCTACCAACTATCGTGTAACAACCCCCCCAGGAAAAAAACTACATGTAACAAACACCAAATTACTCTTTTTTTAAGCCCATGGGTGTTGTCGTCATTGACCCAATCTCCTCCTCCTTTAATATCCTCACCTTCCTAATCTGACCCCCTCTCCCTCGTTTCATCTCCCACATTGCCAGCCGCTTCTCTCTCGTTTCCTCTTCCACCCGATCCGCCGCCATGAGCATGGCCTCCGCCTTCGGTTATGACCCTCGTCCACCCATCTCCCAAGATACAACACATCCATGTCCTCCACATCCACGGCCATCGGGAGGAAGCCGAGCAGAAGAGGTACGGGCTAACCCTAGACCGGCCTTCCACGCATTGTTGGGGTGAGGAGGATAGAGAGGCGGCGGGGGCAGGGACCGATTTGTTCTTCCCGTGGGAGTAGGATCTGAGCAGGGAGGAGGAGGCGCATGCGTCGCCACAACACCAAGGAACACCTGACCGTGAAGATTCTCTTATTCCTTGATGCAGATTTATTTGTGAAAGAAGAGAATTAGCGGAGTGGTCGAGCAAGCTCTTCCTGACATGTTTTTCTTAGATGACCTTTCTCCAATTAAGGTATTTTAGGAAGATACTAATCGCTTAAGTTGTTTTGTACAGAGAAGATGATTTTGCATAGGTCTAGTTGTTCTTGAATCAGTTCCAATAAGTATAGTGTTGATTTGGTTTCTTTTATTTCTACAGGTTTGAATACTACGGTCAGAAAAATCCGTTTGAGATCACAGTTTTTGCTGGTCTCGAAAAATGTATTAAGTTCATTCTGAACTTTAAGTTCAGAGAAGATGGTATTTGTCTTCTGCAGCAATCATGCCAATGCGTGAGGTATGATTTAGCCTGTATAATAATTAGTCAATAGATTATATTTATTTGTACATGGAAATTGATTGTTCATATGTGAGGATTTTGTAAAAGAGAACAAGCAGTTTGATTCCTGTCCCAAACTGGCCGAAGCAACACGCAGTACCAAAGCTAGTATCTAGATAATTCATTCAAGCCTGAAGCAACACACACGTACACAGCACCTAATTGATCTTTGCGTTGATCGGTCCTCACGGCTGGAAACGTACTAATACACACGTATAGACAAAAAATTGGGCGTATTGCCTTGTATTGGGCCTGATTTTTTTTTTTATTTCTCGTTGTTGTTCAATGTTTACAAAAGGGTATGCATGCGTATATATAGCAGCTAGGACGACCACAGGCTAACCTACTTGGTTACAAGTTTTAATCCTAGTATACTAGGTATTTGTTCTGCGTACAACCCAGATACAACACAACACACGCCATCATTATTTCCAACATACCCTTTGTGCACTTTAATTATCTTCGGCAAAAAATGTTTTTGGCACCACAGTGGTTTCTTGTTTTATTGTATCTTGTGTTTGCAGTTGCTCTCGGCGGTCGGTGCTCCTGTCTGATTTTAATAAGAGGCACGGATGTTTGCATTTGAATTCCATTATGATCATTCATATTATATATTGACGCTCTCTAGGCCTATAACCATTAATGCCTTCTAGTTATGTTCTATTTTGTCACTCAGGGCATATGCAAGTACTTTCTTTTAGTTTTTACTTGCAACAAATATCCATTTGTAACTAAGTGGCCAGATATGACTTCGTCTTATGTCATGTACTTTGTGCCAATTTCTGACAATTCTTAGAGGTCTACCAGACTCCTCATAAAAGCCAACATGCTCAAGTAAGTTGCTCTCATATATTGATTTTATCTGCCGATATACTTTGTGCCAATTTATTTATGTGAACTGACTTTTATAACTTACTCAACATTTTGTAGGAATGATGGAGCACCTTGGTATAAAGAAGCATGAGGAGGTATTAGTCACCGATGAAGAATTATATCCATTCAAACAATGATGGCGCCCCTCGATTGAAGATTAATAAAGAATATATTTTCTAGTTTTTTCATTTCCAAATTAGATATGAGAAGTACATTGGTCATGTAAGGAGTGTTTTTGACTCAAATGTCTTAAATGCCGTTTTAATTCCAGATTTGTATGTCGGAATTTTGTTAGTTGATCTTACTTTTATTAATAAAAGAGGCTATGACCCTTTCAATATTGAGATTCTTTTGCTTCCTAATTAATGCGGATAACATTTAAGCGTTGGATGCTACTAAGGATTCTATAGGTGGTTGAATGGAAATGATATAAAATTATTAGCGATGACAAAAGTGCTCGCTAATACTATAATTGTGGTTGTTATTGCCTTAGGGATGACGACCACACACTATCCCATCGTTATAAGAATAACGACCAGAAAATTAGTTTTAACGATGGAGCCTACTATGACCGGCATATTGTGGTTATTATTGACCTTTAACGACAACAATGCGACTTTTAACGGCCACATATACGGTCGTTAAAAACCTTTTTCCTAGTAGTGACCCGGGCTAGGGTTTGCGGCGGCGGCGCCGACAGCGGTGGAGGTGTCGCGGCTCTAGGATGGGGTGAGCGGGGTGCCGGCGTGTGCGTCCATGGGTGCAGTTTGCCGGCGGCGGCGCGCGCGGGGCGTAGGAGGCGGAGAGGAGAGAGTGCGGCGCGAGCGCTCGAGTGTGCCGCGCGCGGAAGCGGGCGTCCCAAATACATCGCGCGAGATAGCGGATCTGACTGCGCACCCAACTCCTTATACCGCGTGCGCGGTTATTGTGCGTCCGCTGGAGCCACCCGCCGGATTGCGCGCGCGCTAAAATGACCAAATTTGCGGCGCGGCGCTTGTTTAGCGCGGCTGTTGGAGATGCTCTGAAAAAGGAAGAGAGGAA
The DNA here is from genome assembly GCA_963921465.1 of Triticum timopheevii. Classification (NCBI taxonomy): domain Eukaryota; kingdom Viridiplantae; phylum Streptophyta; class Magnoliopsida; order Poales; family Poaceae; genus Triticum; species Triticum timopheevii. Next base: position 740,329,893 of record OY997267.1, read on the forward strand.
GGAGAAGAAAAGGAGCAATCTTGACCGGGCTGCGCTCACGACGCCCCACTTCCCTTTTCATTCTCGCCCCGGTCTTCTGTAACAATAGATTAACGGAGAATTACAGGTGTATTTCATTCTCGCCCCGGGCTGCGCGCACGTACCATCCTGTAGGTTTTCCTATTAGCCTGTGATTTATTCATTGATGGGTTGGTTGTATTTGATGATCCGAATTACAGGTGTTTCTTTTTAAAATATAGAGATTATGTTCATTGTTATTGGGATTATTAATTTTTGTTGTTGGATTGTTATTCTCCTGGCTTGACTTAATTCTTTGGGGAACGCGAGCAAAGATAAGCCTACATCACTTGTGTGCACCACTTTTTTTATCCGGTGGCCAAGACTTACACAGGTTCGGCCTACTGGGTATGTTCACCTCAAAAAAAAAAGTATGTGCAGTGATGATCTTTGGCCTAGCTGATCAAAATTCACTAAACCAAACATTTCTCTATCACAAAAGTTGATAGAAGTAGCATGGTAAACCAAACGAACAGCTTGCACCCACTTTCGATTCCAGGGCATAATCGGCAGGTTTCATTCTACTCCACATTATAAACAAATCATTTTTTTTCCTTTTCCCTCAACCAAGACACGACTGGAGCCTCCTAGATACGTCATTTCTATAGATATTCAGCACTTCCGTCCCACGAGGCCGGTGGTCCCACCCTCTTCGTATGCTACTTTGGTGGCGGGAGGTGGGGACCCCGGTTTTGTAGTGTGTTCGGCATGTAGCTAGGATTAGAGTTTGGTGTTTGTGACGACGCCATTTAGATGGACGAGGAGTTGTGGCATCGAAAAATGGTGGTGCCCCGACTTCAACCCCGTCTCGCCATTTTGAGGGGCTGATGGGTTAGTGCCCTCGTCAGGCATGTGTTGAAGTATTGTGTGGAGTTGATTTGGTCGTCCACTTGTGGTCGTGGACTTGTCTTGTGTGCTGTTAGTTTGCACAATGGGAGATCACGGGCAGAGTCGCTACCTGGCCGTGATATTGGTTCCGCGACAACAACCATGAGTTTCCCTCTATTGTTCTAAGTGTGACACAATTGTTGTTCTTCTTCTTCTTGTCATCGTGCTCCTCCAACAACCAAGCAAGCGACGACAAATTCAATTCGGACGGATTTTATTGTGGAGCTAGACATATTTCTAAGTCTCCTCCAGCATATTATGAAAAGTTGGGACAACTATCCTACGTGCGGCAGGGCATGGTGAGCGATCCTCAAATGATTCAAACTATCCTATGTGTGGGTGGTTTTTTACACCTTTTGTTAAATAATACAATTGAGATATTATCTATACCAATATAAAAATATTCAAAGGGGCAGATCCAACTAATCTCGGCCATCAAACTAAGTCAATCCAACGACCTAGACTGCTCCAATGTCGAGCGTTCAATGTGTTTAACGTGCAATTAATATCATATCAAATATTTCACTAATCACAAAATTAACACACAAGTACCTAATATGTGCGTGCAATTAATATATTGCCTAAATATTAACGTGCATTGCACGTGCGCATTTACTAGTTACACAAAAATCCCATCTTCTCCCGAACGTAGAAACAAATGGAAGTTTGTAACCAAAGAACCTTGCCGGCCAAGGAAGCTCATCTCTGGGCTGAGTCACCGGTCAACGCTCCATGATCGACATTATCCTATTCTATCAACAAGGCTACGGAAAATTCAACAAGCCATGATGCACAGACCCTACTTACTGACAAGTGGACAAGAAGTGTCCCTAGGCCCACCTGTCAATACCTGACTGCTTCGTGGTGTGCGTACGTGACATTTTTTTAAGGTTCGTGCGTGCGTCACTGCCGATGAAAGGAGAGAGAGGCCGTCGTGGTTGCAACGGGTGCAGGTGCCAGCGAACATGTGCTCGAGCTCGAATGAAGCAAAATATATATAATACTGTGATTTTTAAATTATAGAGAGCGTAGAAACCTTCCACTGGAAGTTTGCATCGAGCCACTCTTTTCCACTATAAAAACAGGTCGATGGGAGCATATCGTTTGCCAACATAAACACACACGGATAAGTTAGCAAAGAGCAGAGTTACCTCAGAGACAAAGGAAGAAGAGAGGCGAGGTAGCTAGCTTCAGACATGGGGTTCTGCTGTGGGCCTTCGGATGTCCAGGTGCTCCCCAAGAACACGTCCTCCTCCTCTCCCTCCTCCTCCTCGTTTGTTAAAGATTCCGGTGATGGCGGCAAGAAGAAACAGCAGCAAGTTATAAAGAAGGAACAGGGGAAGGAGAAGAAGATGAGCAACCTTGACCGGGCCGCCCTCACAACACCCCGCCTCCCCTTCCATTCTCGACCCGGTCTAATGTGACAGATTAGCCGAGAACCAGTGTATTTCATAGAAATATATGATCTTGTGTGTTCTCCTATTAGCCTACGTCCGAGTCTGTAACTTAGGATGTATAGCTCCATTGTCCCGTTGAAGTTTCGAGGTTTGCAGTGTGGCCACGTGTTCTATTTATTCATTGATGGGTTGGCTGTATCAGAATATCCAAATTGCAGGTGTGTTATAATAGAGATTTTGTCCATTGTCCATCAGGACAATATATTTTTCCCTACATATTTTGTTTGTTGGATTATCATTCCCCTTGCTTGACTTAATTCACCAGCTCAAACGAGCAAAGCTTAGCTTATTTCTTCCTCCTGCTGAAGGTGGGGATGTGATCAAGAACCAGGCAAAGGCAAACAAAATGTTACATCCAAAAATAGTAGAGAAGTCAAAATGAAAACATTATACTTGGGGAAGTGCACTGATACAACCGAACAGTTCTGCTTTATTAACTTGAACATGACTAAATGAAGTAGAAACAAATATTGTGACACATATTTAGATAGGGAATGTGCACTATTTTGGGCCATATTGAACTGCAGAAATGATATGCTCTTTAGTAGAAAAAATTTCACCAACTTTTTGTAGGTTATTTACAGGGCCACTGCATGGATTCGTACGTGGTCGTTACTCACTCATGCGGACTTCGAGGAGCTTTTGCCTACTGGGTGCAACCGCAGCAGGGAGATGGTAGTACGGATTATCTTCAACCAATTTGGATGGCAAACTAATAATTAATAGGCTAGGTGTTTAGTCATTGTAGCCTATTCTTTCACCGGCTGTGGCATTTTCTATTTTATTTTGATTTGGCTACTTTTATGAGCCAATACTGGACCTCATATTTTGTATTCTACTTTCGTTAGATAATATGGCTGCATGCATCACTTTGATGTATAGGCCGGGTGCTATCCTCCTTTTCAAAAAAAACTTGAACATGACATGGACAAAGCCAAAAAAGGAATGGCCGACGATTTTTTTTCCTTGATTGGGGATTGATTGATGGTTAGGTAGATATTTTTCACAACAAAATTCATTACTCAAATCTAACACCAGAATCACTATAAGAATGTGGTTTGTAACAACGGTTTCCAATGACAAATTGGACCTTCATTACGTGATGCACAAACTAGATTGAACTATTATGAAGGCTAACTACAGAAACAACACTGGAAATGTATCTAAGATTTAAAAAAAGCAACACTACGTGAATACACTACTAAGGGCCTCTTTGCTTCACAAGAGTCTACAAACTTGAGAATAGGAAAAAACATAGGATTGGAATGTCAAGCTTGTCTCAATCCTACAAGATTTTGATTTGTTTGATCGCGTCACCGAAAAAAACAAAGGATTCCTTCAAAGTGATTTGAGTGGATAATAAAATTCGTATGAAACATTGTACAAAGTAATCCTTAGAAAAAAACTATGGGATTCAATTATGAATAAAAAATAATATAGGAAAAAATCCCAAGGATTCTAAGCCTCCAAAATTCTGATAAAATGCCCAAGGAAAACTTTAATCCTTAGAAAAAATTCCCAAGGAAAACTAGGCATAAGTAACAAGCATGACTTCTCCAAGATAAACATTACATTGCTCCCTCCAAAGAGGAAATACCCAAACTGAGAGAAAGAGTTTGAGTTACATAATTAAACACCAACACAAGTGTTGCCAAGGAGCGATGGTTTCAGCAGATTTGACGACATACCACTTGTTGACATCTAATACACTCTAGAATTCTCTACCTTTATCTGGTTATTGGTTATTTTAGTGCATTGTGTCAAAATTGTTGAAATTTATGGATCCTATGGACAAGGATAAATATAAACACACCCCAATATGTTAAGCGGCATAAAATTATTTGTGGAATATTGTGATAGATATGGTTTGTTAATATTTAGGGTGAAATCTATTTAATAAAAGTTTTTTTAGAAATCGCATGACATAGTTGATAGCCAAAACATATTTTTACAAAAAATGTAGTATCCACTAGTACTCCCTCCATTCTAAAATATAGTGCGCCCGCGCTTTTCGAGGTTGGACTTTGACCATAAATTTAACGAACGCGACCGACTGCGGCGAGAGAAAAAGTTACATAATTAAAAACTTCTTTCGAATACGAATTCACTGATATAACTTTTGCTCCCGCCGCAATCGGTCTTGGCAGTTAAATTTACGGTCAAAGTTGAAGCACGTTGATAGAGGAAGCACTACATTGTGGAATGGAGGGAGTATCATATTACCGTAATTATAAATATTATAATTGTGTGAAAAACATATAACCTCAACATACATGGATGTGATTGCATTAATGATCACCTTAGCTATGCCTCAAAAAGATAATATACATAAAAAATCATTAGTAATATGTTGAGTATAAAACAATTAACAAGAAGTCAAGAACGATGAAGTTAAAAGTCAACAATCAACTATTTATATTAAAAAATATTTTTATTTGTTTGTGTTATAAGTACATAGTCTTCACTTTCGATAAACCAAAAGTATCAGCAACAACGGTTGAACTTGTCACTACAATAGTAGGTTGACACAAAAAGCGGTGGCATCCTCAGCATATTTGGGCATTTGATCTTGCGCCCTACAAGATGTTTAAGGTCCCCAGCAATAGCTTCAGACGATTTTGGTTTTCGGCTGGAGACCTTTCCCTGCAAAAGAGAGTTAAGCTTTCTTAGCCACCCACATCTTCAAGGGTGGCTTCGAAGCAATGAGTCTAAGTGCAGCATCTGAGAACTTTGGCTTTGGAGCCCTAGCAAAAATTCTTGCAGGTGGACAATAGTACTCATAAGAATAAGCAGAATAGTTCTTGGTCGTATGAACATGGCGGTTTGATGAAACGCGCTCATATTCACAGGCCTGAGTATAGCTTCCCTGCAAAACATTTGCGTTAGTGCGACTCAGGTGAGTCCTCTGTCTATATGAAGCCTTTGGACCGTATGAAGCCTGTGGTATGGGGTTTGTCTTCTTCACCTGTGGTGTCATGATGACATTCACAGGAAGATTCTCCAAACACCTTTTCGGCACCCAGACCTTCTTCATAGGCGGTCCATTCCTGCAGTTAGTACCAATATACCTGGCAAACACTTCACCATTCTGATTCTTAAACAGTTTATAGTTTGCATCAAAGGATTCATCAATAACAATGGGATTAGCACAAGTGAAGCCAGATAGGGTGGATGGATCCACTGAAGGTCCCTTTGCAGCAACCCATGTGGTTTTTGGGTACTGCAGGTTTCCAGTAAGAACCATCAGCATTCATTTTCCTTTCGAACCCAACACCCTCTTTCCTAGGGTTTCGGTTCAGGATCTGCCTTTTGAGGACATCACATAGTGTCTGATGCCCTTTGAGGCTTTTGAACATCCCTGTTTCAAGCAATGTCTTCAACCTAGCATTCTCATCAGCCATAGCAGTGGCATCCTCAGTAGAGGGGTTAGTTGGCACATCAGCAGTTGAAGATATTGCAATAGTAGAAGCAGTAGAACAACCAGCAACAGAAGTAGCGTTGTCATGCTCAATACATTTAATACATGGTGGTTCAAATCCTTCCTGAGCTGAACTGATCTGTTTGGCATGAAGTGACTCGTTTTCCTTTTGAAGATCTTCATGAGCCGCTCTCAATTTCTCAAGATCTTGCTTCCTTTAAAGATAATCATAGGAAAGCTTTTCATGAGTTGTTGAGAGCGTTTCATGACGACTTTCAAGTTCCTCATACTTAACGTGAAGATTTTTTATGTCTTCAATTAAGGACTGAGATCGAGTCATTTCAGCGTCTAACATGTCATCGCTTTTGTCTAACAGTTTTTGAATATGTTCCATAGCTTTCTGTTGTTCAGTTGCAATTTTAGCAAGTGTTTTGTACCTGGGTTTGGAACCACAATCAGAGTCATCTTCACTGGAAGTTTGATAGTGAGTAGTGCGTGTGTTTACCTTGGCACCGCGTGCCATGAAGCAGTAGGTAGGAGCGGAGTAGTCCTTGTCATTTGCATTGGTGTCGGTGACGGAGTCATTGTCTTCAGTGTTGAAGATGGACTTGGCAACGTATGCTGTAGCCAGACTCGCAACGCCAGAATCAGACTCCTCCTCAGACTCCACATCCGCCTCCTCAGAAGCGGACTCCTCCTCTGAATCCATTTCCTTGCCAACAAATGCACGTGCCTTACCAGATGAGCTCTTCTTGTGTGATGAAGACTTTGAGGAGGACTTGGAAGAAGACTTTCAGTATTTTTTCTTCTTCTTGTCGTCAGAATCATACTCCTTGGTCTTCTTTTTCTTCTTGTTCTCATTGTCCTTGTCATTTTTGACGACATACCATAAGTCGACATCAATGGCTTCAAGATGCATGCGCATCTTATTCTTCCAGTAGGGGTATTCAGTTCCATCAAAGACTGGGCACGTAGCGGAGACTTTGATTATCCCTGCTGTCGACATAGCTAAAACTCCAGGTGGTTAAACCGAATCACACAGAACAAGGGAGTACCTTGCTCTGATACCAATTGAAAGTGCTACTGATCGACTAGAGGGGGGTGAATAGGCGATTTTTATGGCAGTCTACAAAACATGGAAGTTTCGAAGACAAACGATAGAAATAAACCTATTACCATGCAGCGGAAGGTAGACTACACTAGGAAAACCATAGTCAAGTATTCAATGGAGTGAAAGCACAATGACTAATAGCAGCTAGGCAGTAAAGATCAGGTAGGAAGATATTGTGAAGCCAATCAGAACAAGCAGTCACTCAGTGAAGACAAAAGATAAAGCAATCATACAATGACTTCACAAGGACCAACATTAAGTAAAGGGAAGGGAAGGATGAAACCAGTGACACGTTGAAGACAATGATTTGTTGGACCAGTTCCAGTTGTTGTGACAACTGTACGTCTGGTTAGGGAGGCTGAGATTCAACTCAGAAGACCTCGTCTTCACCTTATTCCCCTTGAGCTAAGGACACCCATTCCTCGCCCAATCACTCTGGTAAATCTTCAACGTAGACTTCCAAACCTTCACAGACTTCGTTCACCGGCGATCCACAATGACTCTTGGATGCTCAGAACGCGATGCCTAACCGGCTGGAGGATTCACAGTCCTCAAGTGTAATAAGTCTTCAGATCACACAGACAGGAAGACTTAAGTGATGCCTAACACTCTTTGGCTCTGGGTGTTTAGGGCTTTATCCTCGCAAGGAATTCTCTCTCAAAGGCTTCGAGGTGAGTTGCTCTCAAACGACAAAAGCCATGCACTAACTCTGAGCAGCCAACCATTTATGGTTGTAGGGGGTGGGCTATTTATAGCCACTAGGCAAACCGACCTGATTTGTCCGAAATGACCCTTGGTCACTAAGGAACTGACACGTGTTCCAACGGTCAGATTTCAAACACACACGGCAACTTTACTTGAGCTACAAGCAAGGCTGACTTATCCAACTCTGGACAAGATTTGCTCTCATAGTCTTCGGTCGAAGACATAGGATTTCGGTTAAGCATCACTTCAGTCATTCTGACTGGTTCACTTGGACCCCACTTAACAGTACGATGGTTCCTATGACTCAACAAAGAAGAAAAATAACGACGAAAGAACTAAGTCTTCGCGCTCCATAGTCTTCATGCGATGTCTTCTCTTATCATAGTCTTCAATGTGAATGTCTTCACATACCATCTTTGACTTCAATGTCTTCTTACATTTTTTGGGGTCATCTCTGGTAGGAAAACCGAATCAATGAGGGACTTCTACCTGTGTTATCCTGCAATTCTCACAAACACATTAGTCCCTCAACTAGGTTTGTCGTCAATACTCCAAAACCAAATAGGGGTGGCACTAGATGCACTTACAATCTCCCCCTTTTTGGTGATTGATGACAAACTAGTTGAAGTTTTCAACGGGGAATAAAATATGTGAAATTGTAAAGGATAGGGGATTGTCATCATAAGTGGCAAAGGCTCCCCCTGAAGATGTGCATATAAGTAATTTGCTTTTGGTATGCAGATGCACATGGCATGTTGTACTTGTGGAGATCCTCTTCAACTTATGATGACAATTCATCATGCAAGAAAAGTATGTGAAGATAATGACATGCATAATGAAAAATGGACGTCTGCAAAATGATCTAAGTGCAGAATTTATCGTTGCACATGCGGAATTTATCATCGCATCACGTAATAGCAAATAAGTAGAAGACGACCATCGAGTTTAAGTGTTACAACTCAAAGAACCAAATGTATCGAAAACGAGAGTTGTAAGCACTTGGCAAAAGTATCAAAAGTAAAGCAACCACCCATATGGACCCGCTTGAAGACTATCAACTCATATGCTTCTCCCTCTTTTGTCAGTGAGGACCAAAAAGGTTTGAAGACATAGAGCGCCTACTCGTTCCCATGAGGTGCAGGCGAGGCAGCAGGGTCGTCGGGGAGATCCGGTGGTGCAGAGGAACTTGGTGCAGTGTCGTCACGCGCTGAAGTTGGAGGAGGTGAAGTTGCATCATCTTGGTCATCGATGACTCTGGCATTTATGGTCGCAGCTAAGGACGAGTATTCAGAGTCTTCAAGTGAGGGAGTCCGACGCAAGTGAGCATTTCTGGGAGGAGTTGAGTCAAACTTGAAGCGTTCAGTGAAGCCATCGTCGTGCAGATCAGCTTCAGCACTCAGTAGGGTCAAACTCTTCCACGACCTCCGACAGGTTTCATGAGTGACAAAGGCATTCTTGGTGGCAAGATTGCGAATGTGGTTGACATCCACCAAGAGGCTTTGCATCTGACGCTTAAGCCAGTCGTGATGTTTGTCCTGTTTCTGATGCAGCGCGATGAGAAGCTCTCGGTCATTGAGGACACGAGATCGTCTTTGAGGCCTTTGCGCAATGGTGCTACCAGTGGCATTAGTTTGAGCACGAGGGGCACGTGTGTTTCCAGCAAGGGGATAAACACGAGACACTGCTGAATTCCTTCAATGGGCTGGGTGAAGCTTTGGTGATCAGCATTGTGAAGATAAATGGGATCCTTAGCAGGCTCTGGGTAAATGGCTTCAACTGACAAATCAACCTCGGGCAAGAATATAAGATGATTGTGCGCAGACGGCTGATAGTTGAAGGCTGATTGACGCTTGATCAGATGCATGACCCATGGAGCATAGAATTTCAACCCAAAGATGTCGGAGCCACACGCAGCCAACTATCTGATGAAGAAGTCTTGAGCATTGAAGTTGATGCCATTGAAGATATAGAAAACCAAAGTCTTCATTGTCCTTCAAGCTTCGTTGCAGATGAGTGTCCTTTGACAGCCATAGAGTCTTCCTGATGATGTGGTAAATGGTGCGAGGCAGGTACTCTAGGTCTTCAACAAAGAACTCAGATGGGTATTCAGCGTCGTGAGGCAGAGGCTTCATCATGCTCAACATTTGACTCATGTTGGGCTCTGGCTTCTGAAAGATGCTTTACAAGGCATTTTGATGTTGTTGACAACCTGGTTCATAGTGTAAGTGCATCTAGTACCACCCCTAGTTGGTTTTGGAGTATTGACAACAAACCTAGTTGAGGGACTAATGTGTTTGTGAGAATTGCAGGATAACACAGGTAGAAGTCCCTCATTGATTCGGTTTTCCTACCAGAGATGACCCCTAAAAATGTATGAAGACATTGAAGTCAAAGGTGGTATGTGAAGATATTCACAATGAAGACTATGACAAGAGAAGACATCGCGTGAAGACTATGGAGCGCGAAGACTTAGCAGTTTCGTCGTTCTGTGTTTTCTTTGTTGAGTCATAGGAACCACCGTACTGTTAAGTGGGGTCCAAGAGAACCAGTCAGAATGACTAAAGTGATGCTTAACAAAAATCATATGTCTTCGAATGAAGACTATGAGAGCAAATCTTGTCCAGAGTTGGATAAGTCAGCTTTGCTTGTAGCCCAAGTAAAGTTGTCGTGTGTGTTTGAAATCTGACCGTTGGAACACGTGTCAGTTCCTTAGTGAACCAGGGTCATTTTGGACAAATCAGGTCGGGTTGCCTAGTGGCTATAAATAGCCCACCCCCTACAACCATAAACAGTTGGCTGCTCAGAGTTAGAGTACGGATTTTGTCGTTTGAGAGCAACCCACCTCGAAGCCTTTGAGAGAGAATTCCTTGCGAGGATAAAGCCCTAAACACCCAGAGCCAAAGAGTGTTAGGCATCACTTAAGTCTTCCTGCCTGTGTGATCTGAAGACTTATTACACTTGAGGACTGTGAATCCTCCAGCCGGTTAGGCGTCGCGTTCTGAGCATCCAAGAGTCATTGTGGATCGCCGGTGAACGAAGTCTGTGAAGGTTTGGAAGTCTACCTTGAAGACTTACCAGAGTGATTGGGCGAGGACTGGGTGTCCTTAGCTCAAGGGGAATAAGGTGAAGATGAGGTCTTCTGAGTTGAATCTCATCCTCCCTAACCAGACGTACAGTTGTCATAGCAACTAGAACTGGTCCAACAAATCATTGTCTTCGACGAGTCACTGGTTTCATCCTTCCCTTCCCTTTACTTACTGTTGGTCCTTGTGAAGTCATTGTATGATTGCATTATCTTCTGTCTTCACTGAGTGACTGCTTGTTCTGATTGGCTTCACAATATCTTCCTACCTGATCCTTACTGCCTAGCTGCTATTAGTCATTGCGCTTTCACTTCATTGAATACTTGACTATGGTTTGCCTAGTGTAGTCTATGTTCCGCTGTATGGTAATAGGTTTATTTCTATTGGTTGTCTTCGAAACTTCCATGTTTTGAAGACTTTCATAAAAATCGCCTATTCACCCCCCGCTAGTCGATCACTAGCAGTTTCAATTGGTATCAGAGTAAGGTACTCCCTTGTTCTGTGTGATTCGGTTTAACCACCTGGAGTTTTAGCTATGTCGACTGCAGGGATAATTAAGGTCTCCGCTGCTTGCCCCGTCTTCGATGGAACTGAATATCCCTACTGGAAGAATAAGATGCGCATGCATCTTGAAGCCATTGATGTCGACTTATGGTATGTCCTCAAGAATGGCGTTCCCAAGGCTGGTGAAGGTGTCACCACTGCTGATGTCAAGAAGTTCGTTCAACTGGACTCCACTGCCAAGAACATCATCTATGGTCATCTAAACAAAGGACGGTATGGCCGCGTGAGTGCTTTGGAAACATCTAAGCTAGTCTGGGACTGGCTCTCCAAGGTCAATGAAGGCGTCTCAACCCAGAGAGATCAGAGAATCAGTGTCCTTCGCAACCTCTTCAACCGCTTCAAGAGAAATGACAATGAGAACGTCCAGCTCATGTTTGATCGACTCACTGACATCACTAATGAGCTTCAAGCTCTCGGCGCCACTGAGATCACCAAGCATGAAGTCGTCAAGACACTCCCGAGATCACTTGACAGCTCATTTGACATCCTAGCCCTGATGATTCAAGAACGTCCTGATTTCAAGACACTCGATCCGTCTGACATACTTGAGAGACTCAACACACATGAGTTTCACCTTTCTGAGAAAAGAGACATCTAGGGTCCCAACTATGGGCGAACTCGTGCCTTGAAGGCAAAAGTTGTCTCCTCATCTGAAGAAGAATCTGACAGCAGTTCTGATGATCCTGAAGATATTGGAAAGGAGCTTGCTATGCTTGTGAAGAAGTTCCAAAAATTCACCAAGAAGAAAGGCTTTAGAAAGTATTCACGATCAAGCTCAAGAAATGATGAAGCTTCTGCTCATGACTACAAGAAGAGAACATGCCACAAGTGCAAGAAACCTGGCCAGTACATCTCCGAGTGTCCGCAGCGGGACAATGAGAACAACAAGAAGAAGAAGAGCAAGGAATATGACTCTGACGACAAGAAGAAGAAGAAATACTCAAACTCTTCTTCCAAGTCTTCCTCAAAGTCTTCATCACACAAGAAGAGCTCATCTGGCAAGGCACGTGCGTTTGTTGGCAAGGAAATGGATTCAGAGGAGGAGTCCGCTTCTGAGGAGGCAGAGGTGGAGTCTGAGGAGGAGTCCGATTCCGGCGTTGCGAGTCTGGCTACACCATACGTTGCCAAGTCCATCTTCAACACTGAAGACAATGACTTCATCACCGACACAGATGCAAATGACAAGGACTACTCCGCTCCTACCTACTGCTTCATGGCACGCGGTGTTGGGGAACGTTGCAGAAAACAAAAAATTTCCTACGGTTTCACCAGGATCCATCTATGAGTTCATCTAGCAACGAGTGATCGGATGCATGTACATACCTTTGTAGATCGCAAGCGGAAGCGTTCAAAGAACGGGGATGAGGGAGTCGTACTCGACGTGATCTAAATCACCGGAGATCCTAGCGCCGAACGGACGGCACCTCCGCGTTCAACACACGTACGGTCAGCATGACGTCTCCTCCTTCTTGATCCAGCAAGGGGGAAGGAGAGGTTGATGAAGATCCAGCAGCACGACAGTGTGGTGGTGGATGCAGGGGTCACCGCAGCAGGGCTTCGTCGTTCTACTGCGAGAGGGAGAGGTGTAGCAGGGGAGAGGGAGGCGCCAAGACTCAAGGGCGCGGCTGCCCCTCCCTCCCCCCCTTTTATATAGGCCCCCTAGGGGGTGCGCTGGGCCTTGGAGATGGGATCTCCTAGGGGGGGCGGCGGCCAAGGGGTGGAGTGCCCCCCAAGCCAGGTGGGGCGCCCCCCCACCCTAGGGTTCCCAACCCTAGGTGCATGGGGTGGGCCAAGGGGGGCGCACCAGCCCACTATGAGCTGGTTCCCCTCCCCACTTTAGCCCATGGGGCCCTCCGGGATGGGTGTCCCCACCCGGTGGACCCCCGGGACCCTTCCGGTGGTCCCGGTACAATATCGGTGACCCCCGAAACTCTCCCGATGGCCGAAACTGCACTTCCTATATATAATTCTTCACCTTCGGACCATTCCGGAACTCCTCGTGATGTCCGGGATCTCATCCGGGACTCTGAACAACTTTCGGGTTACTGCATATTCTTATCTCTACAACCCTAGCGTCACCGAACCTTAAGTGTGTAGACCCTACGAGTTCGGGAGACATGCAGACATGACCGAGATGGCTCTCCGGTCAATAACCAACAGCGGGATCTGGATACCCATGTTGGCTCCCACATGCTCCTCGATGATCTCATCGGATGAACCACGATGTCGAGGATTCAAGCAACCCCGTATACAATTCCCTTTGTCAATCGGTATGTTACTTGCCCGAGATTCGATCGTCGGTATCCCAATACCTCGTTCAATCTCGTTACCGACAAGTCACTTCACTTGTACCGTAATGCATGATCCTGTGAGCAGACACTTGGTCACTTTGAGCTCATTATGATGATGCATTACCGAGTGGGCATACAGAGTGACAAATCCCAGTCTTGATCCGTGTCAACCCAACAGACACTTTCGGAGATACCCGTAGTATACCTTTATAGTCACCCAGTTACGTTGTGACGTTTGGTACACCCAAAGCACTCCTACGGTATCCGGGAGTTACACGATCTCATGGTCTAAGGAAAAGATACTTGACATTGGAAAAACTCTAGCAAACAAACTATACGATCTTGTGCTATGTTTAGGATTGGGTCTTGTCCATCACATCATTCTCCTAATGATGTGATCTCGTTATCAATGACATCCAATGTCCATAGTCAGGAAACCATGACTATCTGTTGATCAACGAGCTAGTCAACTAGAGGCTTACTAGGGACATGTTGGTGTCTATGTATTCACACATGTATTACGATTTCCGGATAACACAATTATAGCATGAATAAAAGACAATTATCATGAACAAGGAAATATAATAATAATGCTTTTATTATTGCCTCTAGGGCATATTTCCAACAGTCTCCCACTTGCACTAGAGTCAATAATCTAGTTACATTGTGATGAATCGAACACCCATGGAATTCTGGTGTTGATCATGTTTTGCTCTAGGGAGAGGTTTAGTCAACGGATCTGCTACATTCAGGTCCGTATGTACTTTACAAATATCTATGTCTCCATCTTGAACATTTTCACGAATGGAGTTGAAGCGACGCTTGATGTGCCTAGTCTTCTTGTGAAACCTGGGCTCCTTGGCAAGTGCAATAGCTCCAGTGTTGTCGCAGAAGAGTTTGATTGGCCTCGACGCATTGGGTATGACTCCTAGGTCGGTGATGAACTCCTTCACCCAAATTGCTTCATGCGCTGCCTCCGAGGCTGCCATGTACTCCGCTTCACATGTAGATCCCGCCATGATGCTCTGCTTGCAACTGCACCAGCTTACTGCCCAACCATTCAAAATATACATGTATCCGGTTTGTGACTTAGAGTCATCCAGATCTGTGTCGAAGCTAGCGTCGACGTAACCCTTTACGACGAGCTCTTCGTCACCTCCATAAACGAGAAACATTTCCTTAGTCCTTTTCAGGTACTTCAGGATATTCTTGACCGCTGTCCAGTGTTCCTTGCCGGGATTACTTTGGTACCTGCCTACCAAACTTACGGCAAGGTTTACATCAGGTCTGGTACACAGCATGGCATACATAATAGAACCTATGGCTGAGGCATAGGGGATGACACTCATCTCTTCTATATCTTCTGCCGTGGTCGGACATTGAGCTGAGCTCAATTTCACACCTTGCAACACAGGCAAGAACCCCTTCTTAGACTGATCCATATTGAACTTCTTCAATATCTTATCAAGGTATGTGCTTTGTGAAAGACCTATGAGGCGTCTTGATCTATCTCTATAGATCTTGATGCCTAATATATAAGCAGCTTCTCCAAGGTCCTTCATTGAAAAACTCTTATTCAAGTAGGCCTTAATGCTGTCCAGGAGTTCTATACCATTTCCCATCAAAAGTATGTCATCCACATATAATATGAGAAATGCTACAGAGCTCCCACTCACTTTCTTGTAAACGCAGGCTTCTCCATAAGTCTGCGTAAACCCAAACGCTTTGATCATCTCATCAAAGCGAATGTTCCAACTCCGAGATGCTTGCACCAGCCCATAAATCGAGCGTTGGAGCTTGCACACCTTGTCAGCATTCTTAGGATCGACAAAACCTTCCGGCTGCATCATATACAATTCTTCCTTAAGGAAACCATTAAGGAATGCCGTTTTGACGTCCATTTGCCATATCTCATAATCATAGAATGCAACAATTGCTAACATGATTTGGACGGACTTCAGCTTCGCTACTGGTGAGAAAGTCTCATCGTAGTCAACCCCTTGAACTTGTCGATAACCCTTAGCGACAAGCCAAGCTTTATAGATGGTCACATTACCATCCGCGTCTGTCTTCTTCTTAAAGATCCATTTATTTTCTATGGCTCGCCGCTCAACGGGCAAGTCAGTCAAAGTCCATACTTCGTTTTCATACATGGATCCTATCTCGGATTTCATGCCTTCTAGCCATTTGTCGGAATCCGGGCCCGCCATCGCTTCTTCATAGTTCGAAGGTTCACCGTTGTCTAACAACAAGATTTCCAAGACAGGGTTGCCGTACCACTCTGGTGCGGAATGTGTCCTTGTGGACCTACGAAGTTCAGTAGCAACTTGATCTGGAGTTTCATGATCATCATCATTAACTTCCTCCCTAGTCGGTGCAGGCACCTCAGGAACATTTTCTTGAGTTGCACCACTTTCCGGTTCAAGAGGTAATACTTCATCAAGTTCTACTTTCCTCCCACTTACTTCTTTCGAGAGAAACTCTTTCTCTAGAAAGCATCCATTCTTGGCAACAAAGATGTTGCCTTCGGATCTGAGGTAGAAGGTATACCCAATAGTTTCTTTAGGGTATCCTATGAAGACGCATTTTTCCGACTTGGGTTCGAGCTTTTCAGGTTGAAGTTTCTTGACATAAGCATCGCATCCCCAAACTTTTAGAAATGACAGCTTAGGTTTCTTCCCAAACCATAATTCATACGGTGTCATCTCAACGGATTTCGACGGAGCCTTATTTAAAGTGAATGCGGCAGTCTCTAAAGCATAGCCCCAAAAAGATAGCGGTAAATCGGCAAGAGACATCATAGATTGCACCATATCTAATAGAGTGCGATTACGACGTTCGGACACACCATTACGCTGAGGTGTTCCAGGCGGTGTGAGTTGTGAAACTATTCCACATTTTCTTAAGTGTGCGCCAAATTTGTGACTCAAGTATTCTCCTCCACGATCTGATCGCAGGAACTTGATTTTCCTGTCATGTTGATTCTCAACCTCACTCTGAAATTCCTTGAACTTTTCAAAGGTCTCAGACTTGTGTTTCATTAAATAGACATACCCATATCTACTCAAGTCATCAGTGAGGGTGAGAACATAACGATAGCCACCGCGAGCCTCAACACTCATTGGACCGCACACATCAGTATGTATGATTTCCAATAAGTTGGTTGCTCGCTCCATTGTTCCTGAGAACGGAGTCTTGGTCATTTTACCCATGAGGCATGGTTCGCACGTGTCAAATGATTCGTAATCAAGAGACTCTAAAAGTCCATTTGCATGGAGCTTCTTCATGCATTTGACACCTATGTGACCAAGGCGGCAGTGCCACAAGTATGTGGGACTATCATTATCAACCTTACATCTTTTGGTATTCACACTATGAATATGTGGCGCATTACGCTCGAGATTCATTAAGAATAAACCATTCACCATCGGAGCATGACCATAAAACATATCTCTCATATAAATAGAACAACCATTATTCTCAGATTTAAATGAGTAGCCATCTCGAATTAAACAAGATCATGATACAATGTTCATGCTCAAACTTGGCACTAAATAACAATTATTGAGGTTCAAAACTAATCCCGTAGGTAAATGTAGAGGTAGCGTGCTGATGGCGATCACATCGACCTTGGAACCATTCCCGACGCGCATCGTCACCTCGTCCTTTGCCAGTCTCCCCTTATTCCGCAGCTCCTGCTTTGAGTTACAAATGTGAGCAACTGCACCGGTATCAAATACCCAGGAGCTACTACGAGTACTGGTAAGGTACACATCAATTACATGTATATCACATATACCTTTCGTTTTGTCGGCCTTCTTGTCCTCTAAGTATTTGGGGCAGTTCCGCTTCCAGTGACCACTTTCCTTGCAATAAAAGCACTCAGTCTCGGGCTTGGGTTCATTCTTTGGCTTCTTCCCGGCAGCTTGCTTGCCGGGCGCGGCAACTCCCTTGCCGTCCTTCTTGAAGTTCTTCTTACCCTTGCCCTTTTTGAACTTAGTGGTTTTATTCACCATCAACACTTGATGTTCCTTTTTGACTTCTACCTCTGCTGATTTCAGCTTTGCAAATACTTCAGGAATGGTCTTTTCCATCCCCTGCATATTGAAGTTCATCACAAAGCTCTTGTAGCTCGTTGGAAGCGACTGGAGGATTCTGTCAATGACCGCGTCATCCGGGAGATCAACTCCCAGCTGAGTCAAGCGGTTATGTAACCCAGACATAGTGAGTATGTGCTCACTGTCAGAACTGTTGTCCTCCATCTTACAGCTGAAGAACTTGTCGGAGACTTCATATCTCTCGACCCGGGCATGAGCTTGAAAAACCATTTTCAGCTCTTCGAACATCTCATATCCTCCGTGTCTCTCAAAACGCTTTTGGAGCCCCGGCTCTAAGCTGTAAAGCATGCCGCACTGAACGAGGGAGTAATCATCGGTACGTGTCTGCCAAGCGTTCATAACGTCTTGTTCTGCAGGGAGAACAGGTGCTTCACCTAGCGGTGCTTGTAGGACATAATCTTTCTTGGCAGCTATGAGGATGATCCTCAGGTTCCGGACCCAGTCCGTATAGTTGCTGCCATCGTCTTTCAGCTTGGTTTTCTCTAGGAACGCGTTGAAGTTGAGGACAACGTTGGCCATTTGATCTACAAGACATATTGTAAATATTTTAGACTAAGTTCATGATAATTAAGTTCATCTAATCAAATTATTCAATGAACTCCCACTTAGATAGATATCCCTCCAGTCATCTAAGTATAACATGATCCGAGTTAACTAGGCCGTGTCCGATCATCACGTGAGACGGACTAGTCAACATCGGTGAACATCTTCATGTTGATCGTATCTTCTATACGACTCATGCTCGACCTTTCGGTCTTCTGTGTTCCGAGGCCATGTCTATACATGCTAGGCTCATCAAGTCAACCTAAGTGTTTGCATGTGTAAATCTGTCTTACACCCGTTGTATGTGAACGTTGGAATCTATCACACCCGATCATCATGTGGTGCTTCGAAACAACGAACTGTCGCAACGGTGCACAGTTAGGGGGAACACTTTCTTGAAATTATTATGAGGGATCATCTTATTTACTACCGTCGTTCTAAGTAAACAAGATGCAAAAACATGATAAACATCACATGCAATCAAATAATAATAGTGACATGATATGGCCAATATCACATAGCTCCTTTGATCTCCATCTTGGGGCTCCATGATCATCTTGTCACCGGCATGACACCATGATCTCCATCATCATGATCTCCATCATCATGATCTCCATCATCGTGTCTCCATGAAGTTGCTCGCCATCTATTACTTCTACTACTATGGCTAACACGTTTAGCAATAAAGTAAAGTAATTTACATGGCGTTTCTCAATGACACGCAGGTCATACAAAAAATAAAGACAACTCCTATGGCTCCTGCCGGTTGTCATACTCATCGACATGCAAGTCGTGATTCCTATTACAATAGCATGAACATCTCATACATCACATATATATCATTCATCACAACTTTGGCCATATCACATCACAGAACACTTGCTGCAAAAACAAGTTAGACGTCCTCTAATTGTTGTTGCAAGTTTTACGTGGCTGCAATAGGGTTCTAGCAAGAACATTTTCTTACCTACGTGAAAGCCACAACGTGATTTGTCAACTTCTATTTACCCTTCATAAGGACCCTTTTCATCGAATCCGCTCCAACTAAAGTGGGAGAGACAAACACCCGCCAGCCACCTTATGCAACTAGTGCATGTCAGTCGGTGGAACCGGTCTCACGTAAGCGTACGTGTAAGGTTGGTCCGGGCCGCTTCATCCCACAATACCGCTGAAGCAAAATAAGACTAGTAGCGGCAAGAAAGTTGACAACATCTACGCCCACAACAAATTGTGTTCTACTCGTGCAAAGAGAACTACGCATAAACCTGGCTCATGATGCCACTATTGGGGAACATTGCAGAAAACAAAAAATTTCCTACGGTTTCACCAAGATCCATCTATGAGTTCATCTAGCAACAAGTGATCGGATGCATCTACATACCTTTGTAGATCGCGAGCGGAAGCGTTCAAAGAACGGGGATGAGGGAGTCGTACTCGACGTGATCCAAATCACCGGAGATCCTAGCGCCGAACGGACGGCACCTCCGCGTTCAACACACGTACGGTTAGCGTGACGTCTCCTCCTTCTTGATCCAGCAAGGGGGAAGGAGAGGTTGATGAAGATCCAGCAGCACGACGGCGTGGTGGTGGATGCAGGGGTCACCGCAGCAGGGCTTCGCCGTTCTACTGCGAGAGGGAGAGGTGTAGCAGGGGAGAGGGAGGCGCCAAGACTCAAGGGCGCGGCTACCCCTCCCTCCACCCCTTTTATATAGGCCCCCTAGGGGGTGCGCCGGCCCTAGGAGATGGGATCTCCTAGGGGGGGGGGGGGCGGCCAAGGGGTGGAGTGCCCCCCAAGCCAGGTGGGGCGCCCCCCCAACCTAGGGTTCCCAACCCTAGGCGCATGGGGTGGGCCAAGGGGGGCGCACCAGCCCACTATGGGATGCTTCCCCTCCCCACTTTAGCCCATGGGGACCTCCGGGATGGGTGTCCCCACCCGGTGGACCCCCGGGACCCTTCCGGTGGTCCCGGTACAATACCGGTGACCCCCGAAACTCTCCCGATGGCCGAAACTGCACTTCCTATATATAATTCTTCACCTCCGGACCATTCCGGAACTCCTCGTGACGTCTAGGATCTCATCCGGGACTCCGAACAACTTTTGGGTTACTGCATATTCATATCTCTACAACCCTAGCGTCACTGAACCTTAAGTGTGTAGACCCTACGGGTTCGGGAGACATGTAGACATGACCGAGATGGCTCTCCGGTCAATAACCAACAGTGGGATCTGGATACCCATGTTGGCTCCCACATGTTCCTCGATGATCTCATCGATGAACCACGATGTCGAGGATTCAAGCAACCCCGTATACAATTCCCTTTGTCAATCGGTACGTTACTTGCCCGAGATTCGATCGTCGGTATCCCAATACCTCGTTCAATCTCGTTACCGATAAGTCACTTTACTCGTACCGTAATGCATGATCCTGTGACCATACACTTGGTCACTTTGAGCTCATTATGATGATGCATTACCGAGTGAGCCCAGAGATACCTCTTCGTCATACGGAGTGACAAATCCCAGTCTTGATCCGTGTCAACCCAACAGACACTTTCGGAGATACCCGTAGTATACCTTTATAGTCACCCAGTTACGTTGTGACGTTTGGTACACCCAAAGCACTCGTACGGTATTCGGGAGTTACATGATCTCATGGTCTAAGGAAAAGATACTTGACATTGGAAAAACTCTAGCAAACGAACTATACGATCTTGTGCTATGTTTAGGATTGGGTCTTGTCCATCACATCATTCTCCTAATGATGTGATCTCGTTATCAATGACATCCAATGTCCATAGTCAGGAAACCATGACTATCTGTTGATCAACGAGCTAGTCAACTAGAGGCTTACCAGGAACATGTTGGTGTCTATGTATTCACACATGTATTACGATTTCCGGATAACACAATTATAGCATGAATTAAAGACAATTATCATGAACAAGGAAATATAATAACAATGCTTTTATTATTGCCTCTAGGGCATATTTCCAACACGCGGTGCCAAGGTAAACACACGCACTGCTCACTATCGAACTTCTAGTGAAGATGACTCTGATTGTGGTTCCAAACCCAGCTACAAAACACTTGCTAAAATTGCAACTGAACAATAGAAAGCTATGGAACATAATCAAAAACTGTTAGACAAAACCAATGATCTGTTAGACGCTGAAATGACTCGATCTCAGTCCTTAATTGAAGACATAAAAAATCTTCGCGTTAAGTATGAGGAACTTGAAAGTCGTCATGAAACGCTCTCAACAACTCATGAAAAGCTTTCCTATGATTATCGTCAAAGGAAGCAAGATCTTGAGAAATTGAGAGCGGCTCATGAAGATCTTCAAAAGGAAAACGAGTCACTTCGTGCCGAACAGATCAGTTCCGCTCAGGAAGGATTTGAACAGTCATGTCTTAAATGCATTGAGCATGACAACGCTACTTTTGTTGCTGAGTGTTCTACTGCTGCTACTGTTGCAATATCTTCAACTGTTGATGTGGTAACTAACCCCTCTGCTGAGGATACCACTGCTATTGCTGATGAGAATGCTATTGCTGCTGAGGGATGTAAAAAAGTCTCAAAGGGCATCAGACACTATGTGATGTCCTGAAAAGGCAGATCCTGAACTGAAACCCTAGGAAAGAGGGTGTTGGGTTCGAAAGGAAAATGAATGCTTATGGCTCTTACTGGAAACCTGAGCAGTACCGCAAAACCACATGGGTTGCTGCAAAGGAACCTTCAACGGATCCATCCACCCTATCTGGCTTCACTTGTGCTAATCCCATTGTTATTGATGAATCCTTTGATGCAAACTATAAACTGTTTAAGAATCAGAATGGTGAAGTGTTTGCCAGGTATATTGGTACTAACTACAGGAATGGACCGCCCATGAAGAAGATCTGGGTGCCGAAAAGGTGTTTGGAGAATCTTCCTGTGAATGTCATCATGACACCACGGGTGAAGAAGACAAACCCCATACCACAGGCTTCATACAGTGCAAAGGCTTCATACAGACAGAGGACTCACCTGAGTCGCACTAACGCAAATGTTTTGCAGGGAAACCATACTCAGGCCTATGAATATGAGCGTGTTTCATCAAACCGCCATGTTCATAAGACCAAGAACTATTCTGCTTATTCTTATGAGTACTATTGTCCACCTGGAAGACTTTTTGCTAGGGCTCCAAAGCCAAAGTTCTCAGATGCTGCACTTAGACTCATTGCTTCGAAGCCACCCTTGAAGATGTGGGTGGCTAAGAAAGCTTAACTCTTTTTTGCAGGGAAAGGTCTCCAGCCGAAAACCAAAATCGTCTGACGCTATTGCTGGGGACCTTAAACATCTTGTAGGGTGCAAGATCAAATGCCCAAATGGTCTTATTATGTACTTTGTTCCTGAATCGCTTGCTACTCGCCCTATCAGTCCAAATCTCGATCTAAGCTTTCATAATCCACTGGCTCGTCAAATGTTTTTGCTTCACAATTCTCTTTGTGAAGCCTATCCCCCTAACTGCACTGTAGGGTACGACACCAGCAGCTTCAGAATGGATTATTGATAGTGGGTGTACCAATCACATGACTGGCAAGCGAAGCCTTCTTATGGACTCAACACTACGTCCATCTGACAAAAGTCACATCACATTTGCTGACACTGGTAAAAGCAAGGTACTGGGTCTAGGTAGAGTTGCAATCTCAAAGGATCAACACATGGATAAAGTCATGCTTGTTGAATCCCTTGGTTTCAACTTAATGTCTGTTTCAATGCTTTGCGATTTAAACATGATTGTGATATTTGGAAAATATCATTGCCTTGTACTGATTGAATCTGACAAGTCTCTAGTCTTTGAAGGGTATCGGAAAGATGATTTGTACATGGTAGATTTCTCAGCAGGACCACAACCTGCCGTGTGTCTTCTGGCAAAAGCTTTTGAATGCTGGCTCTAGCATCCGAGGCTAGGATATGCTGGCATGAGGAACCTCCACACCCTTGCAAGGAAGAAGCATGTCATAGGCATCGATGGCGTCAAGTTCAAGAAGGATCACTTATGCTGTGCCTGTGAAGCAGGGAAGATGACGAGGGCCAAGCATCCCTCAAAGACAATCATGACAACGACTCAACCCTTCGAACTGCTCCACGTGGATCTTTTCGGTCCCACTCATTACTCAACTCTTACTACTACTGCTTGTCTCTATGGCTTTGTCATTGTTGATGATTATTCAATATATACTTGGGTGCATATAATCCTCTACAAGACTGAAGTGCAGGATGTCTTCAGACGCTTCGCCAATCGAGCCATGAACAACTATGGCGTCAAGATCAAGCACATCAGAAGTGACAATGGCACTGAATTCAAGAACACTGGTCTAGACACTTATCTTGATACTTTGGACATTACACATGAATTCTCAGCTCCGTACACACCATAGCAGAATGGCGTCATGGAACGCAAGAACAGAACACTTATTGAGATGGCCCGGACGATGCTTGATGAATACAAGACTCCAAGAAAGTTCTAGCCTGAGGCCATTGATACTGCATGCCATATCATCAACCGTGTTTACCTTCATAAGCTTCTCAACAAGACATCCTATGAGCTCCTTACTGGCAAGAATCCAAATGTCAGTTACTTCAGAGTATTTGGTGCCAGGTGCTGGATCAAGGATCCACATCACACTTCAAAATTTGCACCAAAAGCACATGAAGGTTTTATGCTTGGACATGGAAAGGATTCGCACTCCTACAGAGTCTTCAACCTCTTTCATTATAAAGTGATTGAAACAGTGGATGTGCGGTTCGATGAGACTAACGGCTCACAAAGAGAGAACCTGCCAAATGTGCTAGATGAAGTTCCATCTAGTGAATCAATCAAACTTATGGGAACTGGAGAAATCATACCTTCTAAAGCTCAGCCTGAAGAGGAACTTATCATCTCCGCACCTGATTGACATGAAGACAATGATCAAACTAAAGACAATGCTCAGCCTGAAGACAATCCTTCTAACGATGACAATGATCAACAAGAGCAAAATCTTCATCCCGTACATCCTCGTGTTGCAAATGAAGTACAGATTGAGAAAATAATTGATAGCATCAATGCACCAGGTCCACTCACTCGTTCAAGGGCAACACAGCTAGCAAATTTTTGTGGGCACTTCGCATTTGTCTCAATATCTGAACCTAAGAAAGTTGAAGAAGCCTTCATGGAACCTGAATGGATTCAAGCTATGCAAGAAGAGCTTCAACAGTTTGAGCTGAATAATGTATGGGAACTGGTTAAGTGTCCTGATCCCCGCAGGCACAATATAATAGGCACCAAATGGATATATCCCAACAAGCAAGATGAGCATGGTCAAGTTGTCAGAAACAAAGCTCGTCTCGTTGCTCAAGGGTACACTCAAGTTGAAGGGATTAACTTCGATGAAACCTTTGCTCCTGTGGCCAGACTTGAAGCCATACGCATACTGCTGGCCTATGCAAATCATCATAACATTCTTTTGTATCAAATGGATGTGAAGAGCGCTTTTCTCAATGGCAAGATTGACGAAGAAGTGTATGTTGCACAACCCCCTGGCTTTGAAGATCCAAAACATCCTGACATGGTGTACAAGCTCAACAAGGCACTGTATGGCCTCAAACAAGCCCCTCGGGCTTGGTATGACACACTCAAAGACTTCCTGAAGAGCAAAGGCTTCAAACCTGGTTCCCTCGACCCCACTCTCTTCACCAAGACATATGATGGTGAATTGTTTGTGTGCCAAATATATGTGGATGACATTATCTTCGGATGCACCAATCAAAAATACATTGAAGAATTTGGATATATGATGCAAGAGCAATATCAGATGTCCATGATGGGTAAGCTGAAGTTCTTCCTTGGTCTTCAAATATGTCAGCAACGCAACGGCATCTTCATATGTCAAGAGAAGTACCTCAAAGATTGCCTGAAGAAATTTGGGATGCAAGACTGCAAAGGCTTCACGACTCCAATGCCAGCCAAACATCATCTGGGTCCCGATGACAATGGTAAAGAGTTCGATCAAAAGGTATACTACTCCCTGATTAGTTCTTTACTTTATCTATGTGCATCTAGGCCAGATATTATGCTTAGTGTTTGCATGTGTGCTCGATTCCAAGCGGCACCAAAGGAATCGCATCACTTAGCTGTGAAGCGAATTCTTCGATATTGGGCTCACACCCCAACATTAGGATTATGGTATCCAAATGGCTCACAGTTTGATCTGGTTGGATTCTCGGATGCTGATTATGCTGGTGACAAGGTGGATCGCAAGTCTACATCAGGCACATGTCATTTTCTGAGACGATCACTTGTATGTTGGTCTTCAAAGAAACAGAACTGTGTATCTCTCTCCACTGTTGAATCTGAATACATTGCTGCTGGATCTTGCTGCGCTCAGCTTCTATGGATGAAGCAAACACTCAAAGACTATGGCATTCATCTGAAGCAAGTGCCACTCTACCGCGACAACGAAAGCGCCATCAAGATTGCCAACAACCCAGTTCAGCACTCGAAGACAAAGCACATTGAAATTCGTCATCACTTTCTCAGAGATCATGTTGTGAAGGAAGATATTGATATCATACACGTCAACACTGAAGAGCAATTGGCAGATATCTTCACCAAGCCCTTAGATGAGAAGAGGTTTTGCAAGTTACGGTGTGAGCTAAATATCTTGGAATCCTCAAATGTCCTGGGAACAGGCACACATCCTAACACTTATGTATATTGATGACTTAGATGTGCAACACACAAAGTAGAGTATATCTTCAATCAATGAAGACTTACATTCTAAGTGTGAATACATTAATGTGGAATTTGACTTCGGAGCGCCACGATAATTGTGCGCCGTGTCTGGGTCTAATACTTCCTATACGGTGGGTAACGCCACCACCAAATTTTTATGTTTGAAGTGATTCACTAATGGCGTTACATTTGATATGTCTTTGCAATTGGTTTGTCTTCATGATTATCTTCACTATGTTTATGTGATTGTCTTTCTCATATATATATATATATATATATATATATATATATATATATATATATATATATATATATATATATACACACTAGTGTTCTGTCCTCTACAGCATTCACTTATAGCTATGTCTTCCATGTTGAATCTTTTGAACTAAGTGAATGTGATCGGACCCTAATCTCTCTATGCTTTCTATCTCAAACTCTATCTGTTCAAATCATATGCATTCTATTGAAACTGTCGAATGTCTTCTCTGCGTCCTAGTCAGCAGAAGATACAGAGACAAACATTAAGTCCGTTTTCAATGCTAATTCGTTCACCTGAAACCCGGAGAAGTGGGAACGACCACCCGACAATCCAGGTGTGCGTGGGAACGTGGGACAACTCCAAGTATGTTGCATGTTTGCCACGTGTTCCTCAGATGTGAACAGCCAGGGGCACCTGCATAATTGCGCTGTGCCGCACACTTCCTTATAAATACATGTCCCCTGCGGTCAAGAAAACCTTCTTCCACCTCTCCACCTCGTCAAACCCTAGCTCCCCCGCTAGCTCTCGGCGACGCCGGCGACGAAGCGCTTAGCTGCTGCGACTTCTCCGACGCCGTCCTCACGCCGGCCGGGGACATCGTCTTCTCCGCTGCCGCCGTAGGTGTTCTCCGTCACCAAGGTAGGGCACGGTGGATTGAACTGCTCAGTCTCTTACTCTTCCCATCTAGCAGTTCTTCGCGTGGTAAATATAACTCTATTTTTACCATCTTTTTTATCCTCAAAGATTCATCCTGTTTGCCAAAATAAGTTTCTGCCTATACAATGTTAGATCTATCCTGTCTGCATCTCATACTGCCTAGAATATTCACTTAAGCTTCATATCTAGTTAGATTCCTCACTTGTACTTATTCGCGGATTCGTACAAATCTGGAACCAACTCTCAACATATAAGTGAATGTCTTCGCACGATGAGGTCAATGTCTCCTAAACTGATTTATCTTCAAAATCTTCTGAGAATGCATATATATGACCTCTTCCCCTTCCCTCGCATCTCTAATGCTGTCACAGGTACATGTCCGTGGGAGAATCCCTTGGTTCTCATAGTTTGCTTTCGTTTGCAGAATTCTTATAGCATCACATTAACTCTCCCGAAGCCAGTTCCTGTTTGTCTAGCAAGCGAAAGCCTTTGAAGCCTTTGAACGTGGTGAAGCCATTCAGTTTGAAGTTCATGGCTGCAGAGAAATCAGTAAGGAAGGGTGGTAGACAGTGTCATGGG
This sequence comes from Triticum timopheevii, assembly GCA_963921465.1. NCBI lineage: Eukaryota > Viridiplantae > Streptophyta > Magnoliopsida > Poales > Poaceae > Triticum > Triticum timopheevii. The sequence goes on from OY997267.1 coordinate 740,357,384, forward strand.
AGAACGTCAAGAGATTTGCCTGATGACCTCTTAGACCTTTACAAGACAGATCCTGAAGAGGATTACAATCAACGCAAGACCCGAATCCAATGGATTCGAAGATATTGGGCAGAACAATGGTTCAAGTACAGGTTTGTGACCCAGGAATATGCTGAGAAAAATGCCATCAAACGACCATGGGGAGACATCCTATATAGAAATCTTCAACCCAGGTCCAGAGATGAAGCCATTGAACAAGGCTTCTATCCCTGCATGGTCCGTGGACCACAGCCTGCGGATGCACACCCATCGTCATTGCTATGGTGTCGTGACGACAATCTGTTCAAGCGCAACTTCCAGTTTGCCAAGAATTCGGCCAAGCAAAACAAGAAGTCATGGGGACTTGACTTCAACCCTGGCCCTTCTGCTCCCCGTGCCGATGGCACCCTCGAAGCTGAACCCAATCTTGTTGGGCCCTTCTACAACCTGGAAGGTCTCATCACTCACATCAAGGTTCAAGGGACAGCCATGGATAAGCCTGCAGATGATGCTGAATCTGATGAAGTGCCTGCAGCGCCGAAGCCAAAGAAACTAAAGAAGCCTAAAGCTTCAAAGCCTGCCTCAGCACCAAAAATCTCATGAGCGAAGCCACTGGCTACTGCACCTCCTGAAGACAGTGTGCAGTCTGAAGATTTGTCACGCATCTCCAAGCCCTCGAAAGTAAAGATGCCTTTGCAACACACCAGCAAAGAACTGACTGCTGCTGCTATTCTGCGCAACGACACCATTGATTTGTCCAGCGATGAAGATCTTGCAGATGACGCTCTTGAGCAAACGTGGAGCCTGCACCTGAAGTCAATGTGTCCCCTGAAGCCCATGAAGACAATGCCAATGCCCTTGTTCCCCCTCCAAGACCTCACACAATGGAGCTGGCATTTGATCGTGGTCAGCAAGTTATGGTTCGATGGCCCATTCCGACTCCTCCGCCTGCTGTTGGTCCACAATTTGAGTACCACGTCAAGCACAGGCCTCAAGTCCAAAAGCCCAAGCCAAGACTTCCACGTTTCCCAGGCACTGCCACTTCACCTGGGGTCTTTAATGCGAATGGCTTCGTGCCACATAATACCTTCTTCAACAGCTCTAAGAACCCTTATACCAAACCACGCATTTCTTCAGATCGGTTCTGGAGCTATCAGCAGCGTAGCTACTATTCATGTGTCCTATACAATCTAGGGTGCATATTTCCACATATGTGCCTCGACTCTGAAGCTATGGCTGGTCTGCTCTGCCTCGAAGAAGCATTGGACTGTTTCAGAGATGCTGGTATGCTGCAGTTCATCACCGACAAGGAGCACTAGAATGAAGAATTGTTGCTTCAATTCTATGCCACTCTTCATATTCGAGGCTACAACAGGGATCCGAAGACTTGGGTCCTTGAGTGGATGACAGGCAATGTCCATCATAAAGCTAAATCTCTTGATATCATTGAGCTCACAGGCCTGCACACTCCTGGTGAACACTATGAACCAGGTTGTCAATAACATCAAAATGCCTTGGAAAGCATCTTTCAGAAGCCAGAACCCAACATGAGTCAAATGCTGAGCATGATGAAGCCTTTGCCTCCAGATGCTGAATATCCTAAGGAGTTCTTTGTTGAAGACCTAGAGTACCTGCCTTGCACCATCTACCACATCATCAGGAAGACTCTATGGCCTATCAAAGGACACTCATCTGCAGCAAAGCTTGAAGGAGCAATGAAGACTTTGGTTTTCTATATCTTCAATGGCATCAGATTCAATGCTCAAGACTTCTTCATCAGGCAGTTGGCTGCGTCTGGCTCCGACATCTTTGGGTGAAATTCTATGCTCCATGGGTCATGCCTCTGATCAAGCGTCACTCAGCCTTCAACTATCAGCCGTCTGCACGCAATCATCTTATATTCTTGCCCGAGGTTGATCTGTCAGTTGAAGCCATTTACCCAGAGCCTGCTAAGTATCCCATTTATCTTCATAATGTTGATCACCAAAGCTTCACCCAACCCATTGAAGGAATTCCAGCAGTGTCTCGTGTTTATCCCCCTGCTGGAAACACACGTGCCCCGCGTGCTCAAACTGACGCCACTGGTAGCACTATTGCGCAAAGGCCTCAAAGACGATCTCGTGTCCTCAATGACCGAGAGCTTCTTGTCGCGCTGCATCAGAAACAGGATAAGCATCATGACTGGCTTAAGCATCAGATGCAAAGCCTCTTGGTGGATGTCAACCGCATTCGCAATCTTGCCACCAAGAATGCCTTTGTTGCCCATGAAACCTGTCGGCGTACATGGAAAGGGCTGACGCTTATGTGTTCTGAAGATGATCTTCAAGAGGATGGCTTCTCTGAATGCTTCAAGTTTGACTCCACACCTCCAAGAAGGACTGTGTTGCGATGAACTCCGTCTCTTGAAGACTCTGAGTTCTCTTCCTCCGCGGCAACTGTGAATGCCAAAGTGATCGATGACGAAGATGATGCTACTTCACCGCCCCCTACTTATGCACGCATTGACACTGCCCCGAGTTCGTCTGCACCGCCTAACAACACCGATGACCTTGCTACTTCACCTACTCCTCATGGGAACGAGTAGACGCTCTATGTCTTCAAACCTTTTTGGTCCTTACTGACAAAAGGGGGAGAAGCATATGAGTTTGATAGTCTTCAAGCGGGTCCATATGGGCGATTGCTTTATATTTTGCCTAGTGTTTACAACTCCCGTTTTGATACATTTGGTTCTTTGAGTTGTAACACTTAAAACTCGATGGTCGTCTGCTACTTATTTGCTATTCTGTGATGCAATGATAAATTCCGCATGTGCGATGATAAATTCCGCACATAGATCATTTTGCAGACGTCCATTTTTCATTATGCATGTCATTATCTTCACATACTTTTTCATGCATGATGAATTGTCATCATAAGTTGAAGAGGATCTCCACAAGTACAACCTGCCACATGCATTTGCATACCAAAAGCAAATTACTTATATGCACATCTTCAGGGGGAGCCTTTGCCACTTATGAAGACAATAACCTATCCTTTACAATTTCACATATTTTATTCCCCATTGAAAACTTCAACTAGTTTGTCATCAATCACCAAAAAGGGAGATATTGTAAGTGCATCTAGCGCCACCCCTAGATGGTTTTGGAGTATTGACGACAAACCTAGTTGAGGGACTAATGTGTTTGTGAGAGAATTGCAGGATAACACAGGTACAAGTCCCTCATTGATTCGGTTTTCCTACCAGAGATGACCCCTAAAAATGTATGAAGACATTGAAGTCAAAGGTGGTATGTGAAGACATTCACATTGAAGACTATGACAAGAGAAGACATCACGTGAAGACTATGGAGCGCGAAGACTTAGCAGTTTCGCTGTTCTGTGTTTTTCTTTGTTGAGTCATAGGAACCGCCGTACTGTTAAGTGGGGTCCAAGAGAACCAGTCAAAATGACTGAAGTGATGCTTAACCAAAATCCTATGTCTTCGAGTGAAGACTATGAGAGCAAATCTTGTCCAGAGTTGGATAAGTCAGCTTTGCTTGTAGCCCAAGTAAAGTTGCCGTGTGTGTTTGAAATCTGACCATTGGAACACGTGCCAGTTCCTTAGTGACCCAGGGTCATTTCGGACAAATCAGGTCGGGTTGCCTAGTGGCTATAAATAGCCCACCCCTACAACCATAAATGGTTGGCTGCTCAGAGTTAGAGTACGGCTTTTGTTGTTTGAGAGCAACCCACCTCGAAGCCTTTGAGAGAGAATTCCTTGCGAGGATAAAGCCCTAAACACCCAGAGCCAAAGAGTGTTAGGCATCACTTAAGTCTTCCTGTCTGTGTGATCTGAAGACTTATTACACTTGAGGACTGTGAATCCTCTAGCCGGTTAGGCGTCGCGTTCTGAGCATCCAAGAGTCATTGTGGATCGCCGGTGAACGAAGTCTGTGAAGGTTTGGAAGTCTACCTTGAAGACTTACCAGAGTGATTGGGCGAGGACTGGGTGTCCTTAGCTAAAGGGGAATAAGGTGAAGACGATGTCTTCTGAGTTGAATCTCAGCCTCACTAACCAGACGTACAGTTGTCACAGCAACTGGAACTGGTCCAACAAATCATTGTCTTCGACGAGTCATCGGTTTCATCCTTCCCTTCCCTTTACTTACTGTTGGTCCTTGTGAAGTCATTGTATGATTGCATTATCTTCTGTCTTCACTGAGTGACTGCTTGTTCTAATTGGCTTCACAATATCTTCCTACCTGATCCTTACTGCCTAGCTGCTATTAGTCATTGCGCTTTCACTTCATTGAATACTTGACTATGGTTTGCCTAGTGTAGTCTACCTTCCGCTGTATGGTAATAGGTTTATCTCTATCGGTTGTCTTCGAAACATCCATGTTTTGAAGACTTCCATAAAAATCGCCTATTCACCCCCTCTAGTCGATCACTAGCACTTTCACATAGTATTCACCAGGAGTGTGCAGGCCTGTGAGCTCAATGATATCAAGAGCTTTAGCTTCATGATGGACATTGCCTGTCATCCACTCAAGGACCCAAGTCTCCGGATCCCTGTTGTAGCCTAGAATATGAAGAGTGGCATAGAAATGAAGCAGCAATTCTTCATTCCAGTGCTCCTTGTCAGTGATGAACTGCAATAGACCAGCATCTCTGAAACAGTCCAATGCTTCTTCGAGGCAGCGCAGACCAGCTATAGCTTCAGAGTCGAGGCGCATATGTGGAAATATGCGCCCTTGATTGTATAGGACACAGGAATAGTAGTTGCGCTGCTGATAGCTCTAGAACCAATCTAAGGAAATGCGCGGTCTGGTATAAGGGTTCTTAGAGCTGTTGAATAAGGTATTATGTGCCACGAAGCCATTCGCATTGAAGACCCCAGGTGAAGTGGCAGTGCCTGGAAAACGTGGAAGTCTTGGCTTGGGCTTTTGGACTTGAGGCTTGTGCTCGACGTGGTACTCAAATTGTGGACTAGCAGCTGGCGGAGGAGTCAGAATGGGCCATCGAACCATAACTGGCTGACCACGATCAAATGCTAGCTCCATTGTGTGAGGGCCTGGAGGGGGAACAGGGGCATTGGCATTGTCTTCATGGGCTTCAGGGGCCACATGTGCTTCAGGTACTTGGACCTCAGGTGCTGCGGCATTGACTTCAGGTGTTGCAGCATTGACTTCTGGTGCCTCATTGGCTTCTGGCGCCATATTGGCGTCAACCATGACAACGTCATTGGCGTCAGCAGTGATGTTGGTGGTTACTTCAGGGTTGTTAACCTCCACTTCAGAAGATGGAGGGTCGGTCACGTTCTCCTCGAGAACAACATCTTGGTGAGACGGGGTGTAGCAACTCTTGTGTCTCTTGGGGCTTCTTCTTCATCTTCTTCTTCATCGGCTGATGTAGCCGGAATGTCTTCAGCCATTTTGGCTTCGGGTTCAGACACGTGCATTGTGGGAGTGACTTGGGGCCTTGTTCCTTTGCAAAGCCTGCGTAATGCGGGTGACGCTTGTGGAGATGGAGCGTGCGGGGCCTCAAAGTCATCATCATTTTATACTATTGGGGTAGCTTGCGATTGGGGAGAGCTTGGAGTGTCTTGTCTCTGTGGGTGATCAGCCCACGATTCATCCTGAGTAGTTGGCGTCAGAGGACGACCAATGCTGATGAGTTCGCTGTGCGTAAGCACAGGCGATGATACCAATTGGTGCTCGATCTGAGGAAGGACTTCATCATCTTCAACATTGTCATGGTGACCAATGTCTTCAGCAGTGGTGGGGTCAACTGCTGGAATGTTTTCAGCTTCAGGAGCTTCTGTGGAAGTAGGCTCATGAATTACCATCCATCGTTCTTGATGCGAAGAGGCAGGACGAGCAACCGAGATGGGCTCAACAATAAGGGGCTCTGTGGGAGCAGCCCGATCTTTCTTGGTTTTGCGCTTCTTCTTGGAGGGAGCGACATCAGAAGCTTCAGGATGTTTCCTCTTTCTGGCTTCAGCCTCGTTAGCCCTTGTCTTCTTTAATTCTAAAGCCACTGTGGGGACCTTAGGCTTCGAGCCTGTCATACTGGCTGGGAAGACAATGGGATGTGCTTCCTGCCTTGTTGCTTCGGGTTCGGCCAAAGCTGGATTCTTCTTCTTCTTTGCAGCCATCCTGGGATCGATGCCAGGACGCCCAAGAGCCTTGCGCTTTTCAGCTTCATTGTAGGCTTGCACGTACTTGTCAGCCAGACTCTTCATGCGCTCACGAGAACCTTTAGCTTCTTCGCGTTTCTTGAGAAAGGCTTCCTTGAGCTCGTGCAGCATGGTCTTGAAGTTCTTGACATCTTGCACGCTGAGCTTTGCCATGTGCTGCTTGAACTGAGCTTTCTCATAGTCGATCTTTTGCTTCAGTTCAATGATGCGCTAAGCTAGATCTAGCTCAGAAGCAATGGCGCCAATGAAAGCGACGTTGAGGCCAATTGGAAGTTGCAGATCATCAAGGCTGAGATTGGGGGTTTCAAACCACTCATCAATGAAGTTGTGAAGGATTGCTACATCATAGAGAGGCAACTCATTGAAGATTTCTGCTTCTTCTTTGCTCTTGATCAGTTGCTCAAGAGCGTCATCTGCAAGATCTTCATCGCTGGACAGATCAATGGCATCGTTGCGCAGAATAGCAGCAGCAGTCAGTTCTTGGCTGGTGGGTTGCAAGGGCATCTTTACTCTCGAGGGCTTGGAGATGCGTGACAAATCTTCAGACTGCACACTGTTTTCAGGAGTGCAGTGGCCAAAGGCTTCGCCTGTAAGACCTTTGGTGCAGGAGCAGGCTTTGAAGCTTTAGGCTTCTTCAGTTTCTTTGGCTTTGGTGGTGCAGGCGCTTCATCAGATTCAGCGTCATCTGTAGGCTCATCCACGGCTGTCCCTTGAACCATGATATGAGTGATGAGACCTTCCAGGTTGTAGAAGGGCCCAACAAGATTGGGTTCAGCTTCGCGTGTGCCATCAGCACGAGGAGCAGAGGGGCCTGGATTGAAGTATAAGCCTCGTGACTTCTTGTTCTCTTTGGCCGAGTTCCTGGCAAACTGAAGGTTGCGCTTGAACAGATTATCATCGTGGCACCACGGTAATGAAGATGGGTCTGCATCCGCAGGCTGCAGTCCACGGACCATGCAAGGATAGAAGCCTTGTTCAATGGCTTCAGCTCTGGACTTGGGTTGAAGATTTCTGTATAGAATGTCTCCCCATGGTCGTTTGATGGCATTCTTCTCAGCATACTCCTGGTGTGACGCCCGGGAAATTAAGCTACAGTGATCCTCTGCTAGTGATGCCACATCACCTCAATTATAGTTGTTAATCTTGAGTTAGTTCAAAACCGGTCCAAAATTCAAAATTCAAATTAATGATAACGATAAAAGTTTTCAAAAATTAGAACTAAAAAGTTCGGTGGTTGTCAAATATTACATCGGTAATTATGGTGGAGTGCACACATTTTTAAAAAGTATCTAGATAGACTAAGTAAAATAAAACAAAAAATAATAATAAAATAAGAAAAGACAAAGAAAACAAAAATGGGAGGGGAGAAGGAAACCCCACTGGCCCAACTGGGCCAAGCCCACCTGGCCCAGTCGGCCAGCCCCCCTGGCCCGGCCCACCCCTCACCCCCTTATCCCCCCCCTTCCCCGGTCGGCAAACCCTAGCCGCACCCATTCGCCCCCCCGATCCCCTCCTCCTCCCTCCCCGCGCCGATCTGGATCGGCTCCGCCCGATCCCGTCGCCCCCCGACGCCGGCGACCGACCCGCCGCCCCGACCTCACCTCGTCCCCTCCTTCCCGACCGGCCGCGCAGGGCGCAAGGCCCCTCGTCGCCTCGGGCCGTCCCCGACCCCCACCCCACCTCACCGGATCCGCGACGCCGGACGGCCGCCTCCCCGCCCTCCTCCTCACCGGTCGCCCCCGACCGTCTCCGAGCACGCCTCAGAGACCCTGCGCCCCCCCCCCCCCCCCGTGAGCTCTTCCCCCCCCCCCCCCCCCCCCCGTGGATCCCCTCTCTCCCCTCGTCCCCCTCCCGAGCGCCACCACGTGCTCCCCGGCCTCCCTCTCCCTTCTCCTCGCCCGAGCCTCGGCCCCGGCGAGCCGCCGCACCTGAACGCCCCCGCGTCGTGGATCTCGTCGCCGGCGCCCCCCCGGGTGACCGAATGGTCACGGGGCCGAGCCCGTGGTGCTCAGTGCGCCGCGCGACCCCCCCCCCCCCCCCCTCGGCCCCCCGTAGCGCGCTGTCGACGAAGACCCGAACCACCCCGCCGCCTCCGCCGCTCGCCGGCGCCGTTTCCGGCCGAGTCCGGCCGTGGCCTTGCCACCAATGGACGCGGCGTCCTCTCCCCATTCGAACGCACCCACCCGCGGCCCCTTTTGGCCGCTGGGCGACGATTCCGGCGAAGTCCGGCGCCCCCTCCGCCGCGGACGCCCACCGGAGCCCCCAACGCCGGCTGCCGACGTGGCCGACACGGGGCCACCCCCCTGGGTCACTGAACCGTGGGCCCTAGGGGCCCGGCCGGTCTGTTGACTCGGTCAGCCAGGCTGACTGGACCGGCCCCTGCCTATGACATGGGGGCCCCACCCCCCAGAACGTTTAAAAAAAAAAGAAAAAGGAAAAGGGAAATTAAGTAAATATAATTAATAAAAATAAAAATGAATAAAATTATTTATTTATTTATTTAATTAATTAAGTAAATAATTAATTTAATTAATCCTGATTAATTAATCTAATTAACCTAATTAACTATTGATAATTAATTAAACTATAATTAGATTAGTTAAATCCTAATTAGTATAAGCAGAGTATGACATGTGGGACCCACACGTCAGATTGACCTAGTCAACCCTGTTGACTGCTGACGTCAGCATGGCATCATGCTGACGTCATAATTCCATTTTTCGTATTAAATAATTAATTGATTAAATTCCAGAAATTAATAAAATCTTTAAAAAAAATCATATCTTTTAATCCGTAACTCGGATTAAAATATTTTCAACATGAAAGTTGCTCAGAACGACGAGACAATTCCGGATACGCAGCCCGTTCGTCCGCCACACATTCCTAACCTATCCAACTCGCAACTTTCCCCCTCTGGCTCCTCTGCCCGAAAACGCGAAACACCGGGAATACTTTCCCGGATGTTTTCCCCCTTCACCGGTATCACCTCATACCTCGTTAGGGCACCCCTAGCACCGTTACTTGTCATGTCATGCATCGATATGCACTTGTTTGCAAGGTATTCATTGTTTCTTCCCCCTCTTCTCTCTGGTAGACTACGAGACCGACGCTGCTGCTGCCCAGTTCGACTACGGAGTTGACGACCCCTCTCTCTTGCCAGAGCAACCAGGCAAGCCCCCCCCCCTTGATCACCAGATATCGCCTATTCTTCTCTATACTGCTTGCATTAGAGTAGTGTAGCATGTTACTGTTCGGTTACTCCTATTCTGTTGCATAGCCTGTCATTGTTGCTACAGTCATTGATACCTTACCCGCAATCCTAAATGCTTAGTATAGGATGCTAGTTTATCACCATTGGCCCTACAATTCTTGTCAAGTCGGCCTTGCTATACTATCGGGCCGTGATCACTTGGGAGGTGATCACGGGTATATACTATACATATACATACTATACAGATGGTGACTAAAGTCGGGTCAGCTCATTGAGTACCCGCAAGTGATTCTGATGAGGGGGCTGAAAGGACAGGTGGCTCCATCCCGGTAGAGGTGGGCCTGGGTTCCCGACGGCCCCCGACTGTTACTTTGTGGCGGAGCGACAGGGCAGGTTGAGACCACCTAGGAGACAGGTGGGCCTGGCCCTCGTCGGCGTTCGCGGATACTTAACACGCTTAACGAGATCTTGGTATTTGATCTGAGTTGGCTACGAGCCTATACGCACTAACCATCTACGCGGGAGTAGTTATGGGTATCCCGGCGTCGTGGTATCAGCCGAAGCCTTCTTGACGTCAGCAACTGAGCGGCGCGCGCCGGATTGGAACGTAAGCCTACACTTGTATTAGGGGGCTAGTTCTGCTTCCGGCCGCGTACGCAACGTGCAGGTGTGCTCAGGGCGATGGGCCCAGACCCCTGCGCGCTTAGGTTTAGACCGGCGTGCTGGCCTCTCTATTTTGCCTAGGTGGGGCTGCGACGTGTTGATCTTCCGAGGCCGGGCATGACCCAGGAAAGTGTGTCCGGCCAAATGGGATCAAGCGTGTTGGGTAAGTTGGTGCACCCCTGCAGGGAAGTTAATCTATTCGAATAGCCGTGATCTTCGGTAACAGGACGACTTGGAGTTGTACCTTGACCTTATGACAACTAGAACCGGATACTTAATAAAACACACCCTTCCAAGTGCCAGATACAACCGGTGGTCGCTCTCTCTCAGGGATACGAGGAGGGGATCGCCGGGTAGGATTATTGCTATGTGATGTTACTTGGAGGACTTCAGACTGCCCTCTTCTACCTGTTGCAAGACGGCGGTGACCAGAAGCGTAGTCTTCGATAAGACTAGCTATCCCCCTCTTATTCTGGCATTCTGCAGTTCAGTCCACTGATATGGCCCATTACACATATATCCATGCATATGTAGTGTAGTTCCTTGCTTGCGAGTACTTTGGATGAGTACTCACGGTTGCTTTCTTCCCCCTTTCCCCCCCTTTCCTTTCTTTCTGGTTGTCGCAACCAGATGCTGGAGCCCAGGAGTCAGACGCCACCGTCGATGACGACTACTACACTGGAGGAGCCTACTACTACGTGCAGCCCGCTGACGACAACCAGGAGTAGTTTAGGAGGATCCCAGGCAGGAGGCCTACGCCTCTTTCGATCTGTATCCCAGTTTGTGCTAGCCTTCTTAAGGCAAACTTGTTTAACTTATGTCTGTACTCAGATATTGTTGCTTCCGCTGACTCGTCTATGATCGAGCTCTTGTATTCGAGCCCTCGAGGCCCCTGGCTTTTAATATGATGCTTGTATGACTTATTTTATTTGTAGAGTTGTGTTGTGATATCTTCCCGTGAGTCCCTGATCTTGATCGTACACGTTTGCGTGTATGATTAGTGTACGATTGAACCGGGGGCGTCACAAGTTGGTATCAGAGCCGACTGCCTGTAGGAATCCCCCTTTCAAACTCCTTGGCCGAAGTCGAGTCTAGACATTGCAAAACTTTTACTAACATGGCTGTGTGCCTTACGGGCCCACGTCGCCATTGGGTGGTATTATGATCTTTTACTCCTCGATCTTTACTCCGGGATTCTGAACTCTCTTCTATTCGGGTTAAACGATTTTTACAAAAATCTGACTCTAGGTTCTCGTAACTATTTCCACCCGGAGAACCCCGTATTATATGTGATGGCCTGCTTCACCAGAAGATTCCGAAGATACTCTTTGATATTCTCTCGAGACTTTGTGCCCATCACTCTTGCTATTCCCGACCACTGATAAATCCTTATGGATAACTACTTACACTTGCCATTCATACGATCATCTCCCCATTGATCTTGTTATTACAAGATACCCCGAAGTTTTCTCTATTGTTCCGAGAATACTTTGTGCCTACTGCCTAGCAGTTCTTTGCCACATGAATACCCCTTCTAATAAATCCTCGCACTTGTCGAGTATCCGCTCATCCTCAGTTGTTCTTGTGTTTCACAAAAGTCTTCAAAATACTATTCGATCTTCCGAAAATCCTTTGGAGCCTTTTGCTCTTGAAATTCTTGCTTGCTTGCATTATGGTTAATCCCATAAGTCTCGTAGTCTTATTGACTTTCCTTGTCATTATCATTTTGAGTCTGTTGACTCAATATGTTTGCGAATACACGCAATCATCATTGATCCTTAGAAATTACCTTTCCGGCTGAGCTGCCATTCTTTTAACTGGAATTGGTTCTCGACCAATCCAATTGTCGTTGATTGTACCCTAAGGCTATTCAACTTATCCATCCCTAATCAGAGCATTGCTTCTGATCCTTGGTTTTGGAAATCAAAATTCCTTTGTTATCTAAGCATCGAATTATTCCGATGTTCTATAATATGATGCTCGTGCATTCTTTCTTCCTCTGATGGAATACCGATACTCACACCAGCTCCGTTGTGGATCACTCGAACCATTGTTGGATTGTTATCCGACAGTGTCCTTCATAATCAATCACCTTGTGAGTTCTTCCCCTGATACTTAGTGCCTTTGGTAATTTGTATCATCTGCTTGGCCAACCATGCTATGCTTTCGGGCTTGTGTTATTTACTCTTGAAACTTGTGGTATATGTCTCTAAGAAGCCCCTATGGGTTGAACATATGCCTTCTCTAAACCGTGTGAACCCGCAAGTTTTCACGAATCATACTCTTCTGGTGCTTCGCCAGATAAAATTTCAACACTGCAACTTCATCAAACGTGAGGAGTAAATGAAAGGTTATGCATTGGAGAAGTGGGAGTCGACCTTGAACTTGTGTTCATGCCCATGGACACGATGTAGATCTTGTCGTTAAAGCTTCTCTTAAATTAGTTATTCCTTTGGTATAAGTTCATCTTATATCAGGGATCTGGCCTTTTGCAATCGTGGTTCCGACCATGTTCTCTTTTGAATACCATTTCTCGTGCAAGTTTTAGCACTTGTCTTCTGTAGAGCAAAACCCCGGTCCAACCTCTACTTGATCTGCCGTCAAGTATTACCCCCCTGGTATCTCGAGATTATCATGGAACTGCATAACTTCTAACAAGTTCTTCATCAAGTGCTACATCCCCACTGAATCCAATTTTTCACGGGCTCTGAGTTATTAAACACTCAAAGACACCAATAACTGAACCGAGTCCGCTCTACGGTTCAACAACTCTTCAGTAAGCTTCTATAAGTACGAGTTGGTACCCGATCACGCCATTCCTAGCCTGTTTGGCTATGTCATTGTCGTGACGATTCTAACGGTGCTACCTGGTCCTTATTCTCGGAGCACCAATTTTCGACGATGAACTAACCTTACATCGATTTTTCCTCGTCATACCCTTTCACCTTAAACAACAAGCTTGAGTTCGAGTTTGTGTCGTAACTGTGGTTCCAATAACCTCTTGCTTCATCATTCCTTTGACTTGATGTCGTCGCTGATTGACTACATCTGCATGAAATCTCTCGACAATTGTGTCGTGATCATCATCAACCTTATGAGCTCTTCCAGGAATTCAATTGAATTCATGATGGGTAATACCATCCTTGCCCCTCGATGATTCCTGTTCTCATCGACCACTTTATTGCCTTCCGTTCAACACAACTTGTTCGCGTTTTGTGTAAACCTTGAGATCACTGCTACCCAGCAGTTGATCTTCCTTACCTCGGAAGTATTACCATCTTTTATGTCAGGATTGTCATGAGAATTTCACCACCTCTTAAGAATTCTTGGTATAGTGATACTTCTCACCATCACCATTCTTTCTTGGTCCTCGTGTTGATTCCAACCGGGGTACCAACAAGTGAACGGTGTTGTTTGGATTCTGCACTTCTAGCAACCCTATTGCTTTGAAGTTAATGGTCGGTCGTTCATTCTTAGACTAATGATTATTGAATCACCATTCTGACATTGGTCGTGCACCAACCCATATTTTGGGCACACCTTTCAACCAATGTTTAATTGTGTACGTTTTCCTCGAGCATACTTCCTTATATCATTTGATCTGACAAATGTTATCTTCTTGTTCACTTAAGTATGGAAATCCATCTTTTGGGAATCTCAATGAATTGTCGCTGAGTCCATCAACCACCTCCTAACCCTCTCCTTGAATTAATGATGAACTCTTGTTTCGGAACTTGCTTCCATGGTACATTTCCCGAGAATCTTACGATGTCTTCTCATCAATTTGTGTCGCGCCTTTTTCTTCTCAGGCATCCTGAGTCTGAGGTATCCTGACCTCAATCAGATCTGAATCTTAGTCAGATATGATGGTTGGAACATATTCCCAAGAGTTATGCCAATTGTCTTTATATGACCTGGTAAGGGGTGTCATGCCTAGCCCATCTGGCCAGAGGCCTATTGTTATAGTTTCCATTTTAGCAAGGATTGCCATTCGTCCATGAAGAAATTGTAAGACTTATTCTATGAGTTGTTCCTGATGGATCCTCTGTGCATCCAAAGTTCGACCTTTGCTTGAAGACCATGTCATTGCTATCTCGAAGCATGTCTATGGTACTCCGATTTTCAACAGGAACATTTGAAGCCCAATGCTAAATGTTTCCTGCTCAATTATCCAATGCTAAAGGGTTTTCTATGTTATATCCTGTCATGGATATCATGCTCTGTTTCTCTTTGGGAAGGATATACCCCTGAATAATGTGTTTAAACACATTTTCCTCTCCATTGTACTATTTAATATGATGTTCACCTTTTCCTTCCCATTGTTTTGTTTAACGTTTCTTGTGATCTATATAACCTAAGCAGTAATATTCTCCTGCTTATGTAAACACCTCGGTGTACAATTCTGTCAGTAAGACCCTGTTACTATTGTTGTTGATGACATTTCGGTAGCCACCGATGGACGAGAACCTTGCCTATTGGCCCGCCTCGTTCAACGAGCAGGAAAATGGTTCTCTTCGTCCCTCGCCCTTGGTACCGATGTTGTTGCCGACATAACCGACAGACTATCCTCTGGCATGCCTTGCTTACATGATCGTGCAAGATGTCACTGTCCTTCCTACTTTTAATCCACATGGTGGGCCCATAACCCACAGTTCCACAGGATCGAAACCTGACTCTCCTGTACCCCCCTGTACCCAAGGTTGTTCCTCGCGCGTGGCCTCGTATGTAATTCATGAGCCACCTTCAATCTGGTATCAGACAAATACTTATTCTCGTGGCTTCGAACCCCTTTCTCGCCACATATCAGGCATCGAACGATTGCCTGCCCGCTCGAAACTTCCCAGGATACCTCCTTACTCTGCTCTTGATATTTTCTTACGTTTCAATTCGAGAGTTACTTCCGCCACCCTCCCCGATGTTATCGACCAGATAGTCAAACCTGCAGAGGTCCATTCTCTTGGAATACCCACCCTTTATCCTTTCGTAAGTACGATGGAACCCCCGAAGAAAGGACGACAAACTTCATCATGATGACCTGAAGGAGAGGACTGAAGACATCAATGTAATGGGTCGACCTCTTCGAGAAGAGCTACTATGACCGAGAAGAATCGTTAAAATTTCGTAACCAGACCCCTTCCCCCTTATAACCGATCCCAAATCTCGAGACGAGATTTCTTGTAGTGGAGGAGAATTGTGACGCCCGGGAAATTAAGCTACAGTGATCCTCTGCTAGTGATGCCACATCACCTCAATTATAGTTGTTAATCTTGAGTTAGTTCAAAACCGGTCCAAAATTCAAAATTCAAATTAATGATAACGATAAAAGTTTTCAAAAATTAGAACTAAAAAGTTCGGTGGTTGTCAAATATTACATCGGTAATTATGGTGGAGTGCACACATTTTTAAAAAGTATCTAGATAGACTAAGTAAAATAAAACAAAAAAAATAATAAAATAAGAAAAGACAAAGAAAACAAAAATGGGAGGGGAGAAGGAAACCCCACTGGCCCAACTGGGCCAAGCCCACCTGGCCCAGTCGGCCAGCCCCCCTGGCCCGGCCCACCCCTCACCCCCCTTATCCCCCCCCTTCCCCGGTCGGCAAACCCTAGCCGCACCCATTCGCCCCCCCGATCCCCTCCTCCTCCCTCCCCGCGCCGATCTGGATCGGCTCCGCCCGATCCCGTCGCCCCCCGACGCCGGCGACCGACCCGCCGCCCCGACCTCACCTCGTCCCCTCCTTCCCGACCGGCCGCGCAGGGCGCAAGGCCCCTCGTCGCCTCGGGCCGTCCCCGACCCCCACCCCACCTCACCGGATCCGCGACGCCGGACAGCCGCCTCCCCGCCCTCCTCCTCACCGGTCGTCCCCGACCGTCTCCGAGCACGCCTCAGAGACCCTGCCCCCCCCCCCCCCCCCGTGAGCTCTTCCCCCCCCCCCCCCCGTGGATCCCCTCTCTCCCCTCGTCCCCCTCCCGAGCGCCACCACCGCCCCCCCCCCCCCCCCCGTCGCCGGCTCCGGCCGCCCCCCCACGTGCTCCCCGGCCTCCCTCTCCCTTCTCCTCGCCCGAGCCTCGGCCCCGGCGAGCCGCCGCACCTGAACGCCCCCGCGTCGTGGATCTCGTCGCCGGCGCCCCCCCCCCCCCGGGTGACCGAATGGTCACGGGGCCGAGCCCGTGGTGCTCAGCGCGCCGCGCGACCCCCCCCCCCCCTCGGCCCCCCGTAGCGCGCTGTCGACGAAGACCCGAACCACCCCGCCGCCTCCGCCGCTCGCCGGCGCCGTTTCCGGCCGAGTCCGGCCGTGGCCTTGCCACCAATGGACGCGGCGTCCTCTCCCCATTCGAACGCACCCACCCGCGGCCCCTTTTGGCCGCCGGGCGACGATTCCGGCGAAGTCCGGCGCCCCCTCCGCCGCGGACGCCCACCGGAGCCCCCAACGCCGGCTGCCGACGTGGCCGACACGGGGCCACCCCCCTGGGTCACTGAACCGTGGGCCCTAGGGGCCCGGCCGGTCTGTTGACTCGGTCAGCCAGGCTGACTGGACCGGCCCCTGCCTATGACATGGGGGCCCCACCCCCCAGAACGTTTAAAAAAAAGAAAAAGGAAAAGGGAAATTAAGTAAATATAATTAATAAAAATAAAAATGAATAAAATTATTTATTTATTTAATTAATTAATTAAGTAAATAATTAATTTAATTAATCCTGATTAATTAATCTAATTAACCTAATTAACTATTGATAATTAATTAAACTATAATTAGATTAGTTAAATCCTAATTAGTATAAGCAGAGTATGACATGTGGGACCCACACGTCAGATTGACCTAGTCAACCCTGTTGACTGCTGACGTCAGCATGGCATCATGCTGACGTCATAATTCCATTTTTCGTATTAAATAATTAATTGATTAAATTCCAGAAATTAATAAAATCTTTAAAAAAAATCATATCTTTTAATCCGTAACTCGGATTAAAATATTTTCAACATGAAAGTTGCTCAGAACGACGAGACAATTCCGGATACGCAGCCCGTTCGTCCGCCACACATTCCTAACCTATCCAACTCGCAACTTTCCCCCTCTGGCTCCTCTGCCCGAAAACGCGAAACACCGGGAATACTTTCCCGGATGTTTTCCCCCTTCACCGGTATCACCTCATACCTCGTTAGGGCACCCCTAGCACCGTTACTTGTCATGTCATGCATCGATATGCACTTGTTTGCAAGGTATTCATTGTTTCTTCCCCCTCTTCTCTCTGGTAGACTACGAGACCGACGCTGCTGCTGCCCAGTTCGACTACGGAGTTGACGACCCCTCTCTCTTGCCAGAGCAACCAGGCAAGCCCCCCCCCCTTGATCACCAGATATCGCCTATTCTTCTCTATACTGCTTGCATTAGAGTAGTGTAGCATGTTACTGTTCGGTTACTCCTATTCTGTTGCATAGCCTGTCATTGTTGCTACAGTCATTGATACCTTACCCGCAATCCTAAATGCTTAGTATAGGATGCTAGTTTATCACCATTGGCCCTACAATTCTTGTCAAGTCGGCCTTGCTATACTATCGGGCCGTGATCACTTGGGAGGTGATCACGGGTATATACTATACATATACATTACTATACAGATGGTGACTAAAGTCGGGTCAGCTCATTGAGTACCCGCAAGTGATTCTGATGAGGGGGCTGAAAGGACAGGTGGCTCCATCCCGGTAGAGGTGGGCCTGGGTTCCCGACGGCCCCCGACTGTTACTTTGTGGCGGAGCGACAGGGCAGGTTGAGACCACCTAGGAGACAGGTGGGCCTGGCCCTCGTCGGCGTTCGCGGATACTTAACACGCTTAACGAGATCTTGGTATTTGATCTGAGTTGGCTACGAGCCTATACGCACTAACCATCTACGCGGGAGTAGTTATGGGTATCCCGGCGTCGTGGTATCAGCCGAAGCCTTCTTGACGTCAGCAACTGAGCGGCGCGCGCCGGATTGGAACATAAGCCTGCACTTGTATTAGGGGGCTAGTTCTGCTTCCGGCCGCGTACGCAACGTGCAGGTGTGCTCAGGGCGATGGGCCCAGACCCCTGCGCGCTTAGGTTTAGACCGGCGTGCTGGCCTCTCTGTTTTGCCTAGGTGGGGCTGCGACGTGTTGATCTTCCGAGGCCGGGCATGACCCAGGAAAGTGTGTCCGGCCAAATGGGATCAAGCGTGTTGGGTAAGTTGGTGCACCCCTGCAGGGAAGTTAATCTATTCGAATAGCCGTGATCTTCGGTAACAGGACGACTTGGAGTTGTACCTTGACCTTATGACAACTAGAACCGGATACTTAATAAAACACACCCTTCCAAGTGCCAGATACAACCGGTGGTCGCTCTCTCTCAGGGATACGAGGAGGGGATCGCCGGGTAGGATTATTGCTATGTGATGTTACTTGGAGGACTTCAGACTGCCCTCTTCTACCTGTTGCAAGACGGCGGTGACCAGAAGCGTAGTCTTCGATAAGACTAGCTATCCCCCTCTTATTCTGGCATTCTGCAGTTCAGTCCACTGATATGGCCCATTACACATATATCCATGCATATGTAGTGTAGTTCCTTGCTTGCGAGTACTTTGGATGAGTACTCACGGTTGCTTTCTTCCCCCTTTCCCCCCCTTTCCTTTCTTTCTGGTTGTCGCAACCAGATGCTGGAGCCCAGGAGTCAGACGCCACCGTCGATGACGACTACTACACTGGAGGAGCCTACTACTACGTGCAGCCCGCTGACGACGACCAGGAGTAGTTTAGGAGGATCCCAGGCAGGAGGCCTACGCCTCTTTCGATCTGTATCCCAGTTTGTGCTAGCCTTCTTAAGGCAAACTTGTTTAACTTATGTTTGTACTCAGATATTGTTGCTTCCGCTGACTCGTCTATGATCGAGCTCTTGTATTCGAGCCCTCGAGGCCCCTGGCTTGTAATATGATGCTTGTATGACTTATTTTATTTGTAGAGTTGTGTTGTGATATCTTCCCGTGAGTCCCTGATCTTGATCGTACACGTTTGCGTGTATGATTAGTGTACGATTGAACCGGGGGCGTCACACCTGGGTCACGAACCTGTACTTGAACCACTGTTCTTCCCAATATCTTCGAATCCATTGGATTCGAGTTTTTCGCTGATTGTAGTCCTCCTCTGGATCTGTCTTGTACAGCTCATAGAGGTCAGGAGGCAAATCTCTTGAGGTGTTGCCACGACGCTGTCTGTCACCCTTTCTTGTAGGTTTCTCTGGTGCCATGAAGCTTAAACTGAAGGGCTTCAACACGTTTAAAGGCTTCAAAGGCTTCCGCTTTTTGGTCAAACAGGAATTGGCTTCGGGAGAGTTAATGTAATGCTGTAAGAATTCTGCAAACAAATGCAGACTATGAGAACCAAGGGATTCTCCCACGGACATGTACCTGTGACAGCATTAAGGTGCGAGGGAAGGGGAAGAGGTCATATGCATTCTCAGAAGATTTTGAAGATAAATCAGTTTAGAAGACATTGACTTCATAGTGCGAAGACATTCACTCATAGATAGAGAGTTGGTTCCAGATTTGTACGAATACACGAATAAGTACAAGTGAGGAATCTAACTACTTTGTGAAGCATAAGTGAACATACTAGGCATATTATGAGATGCAGTATGAAATATATCCAACTTGTGTGAACAGAAACTGCTTGTGGTAGAAAGTGATGAATCTATAGGATCAACGGGGCCGTAAAAAGGAAGTTTTATTTACCACACGAAGAACAGCTAGACAGAGTGGGAGAGGAGGCCGAGCAGTTCGATCTTCCGTGCCCTAACTTGGCGACGGAGGACACCTACGGCGACGGCGGAGAAGACGATGTCCGCGGCCGACGTGAAGACGGCGTCGGTGAGGTCGCGGTAGCTAAGTGCTTCGTCGCCGGCGTCGTCGAGGGCTAGCGGTGGCGCTAGGGTTTGTGCGAGAGTGGAAGAAAGGATAATGACTGTGGTGAGGCATGTATTTATAGGGACAGGGACGGCACAGTGTTATTACATAGGTGCCCCTGGCGATTCACATCTGAAGAACACTTGGCCATCATGCAAAATATCGGAGGTTGTTCCACGTTCCCACGCACGCCTGGATTGTCGGGTGGTCGTTCCCACTTCTCCGGGTTTCAGGTGAAGGAATTAGCATTGAAAACGGATTTAATGTTTGTCTCTGTATCTCCTGCTGACTAGGACGCAGAGAAGACATTCGACAGTTTCAATACAATGCATATGATTTGGACAGATAGAGTTTGAGATAGAAAGCATAGAGAGATTAGGGTCCGATCACATTCACTTAGTTCAAAAGATTCAACAAGGAAGACGTAGCTATAAGTGAATGCAGTAGAGGACAGAACACTAGTATGTATATATCAGAAGACAATCAAGTCAACATAGTGAAGATAATCATGAAGACAAGTTGAAAATGAAGACAAACAAAATGTGAAGACATAGCACATGTAACGCCATGGGTAAAACACTTCAAACAGAAGAATTTGGTGGTGGCGTTAGGAAGTATTAGACCTAGACACGGCGCACAATTATCGTGGCGCTCCGAAGTCAAATTCCACGTTAATGTATTCACACTCAGAATCTAAATCTTCATTGATTGAATATATACTTTACTTCGTGTGTTGCACATCTAAGTCATCAACGTGCATAAGTGTTAGGATGTGTGCCTGATCACAGGACATTTGAGGATTCCAAGATATTTAGCTCACACCGTAACTTGCAAAACCTCTTCTCATCCAAGGGCTTGGTGAAGATATCTGCCAATTGCTCTTCAATGTTGACGTGTATGATATCAATATCTTCCTTCACAACATGATCTCTGAGAAAGTGATGACGAATTTCAATGTGCTTTGTCTTCGAGTGCTGAACTGGGTTGTTGGCAATCTTGATGGCGCTTTCGTTGTCGCAGTAGAGTGGTACTTGCTTCAGGTGAATGCCGTAGTCTTTGAGTGTTTGCTTCATCCATAGAAGCTGAGCGCAGCAAGATCCAACAGCAATGTATTCAGATTCAGCAGTGGAGAGAGATACACAGTTCTGCTTCTTTGAAGACCAACATACAAGTGATCGTCCCACAAAATGACATGTGCCTGATGTAGACTTGTGATCCACCTTGTCACCAGCATAATCAGCATCCGAGAATCCAACTAGATCAAACTCTGAGCCCTTTGGATACCATAATCCTAGTGTTGGGGTGTGAGCCAAATGTCTGAGAATTCACTTCACAGCTAAGTGATGCGATTCCTTTGGTGCCGCTTGGAACTGGGGACACATGCAAACACTAAGCATGATATCTGGCCTAGATGCACATAAATAAAGTAAGGAACCAATCATGGAGCGGTATACCTTTTGATCGAACTCTTTACCATTGTCGTCGGGACCCAGATGATGTTTGGCTTGCATTGGCATTGTGTAGCCTTTGCAATCTTGCATTCCAAATTTCTTCAGGCAATCTTTGAGGTATTTCTCTTGAGATATAAAGATGCCGTTGCGTTGCTGACGTATTTGAAGACCAAGGAAGAACTTCAGCTCACCCATCATGGACATCTGATATTGCTCTTGCATCATATATCCAAACTCGTCAGTGTATTTCTGATTGGTGCAGCCGAAGATAATGTCATCCACATATATTTTGCACACAAACAGTTCACCATCATATGTCTTCGTGAAGAGAGTGGGGTCGAGGGAACCAGGTGTGAAGCCTTTGCTCTTCAGGAAGTATTTGAGTGTGTCATACCAAGCCCGAGGGGCTTGTTTGAGGCCATACAGTGCCTTGTTGAGCTTGTACACCATGTCAGGATGTTTTGGATCTTCAAAACTAGGCGGTTGTGCAACATACACCTCTTCTTCAATCTTGCCATTGAGAAAGGCACTCTTCACATCCATTTGATACAGAAGAATATTATGATGATTTGCATAGGCCAGTAGTATGCGGATAGCTTCAAGTCTAGCCACACGAGCAAATGTTTCATCGAAGTCAATCCCTTCAACTTGAGTGTACCCTTGAGCAACGAGACGAGCTTTGTTTCTAACAACTTGACCATGCTCATCTTGCTTGTTGCGATATATCCATTTGGTGCCTATTATATTGTGCTTGCGAGGATCAGGACGCTTAACCAGTTCCCAGACATTATTCAGCTCAAACTGTTGAAGCTCTTCTTGCATAGCTTGAATCCATTCAGGTTCCATGAAGGCTTCATCAACTTTCTTGGGTTTAGATATTGAGACAAATGCGAATTGCCCATAGAAATTTGCTAGCTGTGTTGCCCTTGAACGAGTGAGTGGACCTGGTGCATTGATGCTATCAATTATTCTCTCAATTTGTACTTCATTTGCAACGCGAGGATGTACAGGACGAAGATTTTGCTCTTGCTGATCATTGTCATCGTTAGAAGGATTGTCTTCAGGCTGAGCATTGTCTTCAGGTTGATCATTGTCTTTAGGTTGATCAGGTAAGGAGATGATAAGTTCCTCTTCAGGCTGAGCTTCAGAAGGTATGATTTCTCCAGTTCCCATAAGTTTGATTGATTCACTGGATGGAACTTCATCTAGCACATTTGGCATGTGCTCTCTTTGCGAGCCGTTAGTCTCATCGAACCGCACATCCACAGTTTCAACCACTTTATAGTGAAAGAGGTTGAAGACTATGTAGGAGTGCGAATCCTTTCCATATCCAAGCATAAAACCTTCATGTGCTTTTGGTGCAAATTTGAAGTGTGATGTGGATCCTTGATCCAGCACCTGGCACCAAATACTCTGAAGTAACTGACATTTAGCTTCTTGCCGGTAAGGAGCTCATAGGATGTCTTGTTCAGAAGCTTGTGAAGATAAACATGGTTGATGATATGGCATGCAGTATCAATGGCTTCAGGTCAGAATTTTCTCGGAGTCTTGTATTCATCAAGCATCGTCCGAGCCATCTCAATAAGTGTTCTGTTCTTGCGTTCGACGACGCCATTCTGTTGTGGCGTGTACGGAGCTGAGAATTCATGTGTGATGCCCAAAGTATCAAGATATGTATCTAGGCCAGTGTTCTTGAATTCAGTGCCATTGTCACTTCTAATGTGCTTTATCTTGATGCCATCGTTGTTCATTGCTCGATTGGCGAAGCGTCTGAAGACATCCTGCACTTCAGTCTTGTAGAGGATTATATGCACCCAAGTATATCTTGAATAATCATCAACAATGACAAAGCCATAGAGACAAGCAATAGTAGTAAGAGTTGAGTAATGAGCGGGACCGAAAATATCCATGTGGAGCAGTTCGAAGGGTTGAGTCGTTGTCATGATTGTCTTCGAGAGATGCTTGGCCCTCGTCATCTTTCCTGCTTCACAGGCACCGCATAAGTGATCCTTCTTGAACTTGACGCCCTCGATGCCTATGACATGCTTCTTTCTTGCAAGAGTGTGCAAGTTCCTCATGCCAGCACGCCCTAGCCTCCGATGCCAGATCCAGCATTCTGAAGCTTTCGCTAGAAGACATACGGCAAGCTGTGGTCCTGCTGATAAATCTACCACGTACAAATCATCTTTCCGATACCCTTCAAACACTAGAGACTTGTCAGATTCCATTAGAACAAGGCAACGATATTTTCCAAACAACACAATCATGTTTAAATTGCAAAGCATTGAGACAGACATTAAGTTGAAACCAAGGGATTCAACAAGCATGACTTTATCCATGTGTTGATCCTTTGAGATTGCAACTCTACCTAGACCCAATACCTTACTTTTACCAGTGTCAGCAAATGTGATGTGACTTTTGTCAGATGGACGTAAGGTTGAGTCCATAAGAAGGCTTCGCTTGCTAGTCATGTGATTGGTACACCCACTATCAATAATCCATTCTGAAGCAACTAGTGTCGTACCCTACAGTGCAGTTAGGGGGATAGGCTTCACGAAGAGAATTGTGAAGCAAAAACATTTGACGAGCCAGTGGATTATGAAAGATTAGATCAAGATTAGGACTGATAGGGCAAGTAGCAAGCAACTCAGGAACAAAGTACATAATAAGACCATTTGGGCATTTGATCTTGCGCCCTACAAGATGTTTAAGGCCCCCAGAAATAGCTTCAGATGATTTTGGTTTTCGGCTGGAGACCTTTCCCTGCAAAAGAGAGTTAAGCTTTCTTAGCCACCCACATCTTCAAGGGTGGCTTCGAAGCAACGAGTCTAAGTGCAGCAGCTGAGAACTTTGGCTTTGGAGCCCTAGCAAAAAGTCTTGCAGGTGGACAATAGTACTCATAAGAATAAGCAGAATAGTTCTTGGTCTTATGAACATGGCGGTTTGATGAAACGCACTCATATTCACAGGCCTGAGTATGGCTTCCCTGCAAAACATTTGCGTTAGTGCGACTCAGGTGAGTCCTCTGTCTATATGAAGCCTTTGGACCGTATGAAGCCTGTGGTATGGGGTTTGTCTTCTTCATGTGTGGTGTCATGATGACATTCATAGGAAGATTCTCCAAACACCTTTTTGGCACCCAGACCTTCTTCATAGGCGGTCCATTCCTGCAATTAGTACCAATATACCTGGCAAACACTTCACCCTTCTAATTCTTAAACAGTTTATAGTTTGCATCAAAGGATTCATCAATAACAATGGGATTAGCACAAGTGAAGCCAGATAGGGTGGATGGATCCACTGAAGGTCCCGTTGTAGCAACCCATGTGGTTTTGGGGTACTGCAGGTTTCTAGTAAGAGCCATCAGCATTCATTTTCCTTTCGAATCCAACACCATCTTTCCTAGGGTTTCGGTTCAGGATCTGCCTTTTGAGGACATCACATAGTGTCTGATGCCCTTTGAGGCTTTTGAACATCCCTGTTTCATGAAATGTCTTCAACCTAGCATTCTCATCAGCCATAGCAGTGGCATCACTAGTAGAAAACGGAGCTTTAAAACCGGTTTGTAAGGGCCTTTAGTGCCGGTTATGGAACCGGCACTAAAGTTGTTGGGAAACGTAGTAATTTCAAAATTTTCCTATGCACACGCAAGATCATGGTGATGCACAGCAACAAGAGGGGACAGTGTTGTCTACATACCCATGCAGACCGACTGCGGAAGCTTTGACACAACATAGAGGAAGTAGTCGTACGTCTTCCCGATCCGACCGATCCAAGCACTGTTACTCTGGCACCTCCGAGTTCTTAGCACACGTACAGCTCGATGACGATCCCCGGGCTCCGATCCAGCAAAGCGTCGGGGAGGAGTTCCGTTAGCACGACGGCATGGTGACGATCTTGATGTTCTACCGTCGCAGGGCTTCGCCTAAGCACTGCTACAATATAATCGAGGTGGAATATGGTGGCAGGGGGCACCGCACACGGCTAAGGAACGATCTCAATGATCAACTTGTGTGTCTAGGGGTGCCCCCTGCCTCCGTATATAAAGGAGCCAAGGGGAGGGGGCCGGCTGGCCAACGAGGGCGCGCCAAGGGAGCCCTACTCCCTCTGGGAGTAGGATTCCTTCCCCCAATCCTAGTTGGAGTAGGATTCGCTGAGGGGGAAAGAGAGAGAGGGGGGCCGGCCACCTCTCCTTGTCCTAATAGGACTAGGGGAGGGGGGAGGCACGCGGCCCATCTTGGGCTGCCCCTTCTCCTTTCCACTAAAGCCCATTAAGGCCCATACAGCTCCCGGGGGGTTCCGGTAACCTCCCGGTACTCCGGTAAAATACCGATTTCACCCGGAACACTTCCGATATCCAAACATAGGCTTCCAATATATCAATCTTTATGTCTCAACCATTTCGAGACTCCTCGTTATGTCCGTGATCACATCCGGGACTCCGAACTAACTTCGGTACATCAAAATGCATAAACTCATAATAACTGTCATCGTAACGTTAAGCGTGCGGACCCTACGGTTCGAGAATAATGCAGACATGACTGAGACACATCTCTGGTCAATAACCAATAGCGGGACCTGGATGCCCATATTGTCTCCTACATATTCTACGAAGATCTTTATCGGTCAGACCGCATGACAACATACGTTGTTCCCTTTATCATCGGTATGTTACTTGCCCGAGATTCGATCGTCGGTATCCAATACCTAGTTCAATCTCGTTACCGGCAAGTCTCTTTACTCGTTCCGTAATACATCATCTCGCAACTAACTCATTGGCTGCAATGCTTGCAAGGCTTATGTGATGTGCATTACCGAGAGGGCCCAGAGATACCTCTCCGACAATCGGAGTGACAAATCCTAATCTCAAAATACGCCAACCCAACATCTACCTTTGGAGACACCTGTAGAGCTCCTTTATAATCACCCAGTTATGTTGTGACGTTTGGTAGCACACAAAGTGTTCCTCCGGTAAACGGGAGTTGCATAATCTCATAGTCATAGGAACATGTATAAGTCATGAAGAAAGCAATAGCAACATACTAAACGATCGGGTGCTAAGCTAATGAAATGGGTCATGTCAATCAGATCATTCAACTAATGATGTGACCTCGTTAATCAAATAACAACACCTTGTTCATGGTTAGGAAACATAACCATCTTTGATTAACGAGCTAGTCAAGTAGAGGCATACTAGTGACACTAAGTTTGTCTATGTATTCACACATGTATTATGTTTCCGGTTAATACAATTCTAGCATGAATAATAAACATTTATCATGATATAAGGAAATAAATAATAACTTTATTATTGCCTCTAGGGCATATTTCCTTCAAAAGTGTGGTCACTAAAGCCCCCCCCTCCCTTTAGTACCGGTTCGGCACGAACCGGCGCTAAAGTGCCACCACGTGGCGTGAGCTCACGCCCTGGTATGGGGGACCTTTAGTACCGGTTGGTGTTACCAACCGGTACTAAAGGTTTTTTTTTTGAATTCTTTTTTTGAAAATTTTGGAAAAAAAAATTGATTTTTTTTCGATTTTTAATTTTCCTGAATTATTTGATGATTTAGCTCTAATCACCTCTCTTAACTGCTCAAGTGTGGATCACTCATTCCAAATCATCTAACTTCCCGACCGGTCACCCGTCCCTCTCACTACTCCACCCCGAGCACGCTTAACTTTCAGGTTCTATTCTCCTTCGTTTCCAAGTCTATACTTGTTATTTTCCTGACAATAGTAAGATGTTAATCCTATTAACCCTCAGTAGTTTAGCTTGAGCATGAAGTCACACATTTCACCGTTTGAGTTTGAAACTATTATTCTAAAAAAACAGTAATTATTTAGTAACGCTAATATTTTTTGAATAAGTTTGACCATAGTTTGACCAGATTTGACCAAAATTCAAAAAATTGAAATAATTATTTAGTAACACTAATATTCTTGAATAATTATGTAGTAACATTAATACTTCTTGAATAAGTAGTTTGACCAGATTTAACCAATTTTTTTTAAAAAAACTGAAATTTGACCATATCTTTTTTTCCTTTTGGAATTTGAGGATTCTAAAAAATTCCAAACAGGCCGCAGGTGATCTCCATCGGATGCGGATTTTCGTGCTGAATTTTTTGATATATTATACGTTTTTTTCCGACATCGTATGCAAAAGTTATAGCTGTTTTACATTTTCCCTACACTTTTTTGCAAAACATGTCCAAATTTAAGTTTTCCAATTTTCCTAGCTAGTAGATGTAGTAATATAACTACCTCTCGAAGGATTTTATTTTTTGAAGTTTTTATCATTTTCTTTTGATTTTTTCAAAACTGAAATGGCGATACACTCGGGGGGGTAGAGTTTGAAAATTGCCCTATAGTGCCAGTTTGTGTCTTCAACCGGGACTATAGGTTAAGACTCTTTAGTGCCGGTTGGTGACACAAACCAGTACTATAGGTTAGACCTTTAGTACCGGTTTGTGTCACAAACCGTCACTAAAGGGGCTCACGGGGCCCTGGCCTGACGCCAGCCTGCCACCACCCCTTTAGTACCGGTTCGTGGCACGAACCGGTACTAAAGGTTCATTACGAACCGGCACTAATGCATAGCCATTCGAACCGGCACTATTGATCACATTAGTGCCTGGTTTTTTACAAACCGGCACTAATGTGCATCACGTTTGACCCTTTTTCTACTAGTGCATCCTCAGCAAAGGGGTTAGTTGGCACTTCAGCAGTTGAAGATATTGCAATAGTAGCAGCAGTAGAACAACCAGCAACAGAAGTAGCATTGTCATGCTCAATACATTTAATACATGGTGGTTCAAATCCTTCCTGAGCTGAACTGATCTGTTTGGCGCGAAGTTACTCGTTTTCCTTTTGAAGATCTTCATGAGCCGCTCTCAATTTCTCAAGATCTTGCTTCCTTTGAAGATAATCATAGGAAAGCTTTTCATGAGTTCTTGAGAGCGTTTCATGACGACTTTCAAGTTCCTCATACTTAACGTGAAGATTTTTATGTCTTCAATTAAGGACTGAGATCGAGTCATTTCAGCGTCTAACAGGTCATCGCTTTTGTCTAACAGTTTTTGAATATGTTCCATAGCTTTCTGTTGTTCAGTTGCAATTTTAGCAAGTGTTTTGTAGTTGGGTTTGGAACCACAATCAGAGTCATCTTCACTGGAAGTTTGATAGTGAGTAGTGCGTGTGTTTACCTTGGCATCGTGTGCCATGAAGTAGTAGGTAGGAGCGGAGTAGTCCTTGTCATTTGCATCGGTGTCGGTGACGGAGTCATTGTCTTCAGTGTTGAAGATGGATTTGGCAACGTATGCTGTAGCCAGACTCGCAACGCCAGAATCGGACTCCTCCTCGGACTCCACATCCGCCTCCTCAGAAGCGGACTCCTCCTCTGAATCCATTTCCTTGCCAACAAATGCACGTGCCTTGCCAGATGAGCTCTTCTTGTGTGATGAAGACTTTGAGGAGGACTTGGAAGATTACTTTGAGTATTTCTTCTTCTTCTTGTCATCAGAATCATACTCCTTGCTCTTCTTTTTCTTCTTGTTCTCATTGTCCTTGTCATTTTTGACGACATACCATAGGTCGACATCAATGGCTTCAAGATGCATGCGCATATTATTCTTCCAGTAGGGATATTCAGTTCCATCGAAGACTGGGCACGCAGTGGAGACTTTGATTATCCCTGCAGTCGACATAGCTAAAACTCCAGGTGGTTAAACTGAATCACACGGAACAAGGGAGTACCTTGCTCTAATACCAATTGAAAGTGCTAGTGGTCGACTAGAGGGGGGGTGAATAGGCGATTTTTATGAAATTCTTCAAAACATGGAAGTTTCAAAGACAAACGATAGAAATAAACCTATTACCATGCAGCGGAAGGTAGACTACACTAGGCAAACCATAGTCAAGT
This sequence comes from Triticum timopheevii, assembly GCA_963921465.1. NCBI lineage: Eukaryota > Viridiplantae > Streptophyta > Magnoliopsida > Poales > Poaceae > Triticum > Triticum timopheevii. The sequence continues at coordinate 740,386,738 of OY997267.1, forward strand.
ATTCAATGGAGTGAAAGCACAATGACTAATAGCAGCTAGGCAGTAAAGATCAGGTAGGAAGATATTGTGAAGCCAATCAGAACAAGCAGTCACTCAGTGAAGACAAAAGATAAAGCAATCATACAATGACTTCACAAGGACCAACAGTAAGTAAAGGGAAGGAAAGGATGAAACCAGTGACACTTTGAAGACAATGATTTGTTGGACCAGTTCCAGTTACTGTGACAACTGTACGTCTGGTTAGGGAGGCTGAGATTCAACTTAGAAGACCTCGTCTTCACCTTATTCCCCTTGAGCTAAGGACACCCAGTCCTTGCCCAATCACTCTGGTAAGTCTTCAAGGTAGACTTGTAAGTGCATCTAGTGCCACCCCTAGTTGGTTTTGGAGTATTGACGACAAACCTAGTTGAGGGACTAATGTGTTTGTGAGAATTGCAGGATAACACAGGTAGAAGTCCCTCATTGATTCGGTTTTCCTACCAGAGATGACCCCTAAAAATGTATGAAGACATTGAAGTCAAAGGTGGCATGTGAAGACATTCACATTGAAGACTATGACAAGAGAAGACATCGCATGAAGACTATGGAGCGCGAAGACTTAGATCTTTCGTAGTTCTTTTTCTTCTTTGTTGAGTCATAGGAACCACAGCACTGTTAAGTGGGGTCCAAGAGAACCAGTCAGAATGACTGCAGTGATGCTTAACCAAAATCCTATGTCTTCGAGTGAAGACTATGAGAGCGAATCTTGTCGAGAGTTGGACGAGTCAGCTTTGCTTGTAGCCCAAGTAAAGTTGCCGTGTGTGTTTGAAATCTGACCGTTGGAACACGTGTCAGTTCCTTAGTGACCCAGGGTCATTCCGGACAAACCAGGTCGGGTTGCCTAGTGGCTATAAATAGCCCACCCCCTACAACCATTAACGGTTGGCTGCTCAGAGTTAAAGTACGGCTGTTGTCGTTTGAGAGCAACCCACCTCGAAGCCTTTGAGAGAGAATTCCTTGCGAGGATAAAGTCCTAACCACCCAGAGCCAAAGAGTGTTAGGCATCACTTAAGTCGTCTTGTCTGTGTGATCTGAAGACTTATTACACTTGAGGATTGTGAATCCTCCAGCCGGTTAGGCGTCGCGTTCTGAGCATCCAAGAGTCATTGTGGATCGCCCCTGAATGAAGTCTGTGAAGGTTTGGGAGTCTACCTTGAAGACTTAGCAGAGTGATTGAGCGAGGTCTGCGTGACCTTAGCTCAAGGGGAATACGGTGAGGACTAAGGGTTCTGAGCTGCGTGTTCAGGACTGGGTGTCCGGGAGTGTGTGTCCTCAGGTTTAAATACCTAGCCGCCCTAACCAGACGTACAGTTGTCACAGCAACTGGAACTGGTCCAACAAATCATTGTCTTCAACGAGTCACTGGTTTCATCCTTCCCTTCCCTTTACTTACTGTTGGTCCTTGTGAAGTCATTGCATGATTGCATTACCTTTTGTCTTCACAGAGTGACTGCTTGTTCTGATTGGCTTCACAATATCTTCCTACCTGATCCTTACTGCCTAGCCGCTATTAGTCATTGTGCTTTCACTTCCTTGGTTACTTGACTAAGGTTTGCCTAGTGTAGTCTACCTTCCGCTGCATGGTAATAGGTTTACTTCTATCGTTTGTCTTCGAAACTTCCATGTTTTGAAGACTTTCATAAAAATCGCCTATTCACCCCCCCCCCCTCTAGTCGATCACTAGCACTTTCAATTGGTATCAGAGCAAGGTACTCCCTTAAGATGTGCATGCATCTTGAAGCCATTGATGTCGACCTATGGTATGTCGTCAAGAACGGCGTTCCAAAGGCTGGAGAAGGTGTCACTGCTGCTGATGTCAAGAAGTTCGTTCAACTGGACTCTACTGCCAAGAATATCATCTGTGGTCATCTGACCAAAGGACAGTATGGCCGTGTGAGTGCTTTTGAGACTTCCAAGCTAGTCTGGGACTGGCTCTCCAAGGTCAACAAAGGCGTCTCCACCCAGAGAGATCAGAGAATCAGTGTCCTTCGCAACCTCTTCAACCGCTTCAAGAGAAATGACAATGAGAATGTCCAGCTCATATTTGATTGACTCACTGACATCACAAATGAGCTTCAAGCCCTCGGCGCCACTGAGATCACCAAGCATGAAGTCGTCAAGACACTCCTGAGATCACTTGACAGTTCGTTTGACACCCTAGCCCTGATGATTCAAGAACGCCCTGATTTCAAGACACTCGATCCGTCTGACATACTTGAGAGGCTCAACACACACGAATTTCAGCTTTTTGAGAAAAGAGACATCTGCGGTCCCAGCTATGGGCAAACTCGTGCCTTGAAGGCAAAAGCTGTCTCCTCATCTGAAGAAGAATCTGATAGCAGTTCTGATGATCCTGAAGATATTGGAAAGGAGCTTGCTATGCTTGTGAGGAAGTTCCAAAAATTCACCAAGAAGAAAGGGTTCAGAAAGTCTTCACGATCAAGCTCAAGGAATGATGAAGCTTTTGCTCCTGACTACAAGAAGAGAACATGTCACAAGTGCAAGAAACCTGGCCACTACATCTCTGAGTGTCCACAGTGGGACAATGAGAACAAGAAGAAGAAGATCAAGGATTATGACTCTGACGACAAGAAGAAGAAGAAATACTCAAAGTCTTCTTCCAAGTCTTCCTCGAGGTCTTCATCACACAAGAAGAGCTCATCTGGCAAGGCACGTGCGTTTGTTGGCAAGGAAATGGATTCTGAGGAGGAGTCTACTTCTGAGGAGGCGGAGGTGGAGTCTGAGGAGGAGTCCGATTCTGGCGTTGCGAGTCTGGCTACAGCATACGTTGCCAAGTCCATCTTTAGCACTGAAGACAATGACTTCATCACCGACACCGATGCAAATGACAAGGACTACTCCGCTCCTTCCTACTGCTTCATGGCACGCGGTGCCAAGGTAAACACATGCACTACTCACTATCAAACATCTAGTGACGATGAATCTGATTGTGATTCCAAACCTAGCTACAAAACACTTGCTAAAATTGCAACTAAACAACAGAAAGCTATGGAACACATTCAAAAACTATTAGACAAAAGCGATGATCTATTAGACGCTGAAATGACTCGATCTCAATCCTTAATTGAAGACATAAAAAATCTTCATGTTAAGTATGAGGAACTTGAAAGTCGTCATGAAACGCTCTCAACAACTCATGAAAGGCTTTTCTATGATTATCTTCAAAGGAAGCAAGATCTTGAGAAACTGAGAGCGGCTCATGAAGATCTTCAAAATGAAAACGAGTCACTTCGCGCCAAACAGATCAGTTCAGCTCAAGAAGGATTTGAACCACCATGTCTTAAATGCATTGAGCGTGATAACGCTACTTCTATTGCTGAATGTTCTACTGCTGCTACTGTTACAATATCTTCACCTGTTGATGTGGTAACTAACCCCTCTACTGAGGATACCACTGCTATTGCTAATGAGAATGCTAGGTTGAAGACACTACTTGAAACAGGGATGTACAAAAGTCTCAAAGGGCATCAGACACTATGTGATGTCCTCAAAAGGCAGATCCTGAGCCAAAACCCTAGGAAAGAGGGTGTTGGGTTCGAAAGGAAAATGAATGCCGATGGCTCTTACTGGAAACCTGAGCAGTACCCCAAAACCACATGGGTTGCTGCAAAGGAACCTTCAGCGGATCCATCCACCCTATCTGGCTTCACTTGTGCTAATCCCATTGTTATTGATGAATCCTTTGATGCAAACTACAAACTGTTTAAGAATCAGAGCGGTGAAGTGTTTGCCAGGTATATTGGTACTAACTGCAGGAATGGACCGCCTATGAAGAAGATGTGGGTGCCGAAAAGGTGTTTGGAGAATCTTCCTGTGAATCTCATCATGACACCACAGGTGAAGAAGACAAACCCCAAACCACAGGCTTCATACGGTCCAAAGGCTTCATGCAGACAGAGGACTCACCGGAGTCGCACTAACGCAAATGTTTTGCAGGGAAGCCATACTCAGGCCTCTGAATATGAGCGCGGTTCATCAAACTGCCATGTTCATAAGACCAGGAACTATTCTGCTTATTCTTATGAGTACTATTGTCCACCTGCAAGACTTTTTGCTAGGGCTCCAAAGCCAAAGTTCTCAGATGCTGCACTTAGACTTATTGCTTCAAAGCCACCCTTGAAGATGTGGGTGGCTAAGAAAGCTTAACTCTCTTTTGCAAGAAAATGTCTCTAGAAGAAAACCAAAATCGTTTCACGCTATTGCTGGGGACCTTAAACATCTTGTAGGGCGCAAGATCAAATGCCCAAATGGTCTTATTATGTACTTTGTTCCTGAGTCGCTTGCTGCTTGCCCATCAGTCCGAATCTCGATCTAAGTTTTCACAATCCACTGGCTCGTCAAATGTTTTTGCTTCACAATTCTCTTCGTGAAGCCTATCCCCCTAACTACACTGTAGGGTACAACACCAGCGGCTTCAGAATGGATTATTGATAGTGGCTGTACCAATCACATGACTGGCAAACGAAGCCTTCTTATGGACTCAACCTTACGTTCATCCGACAAAAGTCACATCACATTTGCTGACACTAGTAAAAGTAAGGTATTGGGTCTAGATAGAGTTGCAATCTCAAAGGATCAACACATGGATAAAGTCATGCTTGTTGAATCCCTTGGTTTCAACTTAATGTCTGTTTCAATGCTTTGCGATTTAAACATGATTGTGATGTTTGGAAAATATCGTTGCCTTGTACTGATGGAATCTGACAAGTCTCTAGTGTTTGAAGGTTATCGGAAAGATGATTTGTACATGGTAGATTTCTCAGCAGGACCACAACTTGCCGTATGTCTTCTAGCAAAAGCTTCTGAATGCTGGCTCTAGCATCGGAGGCTAGGACATGCTGGCATGAGGAACCTCCACACCCTTGCAAGGAAGAAGCATGTCATAGGCATCGATGGCGTCAAGTTCAAGAAGGATCACTTATGCGGTGCCTGTGAAGCAGGGAAGATGACGAGGGCCAAGCATCCCTCGAAGACAATCATGACAATGACTCAACCCTTCGAACTGCTCCACATGGATCTTTTCGGTCCCACTCATTAGTCAACTCTTACTACAACTGCTTGTCTCTATGGCTTTGTCATTGTTGATGATTATTCAAGATATACTTGGGTGCATATAATCCTCTACAAGACTGAAGTGCAGGATGTCTTCAGACGCTTCGCCAATCGAGCCATGAACAACTATGGCGTCAAGATCAAGCACATCAGAAGTGACAATGGCACTGAATTCAAGAACACTAGTCTAGACACTTATCTTGATACTTTGGGCATTACACATGAATTCTCAGCTCCGTACACACCACAGCAGAATGGCGTCAGGGAACGCAAGAACAGAACACTTATTGAGATGGCCCGAACGATGCTTAATGAATACAAGACTCCAAGAAAGTTCTGGCCTGAAGCCATTGATACTGCATGCCATACAATCAACCGTGTTTATCTTCACGAGCTTCTCAACAAGACATCCTATGAGCTTCTTACTGGCAAGAAGCCAAATGTCAGTTACTTCAGAGTATTTGGCGCTAGGTGCTCGATCAAGGATCCACATCACATTTCAAAATTTGCACCAAAAGCACATGAGGGTTTTATGCTTGGATATGGAAAGGATTCGCACTCCAACAGAGTCTTCAACCTTTTTCACTATAAAGTGGTAGAAATAGTGGATGTGCGGTTTGATGAGACGAACGGCTCACAAAGAGAGCACCTGCCAAATGTGCTAGATGAAGTTCCATCTAGTGAATCAATCAAACTTATGGGAAATGGAGAAATCATACCGTCTGAAGTTCAGCCTGAAGAGGAACTTATCATCTCTGCACCTGATCAACCTGAAGACAATGCTCAGCCTGAAGACAATCCCTCTAACGATGACAATGATCAACAAGAGCAAAATCTTCGTCCTGTACATCCTCGTGTTGCAAATGAAATACAGATTGAGAGAATAATTGATAGAATCAATGCACCAGGTCCACTTACTTGTTCAAGGGCAACACAGCTAGCAAATTTCTGTGGGCACTTCGCATTTGTCTCAATATCTGAACCCAAGAAAGTTGAAGAAGCCTTCTTGGAACCTGAATGGATTCAAGCTATGCAAGAACAGCTTCAGCAATTTGAGCTGAATAATGTATGGGAACAGGTTAAGCGTCCTGATCCTCGCAAGCACAATATAATAGGCACCAAATGGATATATCGCAACAAGCAAGATGAGCATGGTCAAGTTGTCAGAAAAAAAACTCGTCTCGTTGCTCAAGGGTACACTCAAGTTGAAGGGATTGACTCCGATGAAACATTTGCTCGTGTGGCTAGACTTGAAGCTATCCGCATAGTGATGGCCTATGCAAATCATCATAATATTCTGCTGTATCAAATGGATGTAAAGAGTGTCTTTCTCAATGGCAAGATTGAAGAAGAGGTGTATGTTGCACAACCGCCTGGTTTCGAAGATCCAAAACATCCTGACATGGTGTACAAGCTCAACAAGGCACTGTATGGCCTCAAACAAGCCCCTCGGGCTTGGTATGACACACTCAAATACTTCCTGAAGAGCAAAGGCTTCACACCTGGTTCCCTCGACCCCACTCTCTCCACGAAGACATGTGATGGTGAACTGTTTGTGTGCCAAATATATGTGCATGACATTATCTTCGGCTGCACCAATCAGAAATACACTGACGAGTTTGGATATATGATGCAAGAGCAATATCAGATGTCCATGATGGGTGAGCTGAAGTTCTTCCTTGGTCTTCAAATACGTCAGCAACGCAACGGCATCTTCATATCTCAAGAGAAGTATCTCAAAGATTGCCTAAAGAAATTTGGGATGCAAGACTACAAAGGTTTCACGACTCCAATGCCAGCCAAACATCATATGGGTCCCGACAACAATGGTAAAGAGTTCGATCAAAAGGTATACCGCTCCATGATTGGGTCTTTACTTTATCTATGTGCATCTAGGCCAGATATTATGCTTAGTGTTTGCATGTGTGCTCAGTTCCAAGCGGCACCAAAGGAATCGCATCACTTAGCTGTGAAGCGAATTCTTCGATATTTGGCTCACACCCCAACATTAGGATTATGGTATCCCAAGGGCTCAGAGTTTGATCTGGTTGGATTCTCGGATGCTGATTATGCTGGTGACAAGGTGGATCACAAGTCTACATCAGGCACATGTCATTTTCTGGGACGATCACTTGTATGTTGGTCTTCAAAGAAGCAGAACTATGTATCTCTCTCCACTGCTGAATCTGAATACATTGCTGCTGGATCTTGCTGCGCGCAGCTTCTATGGATGAAGCAAACACTCAAAGACTATGGCATTCATCTGAAGCAAGTGCCACTCTATTGCGACAACGAAAGCGCCATCAAGATTGCTAACAACCCAATTCAGCACTCGAAGACAAAGCACATTGAAATTCGTCATCACTTTCTCAGAGATCATGTTATGAAGGAAGATATTGATATTATACATGTCAACACTGAAGAGCAATTGGCAGATATCTTCACCAAGCCCTTGGATGAGAAGAGATTTTGCAAGTAACGGTGTGAGCTAAATATCTTGGAATCCTCAAATGTCTTGTGATCAGGCACACATCCTAGCACTTATGCATATTGATGACTTAGATGTGCAACACACGAAGTGAAGTATATCTTCAATCAATGAAGACATACATTCTAAGTGTGAATACATTAATGTGGAATTTGACTTCGGAGCACCACGATAATTGTGCGTCGTGTCTGGGTCTAATACTTCCTATACAGTGGGTAACGGCACCACCAAATTCTTCTGTTTGAAGTGTTTTACCCATGGCGTTACATTTGCTATGTCTTCACATTTGGTTTGGCTTCAATCTCAACATGTCTTCATGATTATCTTCACTATGTTGATTATATATATATATATACTAGTGTTCTGTCCTCTACAGCATTCACTTATAGCTATGTCTTCTTGTTGAATCTTTTGAACTAAGTGAATGTGATCGGACCCTAACCTCTCCATGCTTTCTATCTCAAACTCTATCTCTCCAAATCATATGCATTCTCTTGAAATTGTCGAATGTCTTCTCTGCGTCCTTGTCAACATAAGATACAGATACAAACATTAAGTCCATTTTCAATGCTAATTCCTTCACATGAAACCCGGAGAAGTAGGAACGACCACCCGACAATCCAGGCATGCGTGGGACGTGGAACAACCTTCGATATGTTGCATGGTGGCCACGTGTCCTTCAGATGTGAATCGCCAGGGGCACCTGTGTAATAACACTGAGCCAGCCCTGTCCCTATAAATACACGCCTCACCACAGTCATTATCCTTTCTTCCACTCTCACACGAACCCTAGCGCCACCGCTAGCCCTCGACGACACCGGCGACGAAGCGCTTAGCTGCCGCAACCTCTCCGACGCCGTCTTCAGGCCGACCGCGGACATCGTCTTCTCCGCCGTCGCTGTAGGTGTCCTCCGTCGCCAAGTTAGGGTACGGACGATCGAACTTCTCGGCCTCCTCTTCCACTCCGTCTAGCAGTTCTTCGTGTGGTAAATAAAACTTCCTTTTTACAGCCCCTTTGATCCTATAGATTCGTCACTTTCTACCACAAGTAGTTTCTGTTCACACAAGTTGGATCTATTTCATACTGCATCTCATAATATGCCTAGTATGTTCACTTATGCTTCACAAAGTAGTTAGATTCCTCACTTGTACTGATCCGTGGATTCGTACAAATCTGGAACCAACTCCTTATCTATGAGTGAATGTCTTCGCACGATGAGGTCAATGTCTTCTAAACTGATTTATCTTCAAAATCTTCTGAGAATGCATATGACCTCTTCCCCTTCCCTCGCACCTTAATGCTGTCACAAGTACATGTCTGTGGGAGAATCCCTTGGTTATCATAGTCTGCATTCATTTGCAGAATTCTTACAGCATCATATAAATTCTCCCGAAGCCAGTTCCTGTTTGTCCAGCAAGCGAAAGCCTTTGAATGTATTGAAGCCATTCAGTTTAAAGTTCATGGCTGCAGAGAAATCAGCAAGGAAGGGTGGCAGAAAGCGTTGAGGTGAAACATCAAGAGATCTGCCCGATAACCTCTGAGAGCTGTACAAGACAGATCCAGAAGAGGATTACAATCAGCGCAAGACACAAATCCAATGGATTCGACGATATTGGGCACAACAGTGGTTCAAGTACAGGTTTGTGACAAAGGAATTGAAGGAAATATGCCCTAGAGGCAATAATAAAGTTATTATTTATTTCCTTATATCATGATAAATGTTTATTATTCATGCTAGAATTGTATTAACCGGAAACATAATACATGTGTGAATACATAGACAAACTTAGTGTCACTAGTATGCCTCTACTTGACTAGCTCGTTAATCAAAGATGGTTATGTTTCCTAACCATGAACAAGGTGTTGTTATTTGATTAACGAGGTCACATCATTAGTTGAATGATCTGATTGACATGACCCATTTCATTAGCTTAGCACCCGATCGTTTAGTATGTTGTTATTGCTTTCTTCATGACTTATACATGTTCCTATGACTATGAGATTATGCAACTCCCGTTTACCGGAGGAACACTTTGTGTGCTATCAAACGTCACAACGTAACTGGGTGATTATAAAGGAGCTCTACAGGTGTCTCCAAAGGTAGATGTTGGGTTGGCGTATTTCGAGATTAGGATTTGTCACTCCGATTGTCGGAGAGGTATCTCTGGGCCCTCTCGGTAATGCACATCACATAAGCCTTGCAAGCATTGCAGCCAATGAGTTAGTTGCGAGATGATGTATTACGGAACGAGTAAAGAGACTTGCCGGTAACGAGATTGAACTAGGTATTAGATACCGACGATCGAATCTCGGGCAAGTAACATACCGATGACAAAGGGAACAACGTATGTTGTTATGCGGTCTGACCGATAAAGATCTTCATAGAATATGTAGCAGCCAATATGGGCATCCAGGTCCCGCTATTGGTTATTGACCGGAGATGTGTCTCAGTCATGTCTGCATTATTCTCGAACCGTAGGGTCCGCACGCTTAACGTTACGATGGCAGTTATTATGAGTTTATGCATTTTGATGTACCGAAGTTAGTTCGGAGTCCCGGATGTGATCACGGACATGACGAGGAGTCTCGAAATGTTCGAGACATAAACATTTATATATTGGAAGCCTATGTTTGGATATCGGAAGTGTTCCGGGTGAAATCGGTATTTTACCGGAGTACCGGGAGGTTACCGGAACCCCCGAGGAGCTGTATGGGCCTTAATGGGATTTAGTGGAAAGGAGAAGGGGCAGCCCAAGATGGGCCGCGCACCTCCCCCTCCCCTAGTCCTATTAGGACAAGGAGAGGTGGCCGGCCCCCCTCTCTCTCTTTCCCCCTCAGTGAATCCTACTCCAACTAGGATTGGGGGAAGGAATCCTACTCCCAGAGGGAGTAGGACTCCCTTGGCGCGCCCTCCTTGGCCGGCCGGCCCCCTCCCCTTGACTCCTTTATATACGGAGGCAAGGGGCACCCCTAGACACACAAGTTGATCATTGAGATCGTTCCTTAGCCGTGTGCGGTGCCCCCTGCCACCATATTCCACCTCGATTATATTTTAGCAGTGCTTAGGCGAAGCCCTGCGACGGTAGAACATCAAGATCATCACCACGCCATCGTGCTAACGGAACTCCTCCCCGACGCTTTGCTGGATCGGAGCCCGGGGATCGTCATCGAGCTGTACGTGTGCTAAGAACTCGGAGGTGCCGGAGTAACAGTGCTTGGATCGGTCGGATCGGGAAGACGTACGACTACTTCCTCTACATTGTGTCAATGCTTCCGCAGTCGGTCTGCGTGGGTACGTAGACAACACTCTCCCCTCTCGTTGCTGTGCATCACCATGATCTTGTGTGTGCGTAGGAAATTTTTTGAAATTACTACGTTTCCCAACAGTGGCATCCGAGCCTAGGTTTTATGGTTTGATATTATATGCACGAGTAGAACACAAGTGAGTTGTGGGCGATATAAGTCATACTGCCTACCAGCATGTCATACTTTGGTTCAGTGGTATTGTTGGACGAGATGACCCGGACCAACATTACGCGTATGCTTACGCGAGACCGGTTCCCCCGACGTGCTTTGCACATAGGTGGCTTGCGGGTGACTGTCTCTCCAACTTTAGTTGAACCGAGTGTGGCTACGCCCGGTCCTTGCGAAGGTTAAAACGGAGTCTATTTGACAAACTATCGTTGTGGTTTTGATGCGTAGGTGAGATTGGTTCTTGCTTAAGCCCGTAGCAGCCACATAAAACTTGCAACAACAAAGTAGAGGACGTCTAACTTGTTTTTGCAGGGCATGTTGTGATGTGATATGGTCAAGGCATGATGATGAATTTTATTGTATGAGATGATCATGTTTTGTAACCGAGTTATCGGCAACTGGCAGGAGCCATATGGTTGTCGCTTTATTGTATGCAATGCAATCGTGATGTAATGCTTTACTTTATCACTAAGCGGTAGCGATAGTCGTGGAAGCATAAGATTGGCGAGACGAAAACGATGCTACGATGGAGATCAAGTTGTCGCGCCGGTGACGATGGTGATCATGACGGTACTTCGGAGATGGAGATCACAAGCACAAGATGATGATGGCCATATCATATCACTTATATTGATTGCATGTGATGTTTATCCTTTTATGCATCTTATCTTGCTTTGATTGACGGTAGCATTATAAGATGATCTCTCACTAAATTATCAAGAAGTGTTCTCCCTGAGTATGCACCGTTGCCAAAGTTCGTCTTGCCCAGACACCACATGATGATCGGATGTGATAAGCTCTACGTCCATCTACAATGGGTGCAAGCCAGTTTTGCACATGCAGAATACTCAAGTTAAACTTGACGAGCCTAGCATATGCAGATATGGCCTCGGAACATAGAGACCGAAAGGTCGAGCGTGAATCATATGGTAGATATGATCAACATAACGATGTTCACCATTGAAAACTACTCCATCTCACGTGATGATCGGTTATGGTTTAGTTGATTTGGATCACGTGATCACTTAGAGGATTAGAGGGATGTCTATCTAAGTGGGAGTTCTTAAGTAATTTGATTAATTGAACTTAAACTTATCATGAACTTAGTACCTGATAGTATCTTGCTTGTTTATGTTGATTGTAGATAGATGGCTCGTGCTGTTGTTCCGTTGAATTTTAATGCGTTCCTTGAGAAAGCAAAGTTGAAAGTTGATGGTAGCAATTACACGGACTGGGTCCGTAACTTGAGGATTATCCTCATTGCTGCTCAGAAGAATTACGTCCTGGAAGCACCGCTGGGTGCCAGGCCTGCTGCTGGAGCAACTCCAGATGTTATGAACGTCTGGCAGAGCAAAGCTGATGACTACTCAATAGTTCAGTGTGCCATGCTTTACGGCTTAGAATCGGGACTTCAACGACGTTTTGAACGTCATGGAGCATATGAGATGTTCCAGGAGTTGAAGTTAATATTTCAAGCAAATGCCCGGATTGAGAGATATGAAGTCTCCAATAAGTTCTATAGCTACAAGATGGAGGAGAACAGTTCTGTCAGTGAGCATATACTCAAAATGTCTGGGTATAATAATCACTTGATTCAGATGGGAGTTAATCTTCCAGATGATTGCGTCATTGACAGAATTCTCCAATCACTGCCACCAAGCTACAAGAGCTTCGTGATGAACTATAATATGCAAGGGATGAACAAGACTATTCCCGAGCTCTTCGCAATGCTGAAAGCTGCGGAGGTAGAAATCAAGAAGGAGCATCAAGTGTTGATGGTTAACAAGACCACTACTTTCAAGAAAAAGGGCAAAGGGAAGAAGAAGGGGAACTTCAAGAAGAACGGCAAGCTAGTTGCTGCTCAGGAGAAGAAACCCAAGTCTGGACCTAAGCCTGAAACTGAGTGCTTCTACTGCAAGCAGATTGGTCACTGGAAGCGGAACTGCCCCAAGTATTTAGCGGATAAGAAGGATGGCAAGGTGAACAAAGGTATATGTGATATACATGTTATTGATGTGTACCTTACTAGAGCTCGCAGTAGCACCTGGGTATTTGATACTGGTTCTGTTGCTAATATTTGCAACTCGAAACAGGGACTACGGATTAAGTGAACCCTGGCGAAGGACGAGGTGACGATGCGCGTGGGAAACGTTTCCAAAGTCGATGTGATCACGGTCGGCACGCTACCTCTAGATCTACCTTCGGGATTAATATTAGACCTAAATAATTGTTATTTGGTGCCAGCGTTGAGCATGAACATTATATCTGGATCTTGTTTGATGCGAGACGGTTATTCATTTAAATCAAAGAATAATGGTTGTTCTATTTATATGAGTAATATCTTTTATGGTCATGCACCTTTGAGGAGTGGTCTATTTTTGATGAATCTCGATAGTAGTAACACACATATTCATAATGTTGAAGCCAAAAGATGCAGAGTTGATAATGACAGTCCAACTTATTTGTGGCACTGCCGTTTAGGTCATATCGATATAAAGCGCATGAAGAAACTCCATATTGATGGACTTTTGGAACCACTTGATTATGAATCACTTGGTACTTGCGAACCGTGCCTCATGGGAAAGATGACTAAAACACCGTTCTCTGGTACTATGGAGAGAGCAATAGATTTGTTGGAGATCATACATACAGATGTATCTGGTCCGATGAATATTGAGGCTCGTGGCGGATATCGTTATTTTCTCACCTTCACAGATGACTTAAGCAGATATGGGTATATCTACTTAATGAAACATAAGTCTGAAACATTTGAAAAGTTCAAAGAATTTCAGAGTGAAGTTGAAAATCATCATAACAAGAAAATAAAGTTTCTACGATCTGATCGTGGAGGAGAATATTTGAGTTACGAGTTTGGTGTACATTTGAAAAATTGTGGAATAGTTTCGCAACTCACGCCACCCGGAACACCACAGCGCAATGGTGTTTCCGAACGTCGTAATCGTACTTTACTAGATATGGTGCGATCTATGATGTCTCTTATTGATTTACCGCTATCGTTTTGGGGTTATGCTTTAGAGACGGCCGCATTCACGTTAAATAGGGCACCATCAAAATCCGTTGAGACGACGCCTTATGAACTGTGGTTTGGCAAGAAACCAAAGTTGTCGTTTCTTAAAGTTTGGGGCTGCGATGCTTATGTGAAAAAGCTTCAACCTGATAAGCTCAAACCCAAATCGGAGAAATGTGTCTTCATAGGATACCCAAAGGAGACTGTTGGGTACACCTTTTATCACAGATCCGAAAGCAAGACATTCGTTGCTAAGAATGGATCCTTTCTAGAGAAGGAGTTTCTCTCGAAAAAACTGAGTGGGAGGAAAGTAGAACTTGACGAGGTAACTGTACCTGCTCCCTTATTGGAAAATAGTACATCACAGAAAACTGTTTCTGTGACACCTATACCAATTAGTGAGGAAGCTAATGATGATGATCATGAAACTTCAGGACAAGATACTACTGAACCTCGTAGATCAACCAGAGCAAGATCCGCACCAGAGTGGTACGGTAATCCTGTTCTGGAAATCATGCTGCTAGATCATGATGAACCTATGAACTATGAAGAAGCAATGGTGAGCCCAGATTCCGCAAAGTGGCTTGAAGCCATGAAATCTGAGATGGGATCCATGTATGAGAACAAAGTATGGACTTTGGTTGACTTGCCCGATGATTGGCAAGCAATTGAGAATAAATAGATCTTCAAGAAGAAGACTAACGCTGATGGTAATGTTACTGTCTACAAAGCTCGACTTGTCGCAAAAGGTTTTCGACAAGTTCAAGGGGTTGACTACGATGAGACCTTCTCACCCGTAGCGATGCTTAAGTCTGTCTGAATCATGTTAGCAATTGCCGCATTTTATGATTATGAAATTTGGCATATGGATGTCAAAACTGCATTCCTGAATGGATTTCTGGAAGAAGAGTTGTATATGATGCAACCAGAAGGTTTTGTCAATCCAAAGGGAGCTAACAAAGTGTGCAAGCTCCAGCGATCCATTTATGGACTGGTGCAAGCCTCTCGGAGTTGGAATAAACGCTTTGATAGTGTGATCAAAGCATTTGGTTTTATACGGACTTTCGGTGAAGCCTGTATTTACAAGAAAGTGAGTGGGAGCTCTGTAGAATTTCTGATATTATATGTGGATGACATATTACTGATTGGAAATGATATAGAATTTCTGGATAGCATAAAGGGATACTTGAATAAGAGTTTTTCAATGAAAGACCTTGGTGAAGCTGCTTACATATTAGACATAAAGATCTATAGAGATAGATCAAGACGCTTAATTGGACTTTCACAAAGCACATACCTTGACAAGATTTTGAAGAAGTTCAAAATGGATCAAGCAAAGAAAGGGTTCTTGCCTGTGTTACAAGGTGTGAAGTTGAGTCAGACTCAATGCCCGACCACTGCAGAAGATAGAGAGAAAATGAAAGATGTTCCCTATGCTTCAGCTATAGGCTCTATCATGTATGCAATGTTGTGTACCAGACCTGATGTGTGCCTTGCTATAAGTTTAGCAGGGAGGTACCAAAGTAATCCAGGAGTGGATCACTGGACAGCGGTCAAGAACATCCTGAAATACCTGAAAAGGACTAAGGATATGTTTCTCGTATATGGAGGTGACAAAGAGCTCACCGTAAAAGGTTACGTTGATGCAAGCTTTGACACTGATCCGGACGATTCTAAATCGCAAACCGGATACGTGTTTACATCAAATGGTGGAGCTGTCAGTTGGTGCAGTTCTAAAAAAAGCGTCGTAGCGGGATCTACATGTGAAGCGGAGTACATAGCTGCTTCGGAAGCAGCAAACGAAGGAGTCTGGATGAAGGAGTTCATATCCGATCTAGGTGTCATACCTAGTGCATCGGGTCCAATGAAAATCTTTTGTGACAATACTGGTGCAATTGCCTTGGCAAAGGAATCCAGATTTCACAAGAGGACCAAGCACATCAAGAGACGCTTCAGTTCCATCCGGGATCTAGTCCAGTTGGGAGACATAGAGATTTGCAAGATACATACGGATCTGAATGTTGCAGACCCGTTGACTAAGCCTCTTCCACGAGCAAAACATGATCAGCACCAAGGCTCCATGGGTGTTAGAATCATTACTGTGTAATCTAGATTGTTGACTCTAGTGCAAGTGGGAGACTGAAGGAAATATGCCCTAGAGGCAATAATAAAGTTATTATTTATTTCCTTATATCATGATAAATGTTTATTATTCATGCTAGAATTGTATTAACCGGAAACGTAATACATGTGTGAATACATAGACAAACTTAGTGTCACTAGTATGCCTCTACTTGACTAGCTCGTTAATCAAATATGGTTATATTTCCTAACCATGAACAAGGTGTTGTTATTTGATTAACGAGGTCACATCATTAGTTGAATGATCTGATTGACATGACCCATTTCATTAGCTTAGCACCCGATCGTTTAGTATGTTGCTATTGCTTTCTTCATGACTTATACATGTTCCTATGACTATGAGATTATGCAACTCCCGTTTACCGGAGGAACACTTTGTGTGCTACCAAACGTCACAACGTAACTGGGTGATTATAAAGGAGCTCTACAGGTGTCTCCAAAGGTAGATGTTGGGTTGGCGTATTTTGAGATTAGGATTTGTCACTCCGATTGTCGGAGAGGTATCTCTGGGCCCTCTCGGTAATGCACATCACATAAGCCTTGCAAGCATTGCAGCCAATGAGTTAGTTGCGAGATGATGTATTATGGAACAAGTAAAGAGACTTGCCGGTAACGAGATTGAACTAGGTATTGGATACCGACGATCGAATCTCGGGCAAGTAACATACCGATGACAAAGGGAAAAACGTATGTTGTTATGCGGTCTGACCGATAAAGATCTTCGTAGAATATGTAGCAGCCAATATGGGCATCCAGGTCCCGCTATTGGTTATTGACCGGAGATGTGTCTCAGTCATGTCTGCATTATTCTCAAACCGTAGGGTCCGCACGCTTAACGTTACGATGGCAGTTATTATGAGTTTATGCATTTTGATGTACCGAAGTTAGTTCGGAGTATCGTATGTGATCACGGACATGACGAGGAGTCTCGAAATGTTCGAGACATAAACATTTATATATTGGAAGCCTATGTTTGGATATCGGAAGTGTTCCGGGTGAAATCGGTATTTTACCGGAGTACCGGGAGGTTACCGGAACCCCCCGGGAGCTGTATGGGCCTTAATGGGATTTAGTGGAAAGGAGAAGGGGCAGCCCAAGATGGGCCGCGCGCCTCCCCCCTCCCCTAGTCCTATTAGGACAAGGAGAGGTGGCCGGCCCCCCTCTCTCTCTTTCCCCCTCAGCGAATCCTACTCCAACTAGGATTGGGGGAAGGAATCCTACTCCCAGAGGGAGTAGGACTCCCTTGGCGCGCCCTCCTTGGCCGGCCGGCCCCCTCCCCTTGACTCCTTTATATACGGAGGCAAGGGGCACCCCTAGACACACAAGTTGATCATTGAGATCGTTCCTTAGCCGTGTGCGGTGCCCCCTGCCACCATATTCCACCTCGATTATATTGTAGCAGTGCTTAGGCGAAGCCCTGCGACGGTAGAACATCAAGATCGTCACCACGCCGTCGTGCTGACGGAACTCCTCCCCGACGCTTTGCTGGATCGGAGCCCGGGGATCGTCATCAAGTTGTACGTGTGCTAAGAACTCGGAGGTGCCGGAGTAACGGTGCTTGGATCGGTCGGATCAGGAAGACGTACGACTACTTCCTCTACGTTGTGTCAACGCTTCCGCAGTCGGTCTGTGTGGGTACGTTGACAACACTCTCCCCTCTCGTTGTTGTGCATCACCATGATCTTGCGTGTGCGTAGGAAATTTTTTGAAATTACTACGTTTCCCAACAGGAATATGCTGAGAAGAATGCCATCAAGCGACCATGGGGAGACATCCTATACAGAAATCTTCAACCCAGGTCTAGAGATGTAGCCATTGAACAAGGCTTCTATCCCTGCATGGTCCGTGGACCATAGCCTGCGGATGCTAACCCATCATCATTGCTATGGTGTCGTGACGACAATCTGTTCAAGCGCAACTTCCAGTTTGCCCAGAATTTGGCGAAGCAGAACAAGAAGTCTTTGGGACTAGACTTCAACCCTGGTCCCTCTGCTCCCCGTGCCGATGGCACCCGCGAAGCTGAACCCAATCTTGTTGGGCCCTTCTACAACCTGGAAGGTCTCATCACTCGTATTGTGGTTTAAGGGACAGATGTGGATGAGCCTGCAGATGACGCTGAATCTGATGAAGCGCCTGCATCGCCGAAGCCAAAGAAACTGAAGCAGCCTAAAGCTTCAAAGCCTGCCTCAGCACCAAAAATCTCACGGGCGAAGCCACTGGCTACTGCACCTCCTGAAGACAGTGTGCAGTCTGAAGATTTGTCACGCATCTCCAAGCCCTCGAAAGTCAAGATGCCTCTGCCACACACCAGCCAAGAACTGACTGCTGCTGCTATTCTGCGCAACGATGCCATTGATCTATCCAGCGATGAAGATCTTGCAGATGACGCTCTTGAGCAACTGATCAAGAGCAAAGAAGAAGCAGAAATCTTCAATAATTTGCCTCTCTTTGACGTGGCAATCATCCATAACTTCATTGATGAGTGGTTTGACACGCCCAACCTCAGCTTTGAAGATCTGCAACTTCCGATTGGCCTCAGTGTTGCCTTCCATGGCGCCATTGCTTCAGACCTAGCTATAGCCAGCGCATCGTTGAACTGCAGCAAAAGATCGACTTTGAGAAAGCTTAGTTTAAGAAGCATATGGCCAAGCTCAGCGTGCAAGAGGTCAAGAACTTCAAGATCATGTTGCACGAGCTCAAAGAAGCCTTTCTCAAGAAGCGTGAAGAAGCTCAAGGTTCTCGTGAGTGCATGAAGAGCCTGGCTGACAAGTGTGTGCAAGCCTACAATGAAGCTGAGAAGCGCAAGGCCCTTGGTCATCCTGGCATCGATCCCAGGATGGCTACAAAGAAGAAAAAGAAGCCCGCTGTGGCCGCACCCGACGCACCAAGGCAGGAAGCACATCCCATTGTCTTCCCAGCCAGCATGACTGGCTCGAAGCCAAAGGCCAGGTCAACCGCTTCAGAACTGAAGAAGACAAGGACTGCTGAGGCTGAAGCCAGAAAGAGGAAACATTCTGAAACCTCTGATGCTGCTCCCTCCAAGAAGAAGCGGAAGACCAAGAAGGAACGGGCTGCTCCCACAGAGCCCCTGGTTGTTGTACCTATCTCAATGGTTCGCCCTGCATCTACACACCAAGAGCCCCAACTGATTGTCCATGAGCCTGCTTCCACAGAGGCTCATACAGCTGAACACATTCTAGCAGTTGATCCCACCGCTGCTGAAGACATTGGTCACCATGACAATGTTGAAGATGATGTAGTTCTTCCTCAGATCGAGCACCAACAGGTATCATCGCCTGTGCTTACGCACAGCGAACTCATCAGCATTGGTCGTCCTCTGACGCCAATTGCTCAGGATGTATCATGGGCTGATCACCCACAACAACAAGTCACACCACCTCGGCAAGAAGAAGAAGATAACTTTGAGGCCCAGTCAACTCCATCTCCAAAGGCGTCGCCGGCGTTACGCAGGCTTCGCAAAGGACCAAGGTCTCAAGTCTCCGAGTATGAGGCTAAAGCTGCTGAAGACATTCCGGCTGCATCAGCCGATGACACCCAAGAAGAAGAACGTGTCCCTACTCCCCCAACTACTGAAGAAGCTGTTCTCGAGGAGAACGTGTCTGTGCCCGACCCTCCAGCTCATCAAGTGGAGGTAGAAAATCTTGAGGCTGCCACCACCAACACGAATGAAGCCACTGACGTTGTCATGGCTGAAGCAAATGTGGAACCTACACCAACCCATGAACCAGAAGTCAGCGAAGCCAATGATACTACTGCTCCTGTTCCTGCGCCTGCTGCTGGTCCTCAGTTTGACTATCATATTGAGCATAGGCCTCAGGTACAGAAGCCAATGCCAAGGTTGCCCAGGTTTCCAGGTCCTGCATCAGCACCTGGATCCTTTAATGTCAACGGCTTCAAAGCAGACAACACCTTCTTCAATAGCTCCAAGAACCCCTACTCAAGGGAAAGAATATCTTCTGATCAGTTCTGGAGCTATCCGCAGCGAAGTTATTACTCATGCATTCTGTACAATCAAGGTCGCATCTTCCCTCATATGCGTCTTGACACCGAAGCAATAACTGGACTGCCCTGGTTGGAAGAAGCCCTGGATTGTTTCAAACAGGTTGGCTTGTTGCCTTTCGTCACCGACCAAGAGCACTGGAACGAAGAGTTGCTGCTCCAATTTTATGCCACTCTTCACATACGTGGCTACAACAGAGACCCGAAGACTTGGGTCCTTGAGTGGATGACAGGAAATGTTCATCACGAAGCCAAAGCCTTTGATATCATTGAGCTCACTGGGCTGCCCACTCCTGGAGATCTCTATGAACCTGGCTGTCAGCTTCACAGTGAAGCTATGGAAAGCCTCTTTCAGAAGCCTGAACCGAACATGAGTCAGATGCTCAGTATGATGAAGCCTTTGCCTCCAAATGCTGCCTATCCTAAGGAGTTCTTTGTTGAAGACCTTGAGTATCTGCCACGGACTATCTATCACATTATAAGGCGAACTCTCTGGCCCATCAAAGGACATTCTCCACATGCAAAGCTGGAAGGTGCAATGAAGACTTTGGTCTTCTATATTCTTCACGGCAAATGCTTCAACGCACAAGACTTCTTCATCCGCCAACTTGCTGCATCAGGATCTAATCTTTTTGGCTTGAAGTTCTATGCTCCATGGATAATGCGGCCGATCAAACTCCACTAAGCTATCTCATATCAGCCTTCTGCTCACAATCATCGGATCTTTCTGCCTGACGTGGATATGTTCGTTGAAGCCATCTATCCAGAGCCTGCCAAGGAGCCTCTTAGTCTTCAGAATGCGGAGCATCAAAGTTTCTCTCAGAACATTGAAGGAGTTGAAGCAGTCACTCGTGTTTATCCTCTGGCTGGTACTACACGTGCACCTCATCGTGCCCTCACTGAAGCCACTGAAAGCACTATTGCCCAACGGCCCAAGAAGCGATCTCGTGTTCTCAATGACCGAGAGCTTCTGGTTGCTCTTCATCAGAAACAGGATAGGCATCATGACTGGCTGAAGCGCCAAATGCAAAGCCTCTTGGTGGATGTCTACCGCATTCGCAATCTTGCCACCAAGAATGCCTTTGTTGCCCATGAAACCTGTCGGAGTACATGGAAAGGGCTGACGCTTATGTGTTCTGAGGATGATCTTCAAGAGGATGGCTTCTCTAAACGTTTCAAGTTTGACTCCACACCTCCCCGAAGGACTGTGCTGCGACGAACTCCCTCTCTTGAAGACTCTGAGTTCTCTTCCTCTGCGGCAACTATGAATGCCAGAGTCATCGAGGACGAAGATGATGCTACTTCACCGCCCCCTACTTCTGCACGCATCGACACTGCCCCAAGTTCTTCTGCACCGCCGAACACCACCGACGACCTTGCTGCTTCACCTACTCTTCATGGGAACGAGTAGATGCTCTATGTCTTCAAACCTTTTTGGTCCTCACTGACAAAAGGGGGAGAAGCATATGAGTTTGATAGTCTTCAAGCGGGTCCATATGGGCGGTTACTTTATGTTTTGCCTAGTGTTTACAACTCTCATTTTGATACATTTGGTTCTTTGAGTTGTAACACTTAAACTTGATGGTCGTCTGCTACTTATTTGCTATTTTGTGATGCGATGATAAATTCCGCATGTGCGACGATAAATTCCACACTTAGATCATTTTGCAGACGTCCATTTTACATTATGCATGTCATTATCTTCACATACTTTTCATGCATGATAAATTGTCATCATAAGTTGAAGAGGATCTCCACAAGTACAACCTGCCATGTGCATTTGTATTCCAAAAGTAAATTACTTATATGCACATCTTCAGGGGGAGCCCTTGCAACTTATGAAGACAATTCCTTATCCTTTACAATTTCACATATTATATTCCCCGTTGAAAACTTCAACTAGTTTGTCATCAATCACCAAAAAGGAGGAGATTGTAAGTGCATCTAGTGCCACCCCTAGTTGGTTTTGGAGTATTGACGACAAACCTAGTTGAGGGACTAATGTGTTTGTGAGAATTGCAGGATAACACAGGTAGAAGTCCCTCATTGATTCGGTTTTCCTACCAGAGATGACCCCTAAAAATGTATGAAGACATTGAAGTCAAAGGTGGTATGTGAAGACATTCACATTGAAGACTATGACAAGAGAAGACATCGCATGAAGACTATGGAGCGCGAAGATTTAGATCTTTCATAGTTCTTTTTCTTCTTTGTTGAGTCATAGGAACCACCGTACTGTTAAGTGGGGTCCAAGTGAACTAGTCAGAATGACTGAAGTGATGCTTAACCAAAATCCTATGTACGTCTTCGAGTGAAGACTATGAGAGCGAATCTTTTCCAGAGTTGGACAAGTCAGCTTTGCTTGTAGCCCAAGTAAAGTTGTCGTGTGTGTTTGAAATCTGACCGTTGGAACACGTGTCAGTTCCTTAGTGACCCAGGGTCATTTTGAACAAATCAGGTCAGGTTGTCTAGTGGCTATAAATAGCCCACCCCCTACAACCATAAACGGTTGGCTGCTCAGAGTTAAAGTACGGCTGTTGTCATTTGAGAGCAACCCACCTCGAAGCCTTTGAGAGAGAATTCCTTGCGAGGATAAAGTCCTAACCACCCAGAGCCAAAGAGTGTTAGGCATCACTTAAGTCGTCCTGTCTGTGTGATCTGAAGACTTATTACACTTGAGGACTGTGAATCCTCCAGCCGGTTAGGCGTCGCGTTATGAGCATCCAAGAGTCATTGTGGATCGCCCCTGAACGAAGTGTGTGAAGGTTTGGGAGTCTACCTTGAAGACTTACCAGAGTGATTGAGCGAGGTCTACGTGACCTTAGCTCAAGGGGAATACGGTGAGGACTAAGGGTTCTGAGCTGCGTGTTCAAGACTGGGTGTCCGAGACTGTGTGTCCTCAGGTTTAAATACCTAGTCGCCCTAACCAGACGTACAGTTGTCACAGCAACTGGAACTGGTCCAATAAATCATTGTCTTCAACGAGTCACTGGTTTCATCCTTCCCTTCCCTTTACTTATTGTTGGTCCTTGTGAAGTCATTGCATGATTGCATTATCTTTTGTCTTCACAGAGTGATTGCTTGTTCTGATTGGCTTCACAATATCTTCCTACCTGATCCTTACTACCTAGCTGCTATTAGTCATTGTGCTTTCACTTCCTTGGTTACTTGAATAAGGTTTGCCTAGTGTAGTCTACCTTCCGCTGCGTGGTAATAGGTTTACTTCTATCGTTTGTCTTCGAAACTTTCATGTTTTGAAGACTTTCATAAAAATCGCCTATTCACCCCCCCCCCCCTCTAGTCGATCACTAGCACTTTCAAGACTTCCAAACCTTCACAGACTTCGTTCACCGGCGATCCACAATGACTCTTGGATGCTCAAAACGCGACTCCTAACCGGCTGGAGGATTCACAGTCCTCAAGTGTAATAAGTCTTCAGATCACACAGACAGGAAGACTTAAGTGATGCCTAACACTCTTTGGTTCTGGGTGTTTAGGGCTTTATCCTCGCAAGGAATTCTCTCTCAAAGGCTTCGAGGTGGGTTGCTCTCAAACGACAAAAGCTGTGCACTAACTCTGAGCAGCCAACCATTTATGGTTGTAGGGGGTGGGCTATTTATAGCCACTAGGCAACCCGACCTGATTTGTCCGAAATGACCCTTGATCACTAAGGAACTGACACGTGTTCCAATGGTCAGATTTCAAACACACACGGCAACTTTACTTGGGCTACAAGCAAGGCTGATTTATCCAACTCTGGACAAGATTTGCTCGCATAGTCTTCGCTCGAAGACATAGGATTTTGGTTAAGCATCACTTCAGTCATTCTGACTGGTTCACTTGGACCCCACTTAACAGTACGGTGGTTCCTATGACTCAACAAAGAAGAAAAAGAACGACGAAAGAAATAAGTCTTCGCGCTCCATAGTCTTCATGCGATGTCTTCTCTTGTCATAGTCTTCAATGTGAACTAGATGACCCGTTGCGCCCATGGCGCAAAGGTCGAGCGCAAACCAAGTATTGGAAGAGTGTGCATTGTAATATATAGATACAGAATGAAACATATGGAAATAAACGCATAAGAGCATTTTCAGTTGGCATACATTTGGATTTATTCGAGCTAATATTCTTGATAGAGCAAACAAAAATATATTTTTTTACATCAAGAATTTCAGAAAGCAGAGCTTGCATACCTGCAATGAGCAGAGCAATAGACAAAGGAACAATATTTTAAAGTATTGTTGCTGCCAAAGCACAGCTTACGATACTGCATGCAGCAAGCAAGTGATAGTGATAGACAATTATGCAGAGGCCCTTGGATGTGCACTTGAAGGGAAAAACATATATTTCTTTCATCATAGCCTTTTCAAAAGCATACCACACAACAGTCTAAGCAGCAAATGACCGACAGTTAAACACATAGCATGATCTTAGGTGATTACATAAGATTCAGAAGGATGATAAACGTAGAAGTCTTGGTAGGCATACATATATTAATGCTAAATTATATAACAAGGGGCTCTTGCAACTTGCTTATATTGAGTAGACGATCATGCACAATCCCTTGAAAGTGCATTTGAAGGCGAAAACATATGCTTGACCTTTCTCCATGCTAGATGGATGGCGCAAAGGGCGATAGCATACAAGTTTTCAAGCCATGAAAGTAGGGCCCGCGTGTCCCATGTGACTCTTTCTCCCCGGCGACCGCACTTTCACTCCGAGGGGCGCAACCGGCTGCTAAATGTGGACACGACCGAAACAATAAGGACCGTCGCCGGCGAAAAATTATAGTTTAGTTGCATATAATTGTATGGATTTGATGATTTGCAAATGATGTATCTGGTCATGAATATATATTTTTTTGTGCTGACTAATCACTATCCACGGACGAGCAGTGCGTCCACAGGCGGTTGGGGCCAGATTTTGATACTTGTGGCTGTATATGCTCTTATATTCTAAGAATAGTAGTTGGAATAAGTCAGACAAAACAGTACAGATCATACAAGTGCTACAAATTAGCACCAAGATAAAATTACAATTGTGACACCGTGACAGAGAACCACACATTCTGGACACCTATACACACGCATGGCGCATATAGCATAGAATCACCACGTGGTTGACTGTTGGTCTTGGTTCCATCAACCAGTTCATTGGATTCGTTCCCCTCTCCCCACTGTACTCGTAATGGAGAGAAAGCACGGCTCCATCTTCACGGCAGCTCACTCTGCAGCTTGACGGCAGAGCGGCTCTCGCTGCAGCTCAGAGGCGCTGCGGCTACATCTGCATCTCGGTGGCCCGGCAGATTGGAGGCGCAACGGCTCGCCGGCTCGATGTGCATCTCGGGGGACCAGCAGCTCGGAGCTGCGGAAGCGGGTATGTCGCCGCCGTTGCTCGTATCGGCTAGCCAAATCCTCGCAGTTGCTGTTGTTGCTCCCCGTCGAAGGTGGCGTCTATTTTGGCTGTGCTGGCACTCCCTGAAGCTGATGACTTTCGACTGCAAGCGAGGCTCCAGCAAGACCACGGTGGCCGCCGTTGCCCCTCAGGTAAAAACTAACCTCCTTCATTGTTTGATGAATCTATAGAATTTTTTGTGATTCAATTCCACTGTAGCACGAGGGGCACCATAATCTACTCTTTTGCCAAGATTAGTGGAACGGCAAAGTACCTCTTCATTTTCTGAAAAATAGAACAAAAAACAGAAGATGCAGGGAGTGAGCACTCGTAGAAGTAAACTCCAAAAGGAGAAACTCATGGTCTCGTCATTTACAATAGGCCCAGTTGGAAAATGGCCTGTCAGGCCGTCGACGTTGCTGACGTGGTGCACCGGCCGACATTATTGGTGAACTGTTGTCGGAGTTGAACTTGTTCATGGACAGTGATGGAAAGCGTCCCTAAGGCCTGGACGAACTGAGCATAGTCGGAGAACAAATAAGCATTTTAACATAAGGGCATCACATAATTAGTTACAAAATCTGAATTCAAAAACTATGCTAGATCTGCAGTTTTTTTCATGCATCATCTCAGTTAACTATACTTTATGCGCAGCAGCAGCCTGAAGCCAAAGGAATGCAAAACTGTACAAACTAAGGTAAAAACATGTCCAGATCCTAATAACTTTGAAAGTCTGAGTCCTAATAGAACAGTTCAAATAGTTAATAGTCAGAAGAGGCTAATTAAGGTACTTGTATAAGGTACTTAACTGGGCATACATAATATCTAGGATCAAAGAATTTAGATAAGATGCCAAGGGTTCGTCATTCTATAAATGGAACTCACCTGAACACTAAAGCCATGGTTGTCATTGCATAGCTCTAGATTAAATAATAAGGGCCATACCAAAAGATTTATGCATTAGTGCATGAACGAAGAGAAAATAAAATGACTCTATAATGTCCCATGCTATATGAACACCAAATCAGGGCAACAGAAGATCACCCATAAAAAAAATGGAACTATGTGAGTATAAATTTTCAGGAAAACAATAGTATGGTGAGATGCATTGTGCACTAAGGATTATAAGCTCATGTATGTACATTTGAACAAATAGATGATTAAGAAAGGGGAACATGCAACAAAAAAAGATTTCGAAAAGTAGTAGTAATTTTACCTCTGTAACAGAGGAAGTACAAAAATGTATTGGTTGGCATTTCCTCCGGTTGGCGAATTGCCTGGGATAAAAAAGCAGTAGCTATAATGATGGTGTTACTTTCTTGTGCAAGCACCAAAACTTCGCCAAAAAGTAAAATATACCGGGAGCATTACCTTTATTTTCCCTATAATCCTTGCCCTTGCTTCTAGATTATATGATGGCAGTGCAAGCTAGCCAACATCTTCAGATTAGTCCATCCAAAAAGCACCCCAAAGGTAACAGTTGTATTGATTGTATCATTCCTGAAACACCATTTCAGAAATTCAGTTGGTGCTTAATAGTAAATAGAAGTGCAGGACATGCTTATCACGCTTACTTAGGACTCATAGGCCTTATCTAATCCCTCTCCAAAGCAAATCATCTATTCGATGTGAAATAGGCAAGAGGTAGGCAAAAATGCTATATACCAAAGAGTATACGTCAATCTAAACTGAAGTATTGCTCACAAGGAACAGAGTATGATAACATGTCGTTGCTCACTCTAAAAATAAAATAAGTTGTTGGAAAGGAGGGGGGGCTATTTTATTTATACAGTTTAGTTTAGTGATTTAGTACAAATAAGAACATGTCCAAACCTGATAGGCACGACAATCTCAAATCTATGGGGTCAGTTTGGTTAGATCAGGATGAGCAGAAACGAAATGCACCATATACATTTTCAGTTTAATCAACAGATGTGCTATTCTCTGAATATGAACATCACATGGCCAATTTCTAATAGTACCCTACTTTTTTCTGTATGGCTCCTGTGATTTTTGAGTGCAAACCGATGAGATTAGCTTAACTAAATTATCTTAGAATCCCATAGAGACTACAGCAGCAGCAAGAAAGCATTATGGTTTTTCCCTAAAAAAATAAAGCATCATGGTTAAACTTATGCAGTTACCAACGCCTGGTTTATTTAAACAGAAGAAACTTAAATTAACTACAGTCTCTCACAATGCCATTAATTAGAGACTACAACAGCGGCAAGAAAGCATCACGGTTTATGTTTTGCAACTATCAAAATGAGAGCTCGTGCGAACAAAAGATAGTAAATTATTCAGCCTAGGATCATGGTTCAGTATACAAAATCTGAAACCTGAAAGTATCATGGTTTATGTTTTGCAACTACCGAAATATGAGCTCGTACGAACAAAATTATGTTTTGCATGGAAGTATGGATTGAGAAATCTGAAACCTGAGCAAGAAGGTCCATGCTTTAACATGTAAAATAAAGAAGAAGAGAACATCTCGAAAAATACAACTTGTCCTTCCGCTGCTTATCCTCTGATTTATGCATATGCATCCAGTAATATAATCAACCTGTACCAAAGTAAAATCATATGCTTGAGATAACTTGGCAGAGTATAAACAGAGAAGAATTCAAATGTACAACTTAGGTCTATCTCATGAAAGATGGGTGCTTGCATCCAAATCTTCCTCGCGGTTTATTTATGCAACCACAAAATTCTTTGAAGAAAACATGAGACTGTTATGATTTAAACTAATTTAGACTCTCATGTGCGCTTTAGCCATTTTACCAATACTATTTTAAAAGCAAGAGATATTTTTAAACGACACTAACAGTGCAAGCTTAGATAATGCACCACAATATATAGATTCCAAATCAATTAATTGGCTTCTTGGACAATTATATCAATCTAAATCAATGAACCAACCTACAGGAGAGTTTTAGGCATGCAGTGTCACTACCAAATTTGAATTTGCTACGGGCACCAATGAAGAGGGGCCAGCTTGTCTGGATTAGGAGAAGACGGAACAGCCTCTGTTTTTGAGCCTGCTAAAATCAAACATGTGTTATTCTTGTAGGAACGCATTCCATCTACGAAGATTAAAAAAAGGAACATAGATAAACCAAGTTGCTTCGGTTTCTTCATTATCAGGAACTATTTAATTTGAATACAAAGGCATCATTTACCACTTTAGATGAAACTGCATTGCTAGTGGCCACACCTAAGAGTTTGTATTATTTCTTAAATATTAACTCGTCCATAATAAATGACAGAAGGCTCTTCGTCTATGATTTAAGAATTCAATCAGATATGTAAGGAAACACTTATATACGTATATACATAGGCTAGGTTCAGAAATGTTCTATGAGGTTAGGAGTAAAGGAAATTGTATACTTTCGGAGAATTATATATTTAAACTTGCTCAGCTACAACCAAAGGCACGTGTGTGGATGTAAGTAACATGTATCTGTACATAGGCTTTATTGAGCATGATTTAGCCTTTGCTACAGCCTGCTATGGCGAAAAGGCCTAAATCTGAATATATATGCCACTAAAGTACCCATGTTTCTCTACAAAAAGGGTCAACTGTAATCCTAAATTGTGGTACTGAATTTTATGCACTCACCGGATAAACAATGGTCATAATACAAGTTTATGGCTGACACGTCACAACCAGCAAGCTTCAGTTTAGCTCCAACCTGTACACTATTTAGGAATGCATACAAGCAAGTCCTGTACAGAGCAACAACACGGACAAGTGCGTGCTGTATTTCAGAGATTAAAAATTGAGATTTTCAATCTGGGACAAATTAGATATATGTTGCAGCTAGAATTCTAATTGGAGTAATTTCCGCCGGAATGTGGTTTTTATACTAAATCCAATTAGATGGATTATTTTGTGTTTATAGCCGCCATAATCAAGGCTCTGAACCTGGTACTATTTGCATGATAATGGGGGTGCTCTCACACATCTGCAATAGAGATACTATTCTTTTCATAAGCTCTTACTTTTCTACCCATATTACTTAGTTGTGCCCCTGTTTACTGCTGACACTACAAACTTTAGTTTATGTGGGTGTATACAAGATGTATAAAACATGAACCTGGCAAGAAAAATACAAGGGATTACCTGAATATATGATGCTACAGTATACATATCTTTCTAACTAAAAAATAAGCCTATCACTTTCTGCTCTAAGATTTTCCATGACAGAGGTCAGGCGTGGGCTATAGCTGGCGATCAACTTTCTTGTTTGATAGTCGTCGTTGACACATAAATGTGCAACACAAACCGAACCCATGAAACCATAGAAACATAAGTTCAGAAATAGAAGAACTAAAATGGATTTGTTCGGTTTAGTTTAAAGATGTGTCAGTTAAAGTAGACTACAACTAATCAAGTTGCTGGTCCTAACCACCGTACATAAATGAGCCCATACATATTTCACTAAATAGGAGAGGAACAATCAATTTTCGCAATAGCTAACCTGCAACTGTACATCTAAGAATCATTTTCCTGGGCATCCTCTGTCCTTTCCTTTTTATCTTCTCTGGATTTATCTTTTACCTCTACCAATGCATATACATATGGCATTCAAACAGAGTAGGTAATCGCAAGCATATGCAAACCCAAGACACAAAGAATCAGATTTGGAACAGAGAGAAGGATACCTCTGCAGTCACGGCACTGCAAATACGCAAAGAATCATATATATGCCTCTTCTCCATATAACGCCAACGTGTTCCGCATAAAATAATTAAACAACCTGAAAGCAGCAACATGTACTGACATAACAGAGAAACTCCAATTGCTAACATTCATAAGAACACATATCCAAAGGGTGACAAAGAAAGATTCAGGCTACATCACTTCCAACGGGAAGAAACCAAAAAAGGGAGTGGGAAGTAACATAACCTTGATAGTCAACGACATAGATGACCCAGCAACTAACCGAGGAAATAAACTCTGTTGAAGCAATCAGGATATGAGACAAGGAGTGGCAAACTCAGAGTCATTGAACAAATGGGATTTAGATGGTTCAGAGAAGTTTAATCTAAGAAGGGATAGAATCAACCATAACATCAAAATCAAACTATAGGAACAAACATGGGGGAGGCAGAGGGAGAAAGAGAATTCACCTTGTTCCCCATGACCCAATTCTTCGTCTAAATTCTTCCTGTTCTTTTCTGTCTCATATCTTCACACATCATGCTTAGAGAAACAGTAAACCAACGATTGAAATTAGATCATAAAAAAACTAAGGTAAAATTCGAAGGAAGAAGATGGCGAGATGGAGATGGGCAACCTAGATTGAGGACCACGACGAGGGCCGACGAGCAGTGTCCGACACATGACACGAGCGCCGTCTGGGCCTCCGGTCTCGTTGCTTCTCCCCCCCCCCCCCCCCCCCCCCCCAGTGCCGTCCTCCTCTGCTCCTTCTCCCCCTACGGTCCTCCTCTGCTCCTTGGCAGCGACCTGTGACCGGTCCAGAACCACGGCCCACAACGCTGGTTGATGGAAGATGGCGAGGCATCGTCCTGCAGGAGGCTGCGGGATGCGCTGGGGGAAGAACGACACGAGCGGCGACGCCGCCGACGACCATGTGCTGGGGCTTCAGGAGGAGAGAAGTGTAGGGGGAAGACGAGGCGGCGTAGAGAATTGGAGAAGGGGACGCGAGCGATTGGTGTAGGGTTTCACCGTGCGAACCCCCACGCTCGCTGCAGAGTCTTTCTTTTTTCACGCAGGCCACACGCGAGACGCACCACCACGCTGGGCCCATGGGCAAAGAAGACCCACCCGTCATCCACTGGAGCATGAAACAATAACGTGCGAGAAAATAGATGGTTGGATTATTGACAGCACCGTAAAACGCTACAGTAGCGGTAGATCGAGCGAACCACATTCATCGCACGACGTAGTTGCTCCAGAGAGGCGGGTTGCCTAGCGTGATTTATATGTTCAATGTCTTCACATACCACCTTTGACTTCAATGTCTTCTTACATTTTTAGGGGTCATCTCTGGTAGGAAAACTGAATCAATGAGGGACTTCTACCTGTGTTATCCTGCAATTCTCACAAACACATGTGTTGGTAATGCACAACACTCATGCTCGACAACGACAACAAGCCAAGATCAACACCACCTCTGCTCTCGGGCACTCAAACCGGACAAACATTGATGTTAGATATCTTTTGACATCAAGGAAAGATCCCACAATCTATGCCCAGAAATTCAACAAAGAGAACATAGCAGATCTGGACATATTTGGAAATTACACCATTTAGTACTACTTGTAATGACATTAGTTAACACTAAAACAAAACTACTCCCTCCATATCAAAATATAAGTCGTTTCTTTTAGGCTAATTTGTAGCCTACAAAAACGTCTTATATTTTGGTACGTCGGTAGTAGTTGGCAAGCCCAGCTTGCCAGCATATATGAATTAACATGAATGCTGCAGCTCAGATTTGACTAGAAAATAGATCAAATGTGATTTTTTTACAATGGTAACAAAATGGATCTTCTTACATATGATGCACAAAGCAGATCCAAGTATAAAGCTAACTACCGAAAGAACTCATGAAATAGGTCTGACATGAAAAAAAAAGGACACTATGAGAATATACTCCACTGATCCCTGTCCAGGCAAGCTATGTCCTATAACTTTACAGTTCTGTACCATGCTGCACTGCACTCACTAACTTCTATCATTCAATTGAACACTTCTGTAGCTCCGAAACTTTTAGCCCTCTGTTCCGTTTGGAGACGCCCAATGTTGTGCCAACCTCAACAAGAGTTTCCAGTGATCTTTCGCTGTTGGCTAGAAGATCAGCATCGAATTGTATCGCATCCTGCCAATGTAGACAACATTTTAGTTTGGGGACTTGGAGCAAGAGATAACGTATTGTTTACGAAGTTGATTATCAGCATCTAAAAAAGGAAAAAAGCAGAGAGAAAGAATACAAACCTTCTCAAACACGCAGATTACCGTACTCCCTCCGAAAGAGAAATATCCAAACTGGGAGAAAGAAGATGAATTAGATAATTAACACACTAGCATAAGCAGCAGAACACCCGCAAGGACAGAGTATAAAGGAAACCTCATCTCCCTTGTGGACGTAGTCGCCCTCCTTTTTCACGAATGTGATGCTTCCTACCATAGTTGCTCCGATGGCAACAAATGCCACCTGAACCATGTGTTAATAAAAAAAGTGCATGATCAATTTATGCAAAGTACAGAAAGCTACTGGATGGCTGTACTAGGTGCTAGACTGTTGCATCAAATAAGAATTGATAATTAACGAGAAGCATATGGAAGTAAGGCCCTGTTCGGAAGCCAGGCTGAACGGCCTAGCTCCAGAGTTGAGAAGGAGAAGCTGGCAGCCTGGGTAGTGCAATTTTTGAGATGTAAAGCTGCTGATTCTGAACTCCGCCTATGTTGTCTCAACATAGCCGGTCCCAAGCCCGGGTAAAGGAGGAGGGTTGTGATAGGCTTGGCGAGCCAACGTAAAAACTCAGCCACTCTTATGGAGATGAAACCCAAAAGATTTTCGTTGGGGCGTAACCCTCTCAGCGACGCGCCACATCGGAACCCGGGTGTGGTGGAAAATGGGCAAGGGCCGGGCCGTCACCCCCCAGGTGGCGCGCCGTATCTTGATCCGGATACGGTGGCAAGTGAGCGAGGATCGGGTCGTCGCATCCTTAGTGGCGCGCTACATCGGCGCCCGGATGTAGTGGAAAATGAGCAAGGGTCTTCGCATTTGACTCGACGAGTGCGAAGGGTAAGGAAGCTAGCCGAGCCTAGGAGGATTTGCTTAGGTAGCTGGAACGTAGGGTCTCTGACAGGGAAGCTTCGGGAGCTAGTTGATGCAGCGGTGAGGAGAGGTGTTGATATCCTTTGCGTCCAAGAAACCAAATGGAGAGGACAGAAGGCGAAGGAGGTGGAGGATACCGGCTTCAAACTATGGTACACGGGGACGGCTGCAAACAGAAATGGCGTAGGCATCTTGATCAACAAGAGCCTCAAGTATGGAGTGGTAGACGTCAAGAGACGTGGGGACCGGATTATCCTGGTCAAGCTGGTAGTTGAGGACTTGGTTCTCAATGTTATCAGCGCGTATGCCCCGCAAGTAGGCCACAATGAGAACACCAAGAGGGAGTTCTGGGAAGGCCTGGAAGACATGGTTAGGAGTGTACCAATTGGTGAGAAGCTCTTCATAGGAGGAGACCTCAATGGCCACGTGGGTACATCTAACACAGGTTTTGAAGGGGCGCATGGGGGCTTTGGCTATGGCATCAGGAATCAAGAAGGAGAAGATGTCTTAAGCTTTGCTCTAGCCTACAACATGATTGTAGCCAACACCCTCTTTAGAAAGAGAGAATCACATCTGGTGACTTTTAGTAGTGGCCAACACTCTAGCCAGATTGATTTCATCCTCTCGAGAAGGGAACATAGGCGTGCGTGCCTAGACTGTAAGGTGATACCTGGAGAGAGTGTTGTACCCCAGCATGAGCTGGTGGTTGCTGACTTCCGCTTTCGGATTCGTGTCCAGCGGGATAAGCGGGCTAAAGTCGCTAGAACGAAGTGGTGGAAGCTCAAGGGGGAGGTAGCTCAGGCGTTCAAGGAGAGGGTCATTAAGGAGGGCCCTTGGGAGGAAGGAGGGGATGCGGACAATGTGTGGATGAAGATGGCGACTTGCATTCGTAAGGTGGCCTCAGAGGAGTTTGGAGTGTCCAGGGGAAGGAGAAGCGAAGATAAGGATACCTGGTGGTGGAATGATGATGTCCAGAAGGCGATTAAAGAGAAGAAAGATTGCTTTAGACGCCTATACCTGGATAGGAGTGCACACAACATAGAGAAGTACAAGATGGCGAAGAAGGCCGCAAAGCGAGCTGTTGGTGAAGCAAGGGGTCGGGCGTATGAGGACCTCTACCAACGGTTAGGCACGAAGGAAGGCGAAAGGGACATCTATAAGATGGCCAAGATCCGGGAGAGGAAGACGAGGGATATTGGCCAAGTCAAATGCATCAAGGACGGAGCAGGCCAACTCTTGGTGAAGGACGAGGAGATTAAGCATAGATGGCGGGAGTACTTCGACAAGCTGTTCAATGGGGAGAATGAAAGCTCTACCATTGAACTGGACGACTCTTTTGATGAGACCAGCATGCATTTTGTGCGTCGAATCCAGGAGTCTGAGGTCAAGGAGGCTTTAAAAAGGATGAAGGGAGGCAAGGCGATGGGCCCGGATTGTATCCCCATTGAGGTGTGGAAAGGTCTCGGGGACATAGCGATAGTATGGCTAACCAGGCTTTTCAATCTCATTTTTCAGGCAAACAAGATGCTA
The DNA here is from genome assembly GCA_963921465.1 of Triticum timopheevii. Classification (NCBI taxonomy): domain Eukaryota; kingdom Viridiplantae; phylum Streptophyta; class Magnoliopsida; order Poales; family Poaceae; genus Triticum; species Triticum timopheevii. The sequence continues at coordinate 740,421,738 of OY997267.1, forward strand.
GAAGAATGGAGACGGAGTATATTAGTACCAATCTTCAAGAACAAGGGGGATGTTCAGAGTTGTACTAATTACCGTGGAATTAAGCTGATGAGCCATACAATGAAGCTATGGGAGAGAGTCATTGAGCACCGCTTAAGAAGAATGACAAGCGTGACCAAAAACCAGTTTGGTTTCATGCCTGGGAGGTCGACCATGGAAGCCATTTTCTTGGTACGACAGCTTATGGAGAGATATAGGGAGCAAAAGAAGGACTTGCATATGGTGTTCATTGACTTGGAGAAGGCCTATGATAAGATACCGCGGAATGTCATGTGGTGGGCCTTGGAGAAACACAAAGTCCCAGCAAAGTACATTACCCTCATCAAGGACATGTACGATAATGTTGTGACAAGTGTTCGAACAAGTGATGTCGACACTGATGACTTCCCGATTAAGATAGGACTGCATCAGGGGTCAGCTTTGAGCCCTTATCTTTTTGCATTGGTGATGGATGAGGTCACAAGGGATATACAAGGAGATATCCCATGGTGTATGCTCTTTGCGGATGATGTGGTGCTAGTTGACGATAGTCGGGCGGGGGTTAATAGGAAGTTAGAGTTATGGAGACAAACCGTGGAATCGAAAGGGTTTAGGCTTAGTAGGACTAAAACCGAGTACATGATGTGCGGTTTCAGTACTACTAGGTGTGAGGAGGAGGAGGTTAGCCTTGATGGTCAGGTGGTACCTCGGAAGGACACCTTTCGGTATTTAGGGTCAATGCTGCAGGAGGATGGGGGTATTGATGAAGATGTGAACCATCGGATCAAAGCCGGATGGATGAAGTGGCGCCAAGCTTCTGGCATTCTCTGTGACAAGAGAGTGCCACAAAAGCTAAAAGGCAAGTTCTACAGGACGGCGGTTCGACCCGCAATGTTGTATGGCGCTGAGTGTTGGCCGACTAAAAGGCGACATGTTCAACAGTTAGGTGTGGCGGAGATGCGTATGTTGAGATGGATGTGTGGCCACACGAGGAAGGATCGAGTCCGGAATGATGATATACGAGATAGAGTTGGGGTAGCACCAATTGAAGAGAAGCTTGTCCAACATCGTCTGAGATGGTTTGGGCATATCCAGCGCAGGCCTCCAGAAGCTCTAGTGCATAGCGGATGGCTAAAGCGTGCGGAGAATGTCAAGAGAGGGCGGGGTAGACCGAATTTGACATGGGAGGAGTCCGTTAAGAGAGACCTGAAGGATTGGGGTATCACCGAAGAGCTAGCTATGGACAGGGGTGCATGGAAGCTTGCTATCCATGTGCCAGAGCCATGAGTTGGTTGCGAGATCTTATGGGTTTCACCTCTAGCCTACCCCAACTTGCTTGGGACTAAAGGCTTTGTTGTTGTTGTTGTAAAGCTGCTGATTCTGAGGATCTCAGCTTAAATATGGCAATGCTCAAGGCTTCTCAGTGCATTAAGTCATATAAGGGAAATGGAAAGCACAGACCATTTTTAAGAAGCAGTAGACATTGACATTAGTACTTTTGACATGCAGAGATAATCTAAATTGACAGTAGTACGATCTTGACAAATTATACTGTTGACCTCCGTAAGTGTGGTCCTTACAGCTGTGCAATTTACGCACAGTCCGCAAGGGTCATGCTATTAACATCAGACATGCCTTCAGCCTTCTCCATGCCAAAGCTTTTCAGCCAGAACGGGGAAAAGAGTACAGGCCATATGAGGAGTCACATTATATTCAGTAAGTTTGGTCATGACAGGAGAGGCAAAATTAACTCAAATCTTCAATGGTCGGAATAGCAGTAAGCAGTTGCCTCATAGTATACAACAAAACAGGGTGAAAAGACAAACCTTCCCAAACTCCGAAGTTGAGATTATTGAGATAACTCTTTTATTTTCGGTGAACACATTACAATATTTGCTGTTTACGGCGATGGGATTAACCTGTCAATAGAAAGATATAAGCGCCAGTATAGTGCTGAAAAATATAGCCCAGCACACAAATGCATCCCTTTCCACATGTGAGGAAGCATGTCAAGATGAGTATTCTTTACCGTGTACAAGCATCCAGGAATATCCACAAATTTCTCTACAGTTCCTGACACAGGTACATGAAACCTATGGTAATCCTGAAAATTGTACATGAAACCTATGGTAATCCTGAAAATTGTAAATTGAAAACTGCAAAATGCAGTACGTGTGCACAGGTTCTTGTAATGAGAATAAAGATTTTAATGAGAATAAAGATTTACCTGAGGTGCAAGCCGAAAAATTACCAATGATCCATTTTTAAAAGCATTATGGTGTGCATCCGCCCCTAGGAGACCCTCAATTGAAAACTTGCGACCCTGGGAACAGAAGATAGGGTACAATGAGACTTCAACCAAAGAGGTCCCTTCATAGTTAAATTTACTCAATAAAACATGATGGTACTAATCAGAGTTTAGAAAAAATTACTGTGACTTCATATACTACCCTAGCATATAAAATCATAACTTTGTGAATCATGTTATATTTAATGTCCTGAGAGCACCAGATCAATCAACTTATCATAATTATCAGTACCAAACATGGCATACATCTGTATGGATCAAACGCCACTATGATAATAGTCTCAGAAACTTACCGATTATCGGCTTCAATATAAAGTATGTTATGAATGTCATTTAGTAACAAAATCTATGCCTTAAAGGCAATGCCTAATGAGTAACGATGGACAAGGAGCATTAAACACAAGATAAAAACTAACAGAAAATGCACTATATTTTATTTCTTATGATATGCACCAATGTTGTAGGTTATTTCCAATATAATACTGTCTCCCCCTTTACCATGCAGGCATGCCCCTGTCAAATCAGAATGCATTGCATGGAATGCACATAAATATTCAGTGAGATTAGATCAGTCATATTTCACAAGTACTTGCCCTTATATATGGACATTAAGATACTTATATCTTGTGATCCTGAACTAAAAAATACTCCCCTTATATATGGAGTAGTAGTAAAGCAATGACTTACCTTAATCCAAAATCTTGTGCTCTCATCGACAGAACTATAGGCCATCAAACGGCAATCAGCAGCACAGGTAACAATACTACCATCATCAATGTGTGCAATGGGCCTGGCACTGGGTTTCAATTGTCTGATGAAAAATTCATTAAATGTCTGCAGAGACAAGTGTGGATTATAGTAACCTTGTAAGTACATACAGATACAAGGATAATAATGACGAGATACTTTTCTCAAATATGAAGATAAGCATATAACAGATAAAGTGAGCCTCCTTGAGTACTTCATAAGGACAACTAAACAAGGTTAAGAATGGATTAACCACAAGTCCACAACAATCCAACATTGCTCAAAAATATTAGCACTTAAAACATGTTGTGAGATTTGTAGCTTTTTGAGGCAATGAAAACAAAGATAAACAGGCTCCTGTAAATGCATGGGCTATGATGCTGATGCACAACGAACATGTGTCATTTCAAATAGATGATGCATTCTTAGGAGATTTCGTGTTGGCTACTTATTGCTACAGAAAAGGAAAACACAACTGTTTCATGCTTCTAGTGGTTAAGCCAGAGTATCCACTATAAACACTCGAGAAGAAAAAAAACTGATTATTCCATTCAACATACCATTAAGACATTATTAAGATACGATGCAACGAAGAAACCTGACTATAAAGAGAGTGTATGCACTGACATACAAAGCTAGGACAAACAAGGGGGTGACATATGTCAAGAGGAGTGGAGGCATATATTGCACCTTAAAACTTTCAATAGGGTCCTTAGTCTCATCCATATTAATTTGACCCTGTATTCATATGGAAAAGATATCAAGGATGTCAACAGTAGTTTTATGAAACAAAGCCATAAACATTTTAAATGGAAGTGAGCGGTTCAGAAATAGGCAATTCCCGACCAGCTTATAGAAAAAAAATCTAGATTCAAGAACCTTGAGTAACCATTATAAAGGTGATGGGTTGAAGACCCTACTTTGAATTACTCCCTCCGTCCCATAATGTAAGACGTTTTTTAACACTACACTAGTCAAAAAACGTCTTACATTATGGGACGGAGGGAGTACAAGATGACATGCTTAAAATGAGCTTTCTATTCAAAGCGCAGTCTATGTATTTCCCTACTCACCATTTGAAGGTAAGTGGCCCAAAAGAATAACCGTTATGCTATAAGAGATGCTGCAGAAGTTTCATAAAACAACACTATTTTAGGCAAGTTATTGCAATTCAACATTTTCCATGTTTATCATTGTGGATGGCCATTGATCCAAATTGCTTATGTCGCCTAAAAATGAGAAGTGAAAACTATTGGTTGCTACAACCGAAGTTCCTCCACTGCTAAAAAAAAGTGATCCAGCATATATATAATGTTACTTGCGGCCTTAAATCGTATTCCATGGAAATAAAATGGAGAAAATGTATAAAGGTTACATCCCACAGAGTACAGAAAAATAAACATTCCATACCGCAAATAACTCGAGAAACTTTGGAATATCTTTGGCAGATTCTGGCGAATTCATCTTCTTTCCTTGCTTCTCAGATAGGTTCTTCAAGATATCTTTGACACCTGCATATGGACAGTCCCAGTTAAACAGGTAGGTGTTAATGCAAAAGATTCTCGTTGGTGTCAGCATCCATCAAAAGACATAATACTAAGCCATGATAAGGACCAGTCGTGGGTAAGAAAACTTTGCTGGCATAACTGTACACTCTCAAATAGTGGCTCTCTGAGGTTGTAAAAAAGTTGTACCTAAAATCGTAACAGCAACATCATCCTCATCAATTTTCTTGTACAAACATGGTTTCTTAATGGCTCAAAAATTGAGTTATGTGTTGTCACCAGCATACACACAAGGGTATTTGAATTGGTGGTCAGAAGAACATTTAGTTTCAAGCTCACGTTGTCTCCAAGTGAACATTTATTGGGAACTCATCGTTATTCTAACTAGTAAAGATCCAGCAAACAAGATTCTTGAAATAATAATAGAAGTACAAACTTCGCTGTTGCTTGTCTAAGACAGTGGGGACCATTCAAATATATTTTTATCTGTATAATATTCATTCTTAAGATGATGTTTATTGTTCAGCATACCTGAATCAATGAGAGTGAGCCCTACTTTTGACTGATATAAAGCCCTCATGGACAACACTATCTTTCCATCTATTGCTTCTTCAACTAGCCTCTTTGTTCGCCGATCGAAAACCTAAATCATCGCCTTGAGTTAACGAATGAAAAGAGCAATGCAAATATGCAATTGAAATATATATATACAATATCAAATAAGAGGTGGCACTTCGCACACCAATAAGTATATGACAAGTCAATATAACTAATGAAACATACCAGAATATGCGAGGCAGTAGAACCAGAGCGCAAACCAACATCATATGAGGAAAAATTAGCCCATTCACTAAGCTTAAACATCCACCTGCACATAACCAGTATTACTATATGACCAAGTATAAATTGCCCTTGCTAAAATGAAATTTCAAGAAAGAAACGTATGTGATAGATAGAAGACTAGAATCATCAGTACATGAAATGCCTTACCCATATGCAGCTTGCTTATCCGTTAGAAATCCCCCAGTCATAATCTGATTGCCAGTGCCCTCATCAAAGCAAAGTGTCATGTGTATCATATCATTTATTTTATCATACTTCCCCAGACTTTCACCACAGACAGGACAGTTACTGATAATTGGTTCTCTGAAATAAGGGACAGAGCATAACAAATGATACTATTAAATGTTACAGCCAATCAATACGGTTAAACTTGGAAACAGGACTAAACATGGAAAAGGTAGCTATTAATTACTTTTCTTGCTGATCAGCTAGTAGGGCTGCTAGTTCATCCATGTCAACTATGCCATCACCATTTGTATCTGCTTGGCGGAAAAGCTCTTCAATCTAAAGTATTATAGCAACTAGTAAGATATACTAACAACTTCAGAGAAGGGACCAGCTAAAACTAGAAGGGACATAACCTCTAAGAAAATGAGAATAAAGTTCAACCTTATTAACTGCTAGCCCATTACCAAAAGCTTTCATCAAGTCCGAGAATTCAGATAAGGAGAGCTTTCCGTCTTCATTGTAGTCCTGCCATAACAATAGTAATGTTGTGCTTTGTAGGGTGGAATATAATTACATACAGAAATGAACACAATACATGCAACGTGAAACTGAGTTTAAGGCATTTGAAAAGAATGTGGTTCTGCTCAAAGACTGGTGACTCAGAGCAACACACAATAAAGACTGAAGAAGACTGCCCTTGATAGAATGGCTAGTAGTAGCAACGGCAACACCAATAGTAAATGATGCACAACAATAATAAGACAGCTATGAACAGACATCAATTCATTTTGTAAAACTGATGAGAATAGATACAAGGAATAGCTGACAATTGTGAAGAGCTTTCGAATGATTTTTACTACTAAATCCTCAATAGATCTGATTTTGAACAACTCTGGACAGTTTATCTTGCTTCGCTATACTTGGATGATCCTAAGTTCAGATCATATTTTCTAACCACTTTCAGTTGCAGTATTCAAACGTCAATGTCTAAAGTTACTTAAAAAGACCATATGAAACTATGGTGTGCTCCGTTGTCAAGCGACAAGATAATCAAGTATCAATCATATATGAAAAGAGAATATGATTAACCAAGACTGAAAGCATACCACTATAGCTAAGACCCGGCGTGCAAAGCTTTGTTCTGTTTCAACAGGATCCTGCAACAGAACTACAAAATTCAGTACTTGAAACCTGGAAAATTCTCTGTGAGTGCTAATAGCAACACACAGGAAACAGAAAGAGCAGTTACTTCAATGTAGCAGGATACGGATATGGTTCCCATGGTGGTAGTGGACGATGATGGGTCCAACAAAGCAAGGTCCTCAACGTGTTCCTCCTCCAAGTCCTGCTAGCTAAAATGTTAGTCGATAATATTCAAAATGTCAAAACTTAAAATACCTCCAGAAAGTTGTACACATTACCAATTTATGTATTATGGTACATTAAGATCTGTTGTGCAGAAGTACTAGAAAGTTCCAGCCTAGATCTAGGAAGTAGGTAGACACGATGTGGAAATAAAGTATACATATCCACAGTTGGATCAAGATATTCAACAGTGTCACTCTCTTGAATCTTTAATAAAATGCTATCATAGTCTTCTCATTAATTAAGAAAAAGAGGAAGTGTGTTTCTTCATAGGTACATGAGGACAATCAAACCAGAGATATACTATAACTAAAGATTGAGACGGCAAAAACATCAGTGTTACCTTAGTGAGCAAGTCAAAGAGATCAACTTCACAGTAACCAACCAAGGTATTCTTAGAGAACCGGTTAGTCTGCAAAGTTGGCCAAAAAACATAATGTCATTGGATTGAACTGTTGCCTCGATTTACGGTTAAAAAGAATTCTTCAAAAGCTTCCAATCAGTAATTTGCTTATGCTGAAGCATACATGTGTGGACTGCTCACAGCGGAAATTAACGCAATTAGCAGCATACCTCAAAAACAGATATTCGTGCAATATGAGGTCCATTTGTTTCTATTACAACTTTCTTTTCCTGCATATTCACAGAAAATATATGTAAATCTACACAGCTCCATAGTTAATAAAGGAAACCATGATATTACTGGATAAAGAGCAACAAGAAATAAAGATTACTCACTGAATTCCATACAGGCCTGTGAGTGCTGCAGGCAGTGTTTGTAGTTCAAAAACATGAGCAATGACAAGTAAGAAAAAGAGGGGAAAGGGTGTTAGATGTGTGACATACAGGCGTGCACGCTGTATATTCTAAAACAGAAGGAAAAAAATGAAGGCAGATTCACAAGGTGCAGCAGTTCAGCATTTTTCATATTTCGCTGTCATAGATCATCTGAATTCAAACACTTGTGATGAAAAGAATATTCGCGAAAAGCTAGCTGCGACCAAAATGCGGTGGGGTTTCTGCCTGTCGCAGAACAGATTCCGATTCCAAGAGCATTATCCTGATTCCCAAGTCTTGTACTACTAGCACTCGCTATCATAGTAAGACCAGGAGCCTATCTGCTTGCTCCGGAACATGTGGTAGATTGATAGTAACACTTGCTAGGCACATCTATTCACGAACCATGAACAGCACGGAGGTTCATGGAAGCGTGGAGAGCAAGGGGAGGAAACATGGTACTGAAACAGTGTTTGTAGAGCTGTGTATCATACGAGCATACACAGGGTATATTTCGAAAGAGGAGAAATTTAAGCTCACGCAGATTCACAAGGTGCAACAGTTGAGAATTTCAATATTTTGCTGTCATGGTAGATCATCTGATTTCAGACAATTGTGATCAAGAGAAAACTCAGGAAATGGCCTGCTGCAACGAAAATAGGCTGGGTTTTTTGACTGTCAAAGTCTTTGTATTTCGGTGTCATAGATCTTCTGAACTCAGACACTAGTGGTGAAAAGAATATTCAGGAATGGGCCCTGCTGCAACGAAAATAAGTTGGGGGTTTTCGCCTGTCGCAGAACAGATTCGGATTCCAGGAGCATTATCCTGATTCTTAAGTCTTCTAGTACTAGCACTCACTGTCGTAAGAAGACAGGGAGAGCTTATCTGCTTGTTCTGGAACGTGTGACAGACAGTAAAACTTGCTAGACACGTCCATTCACCAACAGCGTGGAGGTTAATGGAAGCATGGACGAGCTCGGATCCGGACAAGCATGGCCAGAAACTGATTAATTAATACTGTGGAAAACATGGTGTTGAACCTGTCGGTGGTCTCGGTGCGGTAGGTGCGCTCCCCGAGCGAGAGGCAGGCGAAGAACTTGTCCTTGAACCGCAGGTCCGCCTGCGCCATGGCACAAACCAAAATCAAACAACAGGAAATTGAAATTGAAATTGAAACAAAACCGCCAATTAGCAGCTCCACCCGCACGCGAACCTCCCCCGTCGGGGCCGGCGTGGGCGGAGAGGGGAGGGGAGCGGAGCGGAGCGCGCGCACCTTGACTATCCGGATGCGGGCGATGCCGGCGAACTCGTCGGCGGCGACGCCCTTCCCCGACTCGCTGGCGTCCCCCGCGGCGCCGCAGCGGTCGCGGCCGCGGTCGCGGCGCAGGCGCAGGCGGCTGCGGAACCGCGAGAAGCGGGACGGCAGCGGCGGCTCCACGCCGTTGCCGGCGCCGGCGCCGGCGCGGCCATTGTGGCGGGAGGTCGAGTGGGCGTGGCCCATCGGTCAGCGGCGGGGCGTGGGGCGTGGGGCGGGGGCGGAGTTGGTGCGGCGGCCTGGTCCGCCTGGAGTAGCAGTAGTCGGAGCCAGGGGGGGTTGGAATTGACGGCGGCCGGCCCAGGCAGGCAGGCAGGCAGGCAAAAAGGCGCGGCGCTTTCGACGCGGTGGGGAGGGAGGGAGGTGGGTGGGCGGGGCCCACATGTCGGCCAGGTGAGCGGGCGTGCGAGGACCGGCCGGCTTCCACGAATGGAACGGAACCGGCGCGCGTGCGGCCGACGTGTGGTCCCGGTGTACTGTCCAGCCGCATACCGCTCTTCAGAAGACGCAAATTATCACTCCTGCTTCTTGCCGTCGCGTCGCTCTGATGAACGAATATTTTTTGTTCATCGCAATTGCTAAATCAAAAATACTAAAGTCAGTATCGGTCAATTCTATGCAGATCTTGCACCAAACGAACGATGTGGACGATGTAACGGACGGCGATGTTATTGATGAAGGCGAGACGGGCAGTCGATGGGCATGGGGTTTGTGGATAGGGATGGGGGGTGTCGGACAGTCGGGGGGTTTAGGCGGATGGTCGGGGCAATAGAAGCTTCGCCAAAGGAGAGGCGGCGAGAAAGCGGCCAAAAGTGGGGTGGGATGGAGGCAGCTTACGACGGCCTTATAAATAAATAAGAATTCCAACAACCGATAGTTTCATTTTTTTTTACTTTGTGTTTCTTTATTTTAAAATATATATTACATGTTAGTTGTCATGGGTCAAGTATTTGATTAGGTTTTCTAAAAATATCAACATTCAAGCAGCCAGGTCAATTTTATTAGATTCATTGTGGAATCTATTTCGACGTTAAATGTTTATTGAGTAGCGTAGATTTGTTTTCGTTTGTGAACGCAGTTACTTAAGATGAAATAATACTTCCTTCGTTCATAAATATGGATATTTCAACATGAAGTACACACGGACTGAAATGAACGTACACGCACAAAAATGTGTCTACATACAACTGATTAAAAAAGGTAGGACATGTGAACGAGTGAGTACATGTTACATTCACGTTAATCCCTAGACCAAAGTGAAAGCAAAACTTATCACAAATGACTCTCCGTGTCACTAAGCCAAGACTTAGGCCAACTCCACCGCGCGACCATATCCTGTCCGGTCCCGTCTGTTTGGGGTAAAACGAACAAAAAAGGCGGCCCAGCGCGCGGGAGCAAACGGACTTTTGTCCGCTTTGTGTCCGCTTTCGATCCATCCCCGGCCCAAACTTGCGCCGGTTTTGGAGTGAAACGGACAGCGCGCGGACGGACGGGACGCGCGCGCTTGTCCTCCCCTGGCCCGCCTGTCGGTGGGAGAAACCAAAAACCCCCCGACGGCCATTTGGCGCCATTTCCCCCAAACCCTCCCACGTCCCTCCCCCCCCCCTCTCCCCCGTCCATGGCCGACGCCCCCGCCGAGTTCCGGCGGCCTGGCCGTCGACCCGACCGCAAAGGTGAAGAAGAAGGCGCCAAGGAAGCCGCGGTCGGAGTACACGCCGGAGGAGATCGCCAAGTTGGACGCGGAATCGGCGAAGAGGAGGGAACGGAGAGCGGCCGTCAACATGAATGCCGCCGCGGCCAAGTTCGCCGCCCAGCGCGAGGAGCTGGAGGCCGTGCGGCGCAAGGCCGCTGCCGACGAGAAGGAGGACCTCGTCAACAAAGCGCACGCCATCCTCATGCTTGGCATGGGCCGTCCGGCGGGGTTCCATGCAGCGGCCGTCGGCCCGGCGAGCACAGGCTCGTCGGTCGCCCGGCCTACGCACTGCCAGTCACCGACGTCGCACGCCGCGTCCATGTCGCTCGGCTTTCCTCCACCCAGGCACGATGGCCAGACCCGTTTCTCGGTGTCGTCGGACGTGGGCTTGTTCGTGCCGTCCACACCATGCCCCGCGGTCGTCATCGACCTCAACGTGACGCCTGGGTCCAGCAGCGGCGGGCGGCCTTCCGTCGAGATGCAAAGAAAGCAGGCGCGTGCACCGTTCACGGGCACCATGCCGGCCCCCCGCGTGTTGTTTGACGAAATGTCAACCTCAACGCCGACGGTGGACGACCCCTTCTACAACCAGTACATGGAGGACGTGATCTTCCAGGGTGGGTATGCCCGTGCCTACGACCCGATGAGACCCAAAGTCAGGATGGCCGCGCCCAGTACGTGCCCGATGAAGAGGCCGACGACCATGCTGACTACGACCATGGTGATTCGTGGCATGAAGACGATGACATCTGTTGGGTAACATTGCAGAAAACAAAAAATTTCCTACTCGTTTCACCAAGATCCATCTAGGAGTTCATCTAGCAACGAGTCATCGGATGCATCTACATACCTTGTAGATCGCGAGCGGAAGCGTTCAAAGAACGGGGATGATGTAGTCGAACACGACGTGATTCAAATCACCGATGACCAAGCGTCGAACGGACGGCACCTCCGCGTTCTACACACGTACGGGACGGGAGACGTCTCCTCCTTCTTGATCCAGCAAGGGGGAAGGAGAGGTTGATGAAGATCCAGAAGCACGACGGCGTGGTGGTGGATGCAGGGCGTCACAGTAGCAGGGCTTCGCCTATACTACGAGAGAGAGACGTAACGGGGAGAGAGGGAGGCGCCAGGGGCTGGTGTATGAAGTCCCTCCTTTCCTCCACTATATATAGGGGTGCTAGGGGGGGCGCCGGCTTTAGGAGATGGAATCTCCTAGGGGGGGCGGCGGCCAAGGGTGGGGGGCTTGCCCCCCAAGCAAGGGGGCGCCCCCTTTAGGGTTTCCCCTCAACCCTAGCCGCATGGGCCCTAGGGGAGTGGCGCCCCATCCCACTTTGGGCTGGGTTCCCTCCCACTTCAGCCCATGGGGCCCCCCGGGATAGGTGGCCCCACCCGGTGGACCCCCGGGACCCTTCCGGTGGTCCCGGTACAATACAGGTGACCCCGAAACTTGTCCCGATGGCCGAAACAGCACTTCCTATATATAATTCTTTACCTCCGGACCATTCCGGAACTCCTCGTGACGTCCGGGATCTCATCCGGGACTCCGAACAACATTATGGTTACTGCATATACATATCTTCACAACCCTAGCGGCACCGAACCTTAAGTGTGTAGACCCTACGGGTTCGGGAGACAAGCAGACATGACCGAGACGACTCTCCGGTCAATAAGCAACAGCGGGATCTGGATACCCATGTTGGCTCCCACATGCTCCACGATGATCTCATCGGATGAACCACGATGTCGAGGATTCAATCAACCCCGTATGCAATTCCCTTTGTCAATCGATATGTTACTTGCCCGAGATTCGATCGTCGGTATCCCAATACCTCGTTCAATCTCATTACCAGCAAGTCACTTTACTCGTACCGTAACGCATGATCCCGTGACCAGACACTTGGTCACTTGAGCTCATTATGATGATGCATTACCGAGTGGGCCCAGTGATACCTCTCCGTCATACGGAGTGACAAATCCCAGTCTTGATCCATGTCAACCCAACAGACACTTTCGGAGATACCCGTAGTATACCTTTATAGTCACCCAGTTACGTTGTGACGTTTGGCACACCCAAAGCAGTCCTACGGTACCCGGGAGTTACACGATCTCATGGTCTAAGGAAAAGATACTTTGACATTGGAAAACTCTAGCAAACGAACTATACGATCTTGTGCTATGTTTAGGATTGGGTCTTGTCCATCACATCATTCTCCTAATGATGTGATCTCGTTATCAATGACATCCAATGTCCGTAGTCAGGAAATCATGACTATCTGTTGATCAACGAGCTAGTCAACTAGAGGCTTACTAGGGACATGTTGGTGTCTATTATTCACACATGTATTACGATCTCCGGATAATACAATTATAGCATGAATAAAGACAATTATCATGAACAAGGAAATATAATAATAATGCTTTTATTATTGCCTCTAGGGCATATTTCCAACAGTCTCCCACTTGCACTAGAGTCAATAATCTAGTTACACTATGATGAATCGAACACCCATGGAATTCTGGTGTTGGTCATGTTTTGCTCTAGGGAGAGGTTTAATTAACGGATCCGCTACATTCAGGCCCGTATGTACTTTACAAATCTCTATGTCTCCATCTTGAACATTTTCACGAATGGAGTTGAAGCGACGCTTGATGTGCCTTGTCTTCTTGTGAAACATGGGCTCCTTGGCAAGTGCAATAGCTCCAGTGTTGTCACAGAAGAGTTTGATTGGCCCCGACGCATTGGGTATGACTCCTAGGTCGGCGATGAACTCCTTCACCCATATTGCTTCATGTGCTGCCTCCGAGGCTGCCATGTACTCCGCTTCACATGTAGATCCCGCCACGACGCTCTGCTTGCAACTGCACCAGCTTACTGCCCCACCATTCAAAATATACACGTATCTGGTTTGTGACTTAGAGTCATCCAGATCTGTGTCGAAGCTAGCGTCGACGTAACCTTTTACGACGAGCTCTTCGTCACCTCCATAAACGAGAAACATTTCCTTAGTCCTTTTCAGGTACTTCAGGATATTCTTGACCGCTGTCTAGTGTTCCTTGCCGGGATTACTTTGGTACCTTCCTACCAAACTTACGGCAAGGTTTACATCAGGTCTGGTACACAGCATGGCATACATAATAGAACCTATGGCTGAGGCATAGGGGATGACACTTATCTCTTTTATATCTTCTGCCGTGGTCGGACATTGAGCTGAGCTCAATTTCACACCTTGTAACACAGGCAAGAACCCCTTCTTAGATTGATCCATATTGAACTTCTTCAATATCTTATCAAGGTATGTGCTTTGTGAAAGACCTATGAGGCGTCTTGATCTATCTCTATAGATCTTGATGCCTAATATATAAGCAGCTTCTCCAAGGTCCTTCATTGAAAAACTCTTATTCAAATAGGCCTTGATGCTGTCCAAGAGTTCTATACCATTTCCCATCAAAAGTATGTCATCTACATATAGTATGAGAAATGCTACAGAGCTCCCACTCACTTTCTTGTAAACGCAGGCTTCTCCATAAATTTGCGTAAACCCAAACGCTTTGATCATCTCATCAAAGCGAATGTTCCAACTCCGAGATGCTTGCACCAGCCCATAAATCGAGCGTTGGAGCTTGCACTCCTTGTTAGCATTCTTAGGATCGACAAAACCTTCCGGCTGCATCATATACAATTCTTCCTTAAGGAAACCATTAAGGAATGCCGTTTTGACGTCCATTTGCCATATTTCATAATCGTAGAATGCGGCAATTGCTAACATGATTCGAACAGACTTCAGCTTCGCTACCGGTGAGAAAGTCTCATCGTAGTCAACCCCTTGAACTTGTCGATAACCCTTAGCGACAAGCCGAGCTTTATAGATGGTCACATTACCATCCGCGTCTGCCTTCCTCTTAAAGATCCATTTATTTTCTATGGCTCGCCGCTCAACGGGCAAGTCAGTCAAAGTCCATACTTCATTTTCATACATGGATCCTATATCGGATTTCATGGCTTCTAGCCATTTGTCGGAATCCGGGCCCGCCATCGCTTCTTCATAGTTCGAAGGTTCACCGTTGTCTAACAACATGATTTCCAAGACAGGGTTGCCGTACCACTCTGGTGCGGAACGTGTCCTTGTGGAACTTCGAATTTCAGTAGGAGCTTGATCAGAAGTATCTTGATCATCATCAATAACTTCCTCTCTAGTCGGTGCAGGCACCTCAGGAACATTTTCTTGAGTTGCGCCATTTTCCGGTTCAAGAGGTAATACTTCATCAAGCTCTACTTTCCTCCCACTTACTTCTTTCGAGAGAAACTCTTTCTCTAGAAAGGACCCATTCTTGGCAACAAAGATCTTGCCTTCGGATCTGAGGTAGAAGGTATACCCAACAGTTTCTTTAGGGTATCCTATGAAGATGCATTTTTCCGACTTGGGTTCGAGCTTTTCAGGTTGAAGTTTCTTGACATAAGCATCGCATCCCCAAACTTTCAGAAACGACAACTTAGGTTTCTTACCAAACCATAATTCAAACGGTGTCGTCTCAACGGATTTCGACGGAGCCCTATTTAAAGTGAATGCGGCAGTCTCTAAAGCATAGCCCCAAAAAGATAGCGGTAAATCGGTAAGAGATATCATAGATCGCACCATATCTAATAGAGTGCGATTACGATGTTCGGACACACCATTACGCTGAGGTGTTCCAGGAGGCGTGAGTTGTGAAACTATTCCACATTTTCTTAAGTGTGTGCCAAATTCATGACTCAAGTATTCTCCTCCACGATCTGATCGTAGAAACTTGATTTTCCTGTCACGTTGATTTTCAACCTCACTCTGAAATTCCTTGAACTTTTCAAAGGTTTCAGACTTGTGTTTCATCAGGTAGATATACCCATATCTACTCAAATCATCAGTGAGGGTGAGAACATAACGATAGCCACCGCGAGCCTCAACACTCATTGGACCGCACACATCAGTATGTATGATTTCCAATAAGTTGGTTGCTCGCTCCATTGTTCCTGAGAACGGAGTCTTGGTCATCTTACCCATGAGGCATGGTTCGCACGTGTCAAATGATTCGTAATCAAGAGACTCTAAAAGTCCATCTGCATGGAGCTTCTTCATGCGTTTGACACCTATGTGACCAAGGCGGCAGTGCCACAAGTATGTGGGACTATCATTATCAACTTTACATCTTTTGGTACTCACACTATGAATATGTGTAGCATTACGCTCGAGATTCATTAAGAATAAACCATTCACCATAGGAGCATGACCATAAAACATATCTCTCATATAAATAGAACAACCATTATTCTCGGATTTAAATGAGTAGCCATCTCGAATTAAACGAGATCCCGATACAATGTTCATGCTCAAAGCTGGCACTAAATAACAATTATTAAGGTTTAAAACTAATCCCGAAGGTAAATGTAGAGGCAGCATGCCGACGGCGATCACATTGACCTTGGAACCATTCCCGATGCGCATCGTCACCTCGTCCTTTGCCAGTCTCCGCTTATTCCGCAGCTCCTGCTTTGAGTTACAAATGTGAGCAACTGCACCGGTATCAAATACCCAGGAGCTACTACGAGTGCTGGTAAGGTACACATCAATTACATGTATATCACATATACCTTTCGTTTTGCCGGCCTTCTTGTCCGCTAAGTATTTGGGGCAGTTCCGCTTCTAGTGACCACTTCCCTTGCAATAAAAGCACTCAGTCTCGGGCTTGGGTCCATTCTTTGGCTTCTTCCCGGCAGCTTGCTTGCCGGGCGCGACAACTCCCTTGCCGTCCTTCTTGAAGTTCTGTTTACCCTTGCCCTTCTTGAACTTAGTGGTTTTATTGACCATCAACACTTGATGTTCCTTCTTGACTTCTACCTTTGCTGATTTCAGCATTGCAAATACCTCAGGAATGGTCTTTTCCATTCCCTGCATATTGAAGTTCATCACAAAGCTCTTGTAGCTCGGTGTAAGCGACTGGAGGATTCTGTCAATGACCGCATCATCCGGGAGATTAACTCCCAGCTGAGTCAAGCGTTTATGTAACCCAGACATAGTGAGTATGTGCTCACTGACAGAACTATTTTCCTCCATCTTACAGCTGAAGAATTTGTCGGAGACTTCATATCTCTCGACCCGGGCATGAGCTTGGAAAACCATTTTCAGCTCTTCGAACATCTCATATGCTCCATGTCTCTCAAAACGCTTTTGGAGCACCGGCTCTAGGCTGTAAAGCATGCCGCACTGAACGAGGGAGTAGTCATCGGTACGTGCCTGCCAAGCGTTCATAATGTCTTGTTCTGCAGGGAGAACAGGTGCGTCACCCAGCGGTGCTTGTAGGACATAATCTTTCTTGGCAGCTATGAGGATGATCCTCAGGTTCCGGACCCAGTCTGTATAGTTGCTGCCATCGTCTTTCAGTTTGGTTTTCTCTAGGAACGCATTGAAGTTGAGGACTACGTTGGCCATTTGATCTACAAGACATATTGTAAAGATTTTAGACTAAGTTCATGATAATTAAGTTCATCTAATCAAATTATTTAATGAACTCCCACTTAGATAGACATCCCTCTTCTAGTCATCTAAGTATAACATGATCCGAGTCAACTAGGCCGTGTCCGATCATCACGTGAGACGGACTAGTCAACGCCGGTGAACATCTTCATGTTGATCGTATCTTTTATACGACTCATGCTCGACCTTTCGGTCTTCTGTGTTCCGAGGCCATGTCGATACACATGCTAGGCTCGTCAAGTCAACCTAAGTGTTTGCATGTGTAAATCTGTCTTACACCCGTTGTATGTGAACGTTTTGAATCAAACACCCGATCATCACGTGGTGCATTGAAACAACGAACTGTCGCAACGGTGCACAGTTAGGGGGAACACTTTCTTGAAATTATTATGAGGGATCATCTTATTTACTACCGTCGTTCTAAGTAAGCAAGATGCAAAACATGATAAACATCAAATGCAATCAAATAATAATAGTGACATGATATGGCCAATATCACATAGCTCCTTTGATCTCCATCTTGGGGCTCCATGATCATCTTGTCACCGGCTTGACACCATGATCTCCATCATCATGATCCCCATCATCGTGTCACCATGAAGTTGCTCGCCAACTATTACTTCTACTACTATGGCTAACGCGTTTAGCAATAAAGTAAAGTAATTTACATGGCGTTTCTCAATGACACGCAGGTCATACAAAAAATAAAGACAACTCCTATGGCTCCTGCCGGTTGTCATACTCATTGACATGCAAGTCGTGATTCCTATTACAATAGCATGAACATCTCATACATCACATATAGATCATTCATCATTCATCACAACTTGGCCATATCATATCACAAAGCACTTGCTGCAAAAACAAGTTAGACGTCCTCTAATTGTTGTTGCATGTTTTACGTGGCTGAAGTAGGGTTCTAGCAAGAACGTTTTCTTACCTACGTGAAACCACAACGTGATTTGTCAACTTCTATTTACCCTTCATAAGGACCCTTTTCATCGAATCCGCTTCAACTAAAGTAGGAGAGACAGACACCCGCCAGCCACCTTATGCAACTAGTGCATGTTAGTCGGTGGAACCGGTCTCACGTAAGCGTACGTGTAAGGTTGGTCCGGGCCGCTTCATCCCACAATACCGTTGAAGCAAGATAAGACTAGTAGCGGCAAGAAAGTTGACAACATCTACGCCCACAACAAATTGTGTTCTACTCGCGCAAGAAGAACTACGCATAGACCTAGCTCATGATGCCACTGTTGGGTAACGTTGCAGAAAACAAAAATTTTCCTACTTGTTTCACCAAGATCCATCTAGGAGTTCATCTAGCAACGAGTCATCGGATGCATCTACGTACCTTGTAGATCGCGAGCGGAAGCGTTCAAAGAACGGGGATGATGTAGTCGAACACGACGTGATCCAAATCACCGATGACCAAGCGCCGAACGGACAGCACCTCCGCGTTCAACACACGTACGGGACGGGAGACGTCTCCTCCTTCTTGATCCAGCAAGGGGGAAGGAGAGGTTGATGAAGATCCAGCAGCACGACGGCGTGGTGGTGGATGCAGGGCGTCACAGTAGCAGGGCTTCGCCTATACTACGAGAGAGAGACGTAACGGGGAGAGAGGGAGGCGCCAGGGGCTGGTGTATGAAGTCCCTCCTCTCCTCCACTATATATAGGGGTGCTAGGGGGGGGGCGGCCCTAGGAGATGGAATCTCCTAGGGGGGGCGGCGGCCAAGGGTGGGGGCTTGCCCCCCAAGCAAGGGGGCGCCCCCTTTAGGGTTTCCCCTCAACCCTAGCCGCATGGGCCCTAGGGGAGTGGCGCCCCAGCCCACTTTGGGCTGAGTTCCCTCCCACTTCAGCCCATGGGGCCCCCCGGGATAGGTGGCCCCACCCGGTGGACCCCCGGGACCCTTCCGGTGGTCCCGGTACAATACCGGTGACCCCGAAACTTGTCCCGATGGCCGAAACAGCACTTCCTATATATAATTCTTTACCTCCGGACCATTCCGGAACTCCTCGTGACGTCCGGGATCTCATCCGGGACTCCGAATAACATTCGGGTTACTGCATATACATATCTTCACAACCCTAGCATCACCGAACCTTAAGTGTGTAGACCCTACGGGTTCGGGAGACAAGCAGACATGACCGAGACGACTCTCCGGTCAATAAGCAACAGCGGGATCTGGATACCCATGTTGGCTCCCACATGCTCCATGATGATCTCATCGGATGAACCACGATGTCGAGGATTCAATCAACCCCGTATGCAATTCCCTTTGTCAATCAATATGTTACTTGCCCGAGATTCGATCGTCGGTATCCCAATACCTCGTTCAATCTCGTTACCAGCAAGTCACTTTACTCGTACCGTAACGCATGATCCCGTGACCAGACACTTGGTCACTTTGAGCTCATTATGATGATGCATTACCGAGTGGGCCCAGTGATACCTCTTCGTCATACAGAGTGACAAATCCCAGTCTTGATCCATGTCAACCCAACAGACACTTTCGGAGATACCCGTAGTATACCTTTATAGTCACCCAGTTACGTTGTGACGTTTGGCACACCCAAAGCAGTCCTACGGTATCCGGGAGTTACACGATCTCATGGTCTAAGGAAAAGATACTTTGACATTGGAAAACTCTAGCAAACGAACTATACAATCTTGTGCTATGTTTAGGATTGGGTCTTGTCCATCACATCATTCTCCTAATGATGTGATCTCGTTATCAATGACATCCAATGTCCGTAGTCAGGAAATCATGACTATCTGTTGATCAACGAGCTAGTCAACTAGAGGCTTACTAGGGACATGTTGGTGTCTATTATTCACACATGTATTACGATCTCCGGATAATACAATTATAGCATGAATAAAGACAATTATCATGAACAAGGAAATATAATAATAATGCTTTTATTATTGCCTCTAGGGCATATTTCCAACAACATCTATGTCGAAGGTGAAGATGAAGATGAAGCCAATGATGTTGATATTAGTGGCGCTCCATTATTCATAGACGAGCTCACCCAAGGAGCGGAAGCACAAAAGAAGCGGAAGAGCATTCGCACCGGTTCATATACACAAGATGAGGACAAGTTGATTTGCCAATGTTGGATGGAGATTAGCCAAGATCCAAGGACCGGCGCGCAACATAAGGGCATTGTTTTTTGGACGAGAGTCCACAAAACATTCCATGAAAGGAAGATGTTTGAGCCCTACCAAATTACAAGCAACCGTGGCATCGGTTCGATTCAAAAAAGATGGTTGTTCATCCAACAAGAGTGCAACAAGTATTGTGCTGCATTTGAGAGCGTTGAAGCACGGCCCGTGAGTGGTCTCGGCGTTGGAGACATGGTATGCTCTTCTCTTTCTAGCCCTTGCTACGGCCATGAGACTTCGGCCGTGTATATGTTTGCATGTTCACTTGTTGTTGATCATGTGGTGTAGGCATTTCAATCTTTGGAGGCATTCAAGGCCCGGCACAATGACAAGCCATTCACTCTTACGCATTGTTGGACGATCATCAACAATTGCCCTAAGTTCAAGGATCAATACCGTGAACTTCAAAGGAAGAGAGGCAAGAAGATGGCCAAGTTCGCCGGAGGTGGGGATGGCGAGGCGTTGAAGAGGCCGAGGGGCAAGACCAACTCAAAGGTGGACGACATACGTGACGCCTCATCCATGACCTTGCATGAGACTTTGCATGGCATGATGTCACATAAGGATGTGAGGGACGAAAAGAAGCGGCAAAGCAAGGACGAGCAAATGAAGCAATACCTAGACCTCCAACGACAGAAGCTTGAGATGGAGGAGGCGGCCAAGAAGAGGAAGATAGACATGGAGGAGGCGACCCGGCAAAGGCAGCTCGACATGGAAGAGGCCGCCCGGCAAAGGCAGCTCGACATCGAGGCCGACAACGTCAAGGCCAGGCAGAGGCAGCTCGACATCGAGGCCACCAATGCCGCCACCAAAGCGAAGGAGGTGGCCCTTGCGATCATGAGCGTGGACTTGTCGAAGATGAGCGACAAGACGAAGGCCTGGTTCGAGGCCAAGCAGAAGGAGATGCTCGACGCCGAAGGCCTGAACTAGGTCGTCCGATCGGCGTGGCCGTTCTTTTTGGAGGCTGGCATGGGTGCCGCCCGCCCGCTGGGCCGCTCGCAGTGTGCCGGCGAAAAAACATTCATTTTGGAGGCCGACTGTGTTGCCGGCCGCTCGCTGTGTTGCCGGCGAGGACAACTATTCATTTTGGAGGCTGGCTGTGTTGCCGGCTGTCGTGGTTCTAAGTCTGACAATAGAGTGGGGGGTAGGTATGGAGAGGCAAGGTCCTAGCAATAGAGAAGTTGTAAACACAAGCGATGTACGAGTTCAGGCCCTTCTCGGAGGAAGTAAAAGCCCTACGTCTCGGAGCCCTGAGGCAGTCGAGTGGATTATGTGTATAGGTGTTACAGGAGTGCGAACCCTTCTGCCTGTGGAGGGGGGTGGCTTATATAGAGTATGCCTGGACCCCTACCAGCCCACGTAATGAAGGGTTTAAATCGTATTAAGTCTGGGGCGTTACTGGTAACGCCCTACATAAAATGCCTTAACTATCATTAAGTCTATTCAATTACAGGCCGTTGCAGTACAGAGTGCCTTCTGACCTTCTGGTGGTTGAGTGTATCTCCATGGTCGAGTGTATCTCCATGGTCGAGTATACCTCCATGGTCGAGTGTATCTCCATGGTCGAGTCCTTCTTCCAGTCGAGTGGGTTCTTCGATGGTTGACTAGAAGGTGATCTCTTCTAAGGCTGTCCTAGGGTAGGGCATTCAGGTCAGACCTATGACCCTACCCTAGGTATATGAATCCATCATTAGCCCCCGAATGGATTGAGGCTTGAATGAGGAAAGAGTTGATGCTGTTTCCGATTGGCTTTTGCATACTGGCTTATGCGTCGTTCTGGATCAACATCTTCTTTGTTGATAACGAACAACTTTTCTTCAGTCAACTCGATCCATTCTTGTCTTTCGTCGAGTGATCTTTTAGACTTTGCTGGTTCCCGAGCGACGGATCGCAGGAAATCTCGCGTCTGACAGACTGATCTGCCGTCCGCGGATTCCACGGGATACGGAATTTGGGGGGGCGCGCGAAGCGGAACAGACCGTGGCGCTCGGACGGGACGGGACATGAACGCCTCGATCTCCGCGCCGTCTTTTCCGCCACGTATCGTGTCAAAGCAACTGTTTCGGGATATGATCAGGTTGCCTGGGTCCACATGTCATCCACTCGGAAGGGATGGTATATAAATGCAACCGGCGAGGGTTTTCTGAATAGTGCTCCCTTCTTTCTCCTCTGTTCTCTTCGTCTCCGCCCAGTGCGCTTGCTCTCGCTCCCGCAAAGCTCTCCCTTGCGCACCTCGCCGGCAGCCATGGTCAAGGAGAAGACGGCGGCATTGGAGCGCGCAAAGAAGGCGTCAGCGACGGAGAAGGCATCGGCGGCGGAGAAGGCGAAGGGGAGGTCCACCAGCCGCAGTGGGTCTTCGTTGAGATCCCGCTTGCCGAAGGGCTGGGTCCAGGGAGATTGGATCCAGTCGACCATCACGGAGAAGGATCTCCTCGACATGGCCGACGACGGGCTGATCCCCCATGGCGCAGCGAGACTCCCAGGGAAAGAGTGGCAACCTCAGCCAGAAGAGGGTGAGTGCGTGCTCCTGGCGACTCATATTGATCGAGGGTTTTCTTTGCCACCGAGCATCTTCTTTCGTGGTTTTTTGAACTTCTTCGGAGCCCAACTCCACCACTTTACTCCGAACTCTATTGCGTACCTTGCTGCATTCGTATCCATGTGCGAGAGTTTCCTGGACTGTCGACCACACTGGGGCTTGTTCAAGCACATCTTCACGTGCCGTTCTCAGACCGTGAAGAAGGCGAGTCCAGGCGACGAGAAGACCCAGGTTGTCCAAATGTGCGGGGGTCTGGGTATTCAAGTGAGGAACAAGAGCACCTTCCCCGCTATGACGTTTCCCGAGTCGGTCAGAGGCTGGCAGTCGACTTGGTTCTACTGCCGGGACGAGCTGACGCCGGGACAGTCGAGTGGGCTTCCCCCATTCACCATGAGTCGAGTGAACAAGCCCTCCTCTCTCAAGGTGGTTCCGGAGGAAAGGGCCGATGTGAAGATGTTGATGGACCGAGTGGTGCAGTTGGTCCGGGACGGCGTGACTGGCATGGACCTTCTGGAGGTTTTCCTTCGGCGGCGGATCCAACCTCTTCAGTTCTGAAGCCATGGCATGTGGCTGTACTGCGGGACTGAAGACGATACCCGAGTCCACCCAGAAGCAGTCGACGATGCCACGGTGGAAAAATGGATGGCCGCGGTCACTGGGAATAAGGATAATCCCCGTGGACCCAGGAGGGTTCCTCCACTCGACCATCACACCGATCCAGACAAGGTATACTTGCTCTGCCTTCCATTGTACATCCGTCGAGTGAGTTTCTGTATATTCTGTGACTTGGTCGATTGATCTCTGTTTTGACGTCTTTTAGGCCCTCACCGACCTATATTCGATGCCCAATGGAGCTCAGGCTCCGACTGAGGAGGAAAAAGCCAGCGGGGGCGAGAGCCAGGAGGAGTGGGATTCAGACGCTGCTGAAGGTGACGACGACGACGATGATGACGAGGACGAAGAGGAGGAAGAGGAGGAGGAGGTTGCACCGCCGCGCTCGGAAAGGCGGTCAAAGCTTGTCCATGACCCCGTGACTGAACGCGGTAGGGGGGTGGCGACTGCATCGCAGTCGACCAAACGCCCTCGGACCGCTTCTCCGGTGCCGAGTGACAGGGCTCCGAAGCAGTCGAGGGTGGCTCTGCCGAAACCCCCCAAGCTCTTGCCGAAGATGAAAGTGTCCATCCCCACCATATCCGGGTAAGCACGTTACTTGAGTTCTCTTGTTTTGCATAAGGCTTTATCTCTGGTTGATATTTGAGTTGGTCGACTGATTCTTTGGGACTTCAGTGCTGCAACTTCTGAGACCTCAGGCAAGGCTGACGACCATGAGATGGAGGACGCAGCAACCTCGAATCCTGGTACTATACTCTCAATTCTGTCCTTAGTCGACTGACTCAAGATTTCTGACTTTGATTCCTTTTCCGAAGCTCCACCCCATGACATTATCACCCTTCCCGAAGATGATGATGAGGATGAAGAACCACTGAGGCACAAGATGAGCAGCAAGACGTCTACTGGTAAGGCAACCCAGAGTACGACGGCGCCCGAAGCTGTGGCCACGGAAGGGGAGAACCTCACTCGGCACACCGTATCTTTCGCGGTGCCGTTGACGAGCGCTCGTCGCACTTCGTCGAGTGCTGCACAGCCTTCGCTCTTCACAACACATCATGTCCCGGAGGACCAAGCCAGTGCTGCTAAGGAGGCGATACGTCAAGCGGGGATCATGATGGAACAGGTGAAGACCATCCGGGATGCAAGCCAAGCAGCTTACGACGCCAGCTCTGCCCTTCAAAGCAATGTGCAGGTCAGTCGACCACCGCCTATTCTGTTAGGATATGCTATCAAGATTTTTTCTTTCTGATTTCTGAAATCGATAGCAATCACCCGCTGGGAGTGTTGATAGAAAATTCTATGTTAGCGGGGGCACGCTGAGTGCACCCGCTGGGTGTAGTCCCCAAGGCTAAGGTCGACTGCCGGCAGTCGACCTTAGGGTTTAGAAGTAAAGGTTGTTCATCATTTGATTTGGTCGACTGGTCGACTCTGTCTTGGACAGAACTAGTGGGGGCACGCTGAGTGCACCCACTGGGTGTAGTCCCCGAGACCGTGGTCGACTGCTTGCAGTCGACTACAGTCTGAAGTCCACATCTCCTTTTTTTTTTGGGTCGACTGGTCGACTCTGTCTTGAACAGAACTAGTGGGGGCACGCTGAGTGCACCCACTGGGTGTAGTCCCCGAGACTACAGTTGAATGCTTGCATTCGACTGTAGTCTAGAAACGTATGATCTTTCTCTATCCACTCGGAAGTGAACCGTCTTTGATATTTTGTTGATTGGTTCTTCGTAGAAATCCTGTGACCTTGCGGCTCGCTATACAGAACTGGAGCAGAAGCACATTCAGCTCGAGTTGGATTTGAAGCTGGTGCAGGAGAATCTGACGAAGGCGAAGGAGGAGACCAAAGGTATGTTCGGTGAGACCTCGACGACTCCTTTATCCTTCCATTTATTTCAAGATCTGACTTTGCTGTAACTTACAGACAAAGTGCGGGATGCCCAGAAGAAGAAGGACCTTGAGCTTGCTGAGAAGACCAAGCTTGCTGACGAGAAGTTAGCTTCAGTCACCAAGCTTGAACAGGAAAATCACAATCTGAAAACTGCTCTGGCGATTGCTTCCAAGGATGTTGACCGACTGAAAGCTGACAAGACTACCCTGACTGAGAAGATCAACCAATTGACTGGGAAGAAGAATGACCTTGAAAGCTTCCTGGGCGGTCTTGCTAAGAAACTGTTCCTTATGCTCGAAGGTAAACTTTTCACTCGACCAGCATTTTCAACTGTGATGCTTCCATTGGACCATTGCCTTGACTCAGTGTTTTGTCTTTGCAGAATTCTGTCGGAACTTTGAAGATGAGACTAGCCAGTTGGAGCCGAACCTTGATCCTGTCAATTCTCCGGTGAATGATGAAGTCGCCATGAATGCCTTCCGGCTGGAGTCTCGTGTTGCAGCTGTCGTGGACTATCTTGCAAGGCTGAAGGCCGCCACTTCTCGCATCGACTCGACGCTTTGGCCCGAGGCGACACTTCAGAATGACCTCGAGTCATTGATGGCTCGACTAAACGCAGTCCCCGACCGAGTGCAAGAGTGGAAGAAGTCCTCGGCTCGGTGCGGCGCAGATGTTGCCCTGTGTCTGGCCCGAGTCCATTGTAAGGACGCACGAGAAGAGAAGCTGGTGGCTCTCCGAGTGGCCAACACGAAGAAACACGACTTCAGGTCCTTCATGGAAACTTTCATCGCTGCTGCTACCCGGATTGCAGACGGGATCGACCTCGACGAGTTTGTTGCTCCTTCCAGCCCTCCACAGGAGGGGTAAAAAACTTTCTTTAAGCCCAACACATTAAATTTGCCTCGGTGTGCCGAGTGTAATTGTAACCGGTAAACCTTAACAGGCTTAGTGCCTGAGCACTTTCGGTTCCTTTAGGTATCGACCTAAACTTGGACTTGATGTTTGGATATGATTGCTCTTGGTTCGAATTGTCTTTTGCAGGTTCACAGCAAGATGTCCACTGCAGTCGACTTATTCCTTAGGCGAGCGCTGGGCCGCAACTAAACCGCCGAGTGAGAGGTTTGCTCTTCACTCGGTAGGATTTTTATAACTTAGGCGAGCGCTGGGCTGCAGCTAAGCCCCCGAGTGAGAGGTTTGCTCTTCACTCGGTAGGATTTTTTATAACTTAGGCGAGCGCTGGGCTGCAGCTAAGCCTCCGAGTGAGAGGTTTGCTCTTCACTCGGTAGGATTTTTTTTATAACTTAGGCGAGCGCTGGGCTGCAGCTAAGCCCCCGAGTGAGAGGTTTGCTCTTCACTCGGTAGGATTTCTTTATAACTTAGGCGAGCGCTGGGCTGCAGCTAAGCCCCCGAGTGAGAGGTTTGCTTTTCACTCGGTAGGATTTTTTTATAACTTAGGCGAGCGCTGGGCTGCAGCTAAGCCCCCGAGTGAGAGGTTTGCTCTTCACTCGGTAGGATTTTTTTATAACTTAGGCGAGCGCTGGGCTGCAGTTAAGCCCCCGAGTGAGAGGTTTGCTCTTCACTCGGTAGGATTTTTTTATAACTTAGGCGAGCGCTGGGCTGCAGCTAAGCCCCCGAGTGAGAGGTTTGCTCTTCACTCGGTAGGATTTTTTTATAACTTAGGCGAGCGCTGGGCTGCAGCTAAGCCCCCGAGTGAGAGGTTTGCTCTTCACTCGGTAGGATTTTTTTATAACTTAGGCGAAACGGATTCGCGACTAAGCCACCCGCTGGGGGAAAAAGTGACAAAAGTTATGAAGGAATTATGGCACTATTATTTCGAGATCCATGAACTACAGAAGTATTTTATTACAACTCATCCGAGTGGAAAACTTTTAGGTGTAAAACGGGCGGAGCAGATCCACATTCCAAGCTCGGGGCTCTTCGATGTTGTGTTCGACGTTGTAGAGACGGTAAGCCCCGTTGTGGAGAACTTTGGTGACGATGAAGGGTCCTTCCCAAGAAGGAGCGAGCTTATGCTGTTTCTGCTGATCCACTCGGAGAACTAGATCTCCCACTTGGAAGGCTCGACCCCTCACATTCCTGGCGTGAAAGCGGCGCAAGTCTTGTTGATAGATGGTCGATCGGATCAGAGCCATCTCCCTTTCTTCCTCTAGAAGGTCGACTGCGTCCTGACGCGCTTGCTCGGCTTCTGCTTCGTTGTAGAGTTCAACTCGAGGAGCATTGTGAAGAAGATCACTCGACAAGACTGCTTCAGCTCCATAGACCAAAAAGAATGGAGTTCTTCCAGTCGACCGATTGGGTGTGGTTCGCAAACCCCAAAGCACCGAAGGAAGTTCATCGACCCATGCTCCAGCTGCGTGCTTGAGGTCACGCATCAGTCGGGGTTTTAAACCCTTAAGGATTAAGCCATTGGCTCGCTCCGCTTGTCCATTCGACTGGGGGTGAGCGACTGAAGCGTAGTCGACTCGTGTGCCTTGAGCGTTGCAGAAATCCTTGAATTCTTCCGAGTCAAAGTTCGACCCATTATCCGTAATGATGCTGTGCGGAACTCCATATCTGAACGTCAGCTCTCTGATGAAGGTAACTGCAGTACCGGCGTCAAGATTCTTGATCGGTTTAGCCTCGATCCACTTTGTGAACTTGTCGACTGCGACCAGTACATGCGTGAAACCACTTCGACCTGTTCTCAAGGGATCGACCATGTCCAACCCCCATACTGCGAACGGCCAGACGAGTGGAATGGTCTTCAGAGCTGACGGGGGCTTGTGTGACATATTGGAGTAGAACTGACATCCTTCGCACTTGTCCACTATTTCCTTTGCCATCTCATTCGCCCTTGGCTAGTAAAATCCAGCTCGGTATGCTTTGGCTACAATGGTCCGAGAGGACGCATGGTGACCACAGGTCCCCGAGTGGATATCATTGAGGATGATTCGACCTTCTTCTGGCGTTATGCATTTTTGACCAACCCCAGTCGGGCTTTCTCTATACAGCTGTCCTTTGATAACGGTAAAGGCTTTGGATTGACGGACGATCTGCCGAGCCTCTTCCTCATCCTCTGGGAGCTCTTTTCTCAGGATATACGCGATATAGGGAATTGTCCAGTCGGGAATGACCACTAAAACCTCCATGACCAAGTCGACCACTGCTGGGACCTCAACCTCAGTCGGATCTGTGGCACTCTTGGGCTGTGGAGCTTCCTCTATGAAGGGATCCTCTTTAACTGACGGAGTGTGTATATGCTCCAAAAACACACCACTCGGAATGGCTTCTCTTTTGGAACCTATTTTTGCCAGATCATCTGCTGCTTGATTTTTCAGTCGGGGGATGTGATGGAGCTCCAACCCCTCGAACTTCTTTTCCAGCTTCCTCACTGCATTGCAGTATCCAGTCATGGCTGGGCTTCTCACGTCCCACTCCTTCATCACCTGGTTGACCACTAAATCTGAATCGCCATAAACCATCAGGCGACGGACGCCGAGTGAGATGGCCATGCGCAATCCATATAAAAGGGCCTCATACTCTGCCTCATTGTTGGAGGAATCAAAGTGAATCTGGAGCACATATCTAAGCTTATCTCCTCTGGGGGAAACCAGAACAACCCCAGCACCAGAACCATTCAGCATCTTAGAGCCATCGAAGAACATGGTCCAATTCTCCGAGTGAACTTCAGTCGGCTGCTGTTGTTCAATCCACTCGGCGAGGAAATCTGCTATTGCCTGGGACTTAATGGCTTTCTTTGCCTCGAACTTGATATCAAGGGGAAGAAGTTCAATCGCCCATTTCGCCACTCGACCAGTTGCATCTCTGTTGTGCAGAATCTCTGATAGTGGAGCGTCGCTGACGACTGTGATAGAATGATCAGAGAAATAATGAGCAACCTTCTTCGTGGTCATGTATATTCTATACACAAGCTTCTGATAATGAGGATATCTCTGCTTGGATGGAGTCAAAACTTCAGACAAATAATACACCGGGCGCTGAACTTTGAAGGCTTTTCCTTCTTCCTCCCGCTCGACCGTAAGTACCGTACTGACGACTTGTCCTGTGGCTGCAATATAAAGCAACAAAGGCTCTTTGCTGATTGGAGCAGCAAGCACCGGCTGGGTGGAGAGCAGAGCTTTTAGCTCGGCAAACGCCGCATCAGCTTCTGGAGTCCACTCGAACTTGTCTGCCTTCTTCATCAGTCGGTAAAGAGGCAATGCCTTTTCACCGAGTCGTGAGATGAATCGACTTAATGTGGCCAAGCATCCAGTAAGCTTCTGGACATCGTGCACTCGCACAGGGCGTTTCATTCGGAGAATAGTGCCGATCTTCTCTGGATTTGCGTCGATCCCTCGCTCGGAAACGAGAAAACCGAGTAACTTTCCACCAGGAACTCCGAATGTGCACTTCGATGGATTGAGCTTGATATCATACCTTCTGAGGTTGGCAAATGTTTCGGCGAGGTCAGCAAGCAGGTCGGAACCTTTTCGCGACTTAACGACGATATCATCCATATACGCTTCCACATTCCGACTGATTTGAGTGAGAAGACACTTCTGAATCATACGCATAAATGTGGCTCCGGCATTCTTGAGGCCGAATGGCATGGTGATATAGCAGAAGCACCCGAATGGAGTGATGAAAGCTGTTTTTACTTCGTCGGGTCCGTACAGACGGATCTGATGATACCCGGAATATGCGTCTAGAAAAGACAATCTCTCACATCCCGCGGTCGAGTCAACAATTTGATCTATGCGAGGGAGAGGAAAATGATCTTTCGGGCAGGCCCGATTGATGTGCTTGAAGTCAATGCACATGCGGAGTGACTTGTCCTTCTTGGGAACCATGACGACATTAGCGAGCCACTCGGAGTGGTATATCTCTCGGATAAATCCTGCCGCCAACAGTCGAGCCACTTCCTCACCAATAGCTTTTCTCTTCTGGACGGCGGACCGCCGAAGATGCTCTTTGACTGGCTTTGCTGATTTGTCGACTCTGAGGCGATGCTCAGCCAGTCCCCTGGGAACACCTGGCATGTCAGCTGGCTTCCATGCAAAAATGTCCCAGTTCTCACGGAGGAACTGGATGAGCGCTTCTTCCTATTTCGGGTCGAGTGTCGTGGAGATGTGAGTCGGGGCTGCATCGGGGTCGGTCGGGTGAATATGAACAGGCTTCGTCTCACCAGACGACTGAAATGCAGATTCTGTGGCTGGTTTCTTGGATCGCAACAAATCACTCGGATCTGCGTTTTGCTTGTATTCTTCGAACTCGACCGCTGTCACCTGGGAATCGGCAATCTTTGAGCCCTTCTGAAAGCACTCTTCTGCCTTTTTCCGATCGCTAGTGACAGTGATCACCCCTTTGGGACCTGGCATTTTCAGTTTGAGGTACACGTAACATGGTCGAGCCATGAACCGTGCGTAGGCGGGCCTCCCCAAAATGGCGTGGTACGCGCTCTGAAAATCCACAACCTCAAAGGTCAACTTTTCCTTGCGAAAATGTTTTGAGTCGCCAAAAACCACGTCCAGGGCTATTTGGCCGAGTGAGTTGGCTTTCTTCCCTGGTATGACTCCGTGGAAACTCATGTTGCTGGTGCTCAATCGAGACATCGGAATGCCCATTCCCTTTAGTGTGTCTGCATATAACAAGTTCAGCCCACTGCCACCGTCCATCAACACTTTCGTCAGTCGAGTGCGTTCGACAACTGGGTCGACCACCAAAGCTTGCCTCCCAGGGGTGGCAATATGAGTCGGGTGATCAGATTGGTCGAATGTGATGGGTGTTTGGGACCATTTCAGATAACTTGGTTTTGCTGGGGCAACCATATTCACCTCACGGTTAATGACTTTCAGTCGACTCTTGCTTTCCACATCCGCGAAGATCATCAGAGTGGAGTTGATATGCGGATATTCTTCCTCACTGTCCTCTTTGTCTCCAGCCTTGTCTGACTCTTTCTCCTTGTCCTTAGACTGTTTACCCTGAAACTGCTGGATCAGGAGTCGACACTGGCGAGTGGTGTGCTTTGGGTAAATAATGTTGCCCTCTTCATCCTTCCTCGTGTGGATGTGGCATGGCATAACCATCACGTCATTTCCTTCTTTATCCTTTACTTTCTTAGGATTCCAGGATCCTTTTGGCTTCCCTTTGAACTTTCCCTGAGTTACGGCCAGGGCTTCTCCAGGAGCTGCTGGCTCGGCTTTCCGCTTCTGTTTCCGACTGGAATTCCCCTTCTCCGACTGACTCGGCTTAAACTTGCCGCTTCGGAGTCGGTCCTCTTCCTTACCATTTGCGTACTTGGTAGCAATCTCCATCATCCGACTCAGAGTCATGTCTCCTGTTCGACCAAACTTCATACTCAATTCTCTGTTCTTGACGCCATTTTTGAAGGCGCGGACTGCTTGATGATTAGACACATTTTCCACAGTATGGTGCAGAGTGATCCACCTCTGAATATACTCTCTGAGAGTCTCATTGGGCTTCTGCACACAAACTTGCAGCTCTGTCAAACCAGCTGGTCACTTGCAGGTTCCTTCAAAAGTTCTGACGAACACTCGGAACAAGTCTTCCCAAGTGTAAATACTGCTAGGAGGTAACTGATTCAACCACGCTCTGGCTGAACCTTCCAGCATAAGGGGCAAATGCTTCATGGCCACCTCATCATTCCCGCCGCCAATCTGAACAGCCACTCGGTAATCCTCGAGCCAAGTTTCAGGCTTGGACTCCCTAGTGAACTTGCTGACTCCTGTCGCCAACCTGAAATTGGGGGGAATCACTGCGGCTCTGATAGCCCTGCTAAAACACTCTGGACCAGAAACATGCACTCGACTGCTCGTGGGAGCATCTCTCTCGGGCCCACCTCGATGGGCTCTGTTCCGGTCGACCAAGCTCTGCACGATAATGGATCGCGCGTCGAAGCCTGGCCCCCTGGGGTCGACTGGAACCCTTCGCCCCACACTGAACTGACGCCTGTCATGCTGTCGGCGAGGAGCGTAAGACTCTTCCCTCGGAGGGGAAACGGGCACTCGACACCTGTCATCTCGGTTGCGTCGGTCTCCATGCTGATCATGCTGGTTGTCGCGTCCTTCCCGCCGCGGAGGCGATCTGGGACTGTGAGCCGACTGAACCGTATTCGCAGCGACGGATCGACTGTGAATTCTGTTGCGCGACTGCGACACGGCTGAGTTCTGGTCCCCAGCTGCTCGGAGCAAATCTCTGATCTGCATCAAGCCTCTCCCAGCTTCCGACTGTGAAGGCTGGATGGACTCTGCTATACGGGTTGCAGCTGCTAAATTCTGAATTGGCGTGCGGTATACCTGAGTCGGTGGGAAGAGTCGACGTCGACTGGCTTCAGGGACTCGTTGCCGCGCGCGCTCGTCGAGTGCTCGCTGAAGGTTCTCCAGACGAGCGCGTTCAGCCACATTGGCCAAACGTGCCTCCTCCAAAGCGCGAGCCTCAGGGGTTTCTCCCGTAATAGGAGTATGCAGGGCATCCATGTTCCTGCGGCGAAGCTCCTCCCTCTGTAGAGAATCGAGTGTCTCGGGCTGGTACTCTTCGTGGTCCTGTGCGGGGCTGCCTCCGCCGCCTGCTCCGCCGCCATGGGCGAAGCCAGGAGGACTGCGGGGCCCGTCGACCATGAGAATTTCCGCCGCTGGATCACTGCTATCGCACTCGGATGCAGTCTCTATGGAGCCAGTCGACAGATCAAACAGGCCATAGAGAGATTCGTCGGGCTCGATTGCCGCAACTTATGCGATGGCCACCTGGCGGGCCACCGCGTGTTTCACCCACCGCTGAAGCCTCGATCGACCAGAGCGCTTGCGCTGGTGGGAGACCGGGCGGGCGACCGATAAAGGAGTCGACCGATAGGGGGCCGACAGTTGCCGCAGCAGAACGCCGCGGACACATGCGCGAAAATGCGTCGCACCGCGGACGGGGAGCGCATCAACGTCGAGTGGAGCCTCCTGGAGCCACGCGGAGTCGTCGATGACGAAGGTGAGAGCGCCAAGACGGATCTCGCGCCCTTCGACCAAAACTCCAGTAGTCATCATGATGAAAGTATTCGGAAATACTGCAACTTCTCCACAAAATCGCTAAAACACCAGCCCCACGGTGGGCGCCAACTGTCGTGGTTCTAAGTCTGACAGTAGAGTGGGGGTAGGTATGGAGAGGCAAGGTCCTAGCAATAGAGAAGTTGTAAACACAAGCGATGTACGAGTTCAGGCCCTTCTCGGAGGAAGTAAAAGCCCTACGTCTCGGAGCCCTGAGGCGGTCGAGTGGATTATGTGTATAGGTGTTACAGGAGTGCGAACCCTTCTGCCTGTGGAGGGGGGTGGCTTATATAGAGTATGCCTGGACCCCTGCCAGCCCACGTAATGAAGGGTTTAAATCGTATTAAGTCTGGGGCGTTACTGGTAACGCCCTACATAAAATGCCTTAACTATCATTAAGTCTATTCAATTACAGGCCGTTGCAGTACAGAGTGCCTTCTGACCTTCTGGTGGTCGAGTGTATCTCCATGGTCGAGTGTATCTCCATGGTCGAGTATACCTCCATGGTCGAGTGTATCTCCATGGTCGAGTCCTTCTTCCAGTCGAGTGGGTTCTTCGATGGTTGACTAGAAGGTGATCTCTTCTAAGGCTGTCCTAGGGTAGGGCATTCAGGTCAGACCTATGACCCTACCCTAGGTATATGAATCCATCACCGGCCGCTGGCTGTGTTGCCGGCGATGGTCGTGTAGGCCGCTGGTTTTGTTGCCGGCGTGATGAAATCGGGTCGTGAACTAGGGCTTGGCATTTGAAACGTCCCTTTTTTTTAAATAGACGCGGACAAGATGGGGCAAAAGGATGCGGCCGCGCGCTGGGCGCACGGCCGCCGCATCCCAGGACAGGCCCGGACACGACCCTAAATCCCTACCCAAAGGGACAAAAATTGGACAAAACGAACGTCCGTTCGAGGTCGCACGGTGGAGTTGGCCTTAGGGTGAACAGCGATGAATGTTCGATCTGCTTTGTTCTGTGGCCACCCAAGGTTGGTTTCGCCGTCACATGGACTAGCCTGGCCTTCCTGGTCCACGGTGCTACTCATGGACGGACGACCCGGTGCGTGCCTTCCGCGGATTTCCGGAAGTGGTCGTCGCTGATTGTGCAAGTCACGCGGTACCGCGAGTAGGGCTGTAGGTAGGCGACATCAGCGAAAGGATACGACGATTTTTGCAGCTTCCAGGCTTCTTGTGCTACCAGTGGGCTTTTCTCGCCTGTCCCACTTGACTTTGTCTGCTCTTTACAGGTTTTCTTTTTCTTTGCTTCGACCCATGGTTCTTTCCAGGCTGAGAGCATGGACCAACAACACAGAGGATCGGATCAGAGCTTGCATATTCTATCTCCGTGTGGCAAATTTTCGTATTTTGATCCTTTTTTGAAACCTATTCGAGATTTGATCCTAGTTTGAAAAAATTTCAAGGTCTGACTCTTTGCTACCGCCAGAGTCCATGACGGTAGAGTCTAACAGCCTACCGCCAGGAACTTTGGCGGTAGGAAACATCGCTACCGCCAACCGGGCTGGCGGTAGCCTGCACAACCCTACCGCCAAGGTGCTTGGCGATAGGCACGAGCACACACTGTGTTCAATACTTAGGAGCTTTTTGGCGGTAGGGCATGCAGCCCTACCGTCAGGGACCTTGGCGGTAGGCTGTTATACCCTACCGCCATGGTCCCTGGCGGTAGCAAAAGGGTCAGATTTCGAAAAAAATTCAAACTAGGGTCAAATCTCGAATAGGCCTCAGAAAAGGGTCAAAACACGAAATTTACCCTCTCCATGTCCAACATGGTGCCCACCCATATCATCCTAGCTAGTACTGTAGTACATTTTTTTCTTCATGTGGTGGCAACACTGAGTTATATTTGTATCCTTATTTTATAGAGTATAGTAGTACTACTCTGTGGCTAAAACTGACTTAGCCTATACTTCGGTAAAAAAAGTGATCCGTTCAATCTCGAATAGGCGCGGGCATGGAAGTTTTTTTTTGTTTGAGATATGGACGAATGGGAGTTACCCGGTGGCAGACGGGATGGGACGAACCAAAACTGGCACGCACGTGCGACCGCGGCATGGTTCTGGCGTACCGTTAAACAGTGGACTAGTCCTGCTGTCCCGGCCCGCAGCACTCATCCTTCCGTGGGTTCTTGGAAGGGGCCTTGTTGCGGGCAACACCGGTGAAAGAAGACTATATATGATATGATTGCAACTTT
The DNA here is from genome assembly GCA_963921465.1 of Triticum timopheevii. NCBI lineage: Eukaryota > Viridiplantae > Streptophyta > Magnoliopsida > Poales > Poaceae > Triticum > Triticum timopheevii. The sequence continues at coordinate 740,457,448 of OY997267.1, forward strand.
CCGATTTCTTGTATCGGGCATTTTCCGTCCGCCCCACTTGACTTTGTCTACTCTTTACAAGATTTTCTGCTGTTGCTTTTCTTTTCATGGATGTCTCTTTCCAGGCCGATGGTATGGACCAACAACATAGTAGAGGACCAGAGCTTGCTTATTCTAGTTGCTCATCTAGTCACGTCGATATCCAACATGCTGCCCACCCACATCATCCTAGCTAGTGGTACCTTGTGTATCCTCGTGCCAACTGGTGGTAAGAAAGTCACTAAAAAAATCAATGTTCAAAGTTTTGTGTACTTTTTGAGCTTTGATTTTGTTGAGCTCCTCGGATATTATTTTTGGCTGAAAATTTGCAAGAAGCTCGGACATTTGATAAGGTTTGATGTCTCAAATTTTGATATTTTTTATATTTTGTGTGATAGTGTTTTTTCATTCTTTTCCCCCAAACTCGGTGTAGTACACCCAAGAGTAGTGGCTACTTTCTGATCTGTATCCTTGTCTCCTACTATGCGCTTGTAGCATTATGCTACTCACAAAAGGGAAACGAAATGCATCTTTTTACACCAGAAACAAAATAGCCCAAAACTTAATTGAAATTGTTTGGGCTTGAAAATTGGCCAAGTTGCTAAAGGGAAGAAAATGCATCAGTCTCTTGCTTAAGCTTGATATATTGCAAAGGCCTTTGACACCGTCACTTCACAATTTTTCCTTAAAGCACTAAAAAGAGTTGGTTTTGGCCCATATTGGTGCTCTTGGATTGCTATGTTTCTCATGACTGCATATACTAAAATTCTTTTTAATAGCATACAAGGGAAAAGCTTTTGGCATGGTCGCAATATTAGGCAAGGCCATGCCGTATCGCCCATGCTCTTTATTATTGTGATGGATACTCTATGCAAGCTCTTTGCCAAGGCTGAAGAATGCGAGATTCTTAAGACCTTCAGCGATAGGCACTCCATTCCTCAACGTATGGATTTATGCAGATTATGTTATTATTTTCCCCAAGGCTAAATCACTAGGACGTCATGGCGTCCAAGTTTCTGCTAGACATCTTTGGTTGCCCGTCAAGGATTACATTGCAACTTCAGCAAGAGTTCTATCTTGCAGATTATATGCGAGGACGATCTATCGGGGATTTTGGAAATATGCCCAGGTCTCAAAGCTTTTCAGAGTTTGATTGACAAGTTGTGGGATAGGTTGGGCCCTTGGCGTACTGGATTTCTTTACTAGAGTGGTCGATTAATCTTGGTCCAAGCGGTTTTGTCAGCAATCCCAATTTTCACCTCATGTCCCTTGATCCCTCGCCATGGGTATTGAGAGCCATTGGAAAATTCTGTCGAGCTTTTCTATACAAGGGTACCAAGGTGGCTGATGGCAGGCACTGCTGTAAGGATATATTTATCCCTAAGTGTTTTGGTGATTGATGACAACGCATTTGCGGACTAATCGTGTGCCATGAGTATTCCAGACACTTCTTTGCTAGGCACAAGACGATTGGGTGCTCCTCGAAGACTGACGAAGCCGGCGTCTTTTCTACCTTTCTTTTTGGTGGATTTGAGTCGTAGGAAAGCCGTACTATTAAGAGGGGGTCCGCGTTGGAAAGGTTTGGGTGGAATCATCACGTACACGTCTCCTTCTTATCCCCTCCTTCCTCCTTGGAGCTTCCTCCGTTCTCTTGCCTCCCTTGTCTGGCTGCCGTTGTTGGTTGCGGTAGTACTGCTCCTGGGTCAACGGTAGTACCGTAGGCATCCGCGGTAGTACCGCCCGGTGGCGCGGTAGTACCGCAGGTGCCCACGGTAGTACCGCTCCTCTGGAGCCGCACTACCGCTGCCCACCAGGCTAGTGCCGCCCCTTTGCGGTAGTAGGAGCGGATGTAATTTTTTACATCCGCACCTACTGCGGCAGTACCGCTTTCGCCGTGCGGTAGTACCGCGCTATGCGGTCAGGCAGTAGTACCGCCCCTCGACAGTACTACTGTGTCGGGTTTTTGCTACTTTCGTTTCTTTGCGGAAGTAGGCACGGAAGTTTCCCTTCTCCCCTGGCTGGGACTTTTGCCTCGCGGTAGTACCGCATGGGGGCGCGGTAGTACCGTGCGTGCGGAAGTTTCGCCCCCAGCTTCTGTGCGTCTGTTTATCGGTTCTGTGCTGGGGTTGCGGCAGTACCGTGGGTCGGTACGGTAGTACCGCACAGCCGTGCGGTAGTACCGCTTGGTTGCAAGCAGTAGTACCGCGCGGCCTTGTGGTAGTACCGCTAGCCTGGTGCGGTAGTACCGCTGGCCGCGGGCTGGTTGGTGGGTAACGGTTGGATCTTTTCCACACACTATATAAGGGGTCTCCTTCTTTCCCGTTGATTTACCTCTTCCACCACTAAGCTCCATTATTGCTCCAAGCTCCATTTTTGCCCGATCTCACTCCCTAGCCAACCAAACTTGTTGATTTGCTCGGGAGTGGTTGAGAAGGCCCCGATCTACACTTCCACCAAGAGATATTTGATTCCCCCACTAATCCCTTGCGGATCTTGTTACTCTTGGGTGTTTGAGCATCCTAGACGGTTGAGGTCATCGCGAAGCCATAGTCCATTGTGGTGAAGCTTCGTGGTGTCGTTGGGAGCCTCCAATTGAGTTGTGGAGATTGCCCCAACCTCGTTTGTAAAGGTTCGGTCGCCGCCTCCAAGGGCACCAATAGTGGAATCACGGCATCTCGCATTGTGTGAGGGCGTGAGGAGATTACAGTGGCCCTAGTGGCTTCTTGGGGAGCATTGTGCCTCCACACCGCTCCAACGGAGACGTACTTCCTCTCAAAGGAAAGGAATTTCGGCAACACATCCTCGTCTCCACCGTCTCCACTCTTGGTTATCTCGTGCCTTTACTTGTGGGAGCTTATTTGTTTCATATATCTTGCTTGCTTGTGTTCCTATTCGTGTTGCATCATATAGGTTGCTCACCTAGTTGCATATCTAGACAACCTACTTTGATGCAAAGTTTAAATTGCTAAAGAAAAGCTAAAAATTGTTAGTTGCCTATTCACCCCCCCTCTAGTCAACCATATCGATCCTTTCAATTGGTATCAGAGCCTCGTCTCTTTATTAATGACTTCAGCGTCCAAAGAGTATGGTTGATACCGTAGACGGTGTGGAGGAACACTCCGGTGTGAATCCTATCTCGTCTACGGGCGATGGGGGAACCTCGGTCTCTCGTGAGAAGTTCAATGTGGCCTTGGAGACATTGAAAACCTCCATGACGACCGAAGTTGAGAGCATGTTTACTAAATTTCTTGAGGGGCTTAAACTATCCACCGCACCGTTGAAAGTGGGTGATCCCACCAACAAGGTGACGGATGCTATCCCCGACAAGGGGGAAGCTAGTAGTGAAAAGGCTCCATCTTCTAGTGGTAAGAATGGCATCAGCATCTTTGCCCATGTGGAACCACCACTTGTTTATGGTGGACCGATTCCTTCCACTCATTTGAATCATGCCGGTCCTCCTCCTAAGATTGTGAAAAATGAGGACTTTGATTCTTGGGTTTACCGCTTTAAACGTCATTTAAATCATGTGAACACTAACCTTTGGAGAATCATTGAAGAAGGTTTTTATCTGCATGATCCAAGCAACTTCACTCCTCGAGAAGCCGCGGATAATCAATTCAATGAGAATGCTCTCTTCATCATTCAAGATGCAATACAACCCGAAGACCTACCTCATCTTCGTCCCTTTGCCTTGGCCAAAGATGCATGGCATTGTGTTGTCTCTCTCTACCGGGGAAGCGCAAGCATTCAACGCTCCAATTGTGAAGTGGTACAAGATGAGGCCGATGAGTTTGCAATGAAAGAAGATGAAGAACCTTGTGAGCTTTATCGGAGAGTAACCAAACTCGCGGTCTCACTACGAGATCACGGGAGCAAGGACACGGATGACAATTGGATCAAGCGCAAATTCCTCAAGGCAATGATGCCCTATCACAAGTCCATGTCCTCCGTCATTCGTCAAAGACCGGACTTCCACACTTTGACCTCAAGCGAAGTGTTGGATGAGTTTGTGGCCATGAACATTTTGGACAAGGCCGCCGACAATGCGATGCTCCGTTCTCAACGGGCAAAGAAGCCTAACCTTGCATTGAAGGCCAAGCTCACCGTGGAATAAGAAGAAGAGGAAGAAGAGGAGAGCAACCCCGAAGATACGAAGTATGCATATCATGAACACATGGCACTTGCTTCAAGGAAATTTTGGAGCAAGAAAAACTCGAGGCCAAACTTTAGCAAAAGCAACTCGAGTGGCACAAGGGGCAAGCAACGTGTAAGGACTTGCTACAATTGCGGCAACGTGAGTCATTTCATTGCGGAATGCCCGTATGAGAAGAGGGAAGACAATGGTGGCAAGCTCATCCGAAAGGACAAGGCCAAGTCGTTCCCCAACAAGAACAACTTCACCAAGAAGACTCCTCCCAAGGCTTTGGTTGTGCAAGAAGAGTACAATGAGGATGATGACGATGATGAAGATGGTGAGTCGGTTTCCATGGCCTCCGTTGCCATTGCAACAACATCACGGGTGTCTCTCTTCGACTCACCCAACGAGAGCATCACCGCCAAGTGCCACATGGCTAAAGCCACCAACAAGGTAACCTCCAACATCAAAACTGAAGGAAATATGCCCTAGAGGCAATAATAAAGTTATTATTTATTTCCTTATATCATGATAAATGTTTATTATTCATGCTAGAATTGTATTAACCGGAAACATAATACATGTGTGAATACATAGACAAACAGAGTGTCACTAGTAAGCCTCTACTTGACTAGCTCGTTAATCAAAGATGGTTATGTTTCCTAACCATGAACAAAGAGTTGTTATTTGATTAACGAGATCACATCATTAGGTTAATGATCTGATTGACATGACCCATTCCATTAGCTTAGCACCCGATCGTTTAGTATGTTGCTATTGCTTTCTTCATGACTTATACGTGTTCCTATGACTATGAGATTATGCAACTCCCGTTTGCCGGAGGAACACTTTGGGTGCTACCAAACGTCACAACGTAAATGGGTGATTATAAAGGAGCATTACAGGTGTCTCCAAAGGTACATGTTGGGTTGGCGTATTTCGAGATTAGGATTTGTCACTCCGATTGTCGGAGAGGTATCTCTGGGCCCTCTCGGTAATGCACATCACATAAGCCTTGCAAGCATTACAACTAATGAGTTAGTTGCGGGATGATGTATTACAGAACGAGTAAAGAGACTTGCCGGTAACGAGATTGAACTAGGTATTGGATACCGACGATCGAATCTCAGACAAGTAACATACCGATGACAAAGGGAACAACGTATGTTGTTATGCGGTCTGACCGATAAAGATCTTCGTAGAATATGTAGGAGCCAATATGGGCATCCAGGTCCCGCTATTGGTTATTGACCAGAGACGTGTCTCGGTCATGTCTACATTGTTCTCGAACCGTAGGGTCCGCACGCTTAACGTTACGATGACAGTTATTATGAGTTTATGCATTTTGATGTACCGAAGTTAGTTCGGAGTCCCAGATGTGATCACGGACATGACGAGGAGTCTCGAAATGGTCGAGACATAAAGATTGATATATTGGAAGCCTATGTTTGGATATCGGAAGTGTTCCGGGTGAAATCGGGATTTTAGCGGAGTACCGGGAGGTTACCGGAACCCCCCGGGAGCCATATGGGCCTTAGTGGGCTTTAGTGGAAAGGTGAAAGGGAAGCCCAAGGAGGGCTGCACGCCTCCCCCCTCCCCTAGTCCTATTAGGACTAGGAGAGGTGGCCGGCCCCCTCTCTCTCTTTCCCCCCCAAGGAGTCCTATTCCAACTAGGATTGGGGGGGGGGGGGAGTCCTACTCCCGGTAGGAGTAGGATTCCTCCTGGCGCGCCCCAAGGCTGGCCGCACCTCTCCCCCCTTTCTCCTTTATATACAGGGGCAGGGGGCACCTCTAGACACACAAGTTGATCATTGAGATCGTTCCTTAGCCGTGTGCGGTGCCCCCTGCCACCATATTCCACCTCGATCATATCGTTGTAGTGCTTAGGCGAAGCCCTGCGTCGGTAGAACATCAAGATCGTCACCACGCCGTCGTGCTGACGGAACTCTTCCCCAACGCTTTGCTGGATCGGAGCTCGGGGATCGTCATCGAGCTGTACGTGTGCTAAGAACTCGGAGGTGCCGGAGTAACGGTGCTTGGATCGGTCAGATCGGGAAGACGTACGACTACTTCCTCTACATTGTGTGAACGCTTCCGCAGTCGGTCTGCGTTGGTACGTAGACAACACTCTCCCCTCTCGTTGCTGTGCATCACCATGATCTTGCGTGTGCGTAGGAAAATTTTGAAATTACTACGTTCCCCAACAGTGGCATCCGAGCCTAGGTTTTATGGTTTGATGTTATTTGCACGAGTAGAACACAAGTGAGTTGTGGGCGATACAAGTCATACTGCCTACCAGCATGTCATACTTTGGTTCAGCGGTATTGTTGGACGAGACGACCCGGACCAACATTACGCATACGCTTACGCGAGACCGGTTCCCCCGACGTGCTTTGCACATAGGTGGCTTGCGGGCGACTGTCTCTCCAAGTTTAGTTGAACCGAGTGTGGCTACGCCCGGTCCTTGCGAAGGTTAAAACGGAGTCTATTTGAGAAACTATCATTGTGGTTTTGATGCTTAGGTGAGATTGGTTCTTGCTTAAGCCCGTAGCAGCCACGTAAAACTTGCAACAACAAAGTAGAGGACGTCTAACTTGTTTTTCAGGGCATGTTGTGATGTGATATGGTCAAGGCATGATGCTAAATTTTATTGTATGAGATGATCATGTTTTGTAACCGAGTTATCGGCAACTGGCAGGAGCCATATGGTTGTCGCTTTATTGTATGCAATGCAATCGCGATGTAATGCTTTACTTTATTACTAAGTGGTAGTGATAGTCGTGGAAGCATAAGATTGGCGAGACGACAACGATGCTACGATGGAGATCAAGGTGTCGCGCCGGTGACGATGGTGATCATGACGATGCTTCGGAGATGGAGATCACAAGCAAAAGATGATGATGGCCATATCATATCACTTATATTGATTGCATGTGATGTTTATCCTTTTTATGCATCTTATCTTGCTTTGATTGACGGTAGCATTATAAGATGATCTCTCACTAAATTATCAAGAAGTGTTCTCCCTGAGTATGCACCGTTGCCAAAGTTCGTCGTGCCCAGACACCACGTGATGATCGGGTGTGATAAGCTCTACGTCCATCTACAACGGGTGCAAGCCAGTTTTGCACACGCAGAATACTCATGTTAAACTTGACGAGCCTAGCATATGCAGATATGGCCTCGGAACACGGAGACCGAAAGGTCGAGCGTGAATCATATAGTAGATATGATCAACATAACGATGTTCACCATTGAAAACTACTCCATCTCACGTGATGATCGGTTATGGTTTAGTTGATTTGGATCACGTAATCACTTAGAGGATTAGAGGGATGTCTATCTAAGTGGGAGTTCTTAAGTAATTTGATTAATTGAACTAAAACTTATCATGAACTTAGTACCTGATAGTATCTTGCTTGTTTATGTTGATTGTAGATAGATGGCTCATGCTGTTGTTCCGTTGAATTTTAATGCGTTCCTTGAGAAAGCAAAGTTGAAAGATGATGGTAGCAATTACACGGACTGGGTCCGTAACTTGAGGATTATCCTCATTGCTGCTCAGAAGAATTACGTCCTGGAAGCACCGCTGGGTGCCAGGCCTGCTGCTGGAGCAACACCAGATGTTATGAACGTCTGGCAGAGCAAAGCTGATGACTACTCGATAGTTCAGTGTGCCATGCTTTACGGCTTAGAATTGGGACTTCAACGACGTTTTGAACGTCATGGAGCATATGAGATGTTCCAGGAGTTGAAGTTAATATTTCAAGCAAATGCCCGGATTGAGAGATATGAAGTCTCCAATAAGTTCTATAGCTGCAAGATGGAGGAGAACAGTTCTGTCAGTGAGCATATACTCAAAATGTCTGGGTGTAATAATCACTTGATTCAATTGGGAGTTAATCTTCTAGATGATTGCGTCATTGACAGAATTCTCCAATCACTGCCACCAAGCTACAAGAGCTTCGTGATGAACTATAATATGCAAGGGATGAATAAGACTATTCCCGAGCTCTTCGCAATGCTGAAAGCTGCGGAGGTAGAAATCAAGAAGGAGCATCAAGTGTTGATGGTTAACAAGACCACTAGTTTCAAGAAAAAGGGCAAAGGGAAGAAGAAGGGGAACTTCAAGAAGAACGGCAAGCAAGTTGCTGCTCAGGAGAAGAAACCCAAGTCTGGACCTAAGCCTGAAACTAAGTGCTTCTATTGCAAGCAGACTGGTCACTGGAAGCGGAACTGCCCCAAGTATTTGGCGGATAAGAAGGATGGCAAGGTGAACAAAGATATATGTGATATACATGTTATTGATGTGTACCTTACTAGAGCTCGCAGTAGCACCTGGGTATTTGATACTGGTTCTGTTGCTAATATTTGCAACTCGAAACAGGGACTACGGAATAAGCGGACACTGGCAAAGGACGAGGTGACGATGCGCGTGGGAAACAGTTCCAAAGTCGATGTGATCGCGGTCGGCACGCTACCTCTACATCTATCTTCGGGATTAATATTAGACCTAAATAATTGTTATTTGGTGGCAGCGTTGAGCATGAACATTATATCTGGATCTTGTTTGATGCGAGACGGTTATTCATTTAAATCAGAGAATAATGGTTGTTCTATTTATATGAGTAATATCTTTTATGGTCATGCACCTTTGAAGAGTGGTCTATTTTTGATGAATCTCGATAGTAGTGATACACATATTCATAATGTTGAAACCAAAAGATGCAGAGTTGATAATGAAAGTGCAACTTATTTGTGGCACAGTCGTTTAGGTCATATCGGTATAAAGCGCATCAAGAAACTCCATACTGATGGACTTTTGGAACCACTTGATTATGAATCACTTGGTACTTGCGAACCGTGCCTCATGGGCAAGATGACTAAAACACCGTTCTCCGGTACTATGGAGAGAGCAACAGAATTGTTGGAAATCATACATACAGATGTATGTGGTCCGATGAATATTGAGGCTCGCGGCGGATATCGTTATTTTGTCACCTTCACAGATGATTTAAGCAGATATGGGTATATCTACTTAATGAAACATAAGTCTGAAACATTTGAAAAGTTCAAAGAATTTCAGAGTGAAGTTGAAAATCATCGTAACAAGAAAATAAAGTTTCTACGATCTGATCGTGGAGGAGAATATTTGAGTTACGAGTTTGGTGTACATTTGAAAAATTGTGGAATAGTTTCGCAACTCACGCCACCCAGAACACCACAGCGTAATGGTGTGTCCGAACGTCGTAATCGTACTTTACTAGATATGGTGTGATCTATGATGTCTCTTACTGATTTACCGCTATCGTTTTGGGGTTATGCTTTAGAGATGGCCGCATTCACGTTAAATAGGGCACCATCAAAATCCGTTAAGACGACACCTTATGAACTGTGGTTTGGTAAGAAACCAAAGTTGTCGTTTCTTAAAGTTTGGGGCTGCGATGCTTATGTGAAAAAGCTTCAACCTGATAAGCTCGAACCCAAATCGGAGAAATGTGTCTTCATAGGATACCCAAAGGAAACAGTTGGGTACACCTTCTATCACAGATCCGAAGGCAAGATATTTGTTGCTAAGAATGGATCCTTTCTAGAGAAGGAGTTTCTCTCGAAAGAAGTGAGTGGGAGGAAAGTAGAACTTGACGAGGTAACTATACCTGCTCCCTTATTGGAAAGTAGTGCATCACAGAAAACTGTTTCTGCGACACCTATACCAATTAGTGAGGAAGTTAATGATGAAGTTCATGAAACTTCAGGACAAGATACTACTGAACCTCGTAGATCAACCAGAGTGAGATCCGCACCAGAGTGGTACGGTAATCCTGTTCTGGAAGTCATGCTACTAGATCATGATGAACCTACGAACTATGAAGAAGCGATGGTGAGCCCAGATTCCGCAAAATGGCTTGAAGCCATGAAATCTGAGATGGGATCCATGTATGAGAACAAAGTATGGACTTTGGTTGACTTGCCTGATGATCGGCAAGCAATTGAGAATAAATGGATCTTCAAGAAGAAGACTGACGCTGATGGTAATGTTACTGTCTACAAAGCTCGACTTGTCGCAAAAGGTTTTCGACAAGTTCAAGGAGTTGACTACGATGAGACCTTCTCACCCGTAGCGATGCTTAAGTCTGTCAGAATCATGTTAGCAATTGCCGCATTTTATAATTATGAAATTTGGCAGATGGATGTCAAAACTGCATTCCAGAATGGATTTCTGGAAGAAGAGTTGTATATGATGCAACCAGAAGGTTTTGTCGATCCAAAGGGAGCTAACAAAGTGCGCAAGCTCCAGCGATCCATTTATGGACTGGTGCAAGCCTCTCGGAGTTGGAATAAACGCTTTGATAGTGTGATCAAAGCATTTGGTTTTATACAGACTTTCGGAGAAGCCTGTATTTACAAGAAAGTGAGTGGGAGCTCTGTAGCATTTCTGATATTATATGTGGATGACATATTACTGATTGGAAATGATATAGAATTTCTGGATAGCATAAAGGGATACTTGAATAAGAGTTTTTCAATGAAAGACGTTGGTGAAGCTGCTTACATATTAGGTATAAAGATCTATAGAGATAGATCAAGACGCTTAATTGGACTTTCACAAAGCGCATACCTTGACAAGATTTTAAAGAAGTTCAAAATGGATCAAGCAAAGAAAGGGTTCTTGCCTGTGTTACAAGGTGTGAAGTTGAGTCAGACTCAATGCCCGACCACTGCAGAAGATAGAGAAAAAATGAAAGATGTTCCCTATGCTTCAGCCATAGGCTCTATCATGTATGCAATGCTGTGTACCAAACCTGATGTGTGCCTTGCTATAAGTTTAGCAGGGAGGTACCAAAGTAATCCAGGAGTGGATCACTGGACAGCGGTCAAGAACATCCTGAAATACCTAAAAAGGACTAAGGATATGTTTCTCGTATATGGAGGTGACAAAGAGCTCACCGTAAGAGGTTACGTTGATGCAAGCTTTGACACTAATCCGGACGATTCTAAATCGCAAACCGGATACGTGTTTACATTAAACGGTGGAGCTGTCAGTTGGTGCAGTTCTAAACAAAGCGTCGTAGCGGGATCTACATGTGAAGCGGAGTACATAGCTGCTTCGGAAGCAGCGAACGAAGGAGTCTGGATGAAGGAGTTCATATCTAATCTAGGTGTCATACCTAGTGCATCGAGTCCAATGAAAATCTTTTGTGACAATACTGGTGCAATTGCCTTGGCAAAGGAATCCAGATTTCACAAAAGGACCAAGCACATCAAAAGACGCTTCAATTCCATCCGGGATCTAGTCCAGGTGGGAGACATAGAGATTTGCAAGATACATACGGATCTGAATGTTGCAGACCCGTTGACTAAGCCTCTTCCACGAGCAAAACATGATCAGCACCAAGACTCCATGGGTGTTAGAATCATTACAGTGTAATCTAGATTATTGACTCTAGTGTTAGTGGGAGACTGAAGGAAATATGCCCTAGAGGCAATAATAAAGTTATTATTTATTTCCTTATATCATGATAAATGTTTATTATTCATGCTAGAATTGTATTAACCGGAAACATAATACATGTGTGAATACATAGATAAATAGAGTGTCACTAGTATGCCTCTACTTGACTAGCTCGTTAATCAAAGATGGTTATGTTTCCTAACCATGAACAAAGAGTTGTTATTTGATTAATGTGATCACATCATTAGTTGAATGATCTGATTGACATGACCCATTCCATTAGCTTAGCACCCGATCATTTAGTATGTTGCTATTGCTTTCTTCATGACTTATACATGTTCCTATGACTATGAGATTATGCAACTCCCGTTTGCCGGAGGAACACTTTGGGTGCTACCAAACGTCACAACGTAAATGGGTGATTATAAAGGAGCATTACAGGTGTCTCCAAAGGTACATGTTGGGTTGGCGTATTTCGAGATTAGGATTTGTCACTCCGATTGTCGGAGAGGTATCTCTGGGCCCTCTCGGTAATGCACATCACATAAGCCTTGCAAGCATTACAAATAATGAGTTAGTTGCGGGATGATGTATTACAGAACGAGTAAAGAGACTTGCCGGTAACGAGATTGAACTAGGCATTGTGTGAGGGCGTGAGGAGATTACGGTGGCCCTAGTGGCTTCTTGGGGAGCATTGTGCCTCCACACCGCTCCAACGGAGACGTACTTCCTCTCAAAGGAAAGGAATTTCGGCAACACATCCTCGTCTCCACCGTCTCCACTCTTGGTTATCTCGTGCCTTTACTTGTGGGAGCTTATTTGTTTCATATATCTTGCTTGCTTGTGTTCCTATTCGTGTTGCATCATATAGGTTGCTCACCTAGTTGCATATCTAGACAACCTACTTTGATGCAAAGTTTAAATTGCTAAAGAAAAGCTAAAAATTGTTAGTTGCCTATTCACCCCCCCTCTAGTCAACCATATCGATCCTTTCAATTGGTATCAGAGCCTCGTCTCTTTATTAATGACTTCAGCGTCCAAAGAGTATGGTTGATACCGTAGACGGTGTGGAGGAACACTCCGGTGTGAATCCTATCTCGTCTACGGGCGATGGGGGAACCTCGGTCTCTCGTGAGAAGTTCAATGTGGCCTTGGAGACATTGAAAACCTCCATGACGACCAAAGTTGAGAGCATGTTTACTAAATTTCTTGAGGGGCTTAAACTATCCACCGCACCGTTGAAAGTGGGTGATCCCACCAACAAGGTGACGGATGCTATCCCCGACAAGGGGGAAGCTAGTAGTGAAAAGGCTCCATCTTCTAGTGGTAAGAATGGCATCAGCATCTTTGCCCATGTGGAACCACCACTTGTTTATGGTGGACCGATTCCTTCCACTCATTTGAATCATGCCGGTCCTCCTCCTAAGATTGTGAAAAATGAGGACTTTGATTCTTGGGTTTACCTCTTTAAACGTCATTTAAATCATGTGAACACTAACCTTTGGAGAATCATTGAAGAAGGTTTTTATCCGCATGATCCGAGCAACTTCACTCCTCGAGAAGCCGCGGATAATCAATTCAATGAGAATGCTCTCTTCATCATTCAAGATGCAATACAACCCGAAGACCTACCTCATCTTCGTCCCTTTGCCTTGGTCAAAGATGCATGGCATTGTGTTGTCTCTCTCTACCGGGGAAGCGCAAGCATTCAACGCTCCAATTGTGAAGTGGTACAAGATGAGGCCGATGAGTTTGCAATGAAAGAAGATGAAGAACCTCGTGAGCTTTATCGGAGAGTAACCAAACTCGCGGTCTCACTACGAGATCACGGGAGCAAGGACACGGATGACAATTGGATCAAGCGCAAATTCCTCAAGGCAATGATGCCCTATCACAAGGCCATGTCCTCCGTCATTCGTCAAAGACCGGACTTCCACACTTTGACCTCAAGCGAAGTGTTGGATGAGTTTGTGGCCATGAACATTTTGGACAAGGCCGCCGACAATGCGATGCTCCGTTCTCAACGGGCAAAGAAGCCTAACCTTGCATTGAAGGCCAAGCTCACCATGGAATAAGAAGAAGAGGAAGAAGAGGAGAGCAACCCCGAAGATACGAAGTATGCATATCATGAACACATGGCACTTGCTTCAAGGAAATTTTGGAGCAAGAAAAACTCGAGGCCAAACTTTAGCAAAAGCAACTCGAGTGGCACAAGGGGCAAGCAACGTGTAAGGACTTGCTACAATTGCGGCAACGTGAGTCATTTCATTGCGGAATGCCCGTATGAGAAGAGGGAAGACAATGGTGGCAAGCTCATCCGAAAGGACAAGGCCAAGTCGTTCCCCAACAAGAACAACTTCACCAAGAAGACTCCTCCCAAGGCTTTGGTTGTGCAAGAAGAGTACAATGAGGATGATGACGATGATGAAGATGGTGAGTCGGTTTCCATGGCCTCCGTTGCCATTGCAACAACATCACGGGTGTCTCTCTTCGACTCACCCAACGAGAGAATCACCGCCAAGTGCCACATGGCTAAAGCCACCAACAAGGTAACCTCCAACATCAAAACTGAAGGAAATATGCCCTAGAGGCAATAATAAAGTGATTATTTATATCCTTATATCATGATAAATGTTTATTATTCATGCTAGAATTGTATTAACCGGAAACATAATACATGTGTGAATACATAGACAAACAGAGTGTCACTAGTAAGCCTCTACTTGACTAGCTCGTTAATCAAAGATGGTTATGTTTCCTAACCATGAACAAAGAGTTGTTATTTGATTAACGAGATCACATCATTAGTTGAATGATCTGATTGACATGACCCATTCCATTAGCTTAGCACCCGATCGTTTAGTATGTTGCTATTGCTTTCTTCATGACTTATACGTGTTCCTATGACTATGAGATTATGCAACTCCCGTTTGTCGGAGGAACACTTTGGGTGCTACCAAACGTCACAACGTAAATGGGTGATTATAAAGGAGCATTACAGGTGTCTCCAAAGGTACATGTTGGGTTGGCGTATTTCGAGATTAGGATTTGTCACTCCGATTGTCGGAGAGGTATCTCTGGGCCCTCTCGGTAATGCACATCACATAAGCCTTGCAAGCATTACAACTAATGAGTTAGTTGCGGGATGATGTATTACAGAATGAGTAAAGAGACTTGCCGGTAATGAGATTGAACTAGGTATTGGATACCGACGATCGAATCTCAGACAAGTAACATACCGATGACAAAGGGAACAACGTATGTTGTTATGCGGTCTGACCGATAAAGATCTTCGTAGAATATGTAGGAGCCAATATGGGCATCCAGGTCCCGCTATTGGTTATTGACCGGAGACGTGTCTCGGTCATGTCTACATTGTTCTCGAACCGTAGGGTCCGCACGCTTAACGTTACGATGACAATTATTATGAGTTTATGCATTTTGATGTACCTAAGTTAGTTCGGAGTCCCGGATGTGATCACGGACATGACGAGGAGTCTCGAAATGGTTGAGACATAAAGATTGATATATTGGAAGCCTATGTTTGGATATCGGAAGTGTTCCGGGTGAAATCGGGATTTTAGCGGAGTACCGGGAGGTTACCGGAACCCCCGGGAGCCATATGGGCCTTAGTGGGCTTTAGTGGAAAGGTGAAAGGGAAGCCCAAGGAGGGCTGCGCGCCTCCCCCCTTCCCTAGTCCTATTAGGACTAGGAGAGGTGGCCGGCCCCCTCTCTCTCTTTCCCCCCCAAGGAGTCCTATTCCAACTAGGATTGGGGGGGGGGGGAGTCCTACTCCCGGTAGGAGTTGGACTCCTCCTGGCGCGCCCCAAGGCTGGCCGCACCTCTCCCCCCTTGCTCCTTTATATAAAGGGGCAGGGGGCACCTCTAGACACACAAGTTGATCATTGAGATCGTTCCTTAGCCGTGTGCCGTGCCCCCTGCCACCATATTCCACCTCGATCATATCGTTGTAGTGCTTAGGCGAAGCCCTGCGTCGGTAGAACATCAAGATCGTCACCACGCCGTCGTGTTGACGGAACTCTTCCCCAACACTTTGCTGGATCGGAGCTCGGGGATCGTCATCGAGCTGTACGTGTGCTAAGAACTCGGAGGTGCCGGAGTAACGATGCTTGGATCGGTCGGATCGGGAAGACGTACGACTACTTCCTCTACATTGTGTGAACGCTTCCGTAGTCGGTCTGTGTTGGTACGTAGACAACACTCTCCCCTCTCGTTGCTGTGCATCACCATGATCTTGCGTGTGCGTAGGAAATTTTTTAAATTACTACGTTCCCCAACAAAAACTACCATCATTAATCATCCTTCCCCGACGGATAGCATTAATGAACTTGAGGGAGCTAATGTGGAGGCTAACGAGTTTGAGGCCTTTATGGGCAAACTCAAGGGAAAATCCAAGAAGCACTTTGTTGCTCTCTTGGAACAACTTGGTGAAGCCAATGACATGATCGAGGCTCGCGAAGAAGACACCATCTCTAAGATGGAAGGGCATAGTCGTGACTGTGCCGATGAGATTTCGAATCTTTCCAATGCTCTTGAGGAAGAGCGTGGTCTTCGTTTGGCTCTTGAGGAGTCACACAACGTTGATCATGCTAAGTTAAAGAAAGATTATGATCATGTCCTCATTGTTTCTCATGTGCTAAATTCCGAGAAGGCCAAACTCGGGGTTGATCTTGCTAGACTCAAAGAGGAGTTTGATATACTTGACATGGCCCACAAGGCCTTGAAGGGTATTCACGCTAGTCTCAAGGAGTCTAATGATCAACTCCAAGTGAAGCTAACTAAGGAGAAAGCAACTTTTCCTCATATGGTTCTAATTGATAATGCAAATGCTACTAACCCGTGTTGTGAGCATATACATCTTGTTGAGGAAAATGCTAAGTTGAAGGAGCAACTTGAGAGAGGTCTTGCGACTTGCATACAAGGCAAGAAGGACCTCAACGATCTCTTGATCAACCAAAAGGGAGGTGTGGCCAAGGAAGGGGTTGGGTACGTGCCCGACTCCAAGAACAAGAAGAAGAATGACAAGACCAAACGACCTCCTCCCCTCATGCAAACCTTTGTGAGGGAGGGAGAGAGTGCCCCCGAGGAGAAGAAGAAGAAGAACAATGTCAAGAAGGGCAATGTCACCCCTCTCAACAAAGCCGGTGATTTTAACCCTTCTTATGTGTTATGTCGTGCTAGTGATGGGCATGTTTATGCCAAATTTGTTGGTTCTCTTCATGAGTACATTGAATGGTCTATTTGGGTTCCTAAGACCCTTGTTACTAACATCAAAGGACCCATTACAAAATGGGTACCTAAAACCAAGTATTGATCTCTTGTAGGTGTTTGCTTCCGGTGGTGGATCATGGTTGCTCGATAGCGAAGCTACAAATCATATGACCGGAAGCAAGGACTTGGTGGTGGACGTGCACAAAGTTCCATCTATGCCCACCAATGTCGAGTGGGGTGACGCCTCATCTTCTAAGGTATTGGGACTTGGCAAAGTGGTCATCTCTCATGATCTCACGATCGAGAAGGTCATGCTTGTTGAGTCCCTTGCATACAATTTACTTTCCATTCGTCAACTAGCTATCATGGGCTTTGCCACTTTCTTTGATATCGATACCTTGGCCCTCTTGTGGAGCAAGACTCTTAAAGTAGCTTTTGTTGGGCATGTCGAGAACGGTCTCTATGTGATTAACTTTTCGGAGCGACCCACTAAGACCGTGACATGCCTAATGGCTAAAGTTGATGTGGGATGGCTTTGGCATCGCCGTTTAGCCCATGTCAATATGAGATCTTTGCAAAGTCTCCTCAAGGGGGACCATGTTCGTGGACTAACGAATGTTAGTTTTGCTAAAGATCGTGCTTGCAGTGCCTGTATCAAAGGAAAGCTACATGAGAAGGCTCACCCTCCCACGACTATCATTTATTCAAAGAGGCCTTTGGAGCTCCTTCACATGGATCTCTTTGGGCCTCCATCCTTCGATAGTCTTGGAGGTAGGAAGTATTGCTTGGTGATTGTGGATGACTACTCAAGGTACACGTGGGTGTATTTATTCAAGAGGAAGAGCGAGACCCAACAAACCGTAATTGACTTTGCAAATGAAGCACAACGTCAACACAATGCAAAGATCTTGACAATTAGAAGTGACAACGGCACCGAGTTCAAGAACTACACCTTGGATGAGTTTCTTAGTGACGAGGGAATCAAGCATCAATATTCCATACCTTACACCCCTCAAAAAAACGGTGTTGCGGAGAGGAAGAACCGGACGTTGATGGATGCGGCAAGGACCATGATGGCGGAGTTCAAGTCTTCGTACAACTTTTGGGCCGAAGCCGTCAACACCGCGTGTCATGCATCAAATCGGCTCTACCTCCGCAAGGGCTTGAACAAGACTCCATATGAGATACTCACCGGTAACAAGCCCAACCTCAAGTACTTCCGGGTATTCGGGTGTAAGTGTTTCATTCTCAAGAAAGGTGTTCGGTTGTCTAAATTTGAGGCTAGAGCTTATGAGGGCATATTTGTTGGTTATGCTACAAACTCTCATGCTTACCGTGTCCTCAATAAATCCACGGGACTTATTGAGGAGACGTGTAACATGGAGTTTGATGAGAATAACGGCTCCCAAGTGGAGCAAAGTGGCACTTGTGATGTAGGTGATGAAATTCCTCCTCAATCCATAAGAAGAATGGGTGTTGTTTTTATCCTACCCATTGAGGAACCCCTTGTGGCCGAAGGAGAAGGACAATGCTTCACTCAAGTGGAGCCATCACCAACCCAAGGCCCACACGCTTCCGAAGAACAAAGTGAAGGCCCTCAACCTCATGAACAAGACCAAGGGCAAGATCATACTCAATACGGTGTGGACACACCAAGTGATGCCCAAGGTCAAGTTCTCTCCCCCGAGAAAGTTCAAGATCAAGAACAAGTTCATGACGGAGCTCAAGATGATCAAGTAACCGCTCCTCAACTCACCACCGAGGAGGAATTAGAGCGTCGTGCCGCCAAGGTTACTTCCAAGCTCTCCCCCAAGGATCATCTCATGACGAATGTGCTTGGAAGCTTAAGAAAGGGGGTAAGCACTCGTAGACAATTAGCAAATTATTGTGAGCATCACGCGTTTGTCTCGTGTGTGGAATCCCACAAGGTCTATGAAGCGCTAGAAGATCCGGACTGGCTCAACGCCATGCATGAAGAACTCAACAACTTCTAGCGCAACAAAGTGTGGAGATTGGTGCCAAGACCGACCGGGAATCACAATGTCATAGGAACCAAGTGGATATTCAAGAACAAGCAAGATGCCCATGGGATCATCATTCGCAACAAGGATCATTTGGTAGCACAAGGCTACTCCCAAGTCGAGGGTATCGACTACGGTGAAACCTTTGCTCCCGTTGCTCGTCTTGAATCCATTCGCATGTTGATTGCATATGCTTCTCATCATAACTTTAAGTTACAACAAATGGATGTGAAGAGTGCTTTTCTTAATGGTCCCATTAATGAATTGGTTTACGTCAAGCAACCCCCTGGGTTCGAGGATCCCTACTTTCCTGATCATGTGTATCAACTCGATAAGGCACTCTATGGCCTTAAACAAGCCCCACGTGCGTGGTATGACCACCTTACCGAGTTGTTACAAGACCGTGGTTTTGAGTTGGGCTAATCGACCCCACTCTTTTTTACTAAGAAGGTCAAAGGGGAGTTGTTTGTGTGCCAATTATATGTTGATGATATTATCTTTGGTTCTCCTAACAAAGCTTTCAATGAGGAATTTGCCGCTCTCATGACCTCAAAGTTCGAGATGTCCTCCATGGGAGAGTTGAAGTTCTTTCTAGGGTTCGAAGTGAAGCAAAGAAGAGAAGGAACCTTCATCAATCAATCCAAATACACTCAAGACATGCTCAAGAGATTCAAGCTAAGTGACGTCAAGCCGGTTTCCACTCCAATGCCCACCAAGTGCCAACTTGACTTAGATACCAATGGTAAAGTGGTGGATCAAAAGGTATATCGTTCCATGATTGGATCCTTGCTTTACCTTTGTGCATCTAGACCGGACATCATGTTGAGTGTGGGAATTTGTGCACGGTTTCAAGCCGCACCTAAGGAAAGTCACTATGTGGCGGTCAAACAAATCTTTCGATATTTGGCTCATATCCCAAACTTTGGCTTATGGTACCCAAGAGGATCAAACTTCAAGCTTGTAGGGTACTCGGATTTCGATTGGGCGGGAGACAAAGTGGATAGGAAGTCCACTTCCGGAGGGTGCCAATTCCTTGGTTGCTCTTTGGTAAGTTGGTCTTCCAAAAAGCAAAGTTGTGTGTCTCTCTCGTCCACTGAGGCGGAGTATGTTGCCGCCGGTAGTTGTTGTGCTCAACTCCTATGGATGAGGCAAATTTTAAAGGATTACGGTGTCACTTGTGACAAAGTGCCTCTTTGGTGTGACAATGAAAGTGCCATCAAGATCTCTCTCAACCCGGTGCAACACTTCAAGACGAAGCATATTGAGATCCAGTATCACTTCATCCGGGATCACATTAGGCGAGGAGAGATCGAGCTCAACTACGTCAACACTCATGATAACCTTGCAGATATCTTCACGAAGCCCTTGGATGAAGCAAGATTTCGCGAGTTAAGGCATGAGCTAAATATCATCGATTCGAGCAATGTTGCTTGAACCCTTGAACACCCCACCATACTCAACGTGTTGTCCTATTTAGATGTAGGCATGGACATAGGGGGAGTGATGTTCTCTCAATGAACTCTCCCTCCCCCCATTATGCATAAATCAATCAAGTCTTTCACATTAGCCATGTTTGATGGTACTTGTGCTTCAAAGACGAGTTTTGGTCATGGACCCAAGGATAATTCTTCGCGGTGCCATACCAATTGACTCAAACATAGGTGGCTACGGCCACCGCCCTCTCTTTTGGAGAGGTGGTGTCTTGTGGTTGGTTCGTTTGTCGTGTGCCTTTCTAGTTTTGTGTGTTGTGTGGTCTTGTGGTGTCGTGTTGGCTCGAAGTGTTTTGTGCAAAGATCCAGTTTTTCGTGTGCTCGAAACATGCATCTTCTTGAGCCCACGGTACTACCGCGTCTGGGCGCGGTACTACCTCTTTGGGAGGCACGGTACTACCGTGTCTGGGCACGGTACTACCGTGCCGTCAAGGGCGCGTGGGGGTTATGACTCGGGCAGGGGAGTTCCAACTCCCCATACCCATTCATTTGTCTCTCTCTCCACATCTCTCTCTCTCAAGAACGGCGCCGGAGGCCCTCGCCGGATCTCCATCTCCGGCCACTCTCCTCGGATTCCGACCGGTGGGATCGTTCCCCACCACTTCCTCTTGCCATGGACCAAGGTTTTTCCCCAAATCCCTCTTTTTCTTGGCTGTTCTCTTGCTTCTAGGTTTTTGGGGAGAAACTTGTCGTTCTTGAGATTTTAGGCCAAATCTATGCAAGAGTAGGATGTAGGAGAGTCGTGATGCGTAGGAAACATACTTGATATGCTGTCTTGTGGTAGCTTTGTCCAACCGTAGTACCGCCGTGGTTGCGCGGGCTTTTTCAGATTTGAACCTGTTCATATCTGACGCGGTGCGGTACTACCGTGCCCAATGTGCGGTACTACCGCTCTTGCGGTACTACCGCCCGTCAGGTGCGGTACTACCGTACCGTGCGGTACTACCGCTCTGCAGACGCGGTACTATCGCGCCGGCCGCGGCACTAAGGTCATACTACCGCTCCTACACCCGGTACTACCATGATCTTGCACGGTACTACCGCGTCTAAGAGCCGTACTACTATCTTAGCTCCGCAGCACTTGGCAGTACTACCATAGGGATCAAATCTCTCTCTAGGCATTTATCATGTGTGCTTTCTACTTGTTTCACTTGCGTTGTTGTGGTCTTTGCATTAATCTCTCTTGGCTGTTGTGGGTGTTTTTGCGTTCTGTGTCTCAGGTGGTGGCTCTCGCCGTTCCAATCCCAGTCGTGACACTGGCTCCAAGCGTCTGCGCAACCCCCAAGATGAAGCCCCAGAGGGCTCCAATGCCCCCAAGCGCAATGTCAAGACCACTGCCAGCAAGCAAAATGAACCTGCTAAGGGCATGGACGAGATTTCAACCACTGAGTATGTCGAGCGCCGGAAGATCAATCCCTATGTGAATCCTCGGGCTATCCTCAGAGGCACCGAGTTGTTCTGGACCAAGCAACAGGCTCTCATCTATCTGGATGTGATCAAGAACAAGCAGAATACCTTCATGGATGTCAAGTGGATAGACATGCATCACCTGCGGAAGGACAAGTTTCGTGACTATTTTGGAGAGGCTCTGGACTTGGTGGAGCAGTTTGCTATTGAGCCGGTGATCTCCTTTCACCTTGACTATGACCCTGAGCTCATCTGTCAGTTCTTTGCCTCAGTGTACTTTCATCCCGGGGAGGAGCGGAGGATGACCTGGATGACCAATGGCCATCAGCTGTCTGCTACATGGAAAGAGTTCATGGATCTGCTGCACATTCTTGATGACGGGCTTCACACCCCCGTTGGCGTTCGCCCCCATGCCAACTCTGAGTCTGCCAACAAGAACCTGCTTCAGCCCTTCCTTGTTGAGAAGGTACTCCCCAATGGCAAGTCATCTTGGGTGTTAAACTCCTTTCTGGATATCATGCATCGCATCTTCCGCAACACTCTGTTCCCACGCATTGGCGACAAGGACAAGGTACATGCATATCTAGTGGACATGTTGCTCTTGTGTGCAGAGGCATGTTCTTCTCAGACTTAGCCACTTGATGTCTCACACATCATGTGGTGTGAGCTTCGGTTTGCAGTGTTCACTCGCAAGGTACCTATCTATGGACCGTACCTGTTTCTGCTGCTCTCCACCACTTGGGAGAAGATGTACCCAGGTGATGAGTTCCTTGCTCCAGACTGGATTCGCCATGAGTCCATCAGCCTCCACGTCAAGCCCAACTGGGCCAACACCACTACCCATGATGAGGCCTCTTCTGCTAGGAGGGCTGCTGGTGAGGGGGAGGCTGCTGCTGCTGAGAATGTTGCTGAGGACCGTGCTGCTAGGTCCACCACTTCTTCCTTTGAGCCATCATGGGGCAAGAAGCTAAAGCACAAGATGAAGACTCTTTTCTGCATGTAGGCGAAGGGACAGTACAGGGCTCACGTGGCTGACAAGGAGAGTCGCCGCCGTGACAAGAAGGTTATGAGGCTCTTTGGAGAGGATGTGTCCGGCGGGTCTGAGGACGTCATCACACCTAAGGCTGCCTGGATGTCAAAGCAGGGATACAAGTGGACCAGTTCAGAGGATGACCTCGAGGAGACTATCCCCGCCGCTAAGTCTGACGAGGAGCACGAGGAGCAGTGGGACGACTTCTCTGTCTGAGCCACCCCGTGTGTGTAGGTGTCCTCTCTACCTTTTTGGCATCTCGATGCCAAAGGGGGAGAGAGTGTAGGGATTTGCGTTGTGTCGTGCTTGGTGTGTTTGTTTGCTTTGTCGTTGGGACCTCGTTTGCCTCGTTTGCTTTTGTTGGGTTTGTGCCTTCGAGACCTATCCTTCATATGGTGTAAGACATATGCACTCTATCTATCTTAGTTAACTTATGTTTGTACTATCTTGTCTAGTGATAGATATGCCTTGTCTCTATAATATAGGGGGAGCTCTGTTCCTCGTATTCGTGTGCCATGCAGTCCATAGCACTCATCTAGGTGGTACACATTTAGGGGGAGCCTGTCTATATTATAGAGAGGAGGGGTTTGCATTTACTTAATAGTATTTTCTTTGTGCAAATCCTGTTTTGTCATCAATCCACCAAAAAGGGAGAGATTGTAAGGACATATTTATCCCTAAGTGTTTTGGTGATTGATGACAACGCATTTTGCGGACTAATCGTGTGCCATGAGTATTCCAGACACTTCTTTGCTAGGCACAAGACGATTGGGTGCCCCTCGAAGACTGACGAAGACGGCGTCTTTTCTACGTTTCTTTTTGGTGGATTTGAGTCGTAAGAAAGCCGTACTATTAAGAGGGGGTCCGCGTTGGAAAGGTTTGGGTGGAATCATCACGTACACGTCTCCTTTTTATCCCCTCCTTCCTCCTTGGAGCTTCCTCCGTTCTCTTGCCTCCCTTGTCTGGTTGCCGTTGTTGGTTGCGGTAGTACTGCTCCTGGGTCAACGGTAGTACCGTAGGCATTCACGGTAGTACCGCGCGGTGGCGCGGTAGTACCGCAGGTGCCCACCGGTAGTACCGCTCCCCTGGAGCCGCACTACCGCTGCCCACCAGGCTAGTGCCGCCCCTTTGCGGTAGTAGGAGCGGATGTAATTTTTTACATCCGCACCTACCGCGGTAGTACCGCTTTCGCCGTGCGGTAGTACCGTGCTATGCGGTCAGGCAGTAGTACCGTCCCTCGGCAGTACTACTGTGTCGGGTTTTTGCTACTTCCGTTTCTTTGCGGAAGTAGGCACGAAAGTTTCCCTTCTCCCCTAGCTGGGACTTTTGCCTCACGGTAGTACCGCATGGGGGGCACGGTAGTAC
Organism: Triticum timopheevii; assembly: GCA_963921465.1. NCBI lineage: Eukaryota > Viridiplantae > Streptophyta > Magnoliopsida > Poales > Poaceae > Triticum > Triticum timopheevii. The sequence goes on from OY997267.1 coordinate 740,481,599, forward strand.
CGCGCGTGCGGAAGTTCCGCCCCTAGCTTCTATGCGTCTGTTTATTGGTTTTGTGCTGGGGTTGCGGCAGTACCGTGGGTCGGTACGGTAGTACCGCACAGCCGTGCGGTAGTACCGCTTGGTTGCAAGCAGTAGTACCGCGCGGCCTTGCGCTAGTACCGCTGGCCGCGGGCTGGTTGGTGGGTAACGGTTGGATCTTTTCCACACACTATATAAGGGGTCTCCTTCTTCCCCGTTGACTTACCTCTTCCACCACTAAGCTCCATTATTGCTCCAAGCTCCATTTTCGCCCGATCTCACTCCCTAGCCAACCAAACTTGTTGATTTGCTCGGGAGTGGTTGAGAAGGCCCCGATCTACACTTCCACAAAGAGATATTTGATTCCCCCACTAATCCCTTGCGGATCTTGTTACTCTTGGGTGTTTGAGCATCCTAGACGGTTGAGGTCACCGCGAAGCCATAGTCCATTGTGGTGAAGCTTCGTGGTGTCGTTGGGAGCCTCCAATTGAGTTGTGGAGATTGCCCCAACCTCGTTTGTAAAGGTTCGGTCGCCGCCTCCAAGGGCACCAATAGTGGAATCACGGCATCTCGCATTGTGTGAGGGCGTGAGGAGATTACGGTGGCCCTAGTGGCTTCTTGGGGAGCATTGTGCCTCCACACCGCTCCAACGGAGACGTACTTCCTCTCAAAGGGAAGGAATTTCGGCAACACATCCTCGTCTCCACCGTCTCCACTTTTGGTTATCTCGTGCCTTTACTTGTGGGAGCTTATTTGTTTCATATATTTTGCTTGCTTGTATTCCTATTCGTGTTGCATCATATAGATTGCTCACCTAGTTGTATATCTAGACAACCTAGTTTGATGCAAAGATTAAATTGCTAAAGAAAAGCTAAAAATTGTTAGTTGCCTATTCACCCCCCCTCTAGTCAACCATATCAATCCTTCAACTGCCCGGTAAAGTGGAAGCACGTTCGTCGTCCGAAGGAGAGTGGAGGAATGGGCATAGGAATGGGCATACTGGATCTTGAAATTGTGAATTCGACGCTTCGGTTGCGCTGGGCCTGAAAGGTGCGTGTTTCTCACAACCAGGCTTTGCACATTCTGCTAGATCCTTTGAATACAAGCAAGAGGCACATGTTTAACGTGCTGCAAGGGTTGGGCTTGGGAATGGCGAGAGATGTTTTTTGGTCTTACATATGGATACAAGGCGAAGGACCTTGCGCCGGACGGTCTGGCTGCTTTCTCCGGTCGTCCGGGAGCGCGAGAGCTATGTCTCACAGTCAGCGAGACGTAGCGATATCTTACTGAAACATTTGGTGTGGTCGAGTCAGCCCACTAGCGAATTGTTTTCGAAAAAATAGAGTAAAAAGGGAAGCGAGAGCGGGATTGAACCTGGGACCTCCAGGTTGTTCTGTCACACTAATAGTCACCGAGAAAACATAAGTTTGTGTTAATCTTCTTTGGCACAACCTACTAGAAGGAATAGAGCTAGTTTTGCACAGGTTTTCTGTTTTTTTCCTTTTCTTTCTCCATTTTCTTCTATGTTATTCGGGTTTTTTATATATTCTTTTTCTTCTCAATTTTGTATTTTAACATAGTTTTTCATTTTTTTCTTTGGTTTTTGTTTTCTTTTCATTTTTTAATTCTTTCTACATTTGTTACTTCGGATTTATTTTCATTTATTCCTTTTTGATTTATTTTGTTTCTTTTTCGGTTTACTTTTTTGGTTTACTTTTTTGATTTTTCTTTTTATTCTACTTTTTTAATATGCAACAACATTTTTCTAATACAAGTTTAATATTTTTTCAATACAAGTTTAATATCTTTTTAATACATGTTCAAAAAAAATTCAGACCCATTTTAAATATATTTTAAATTATTGATCAACATTTTTCAAATACAAGATTAACATTTTTCTACGCGCATTTACATTTCTTCAAATGCTTGACTAATATTTTCTAAATACAATATTAATTTTTTTAACACACATGGCCAAAAAAATTCTATTCACATTTAAAATTTTGTAATTGCTTGATTAACATTTTTAAAATAGTTTTTCAACATATTCAATGCTTGATTAACATTTTTAATATATATTATAAAAATCATTCTTAATTTTTTTAATACATGATCAAGATTTTTCTATAAAAAATTAACATTTCTAAATTGCTTCATCTACATTTTAAAATAATTTTTCAACATTTCATATTCATGATCAAAAAATCCATCATTTATTTAATACATGGTCAGAGTTATTTTATACAAATTTAACATTTTTCAAATACTCGATCAACATTTTTTGAAAATATTGATTTAACATTTTTTATGTACATGATAAATAAAATTCGTCATTTTTATACATGGTATATGTCACGCTAAAGTGAGCGTGAGCGTATTTCGCTAATCGTGCGCTCCGCCAGGCTGAACAGACTGCTCGGTCGAACGGCCCGCTATTATACTTCCACCTCCTAGGAAAATCCCTGGCAAAAAAGTAATGGAACTAAATCCGTTACCAGATGCATCCCTCCCGCAGCCCTCACTAGCCATTAATCTAATGACTCCTAGTAAATTCCCTGGCAAGACATAGTAATGAAATTAAATTCGTTACGTGCTGCATGCACCAGACCCCCGACCCCGCTTTGTAGTAGCAATTCACGTAATACCTTCTCGTAAAATTTGTCAGAAACATAGTAATGAAATTAATTTCATCACTAGTAAGTATGCACGTGCAATGCACGTATAATCATAGAAAAAAATTCTCAGTCATCCTAATTAGGCCATAATTATGTCAATAAAATGAATGAGTGCAATAATGTAGCTCAAATCTTAATTTAAACTAAATATAGCTTTGGAGATATAGTTCTTTTCATATGAGCAACATATCTCGTATCAAACATGCACACACAATGGACTTCTAAACCCTGGACATACACAAAATGCGTAGTCAATTTCATCCCATAGGGCATATTTCACCCATTCTCGTAACTCCATTCTTCATAAAAGCGACAAATCATGTGTATTTAAGTTTCATATATAATCATTATTCTTCTTATATCTTAAGCCTAATCATATCTTATTTAATGTTATGCACCTTCAATGTAAACCACTAAATTAAACACCCGTCAAAGCATCAATAAATGAGACGCACAATTAACCTTGGAAAGATGCATCACCATGTATCACGAGCTATACATACAACTTGTGCTACAATGACTTTGTTTAAAAAGTAACCACAACAATCGTGAGGCTCCCCATGCGCTACAATCCACGAGACACCTCAAGTCCTTATTAGGTATAAAATGTACATTAACAAAATGGAAATGAAAATAGAAGAACCGGAAGTAGCCTTCAACAAGGTGAGACCTTGTACCTGGTGCACAAACAGGAGAGGCAAATGTAAAAGAAAAATTGTCTAACACGTTAGACCGTAAGAAACAAGGGATAAATATGGAAGTAGCCTCAAACATTTTTATCAATCAGAAATGGAATAGAATATTAAATCCAACAGCAGAAAAAATGTTCTGAAATACTTATTATAGCATTTATATAGAATAAATTAATTTCATTCTTGCAGCGGTGCACACTGCAATAGAGGCTACAAAAAAAGAAATATCCAGGGAACACTGAGATAAGATTAACCTGTGCAACATAGATATGCCTAATTTGACTTCAATTTATATGTGGCTTGTCAGTGAAATATCATTTGGGATAATCTATGATGCCGGTACATGATTCCCCTGCAACCGCACAACAACAACATAGGTTTATTATCCTGGGTAAAAAAGTCGCACCAGGATCAAGTCTGCATCAAGTTTAGTCACATATCCAAAGAACTGGTTCTATACAAATAAAATATATAAACAAGGTATTCTCTCCAAATGACATGTACTTGACTCTAAAAAGGGAATCAAATATTTCGAACATAAGGTATGTATTTTCTTCTAGCTCCACACCATTACTTTCGACTTAAAAAGAATCATACCAATTGCCTATATATAGTATGACATAAATCTGTCCTAAATGATACCATGATTCCAGCGAATGCACAATGAACCTGTTAACTAACATTTTAATATGGTTTGAAAATTGTGCAATTGAATAAGGATAAGTTAGTCTTAAAGCCCATAAAAAATTCGAAAGTGAATTAACCTGCAAGATAGGTTTGGCCATTGCACTGTAGGTGATCCCCCTGACTCGAGCATGATGGATTGGTGCAGACTCGAGCATGGTGGATTGGTGCAGACTCGCCCTTGAGCCAGAAAAAACGGCATTCAGTTTCAGAAAGGACATAGATGATTAATGGAGGATCAAATGCTCACCTCAATGCTTTTTTGGCATGACCGACATGGAAGGAAAAGAGCATTGCTATCAAGGATCAAATATTAGCAATGTAAGCCGCAAATTCCAGGAAGAGAAAAAGAATTCAATGACCCCCATGGAATATATACTAATTCTCAGAGATGGTGATTTCGAATTTCTACAACCTACCAAATTTAACTATTTAAGCATGAGGTCACAATCAAGAAATATGATGCTAGTCAACAAAAAAGATTAAATTCAGAATTGTGAGACTATAGTGCAAAAATTAATAAGCTGTACATGACAACTGTCAAAGCAACATCCCAATGACTTGAAAGAAAACTGGATATGTTGAAATCATGTGTGGACACCAATAACTTGAAAGGTTAAAATCATGAAATTGAACCATACATTCAGAATCCGAGACATAGTAAATAAACTGCACTTGATAGTACAGACCTCACATTAAAAGATGGGTGTTGATCTGCAGAGTATGTTTACACTCAGTACAAAGGCTCGTTGATTTGTTTTGTCTGCAACTCTGTTAGAAAGTGCAGACCCAAGATGAAGTGTTACAGAAATAATCTCTCGTGTTATATCAGTGCCTTCTCTAATCAAACAATCACACCTGCAAGAACTTTAGTAGTCAGCATGTTTGTTTGTGGTCACACTCAATATACCGAAACAGTAGGCATAAAAATCTCCTTTGAAAGGATAATTTACTCACTTCAATAGCTATCATCCTTAATCACAAATGAAGTCCAACTGCTGCTACCCGGAAGATTGCTTTCCCATACACAAAGTAGGGATGCGGACGAAGAAAGCTCCCGGTGCCAGATCTTGAGGTCCCTTACGCCAGGAAAGAGAAGAGCGGACAGTCGGCACAACGCCACCATATCCTTTTTCTGTCTAAGATCTCTGAAGCTACGGGGAGGAGTGGGATATAGGCCTGCAAAAGTTTCCTAGTGTCAGATCTCAGATGGGATCAAGAAGGGAGACGATGGGGAGCACGGTTGGAGGAGATGGCCACCAGGATGGGCATGCAGTCGGAGGAGATAACCTGCACCAGCGTCGATGAGGCGGAGCGAAGAACGGAGGCGATGCCGGGAAGCGCCGGCTCGATGCGCCTGGTGCGTCGTCCCTCCCGCAAAGGCCGCTTGGAGATGTGCGCTCTTGGGGCAGGAGGGAGCAGCAGCGTCGCGTGGGTAGCAGGGGCGGGCGGTGTCGCGAGGTGGCTGGTTCAGGGGACGTGGCGGCGCAGGCGCCGGGGCAGTGCGGATGTGGGCGTGGCCGCACGGGTGCCGGGGCAAGCTCTATCTCCTGGATATCGCAGGACCGATGTCACGCTGTGAGGGGCAACAATCGGCGATGGCGATCATGCACAGAGGCGACCGAGTGGTGCAGTGCGGCGAGGTCGTCGTGCATGGAGGAGACGTTGGTGGTGGGCGGTGTCTGACACACGAGGTCGCCGCCGTGACAGACGGTGAGGTCAAGGTCCAGCGCGTGGAATTTCCTTAGTTTGCTATCAGACTTCCGTGATTGTAGGGAGTGGTTGTTCGAGTACTACTCCCTGGTGAAGCACGGTCAGTCAACAAAAATTGCTAAATACACACCATAAAGGGATTAGATTAATGATGGCTGTTAGATCGAGAATTATGGACCTAATCATGTGGTGCTGATTGGGTTGTGCGATGTTGTGGAACTAATTGCGGGGTGCGCCTAAGAAAGTTCTTGTTTGATTGTTTAATAGTAGTGGAGACTAGCTACCTGCACTAGTCCTTCGCTCCACCCAGTATTAGTTATTCACCTAATTCCTCATAGTAAGATCCTTTTTTTTGAACCGGGCATTACCCCTTTGCATTATTGTGACATAACGGAAATACATCAAATGTCCAGAGAAAGAGGCGGGAAAGGGGAAAGCGAGTTCAGGCATCGCCGGGAAACCCACTGTAAGCACTCGCCATCGAGATTACCTACTGTGGGGCGAAAACCCGATGACACCATCACATCACAGCATCAAACCAAAACCAACAGACTGTTTAGTAATCAAGGACAAAAGGGCCTAAGCACCCAACCCACACAAAACCAGCAAAAACAGCTTCCTTTCTAAGCAATAGCAGCAGGAACCACCCCCTTGTTTGGTCTTCTTCTTTTGTTCTGGCCTCAGTAGGCTCCATCTTCCCGATGCGCCACGGCACAGATCTGCATCAGTCTTGAGGCATTGCTCTTCAGCATGTTCGCTCCAGTCCTCAGGTCCTTCGCATCCTTTTGCTGTTTCATCAACCCTGCCCAGTAACAAAGGAGAGCACAAGCAGAGAAAGTGCATTCAAATGGGTTTCTGAGAGGTACAAATTCAAAAGTAACTATGTTACGACACGTCCAAATCGCCCAACATATGGCAGCAATGCCCACTGTGTAAAATACTTCCCTTTCTCGGAAAAACGAGTGGCACCACACATATGCTTGCCATAGATTATTTGGGCATAAATCAGTCCCAAACATACAAGCCACCGCTCTCCAAGTTACCCTGGCCACTGGGCAGGTAAAGAAGAGATGCTGGGATGTCTCTTTTGCTGCACAAAAGGAACATCTGGGATCTTTTTTTCCACCCCCTGTGCTTCATTACATCTCTGGTTAAGATTGCATTTTGCGATAATTGCCACATAAAGATTTGGATCTTCAGAGGTATACTCGCCCTCCAGATCCAGTTATAGTCACACCCCACAATATGTCTCTCCAAGAAAGCATAAACTGAGCGAGTGGTGAAGTAGGTGTCGGTGTCAAAACCGGCGGATCTCGGGTAGGGGGTCCCGAACTGTGCGTCTAGGCGGATGGTAACAGGAGGCAGGGGACACAATGTTTTACCCAGGTTCGGGCCCTCTTGATGGAGGTAAAACCCTACGTCCTTCTTGATTAATGTTGATGATATGGGTAGTACAAGAGTAGATCTACCACGAGATCAAGGAGGCTAAACCCTAGAAGCTAGCCTATGGTATGATTGTTGTTCGTCCTACGGACTAAAACCCTCCGGTTTATATAGACACCGGAGAGGGCTAGGGTTACACAGAGTCGGTTATAATGGTAGGAGATCAACATATCCGTGTCGCCAAGCTTGCCTTCCACGCTACGGAAAGTCCCTTCCGGACACGGGGCGAAGTCTTCAATCTTGTATCTTCATAGTTCAGGAGTCCGACCGAAGGTATAGTCCGGCTATCCGGACACCCCCTAATCCAGGACTCCCTTAGTAGCCCCTGAACCAGGCTTCAATGACGACGAGTCCGGCGCGCAGATTGTCTTCGGCATTGCAAGGCGGGTTCCGCCTCCAAGTACTTCATAGAAGATTTTGAACACAAAGATAGTGTCCGGCTCTGCAAAATAAGTTTCCACATATTGCCATAGAGAGAATGATATTTACACAAATCTAATCTGCTGACGTATTCCGTAGCGTGACATCACACCACGGCCAAGTCTTTATTCGAATCGTTTTACTGTTCCTCCTCAGTGCATTTAGCGAGGCGGTTTCCTTGGCACGTCTTGTCAAAGCAGAGATCGTGTCCCCTTATTCCGGGATTCTCATCAATACGGGCGTGGGTAACCCAACCGCGCCATTGATTACGGCGCTTGGGAGATAGGCGAGTTTTACCAGGCTGGTGGGGACGCATAGTCGCGTCCACCCATATAAAGGGATAAGGATCCACCTTTTCATCCACGCCTTCCTCCTCCTTTGCCTATCCATTTCCGCGCACTCGAGCTCCAGCGCCCAAGTGCGCACACCCCACCTCAACCTTCTCCAACCATGTCCGGAGCGGGAGGCAAGTGGATGGTCTCCTCCGTCACGGAGGGACACATCAAAAGACTGATGAAGGCCGGATACTTGTCTAACGACATTGCACACCAGCTTCCCGAAGAGGGGCAGCTCATCCCCACCCCTAGGCCCCATGAGAGTGTGGTGTTCCTCCCTCATTTCCTCCGCGGACTGGGCTTCCCTCTCCACCCATTTGTCCGGGGGCTCATGTTCTACTATGGCCTGGATTTCCACGATCTGGCCCCGAACTTTCTCCTCAACATCTCGGCGTTCATCGTCGTGTGCGAGGCTTTCTTTCGCATCCGCCCCCATTTCGGCCTATGGCTCAAGACTTTCAATGTCAAGCCGAAGGTGGTGCGCAGCACCCAGGCGGAGTGCGGAGGCGCCATGGTGGGCAAGATGCCCAACGTCCTATGGCTCGAGGGCTCCTTCGTGGAGTCCCTAAAGGGGTGGCAATCGGGGTGGTTTTACATCACCGAGCCGCGCGACCCTGAATGGGTCGCTGCCCCCGAGTTCTGATCCGGACCCCCTACGCAGCTCGCCTCCTGGAAAGAGAAGGGCCTGTCATGGGGTAAAAAAGGAGAGCTGACCGGACTCCAAACATGCGTCCAAACCCTGGTGAACAAGAAGCTCAAACTTGTCAACGTAGTCCAGGTTATGCTCATCCGCCGGATCCTCCCGTGTCAACAACGGGCTTTCAACCTGTGGGAGTTTGACCCGGCGCGGCACCGAACTCTGAGCAGGCTCTTCGACACGGCGTACGAAGATGCCTGGAAGGTGCTTTTCAAGGGCGCCGAGGCCCCCGCATCCGCTACCGAGGATCGCGGATTCAGCACGCAGCGTCACGCTCGTGCGGTAAGCTATTTTTACCTTTTACAGGGTATTAGTTTTTCATGGTTTGACTCCATGCGGGATCTAAGCTCCCTTACCTTTGACAGGATTGGCAGGAGACGTCCGGACAGATCAACTGTCCGGCTCCTTTGCCCGAAGGCCCAGCGAACGCTCGCTTGGTGAAGCTGCTGGTTCCGGCACCCTATGTGGTGCCGGAGAAGAAGGCCAAGAAGAAGGCCACGGGGACTCGAAAGAGTGCCCGGCGCCAGGAGGTGTCGGATTCATCATCCGACGACTCCAAGGCGCACTCCTCCCATGAAGACGAGGAGGAGGAAGAAGAGACCTCTCCCCCTCCAGCGGGGGGAGGGAAGAAAAGGAAGGCCGCCCCAACTAAGGAGGCCGAAGGGTCCAAGAAGGGGAAGACCCCTCCTCCGGACTACTCCACTAACACCGACGACGGCGAAGAGGAGTGGCCGCACAAGGCCAAGCCCCTGGCGAGATTGTAAGTATCCGGATACTAGAGTGATTCATAGTATTCCCCCATTGCACAGCTTTTCCTTACATCGAACATGTCTATGCAGTCCGCCCAAGGCCGGGCTCGACGAGTCGTCGAGCGGCTCCCTGGATTCGTCGGATGTGAATTCGCTTCCGGCGGCTACCTTCCCCCACCCTACGGACAACGCCGAGGTGGCGTCCCAACAGGTTCCAAGCCAGGAGGAGGTGGTCCTGGAGGCGCCGCAAGGCGACCTCCCGGACTCCAGGCGTGAAGGGGATAGAAACCCAAGGGCTCTAAGTCCGGCTTTGAGCCGGACACCGCGCCGGAACCTTCAACGGTTCCGGACTCCGGTAGGCAGCCTCCTTCCAAGAGGAGCAAGCCTACCGAGCCGGTGACCTCCGTCCAACCGGAGGCACCGGACAATTTGCTGGAGGTGCTTAACGGCGCGTCCATCGATGAGGAGCACCGCACTGTTATGAGTGTGGTGATCCAGAAGGTTCAGTCCGCCAAGAGCGACCAGCCTTCTAACAACGTTCGCAGGAGTCTAACAAAAGTAAGTCAATATGCGTATGCAGGCTTCGCTGCTAGCATCCGCCGCACTGATTACGGAGGTGGGCACGCTGAAGCAGAACCTCGAGTGGTCCGAGAACGAGCTCGGCCATGCCAAGAGGCAACTCGAGGAGACGGAAGGTAAGAAATACCTTATTGAAATATGTGAAAGGTGCAATTGCAAAAAGTGACAGGATTAACGCGGCTATTGTAGGGGCCACAACTGAGGTGGCGACCCTTAACAAGCGCTGTCCGAGGCCGAGAAGAGGGCGGCCACGAAGCGCACCGAGCGGGAGAAGCATGAGACGCAGGTTGGCGAGGTTGGGCAAGAGCTCCAGGCTCTCATGAAAAAACATGAGAGTTTGGAGCTTGACTCGAAGACGCGAGAGTCTGAGCTCGCGGCGGCCATTGAAGATGCCAAGTCTGCCAAGGCCGAAGCCCAGAAGGCCCTCCAGGAGGTTGAGGCAATAAAAAAGATAGCGGCGCGTAAGGCATTCTTTATGCAAAGCAAGCACGGAAAAGTGAATTACTTGTTATTTACCCGAATCCGGAGCTCTCCAGGAGCATTCGCAGACTTGCCCTGTAGCGTGTCGGATGCCGCCGCCTTCTACCGAGCCGAGGAGGGGAGCTCGACGAAGGTGTTCTGGTCTCAGTATGCTGAGTCCGAACACCCGGTGCCCTTAAGCGACCAGCTGAAACAGCTGGTCGAGATCCATAAGGTGGCCGAACAGGCCATGAAGGGCCTCATAGTCCGGCTGTGGCCTGGAGAGGCCATGCCTGGGAGCTACTTCAGGCTGGTGAGGCGGCTGGTGGAGGCCTGTCCAAGGCTCGAAGTCATCAAGCGCTCCGTATGCATCGAGGGTGCCTGTAGGGCGCTTGCCCGTGCGAAGGTGCACTGGGGAAAGCTGGATGCTGAGAAGCTTCTGAAGGACGGGCCACCGCCGGGCAAGGAGCATCGCAAGCCCGAGATGTATTATGAGGGCGTTTTGAAGGGTGCCCGCCTTGTGGCGGATGAATGTTCCATGGATGTAATTTTTCATTAAACTCGCTCGTTTTGTCTTGTGCGCTGAAAACTTGTTCATGTGCGCTAAGCAATGCTTTTTGAATTTAAAATATTACCTTCTGTGCGGCCGTTTATCAAATTTGAGAGATGGCGAGTCGTCGGCTTCTGCCCCCATGACACGAGTGCTGGGGTGTTCGGGATAAACATGAGCGCTCTTTTTCCCATTCTTGGGTCCTTCGAGGGAGGCGCTCAACACAATGAACAAGACAATCAGACTATAGTGCTTGAACACTCTCACTTAGCCATAGAATTCTATAATTTTAAATTTTGGCGAAGCCCCTAGTGTTCATAAGACCGAGTTCGGGGTGCTATCCATGCCTAGGCCAGACAAAGCCGACTCCTCGCTCTAAGCGGCATAAGTCTTTAGGGACTCGAAAACCTCTTGAACAGCGACCAGCTCTCGCCTCATCATGAAGGTCAGTTTTAGCTTTCTCTACTGAGGTGCTTAGCCCAGCTCAACTAGGGCACAATCGCAGCAGTTCTCCTAGTGCTACCTTAGCCGATATAACGGAACGTAAGGTACCAAAACATAGGAGCCGGGCAAACCCAACTATTGACCCAAGACATGATTCGGAGCCAATGCATATAATGCTATAAGTTCAGGGTGCCGCACTTGTGAAAGTGTTCGGACTTCTCACACCGTATTGTGGGGTACTTAAGCCCCTGGCATATTGGCCGTACCAAAGTGTACGGGTGCAACATGTCATTAATGAACATATATTCGTAAAAAAGAGTAATGCAATAATAGACGGAAGCTATGCATTGTTTATTTAAAAAGGCTGCGATCAAAGCAGGACAATGCAAATAGTGCGATAAGCAAAAGATGGGACTATCAAATATGTCCTTTCCAGGGGCGAGCTGCGGAATGTGAAACAGGTATACTGCTCGTTATAGAGACCACCTTAGAGTTCCATAGTGCAGCGTAGTTTTCTGCTTCCCTGGTTGTATCTTTTGTGCTGCAATTGTACTGCTGGACAAGCCTTCCGAAGAATGGAGTCCTGAAAATAAGAGAAAATTAAGAAATCGGCAGCCCCTAGTGCGGTTTAAGCCGCGTTTCGGGCGTGCCGTGATGGTGCCCCTCCCCCTGTGCCCATAGTATTTCCAGAGCGTAGTTATGTACGCGCAGCACTGGTTTCGCAAGTTCGCGAGGGCTGGGGTTGGGGCCGCATTGCTACGCTTGCTCTGAACGTGCTAGGCGGTCTTGTTGTAGGTTACTCCGGGCGTGGTTGACGGTGTCCAGACGTTTAATGGCCGGACTAGAGAATTGCCTTGAGAGGCTGCTTTGTACTTCCGCTGCGATAGCCGCCGTATGCTCCTCCGTTCGGAGAGAGCGTTCGGTGTTTCCATTGACCGTGATGACGCCTCGAGGGCCTGGCATCTTGAGCTTGAGGTATGCATAGTGCGGCACCGCATTAAACTTGCAAATGCGGTACGCCCGAGCAGTGCGTGATAGCCACTGCGGAACGGGACTATGTCGAAGATTAACTCCTCACTTCAGAAATTATCCGGAGATCCGAAGACCACTTCAAGTGTAACTGAGCCTATACAGTTGGCCTCTACACCTGGTATGACGCCTTTAAAGGTCGTTTTAGTGGGCTTAATCCTCGAGGGATCGATGCCCATTTTCCGCACTGTATCCTGGTAAAGCAGGTTCAGGCTACTGCCACCGTCCATAAGGACTCTAGTGAGGTGAAATCCGTCAATAATTGGGTCTAGAACCAATGCGGGGAATCCGCCATGACGGGTGCTAGTGGGGTGGTCCCTTCGATCAATAGTGATCGGGCAGGAAGACCATGGGTTGAACTTTGGGGCGACTGGCTCCATCGCGTATACGTCCCTTAGTGCATGCTTCCGCTCCCTCTTGGGGACGTGGGTTGCGTATATCATGTTCACCGTCCGTGCTTGTGGGGGAAAACCCTTCTGTCCACTGTTGTTCAGCGGCCGGGGCTCTTCCTCGTCATCGCTATGCAGCCCCTTGACTCTACTTTCGGCATTTAACTTGCCCGCCTGCTTGAACACCCAACAATTCCTGTTGGTGTGATTGGCTGTTTTTTCGGGGGTGCCATGTATCTGGCATGAGCGGTCGAGTATTCGGTCCAAAATGGACAGGCCCGGAGTATTTCTTTTGAATGGCTTTTCCCGCTGAACGGGTTTAGAGCCTCTGAATCCGGCATTAACTGCGGTATCCTCAGCATTGTCGCCGTTAATGCGGCGCTTTTGCTTGTTGCGACGCGACCTGCCACTGCTGTCCTTGGTATCCGAATTACCAGGGCTCTGGGTCATGTTATTGCTGCGAGCTAGCCAGCTGTCTTCTCCCGCGCAAAAGCGGGTCATAAGTGTCGTGAGGGCTGCCATAGATTTCGTCTTTTCCTGTCCTAGGTGCCATGCAAGCCACTCGTCGCGGATGTTATGCTTGAAGGCTGCTAGGGCCTCTACATCCGGACAGTCGACGATTTGATTTTTCTTGGTTAGGAACCGTGTCCAGAATTGTCTGGCCGATTCGTCTGGCTGCTAAATTATGTGGCTAAGGTCATCGGCGTCTGGTGGTCGCACATAAGTGCCCTGAAAATTGTCGAGGAATGCGGCTTCCAGGTCCTCCCAACAACCAATTGATTCTGCTGGCAAGCTGTTAAGCCAATGCTGAGCTGGTCCTTTAAGTTTGAGTGGGAGGTATTTGATGGCGTGTAGGTCATCACCGCGGGCCTTGTGGATATGAAGGAGATAGTCCTCGATCCATACCGCAGGATCTGTTGTGCCATCATATGATTTGATGTTCACGGGTTTGAAACCCTCAGGGATTTGATGATCCATTACTTCATCTGTGAAGCATAGTGGGTGTGCGGCGCCCTTGTATTGGGCTATATCACGACGCAGCTCAAACGAGCTTTGTCTACTATGTTTGGCCTGGCCGGATTGACCGTATCCGGAGTGACGATTACCGTCTCGTGCCGTGGGACGCCCACGCGATCCGTAGATCGATCTTGTTTGCCTTGCCTTGTCCTCCAATATATCTCGCAGGTCTGGTGCATTTTCCCGTGCCTTGGTATTTTTTGAGCGGCGCCGGGGTGTGGCTTGAGTGGAGGGCCAAGAGGCCTCTCTGTCGCGGCCACGGGGTGGCCGGTCGGCCGCATCATGCGCTGGTGACGTAGGTTTGGGTGCTTCCTCCTCTAATCGGGGTAGCAGCCTGCACTTTGGGTAGCTCTTGGAGGGGCGTTCGAGTTCATACTCTTCGGCCGCAAGGACTTCAGTCCATCTGTCGGCTAGCAAATCTTGATCAGCTCTAAGCTGTTGCTGTTTTTTCTTGAGGCTGCGCGCCGTGGCCATAAGCCTGCGTTTGAAACGCTCTTGTTCGACGGGATCCTCCGGCACGACAAATTCGTCGTCGTCGAGGCTCGCCTCGTCTTCGGAGGGAGGCATATAATTATCATCCTCGACCTCTCTGTCTGCCGCTCTCTCATGAGGGCTGGCTTCTCCATCCTCCTGTGCTGAATCTTGCTGGAGGTGGTTGTCTTCGGCACTGTCCGGGGTGTTATTATCTCCCGTGTCGGAATCACCGTTTTTGCTTTGGCGGGATTTAGAGCGGTGCCACTGACACCGTCGCTTAGGCTGCTTCTTGGAGGGGTCATCCTCCGCTGTTCCATCGCCATTGCCTTCTTTTGGGTTGTCCACCATGTATATATCATACGACAAGGTGGCTTTCCAGTGCCCTATAGGCGCTGGTTCCTGATCGTCTCCTGCATCGGCGTCCATACCTTCGATGTCTTCGGAGTCGAAGTCAAGCATGTCGGTTAAATCATCGACAGTGGCTATGAAGTGGGTGGTGGGTGGGCTTTGAATTTCTTCATCATCCGCATCCCAACCTTGTTGACCATAGTCCGGCCAGGGCTCTCCTGATAAAGAGAGAGACTTTAGTGAATTCAGAATATCGCCCAAGGGTGAGTGCTGAAAGATGTCCGCGGCGGTGAACTCCATGATCGGTGCCCAATCGAGTTCGATTGGTAGGGGCACGGAGGGCTCAGAGTCTGGAGAGGAGTCCGACTCTTGGAGTCACGGGATTCGCAGAGAATAAGGTTGGTGTTCGGCTCGATCCCCGTAGAGATTGCAGCCCCCGAGGCGGTGTCCGACCACCCATCCTCGATTGGCGCAGTTGGCTCCGAATTAAGGGTCAGAGCTGATGCGGGTGCGGCCTCCAGGGCACTGTTCAGCGGCAGAGCTAGATCATGACCATCGTGACAATGCGGCGCGCTCGGCTGCGGCTCGAATCCGTCGAAGATCAAGTGTAACGCCCTCGATGCGGCTACAGCTCCCACGTGTCGAGGCACGACTTAGAGACATAACCGCATTGAAAGCAATGTCGCAAGTTAGGCAATCTTCACAACATCCCATGTAATATAGATAATAAAAGGGGAGATACATAGTTGGCTTACACTCGCCACATCAATCAAAGTACATAAATAGCATTACAACATTCAAACACTCATGGCCCGACTACTGCGCCAAAATAAAAGATAACCCAACATGCGACACGGTCCCAATCACCCCAACTGGGCACCACTACTGATCATCAGGGAAAGACACGTAGTATCGGTGTGAGTCCTCGTCGAACTCCCACTTGAGCTCAAGCGCGTCATCTGGAACGGAATCATCAGGCCGTGCATCTGGTTTGGAAGTAATCAGTGAGCCACAGGGACTCAGCAATCTCGCACCCTCGCGATCACGACTATTTAAGCTTATAGGTAAGGCAAGGTAATATATGTGGAGCTGCAGCAAGCGACTAGCATATATGGTGGCTAACCTGTTCGCAAAAGAGAGAGAGAGAAGAGGAGGCAAAGCGCAAACGAGTAACTGGAGGGCATCCTGCGGAAAGCATTACTCCAACACCGTGTTCACTTCCCGGACTCCGCCGAGAAGAGACCATCACGGTAACTCACACAGTTGATTCATTTTAATTAAGTTAAGGTTCAAGTAATCTACAACCGGATATTAATAAATTCCCATCTGCACATAACCGCGGGCACGGCTTTCGAAAGTTCAAATCCCTGCAGGGGAGTCCCAACTTAGCCCATGACAAGCTCTCACGGTCAACGAAGGAATATACCTCCTCCCGAGACGTTCCGATCAGACTCGGTATCCCGGTTCTTCAAGACACTTCGACAAGTTAAAACAGAACCAGCTACACCGCCCGAATGTGCCGACAAATCCCGATAGGAGCTGCACATATCTCATTCTCAGGGCACACTCAGATGAGACATCCTACGAGTAAAACCAACCCTCAAGTTTCCCCGAGGTGGCCCCGCAGTCTACTCGGTCGGACCAACACTCAGAGGAGCATTGGCCCAGGGGGGGGGGTCTAAATAAGATGACCCTCGGGCTTCGGAAACCCAAGGGAAAAAGGCTAGGTGGCAAATGGTAAAACCAAGGTTGGGCATTGCTGCAAAAGCTTTAATCAAGGCGAACTATCAAGGGGTTCCCATTATAGCCAACTGCGTAAGGAACACAAAATCCGGGAACATAACACCGATATGACGAAAACTAGGGCGGCAAGAGTGGAACAAAACACTAGGCGAGAGGACGAGCCTTCCACCCTTTACCAAGTATATAGATGCGTTAAGATAACATGGCAATATAATGATAACCCAACATGTAAATAATGTTCCAACAAGGAACAGTCTCCAATCTTCACCTGCAACTAGCAACGCTATAAGAGGGGCTGAGCAAAGCGGTAACATAGCCAATCAACGGTTTGCTAGGACATGGTGGGTTAGAGGTTTAACATGGCAATTTGGGAGGCATGATAAGCAAGTGGTAGGCATCGTAGCATAGGCATAGCAAAAGAGCGAGCATCTAGCATAGCAAAGATAGTAGTGATTTCGAGGGTATGATCATCTTGCCTGCAAAGTTGTCAGAGTTGACTGGATCCTCGAAAGCAAACTCAACGGGCTCCTCGTTAGAGAACTCGTCTCCCGGCTCTACCCAAACAAGACAAACAAGCAACAAGGACACAATCAACCACGTGCAAAGCTCAAACAATATGATGCAAAGATGGTATGCTATGCGGGATGCAATATGCGATGCATATGCAAGATTTGACAAGGAATGCATGAACCTGGCCTCAACATGGAAATCCAAGTATGCCACTGGAAATATGAGATGAAATCGCTTGAAAATGACATAAAGAACGCCGGAATCGGAGTTACGGTTTGGAAATGGCAAGCAATTCAAATATGGCCACGGTCTGCGATTTACAGCAAGTAGCCATCTAAATGCAATAGGATGAACATGCTACAGCACCCAAACATGGCATCAAAATACATGACAGGGATACACTCATGAAGCTTAACAAAAGACTAGCACTGAGCTACGGCCAATTCATCCATTAACAGGTTCAAACAAGCATGGCAAAAATGCATTTGGTAAACAGATTTCAGACTTAGTGAAATTAACACTTGTCTGGAATTTCAGATCAGGTAGCACTCTTTGGAGCATGAAAACAATATGCTACAGGATCTGAACATGGCAAAGTAAAGCATGGCATGGAGCTACTCAAAGAGCTTAACAAAAGTCCCTTAGTGACCTTGAGCCAAAAGGGATCAGAAAATACAATTGCAAGCATGTGAACATGGCAAAAACGTAATCAGTTCTCAGACTTGGTGAAAACTGGAGCATGCTGAAACAGATATCAAGTAGGCATGTTTACGAGCTCGATGCACTCACTACAGAGCAAGTCATGACAATATAAGCATGCACCCATCAAGAATACACAAAATACAAGCTAGACATGGCAAGAACAATACCATAGAATGTACGGATCAACTACAACATCCTCGGCAAAATTGCTAACAAGTAGACAATCTGCCCAGATTCACGAAATGACAAAAGTAGAGCTCGATTGACTCAAGCTAGGGTGCTCCATAATTGCAAACAAAGACATGGATGGATAGAGCACTACAAGATTAACAAAACATCCTTACTGATCATCCTCAAAAGAGGCACGGATCACTAGGAATCAACATGAACATATGGCATATTGAGATAAACAGCTCAAGGACTTGGTGGAAATGCTAAGTCCCTGAAATCAGCATTAACGAATGCACCACTTTGCAAGATTGTGCTAGTCACCACACACATCACAAAAATACATGGGTTGCACCTCTAGATAGATGGCAAAACATATAACAAAACTCATGTAGAGCTCAGGGGCAATATCACGCACACAATAATCATGGCAAAAATGACAAATATCTAATTGGAGCAGCAGATCTGACAATTATCTCAAATAGCACTCTTCCAACAGCATTTAGGGCATCAAGATGAACTCAAATGAAAATGATGCAATGAGATGAAATGATGTGCTCTCTGAGACGAACATTTTGATATGCTATATCCCCAAAATGGAGCTACGGATGAGGAGTTACGATGCGATGAACAAGGGCATTTGGACTGCAGACTTAGGGGAAAAATGGAGTCAACCTCTCCCAGATCTAGGGTTCGCACATGGATCGAGCTGGTGGCGGATCCGAGCTCGCCGGAGCTGTAGACGGCCGGAGTTGGAGGAGTGGTGGCCGGCCGGATCCGGTCGGCGAAGTCGCTGGAGTGGCGTGGGAGGAGGACGGCGGAGGTGGCCGCGGCTGGGGACGGCGCGACGATGGAGAGGAGCCGCCGCGGTGGAGCTCCCCGGCGGCGAGGCCGAGCGGCGAAGGCGCGGTGGCGGCGAGGGTTCCAGGCGGCGGGGCGAGGCGTGCCCGGGCGGTGGGCGAGGCGCGGGAGGCGCGGCCCGGTGGCGCGCGGAGGGGGCCGCGGATGGGCCTGCGGGCCCGCGGCGGATCCGGCAAAGTGGGGCGCTGCGGGAGCTGACGTGGCGGCGTTCTACTGGTTGGCGGCGGTGGGCGGACGCGTCCGGTGCCGTCCGGACATGTCCGGCCGTGCGGAAAGGGTGGATCTAGGGTTTGGACGAAGGGGATCCGCGAATTTCGGGAGGGTGGTGTATATATAGGCATAGAGGGAGCTAGGAGTGTCCAAATGAGGTGCGGTTTTTGGCCATGCAATCGTGATTGAACAGTCTAGATGATGGAGAAGGTTTTGGTGGGTTTTGGGCCAAAATGGAGGGGTGTTGGGCTGCAACACACACGAGGCCTTTTCGGTCCCTCGGTTAACCGTTGGAGTATCAAACGAAGTCCAAATGGTACGAAACTTGACAGGCGGTCTACCGGTAGTAAACCAAGGCCGCTTGGCAAGTCTCGGTCCAATCCGGAAATGTTTAATCCCCACACACGAAAGAAAGGTAGAAATGACCATCGGAGGAGAACGGAGCGCCGGAATGCAAAACGGACAACGGGGAAAATGCTCGAATGCATGAGATGAACACGTATGCAAATGCAATGCACATGATGACATGATATGAGGTGCATGACAACGATAACAACACACGGAGACAAAAACCCGAACCCAAGAAAATAAAATAACTTAAGGCCGGAAACGGCAAGAGTTGGAGTACATATTGGGTAAATCATATCCGGGGTGTTACATCAAGTCTCTACGGAGGTCCGCTGTGTAGTTTAGACTTCCAAATCTGACCTGACGGCCAGGGGCGTAGCTTTTGATCTGCTCCAGATGGCCAAGCGAATTGGCCCGAAGTGCAAAGCCGCCAAATACGAAGATCTGTCCGGGGAGAAAGGTCTCACCCTGGATCGCATCGCGGTTAATGATCGGAGAAGCCATCGGGCCTAAAAGTGACGACACAGAGGAACTCTCAATGAAAGCACCAATGTCGGTGTCAAAACCGGCGGATCTCGGGTAGGGGGTCCCGAACTATGCGTCTAGGCGGATGGTAACAGGAGGCAGGGGACACAATGTTTTACCCAGGTTCGGGTCCTTTTGATGGAGGTAAAAACCTACGTCATGCTTGATTAATGTTGATGATATGGGTAGTAGAAGAGTAGATCTACCATGAGATCAAGGAGGCTAAACCCTAGAAGCTAGCCTATGGTATGATTGTTGTTCGTCCTACGGACTAAAACCTTCCGGTTTATATAGACATCAGAGAGGGCTAGGGTTACACAGAGTCGGTTACAATGGTAGGAGATCTTCATATCCGTATCGCCAAGCTTGCCTTCCACGCCAAGGAAAGTCCCTTCCGGACACGGGACGAAGTCTTCAATCTGGTATCTTCATAGTCTAGGAGTCCGGTCGAAGGTATAGTCCGGCTATCCGGACACCCCCTAATCCAGGACTCCCTCAGTAGGTTTTAGACCCCAGCCCCCATTTGATTTTGTCATCCTCACTAGAAATGCAAATCTTACTGACTGTGTCTACTATCTGATGCCACTGCTCCCCCATTTCATAGTTTAGCCTTCTTCAAAAGAAAGACAGGGGATCAGCCATTAGACAGGTATTGACAGTACATTCAGGATAAATGCATATAGAGAACAATCTGGGGAGTTGTTCACAAAATGGCACTTGATCCCCAACAGGATCCCTCCAAAGTCTGGCAATATTGCCAGATTGTATCACCACGCTTCTACCTACCATATAAAGATCTTTTACTTTCATTATCACCTTCCAACATGGGGAGTCATTGGTTTTCCCTTTAACCGAGGAAATAGTATCTCTTCGAAGATATCTAGCCTTAATAATATCTTGCCATAAACCATTTTTGGTCTCCAGTTTCCACCACCACTTGGCGAGCAAACTGAGATTCTGTTTATGCAAGTCTTTAACTCCCAGCCCCCCTTTGTTTTTAGATCGACAGATCCTGGTCCATTTGATCAAATAATACCTTTTCCTATTCTTAGAAACTTGCCAAAAAAAAATCTCCTTTTGTGTTTATCTAATCTTGCAATCATAGTTTTTGACAGCAAGAACATGGATAGATAGTAAAAGGCAATGCTAGAGATATTAGCATTAAACAAAGTTAGTCTACCCCTCGAAGAAGCATTACTCCCCAAACCAGATTCACATCTTTTAATGTACCTTTCTTCCAAAAATTCCCAGTCCACTCCTCTTAAAGTTGAGTAGCTTACTGGTACTCCCAGGTATTTCATCGGTCCAATTTGACAATTAAACATATCAGCATATGTTGTCAGAATATCATCATCCCCACCAACACACAAAATCTCACTTTTCTTGAAATAGATTTTCAATCCTGACATCAATTCAAACATATAGAGCAATATTTTCATATTTAGAGCTTTCTCAGGGTCATGCTCGATGCAAATCACCGTATCATCAGCATACTGCAAGATGGCCACACCATTTTCCACTAATTCAGGGGCAAGCCCAATAATCAGTCCATTATTCCGCGCTTGACGCACCATTTTGGACAAACATTCAGCTGCAATGTTGAACAAGAAGGGAGAGATAGAATCTCCTTGTCTAACTCCTTTGTGACTTTGGAAATACGGGCCCAAAGTGTTGTTTAATTTGACACTAACCATACCATTTTGAATGATTTTCTTCATCCACCCGCACCAAGTGGCGCCGAAACCTCTATTTTCTAAGCTTTGTAGCAAAAATTCCCAATTCACCTTATCATAGGCTTTCTCGAAATCTAGCTTAATGGCAATCCCTACTTTCTTCCTAATATGGGTGTAATGTAAGATCTCATGGAGGGACATGATCCCATCCATGATGTGCCTGTTTTTAATGAAGGCATTCTGGTGTTTACTGAACAACACATCAGCGAAGGGAGCTGCTCTATTATCTAGAACTTTGGTGATCAGTTTGTAGGGGCATCTAAGCAAGCATATGGGTCTGAATTGCTGAATCTTGTTAGCTCCGTTAACTTTTGGGAGCAGGGTGATAATGCCATAGTTAAGCCTATGCACATCCAATCTCCCCTCATAAAATGCTAAGAAAAGATTCATTATATCTTTTTTAACAATCTCCCAACAATGCTGGTAAAACTCAGCAGGTATATTGTCAGGCCCTGGGGCTCTATTACTGTTCATCGAGAACAACGCTGTTTTAACTTCTTCCTCAGAAAAAGGTCTAGTCAAGATCAAATTATCAGCCTCATCTAATCTCTCGTTATCCCCCCAAATTTCAGGGTCAAGTAAAAAATAAATTCCCAGGGGCTGGACCAAACAAAGACTTATTAAAGTTAGTGGCATGCCTTAAAATATTATCTGTTCCTTCAGTAGTAACATCACCTACATTCATTGAGTGAATGGTGTTTTTCCTCTTATACCCATTAGCAATTTTTTGATAGTAGGCAGTATTACTATCTCCTTTAAGCAACCATCGTTCCCTAGATTGTTGCCATAGAAATAGTTCCTCATTGATCAGAATCTCATTTAGCTCAACCAACAACTCAGTTTTCTTACAAAAGATACCAGGATCAATATTTCCTTTCTCTTCCTCCTCCTCAATCAGTCTCAGCTCTTCTCTGATTTTCTTTTTTCTGATTTTTTCATGACCGAATTTATTCGAACCCCATCCTTTGAAGAATTTTTTGAACCGTTTTAATTTTATAATTAGAATATCAATTGGGTCAGTGGCTTTCACATACTGATTCCAGATTTTCTCCACTAAGGAAAGAAACTCATCTGATTTCAACCAACTTAATTCAAATCTAAACTCTCTTGTCTGTGGAGATCTGACAACATTGTTGTCAGAGGACAGCAATAGAGCATTATGATATGATACATCTTTGACTAATTTCCTAATGTTGACTTAAGGGAAAATGTCCTCCCAGTCACTACTCATAAGGACACGGTCTAATTTTTTCAGAGTTGGATGGGATTGGCCATTGGTCCAGGTGTACATCTTCCCACTCATATAAACCTCACTCAAACACATAGCATTGATCACAGAGTTAAACAAATCTGAGTAAGGGGAATGTTGCCATGGTTTGTTTTTTCCCCAGCATGCCTAAGAATATTAAAGTCTCCCCCAATAAGTAAAGGGGATGATATATGGCTACAGAACTCGGAAAGTTCAGTTAGAAAGTCATCCTTATCTTTATCATGTGCAGCACCATATACAGTGCAAAGAGTCCACTTCTTTTTTTCTTTATTATCAAAGAAAGAAGCTTGCAGGATAAACCTGCCCTTTTTCCACACTACTCCCTCAAACCTTTCTTTTCTCACTCCACAAAGGATTCCCCCAGATCTGCCTATAGATGGAACAAAATTCCATTCATATGTCTCGTATGGGTCAATTTTTCTAAAGAAACTATTCATATAACTTTTTTTGTGAGTCTCTTATAGACCAATAAAGTCCAGGGAATGATCTCTAATGATGTGAGAGAGACAGGAGCTCATTCCTTTCTTTCCTGCCCCCTACAATTCCAAAAGAGACCTATATCATTTAATACCAGTATTTTTTTGTCCCCCTCCCCTTGGTGGCCCTGGAATGATGGACAGGGCTACCAGGTTTTTTCTTTCCACCCCTATCAGGGTTTTGACTCCTAGTCACTGGCCGAGAGATAACCACATGGGCTTTTGGGCTTCTCTTTTTCCTAGACCTGACCAAGGTAAATTCCTCTTCTAACTCATCTACATCTTCTGCCCAATCATCACTGACAGGAGTTATATCTCCTTTGCCATTAGTGATGTATAACATTTTACCTTCTACACCATTTTCAGATATTGTATCTGTTTTCCCCCTCTCTCCTGATCCTTTCCAACTCTCTTAAGATATCAATACAAGCAAAATTTGTTGGGGATCGTAGCAGAAATTTAAAATTTTCTACGCATCACCAAGATCAATCTATGGAGTAATCTAGCAACGAGGGGAAGGAGAGTGCATCTACATACCCTTGTAGATCGCTAAGCGGAAGCGTTCAAGTGAACGGGGTTGATGGAGTCGTACTCGTCGTGATCCAAATCACCGATGATCCTAGTGCCGAACGGATGGCACCTCCGAGTTCAACACACGTACAGCCCGGTGACGTCTCCTACGCCTTGATCAAGCAAGGGGAGAAGGAGAGGTTGGGGAAGACTCCATCCAGCAGCAGCACGATGGTGTGGTGGTGGTGGAGGAGCGCGGAACTCCAGCAGGGCTTCACCAAGCACTACGAGAGACGAGGAGGGAGAGGGGTAGGGCTACGCCAACAGGGGAGGAACTTCATGTGTTGGGCTGCCCCTTTGCCTCCACTATATATAGGGGGAGAGGGAGGGCTGTGCCCCCACTTAGGGTTCCTTCCTAGGGGTGGCGGCAGCCCTAGATCCCCATCTGGGGTAGCGGCCAAGTGGAGGGGGAGAGGGAGGCGCACCATGCATGGGCCTTAGGGCCCATCTGCCCTTAGGGTTTGCCCCCTCTTCCCCTTAGGCACATGGGCCTTGGTGGGGAGGCTCCCCAGCCCACCTAGGGGCTGGTCCCTTCCCACCATTGGCCCATGTATGCCTCCGGGGCTGGTGGTCCCACCTGGTGGACCCCCGGACCCCTCCCGTGGTCCCAGTACACTACCAGTGATGCCCAGAACACTTCCGGTGGCCAAAACCATACTTCCTATATATCAATCTTTACCTCCGGACCATTCCGAAACTCCTCGTGACGTCCGGGATCTCATTCGGGACTCCAAACAACTTTCGGTAACCGTGTACATACTTTCCCTATAACCCTAGCATCATCGAACCTTAAGTGTGTAGACCCTAGGGTTCGGGAGTCATGCAGACATGACCGAGACAACTCTCCGGTCAATAACCAACAGCGGGATCTGGATACCCATGTTGGCTGCCACATGCTCCACGATGATCTCATCGGATGAACCACGATGTCAAGGACTTAATCAATCCCGTATACAATTCCCTTTGTCTAGCGGTATTGTACTTGCCCGAGATTCGATCATCGGTATCCGATACCTTGTTCAATCTCGTTACCGGCAAGTCTCTTTACTCGTTCCGTAACACATCATCCCGTGATCAACTCCTTGGTCACATTGTGCACATTATGATGATGTCCTACCGAGTGGGCCCAGAGATACCTCTCCGTTTACACGGAGTGACAAATCCCAGTCTCGATTCGTGCCAACCCCACAGACACTTTCGGAGATACCTGTAGTGCACCTTTATAGCCACCCAGTTACGTTGTGACGTTTGGCACACCCAAAGCACTCCTACGGTATCAGGGAGTTGCACAATCTCATGGTCTAAGGAAATGATACTAGACATTAGAAAAGCTTTAGCATACGAACTACACGATCTTTGTGCTAGGCTTAGGATTGGGTCTTGTCCATCACATCATTCTCCTAATGATGTGATCCCGTTATCAACGACATCCAATGTCCATGGTCAGGAAACCGTAACCATCTATTGATCAACGAGCTCAACAATTATAGCATGTATCCACACATGTATCTGAGTTTCCTATCAATACAATTATAGCATGGATAATAAACGATTATCATGAACAAGGAAATATAATAATAACCAATTTATTATTGCCTCTAGGGCATATTTCCAACAGTCTCCCACTTGCACTAGAGTCAATAATCTAGTTCACATCGCCATGTGATCAACACTCACAGGTCACATCGCCATGTGACCAACATCCAAGAGTCTACTAGACTCAATGATCTAGTTCACATCACTATGTGATAAACACTCGAAGAGTTTTGGGTTTGATCATGTTATGCTGTGAGAGAGGTTGTAGTCAACAGGTCTTGCCATATTCAGATCCCTATGTATTTCGCAAAACTTTATATCGTAGATGCTGCTACCACGTTCCACTTGGAGCTATTCCAAATTATTGCTCCATTATACGTATCCGGTATCTCTACTCAGAGCTATCCGGATAGGTGTTAAGCTTGCATCGACATAACTCTTTACGTCGAACTCTTTATCACCTCCATAACCGAGAAACATTTCCTTATTCCTCTAAGGATAATTTTGACCACTATCTTGTGATCCAGTCCTAGATCACCTTTGTACCCTCTTGCCAGACATGTGGCAAGGCACACATCGGGTGCGGTACTCAGCATGGCATACTGTATAGAGCCTATGACAAGAGCATAGGGGACGACCTTAGTCCTTCCTCTTTCTTCTGCCGTGGTCAAGCTTTGAGTCTTACTCAACTTCACACCTTACAACTTAGGTAAGAACCCCTTCTTTGACTGATCTATTTTGAACTCCTTCAAAAACATGTCAAGGTGTGCGTTCTTTGAAAGTATCATCAGGCTTCTTGATCTATCTCTATAGATCTTGATGCCCAATTTGTAAGCAGCTTTATCCAGGTCTTCCTTTGAAAAACACTCTTCAAATAACCGTTTATGCTTTCCAGAAATTCTACATTATTTCGGATCAACAATATGTCATCCACATATACTTATCAGAAATGTTGTAGTGCTCCCACTCACTTTCTAGTAAACACAAGTTTCTAGCAAACATTGTATAAACCTAAAAGCTTTGATCACTCCATCAAAGCATATATTCCGACTCCGAGATGCTTGCTCTAGTCCATAGAAGGATTGCTGGAGCCAGCATACCTTTTAGCATCCTTAGGATCGACAAAACCTTTTATTGTATCACATACAACTTTTCTTATGAAAACTGGTAAGAAAACTTGTTTTGACATCCATCTGTAAGATTTCATAATCGAAAAATACAGCTAATGCTATCATGATTCTGACGAACTTAATCATCGCTACGGGTGAGAAATTCTCATCGTAGTCAACTCCTTAAACTTGTGAAAAGTTTCTTTCCCATAAGTCGAGCTTCATAGACGGTAACATTACCGCCCACGTCCGTCTTCTTCTTAAAGATCCATTTATCTCAATGGCTTGCCGATCAACGGGCAAGTCCACCAAAGTCTATACTTTGTTCTGATATATGGATCCTATCTCGGATTTCATGGCTTCTAACCATTTGTCGGAATACGGGCCCACCATCGCTTCTCCATAGCTCGTAGGTTCATTGTTGTCTAACAACATGATATCTATGACAGGATTACCGTACCACTTAGGAGTAGTACATATCCTTGTCGACCTACGAGGTTCGATAGCAACTTGATCCGAAGCTTCATGATCACTATCATTAACTTCCTATTCAACAGACGTAGGCGCCACAGAAAACATCTTTCTGTGTTGCATCACTCTCTGGTTGATGTAAAGGTTCGACAACCTCATCAAGTTCTATCTTCCTCCCACTCAATTCTTTCAAGAGAAACTCCTTCTCGAGAAAGGACCCGTTCTTAGCGACAATCAATTTGCCCTCGGATCTAAGATAGAAGGTATACCCAACTGTCACCCTTGGGTATCCTATGAAGATGTGTTTGTCCACTTTGGTTTCGAGCTTCTCCGGCTGAAGCCTTAAGCATCGCAGCCCCAAACATTAAGAAACGATAAATTTGGTTTCTTGCCAAACCAATGTTCTTATGACGTTGTCTCAACGGACTTAGATGGTGTCCTATATAAAGTGAATGCAGTTGTCTCTAACGCATAACCTCAAAATGAAAATGGTAGATTGATAAGAGACATCATGGATCGCACCATATCTCATAGGGTTCGATTACGACGTCCGGACACACCATTACCTTGTGGTGTTCCAGGTGGCTTCAACTGTGAAACAATTCCACAATGTCTTAAGTGTTTGCCAAACTCATAACTCAGAAAATCCCCTTTTGATCAGATCGTAGGAACATGATCTTATTGTTATGATGATTCTTAACTTCACTCTGAAATCGCTTGAACTTTTCAAACGTTTCAGACTTGTGCTTCATTAAGTAGATATACCTATATCTACCCAAATCGTCAGTGAAGATGAGAAAATAGCGATATCCACCGCACGCTTCAATTCTCATTGGATCACACGCATCAGCATGCATGATTTCCAACAAGTCACTTGCCCGTTACATTGTACCTGAAAATGGAGTCTTAGTCATCTTGCCCATGAGGCATGGCTCGCATGTGTCAGGCGATTCAAAATCATGTGACTCCAAACATCCATCGACATGGAGTTTCTTCATGCATCTTACGCCAACATGACCTAAGCGGCAGTGCCACAAGAAAGTGGTACTTTCATTATTAACTCTAAATCTTTTGGCGTGAACATGTGTATTACCACGACCGAGATTCAATGAACCATTCACATAGGGTGCATGACCATGAAAGGTATTATTCATGTAAATAGAATAACCAGTATTCTCTAACTTAAATGAATAACTGTATTGCAATGAACATGATCTAATCATATTCATGCTCAACGTAGACACCTGATAACATTTATCTAGGTTCAATATTAATCCCGAAGGCAGATGGAGCGTGCGATGGTGATCTCATCAACTTTGGAAACACTTCCAACTCACATCGTCACCTCGCCCTTAGCCAGTCTCCGTTTTAGTCCGTAGCTTTTGCTTCAAGTCACCAATAATAGCAACTGAACCGGTATCCAATACCCAGGTGCTACCAGGAGTACTAGTGAGGTACACATTAATAACACGTATATACTTTGTTGAAGTTGCCAGCCTTCTTATCTACCATGCATTTGGGGTAATACCGCTACCAGTGACCGTTCCCCTTACAATAGAAGCACTCAGTCTCGGGTTTGGGTTCAACCTTGGGTTCCTTCACTGGAGCGGCAACTGGCTTGTCATCCATGAAGTTTCCCTTCTAGCCCTTGCACTTCTTGAAACCAGTGGTCGTGTTAAACCGTCAACACTTGATGCTCCTTTATTTCTACCTTTTGCGGTCTTAAGCACCGCGAACAGCTCTGGGATCAACTCCATCCCTTGCATGTTATAGTTCATCACGAAGATCTAGTAGCTTAGTGATGGTGGCTAGAGAACTCTATCAATCACTATCTTATCTGGAAGTTTCACTCCCACTTGATTTAAGTGATTGTAGCACCTAGACATTCTGAGCACATGCTCACTAGCTGAGCTATTCTCCTCCATCTTGTTGGCTAAAGAACTTGTCAGAGGTTTCACACCTCTCAACACGGGCATGAGCCTGAAATCCCAATTTCAGCTCTTGGAACATCTCATATGTTCTATGGAGTTTAAAACGTCATTGGAATCCCGATTTTAAGCCGTAAAGTATGGTGCACTAAACTATCAAGTAGTCATCAGGACGTGTCTGTCAGGTGTTCACAACATCCACAGACGACGTTGTAGGGGTTTGCACATTGAGCGGTGCATCAAAGATGTAAGCCTTCTGTGTAGCAGTGAGGACACTCCTCAGACTACGGACCTAGTCCGCATCATTGCTTACAATATCTTTCAACTTAATCTTTCTCTAGGAACGTATTGAAACAAGGAGCTACAACGTGAGCTATTTATCTACAACATATTTGCAAAGACAATTTAGACTATGTTCATGATAATTGAGTTCATCTAATCAAATTATTTAATGAACTCCCACTTAGATAGACATCCCTCTAGTCATATAAGTGATACATGATCCGAATCGACTAGGCCGTGTCCGATCATCACGTGAGACGGACTAGTCATCAACGGTGAATATCTCATGTTGATCGTATCTTCTATACGACTCATGCTTGACCTTTCGGTCTTCCGTGTTCCGAGGCCATGTCTGTACATGCTAGGCTCGTCAAGTCAACCTAAGTGTATTGCGTGTGTAAATCTGGCTTACACCCATTGTATTCGAACGTTAGAATCTATCACACCCGATCATCACGTGGTGCTTCGAAACAACGAACCTTTGCAACGGTGCACAGTTAGGGGGAACACTTTCTTGAAATTTTAGTGAGGGATCATCTTATTTAAGCTACCGTCGTTCCAAGCAAATAAGATGTAAAACATGATAAACATCACATGCAATCAAATAGTGACATGATATGGCCAATATCATTTTGCTCCTTTTGATCTCCATCTTCGGGGCTCCATGATCATCGTTGTCACCGGCATGACACCATGATCTCCATCATCATGATCTCCATCATCGTGTCTTCTTGAAGTTGTCTCGTCATCTATTACTTCTACTACTATGGCTAACTCTTTAGCAATAAAGTAAAGTAATTACATGATGTTTATGTTGACACGTAGGTCATAAATAAATTAAGACAACTCCTATGGCTCCTGCCGGTTGTCATACTCATCGACATGCAAGTCATGATTCGTATTACAAGAACATGATCAATCTCATACATCACATATATCATTCATCAAATCCTTTTGGCCATATCACATCACACGTCACATACTGCAAAAACAAGTTAGATGTCCTCTAATTGTTGTTGCAAGTTTTTACGTGGCTGCTATAGGTTTCTAGCAAGAACGTTTCTTACCTACGCCAAAACCACAACGTGATATGCCAATTTCTATTTACCCTTCATAAGGACCCTTTTCATCGAATCCGATCCGACTAAAGTGGGAGATACAGACACCCGCTAGCCACCTTATGCAACTAGTGCATGTCAGTCAGTGGAACTAGTCTCACGTAAGAGTACGTGTAAGGTCGGTCCGGGCCGCTTCATCCCACGATGCCGCGGAATCAAGATAAGACTAGTAACGGCAAGTAAATTCACAATATCGATCCCCGCAACTGCTTTGTGCTCTACTCGTGCATAGAAACTACGCATAGACCTAGCTCTGATACCACTGTTGGGGATCGTAGCAGAAATTTAAAATTTTCTATGCATCACCAAGATCAATCTATGGAGTAATCTAGCAACGAGGGGAAGGAGAGTGCATCTACATACCCTTGTAGATCGCTAAGCGGAAGTGTTCAAGTGAATGGGGTTGATGGAGTCGTACTCGTCGTGATCCAAATCACCAATGATCCTAGTGCTGAACGGACGACACCTCCGCGTTGAACACACGTACAGCCCGGTGACGTCTCCTACGCCTTGATCCAGCAAGGGGAGAAGGAGAGGTTGGGGAAGACTCCATCCAGCAGCAGCACGATGGCGTGGTGGTGGTGGAGGAGCGCGAAACTCCAGCAGGGCTTCACCAAGCACTACGAGAGACGAGGAGGGAGAGGGGTAGGGCTACGCCAACAGGGGAGGAACTTCATGTGTTGGGCTTCCCCTTTGCCTCCACTATATATAGGGGGAGAGGGAGGGCTGTGCCCCCACCTGGGGTTTCCTCCCTAGGGGTGGCGGCAGCCCTAGATCCCCATCTGGGGTGGCGGCCAAGTGGAGGGGGAGAGGGAGGCGCACCAGGCATGGGCCTTAGGGCCCATCTGCCCTTAGGGTTTGCCCCCTCTTCCCCTTAGGCGCATGGACCTTGGTGGGGAGGCGCCCCAGTCCACCTAGGGGCTGGTCCCTTCCCACTATTGGCCCATGTATGCCTCCGGGGCTGGTGGCCCCACCTGGTGGACCCCCGGACCCCTCCGGTGGTCCCGGTACACTACTGGTGATGCCCGGAACACTTCTGGTGGCCAAAACCATACTTCCTATATATCAATCTTTACCTCCGGACCATTCCGGAACTCCTCGTGACGTCCGGGATCTCATCCAGGACTCCGAACAACATTCGGTAACCGCGTACATACTTTCCCTATAACCCTAGCGTCATCGAACCTTAAGTGTGTAGACCCTACGGGTTCGGGAGTCATGCAGACATGACCGAGACAACTCTCCGATCAATAACCAACAGCGGGCTCTGGATACGCATGTTGGCTCCCACATGCTCCACGATGATCTCATCAGATGAACCATGATGTCAAGGACTTAATCAATCCCGTATACAATTCCCTTTGTCCAGCGGTATTGTACTTGCCCGAGATTCGATCGTCGGTATCCGATACCTTGTTCAATCTCGTTACCAGCAAGTCTCTTTACTCGTTCCGTAACACATCATCCCATGATCAACTCCTTGGTCACATTGTGCACATTATGATGATGTCCTACCGAGTGGGCCCAGAGATACCTCTCCATTTACACGGAGTGAAAAATCCCAGTCTCGATTCGTGCCAACCCAACAGACACTTTCGGAGATATCTGTAGTGTACCTTTATAGCCACCCAGTTACATTGTGACGTTTGGCACACCCAAAGCACTCCTACGGTATCCGGGAGTTTCACAATCTCATGGTCTAAGGAAAAGATACTTGACATTAGAAAAGCTTTAGCAAACGAACTACACGATCTTGTGCTAGGCTTAGGATTGGGTCTTGTCCATCACATCATTCTCCTAATGATGTGATCCCGTTATCAACGAAATCCAATGTCCATGGTCTGGAAACCGTAACCATCTATTGATCAACGAGCTAGTCAACTAGAGGCTTACTAGGGACATGGTGTTGTCTATGTATCCACACATGTATCTGAGTTTCCTATCAATACAATTATAGCATGGATAATAAACGATTATCATGAACAAGGAAATATGATAATAACCAATTTATTATTGCCTCTAGGGCATATTTCCAACAAAATTATTATCAGGGATCAACACTCCCATTTTAGTTGCTCTAAGCATCATCTCATGATTAGACAAAACTTCAAAAGAGTTACGGGTCGGTTCATTACCTTCCGGATTTCTTTTTTTTGGAGATAGCAATAGCTTTATCCTACATCTTGGCCTCCATATTCCACATAGTCCTCACACTGAGCCTTAGGCCAGCTTCTAGGATAAGAGGAGGAGTAGGAATCACTTCCCCCGTATCATCTGAGGATGTAGGAAACTGTACCATATAATCAGTCTCCCCCCTTCCTTCTCAAACTCCTCTCCCTCAAGATCCTCGACCTGCTCATTTTTTTGTTGATCCAAATGAGATATATGCAAAGCAGATATATCTTTTGAAATCAAGTCATTATCAGAATAACTTTTAACTACCTGTATCACATCCATATGCTGCTCAAAATTCTTTGCAGCAGGAATTGTGATGGATTTAAACAGGTCCTCTCTTTCGCATGCCACATTAGCAATAGTTTCAATCAGGAGAGTATTATCATCAGTTCCTTCAGATTCATCTTGTTCTTCTTCCACTGACTCAATCGGGGCATTTTTCCCATTGTCCATAAACTTACTGGGTCCACTCCTTAATCTTTTTCATTAGACTTGGGGCATGTCCAAGAGAACTGCTTATCATATGATGAATTTCCTTTTACATTGCCAACCTGGGCACTCTTAGTTCTCTTTCTGGGTCTCTCACCAAAACCTTGTCAACTTCATAGAAGAAGTCAAAGAAATGTGTGCCCAAGACTGCTTCTGCAACTCCAGGTAGCTCATCCACATTGCGACATCCCAGCCGGACCCGTACAAATTCTGGCTTATGCAGGGTGGCCATGTCGGGTACACCTACCAGAGATGAAACATAAGCCAAATTTCTCTCGTTCCTCCTCTCCAATGGAACGTTAGCAACCTTGACCCAAGCTATTTCCATCACACCTTTAGCCCCAACATTAGCCGACCAGGGGACAATTTTCACCACAACTCCACAAGATTTCAACGTCATTTTATCATTATAACATGCTTTTTTTAACATCTCTGTGATTAGGGAAGCGCATGACATATGTATTGGGACCAATAGAGCGAGCAGTACAATGCCATTTGGTCCCAATATAGTTAGAGAAAGCATCCTCAAGCTCCTTCACACTAGCCTCTCCCTCTATCACTGTGATAACTACACTAGTAGCTCTCTCTTTTAATTGCTTAGCAGTGCATGAGTCTGGGATATAGAAAAACCCTTGGCCCTTGGCCTGAAAAGCACACATCGGTTCCACACACTCCCATGGCAGGAAAGTAACACAAACCGAGGCTAGATGTCCCATCTAACTGCATCTCTCACAAAAGGCTTGCAGACAACTAGCAGGAGTATGGCTAGTAGCTTTGCAGATTAAACATGGATCATAAGCTTTTGATGGGGGCACCTGAGAGGAGGACTCAGCACGGGCGACGGGGTCGTAGATCTGCTTCTTCCTGTGAATATCAGCAGCGTTGAGACCAGGAGGGTTAGTGTCGTGGAATTGTCATGGCAGATGTCCTTTTGCAAGGACTTAGTCGTGGAGCCATCGCAACTAGGAAGCTTAAAGGGGTTAATCGGGACAAGGACACGTGAGGTTTATACTAGTTCAGCCCCTTACGGTGAAGGAAGGCCTACATCTAGTTGGGTTGGAATTGCTTGAGGTTTCGATGACCAGGGAGCGAGATACACTATGCCTGGCTCTCGATTAGTTGTTTTTTTCCATAAGCCGCTGGCGGGTCGTCCCCTTATATACACAAGTTGACGCCCTGCGGCATATAGAGTCCCGGCCGGCTCATAAATAGTGTCCGGCTCGGCGACTAGTTACTTCTACCTTACAGTACAAGTTATACCATCATGGCGGTTTATCTTTACGGGCCTCAGAGTCGCCTGTGGGCCTTTAAGCCTTTTAGTGAACCGCCATCTTCATGCCTTGGTCTTGGGCTTCTGATGAACCTCTATTTGCGTAACCCGGCCCCTCCTGGATGGCTTACACAAATAGTCATATCCCCAACATTAGGCCCCAGATTGATTTGAACCGGTTCATGTCAATCTTTGAAAACCTTATGAACTGGCCTTTAGTCTTCTGTCTTGCGTGAAAATTGTAACCCGCCGTGACATCATCCTCTGGCTCCGGGTTAAATCATCGTGACATCATCTTCAATAAAAACTTATATTTTAATTCACCATATCTTCAACGGATCTTTGCCTTTACTGACCCTCCTGAAAATCGAGGTGTCGGGGCCGCTGGATAATGATGTCTTGGTCTCCTCGTTTCTCGCGCCGTCTCAGTCGGTCCTCCTTAAAAATATGCGCGACCTAGGTCTTTTTCATTTCCTCCGGTCGTCTTCTTCCTCGCACTCCCTCTTCCGCCACTCGACCTCCACCACCGCCACCGTCGGAAACCTCGTCTTCACCGACTCAGGCCGCTACATCACCCTGTGTTTTGACCAGAGAAACAACGGCAACCCTCCGCAGTTCTTCCACATCGGTGAGTTTTCTTTCCCCCCCCTTTCTCAGATCTGCATTGGTACTGTCTTGAGTTCGTCGACGTTCATCGTCGCCCGACGCAACCTCCATTAGTTCTTACCTCTAATACCTTGTTCAGATCGTAATAACCACATAGAACTGCTGCGGAGGATGTTGTGTGCTTATTCCGTATGAAAACAGATCTCATTTCCTTGTTTTGGAAGCCCTCCTTGAGTATATGAACTTCCCTGTACTGTTTTAGGTCTAGAAATTTTTCCTTTCCAGAGCATCGTTTGATCCAAAATAATAATTGCAATTTGTGAAACCTGTTTGCTCCACACTTAGCCAAAAACCGTGTCTGTTGATTCTGTTTCAGCCATAGTAGTCCGTGTAACTGGTTTATGATAATACTGGCTGTCAGCACCACTTGCCTTTGGCGACTTAAGAAAACTTTAATCATCTTTAATACCTACAGCTGTTTAAACATTATCACATAGTTACCTGTATGTGATTAGGCCCCTTCTTAAGCCGCCATCTTAAATAACCCAATAATGTTTATTCTCCGGGTTATAATAAACCAGAAAAATTTCCTTTATCTTGTTGTAGGCTTCAATTTACCCAATGGCACCCAAAGCTGTTAAACCTCCGGTCACCTGCAACTGGGTCCCATCCATTGTTACAGAGAGCAAACTGTTCGAGTTTGTAAAGTCTGGCCATCTGCCGAAGAAGGATGTCATGTCTTATCGTGCTCCTGACCCGTCTGAAGAGAAACCTCAACCCAAGGAAGGAGAGGTGATCATTTTTACCGATCACATGAGCCGAGGATTTGCTCCGCCCGGTTCAAAATTCTTTAGAGATGTTTTGCACTTCTTTGACTTAAGACCTCAAGACATCGGGCCCCATTCCGTGTCAAATATCTGCAACTTCCAAGTTTTCTGTGAGGTCTACCTTGGAGAAGAACCCGACCTACTTTTGTTCAGGGAATTGTTCTATTTGAACCGGCAGAATGAGCGGGCCAATGGGCCCAGTCTGGAGCTTGGTGGCATATCGATTCAAAGGCGGAGAGACTGCCTGTTCCCTTATGCTGAATTGCCGAGTCATCCAAAGGACTGGAACCAGACATGGTTCTACTGCCAAGATACTTCTCCTGCTGGTGAAAACCCGCTGCCCGGCTTCCGTGCATTGCGCCTTGAACCTACTCACCCGCTGCCGGATAAGTTGACTGCTATTGAATGTCTGCCACTCACCCCCAAGATCAAGAAGATTAAAGCTCTTTTAGGGAACGGCTTAGACGGCATTGACCTGGTCCGAGTCTGGGTTGCTTGGAGAATAATTCCGTTAAGCCGCCGCCTCGACTTAATGTGTAATTATTCAGGCGAGAAAGATGACCCTCAGCGTCATAGTCCTGACGACTTACCAGATGACGTAGTGGAGGCTACAACTCAGTCTTTGTTGAAAGAGGGCATAGTGAATAGTAACACTTTTGGTTTACTACCTTTTTGCAAGAAGAACCCGACCCCTGCAGTAAGTTTCCAGCCGTCGGGTTATTTTTTATCATGTTATACTGTATTCTTACGCATAACCCTTTATAACCTTTTACAGGAAAGCCAGGGCGGCCAAGAGAGACGAAAGGAAAACCGCCAAGCCCACCACTTCAAGAAAAAGGAAGCCAAGCGCTTCTGAGCTGTTTCAGCTTGATGATACTGATGATAATGAGGAAGAGGTAACTTTTTAATTTCCCTTTCTCCTTTATCACTACCTTACTGATATTAACCTTCTTTCAGGAAGACACGGGCAACAGCCAACCCGTCGAGGAAGAGGTAATTATAATCTCCTCCGACTCCGAGCTTCGACCGCGTCAGAAAATTCGAAGAGTAACCCGGAAAGTAAGATTTTCACACCCTTTGGCTTACCAAGATCCTGACTTTCTTTTGAAGCAACAGCAATTTGAAAAACGGAGGCAGATCCAGACCATAAAGGATGCAGAGCTATCCTCCGGCTTGCCTGACACAACCCGGAAGCGTCGGGCTGAGGTTATCTCCAACTTATACCCTTTTTTACCTTTGGCGGGTCTAATCCTTCAACCTCTCAATTCCTCTGACTCCAATTACCAGGATACCTCTCCTTCATCCGGCGAGTCCATGCAATCAAACATGCCGGCTTTTAAAACTGCCCCTGGGTAATATCAATTTATTCACCTTATGTTTTTCTTTCTTCATGTTTCTTTACTTATTTCTCTGCTTTGCCCACAGCGTGCAGGTTAAGCCCAGGAAGAAAACCAAGAAGGATAAACCGGCCCAAACCCCTGTGGTGACTGAACCGGAACAGGGTATAGCTGCTCCCGACTCTTCCACACATCAACCGCCGCCTGAGCCGGCTCAAGACATTGCAGCACCAACTTCTGACCCGCCTGCTGAAGACATTCCTGATGATTCTGTTAACCCGGAGGCACCTAGCCCAGTCAAAACGGCTGACCCAGAAGTGGAATTTCTCAAGGCTCAATTCGTTGAGCCGGCCAGGCCCACCGTCCTTGCCAAATGCTCGGCTAAAGAGGAGCTGCTAGAACGCCGTAAAGCCAAGATGGATATCACCGACTATACTCATTTGAGTATTGGCGAGATCGTCTTAGGCTATATCAACCAGGTGCAAAGCAGCCGTGACATGGAAATTGACATGGTGAAGCAAATACAGCAAAAATCTGAGGTATGACTTATGCTTCCTTACTTTCAATCATACTTACTATACCAGCCCCCAAGTCTATTGCTTATGAATAAATATGCTGTAGACTTAGAAAAATTGTTAGAGCTGCTTGCCCGGCTTAAAGAAAAATATTTAAACCGGATGTAACACAATACCTTTAACTTGCGATACACATTAGCCCCCAAGTGCCAAGTATCTTTGCTTGCAAAGTATTTGGGACTTAATATCCAGGACCGGCTTAATAATTTAGAAAGCTTCGGTATGCATTAGCCCCCAAGTGTCAAGTATCATTGCTTGCAAAGTGCTTGGGACTTAATATTATTTACCGTAATCTTGACTACTATCCGGTGCAATGCAGGACACCATAAGTCAATTTGAATCGGAGATCGCTGACTTGAAGAACCGCCTGGCAGCCCAGGAGATTGAACTTTAAAAGGCCAACTCCAAATTTGAATTCAGCGTCTCTGAACAAGAGAAGCTAAAGAAAAATTTTGAGTCAGAGAAGAAAATTTGGACTGACGAAAAGGCCGGACTGGTGACCCGGGCCGAGACAGCAGACGCGTCGCTGGCAAACGTAACAACCGAACTGACCGGCTTACAACGCCAGATATCTCAGATGGTCTCAGCGATCTTTGGTAAGTTATCTTAAGCAAGCATTAAATATTGTAAATATTCCTTCAATTGTTACCTGAGGTTCACCTTATACTTACCAATACAGGCCCCAGGAGCACAAACCTCAAGCAGAACATGCTGATCAAATTGAAGGCGGTGCTTTAGTAGAGCAATTGTACATCGGGTCACAACGTGCCCTGGCCGTTGTAGCCTTATCAAATGATGTGCCCCACCTCTTGCAAGATGTGTTACAATGGCTTGCTGTACTTCCTCAGCAAATTCAAGAGTTGAGACGGGCCCAAGCAAGAGCCGGAGAAATAGCCGCTTTGAGTCGGGCCCAAGCCTGGTTACCAGAGCTATACCCGGCCGACATCGCTCTTGGGTATCCAAGTTTAAAGGAGGATGGTACTCCATTTTTAAAGTGCGTTATATCGACTAGAGGGGGGGGGGGTGAATAGGCGATTTTTATGAAAGTCTTCAAAACGTGGAAGTTATGAAGACAAACGATAGAAATAAACCTATTACCCTGCAGCGGAAGGTAGACTACACTAGGCAAGCCATAGTCAAGTATTCAATAGAGTGAAAGCACAATGACTAATAGCAGCAATGTAGTAAGGATCAGGTAGGAAGATATTATGAAGCCAAACAGAACACGTAGTCACTCAGTGAAGATAAAAGATAGTGCAATCATACAATGACTTCACAAGGAGTAACAGTACGTAAAGAGAAGGGAAGGATGAAACCAGTGACTCATTGAAGACAATGATGTGTTGGACCAGTTCCAGTTGCTGTGACAACTGTACGTCTGGTTAGGGCGGCTAGGTATTTAAACCTGAGGACACACAGTCCCGGACACCCAGTCCTGAACACACAGCTCAGGACACCCAGTCCTCACCATATTCCCCTTGAGCTAAGGTCACACAGACCTCGCCCAATCACTCTGGTAAGTCTTCAAGGTAGACTCCCAAACCTTCACATACTTCGTTCACCGGCAATCCACAATGTCTCTTGGATGCTCAGAACGCGACGCCTAACCGGCTGGAGGATTCACAGTCCTCAAGTGTAATAAGTCTTCAAATCACACAGACAAGAAGACTTAAGTGATGCCTAATTCTCTTTGGCTCTAGGTGGTTAGGGCTTTATCCTCGCAAGGAATTCTCTCTCAAAAGCTTCGAGGTGGGTTGCTCTCAAACGACAAAAGCCATATACTAACTCTGAGCAGCCAACCATTTTTGGTTGTAGGAGGTGGGCTATTTATAGCCACTAGGCAACCCGACCTGATTTGTCCGAAATGACCCTGGGTCACTAAGGAACTGACACGTGTTCCAACGGTCAGATTTCAAACTCACACGACAACTTTACTTGGGCTACAAGCAAAGCTGACTTGTCCGACTCTGGACAAGATTCGCTCTCATAGTCTTCACTCGAAGACATAGGTTTTGGTTAAGCATCACTTTAGTCATTCTGAATGGTTCTCTTGGACCCCACTTAACAGTACGGTGGTTCCTATGACTCAACAAAGAAGAAGAAAAAGAACTACGAAAGATCTAAGTCTTCGAGCTCCATAGGCTTCATGCGATGTCTTCTCTTGTCATAGTCTTCAATGTGAATATCTTCATATACCACCTTTGACATCAATGTCTTCATACATTTTTAGGGGTCATCTCTGGTAGGAAAACCGAATCAATGAGGGACTTCTACCTGTGTTATCCTGCAATTCTCACAAACACATTAGTCCCTCAACTAGGTTTGTCGTCAATACTCCAAAACCAACTAGGGGTGGCACTAGATGCACTTACAATCTCCCCCTTTTTGGTGATTGATGACAAACTAGTTGAAGTTTTCAATGGGGAATATAATATGTAAAATTGTAAACGATAAGGAATTGTCTTCATAAGTTGCAAGGGCTCCCCCTGAAGATGTGCATATAAGTAGTTTGCTTTTGGAATGCAAATGCACATGGCAGGTTGTGCTTATGGAGATCCTCTTCAACTTATGATGACAATCCACTATGCATGTGAAGGTATGTGAAGATAATGACATGCATAATGGAAAATGGACGTCTGCAAAATGAACTAAGTGCGGAATTTATCGTTGCACATGCGGAATTTATCATCGCATCACAAAATGGCAAATAGGTAGCAGACGACCATCGAGTTTAAGTGTTACAACTCAAAGAACCAAATGTATCAAAACGAGAGTTGTAAACACGAAGCAAAATATGAAGCACCTGCCCATATAGACCCGCTTGAAGACTATTAAACTCATATGCTTCTCCCCCTTTTGTCAGTAAGGACCAAAAAGGTTTGAAGACATAGAGCCTCTACTCGTTCCATGAAGGGTAGGTGAAGCAGCAGGGTCATTGGTGGTGTTCGGCGGTGCAGAAGGGCTTGGAGCAGTGTCGAAGCGTGCTGAAGGAGGTGGCGGTGAAGTAGCATCGTCGTCATCCTCGATCACTCTGGCATTTACAGTTGCAACAGAGGAAGAGAACTCAGAGTCTTCAAGAGATGGAGTTCGTCGCAGCACTGCCCTTCGAGGAGGTGTGGAGTCAAACTTGAAGCGCTCAGAGAAGCCATCCTCTTGAAGATCATCTTCAAAACACATCAGTGTCAGCCCTTTCCATGTGTGTCGAGAGGTTTCATGAGCAACAAAGGCATTCTTGGTGGCAAGATTGCGAATGCGATTAACATCCACCAAGAGGCTTTGCATTTGACGCTTCAGCCAGTCATGATGCCTATCCTGTTTCTAATGAAGAGCCACAAGAAGCTCTTGGTCATTGAGAACACGAGTGCACTTCTTGGGTCGTGGGGCAGTTGTACTGTCAGTGGCTTCAGTGAGAGCAGGATGCGGTGCACGTGTAGTGCCAGCCAAAGGATACACACGAGTGACTGCTTCAACTCCTTCAATGTTCTGAGAAAAACTTTGATGCTCTGCATTCTAAAGACTTAGAGGTTCCTTGGCAGGCTCAGGATAGATGGCTTCAATAGAAATATCCACATCAGGCAGAAAAATCCGATGATTGCGAGCAGATGGCTGATATGAGATAGCGGAGTGAAGTTCGATCAGCCGCATTACCCATGGGGCGTAGAACTTCAAGCCAAACAGATCAAAGCTTGATGCAGCAAGTTGGCGAATGAAGAAGTCCTGTGCATTGAAGCATTTTCCATGAAGAATATAGAAGACCAAAGTCTTCATTGCACCTTCCAGCTTGGCATGTGGAGAGTGCCCTTTGAATGGCCAGAGAGTTCGCCTTATGATGTGATAAATAGTCCTTGGCACATACTCTAGGTCTTCAACAAAGAACTCTTTGGGATATGCAGCATCTTGGGGTAATGGCTTCATCATACTGAGCATCTGACTCATGTTAGGTTCAGGCTTCTGAAAGATGCTCTCCACAGCTTCACTGTGAAGTTGACAGCCAGATTCGTAGAGATCGCCGGGAGTGGCTAGACCAGTGAGCTCAATAATGTCAAAGGCTTTGGCTTCGTGATGAACATTTCCTGTCATCCACTCCAGGACCCAAGTCTTTGGATCTCTGTTATACCCGCGGATGTGAAGTGTGGCATAGAATTGGAGCAGCAACTCTTCATTCCAATGCTCTTGGTCAGTGACGAGCGGCAGCAATCCAACCTCTTTGAAGCAATCCAGAGCTTCTTCCAGACAGGGCAGACCAGCTATTACTTCAATGTCAAGACGCTTGTGTGGGAAGATGCAACCTTGATTGTATAGAATGCAGGAGTAATAGCTTCGTTGCGGATAGCTCCAGAACCGATCAGATGATATTCTTTCCCTTGAGTAGGGGTTCCTGGAGCTATTGAAGAATGTGTTGTCTGCTCTGAAGCCATTGATATTGAAGGATCCAGGTGCTGATGTAGGACCTGGGAACCTGGGCAATCTTGAGATTGGCTTTTGTACCTGAGGCCTGTGCTCAACATGATAGTCGAACTGAGGACCGGTAGCAGGCGCAGGAACAGAAGCAGTGGGATCAGTGGCTTCGCTGAATTCTGGTGCTTTTGTTGGTGAGGGCTCCACATTAGCTTCAGCCATGACAACGTCAGTGGCTTCACTGGTGTTGGTGGTGGCAGCCTCAAGATTTTCAACCTCCACTTGACGAGCTGGAGGGTCGGTCACAATCACATTCTTCTCGAGAACCGCTTCTTGGTGGGACAGGGGAGTAGCAGCTTGTGGGACTTCTTCTTCATCGGCTGATGCAGCCGGAATGTCTTCAGCAGCTTCAGCTTCAGACGTAGAGACTGGAGGCCTTGGTCCTTTGCGAAGCCTGCACAACGCAGGCGACACCTGTGTAGTTGGAGTTGGCTGGGCCTCAAAGTCTTCTTCCTCTTGTGGGCGATCAGCCCATGAAGCATACTGAGCAATTGGCGTCAGAGGACGCCCAATGCTGATGAGTTCGCTGTGCTCGGGCTGAGGAAGGACTGCACCATCTTCTACATGGTCATGGTGACCAATGTCGTCATCAGCGATGGGATCAGCTGTTGGAAAGTCTTCAGCTTCATGAGCCTCTGTGAAAGCAGGCTCATGGATTGTCAGTTGGTGTTCAGCGTCAGGACGAACCATGGAAATGGGTTCAACAATCAAAGGCTCTGTAGGAGCAGCCCGTTCTTTCTTGGTCTTCCTCCTCTTCTTCTTGGAGGGGGCAGTAGGAGAGGCTTCAGGATGTTTCCTCTTCCTAGCTTCAGCCTC
Source organism: Triticum timopheevii (assembly GCA_963921465.1). Lineage (NCBI taxonomy): Eukaryota > Viridiplantae > Streptophyta > Magnoliopsida > Poales > Poaceae > Triticum > Triticum timopheevii. The sequence continues at coordinate 740,524,427 of OY997267.1, forward strand.
AGCAATCCTCTTCTTCTTCAGTTCTGAAGCGGTTGACCGGCTTTTTGGCTTCGAGCCAGTCATTCTAGTTGGGAAGACAATGGGATCTGCTTCCTGCCTTGGTGCGAGAGGTTTGGTCACAATGGGCTTCTTCTGCTTAGCAGCCATCCTGGGATCAATGCCCGGATGCCCAAGGGCCTTCCGCTTCTCAGCTTCGTTGTAGCCTTGCACACACTTGTCAGCCAGGTTCTTCATACGCTCCCGAGAACCCTGAGCTTCTATGCGTTTCTTGAGAAAGGCTTCTTTGAGCTCGTGCAGCATAATCTTGAAGTTTTTCACCTCTTGCGTGCTAAGCTTGGCTATATGCTTCTTGAACTGAGCCTTTTCATAGTCAATCTTTTGCTTCAGTTCGACGATGCGCTGAGCGAGGGCTAGCTCTAAAGCAATGGCGCCATGTAAGGCGACACTGAGGCCAATGGGTAGTTGCAGATCTTCGAAGCTGATGTTTGGCATGTCAAACCACTCATAAATGAACTTGTGGATGATTGTTACATCAAAGAGAGGCAGATCATTGAAGATTTCTGCTTCTTCTTTGCTCTTGATGAGTTGCTCAAGAGTGTCATCTGCAAGATCTTCATCACTTGACAGATCAATGGCATCATTGCGCAGAATGGCCACAGCTGTTAGCTCTTCGCTGGTGTATGGCAGAGGCATCTTGACCTTCTGGGGCTTGGAGATGCGTGACAAATCTTCAGACTGCACACTGTCTTCAGGAGGTGCAGTTGCCAGTGGCTTCGCCCGTGAGATTTTTGGTGCAGAGGCCGGCTTTGAAGCTTTTGGCTGCTTCAGCTTCTTTGGCTTCGGCGCTGTAGGCGCTTCATCTGATTTAGCGTCATCTGCAGGCTCATTCATGGCTGTCCCTTGAACCACGATGTGAGTGATGAGGCCTTCAAGATTGTAGAAGGGCCCAAGAAGATTGGGTTCAGCTTCGCGAGTTCCATCGGTACGGGGAGCAGAGGGACCAGGGTTGAAATCTAAACCCAAAGTCTTCTTGTTCTGCTTCGCTGAGTTCTGGGCAAACTGGAAGTTGCACTTAAACAGATTGTCGCCACGACACCATAGCAGGGACGATGGGTCAGCATCCGCAGGCTGTGGTCCACGGACCATGCAGGGATAGAAGCCTTGTTCAATGGCTTCATCTCTGGTCCTGGGTTGAAGATTTTTGTAGAGGATGTCTCCCCATGGTCGCTTGATGGCATTCTTTTCAGCATATTCCTTGGTCACAAATCTGTACTTGAACCACTATTCTGCCCAATAGCGTCGAATCCATTGGATTCGCGTCTTGCGCTGATTGTAATCCTCTTCAGGATCTGTCTTGTACAACTGTGAGATGTCATCGGGCAGATCTCTTGATGTTTCTCCTCGATGCTTTCTGCCACCCTTCCTTGCTGATTTTTCTGAAGCCATGAACCTTAATCTGAAAGGCTTCAATACGTTCAGAGGCTTCAAAGGTTTTCGCTTGCTGGACAAACAGGAACTGGCTTCGGGAGAAGTTATGTGATGCTATAAGAATTCTGCAAATGAATGCAGACTATGAGAACCAAGGGATTCTCCCACGGACATGTACCTATGACAGCATTAAGGTGCGAGGGAAGGGGAAGAGGTCATATGCATTCTCAGAAGATTTTGAAGATAAATCAGTTTAGAAGACATTGACCTCATCGTGCGAAGACATTCACTCATAGATAAGGAGTTGGTTCCAGATTTGTACGAATCCACGGATCAGTACAAGTGAGGAATCTAACTACTTTGTGAAGCATAAGTGAATATACAAGGCATGTTATGAGATGCAGTATGAAAGAGATCCAACTTGTGTGAATGGAAACTGCTTGTGGTAGAAAGTGATAAAGCTATAGGATCAAAGAGGCCGTAAAAAGGAGGTTTTATTTACCACACGAAGAACTGCTAGACGGAGTGGAAGACGAGGCCGAGTAGTTCGATCGTCCGTGCCCTAACTTGGCGACGGAGGACACCTACGGTGACGGCGGAGAAGACGATGTCCGCGGTCGGCGTGAAGACGGCATCGGAGAGGTTGCGGCAGCTAAGCGCTTCATCACTGGCGTCGTCGAGGGCTAGCGGTGGCGCTAGGGTTCGTGCGAGAGTGGAAGAAGAGAGAATGACCGCTGTGAGGTGTGTATTTATAGGTACAGGGGCGGCACTGTGTTATTACATAGGTGCCCCTGGCGATTCGCATCTGAGGAACACGTGGCCATCATGCAGCATATTGGGGTTTGTTCCACGTCCCATGCACGCCTGGATTGTCGGGTGGTCGTTCCCACTTCTCCGGGTTTCAGGTGGAGGAATGAGAATTGAAAACGGACTTAATGGTTGTCTCTGTATCTTCTGCTGACAAGGACGCAGAGAAGACATTCGACAGTTTCAATAGAATGCATATGATTTGGAGAGATAGAGTTTGAGATAGAAAGCATAGAGAGGTTAGGGTCCGATCACATTCACTTAGTTCAAAAGATTCAACAAGAAGACATAGCTATAAGTGAATGCTGTAGAGGACAGAACACTAGTATATATATATATATCTATATAATCAACATAGTGAAGATAATCATGAAGATATGTTGAGATTGAAGCCAATACCAAATGTGAAGGCATAGCAAATGTAACGCCATGAGTGAAACACTTCAAACAGAACATTTGGTGGTGGCGTTACCCACTGTATACGAAGTATTAGACCCAGACACGGCGCACAATTATCGTGGCGCTCCGAAGTCAAATTCCACATTAATGTATTCACACTTAGAATGTATGTCTTCATTGATTGAAGATATACTTTACTTCGTGTGTTGCACATCTAAGTCATCAATATGCACAAGTGTTAGGATGTGTGCCTGATCACAGGACATTTGAGGATTCCAAGATATTTAGCTCACACCGTAACTTGCAAAATCTCTTCTCATCCAAGGGCTTGGTGAAGATATCTGCCAATTGCTCTTTAGTGTTGACGTGTATGATATCAATATCTTCCTTCACAACATGATCTCTGAGAAAGTGATGACGAATTTCAATGTGCTTTGTCTTCGAGTGCTGAACTGGGTTGTTGGCAATCTTGATGGCGCTTTCGTTGTCGCAGTAGAGTGGCACTTGCTTCAGGTGAATGCCATAGTCCTTGAGTGTTTGCTTCATCCACAGAAGCTGAGCGCAGCAAGATCCAGCAGCAATGTATTCAGATTCAGTAGTGGAGAGAGATACATAGTTCTGCTTTTTTGAAGACCAACATACAAGTGATCGTCCCAGAAAGTGACATGTGCCTGATGTAGACTTGTGATCCACTTTGTCACCAGCATAATCAGCATCCGAGAATCCAACCAGATCAAACTCTGAGCCCTTTGGATACCATAATCCTAGAGTTGGGGTGTGAGCCAAATATCGAAGAATTCGCTTCACAACTAAGTGATGCGACTCCTTTGGTGTCGCTTGGAATCGAGCACACATGCAAACACTAAGCATAATATCTGGCCTAGATGCACATAGATAAAGCAAAGAACCAATCATGGAGCGGTATACCTTTTGATCAAACTCTTTACCATTGTCGTCGGGACCCAGATGATGCTTGGCTGGCATTGGCGTCGTGAAGCCTTTGCAGTCTTGCATACCGAACTTCTTCAGACAATCTTTGAGATACTTCTCTTGAGATATGAAGATGCCGTTGCGTTGCTGTCATATTTGGAGACCGAGGAAGAACTTCAGCTCTCCCATCATGGACATCTGATATTGCTCTTGCATAATATATCCAAACTCTTCACCGTACTTCTGATTGGTGCAGCCGAAGATAATGTCATCCACATATATTTGGCACACAAACAGTTCACCATCATATGTCTTCGTGAAGAGAGTGGGGTCTAGGGAACCAGGTATGAAGCCTTTGCTCTTCAGGAAGTATTTGAGTGTGTCATACCAGGCCCGAGGGGCTTGTTTGAGGCCATACAGTGCCTTGTTGAGCTTGTATACCATGTCAGGATGTTTTGGATCTTCAAAGCCAGGCGGTTGTGCAACATACACTTCTTCTTCAATCTTGCCATTGAGAAAGGCGCTCTTCACATCCATTTGATATAGAAGTATGTTGTGATGATTGGCATAGGCCAGCAGTATGCGTATGGCTTCAAGTCTAGCCACAGGAGCAAATGTTTCATCGAAGTCAATGCCTTCCACTTGAGTATATCCTTGAGCAACGAGACGAGCTTTGTTTTTGACAACTTGACCATGCTCATCTTGCTTGTTGCGGTATATCCATTTGGTGCCTATTATGTTGTGCTTCCGAGGATCAGGACGCTTAACCAGTTCCCATACATTATTCAGCTCAAACTATTGAAGCTCTTCTTTCATAGCTTGAATCCATTCAGGTTCCATGAAGGCTTCTTCAACTTTCTTGGGTTCTGTTATTGAGACGAATGCGAAGTGCCCACAGAAATTTGCCAGCTGAGTTACCCTTGATTGAGTGAGCGGACCGGGTGCATTGATGCTATCAATTATTCTCTCAATCTGCACTTCATTGGCAACAGGAGGATGTACAGGGCGAAGGTTTTGCTCTTGCTGATCATTGTCATTGTTAGTGGGATTGTCTTTAGGCTGAGCATTGTCTTCAGGTTGATCAGGTGCGGAGATGATAAGTTCCTCTTCAGGTTGAGCTTCAGAGGGTATGATTTCTCCGGTTCCCATAAGCTTGATTGATTCGCTGGATGGAACTTCATCTAGCATATTTCGGAGGTGCTCTCTTTGTGAACCGTTAGTCTCATCAAATCGCACATCCACTGTTTCAACCACTTTATAATGAAAGAGATTGAAGACTCTATAGGAGTGCGAATCCTTTCCATATCCAAGCATAAAACCCTCATGTGCTTTTGGTGCAAATTTTGAAGTGCGATGTGGATCCTTGATCCAGCACCTGGCACCAAATACTCTGAAGTAACTGACATTTGGCTTCTTGCCAGTAAGGAGCTCATAAGATGTCTTGTTTAGAAGCTTGTGAAGATAAACACGATTGATTGTATGGCATGCAGTATCAATGGCTTCAGGCCAGAATTTTCTTGGAGTCTTGTATTCATCAAGCATCGTTCGGGCCATCTCAATGAGTGTTCTGTTCTTGCGTTCGACGATGCCATTCTGCTGTGGGGTGTATGGGGCTGAGAATTCATGTGTGATGCCCAAGGTATCAAGATATGTATCAAGGCCAGTGTTCTTGAATTCAGTGCCATTGTCACTTCTGATGTGCTTTATCTTGGCGCCATAATTGTTCATTGCTCGATTGGCGAAGCGTCTGAAGACATCCTGCACTTCAGTCTTGTAGAGGATTATGTGCACCCAAGTATATCTAGAATAATCATCAACAATAACAAAGGCATAGAGGCAAGTAGTAGTAGTAAAAGTTGAGTAATGAGTGGGACCGAAAATATCCATGTGGAGCAGTTCGAAGGGTCGAGTGGTTGTCATGATTGTCTTCGAGGGATGTTTGGCCCTCGTCATCTTCCCTGCTTCACAGGCACCGCATAAGTGATCTTTCTTGAACTTGACACCCTCGATGCCTATGACATGCTTCTTCTTTGCAAGGGTGTGGAGGTTCCTCATGCCAGCATGCCCTAGCCTCCGATGCCAGAGCCAGCATTCTGAAGCCTTTGCTAGAAGACATATGGCAAGCTATGGTCCTGCCGAAAAATCTACCACGTACAAATCATCTTTCCGATACCCTTCAAACACTAGAGACTTGTCAGATTCCATTAGTACAAGGCAGCGATATTTTCCAAATATTACGATCATGTTCAAATCGCAAAGCATTGAGACAGACATTAAGTTGAAGCCAAGGGATTCAACAAGCATGACTTTATCCATGTGTTAATCTTTTGAGATTGCAACTCTACCTAGACCCAATACCTTACTTTTACCAGTGTCAGCAAATGTGATGTGACTCTTGTCGGATGGACGTAAGGTTGAGTCCATAAGAAGGCTTCGTTTGCTAGTCATGTGGTTGGTACACCCACTATCAATAATCCATTCTGAAGACGCTGGTGTCGTACCCTACAGTGCAGTTAGGGGGATAGGCTTCACAAAGAGAATTGTGAAGCAAAAACATTTGACGAACCAGTGGGTTATGAAAGCTTAGATCCAGATTAGGACTGATAGGGAGAGTAGCAAGCGATTCAGGAACGAAATACATAGTAAGACCATTCGGGCATTTGATCTTGCGCCCTACAAGATGTTTAAGGTCCCCAGCAATAGCGTCAGATGATTTTGGTTTTCTGCTGGAGACCTTTCCCTGCAAAAGAGAGTTAAGCTTTCTTAGCCACCCACATCTTCAAGGGTGGCTTAGAAGCAATAAGTCTAAGTGCAGCGTCTGAGAACTTTGGCTTTGGAGCCCTAGCAAAAAGACTTGCAGGCGGACAATAGTACTCATAAGAATACGCAGAATAGTTCTTGGTCTTATGAACATGGCGGTTTGATGAACCGCGCCCATATTCATAGGCCTGAGTATGGTTTCCCTGCAAGACATTTGTGTTAGTGCGAGTCAGGTGAGTCCTCTGTCTGTATGAAGCCTTTGGACCATATGAAGCCTGTGGTCTGAGGTTTGTCTTCTTCACGTGTGGTGTCATGATGACATTCACAGGAAGATTCTCCAGACACTTTTTCAGAACCCAGATCTTCTTCATAGGCGGTCCATTCCTGCAGTTAGTACCAATGTACCTGGCAAACACTTCACCATTCTGATTCTTAAACAGTTTATAGTTTGCATCAAAGGATTCATCAATGACAATGGGGTTTGCACAAGTGAAGCCAGATAGATTGGATAGATCTGCTGAAGATTCCTTTGCAGCAACCCATGTGGTTTTGGGGTACTGCTCAGGTTTCCAGTAAGAGCCATCAGCATTCATTTTCCTTACGAACTCAACACCCTCTTTCCTCGGGTTTCGGTTCAAGATCTGCTTTTTGAGGACATCACATAGTGTCTGATGCCCTTTAAGACTTTTGTACATCCCTGTTTCAAGCAATGTATTCAACCTAGCATTCTCATCAGCAATAGCAGTGGAATCCTCAGCAGAGGGGTTAGTTCCCACATCAACGGTTGAAGATATTGCAACAGTAGCAGCAGTAGAACATTCAGCAATAGTAGTAGCATTATCACGCTCAATGCACTTAAGACATGGTGGTTCAAATCCTTCCTGAGCGGAACTGATCTGGTTGGAGCGAAGTGACTCATTTTCCTTTTGAAGATCTTCATGAGCCGCTCTCAATTTCTCAAGATCTTGCTTCCTTTGAAGATAATCATAGGAAAGCTTTTCATGAGTTGTTGAGAGCGTTTCATGACGATTTTCAAGTTCCTCATACTTAACGTGAAGATTTTTATGTCTTCAATTAAGGACTCAGAATGAGTCATTTCAGCGCCTAACAGATCATCGCTTTTGTCTAACAATTTTTGAATATGTTCCATGGCTTTTTGTTGTTCAGTTGCAATTTTAGCAAGTGTTTTGTAGCTGGGTTTTGAACCACAATCAGAGTCATCATCACTAGATGTTTGATAGTGAGTAGTGCGTGTGTTTACCTTGGCACCGCGTGCCATGAAGCAGTAGGTAGGAGCGGAGTGGTCCTTGTCATTTGCATCGGTGCCGGTGATGAAGTCATTGTCTTCAGTGTTGAAGATGGACTTGGCAACGTATGCTGTAGCCAGACTTGCGACGCCAGAATCGGACTCCTCCTCAGACTCCACCTCCGCCTCCTCAGAAGCAGACTCCTCCTCTGAATCCATTTCCTTGCCAACAAACGCACGTGCCTTGCTAGATGAGCTCTTCTTGTCTGATGAAGACTTTGAAGAAGACTTTGAGTATTTCTTCTTCTTCTTGTCGTCAGAGTCATATTCCTTGCTCTTCTTCTTATTTTTGTTCTCATTGTCCCACTGCGGACACTCAGAGATGAAGTGGCCAGGTTTCTTGCACTTGTGACATGTTTTCTTCTTGTAGTCATGAGCAGAAGCTTCATCATTCCTTGAGCTTGATCGGGAAGACTTTCTGAATCCTTTCTTCTTGGTGAATTTTTGGAACTTCTTCACAAGCATAGTAAGTTCCCTTCCAATGTCTTCAGGATCATCAGAACTTCTGTCAGATTCTTCTTCAGATGGGGAGACAGCTTTTGCCTTCAAGGCACGAGTTCGCCCATAGTTTGGACTGTAGATATCTCTTTTCTCAGAAAGCTGAAACTCATGTGTGTTGAGCCTCTCGAGTATGTCAGACGGATCGAGTGTCTTGAAATCAGGACGTTCTTGAATCATCAAGGCTAGGGTGTCAAACGAACTATCAAGTGATCTCAGTAGTGTCTTGACGACTTCATGCTTGGTGATCTCAGTAGCGCCAAGGGCTTGAAGCTCATTCGTGATGTCAGTGAGTCGATCAAATGTGAGTTGGACATTCTCATTGTCATTTCTCTTGAAGCGGTTGAAGAGGTTGCGAAGGACACTGATTCTCTGATCTCTCTGGGTTGAGACGCCTTCGTTGACTTTGGAGAGCCAGTCCCAGACTAGCTTAGATGTTTCCAAATCACTCACGCGGCCATACTGTCCTTTGGTCAGATGACCACAGATGATATTCTTGGCAGTAGAGTCCAGTTGAACGAACTTCTTGACGTCAGTAGCAATGACACCTTCTCCAGCCTTGGGAACGCCGTTCTTGACGACATACCATAGGTCGACGTCAATGGCTTCAAGATGCATGCGCATATTATTCTTCCAGTAGGGATATTCAGTTCCATCGAAGACGGGGCACGCAGCGAAGACTTTGATTATCCCTGCAGTCGACATAGCTAAAACTCCAGGTGGTTAAACCGAATCACACAGAACAAGGGAGTACCTCGCTCTGATACCAATTGAAAATGCGTTATATCGACGGGGGTGAATAGGCGATTTTTATGAAAGTCTTCAAAACGTGGAAGTTATGAAGACAAACGATAGAAATAAACCTATTACCCTGCAGCGGAAGGTAGACTACACTAGGCAAGCCATAGTCAAGTATTCAATAGAGTGAAAGCACAATGACTAATAGCAGCAATGTAGTAAGGATCAGGTAGGAAGATATTATGAAGCCAAACAGAACACGCAGTCACTCAGTGAAGATAAAAGATAGTGCAATCATAAAGACAATGATGTGTTGGACCAGTTCCAGTTGCTGTGACAACTGTACGTCTGGTTAGGGCGGCTAGGTATTTAAACCTGAGGACACACAGTCCCGGACACCCAGTCCTGAACATGCAGCTCAGGACACCCAGTCCTCACCGTATTCCCCTTGAGCTAAGGTCACATAGACCTCGCCCAATCACTCTGGTAAGTCTTCAAGGTAGACTCCCAAACCTTCACACACTTCATTCACCGGCAATCCACAATGTCTCTTGGATGCTCAGAACGCGACGCCTAACTGGCTAGAGGATTCACAGTCCTCAAGTGTAATAAATCTTCAGATCACACAGACAAGAAGATGTAAGTGATGCCTAATTCTCTTTGGCTCTGGGTGGTTAGGGCTTTATCCTCGCAAGGAATTCTCTCTCAAAAGCTTCGAGGTGGGTTGCTCTCAAACGACAAAAGTCGTATACTAACTCTGAGCAGCCAATCATTTTTGGTTGTAGGAGGTGGCTATTTATAGCCACTAGGCAACCCGACCTGATTTGTCTGAAATGACCCTGGGTTACTAAGGAACTGACATGTGTTCCAACGGTCAGATTTCAAACTCACACGGCAACTTTACTTGGGCTACAAGCAAAGCTGACTTGTCCGACTCTGGACAAGATTCGCTCTCATAGTCTTCACTCGAAGACATAGGTTTTGGTTAAGCATCACTTCATTCATTCTGAATGGTTCTCTTGGACCCCACTTAACAGTACGGTGGTTCCTATGACTCAACAAAGAAGAAGAAAAAGAACTACGAAAGATCTAAGTCTTCGAGCTCCATAGGCTTCATGCGATGTCTTCTCTTGTCATAGTCTTCAATGTGAATATCTTCATATACCACCTTTGACATCAATGTCTTCATACATTTTTAGGGGTCATCTCTGGTAGGAAAACCGAATCAATGAGGGACTTCTACCTGTGTTATCCTGCAATTCTCACAAACACATTAGTCCCTCAACTAGGTTTGTCGTCAATACTCCAAAACCAACTAGGGGTGGCACTAGATGCACTTACACATTTGATGAAAAGGATTTCACCACCTGCGTGAGGGATATACGCCCTGTGGCCACTCAAATTGAGAATGACACTGACCTCACCAAGTGTCAGCCGGGTTATGACAAGGAGAATCGGAGAATCCCCACGCCGCATTATGATGATGTCAGCTTGATCTCTCCAATTCGTAAGCACACCTTTGCCCCTGAAGTCAACCCGGCCGGGTTAATAGATGATGAAGCTGAGTTTGAGGCCTTGAGTGGCATTGACTGGGCCTCATCATCCTTCCAGGACAAAGCAGCCGGCGGAGAGGCGGAGAAGGATAACCCGGAGGCTTCAAGTCAACCCCAAGAGTAGATTGCCAGGTGCCACTGGCTTATGTCGTTGTAGAAAAACAATGCCGCATCATTCAGACTCGGGGAGTCTTGTAACAGAGTAGAAAATACTTTGAGTTTTGCTATGCCTTTGCGCATTCTTATGGCCCTTAATACTTGCATAAGCCACCGTCACTATGCACTTTGTAGTTTATATGAATCTGTTATGTCATTTGCAGAAATCTCTTGCATTGCCCTGTGATGCTTACGGCTGCTTTTCCGGCTTATATAAGCCAACCCCTGAGGGTAAGTTTAACTCCTGAAAATTGGCACATAAAAGTTCACCTGGTACTTAACAACCTAATGTAACCAATATTAATCCTGGAGGATTGCAATGTATTCCATTGTATTTTCAAGAGGGTCGCAACATATCCAATGTTGATACTTGTAAAATATGATGAACAAAATTCAAGGGTTTCTGATTCAAATACGATCAGTGAACCGTCCCAAAAGGGTTGAGCTAAGATTCGGATACGATCTGTTAGCCCCCAGTGGCTGTGGCGATGCCGATCAAGTGGGTATCGACAGTTATGTTCTCTTTGGTTCGAATACGACCTATGTTTGAACAGGAAGCCCCCAAGTGACCATAAGAGTTGTTTAATGACGCCGATTTGAATACGATCCACGTCAGACCCAAAGGGGTTAAGCTATGATTCAAATATGCTCAAGAAGCCCCAAAGTGGGTTTGGCAGTATGCCGATCAAGTGGGTATCGACAGCTATGTTCTCTTTGGTTTGAATACGACCTATGTTTGAACAGGAAGCCCCCAAGTGATCACGGCTAGATTCAGATATGATCATAAGCCAGACCAAAGGAAAGCCGGATTCAGATATGATCCGCTTCACCTTGGTTATCTCCACCACCTGACAAAGAAAACACATAAACCTTTTTTGGGAGTGGAAAAAAGGACAGAGGTCCTGCTTTATTGCTTTATGTAATATACATAGTATAAGTATATACACATTAGAGCCGATGGCTCAAGTATAATAAGGCCGAAGATGAGCGATATTCCACGGCCGACGGGTCTCCTCCTCCGACTTACATGAGTCTTTGTGCTCCCGAACGTCGATAAGGTAGTATGATCCGTTGTTCAGATTCTTGCTGACCACAAAGGGTCCTTCCCAAGGAGGGGATAGCTTGTGCATGTCAGATTGATCCTGGATGAGTCGGAGCACTAAGTCGCCTTCCTGAAAGGTTCTGGACCTAACCCGGCGGCTGTGGTAGCGGTGTAGGTCTTGCTGGTAAATCGCCGAGCGGGCTATTGCCAAGTCTCCCTCTTCATCCAATAGGTCAAGTGCGTCTTGCCGAGCTTTTTCATTGTCTTCCTCAACATAAGCCGCCACACGGGGTGAGTCATGACGGATGTCACTTGGTAGTACCGCCTCTGCTCCATACACCATAAAGAAAGGCGTGTAACCCGTAGATCTGTTAGGTGTAGTATTGATGCTCCAAAGTACAGAAGGTAACTCCTCCACCCAACAACCCGGCGTCCGCTGCAAGGGGACCAAGAGCCGGGGCTTGATACCCCTCAAGATTTCTTGATTAGCTCGTTCTGCTTGACCATTGGATTGAGGGTGAGCCACAGCTGAAACGTCAAGCCGGATATGCTCTTGTTGACAGAACTCTTCCATAGCTCCTTTGGAAAGGTTAGTGCCATTATCAGTTATAATGCTATGTGGAAAACCAAAGCGAAAACTCACCTTTTTCATAAACTGGACCGCCGTGGCTGCATCACACTTACTGACTGGCTCCGCCTCCACCCACTTTGTGAACTTGTCAACCGCCACCAAGAGGTGCGTCTTTTTGTCCTTAGACCTCCCAACCATATCAAGCCCACAGACTGCAAACGGCCAAGTAATTGGAATCATCCTCAATTCTTGAGCCGGCACATGGGCTCGTCGTGAGAATTTCTGACATCCGTCACATTTACTGACCAGGTCTTCTGCATCAGCATGAGCCGTCAGCTAATAAAACCCATGACGGAAAGCTTTGGCCGCAAGAGATTTTGAGCTAACGTGATGACCACAATCGCCTTCATGAATCTCATGAAGGATCTCCTGACCCTCTGTAGGTGACACGCAACGTTGAAATGCTCCAGTGACGCTGCAGTGATGTAACTCGCCATTAACAATTGTCATGGACTTGGACCGCCGGACGATTTGTCTTGCCAAGGTCTCATCTTCAGGCAACTCTCCCCGGGTCATGTAAGCCAAATAAGGCACTGTCCAATCCGGGATAACGTGGAGAGCCGCCACCAACTGTGCCTCCGGGTCTGGTATTGCCAGATCTTCCTCTGTAGGTAACTTAATAGATGGATTATGCAAAACATCCAGAAAGGTGTTAGGCGGCACCGGCTTACGCTGAGACCCCAGCCGGCTTAAGGCATCAGCCACCTCGTTCTTCCTTCGATCAATGTGTTCCACCACATAACCCTTGAATGTCCAGCCACAGCATCGACTTCACGACGGTAAGCCGCCATAAGGGGATCTTTAGAGTCCCACTTGCCTGACACCTGTTGAGCCACAAGGTCTGAGTCTCCCAAGCATCTTACCCGGCTCAAGTTCATCTCTTTGGCCATCTGGAGACCATGGAGTAGGGCCTCGTACTCAGCTGCATTGTTAGTACAAGGAAACATAAGCTGGACCACATAACAAAATTTGTCACCTCGAGGGGAAGTTAACACGACTCCAGCCCCCGAGCCTTCCAACTGTCTGGACCCATCAAAGTGAATATTCCAATAAGTGTTATTGGGCTTCTCCTCAGGTACCTGTAGCTCTGTCCAGTCGTTGATGAAATCCACCAAAGCTTGAGACTTAATGGCAGTGCGTGGTACGTACTTCAGACCAGGAGGCCCGAGCTCGATGGCCCACTTGGCTACTCGTCCTGTAGCCTCTCTGTTCTGAATAATGTCTCCCAAGGGGGCAGAACTTACCACAATGATAGGGTGACCTTGAAAGTATTGCTTCAGCTTCCGGCTTGCCATGAACACCCTGTAAACAAGTTTCTGCCAATGAGGATATCTTTGTTTTGACTCGATGAGCACCTCACTGACATAATAAACCGGCCGCTGAACCAGATGTTCCTTACCAGCCTCCTTGCGCTCCACCACAATTGCCACACTGAGGGCTCATGAATTAGCAGCCACATATAACAGCAAAGGCTCTTTGTCAATGGGAGCTGCAAGAACTGGCGGCTCAGATAACTACCTCTTCAAATCCTCAAAGCAGCATTAACAACATTACTCCAGACAAAGGTGTCTGCCTTCTTCATCAGTTGGTACAGCGGTAGGGCCTTCTCTCCTAACCGGCTTATGAACCGGCTTAAAGCGGCAACACGACCCGCCAGTCACTGAACATCATTGATACATGCCGGTTTAGCTAAAGAAGTGATTGCCTTAATCTTCTCCGGACTAGCCTCGATGCCCCTGTTTGAGGCCAAGAATCCCAAAAGCTTGCCAGCAGGCACACCAAATACACACTTCTCCGGGTTAAGCATCATTTTGTAAACCCGGAGATTGTCAAAGGTTTCTCTGAGATCAGATATCAAGGTTTCCGCCTCTCTGGATTTCACCACTATATCATCCACATAAGCATGAACATTGCGCCCAATCTGATTGTGGAGACAATTCTGTACACACCGTTGATAAGTCGCCTGGGCACTCTTGAGCCCAAAAGGCATAGACACATAGCAGAAGGCTCCAAACGGAGTGATGAAAGCCGTCTTCTCCTGGTCCTTAACTGCCATCTTGATCTGATGATAACCAGAGTAAGCATCCAAAAATCTCAAACGCGCACAACCCACCGTAGCATCAATGATTTGATCAATACGGGGGAGAGCGAAAGGATCAGCCAGACAAGCCTTATTTAAGTCCGTGTAATCCAAACACATCCGCCAGGTGCCGTTTTTCTTGAGCACGAGCATCGGGTTAGCCAACCACTCCGGGTGAAAAACTTCGACAATGAACCCAGCCGCCAAGAGCCAGGCGACCTCTTCTCCTATAGCTTTTCGTCGTTCCTCATTGAATCGCCGCAGAAACTGCCTGACCGGCTTATACTTTGGATCAATATTAAGAGTGTGCTCAGCGAGTCCTCTTGGTACACCTAGCATGTCAAAAGGCTTCCATGCAAAGATGTCCCGGTTCTCACGGATGAACTCGATGAGCGCGCTTTCCTATTTAGGATCCAAGTTGGCACTGATGCTGAATTGCTTAGACGAATCGCCCGGAGTAAAATCAACAAGCTTAGTCTCTGCAGCCGATTTGAACTTCATGGTCGGGTCATGCTCCGTAGTCGGCTTCTAGAGGGAGGTCATATCCGCCGGGTCAATGTTATCTTGATAGAATTTGAGCTCCTCCGCTGCACAGATAGACTCGGCGTAAGCCGCATCGCCTTCTTCACACTCCAGGGCCACCTTTCGGCTTCCATGCACGGTGATGGTACCCTTGTAACCCGGCATATTGAGCTGTAGATAAACATAACACGGCCGCGCCATGAACTTGGCATAAGCCGGCCGCCCGAACAAAGCGTGATATGGACTCTTGATTTTGACCGCTTCAAAAGTTAACCTTTCCGCCCTAGAATCATGCTCATCTCCAAAGGCCACCTCTAGCTCAATCTTACCCACAGGATACGCGACTTACCAGGCACCACTCCATGGAAGACGGTGTTGGAAGTCTTTAAATTCTTGTTAGTTAAGCCCATGCGCTGAAAGGTCTCGTAATAGAGGATGTTGATGCTGCTACCTCCATCCATGAGCACCTTAGTAAATTTATAACCACCAACCTGCGGTGCCACTACCAGGGCCAGTTGACCCGGATTATCAACCCGGGGAGGGTGATCCTCCCTGCTCCAGACAATAGGCTGTTTCGACCACCTCAAGTAACGAGGGACTGCCGGCTCAACAGAATTCACAGCCCTCTTATGAACTTTCTGATCATGTTTATAGAAACTTGTGGTGAACACGTGATACTGCCCACTATTTAGCTGTTTAGGATGACTCTGATAACCCGACTGCTGCTGCTGCTGACCTCCTTGACCAGACTGTTGTTGATTATAACCACCCTGGCTTCCCTGAAAACCGGATCCTGAACCGCCGCCCGAGCCATCAAAGCCGCCAGCTCCTGAGCCGCCGCCTGGGCCTTGATTGCCATCAAACATATTAGAATTCTTGAAAGCCTTCATGATTGCGCAATCCTTCCATAAATGAGTCACTGGTCGTTCCCAGGTGTCGTGTTTCGGGCAGGGCTCATTGAGTAGTTGCTCAAGAGACGGACCTGACCCGCCAAACCGAGGGGGTGGCTTTCCTTTGCGCTTCTGATTGTTACCCTGTGCATTGGCCACAAATTCCGGGTTACCGTCCGCCTTACGCTTATTGCCTCCTTGACTCGCCGGGTTATGCTGGTGACCCTTTCCATTACCGTTCTTCTTTCCCTTCCCTGTCTTTTTCTCATCAGACGCGGGATCCTTGGTAGTATCAGAATCGGCATACTTGACTAAAGCCGCCATCAACATCCCCATATCGTTGCAATCACGCTTAAGGCGCCCCAGTTTCTGTCTCAGAGGCTCAAAGCGGCAATTCATCTCCCGCATGAGAACTGCTGAGCCGGCATCCATCTTGTCAGACGAATGTATTATATCTTTGACCCGGTGCACCCAATGAGTCATAGATTCACCTTCCTCCTGCTTACAATTTGTCAGGTCCACAATCGACATAGACTGCTTGCAAGTGTCCTTGAAGTTCTGGATGAAACGAGCCTTTAGCTCCGCCCATGAACTAATGGAATTGGGTGGCAAACCCTTTAACCAAGAACGGGCCGTTCCGTCCAACATCATGGTGAAGTATTTAGCCATCGCTTCATCACTAACCTCCAGCAGCTCCATGGCCATCTCGTAACTTTCAATCCACGCCCCAGGCTGTAAATCGGCCGTATAATTTGGCACCTTTCGAGGTCCCTTGAAATCCTTGGGCAGACATACATTACGTAGAGCCGGTACCAGACAAGGAACTCCTCCGGTTCTAGTAGCAACACCCGCCTCAACGGAAGTCGTCAGGTAAGCCAGTGAGTCTTATTGGGCTGCTAGCTGAGCTGCCCGCTCGTCCTCCTGACGTATCCGATCCTAAACCGGGTTATACCCGCCGGGTTGGTTCCGGCGCTGAGCGCTACTTGACAAGGCCTTTGACTCCATGTGTCTACTGTAACTCGGGCTCCGGTTTTGACGAGGCGGAGCTAACTAGGGCGGAGGAGTTGAGTGAATCCTGTCCCGGCTGTAGGAGTAGGTCTCTTGCTGAGCCAGGGCTGTTTGGACAAGTTCCCTGATCCTCCGGGTTTCCACCGCTGTCGGATCATCACCATCTACTAGGAGAGCCGCCAAACGTGCTGATGTTGCGATTAAGTTCTCCATGGGGTTGGAGAAGTGACCCTGTGGTATTGGTACGTAATGGGGCGGTGCCATATTGCCGTGAAGAGGCGCCGTCACCGGAGGCTGGACTGGACCTCCCGCTCCGGATGTCATAAACTGATTTGCACCTGGCGGGTTACTTGGGCCGGCCCCGGGTGTAGCAAAGAGATTCCGAGGATCATAAATCTGAGGTAAACGGGACTGAGTTTTCTGATGTCTCCTCGTCATTACCTCATGAGATGTGTTCAAGCTCAACGTGAGCTGAAAGGCCTCTGCCTGAAGTTGCTGCGCCCATATGTCCAAAGCCGCCCGCTCTATGGCTAATCTAGTATCTTCAGCTGCTAAGGATTCCCTGGCCCGGGCGATCTCATCGCGAACCTGTGCCACCTCTGCCTCATGCTCAGATTGGTTCGCAGGGACGACTGTAGCAGTTAAGAAGGTCGTAAGTTTATCCATGAGATCCATCAGCACCTGAGCCGGTGAGCGCACAGGGCCTCCTGCCCCGGCTGCTCCTAACCCGGACGTTATCGCCGCTGAGGCCGTAGAATTTTGGTCGGGTTGAGTACCAGCCATGAAGGCTCCTGCCCAGTTTGGCGACTCTGAGGGGTCCGGAATAGTGCTGCCATCGGAACAGCCCCCAAGCACACCATCTTGAACTTGATAGAGCAAATCTGTTGAGCCGGCGGACGAATCACCGTCAGAGAGGACGGCCGGCTCACCATCACCTTTAGATCCTTCAGAAAGTTCACCTCCGTGGATGCAACCCACAAAGGCACGCTTCACGACGGGTTGAGCTCGGGCGGGTTTCACACGCTGAGCCGTCTCGACGAGGTCGGTGCAGCTGTCCGGCTCAGGGCCCGCTCACCAATCCGGCCGATGAAGACGTGAATTCCGCCAAAGGGGACCCGGTACCCGTACTCAATTGAGCCGGCGTCGGGGCCCCAGCCTTCGTCGTCGATGTAGATCTTGCCGCGACGACTCTTGGTCATCCGGCCAACTGCGTATCCCTTGAGCCCTTCGAAGCTGCCCTTCAAGAACTCAAATCCACTGTGCGCTGGCCCCATGGTGGGTGCCAACTGTCGTGGAATTGTCACGGCAGATGTCCTTTTGCAAGGACTTAGTCGTGGAGCCATCGCAACTTGGAAGCTTAAAGGGGTTAATCGGGACAAGGACACGCGAGGTTTATACTAGTTCAGGCCCTTACGGTGAAGGAAGGCCTACGTCTAGTTGGGTTGGAATTGCTTGAGGTTTCGATGACCAGGGAGCGAGATACGCTATGCCTGGCTCTCGATTAGTTGTTTTTTTCGTAAGCCGCTGGCGGGTCGTCCCCTTATATACACGGGTTGACGCCCTGCGGCATACAGAGTCCCGGCCGGCTCATAAACAGTGTCCGGCTCGGCGACTAGTTACTTCTACCTTACAGTACAAGTTATACCATCATGGCGGTTTATCTTTACGGGCCTCAGAGTCGCCTGTGGGCCTTTAAGCCTTTTAGTGAACCGCCATCTTCATGCCTTGGTCTTGGGCTTCTGATGAACCTCTATTTGCGTAACCCGGCCCCTCCTGGATGGCTTACACAAATAGTCATATCCCCAACAGTTAGGGTTCTTCTCCACCCAAACCCCCCCAGATCTAGCCCTCTTGGCTCTCTCTGCAGCCTCGTCCCACCGCCCGGTGTCCTCCGAAGCCGACGCCGTCTTCTTGTTGGTGGAGAGGTCGTCGCCGTCGACGTCCCTGGACCATGAGAAACGGCCCCGACCGCGTCCTCGGTCAAATCGACCAGCTCCGTGCCCCATCCGCCCAGATCCGAAGCCCTCCCGACGATTTCCGCGGAAGGCGTGGCCGCCGCGGTTCTCCATCTCGCTCGGCTCGCTCGAGGAAGCAGCCACCGCTGCGTAGGATCTGTGGTCGCCTCCAATCTTCCCCTCCCACCAGAGAAAGGAGGAGGGGAATCTCGATCTAGGGTTTCTCGGGATCTCCCAGAAGTGGGATAGAGCGGCGTCTAGATCACGGATCGGGGTGGGAGTGGCTTTTGTACCCACGGCATCCTATAGCGCCCCATGGCCGCGCGGATCTCCGCCCACGTGTCGAGCATCAATGGTGGCCGCCCAACTCGCGTCTGGATGTGGCCCCAGAACCCCAGGGTCCCGCCATCGCCCGTCCCGGATGCGGCTCGGTGCACCGCACACGCCACCACGCGCCGCATGTCCCCGTGTACCCGCACCTGTGTCGCTCGTCGGAATACGGTCACGAACCCTAGCAAAGTGGCAGGGGAAGGAAATGACCTGGCCAATATCGACGGTTCCCCCCACGCGCAAGTAACGCGCATCCACCGTCACTCCCTTGTCGTCGATCAGCATGATCCGGAGCGCTCCTCGGCGGAGGAGAATCTCGCCGTCGGTGAAATGGACGGTGCGTGCGGACGCAAGGTCCGCCGCGAAGGAGACGTGCCAGTGGACGTCAAACTCCATCTCATAGTAAGATCCTATGGGTAAGAAAGTAACATAACTAAATTCATTACTTTCTCCTCTAGACGTGGGCATGTCCAATACGTACTACATTCCTCATAGTAAAATCCTACGCTAATTCCTTCTTCTACATATTCATCTAATTCCTCATGAATGTCTACTACTGAACTATAAAGCAGGCTAGCATAAACAGTAAGAAAATTGAAAGGATTACTGGCTGCACACTAGTCGACCGCCCAGGCGACTACTAGTAAAACTCCCTGAAAAAATCGTATTACGTACCCTGTTAGCACTGGCCACTCAGCCCACCAGCCTAGTAGCAAAACTCCATGAAAAGATACTTAACTTGATTACCATATAGGCTTCTACTCGTAGTAAAACTTACGCCAAAAGTAGTGCCGAGTGGTAATTGCATTATGACTAGAAACTAACCAATTGCTATCATCTGCTAGCTAGGTAGTAGTAATTTTACTATCTCACGGGTGAAGTCTGAAAAAAACCTTAAACTCATACACCTCGCCGGAATTGAACCCTGACCTTCCAATCCCTGAAATCTGCAACCTATACTCATCAATCCCGGTTAAGATTGACCCCAAACCTGTTTGGTGCACCAGGAAAAAATGATTCCGACCAGGATCAGAGGCTATTCTCACTTCTATGCCCATTATCTTCATCCACTGACCAACCATGACAACGAGCCATGGCTGTGTGCAGGTCCTCGTCTCCTCGAGCTCGTAGCCTTGGTGCGCCCATAAAAAAATCATGTTCGTCAGGCGCTGTTTGGACGCAGAGGACGACGGCCTTGGACGCACTGGCGGAGCTACGTGTCGATAAAATCGGCCGTGGCCCGCCCAGCTCATAGCAATTACAGTGGAGATTTGAGAGTAAACTCAGCCATGAGCTTTAAAATTATGGGTCTTCCTTTGTACCGGCCCGCCCTTGTTTTCTACCATAGCTCCGCCACTGCTTGGACGTGTGGTACCCGCCGAGCTCGCCACCGGCGAGGAGTACCAACGACATGTCCAGCTACGCCAGCCCGTAGTTTTCGAGCTGCGCCTCACCAGGCCCGTCGAGCGCCTCACCACTTTGTACGCCGTGTTTTGGCCGCCATTACCGAGCATCTCCGTGGACGCGCGTAGCAGTTCGTCCCGGCGGTTCAGGTCCTCCAAAAAACCCAGCTTTCCTCTTCACTCTTCCTTATTCTCTAAGATTATAGCGCACGCTTGCCTCCCCCCTCCCCAGCATGGCCATTTGCTCCTCCCGTAGCCACTAACATTCTCTCGAACAGTTAGTGTGCATGCACTCCCCTGCAGTTCACCTCGCCTTCGGGCTTGCTCCGACCGCCCCTGTGGATTCCAGGACTCTCATTCGCCTTACCGCGTCATTGGATGAGCTCCAATCACTCTCTCTCTCCCCCTATTTTCCCCTCCACTTCTCGCTCTAGGCCGCTGCTCTACGCCAGTGCACGCCAAGCCGATCGCACGCATGCCTCTCACCGTGCGGCATGGACTGCGCGAACGGCGACAAGACAAGCTCCCATGCGCCCATTCTCTCGCCCTTCCCATCGCTACTCTGCCTAAACCTCAACCATTCTGAACGAACACCGCAGTTCTTGGCGAGAGAGAGAGAAATTACGGGAAGAAGATGGACATGACATGCGGACCCGTGAAGTCAGTGAGAGTAATGAATGATCCCGGCCGGGGTCGTCATTTTCCTAGTGTGACAAACTAGCCCAGACAGACTTAGGGTTGAGATAGACCAGGATTAGTGAGTAGAGGGTGTCAATTTCAGGGATTTGAAGGTTGGGGTTTAATTCCGATGAGCCCTATAAATTAAAGGTTTAAAACAGACTTCACTCCTATCTCACCATGCAAAGCTATTACGATGCTAGTTAGTAGTTATTTCATTACTACTTATGGTTGCTTGCACACCTTAAAAATCTGGCCGTAAAGTGAATCTTTTCATTACGATATTTACTTTCCTAATTACGCTGGAGGTCCAGCCGTTCAGCATGGGAGGGTCGGGTCAGCCTAAGGGCCTGTTTGGTTTCAATAAGTCATCCGACTTATAAGTCAGGTGACTTAAAACTAGTGACTTATAAGTCACGCCTGTTTGGTTGTCACCTGACTTATAAGTCACCTGACACACCTTTTCACACCAATCAACATCATGCAGGTGGTGGGACCCACGTAAAAGGGAGTGATTTATAAGTTTTAAGTTGGGGTGGAGCAACTTATGACTTATAAGTTGAGGTGACTTATAAGTCGGGTCTGTTTGGCAAAATAAGTCACTTTTTTCACTTTTCGACTTATAAGTTGGTGACTTATTTGGAACCAAACAGGCCATAATTAGGCGCGTTCGCACATTGGGTCGGCGCGTACGCTATAGCAGTCCTATTATATATATAAAGCAAAAGAAACAAAGCAAACAATGAAATAGAAAACATAAAAAAAATCAGGAAAGGAGGACGTGTCCTCCGGTGCTCCTGGGCCGGTCCATCTTGGTCTTCTCTTTAGCGAGGATTCCTACCCTCTTGCAGAAGGCGAGATATAGGGGCGCCCGTCCGGGAGAGGAGAGCGGCCACAAAGGCTATGACTAACAGACCATGGATTTAATAATGAGGATACCAAAGGGAAAATTAATGTTCACACTTTCCCTCAGGTTTTGTCCTTCTGGGAGGTTATCTCTGAAATCCATGTAGAGCCAGATGTTGAGGACAAGTGGACATGGTACTAGGAGCCGGAAGGATCTTTCTCGACAAAACCTGTCTGTAAAGCACACTTCGGCGTGATGACTATTTCCAGCACTACTTCCACCATTTGGAAGTCTTGGTAGCAATTGAAATGCAGACTCTTCCCTTTATTGGTCGTCAGAGGGCATGTTTGGACGACAGATCAACTTGCCAAGTGAGGTTTCCCCCATAATCCTTCTTGTTGCCTTTGTAGCTTATCTCAGTGAACGGTCCAACATTTATTCATGAACCGCAGCGTCATTTCCTTTTTGTGGAGTTCAGTGCTTCAGTGGTCTGGCTTGAGTGAGGTTGTTCACAATGATGCACGCTCGCTCAAGGATTGGTGGCAAGGGGCTAGGTCGTTAGTTCATGGCACGAAGAGGAATACTTGGAACACCTGTGCCTCTCATTATTTGTAGTACTTATAGGGAAAGGAATGGTCGGGTATTTGAAAATTACTTCACTCTGTTGCAAAGAGTCATAGATCAAATCAAATTAGATGCCAAGCAGTGGGCTGAAGCGAGTTTGGGTCATTTTAGATTAGAGTAATTGGAGTTGCTCTTTTTGGAGGGTCTTTTTCTTTCTTGTACCGCCATTTTATGGGAGGTTCATATCGGCTGATTGTACTCCATCTCCTATCTTTCATATAATACATGCAACTCTCCTGCGTGATTTGACTTTTTTTGCCACCAAGTATTGGGGGAGCATGTGACATTGGGTAATTACTAACCCCTTTTCTATCTTCCCTCTCCAAGCACAAACATACATACTTGACCAGGAAATGAGTGTTGCCAACGAGCGAGAGTAGCAGAGAATTCGAGTACAAACTACTTGTTGATATCTCGCACACTCTAGAATTCTCTATTTGGGTAAACTTGCATTAGTTATTAACTATATCAACACTCTAAAACAATCAACCAATGTTTTATATACTTCTGGATCCCATGGAGATAGACAAATATAAACTAGTAGTACGAGTACTGTTGTACTTTCGGTTTGATATGATTTACAGTGAAATCCATTCTAACAAAACACTTCTCTAACCATTCCATACTGACTTGATAAATAAAAAGTTGGTAAAATATAGTTTTAGTTTTGTATAATACAACGTTTTTGTAATTATCAATTCTTAAGTTGTATGAAAAAATACAACCTTGATATACATGGTTGTAATTACATTTGTAATTCTCATAGCTATTTCTATAAAACATTATTTAATACAATATACAGAAATAATTACATAGGTAAAAATTGAAAAATTTCGGGTCACATATTTATAAGTTACGTCTTACAAAAAAAGTAAAAAGGTTTAGTATAAATAGTCAATTAATTTCATTATCTCGGTAGCAGCAGCAGTATTTTACGCTTCGCCACTTAGAGTTGTAGGTGGTTCTAAAGGTTGAGTTGTTCGTTCATTAATGCGGTGCGTGAGCTAGGTTCAAAATATTGTGAGACGGTTTGGTGCATATCCAGTGTGAGCATTAGAGCATTGAGAGGACGTTTTCCTAGTATGAGAGGACCGGGCAGTATGCATCTATGATATATTGGTTATAATGTCTACGACAAACATTGGGTAGCCAAGTGCGCAGAAGATAACTCATGAGTAGATACTGGTGTCTCAATCGGTATGGCTTTAGAAACGGTGTCTGGAAATGTCGCTCTAAATCTGCACATGGTTTCAAAAATTTATGTATATAACCAGTTTTTTAATGAGTGATATTTTTGCACTTATTACATCATTGTTTAAATAGGATAATTTTGAAATTTCCGAGAGAATAACTTTGTTATTGATAGTAATGACTAATGAATGTAAGAAATTGTGAAATCCTTTGTCAATATGTTTCCTCGAAAAATATGCTAAAAGATGGAAGAAAAACATCATATATAAGGAAACCACAACTATGGGAACCAAGCCAAGTTCATTGGAGGCGCCACAAGAGCAACGAGCAAAATATGACGCTTCCTACAACTGCGCCCAATGGTACCAGCAGTCGTACCAGCCGCAAGGAGCACCATAATGTTCAACAGATCACACTTTATAAAAGATCCCATGCATAACTCGTGAAGGAGCGACCAACAAAGGGATTGTCGAAAATATGGTCATATGAGTGGTTTTGTTAATATTTGGATGTAGTTGTCACTTACCAATGTTTATTTTTTATATGGAGTTAGTGTTTATGCTTTTATGAAGCATTCCCATTTATGTTAATTACTCTTTGAATGTTTTTTCCTATGTGGTAGGCCGCAACAATTAGAAGTCTTAAGGCATCCAAGTATTGTTCTATTCATGAGTGTTGTTACTGAACCCCATACCTACCAAAAGTCATGGAATACTTGTTGAGGTATTTATATGCATTTCATTTGTTACCGAACCTCCAAGGACAGACCCAGATCTTCATCGCCGTTGCTGCCGCCATCAAGCACTCCGCCCTCCCATGCGTCTACCTCAAGCCGCTCCACAATGCCTTGCCTTCCAACGCCCCTCCATCTCTTCGACCTAGCTCGGCAACCGTTGCAGAGGAGAATGACATCACGCCAACACTCGACCCCAGTCCCAGTCGCCCACACCACCGGAGTATTGTCGATCGCGTCGTCGTGCCCTAACCGAGGCCCCCCACTCTCCTAGACCCAAGCACGTCTCTACCCTTGATGTCATGGAACTGCGACCGGTCGTTGCTCACCTCATCTTCCCCTGACACGACACGACAATGATGCATCCAACTCTAACTTCCTCGACGCGACACATGCTCACGAGGACTCGACCGGTGTCATCCTTCTAGTTGCATTGTTGCATGTAGAAGGTCACATCGATGGAGCCGTGGACTTACCGTGGACTCATGGAGGGGGCAAGCTGCATAACTAATGCCAACCACCGAAGAATCAACCAATGCAGATTTTTCTTCACTATTGTGTATTTCGGGCATTTTGGGATTACCTCACTCAGAGCTCGAAACAAAATGAGGTTAGCTTGTTTATTTAGAGAAAAAAAGGCTAGATATGTTGGTGCAATCGAGTGCCTCGAGAGTATTGGAGATTGTTGGACAAAAACATTGAAGAGCTAATGTGTTTGCTAGTGCACACAGAGAGAATAGGCCCCTTATGGTTATTTCACCCTCGGGATTGCCCCGGCTATAAATAACCAGCCCCCACCTACCGTTATGATCGACGGCTCAGTTTATTTTTTGAGAAGATTGTTTGAGCACCCCTCTAAAAAAATATTTGAGTGAATCCACGGATAGAAAACCCCAAAGCCCAAAACTTAGATAGTTGTCGAGCATCACAGAGATCTAAGTAGAAAGTTTGAACCTATTACTCTTTAAAGCTACTAACTCTCTAGACGGTTAGGTTTCTGTCTGAGTGACGAAGAGTAATTGTTTTCAAAGACAAAGTCTGTGAAGGTTATGGACATCATGTGAAGTATCTGCCGAGAGTAAATTGACACAAGTTGATGAACTTTGTCAAGGAGGATAGGACGGTGATAGTTTTACTCATGTATTCAATCACAAGTCCCTCTAACCAGACGTAGCTCTTTTGCAAAAGAGGGAATTGGTCGAACAAATAACTTGTTGCCATCGAGCACCACTGGTTTCATCTCGCCTCCATATTACCCTTCCGCGGTTTACTTTCAGTAATAGTATCTGTCGTGAGTTTACTTCTTGTGCTCTAGCAGCTCTCTCTCGAAAGCTTACCTATGTGCTTCATCAAGTTTTTTTTCCAGAGTTCTTTTCTTTCGCAGATATGCATATGTTAAGTTTATTTTGTTGTTGTGTTATACCGAGAGATTTCAAAATTTGAAAGAAATTTTAAATCTACCATTCACTCCCCTCTATTCGATAAGCTCCGGTCCTATAAGATAGATAAAGAACTCCCAAAAATGCCAAATAAAGACCGAGCTTCATGGAGGCCCTAATTTAAAAAGTTAAAATGTCAAATCTTTCAGTTTTAAAAATTTTGTAAAAAAAAAACACACATGTACCTAGAGATATAATGTACAAGTGTGTACATTTTCAGGCCAATACCCGAAAAAAAAATCAGGTCAAAATCTGTTAAAACGAGAGCTACAAAAAAAATTGAATCTGAGGCTTGTCTTTAACATACATAATGTTCATCCTCAAAATCCATGCTTTTTTTAAGCTCGCAATTTAAGGTATTTCATTATAAAATTTTACATGCGTACACCTCGTTGTATACATGTGTATTTTCCTCAGAAATTTTCAAACTAAACAGTTTGTCCAAAATGCCCTACTCAAGATTTCCGAGAAACTTCCCAAAAAAAATTTTGAGGGGTACTTCCCAAAAAGAGTGTTCCCCTTTTTTCCAGTCTACCCAAAAAAATGTTCCCGATAAACCAGACCGGATTTCCGAACGTAACTGGGCCATACTTTCACACGTTGGCGACGCATATTTCTGGCCCAAACACGCTGTGGCTCTAGCTGCTTCCCAATCCAGCCTCACCACCTAACCGCCGTGGCCGCCTTATCCGCCGCGCGCGGTGCAGCTTCTCGTGGATTTTCCCGCTAGAGCCACAGCTACAGCAATGGAAGCTCTCGCCTCGTCGCCGCGGGCTCTCTTCGCCCGCACCGCCACTCCGGCGACGGCGCTGGTCACGCCAGCAAGATGGACTCCGTCATCGAGCAGGCTTGTCAAGGCCACCGCCGCCGCCGAGCCGGCCGGCGAGGCCAAGCCGGCTGCGGCAGCTGCGGCGCCGGCGCCCAAGAAGATCCTCAAGAAGAAGCCCGTGTACTCCAGTAAGTAAGAGCGATGCTTCGAAATGCGTACATTGTTTATTCAGTTCGAGATAGAATATCTCGTGCTTGCCGGTGCGTGTGTGACTCTGTTATTTAACTGAACTTGATTTACATCTGTTTCTTCTGTGCAGTGAAGAAAGGACAGATTGTTCGCGTCGAGAAAGAGAAGTACCTCAACAGCATCAATGTAAGTGTGTTTCCTATCGTACGCGCTACACCTTAGTGGATGGTGCACCAAATTTCTAATGTTTGTGATAAAATTTGCCCTTTTTCTTTGAGCTGGACTGAGACACGGTTATTTCTGTAACAGAATTTCAAACCCTGTTTTCAAGAAATTTCGTTTTGATTGTACTAGCGGTGAGTAACTTAATTTGTTGGCCTTTAATAACCGTGTGTGTGGTTTGTTAATTTCAGTACCTGTCAGTGGGGCACCCACCCTTCTACAAGGGGCTAGACTACATATACGAAGACCGCGGCGAGGTAATTGACTTCACTGATCCTAGCTCTCCATGTCGCTCTCGTCAATAGGTTATCTATGTTGCTCTCATCAATCAATTAACATCGCTTGTTTAAGTTTCAGTTTAATGATCACCAAATTATCAAGTGCAGGTTTTGGACATCAGAATCTTCGAAGAAACCGGAGAGTATGCTCTGGTAATTATACACAGCTGCTTTCGTCCTTTGTTCTACTTCATCATTCTTAATTTGTTTCTCAACTTAGATGGATCTAAATTAATTATCCATACATGTCTCGATCAATTTCCTCCTGATTGAATTACGGATCTATCTTATGTAGATCGCATGGGTAGGGATTCCGACACCGCCAGCATGGCTCCCAACTTATATGCTCATCAAGGTATGGTCTAACTATCATTAATCATACAACAATACTTCATGGTCACCCATTATTCTGGACATAGACATGGTTTACCATGCAATCATTTGGTCGTTTTCTCCTAATTATATGATTATAAAAAAACATGAACATCTAACGGTGAATACCTCCCTTGCAAAGAGGCTCTATATTTTGTTTGGGGTTATGTTTATGATTGGATTTTGTTTCCTGTGCAGTCAGACAAACTCGATTACGAGAGGATATGATCGCTGGATCAGCGGTTGCGAGGGAGAACAATGTTTTGTGCATAAGTTGATGTCGCTATGTGGTGATGTTGTGACATTGCTCCATGGATACAAAATTAAGCAGTTGTAAATCGAAGAAACAATAGTGAAATATATCCAAAGTTGTTATATTTTAGCATTTTATTTCTCACTTTTGCAACGTTTGAGGTTGTTGACAATCACATACCGCCACTTTTAACCTTAACATGCCTAAAATAAGATGCATTTAAATTAGGCTACTTCTAAATGGTTTGAATTGACAGGGTTTCGAACATTCGGTACAATTTTGAATATTTTGATCCAGTAGTCAATTTAAACTGCTAGCTCCCTAACTTCTATTTTCCCCTTCTATTTAGGACTTGTTTGGATATGTACTTCATCATTTTGGATGGGTCAAGAAATTTGTTCATTCTTCTAGCCTGTCTAGAAAGAATATATCTAATCCACTTGCACGCAAACAAGTGTTTTTTTGGCTATGTTGGAAATATGCCCTAGAGGCAATAATAAATTGGTTATTTCCTTGTTCATGACAATCGTTTATTATCCATGCTATAATTGTATTGATAGGAAACTCAGATACATGTGTGGATACATAGACAACACCATGTCCCTAGTAAGCCTCTAGTTGACTAGCTCGTTGATCAATTGATGGTTACGGTTTCCTGACCATGGACATTGGATGTCGTTGATAACGGGATCACATCATTAGGAGAATCATGTGATGGACAAGACCCAATCCTAAGCCTAGCACAAAGATCGTGTAGTTCGTATGCTAAAGCTTTTCTAATGTCAAGTATCATTTCCTTAGACCATGAGATTGTGCAACTCCCGGATACCGTAGGAATGCTTTGGGTGTGCCAAACGTCACAACGTAACTGGGTGGCTATAAAGGTACACTACGGGTATCTCCGAAACTGTCTATTGGGTTGGCACGAATCGAGACTGGGATTTGTCACTCCGTGTGACGGAGAGGTATCTCTGGGCCCACTCGGTAGGACATCATCATATGCGCAATGTGACCAAGGAGTTGATCACGGGATGATGTGTTGCGGAACGAGTAAAGAGACTTGCCGGTAACAAGATTGAACAAGGTATTGGATACCGACGATCGAATCTCGGGCAAGTACAATACCGCTAGACAAAGGGAATTGAATACGAGATTGATTGAATCCTTGACATCGTGGTTCATCCAATGAGATCATCGTGGAACATGTGGGAGCCAACATGGGTATCCAGATCCCGCTGTTGGTTATTGGCCGGAGAGGTGTCTCGGTCATGTCTGCATGGTTCCCGAACCCGTAGGGTCTACACACTTAAGGTTCGATGACGCTAGGGTTATAGGGAATAGATATACGTGGTTATCGAATGTTGTTCGGAGTCCCGGATGAGATCCCGGACATCACAAGGAGTTTCGGAATGATCCGGAGGTAAAGATTTATATATGGGAAGTCCTGTTTTGGTCACCGGAAAAGTTTCGGGTGCTATCGGTAACGTATCGAGACCACCGGGAGGGTCCCGGGGGGTCCACCAGGTGGGGATACCTGTCCCAGAGGGCTGCGTGGGCCAAGTGTGAGAGGGGACCAGCCCCAGGTGGGCTGGTGCGCCCCCTCACCAGGGCCCAAGGCGAAGAGAGAAGGGAAAAAGGGAAAACCCTAGGCTCAGATGGGCCTAAGGCCCACCTAGTGGTGCGCCCCCCCTCTCTCCCCCCTTGGCCGCCCCCCTAGATGGGATCTAGGGCTGGCCGCCACCCCTAGGGGTGGAAACCTAGGTGGGGGCGCAGCCCCTCCCTTTCCCCTATATATAGTGGGGTTTTGGGCTGCCATACACACGAGAACATCTCCTTCTTGGCGCAGCCCTACCCCTCTCCCTCCTCGTCTCTTGTGGTGCTCGGCGAAGCCCTGCTGGAGTACCACGCTCCTCCACCACCACCACGCCGTCGTGCTACTGCTAGACGGAGTCTTCCCCAACCTCTCCCTCTCTCCTTGCTGGATCAAGGCATGGGAGACGTCACCGGGTTGCATGTGTGTTAAACGCGGAGGTGCCGTCCGTTCGGCACTAGGATCATCGGTGATTTGGATCACGGCGAGTACGACTCCATCAACCCCGTTCACTTGAACGCTTCCGCTTAGTGATCTACAAGGATATGTAGATGCACTCTCCTTCCCCTCGTTGCTAGATTACTCCATAGATTGATCTTGGTGATGCGTAGAAAATTTTGAATTTCTACTATGATCCCCAATAGTGGCATCATGAGCCAGGTTTATGCGTAGTTTCTATGCACGAGTAGAACACAAAGTAGTTGTGGGCGTCGATTTTGTCAATTTACTTGCCGTTACTAGTCTTATCTTGATTCAGCGGCATTTTGGGATGAAGCGGCCCGGGCCAACCTTACACATACGCTTACGTGAGACCGGTTCCACCGACTGACATGCACTATTTGCATAAGGTGGCTGGCGGGTGTCTGTCTCTCCCACTTTAGTCGGATCGGATTCGATGAACAGGGTCCTTATGAAGGGTAAATAGAAATTGGCAATTCACGTTGTGGTTTTGGCGTAGGTAAGAAACGTTCTTGCTAGCAACCTATATCAGCCACGTAAAAACTTGCAACAACAATTAGAGGACGTCTAACTTGTTTTTGCAGCAAGTGTTTTGTGATGTGATGTGGCCAAAGGATGTGATGAATGATATATGTGATGTATGAGATGATCATGTTCTTGTAATAGGAATCACGACTTGCATGTCGATGAGTATGACAACCGGCAGGAGTGTCGGTCGCGGGGAACGAGCACCTATGGGGCAGGGCCCCTTTTTGGTCCGGCAGGGGGGCGGAGGGCGCACGAAGAGCAGATCGAGGCGAGGCGCGCGGGGTATTTTACCCAGGTTCGGAGCTCTCCGGAGAGATAAAACTCCTACTGCTGCTTTGTGTTTCTATTCTGTTCTTGCTTGAGAGTGTGGGTGCCCTCTCGTCTCGAATCAGTCGAACCGAACCCTTTCTACGTGCACATGGGCCTCCTTTTTATAGGCTAAAGGGGTCACCGACAGGTGGCAGCATAGAAAGAGGGGTAAAAGAGTAAAAACGCAGGTTGGTACAACCGCTACCAACAGTGCCCCCTACCTAACTCTGACGGCAGGGGACAAGGGCATTTAATGCCCGTCTGGTCGCTCAAACAGTGCAAGAGAAGCGACCGCTAGGGGCGCCACCGTTTGCCACGATGGTCATCTTGCCAGCGCCTGCTTGCCACCTCGCACCCCTAGCTGCACGGCCTCCTGCCGCGTGTGCTTGGGAGGGTCCCAGAGCGACACGTTGGCAGGTGTGCTGGAGCGCGGGCGCGAAGTGGGGGTTTCCCGCGGCAAGCTCCTTGCCGCGGTCGTCGTCTTGTCGTTGTTCGGGAGCTTGTCGCTCACCGGGCCTTGCCGGGGCGCGCGGTGCATCGCGGCAAGTTTTCTTGGAATGCCTTGAGTGGCCTTCCCGGCAAGCTTCTCTTGCCGGGGTCTTGTCTTCTTCCCGGCCAACTTCTCTTGCCGGGGCCTTGGTAGGCCTTCCCGGCAAGCTCCTCTTGCCGGGGCCTTTGTTTGAGTACTTTGTTCTTGAATGGTCTTCAATATGAGCGGCGGAGGATCTTGGCGGACGCCCGGCAAGCCTTGCCGCGGGGCGCTGCGACTGCCTGTGCACAAGTTCGGGATACTAAGGTACCCCTACTCTAGTACACCGACAGGAGCCCCCGGGCCTGGGCCATACATGATGCCGAGCGCTATTGGGCCAGGCCCAAAACGGGGCACGGGCACGCGCGGCCTGGGTCCAAACCAAATCCACTCCGTATCCATCGCGCCTCCCCCGTAACGGCACGCGTCAATCACAGCGTCGTGGGAGAGATCGTGGGCAATACTTAAATCCAGGAAATGCGTAACGTCCCCCCTGTTTATAAGCAGGGGAAACAGGGCCGTTCCCCCA
This sequence comes from Triticum timopheevii, assembly GCA_963921465.1. NCBI lineage: Eukaryota > Viridiplantae > Streptophyta > Magnoliopsida > Poales > Poaceae > Triticum > Triticum timopheevii. The sequence continues at coordinate 740,556,403 of OY997267.1, forward strand.
CCTTCGCCACTTGCAGTTCCTTCCTCAGAAAGCTCCGCCGCTCCCCTCCGCTTCCCAAGCCGAAAGAGAGCGGCGCTCCGCCGCCCGTCGCCGCCGCCGTTGCCGCCGCCGCCGCCAACCTCCTCCACTGCTCCCGCCATGGCTCCGAAGACCGGGAAAAGCGTGAAGTCGGCCGAGGCGCTGCGGTTGGAGGCGCTGCGCAAGGAGCGAGCACTTTTCCTCCCCGAGCTCACCCCGAAGGCGCTGCGGGAGGAGTTCTATCTCTTCTGGTCGATGGAGACGCGGGCGCATCCGCGCACGCAGGTGCTCTCCGCCGAAGCTTCCACTTCAAAGTGGTGCCCAAAAGGGTACTATTTCTTTCCGGTGTTCTTCTATTGTGGGCTCTGCCCACCTTTTTCTGATTTCTTCTGTGACGTCATGAATACCTACGGGTTTCATCTTCTTGATTTCACCCCCAACGCCGTTCTGACAATGGCGGTTTTCGCACACCTCTGCGAGAACTTCGTTGGCATCCACCCAAATGTTGCTCTTTTTCGCCACTATTTCACCCCCCGAGCCGAGAAAGGAGAGCCATTGGCTGGCGGAATCGCCTGGACCTCACGAATCGGTATGAAGGAGGTGTATCTAGCGGGCGAGCTCCGCAGCAAGTGGGACGAGTGGAGGGCGGAGTGGTGCTGGATCGTTGACGCCAATCCGCAGCCATTCACCAACCTGCGCCAGACCCGGGTAGTGCACGGCGGCGACTGGAGCGCTCTGTCGCCGGACGACGCCAGGCTGAAAATTGCCACCACCCGAATCCTCCGGCTCAGGCTTGCTGGGCTCACAGCAGGGGCAGTTGGTGCGGATTTCCTTCACCGTCGCATCGCCCCTCTGCAGAAGAGGGGGAGGCCTGCCTGGCTGTTTGGCGGCCCGGCGGATATCATGAGGCTGCGTCCAGGCCTCAACTTCAACTTCACAGTTCTGGAGCTTGACGGGATGCTGAAGGAGCTGTTCAAGCATGACGCCAACCATCCAGAATGGTTCAGGCTGCCGCGGGGCGTCATCCCATTGTGCAACAACTCCCGGCGCGATCGCATCTGCGCAATGATGCCAGAGTGCGACTCGCACGGGATAAGTCCAACTTGGATGGAGCCCGCCGACGACGTCGTGCGGCAATTCTTCGATGGCTTGACGGAGGTAGCAGTCAATGCCGACGAGCAGAGGCTCCTCACCCGCGACACCACCGACGACGAGATGCGGTACATCGCCACCAGGGCTGAAGAGGCGGCGGCAGCCGCCGCCGCGGGCGAGTTTGGCTTCACGTTGGAGGAGGCAGAGGCGGCCGAGATGGCAAGCCTTGCCGACCGGGAGGACCTTGCCGGAGGGGTCGTTGGCGAGGGGGAGCCCGAGGCCGAAACGAGCAAGCCCGCCGAGGGCGCGGGCGGCCAGCCGTCCTCGAGCAGCTTGCCGCAGGCGGAGCCCCCAGCGCAGTCCCAATTCCAACCAAGAAGGCGCCTCCGTCGAGTTGGAGATATAGCAGAGCGGCAAGCAGGCCAACAGCCGCAGCGTCGTGGGACGCGCTCCACCGCGGCAAGTACCGTTGCCGCGGGAGCGTCTCAGGCCGTGCCGACAACTAAGGCGGGGTCCTCCCAGGCTGCTACGCCCGATCCTGCCGCAGCTCCCGGCAAACGTCCAAGGGAGCCTACTCCTCCGCCTCGCCGCGCAGAAAGGGTACCAGATTTTGACCTCTCTGCGCTGAGTTCCGACGAGGAGGAAGAAGAGGAGGAGGAGTAAGGCTTTCTTCCCTTGTACTTGTTTTTCTTTTGATCTTTGTTGTTGCTTGTCTTGTATCTGATTTGCTTCCCTCTGAATCCTTGTTCCATTTCAGGATTCTGGCAGAGAGAGCGGCGAAGAGGGCCAAGATTCCTGTGGTTGTCATCGAGGACGATCCTGCTGTGATGGCAGAAGACACGTCCGAGACTACCTTCACGGACCCGATTCCTTCTCCTCGCAGCAGCCCCCAGCACAGCCCCCAGCGTGAGTGTTTGGTTCACTTACTGTTGTGGGGCGCGCATGGGTGTCTCTTCTTTTGCTGACATCTCGATTGTTGATTTGCTCGTGTAGGAGCAGAGCGAGCCCATCAGGAGGAACCAGAAGCCGCTCCAGAGGCGCTGTCTGCTTCAACTACGCCGCCAAGGGGCGAATTTCCGACAAGGGAGCGCTCTCCGGCAAGGGAGCGGTCCCCGGCAAGGGGCAGTTCCCCGGCAAGGGGCGGGACCAGTGAGCCTTTAGTGGTGGAGCCCACGGTCACAGAGCCCAGCACAGGTAACCCTCCTTGTCAGAAATTTTCCCTTGGGCTTCTCTTCTTCTGATCTTCTTTTTGGATCTTTGCTTGACTTTTTCTTCCTCTTCTTGTCTTCCGATCCCCCTCTCACAGATCCGATGGAGACTGAGGCCACCGGTGAGGAAGGCACACGCGGCAATACTGAAGATGCCGCCGCGGACGAGGAAGAGGCCGGCGCTGATGAACCCGCCGACGAAGAAGGCGCCAAGGCTGCTGGCGCAGGAGCTGGCGAGGGGTCCGGCAATCGTATTGGCGACCCTGAGGGTGCAGGAGCGCAGGGCGCTACCCCGACTGCCGACCCCTCCGCCGCTGATGCAGTGCCGGGCTCCGAGGAGCCCCAGCCAGGCGCCTACTTAAAGGCCGGCGAGGGCGTATACATCAAGCTTCCCTGGGCGTCGAGTTCCAGGGCGCCGGTCGAAGGAGAAGAATTTGACGGAGAAGTACTCGCCTCTGCTGGGCTGGCAGTGGTTGACACGCCCAGCAGCAGCAGTGGCGAGTCCGAGGAGGAGCAGTTGCTCCGGAAGTTGGTGTCACTCTACCGCGCCCGTCAAGCGAAGCTTGAGTCCCGGGAAGCGCTTGTCGCGCGGGCGGGAGTTGACATCGAAAAGCATGCGGAGGAGCTCAAAAGCCGCAACCAGGAGGCCCTCCGATCCATTGCGGAGGAAAGGGAGCAACTTGACGAGGCGAAGAAGGCGTTCATCCTGGAAAAGGCTGAAGCCGAGGAGCAGCAGAGGCTCGCCGTCGAGGAGCTGTCCAGGCGGGAAGGTGAACTGACACAGAAAAAGGTTAATCTGGACAGCCACGAGGAGGAGCTCGAGACCCGGGAGCAGTCACTTGGCGGGGCACTCAAGGAGGCGAAGGATGCCGCCGCGGCTGCTGAGGCCGCCAAGAAGGAGCTAGAGGTGAAGGTGATGCAGCTGGAGGCGGACATGAAAGGGAAGAATGAAGAGCTTGCCGCACTCCAGCGTGAACGCGAGAAGGATGCACTTGCCCATGGCGATCTGCAAGTTCAACTCGCCAGAGGATCAAGGAACTGAACGCCGCTAAGGACTCGAGCGCTGATCTGAAGCTAAAACTGGCCATCTTGACGGAGACACTGGATGCCGCAAGAGGCGAGAGGATGACTTGAAGAAAGAGGTCAAGGGCAACGAAGAACTGCTGACGAGGGCTGCCGAGACTCAGAACACCTTCAAGGTCACGGTGGAGCTCTGGATGGAGGGCCTCGTCAACATCGCTGCATCCATCGACGAGGAGCTGGCGGAACTGGACTTGGCGGGCTTCGGGTACTCCACTGACGAAAATCTCCCGCCCAGCGCCAAGCTTACTTTTTTCTTCAAGGGCGTGGTGACGGCCCTTCAGCAACACCGGGAAAGGATCCCGAAGAAGCTGGCGGACGTGTCGCGTGCAATCTGCGCCAAGGTCTTGGAGAAGGTGTTGGTGAAGATACTCTTCCGCAACCCGGGCCTCGACCTCACCCGCGTCCTTAAGAAGCTTCCGGCGGGTGCTGATCTTGAAGAACTCAAAGCCATTGTCGCACCCATCGTGGACAAGGTGAATGAGGTCAAGAGGGTTGACGGCGAGCGCATGGATTAGACCATCTTTCTTCTCCTTTCCTTGTCGCTGTTTATCTAAGTCATGAGAACAATTCAGTCAGTGCCGCAACAAGTTACTTTTGTAATATAACTTTATTCTGGGCAATGCTTGCTCCTTTACTTGGTCCTTTCTTTGTATGTTTTTACCCTACGCTTTTAGGGAACTTGCCGGCACGGGCACGCTTGCCGCGAGTGCTGAGTGCGGAACATCAGCAGCTTGCTGGTGGTGCCGGAGCACGCTTGCCGCGAGTGCTGAGTGCGGAACATCAGCAGCTTGCTGGCGGTGCCGGCTCCAGCAAGAAACCTTGCCGCAACTAGTTGCAGCACACTTAAGTTGTTGAGCGGACTCGAAACAAAGTAAGGGCGCAACTAGCTACGAAGAGGTTCCTCCGCGCACAGGTTTTCCATACAAGGCACGGTCATTCAAGGAGGATAGCTTAAAAAATTTAAGAACTGATCATGCTCAAACTTTGGCAACTTAGCTTTTCTGTCGCCTGTGTCCCGGCAAGGCCATACTTCTTTGAACGACACCCGGTCCACACCTTTATCCTCCCCTCCCCCCCGTGAACTTGTGGGTGAAGGAACCTTCTTTTTGAGAAAGAAGACAGAAGAGAAAATAAAGATATGGAGCCTTATGGCTCGTTATTGCTTACCGGGGGCAAGTGCTGCACAAAATGTCAGATAATACATGCATAAAAGAAAAAGCATGGAATTTGACAACATGTGCTGAGCACATAAGCTTCATGCACGGGGTCTGCACTCGGCTCTGTACAAAGGGTTACATGCAACAGCGGCAAGGCTTGTACAGATAGGTGGTTGCCGGAACAGGTTCCGGCAACCGCGCCTTATGGGTAAAACTTACGAAGATGCTCTATGTTCCAGGAGTTGCTCACCGGAAAGCCATCTTCGGTCTCAAGGCGGACAGCGCCAGGCCTAGTGACTCATTTCACCCGATAAGGGCCTTCCCACTTCGGCGTCAACTTGTTGAAATTCTTGGCGGATTGAACGCGCCGAAGAACAAGGTCGCCTTCCTCGAAGCTTCTGGCATTAACTTTGCGGCTGTGGTAGCGGCGCAAAGCTTGCTGGTAGCGAGCAGCTCGCACAGCAGCCTGAAGACGATCTTCCTCGAGGAGCAGCGCGTCGTCTTGTCGCAGCTGCTCTTGCTCAAGCTCATCATAAGCGAGCACTCGAGGCGATCCGTATACGAGTTCTGTGGGGAGAACTGCTTCTGCTCCGTATACTAGAGCAAAAGGTGTCTGGCCAGTGGCTCGATTTGGCGTCGTTCTTGGAGAACTTGGCATTGATCGTGGCGAGCTCGCGGGTCCGACGACACGGTGGAGTCGGTGTCGAGGTTGGTCCGGCGAGTCGGCGATCTTGGCCTTCATGGTGGGGAGTGCATGGTGGTGGCACCCCCAGCGGTCTTATCGGCGTCGGCTTGCGCCTGGGCGTCTTTTCGGGGCTTCGATGTGCTCGGTTGCCGGGGCTTGTCGCCGTTGGCGAAGCCGATGAGGCTCTGAATGGTGGCCCTCCAGTCGTCGATCTTGTCTGGCATTGGAGGGTAATCTAGAAGCAGCTGGGCTCGGGCCAGCGCTTCCTCTGGAGTCTTGGGTGGCGGTGGCGAGCGACGCGAGGTGCGGGATATGCTCAGGCTTCTAACATTGTTAGAAGGAGCAACATCTCGTCCAGGCGACCGTCCCGCGCTCGTGCCAGCATGCTGGCGCACATGTCGGCCTTGAGCGTCCCGCGACCCACCAGCTTGGCCTTGTTCTAGCGCGAGTACGGTGCCAAGAGCACCGTGCCGTTGTCGATCCTGCACCTCCTGGGAGGGGTGCGGTGGATGTACAGACGCTGAAGCTTGCGGGGCCTTGTCCTTGGACCGAGTGACGATGTGAGTCCCTCCGCTGGCGCCCGCTCCTCCGCCGGCATCCACCCCACCGCCCGTTTGCTCCGGTGGCGGTAGGATAGACGTGGACGGAGCGGCCACCTCCGAAGCCTTCTTCTTCGGTGGCATGTCGATGAAGATGTTGATGTAGCGCGCGCAAACGCCGGATCAGGTTCGCACAACCTCGACGCACCCCTACCAGAGATGTCGGTCGCGGGGAACGAGCACCTATGGGGCAGGGCCCCTTTTTGGTCCGGCAGGGGGGCGGAGGGCGCACGAAGAGCAGATCGAGGCGAGGCGCGCGGGGGATTTTACCCAGCTTCGGAGCTCTCCGAAGAGATAAAACTCCTACTGCTGCTTTGTGTTTCTATTCTGTTCTTGCTTGAGAGTGTGGGTGCCCTCTCGTCTCGAATCAGTCGAACCGAACCCTTTCTACGTGCGCATGGGCCTCCTTTTTATAGGCTAAAGGGGTCACCGATAGGTGGCAGCGTAGAAAGAGGGGTAAAAGAGTAAAAACGCAGGTTGGTACAACCGCTACCAACAGTGCCCCCTACCTAACTCTGACGGCAGGGGACAAGGGCATTTAATGCCCGTCTGGTCGCTCAAACAGTGCAAGAGAAGCGACCGCTAGGGGCGCCACCGTTTGCCACGATGGTCATCTTGCCAGTGCCTGCTTGCCACCTCGCACCCCTAGCTGCACGGCCTCCTGCCGCGTGTGCTTGGGAGGGTCCCAGAGCGACACGTTGGCAGGTGTGCTGGAGCGCGGGCGCGAAGTGGGAGTTTCCCGCGGCAAGCTCCTTGCCGCGGTCGTCGTCTTGTCGTGTTCGGGAGCTTGTCGCTCACCGGGCCTTGCCGGGGCGCGCGGTGCGTCGCGGCAAGTTTTCTTGGAATGCCTTGAGTGGCCTTCCCGGCAAGCTTCTCTTGCCGGGGTCTTGTCTTCTTCCCGGACAGCTTCTCTTGCCGGGGCCTTGGTAGGCCTTCCCGGCAAGCTCCTCTTGCCGGGGCCTTTGTTTGAGTACTTTGTTCTTGAATGGTCTTCAATATGAGCGGCGGAGGATCTTGGCGGACGCCCGGCAAGCCTTGCCGCGGGGCGCTGCGACTGCCCGTGCACAAGTTCGGGATACTAAGGTACCCCTACTCTAGTACACCGACAAGGAGCCATAGGAGTTGTCTTAATTTATTTATGACCTGCGTGTCAACATAAACGTCATGTAATTACTTTACTTTATTGCTAACCGTTAGTTGTAGTAGTAGAAGTAATAGTTGGCGAGACAACTTCATGAAGACACGATGATGGAAATCATGATGATGGAGATCATGGTGTCATGCCGGTGACGATGATGATCATGGAGCCCCGAAGATGGAGATCAAAAGGAGCAAAGTGATGATGGCCATATCATGTCACTATTTGATTGCATGTGATGTTTATCATGTTTTTACATCTTATTTGCTTAGAACGACGGTAGCTTAAGTAAGATGATCCCTCACTAAAATTTCAAGAAAAGTGTTCTCCCTAGCTGTGCACCGTTGCGAAGGTTCGTTGTTTCGAAGCACCACGTGATGATCGGGTGTGATAGATTCTTACGTTCGAATACAACGGGTGTTGACGAGCCTAGCATGTACAGACATGGCCTCGAAACACATGCGAAACACTTAGGTTAACTTGACGAGCCTAGCATGTACAGACATGGCCTCGGAACACGGAGGACCGAAAGGTCGAACATGAGTCGTATAGAAGATGCGATCAACATGAGATGTTCACCGATGATGACTAGTCCATCTCACGTGATGATCGGACACGGCCTAGTCGATTCGGATCATGTATCACTTGGATGACTAGAGGGATGTCTATCTGAGTGGGAGTTCATGAAATAATCAGATGAACTCAATTATCATGAACATAGTCAAAAGGACTTTGCAAATTATGTCGAAGCACACGCTTTAGTTCTACTGTTTTAGATATGTTCCTAGAGAAAATTTAGTTGAAAGTTGATAGTAGCAATTATGAGGACTGGATCCGTAAACAGAGGATTGTCCTCATTGCTGCACAGAAGGATTATGTCCTTAATGCACCGCTCAGTGAGCTGACCCGCGAATGTCAGTTGTGGATGTTGCAAACATCTGACATACACGTTTTGATGACTACATGACAGTTCAGTGCGTAATGCTAAATGGTTTAGAATTGAGGCACCAAAGATGTTTTTGAAACATCGCAGAACATATGAGATGTTCCAAGGACTGAAATTGGGATTTCAGGCTAGTGCCCACGTCAAGAGGTATGAGACCTTTGACAAGTTTCTTAAGCCTGCAAACTAAGAAGAAAAGCTCAACCATTGAGCATGTGCTCAGATTGTATGAGTACAACAATCGCTTGAATCGAGTGGGAGTTAATCTTCCAGATGAGATAGTGATGGTTCTCCAAAGTCACTGTCACCAAGCTACTGGAGCTTCGTGATGAACTATAACATATCAGGGATAGATATGATCCTTGAGCTATTCGCGACACCGCGAAAGTAGAAATCAAAAGGGAGCATCAATTGTTGATGGTTAGTAAAACCACTAGTTTCAACATGGGAAAGGGCAAGAAAAGGATACTTCATGAAACAACAAATTGGTTGCTGCTCTAGTGAAGAAACCCAAAGTTGAACACAAGGCCAAGACTAAGTGCTTCTGTAATAAGGGGAACGGTCACTGTTGGGGATATTACTACTGGGCGTAAACCGGCCTATCTGGGCCGGATTAACTTCATCAGTAGTTAAGCATGCTAAAGCCCATGAAGATAGGTGAGGGCTCAAGACCCATAATCGGCTGAGAGCCTGTAGCCGTAAACCGGCGTCAATATGTAACTTGTATTGTAAGTAAGGAATAAGTAGAGACCAAACCGGACACTTCTATGAGCCGGTGTTGGGACTCTGTAAACCGACGGGCGTCACCCATGTATATAAGGGGATGACCCGGCGGCGGTTCAAGGACAACAGACAACAACTCGAGACATATGCGAAGCTTATTTGCTCCCTAGTCATCGAAACGCCCATCAATTCCATCACAACTAGACGTAGGCTTTTACCTTCATTGAAGGGGCCAAACTAGTATAAACTCTCTTGCGTCCTTGTGTCCGCTTTAACCCCTTCAAGCTAACCCGTAGCGATGGCTCCACGACTAAGTCCTTTCTCTAGGACATCTGCCGTGGCAAAACCACGACAGTTGGCGCCCACCGTGGGGCTATCGCACGATGGTTTCCGGTTCTTGGAGGGCCGCTTTGAAGGACTCGAGGGCTATGCTGTAGGCCGGATGACTAAGAGTCGTCGCGGCAAACTCTACATCGACGACGCAGGCTGGGGCCCCGAGGCCGGCTCAATTGAGTACGGGTACCGGGTCCCCTTTGGTAGCATTCACGTTTTCATTGGCAAGATCGGTGAACTGGGCCCTGAGCCGGACATCTGCACCGACCTCGTCGAGACGGCTCAGCGTGCGCGATCCGCCCGGGTCAAACCGGCCATGAAGCGTGCCTTCGTGGGAATGATCCATGGAGGGAGTTATGAGGACGGACCGGAGCTTCGCGGGGCGACTGCCGTTCGTTCCGGTGACGAATCTTTGGCCGGAGAAACCGAATCTATTTATCAGCTACAAGATGGCTGGATTGAGAGTTGTTCCGATGGCAACAGTATTCCGGACCCCTCTGATCTTCCTAACCGGGTTGGAATATTCATGACCGGAACACAAGCAGAGCTTCACTCTTCGACAGCCGCGGCAACGGTCTCCGGTTCAGCAGCAGCAACGGCTGCCGGGGAAGGAGGCCCTGTGCGCCCGCCGGCTCCGGTTCTGTCAGAACTATTTGATGCGTTGGCTATGCTTATGGCGGAATTTAATCCGCCAGATCAGGACGTTCACAACACGGAGATTGCAAAGGTAAAGGAACAAATCGCCCAGGCCAAGATGGATCTAGCAGCTGAGGATACCAGGATGGCCGCAGAGCGGGCCGCTTTAGATGCACAGGCCTACAGGCTTATGTTGGACCAGAGTGCGTCGCATGAAGTCATGAGGAGGAAGCACCGATCCCGCTTACCTCTGGTTTTCGAGGCTAGAGACCTTTTTAACACTCCAGGGCCAAGAGCCAGCAATCCGCTGGAGGGGAACCAGGCAGAAGCCGCTGGGACCGGTGCGCCAGTTCAACCCCGTCAGATGGACCCACCTCGTCCAAACACTGTTATACCTCAGGATGCTTTAACACCTCTGGGTCACTACTCCAACCCAATGGACAATCTTGTTGCCGCTGCAGCACGACTGGAGGCCATTCCAATTGAAGGTGACTCGCCGCAGGCAGTAGAGACGCGGCGGGTCAAGGAACTTCTGAGGACAGCTTTGGCCCAACAGGAAGCGTACTCGTACAGCCGCGACCGGATCCACTCGACCCCCCGTCCAAGATGGAGCTATAGCAGACATATGGATGAGCCAGCAGTGTCGAGTAATGAACGATGTGGAGCACCCCGTGGCAACAACCCGACGGGTGGTGCTGATGACGCTCAGGAAGTGGTGAACTGGGCCCGAGCGCGCAGGGAGGCTGAGTTAGCCGCACAGCATCAGGCTCGGCAGCTCACGCCGGTTCGTCCAACCATCTCGATCGAACCTGGTGTTACTTCTAGTTCTTTGGGGGTGCCTTGCCTTATCCCCGCTTTACGCAACGTGCGCCTGCCCAAGGATTTCAAAGGCCCACGCAAAGTACCAAATTATACGGCGGATCAACCTCCAGAGACATAGGTAGAGAGCTATGAGATGGCCATGGAGATGCTTGATGTGGATGACACGGCGTGTGTGAAATACTTCACCATGATGCTTGAAGGAACGGCCCGTACTTGGTTAAAAAGCTTGCCCGCTAATTCTATCAGTTCATGGGCCCAATTACGAGCCCGGTTTATCAACAATTTCAAGGATACCTGTAAACAGCCTATGTCGATAGTGGACTTAGCTGCATGCGTCCAGGAGGAAGGAGAGTCAACGACTCATTGGGTGCGCCGGGTTTCACAAGTGTTGCACTCCTCAGACCGCATCAACGCTGACACCGCAGTATTAACCCTGGAAGGCAACTGCCGGTTTGGGCCCCTGAAGTTGAAATTGGGACGAATGAAGCGTCATTGCACCAACATGGGGACCCTCATGGCCGCTTTGGTAAAATATGCTGATAGTACCAAGGATCCCGAATTTGATGATGACAAGACAGGGAAGGGGAAGAAGAACAGCGGCTCCAAAGGTCAGCAGCATCACTGGGTAGGCAATGGCAGAGGAGGCAAGCGTAAAGCGGATGGCAACATGGATTTTGTGGCTAATACCAACGTACAGGACAATGGCCAACGGCGCAAGGGTAGGCCGAAAAATCGTAGTGGAGCACCCAACCCCAACCCAAACCGCCTGAACTATCTGCTAAGCCAGCCCTGTCCAAGACATGGGACGAAGGAGGAGCCAGCAAACCACCTTTGGAAGGATTGCTTTATTATGCAGGAGTTCAAGAATTCTAATAATTTCTGATATGACCACGGATCTGGCGGTGGCTCAGGGTTCGGGCCGGGTTACGGTGGAGGAAGTTCTGGTTCAGGATTTAATGGTAATCCGGGCGGACATAATGGTCAAAATAGTCAGAACAACCAGGGTGGTTACAACCAACAGCAGCAACAGTCAGGTTACCAAAGCAACCCAAAGCAGTTGAGTAATGGGCAGTACCATGTCTTTACCACTAGCTTGGACAAGCGAGACCGGAAGGTTCAGAGGCGGGCAGTCAACTCTGTTGAACCGGCCACACCCCGTTATCTACGTTGGTCTAAACAGCCAATCCTATGGAGCAGAGAGGATCACCCACTCCAGGTCGATAATTCGGGTCAGTTGGCTCTGGTGGTGGCGCCTCAGGTGGGAGGTTATAAGTTCACCAAGGTGCTCATGGATGGAGGGAGGAGCATTAACATCCTATACTATGAGACCTTCCGTCGTATGGGACTAACAGATAAGAATCTCAAACCGTCCAATACAGTATTCCACGGTGTAGTGCCTGGCAGATCAGCATATCCCGTTGGTAAGATAGCTCTTGAAGTTGCCTTCGGGGATGATCATGATTCCAGGTCGGAGACATTAACGTTTGAAGTTGTGAAAATCCAAAGTCCATATCATGCCCTGTTTGGGCGTCCGGCATACGCCAAGTTTATGGCTCGGCCCTGTTATGTGTATTTGCAGCTCATGATGCCGGGTCACAAGGGGACAATAACGGTTCACGGAAGCCGCAAAATCGCTTTGGAATGCAAGGAAGGAGATGCGGCTTATGCAGAGTCGGTCTGTGCCACCGAGGAGTTGAAGTACTATAAAGACAATGTTGATCCGGCGGACATGACTCCGTTGAAGAAGCCAACTACGGAGCATGATCCGGCCCTAAAGTTCAAATCGACAGCAGAAATTATGCTTGTTGACTTCGTACCTGGCGATTCGTCCAAGCATTTCAGCATTAGTGCCAACTTGGATCCAAAATAGGAAAGCGCGCTCATCGAGTTCATCCGTGAGAATCGGGACATTTTTGCATGGAAGCCCTCTGACATGCCAGGTGTACCGAGGCAACTCGCTGAGCACACACTTAATGTGGATCCTAAATACAAACCGGTGAAACAGTTCCTCCGCCGGTTTAATGATGAAAGAGGCAAGGAGATTGGAGAAGAGGTAGCCAGGCTCTTAGCAGCTGGTTTTATTGTTGAAGTTTTTCACCCTGAGTGGCTTGCCAATCCGGTGCTAGTCCTTAATAAAAACGGCACCTGGCGTATGTGTGTGGATTACACAGATCTTAATAAAGCTTGTCCAGCAGATCCTTTTGCCCTCCCCCGTATTGATCAAATCATTGATGCTACGGCGGGTTGTGAGCGTTTAAGTTTTTTGGATGCATATTCTGGCTATCATCAGATAAAAATGGCAGTTAAGGACCAGGAGAAGACGCCATTCATAACTCCCTTTGGAGCCTTCTGCTATGTGTCTATGCCCTTTGGGCTCAAAAGTGCCCAGGCAACTTATCAACGGTGTGTACAAAATTGTCTTCACAAGCAGGTTGGCTGTAATGTACATGCTTACGTGGATGATATCGTGGTTAAATCCAGGGAGAAGGAGACTCTGGTTGATGATTTGAAGGAAACCTTTGATAACCTAAGGACATACAAGATGATGCTTAATCCGGACAAGTGTGTCTTTGGTGTACCGGCGGGCAAGTTATTGGGTTTTCTGGTGTCCAACAGGGGAACTGAGGCTAATCCGGAGAAGATCACAGCCATCACCTCCCTGGCTAAACCGAAGTGTATCAATGATGTTCAACGCCTGGCAGGTCGGATTGCCCGTTAAGCCGGTTTATCAGCCGCCTTGGTGAGAAGGCGATCCCTTTGTATCAGATGTTGAAGAAGACGGATCAGTTCGTCTGGAGTTCTGCTGCTGATGAAGCATTTGAGGACTTAAAGCGGCAATTAGCCAATCCGCCTGTGCTCGCCACTCCCATTGACAAGGAGTCGTTACTGCTATATGTTGCTGCTAATGCTCGTGCGGTCAGCGTGGCTATTGTGGTGGAACGAAAGGAGGCAGGTAAGGAGCATCCGGTTCAACGTCCGGTCTATTATATCAGCGAGGTACTCATTGAGTCCAAGCAAAGGTATCCGCATTGGCAGAAGCTAGTGTACGGAGTTTTTATGGCAAGCCGGAAACTTAAGCAATACTTCCAAGGGCACCCAATTACGGTGGTCAGTTCTGCTCCTTTGGGAGATATCATCCAGAACCGGGAAGCAACTGGCCGGATTGCAAAGTGGGCTATAGAGCTGGGGCCGTACGGTTTGAAATATGTGCCTCGGGCAGCGATTAAGTCCCAAGCACTTGTTGATTTCATCAATGATTGGACGGAAATGCAAGCACCTGAAGAAAAACCGGATCATACGTATTGGACCATCCATTTTGACGGATCCAGGCAGTTGGAAGGCTCGGGGGCTGGAGTCGTATTAACTTCCCCACGAGGTGATAAGTTTTGTTATGTTCTCCGTTTAATGTTCCCTTATACTAACAATGCAGCTGAGTATGAAGCCTTGCTCCATGGTCTTCGGGTGGCTAAGGAGATGAATCTAAGTCGAGTTAAGTGCTTCGGTGATTCCGACCTTGTGGCTCAGCAAGTGTCTGGCACTTGGGACTCCAAGGACCCACTCATGGCAGCATATCGTCGTGAGGTGGATATTGTTGCAGGTTATTTCAGAGGCTATCAGGTGGACCATGTGGACCGACGGAAAAATGAAGCGGCGGACGCTTTAAGCCGGCTGGGCTCTCAGCGCAAACCGGTCCCACCCAATGTTTTTCTGGATGTGCTGCACAACCCGTCGGTGAAGATCCCTGGTGAAGAGGATTTGGCCATTCCTGATCCGGAGGCTCAATTGGTGGCAGTTCTTCATGTTATTCCGGATTGGACGCTTCCTTATCTGGCGTACAAGAACTAGGGCGAGTTGCCAGAAGATGAGATTCTGGCCCGGCAGATAATCCGGCGATCCAAGTCCATGGCTGTCATCAATGGTGAGTTGCATCATTGTAGTGTATCAGGAGCTTTTCAACATTGCGTGTCTCCTGAGGAAGGCCGTGAAATTTTGCGGGAGATCCACGAAGGAGATTGTGGTCACCATGCCGGCTCAAAGTCTCTGGTGGCTAAAGTGTTTCGCCATGGTTTCTATTGGTTAACTGCTCATGCTGATGCGAAGGATCTGGTCAGATGATGTGATGGTTGCCAAAGGTTTTCAAGACGTGCTCATGTACCGGCGCAAGGATTGAGGATGATTCCAATTACTTGGCTGTTTGCGACTTGGGGGCTGGATATGGTTGGGCCTTTCAAAAGGTCCAAAGATAATAAGACCCACCTCCTGGTGGCGGTGGACAAGTTTACAAAGTGGGTGGAGGCAAAACCTGTTAGCAAGTGTGATGCGGCCACAGCGGTTCAGTTCATCAAAAAGGTGATTTTCCGGTTTGGCTTTCCACACAGTATTATCACAGATAATGGTACCAATTTATCCAAAGGTTCTATGAAGCAATTCTGCGAACGGGAGCACATCCGGCTCGACGTTTCATCAGTGGCACATCCACAGTCCAATGGTCAAGCAGAAAGAGCTAATCAAGAGATCTTGAGAGGCATAACGCCGGGTTGTTGGGTAGAAGAATTACCATCTGTGTTATGGAGCATCAATACAACACCCAACAGATCAACAGGATACACACCGTTCTTCATGGTTTATGGAGCGGAGGCGGTTCTCCCCAGCGATATCCGTCATGACTCGCCTCGTGTCACGGCTTATGTTGAAGCGGACAACGAGACAGCACAACAAGATACTTTGGACCGGTTGGATGAAGAGCGTGACATCGCAGCCGCCCGGTTAGTGATTTACCAGCAGGATCTTCGTCGTTATCACAGTCGCCGAGTCAGAACCAGAGCCTTCTAGGAAGGAGATTTGCTGCTTCGGCTCATCCAAGATCAGACTGATATGCATAAGCTATCCCCACCTTGGGAGGGGCCTTTCGTGGTCAGCAAGAATCTGCACAACGGGTCGTACTATCTGATCGATATTCGAGAGCATAAGGACTCACGTACATCAGAGGAAGAGACTAACAGGCCGTGGAATATAGCTCATCTTCGGTCTTACTATACCTGAGCCATTGGTTATACTTATGTACATACAATGTATATATTATGATTAAGTATAATAAACCGGAACCTCAGCTAAAGCGGGGTATCTGTTCTTTCACATCATGTGAGGTTACACGGAGTTTCTCTAAAGCGGCCTCCGGTTTACCCCTTGAGTTCGCTTTGCTAAAAGCATCGTGTTATATCACTTGGAGGATTGGTCGTGTCCGAACCAATACCATGCCTCTTGATAGGCGAAAGCCACCAGATCACTTGGGGACTTGGTCATGTCTGAACCAGTCATGCCTCTTGATCGGCCTAAGGCCACAGAATCACTTGGGGGCTTGGTCGAACCCAAACCATGACCACGCCATTTGGTCGGCATAAATGCCACAAGAATCACTTGGGGACCTGGCTAACTAGAACCATAGTTACACCTAACGGGAGCTTGGTCGTGTTTGGCCATGGTTACGCCATTTGATCAGCTTAAATAAATCTTTTTTGGCAAATGTTTTTGTCGTTGCTTTTGCTTCATACTTTTCTTTGAAGGGTTTTTTTTCTTTTTATTGTGTTCTTTAAACCAACAAAGTTTTTTAACCAATCAATTGACGGAACACAGTTCACGTCAATCCAGAGACTATTTGTCCGGTTTGATCCTTGTTGTTAACATCCTCTTATGGAGTAACACGGTGTTCATTATAACCTTGCAAGGTTTACATGGTAACCAGTGTCATATACATATACAGGAGTTGTTATTTCCTCCAACAGTGTGGGTTTGTAAAAGCTCTGCTTCAAGGTTGGCCAAGCCAACTTCACACTCAATGGTGGCAGGTATTACGTATCTCAAAATTTTTATCATATACTTAAAATTTTGTTTTGGATGTTTTGACTTTATATATACAAACATCATATTCCGCCTGACAGTACAGCCGTGGTGGCACTTAACGAATTTCTTATTTCAGAAAGTATTTTGGAAAGTTCATTACCACAGGAAGAACAAGTTATGCGCGAAGGCATATCAACATCAAAGGTATCAGCTAGCCTATTACAAGGCAACATGGTGCCCATAATAGCATAATTGTTTTGCACAAAGGAGAGACAGTTTTAAAACCGGCTTCCGGTTTAAGCTTGGCCACCAGCCTGGCCTGATGGTTGTGGGTCATCCTGCGCCGCTTCAGCTTTCGTTTCTCTACCAAGTGGCTAAAAATCCACAGTTGTCCAGTCGATTCCCATCAATGCTTGAAAAACAGCTTCGTCATGGATTAGTGAAGACGGGTCAATATCGGGAGCGTAAGTATGCTTACGGATTGGAGGGATCAGGTTTTCCGATTCATGGATTGGTGCAGCTATTCACTTGTTCTGGCTGCCATATTGGGCTTGATAATGAGACAAATCTGCTTCCTCAGCCAGTTGACAAGCTAACGGGCGTACCTCCCGGTTTATGGCTCGCAGATCCGCTTCACCAAATTCTGACCCGTCTTCCTTCAAACTGGGATAACCTTGAGTCGCTTCAATAGGATCAAAATCCGGCACCCAGGCTTTTGCCCGGATTAAAGCATTGATTGCACCGGTTCGAGCAGCAGATTTCTTCAGCTCTTCAACCCGGGCAGGAAGCACTGACAGTTTCATCAAAGTATCTTGAATCAAAGTGGGCGCCGGTTTATTATGAGACGCGGTACAGATGATCCGCTGGGCACCAGTATACAATTGTTCAACCAAGGTATAGGCGGCTTTCAATTTCTTCCGCACATCTGACCCCAAGTGACCAATGCGTGTCCCTGAAATACCATAAAAGGTTAATAAACCAGCGACTCTGTAAGAAGGCGGAACCAATTCAGAAGGCAAGCTGGCTTACCAAAGATAGCAGTGGTCATGGCATGAACGTGCCACTTTATGCTGGTCAGTTCATCCGTCACTGGTTTCAGTGCAGCCTCGGCATCCTCTGCTCGTTTGATCAAAGCGGACTTTTCAGTGGCCCAATTCGCCCGTTTCTTCTTGAAGTTCTCCTTAAGTTGTTCCATGGCGCTTAAGGCACTGGCCAATTCCTCTTTTGCCTTGGAGGTTTCAGCCTGTTGGGTTTTCAGGTTTTCTCGCAGATCGATGACTTGGCTTTCTTTCGCCTTCAGCTCCGCCTGCAGGCATACAGATATATGTTTCAACAAATTGGTAGAAGGATTCAAGTACCAACCACATAACAAGTTATGCGCTTGGCACTTGGGGGCTAATGCATATTCGATCTTCATCTTTCAATTATTTACAAAGTCCCAAGCTCAATACAAGTATTCAACTTGGCACTTGGGGGCTAATGGCTATTTGATCATATGTATTCTGATGCGGCAGTTTCAATTACTTAAAGTACCGGTTTAACTACGCTAAGTTGAACCGGCCCTTGAGGGCTACATCAGCAAATTTCAAAGCATCAAGGTTTATATTATTAAGTCCTGGTTTGCAAGAATAGTTCAAACCGGCCCTTGGGGGCTAGGAGAGTCAGCAAGAATAAAAGCATACAAGCAGGAAGGAGCATATGGAAGTTACCTCATATTTATCTTTCATCATATTAACCAGACCGGCTTCATAGTCACGGATGGTATACAGCCGGTTCAGATAGCCGAAATGGATATCTTGGGCGTTCAGAGCAGAGTAAGCCGTCAGATCAGTGTTCCACGTGCCTTTGCCAAAAGCAGCAAATTCCTCCTTGGCAGAATGTTTGAATAAAGCGACATGATTGCTTGGTTCAGCATGACCAGTGCCAGTAATGACAACCTCATCATCCTTGGTACCGCCGATTTGCACTGGAGCTATTGGCTTCTCAATAGATTTTGCTGGACCGGTGGAGCTTTCAATCCGGATGGAACCTGTGGGCTGTTGGGTAGGGCCTTAGGTATCAACAGGTCTCTCTTCAGCAATAAGATCATCATCTGGCTGCGGTGGATTGTTGGGAATATCCTCAGAGATAGCCGCTTCAAGAATGACATCTTCTTCGGCCGCTTTGTCCAGGCGGGCCTTCTTGCTTGGCCTAGGTTTGGCCCTAAGAAGAGTAACCAAATTAAATACAGCATGTGTTCTAAGGCAATGTACTGCAAACATCACAATAAATATGGCTTACCCAAGCACCGTTTTGAGCGGCGGGAGCTGAGTGGCCGATGACTCGTCAGAAGATGAGTGGGAAATAACCTGGTAATCGGAGTTAGACGGATTAAGAGGTTGATGAAAGCAGCCCGCTTTAGGACAAGCACTAATAGGCGAGTTAGAGACCTCGGAATGACGTTTCTGAACCGGACTGTTCGGTAAACCGGCGGAGGTAACTACCTGGCCACTGTGTCGGATGGTGCGGCGAGCCTCGTGTTGTTGAGTCTTCATAAGAAGTTTAGGATCCAAATAAGCAAGAGGATGAGAAAATTTAACTTTCCGGTTTGCCTGATGGATTTTTTGTGAAGGCAAAGTTTCTGAATCGAAAGAGAGAATAATTACCTCTGCAACATCCTTGTGGCTGGCTTCGGCATCATCCTGACAAATATCATCATCAATAAGACGCATGAAAAATAAACCAAGTGAGTCAAGCTCTACCTCAAAGTCCGGATTATCCACCTCATCATCACGGGCCGGATTAGAAGATGCAGTGGTTCTTTTCCTGTGGGCAGTCTTCTTCACAGCTTTATTTTTTGCCGGATTGCTCTTTCCAGTTTGTCTGCCTTCTCTGGTTTCTCCTGCGGCAGCTTTTTGCTCCAAAACGGATCATCGCCCTGAATATACAGACACTGATATTACAAACAATAACCAGACATGTCAATAACAGATTCAGCAAAGAGAAAAATCAAAGTCTTACAGTTGGCGGTTTGTTGGTGGCACAGAAGGGAAGCGGGCCGGTTCTAGCGCAGACATGTTCCGGTTCATTCAATATCTTGCGCACAGCCTCTGTGATTTCTTCACCAGAGAGTTGGAGCTTTGAATGTCGCAGTGGGTCATCAACATTATCAGTATACTCGCACATCAAACCGGAGCGCTGACTAAGGGGAAATATGCTCCATGATATCCAACAGCGAGCGAGATCAACACCGGTTAAACCGTTGGCCATAAAGGCTCTAAGCTTTGACAACTGGGGAGCATATTTGCTTCTCCCCTGGGCAGTCAATCTCTGAAGAAAAGGGTGTGTATTGCTGAGCCGCTCCGGACGAAAGCCAGGCAAGGGATTCTCACCAGCAGGGGAGGTGTCTTTGCAGTAGAATCATGTCTGATTCCACTCCTTGGGGTGACTGTGCAGCTTGGCGTGAGGGTATGTGACCTCTTTCCTTTTCTGAATTGCCATGCCACCCAACTCCGTATTAGAGCCATCAGTAAATTCGGTACGGCGGTTTAGATGGAAAAGATCTCTGAATAATTCCACTATGGGCTCCTCTTGAAAGAACACCTCACAGAGTACTTGGAAGTGGCACATATTGGTAACAGAGTTGGGGCCAGTGTCTTGCGGATGGAGTTGAAAATCGGCTAAAACATCCCGGTAAAATTTAGAACCGGGCGGTTTAAAGCCCCGGGCTAGGTGATCTACGAAAACAACAACCTCTCCTTCTCGAGGTGTGGGGGGGAATTCTTTGCCAGGAGCCCTCCAATGGATGGTATCTTTGCTGCCCAAGGCGCCAATCAGGACTAAATCGTCCAGTTGATCCTCTGTGATGCGAGAAGGGACCCAATTGCACTCATACACTTGCTTGGCCATGATGGAATCTACAAGGTAGAAGATCCTGGTTCAAAAATGCATTTGATCAAGATACGTTGGTATGGACACTGTTAAACCGGAGACAAAACTATCTGAACCGGAGTTTCATGAAGCGACCAACATCTGGCGGTTCAACAAGGGGACTAATGGTATATACCGGTTCGTAAAAAATTTCTATTAAGTTAAACCGCCTGATCTAAGCATTGAACAGTCAAGACTGCAGATGAGTAAGTACACAAAAACAGATTTCACAAGATTATACTACAGCTTTGGATCTGGAACATGTTTATAAAGGAGATAAATATTCAAGGCCCTAAAGGAGCAGTGCCGAACCAATAAGCGAAGGTATGGATAAGATCTATGGTCTTAATATGCGAAAGTGAAAACGGAGGATAAAAACTACTGGTACACAGAGCGAAGATTCACAGACTCGTCTAAGGATCTATCATATGAACAAGAAGCAAGCCATGAGCAGTCGAGAAAATGGAAACCCTAGAGCAGATCTATGATGAAAGGGATAGAAGACTTACCGGAGCTGAGGAAGAAGCGGAAGGTCGCCGTGGTGCTCTGGTACGCTCAGGGTGATGCAGCGGCCAAAGTTGGTGCAGAGGTCGACGACGGCGGCGGAGCTGCGAAGACTGGGCGACGCGAGGAAGAAGAAGCAGAAGGGCAAGTAGGGGAAAAAGAAATGACCCTTCAGTCCTATTTATAAAGCAAGGGACATGGGTCAGGCGCGAAAATAAAGGAGCTGCAAGTTTGGAAACAAAGCTATCGCCTCGATTATCGCAAATCTATTAAACAAGAAGGTATAACGGATAGTTTCTTTATGATAGATGACGTCACGCTGATTTACAACAATCAGAGAAGATGACATCACGGCGGTTCACCAAACTACAAGAAGACATTGAAGATGAAGTTTTGCTAAGGATTGACATGAACCTGTTCAAATCAATCTGGGGCCTAATGTTGGGGATATTACTACTGGGCGTAAACCGGCCTATCTGGGCCAGATTAACTTCATCAGTAGTTAAGCATGCTAAAGCCCATGAAGATAGATGAGGGCTCAAGACCCATAATCGGCTGAGAGCCTGTAGCCGTAAACCGGCATCAATATGTAACTTGTATTGTAAGTAAGGAATAAGTAGAGACCAAACCAGACACATCTATGAGCCGGTGTTGGGACTCTGTAAACCGACGGGCGTCACCCATGTATATAAGGGGATGACCCGGCAGCGGTTCAAGGACAACAGACAACAAATCGAGACATAGGCGAAGCTTATTTTCTCCCTAGTCATCGAAACGCCCATCAATTCCATCACAACTAGACGTAGGCTTTTACCTTCATTGAAGGGGCCGAACTAGTATAAACTCTCTTGCGTCCTTGTGTCCTCTTTAACCCCTTCAAGATAACCCGAAGCGATGGCTCCACGACTAAGTCCTTTCTCTAGGACACCTGCCGTGACAAAACCACGACAGTCACTGAAGCAGAACCACCCTAGATACTTGGTAGATGAGTAGGCTGACAAGGTTAACAGAAATATGTATTGGACATATATTAAATGTGTACTTTACTAGTACTCCTAGTAGTAGTAGGGTATTAGATACCGGTTCGGTTGCTAAGTGTTAGTAACTCGAAATAAAAGGCTACAGAATAAACGGAGACTAGCCAAAGGAGAGACGACGATAGGTGTTGGAAAAGTTTCCAAGGTTGATGTGATCAAACATCACACGCTCCGTCTACCATCGGGGTTGGTGTTAAACCTAAATAATTGTTATTTGGTGTTTGCGTTGAGCATGGACATGATTAGATTATGTTCATCGCAATGCGGTTATTCATTTAAGGAGAATAATAGTTACTCTGTTTATTTGAATAATACCTTCAATGGTCTTACACCTAAAATGAATGGTTTATTGAATCCCGATCGTAGTGATACACATGTTCATGCCAAAAGATATAAGATAGTAATGATAGTACCACATACTTGTGGCACTGCAATTTTAGTCACAATGGTATAAAACGCATGAAGATGCTCCATGTTGATGGATCTTTGGACTCGCTTGATTTTGAATCACTTGAGACATGCAAATCATACCACATGAGCAAGATGACTGAAAGGCCTCGTTTTCAGTAAGATGGAACAAGAAAAGCAACTTGTTGGAAGTAATACATCTTGATGTGTGCAGTCCAATGAGTGCTGAGGCATGTAGTGGATATCGTTATATTCTTACTTCACAGATGATTTGAGCAGATGCTGAGTATATTTACTTGATGAATCATGAGTCTGAATTATTGAAAGGTTCAAGTAATTTCAGGGTGAAGTTGAAGATCGTCGTGACAAGAGGATAAAATATCTATGATATGATCATAGAGATGAATATCTGAAATTACGAGTTTGGAACAGAATTAAGACATTGTGGAAATTGTTTCACAACTAATACAGCCTGGAACACCATAGTGTGATGGTGTGTCCGAACATCATAACTGCACCCTATTGGATATGATGCATACCATGATGTCTCTTATCGAATTACCACGATAGTTTATGGGTTAGGCATTAGAGACAACCACATTCACTTTAAATAGGGCACCACGTAATTCCGATGAGATGACACCGTATGAACTATGGTTTAGAGAAACCTAAGCTGTCATTTCTTAGAAGTTTGGGGCTGCGACGCTTATGTGAAAAAGTTTCAGGCTGATAAGCTCGAACCCAAAGCGGATAAATGCATCTTCATAGGACACCCAAAACAGTTGGGTATACCTCCTGTCTCAGATCCAAAAGCAATAAGGATTGTTTCTCGAATCGGGTCCTTTCTCGAGGAAAAGTTTCTCTCGAAAGAATTGAGTGGGAGGAAGATAGAACTTGATAAAGTTGTTGAACCTTTACTTCAACCAGAGAGTAGCGCAGCACAGGAAAAATGTTTCTGTGGCACCTGCCTCAGTTGAAGAGAAAGCTAATGATGATGATCATGGAGCTTCAGATGAAGTTACTATCGAACCTCATGGGTTGACAAGGGTGTGTACAACTTCTAAGTGGTAACCCTGTCTTAAAGGTCACGTTGTTGGACAATGATGAACCTATGAGCTATGGAGAAGCGATGGTGGGCCCGGATTCTGAAAATTGGCTCGAGGCCATAAAATCCGAGAGAGGATCCATGTATGAAAACAAAGTGTAGACTTTGGAAGAACTACTTGATGGTCGTAAGGCTGTTAGGTACATGTGGATTTTAAGAAGAAGAAGGACGTGGACGGTAATGTCATCGTCTATGAAGCTCGACTTGTGGTGAAGAGTTTTTCACAAGTTCAAGCAGTTGACTACGATGAGATTTTCTCACCCGTAGCGATGCTTAAGTCCGTCGGAATCATGTTAGCATAAGCTGCATTTATGAAATCTGGCAGATGGATGTCAAAACAAGTTTCCTTACCAGTTTTCATAAGGAAAGGTTGTATGTGATACAATCAGAAAGGTTTTGTCGATCCTAAGGATGCTAAAAGGTACGCTAGCTCCAGCATCCTTCCATGGACTAGAGCAAGCATCTTGGAGTCGGAATATATACTTTGATGGAGTAATCAAAGTTTATGGGTTTATACAAAGTTTGTTAGAAACTTGTATTTACAATAAAGTGAGTGGGAGCACTACAACATTTCTGATAAGTATATGTGGATGACATATTGTTGGTCCGAAATGATGTACAATTTCTGGAAAGCATATAGGGTTATTTGAAAGGTGTTTTTCAATGGAAAACCTAGATTAAGCTACTTGAACATTGAGCATCAAGATCTATAAGGATAGATAAAAAATGCTTAATGGTACTTTCAAATGAGCACATACCTTGACATGATCTTGAAGGTGTTCAAGATGGATCAGCCAAAGAAGGAGTTCTTGCCTGAGTTGTAAGGTATGAAGTTAAGACTTAAAGCTCGACCACGACAGAAGAAATAGGAAGGACGAAGGTCGTCCCCTATGCTTTTGTCATAGGCTCTATACGGTATGCCATGCTGAGTACCGCACCTGATGTGTGCCTTGCCACATGTCTGGCAAGAAGGTACAAAGGTGATCTAGGAGTAGATCACCAGATATCGGTCAAAATTATCCTTAGAGGAATAAGGATATGTTTCTCGGTTATGGAGGTGATAAAGAGTTCGACGTAAAGAGTTACGTCGATGCAATCTTAACACCTATCCAGATAGCTCTGAGTGGAGATACCGGATACGTATAATGGAGCAACAATTTAGAATAGCTCCAAGTAGAACCGTTATTTGAAATGGCTCCAAATATAGCATAGAGATTTGCAAAGTACATACGGATCTGAATGTGACAGACACGTAGACTACAACCTCTCTCACAAGTAACATGATCAAACCCAGAACCCATTGAGTGTTAATCACATAGTGATGTGAACTAGATTATTGAACTCTAGTAAACTCTTTGGATGTTGG
Organism: Triticum timopheevii; assembly: GCA_963921465.1. NCBI lineage: Eukaryota > Viridiplantae > Streptophyta > Magnoliopsida > Poales > Poaceae > Triticum > Triticum timopheevii. The sequence goes on from OY997267.1 coordinate 740,581,010, forward strand.
TCACATGGCGATGTGACCTGTGAATGTTAATCACATGGCGATGTGAACTAGATTATTGACTCTAGTGCAAGTGGGAGACTGTTGGAAATATGCCCTAGAGGCAATAATAAATTGGTTATTTCCTTGGTCATGGCAATCGTTTATTATCCATGCTATAATTGTATTGATAGGAAACTCAGATACATGTGTGGATACATAGACAACACCATGTCCCTAGTAAGCCTCTAGTTGACTAGCTCATTGATCAATTGATGGTTACGGTTTACTGACCATGGACATTGTGAAGGAAATATGCCCTAGAGGCAATAATAATGTTATTATTTTATTTCCTTATATCATGATAAATGTTTATTATTCATGCTAGAATTGTATTATCCGGAAACATAATACTTGTGTGAATACATAGACAAACCAAACGTCACTAGTATGCCTCTACTTGACTAGCTCGTTAATTGAAGATGGTTATGTTTCCTAACCATAGACATGTGTTGTCATTTGATTAATGGGATCACATCATTAGGAGAATGATGTGATTGACATGACCCATTCCATTAGCTTAGCACCCGATCGTTTAGTATGTTGCTATTGCTTTCTTCATGACTTATACATGTTCCTATGACTATGAGATTTTGCAACTCCCGTTTACCGGAGGAACACTTTGTGTGCTACCAAACGTCACAACGTAACTGGGTGATTATAAAGGAGCTCTACAGGTGTCTCCAAAGGTGAATGTTGGGTTGGTGTATTTCAAGATTAGGATTTGTCACTCCGATTGTCGGAGAGGTATCTCTGGGCCCTCTCGGTAATGCACATCACATAATCCTTGCAAGCATTACAACTAATGAGTTAGTTGCAAGATGATGTATTACGAAACGAGTAAAGAGACTTGCTGGTAAAGAGATTGAACTAGGTATTGAGATACCGACGATCGAATCTCAGGCAAGTAACATACCGATGACAAAGAGAACAACGTATGTTGTTATGCGGTCTGACCGATAAAGATCTTCGTAGAAAATGTAGGAGCCAATATGAGCACCAAGGTTCTGCTATTGGTTATTGACCGGAGACGTGTCTCGGTCATGTCTACATTGTTCTCGAACCCGTAGGGTCCGCATGCTTAAGGTTTCGATGACAGTTATATTATGAGTTTATGAGTTTTGATGTACCGAAGTTAATTCGGAGTCCCGGATGTGATCACGGACATGACGAGGAGTCTCGAAATGGTCGAGACATAAAGATTGATATATTGGACGGCTATATTCGAACACCGGAAGTGTTCCGGGTGATTTCGGAGAAAACCGGAGAGCCGGAGGGTTACCGGAACCCCCCCCTCCCCCCCCCCGGGAGAAGTAATGGGCCATATGGGCCTTAGTGGAGAGAGAGAGGGGCAGCCAAAGTGGGCCGCGCGCCTCCTCCCCCCTGGTCCGAATTGGACTAGGAGAGGGGGGGGGGCGCCCCCCTTTCCTTCTCCCTCCCCACTTCTTTCCCCCTCCTAGTAGGAGTCCTACTGCTACTAGGAGGAGGACTCCTCCTTGGCGCGCCATAGGGGCCGGCCGGCCTCCTCCCCTTGCTCCTTTATATACGGGGGCAGGGGGCACCCCTAGACACAAGTTGATCCACGTGATCATATTCTTTGCCGTGTGCGGTGCCCCTTCCACCATAATCCTTGATAATATCGTAGCGGTGCTTAGGCAAAGCCCTGCGACGGTAGTACATCAAGATCGTCACCACGCCGTCGTGCTGACGGAACTCTTCCCCGACACTTTGCTGGATCGGAGTCCGGGGATCGTCATCGAGCTGAACGTGTGCTAAAACTCGGAGGTGCCGTAGTTTCGGTGCTTGATCGGTCGGGCCGTGAAGACGTACGACTACATCAACCGCGTTGTGCTAACGCTTCCGCTGTCGGTCTACAAGGGTACGTAGATCACACTCTCCCCTCTCGTTGCTATGCATCACCATGATCTTGCGTGTGCGTAGGAAATTTTTGAAATTACTACGTTCCCCTACAGTGGCATCAGAGCCTAGGTTTTATGTGTTGATGTTATATGCACGAGTAGAACACAAGTGAGTTATGGGCGATATAAGTCATACTGCTTACCAGCATGTCATACTTTGGTTCGGCGGTATTGTTGGACGAAGCGGCCCAGACCGACATTACGCGTACGCTTACGCGAGACCGGTTCTCCCGACGTGCTTTGCACAAAGGTGGCTAGCGGGTGACAGTTTCTCCAACTTTAGTTGAACCGAGTGTGGCTACGCCCGGTCCTTGCGAAGGTTAAAACAGCACCAACTTGACAAATTATCGTTGTGGTTTTGATGCGTAGGTAAGATTGGTTCTTGCTTAAGCCCGTAGCAGCCATGTAAAACTTGCAACAACAAAGTAGAGAACGTCTAACTTGTTTTTGCAGGGCATGTTGTGATGTGATATGGTCAAGACATGATGCTAAATTTTATTGTATGAGATGATCATGTTTCGTAACCAAGTTATCGGCAACTGGCAGGAGCCATATGGTTGTCGCTTTATTGTATGCAATGCAATTGCGCTGTAATGCTTTACTTTATCACTAAGCGGTAGCGATAGTCGTGGAAGCATAAAGATTGGCGAGACGACAACGATGCTACGATGGTGATCAAGGTGTCGCGCCGGTGACGATGGTGATCACGACGGTGCTTCGAAGATGGAGATCACAAGCACAAGATGATGATGGTCATATCATATCACTTATATTGATTACATGTGATGTTTATCTTTTATGCATCTTATCTTGCTTTGATTGACGGTAGCATTTTAAGATGATCTCTCACTAATTATCAAGAAGTGTTCTCCCTGAGTATGTGAAGGAAATATGCCCTAGAGGCAATAATAAAGTTATTATTTATTTCCTTATTTCATGATAAATGTTTATTCTTCATGCTAGAATTGTATTAACCGGAAACATAATACATGTGTGAATACATAGACAAACAAAGTGTTACTAGTATGCCTCTACTTGACTAGCTCGTTAATCAAAGATGGTTTATGTTTCCTAACCATAGACAAAGAGTTGTTATTTGATTAATGGGATCACATCATTAGGAGAATGATGTGATTGACTTGACCCATTCCGTTAGCTTATCACTCAATCGTTTAGTATGTTGCTATTGCTTTCTTCATGACTTATACATGTTCCTATGACTATGAGATTATGCAACTCCCGTTTACCGGAGGAACACTTTGTGTGCTACCAAACGTCACAACGTAACTGGGTGATTATAAAGGAGCTCTACAGGTGTCTCCAAAGGTACATGTTGGGTTGGCGTATTTCGAGATTAAGATTTGTCACTCTGATTGTCGGAGACGTATCTCTGGGCCCTCTCGGTAATGCACATCACATAAGCCTTGCAAGCATTGCAACTAATGAGTTAGTTGCGAGATGATGTATTACGAAACGAGTAAAGAGACTTGCCGGTAACGAGATTGAACTAGGTATTGAGATACCGACGATCGAATCTCGGGCAAGTAACATACCGATGACAAAGGGAACAACGTATGTTGTTATGCGGTCTGACCGATAAAGATCTTCGTAGAATATGTGGGAGCCAATATGAGCATCTAGGTTCCGCTATTGGTTATTGACCAGAGACATGTCTCGGTCATGTCTACATTGTTCTCGAATCCGTAGGGTCCGCACGCTTAAGGTTTCGATGACAGTTATATTATGAGTTTATGAGTTTTGATGTACCGAAGGAGTTCGGAGTCCCGGATGAGATCGGGGACATGACGAGGAGTCTCGAAATGGTCGAGACGTAAAGATCGATATATTGGACGACTATATTCGGACATCGGAAAGGTTTCGAGTGATTCGGGTATTTTTTTGGAGTACCGGAGAGTTACGGGAATACGTATTGGGCCTTATTGGGCCATACGGGAAAGAAGGAAAAGGGCCTCAAGGGTGGCCGCACCCCTCCCCTTAGTCTGGTCCGAATTGGACTAGGGAAGGGGGGCGCCCCCTTCCTTCCTTCTCCTTTTCCCTTCCTCTTTTCCTATTCCATATGGGAGGTGGAATCCTACTAGGACTAGGGAGTCCTAGTAGGACTCCACACCTGGCGCGCCTCTCCTAGGGCCGGCCTCCTCCCCCCCTTGCTCCTTTATATACGGGGGCAGGGGGGCACCCATAGACACACAAGTTGATCCTCGTGATCATATTCTTAGCCGTGTGCGGTGCCCCCTTCCACCATAATCCTCGATAATATTGTCACCCCGCCGTCGTGCTGACGGAACTCTTCCCCGACACTTTGCTGGATCGGAGTCCGGGGATCGTCATCGAGGTGAACGTGTGCTAGAATTCGGAGGTGTCGTAGTTTCGGTGCTTGATCGGTCGGGCCGTGAAGACGTACGGCTACATCAACCGCGTTGTGCTAACGCTTCCGCTGTCGGTCTACAAGGGTACGTAGATCACACTCTCCCCTCGTTGCTATGCATCACCATGATCTTGCGTGTGCGTAGGAAATTTTTTGAAATTACTACGTTCCCCAACAGTGGCATCCGAGCCTAGGTTTTATGCGTTGATGTTGTGCACGAGTAGAACACAAGTGAGTTGTGGGCGATATAAGTCATACTGCTTACCAGCATGTCATACTTTGGTTCGGCGGTATTGTTGGATGAAGCGGCCCGGACCGACATTACGCGTACGCTTACGCGAGACTGGTTCTACCGACGTGCTTTGCACACAGGTGGCTGGCGGGTGTTAGTTTCTCCAACTTTAGTTGAACCGAGTGTGGCTACGCCCGGACCTTGCAAAGGTTAAAACAGCACTAACTTGACAAACTATCGTTGTGGTTTTGATGCGTAGGTAAGAACGGTTCTTGCTCAGCCCGTAGCAGCCACGTAAAACTTGCAACAACAAAGTAGAGGACGTCTAACTTGTTTTTGCAGGGCATGTTGTGATGTGATATGGTCAAGACATGATGAGATATAAGTTGTTGTATAAGATGATCATGTTTTGTTGAAGTTATCGGCAACTGGCAGAAGCCTTATGGTTGTCTCTTTATTGCATAAGATGCAAGCGCCAAATAATTGCTTTACTTTATCGCTATGCGATAGCAATAGTTGCAAGAGCAGTAGTTGGCGAGACGACCATGTGACGACACATTGATATAGATCAAGATGATGGAGATCATGGTGTCATGCCAGTGACGATGGAAATCATGACGATACTTTGGAGTTAGAGATCAAAGGCACAAGATGATGATGGCCATATCATGTCACATATTTTGATTGCATGTGATGTTTATCTTTTATGAATCTTATTTGCTTTGATTGATGATAGCATTTTAAGATGATCTCTCGCTAATTATCAACACTAGTCGCCAACCCGTGCATTTGCACAGGCTAGTCTATAGAATATTGATGAACTGCTATGATATGGGTTTATTTTTGTTATTTTACTCTTGCATGCTTCAAAATTTTGCCTTTTTCCCATAGTGATTTGCTTACAACACTATATTTTCATATTAAAAATTTTATTAACATAATTTCTAACGATTTTTATTTCTAATTTCCCATAACTTTAAGTTTTTTTACTGTATTTATGTTTCAAGTACATCATTGTGCACATTTTAATTTGCAGTCATTTTTATCTGCATACTTCATTACATCTAGGCTTTTCCCTGTAGTATAAATCGCATCTGTTTATATGTAGAAATGAAAAACTTCCTTCAAAGTGTGAATTCACATAAGACATACAAAAAAGGTAATCTATAACTATGCATGACTTCGTAATTATTTGGAAGAAATTTTCCAATCGTCCTCCTCTCCATGTGTGACACCGTAAAGTAGCTTTCTAAGCAATATCACCCAGTCAAACAACCTTTTGATTATGAAAAAGGAATTCAGATATTTATTTCAGCATACTTGTTTCCTCCAAAAACACTACTGTTCTTTTTTTATCTGAGTAAATAATCTCTCATGTAAGGAACATTGATACAACTCCCAAGACATATGTAAACTTCAGTTTTTTTCATAGATCATAATCTAATTCTTTTGTACCGGTGGCAACTGTTCCTTTGTGGGGCATCACCTGTACTTTCTACCATATGCACCATTTTAAAAAAGGTTGCAGAAAACCACCATCAGATACCCTCACCAAAAAAAGCCACCGACTTAATATGGGGCTAGATATTAAGATGTACACATTACTATTTCTTTTTTCCCGTCAACATGATGAAGTCGAGCCTTTTGTTCACTATATACCATCTATTTACATACATTATACTACTGTTTTATATAGAGAGTGAACATGGTTAGGTTAGCAACTAATGTCATCAAGACGAAAGGATCAATTGACCACTTTTCATTCCTTGCTAATAACCTACGCCGTTAAGTTAATTTATGTACACATGTATCCTAGATCAAAGCAATTTCAAACTGTATGAATGCTATTTTATATCTAATTATTATTTCTACTTACAAAACAAAATAAGTGATTGAAACTATAGTTTTCAGTTCCCCAAATATTCGCATATTTTAAGGAATTTTGTCTGAAAACTATATAGTACATACATATATCAGTGAAAAACGCGTTGATGGTTTTTCTAAACAAAACATACTATACATCTAAATTCTGTATAACACACCTTTTAACATACTATAATAATTTATATGTATCTATACCAAGAATCGTAGAGCATCATGTCATTGTTGCTTGCTTATAATAATTAGAATACATTAAAGACATCCACCT